>CM030018.1:9398729-10598729 GCA_017639485.1 Pluvialis apricaria
CAAATGCCCTTATCAGCAATTCTCACAAGGTATAAAGAGCCGCTTTTATCTCCCTGCCTTTACTAATCTAGAGTGAGCCAATGCCTGTTAATTTTTTAATTTTCCTAGTGAATGCATTTGTGGCTTTGTCAGCATCCAGCCGCACACGCACGCTCTCCGCCGCGTCACAGCCCGGCGACCCTGGCACGGGATTGCCGCCGCCGCCGCCGCCGCCACGCCGGCAGAGCTCACGGTTTTGCAACCGCGACGGAGTTTCGTGCGCCGGGAAAGTCCCCGTGTGTCACGCCAGCCTCACTGGGACACCCTGGGATGTGCCAGCGGCTGGGAAGCCTCGAGACGTGGTGGTACCCCCGGGGGGAGGCCAACCCGGCTCTGCCTGGCCACGGGGCAGGGATGCTGCCGGAGCGAGTTCCCATCCTCGGCAACGGGGATGGGATTCCCACGCCGAGCTGGCCAGCCGTCACCGTCACCCGCTCCGGCCGATGTCGCCGCAGGGAAGGGGGGGGGGGGTTCACCCTCATCGCCCCCCCCCGGCCCCGGGAAGGGATGGCGGGCGCAAGGCTGCCCGCACACCGGGGCTGGGAGCGCCGGCAGCCGGCCGCGGTGCGCAGATGAGATGTGGCAGGCGTGTAACAAGCCATTAGTCACTGTCACCTTTGCCCGGCAGCCACTGGCAGGGTAATAAATCCCGAGCTGACTCCGGCAGGCCCGTTCCAGGCCACGGCTCCCAGCTTGCCTCCGCGCTGCTGCCGGCTGGGCTGTGAGCAGCTTGCAAATACATCCCAGCACCCCCCCACCCCTGCCCCCCGCCTCCAACCCCCCCCTCTGGGGGGGGGACACAGCACCTTGCGGGGTGCCAAACCGGGGCCGAATCCCCACGGGGCTGATTGGCAGCCGATGCGGGCCACCGTGTCACCGGCAAGCGCTCTTCCTCGGGGACACGGAGGGGGTCACAAACACACACCCCCCCACACACACACTCCCCCCCCCCCCCCCCCAAAAAGCAGCCCCACGGAGGCGGCGCTGCCCGCCCCGGCTCCCTGCCCGCTGCACCTTGCGGTTCCCGGCTCTCCCCCGCCCAGCGCCCAAGAACCGGCATCGGCGGTTGCTGCCAGATCAAAGCAGCCTGGCGTGGCACGGCACGGCACGGCACGGCACGGCGCGGCACGGCGCGCCCGCCGGGAAGGGCTGGCAAACAAGCCGGGCCAGGGAGGCGGCAGGTGGGAAGCACGCGTGATACCTCTCCCAAAAAATGCTGCTGCTCCTGACGGACGGGGAGACCGAGTCGCAGGGAGCCGCGGCCCAGCCCAGCCCCAAGGGCCCCCCCAGCTCGCCGGCGCGGCCAACCCAACGCCACAGCTCTCCCCGGCGCCCACGGCCTGACTCACGGCCCCGGGGACGGCGGGCAGGCATCGAGGTGCCGTCGGGGTCACCTTCCCAGCGGGGCTGCGGGTTTCGGAGCCCCAACCCCAAACCGCTGGGCGCTAGCCTTTGCCGGGAGACCCAAGCCACGGCGGCACGCCGGGCTGGCGGCGCACCCCGCGGTGGAGCAGGGGACAACCCTCAGGGACGGCATCCCCGCACCCCCCCCGGCATCACCTACTTGTGGCTCCAGCGTCCGCACCCTCCGCATCCAACGCCGTCCGGTGGGCCGATGTCCGGGGCAGCGCCGCCACCCGTCCCCGGGCTCTCCCCGACGCTGGCCGCCCGGTGCCGGGGCTCGCCGGCTGCAGGTTTGGTGGCGGCTGTCTCGAGGGACGAAGAGGACACCTGGAAGAGAAGCAGGACAGAGACTCAGTGCCTTTCCCTCGCCAGGAGCACCGCCGGCACGGGGTGGGGGGGCACGGGGGGTGTGTGTGTGGGGGGGTCAGGGTGCACAGACACAGGATGCTTTGTTTTCCTGCCCGGCCGGTGCACGTGGCCGGCGCGGGGAGCCGCACGCTGCTCGCCAACCAGCCCGCGCCGCGGGGTTACAGCTGGATCCGGCTGATGGCTCCCAGCACGGCCAGACAAGAAAGGCTGGAGGCGGGGTGGGGGGAGAGAGGACATGAATCAAAGCGGCGTCCCCTTGCTCGCCAGCGGCAGCTGGCCGGTTAGGCAGCTCCCGATTACTCAACCGGGCAGCGTTTACTCGAGATCAACAACCCCCACCACCACCAACGCCTTCCCCGCCGGGCGGGCGAGGCAAACATGCCGCGGGGATGGGGATGGCGCTGCCGCTGGTTCTCGCTCGGTTTGGGGATGGTCCCCTTCTCCGACCCTCGGCGTCCCCCGGCGCTGCTGTGGCCCCGTGTTTGTTGTAGCTGTCACCCTCCCGCGGCAGGCGCGGCCAGGCACACAGCTTGGGCTGTCACCGCTTCTGTTTATCTTTAATAAAGCGACAGCCAGCGACGCTGCACGCATCCCGGCACCGCCATGCCGCCCTGGGACAGACATACGGACAAGCCGGCCCCAGGTCCAAGCAGGTCCCCAGGGATGCTGCACCCACCCCAGGCATGGTGGGATGCGGGCGACCTCCTCTCCTGCCATAGGGGACACCCATAGGGGACACCCCGCTCCTGATTTGGGGATGTCAGGGTTGCAGGACAGCGAGGGCTTTATGCTGATCCCGTTTTTCTCGGGATTAGTCCTATAAACGTGGAGAGCCGAAGCGCGATGGATGGTAGGTGAGCGTTGTGCTGGGAAGCCCTTAGACTCAACGAGCCACGCACGCGAACGGACATATAAATTTACCGTTCGCTTCCTGGAAAGGTTTAATTTATGGAATCCATATGGCAGCGCCGCACAACCGTGAGCGCGCGGCACATCCCGCGAGCCCTCAGGTGCCACCGCGTACCAGCTCCAACTGGCGGGGTGCCACCGGCTGCCCCGACAATGGCGGGATGCTCTTCTCTTTTCCCGATGATGAACAGAAGGCAACTTTCACAGCAGGCAGGGGACAAGCTGGGGGACCGGTCCCCATCCCTGGAAGTTTGTACGGGATCCCTGAAGGTGGCAGGGACATCTCCCCGGGGTCCCAGGGGGGGATGCCATACCACCGCTCCTCCTCCCGGGGTGATGCCACCGGCAGCAGCAAAGCAGCAATCCCCTACCTGTGGGCACGGGAAAGGGCTGGGGCGCACTTTGATACCCGGAGCAACTAATCATTAATTAGCATTAATCATCCCCCGTCATGCGTCACAGCAGCATTGGGCAAGACGCAGTCAGGGAGCCGCGAGCCGGACCGGGGTCGCGGCGAGGCAAGGAGGATTTCAGCAGCGGTTGCCGGGCCAAGGCTGGCACCCTCCTGCTCCCCGGGGACCCCCGGCAGCCCCCCTGAGACCCCCAACCCCACCCATCAGCCCCGTGGCAGTGGTAGCCCCTACCCCTTCTATTTTCCTGCTGGGGGATGCCCAAGATGCAAAAGCACCAGAGATGGGTCCTACGTGCCCAGGGGGCAGCCAGGGTCCCTCTCCCCTCCCCATCTGTGCCCCCTGGGACCCCCCAGGCAGCAGCCGGAGCCAGCGTGGAGCACCGGCCGCCTCCTTGCTTTAACTTCACCCGGCGCTATCTGTCAGCAAATCATCCCCGGTTACACAGATAAGGAATAATTGATGCAAAGGAGCCATCTGTTTGCGAACACTGAATATCTGCTCAATTAGGAGGGATCTGTCCACCCAGATAAAGCATCTCGGCAGCCCCTCGGAGCAGGGGGGGGGGGGGGCCTTCCTCCCCGACCACGTCCTCAAAGACTCACCCCCAATTAGAGGTGAGCGGGTTGATCTGGGTGCTAATTTGCTAAGCAGCACCCAGAGGTGCTCGGAGAGAGGCCGGGAGGGAAGGGCGCTCTGCCACCAAGCACCAAAATTCAAGGGGAGGGCTGGAAGCCCTCCCCACATCCCACCACGGTGATGCTCACCCGCATCACCCGGTGTGGGGCTTGGGGAGATGCACGTCCCCACGGGTGGAGAGAGGGGACCGGCCGGCTGCGCCTGCCAAACGGTGCTGAGCTGAGGCCGGCCCGCTCGTTGCATGAGCGTGTGCATGGACAGAAGGACAGAGGGACTCGGGGATGAGCCTGCAACAGCTCGCAGCACACACCAGCGATGCACAGCCCTGGCAGGGACCAGGGCCAAGGTGCAGCGTCCAGGTCCGGGGTAGGCGTATGGCGAGGTGACATCAATGTGACATCGTTATGTGGTGAAAAAAATTGAGCTGGCAAGCAGGCAAGGGCCGCACACCCCGAGCAATCGCCGCCTGGGGAAGATGGGCAGGGATGGCAGGGCAGCCCTGCAGGTGACAAAACTCCAACCGGAGCCGGCACGGACGGTCCCATGGCACGGCGCTCCCCCTGTGTCACATCTGCCTCCATCTCCCCCGGCAGGACCTTGGTATGAAGGACACGGAGAGCTCGAGCCGCGTCAAAACACAGCCGGTGGCCTCGAGGGACAGGCAGGGAGAGGAACTGCCAGACCCCGTGCCACCCGTGTCCCCCACCACTGGCATGGCAGCACCGCGGTGGCCCCACTTGCCCTCAGCTCGGTGCCCGGGGCAGGCAGCTTCGTAGCTGGGGGACACGATGGCAGCAAGGTCAGGGAGCGGTGTCCCTGCGTCCGTCCCTCCCTGCCAAGGTCACATTCCTTCTGCTCCCGTCACGGGGATAAATACCTGCCACGGCACTCGGCTCACCCCCCCCCGGCTTCGGGATGGCGGTGACGGAGCGGGAAAGCAAAGGGCCGTGGCAGCTCTCCGGCAAGGGATCCGGCACGCAGGCGGCCGCGCCGGCATGTTTCCCGTGCCTTCGGGACACCAGAAAACGCAGCTTCCCCATTCCACCTCCCCTGCGCCTCGCCTGCCGCCGGCAGCACGGCACCCGCGCCGCCCCAACCTCCACCTTCCCGGGTGGCAGCATCCCGGAAAGCCCCCCGCCCCAACCCGCGCTCCCGGCAGCCAGCCAGGGTACCGGGGGGTGGATGCGGTCGCGGCGTTTCGCCTCTTGGCTGGCAACACCCCGGCACGGCGCCAGGCACCGAGCCCGGCGAGCACCGGCACAGCTGCACCGGCGACGGTTTTTTGGCACAGCCTGCATGAGCAAGGACCAAAGCGGGGAGGATGCTCAGCATGGGGGGGGGGGGGGGGGGGGTGAGCAGCGCAACCCAGCACCCAACTGCAAGGTTGGGAGGGGGATGAACCCCCGCCGCCCCCCTTGTGAGGTGGCACTCAGAATAAAAGGCCTTCACCTTCCTCCTCCTCCTCCCGCCGGCCTGAAACCAGAGTGGTTTCCCCCCAAAAGCAGGCTGGGCCCCGGTGTAGCGGGAATCCTCGCCGGTGGCACGGCACAGCTCGGCACCCCCCATGGGTCCCTGCCACCCCGGCGGGTGCCCGCAGGAGGGGCGGTGGCCGGATCCGCGCATCCCCGCCGCCGTGTTTAAAAGTTTCTCAGCCCTGTTTGCTGGCGGAAAAGTTGGAACCTGCAATTACAGCTGTGCTAACCCCTCATTAAAAAGGGGAAGGGGAGGGGGGGGGGGAATGGGAAAGAAACAAAAGGCTCCAGAGAGAGACACACACCACACGGTGCCGTTAACCCTTCCCAAGCCAGGGATGTGCCCAAACCAGGTGGCCCCCCCAGCAAATTAATACGGCTGTGGGGACGTGTTGCAGCGGTGGCCGGGGAGCCGGCGGTGACACCGTGTGACCGGGGGTCACCCCATCTCTGCAGCCCACCTGCATCCCCCCCTCCTTCCAGTTCCCGGTGCGGCGGCGAAACCGGGGGTGTCGCGACACGGCCCAGCCGGCGTGGGCACGTTTGTCACCGTCGGGGCTGCGGTTCCCGCTCGCTCTCCAGCAGCGACACCGTGACGCCTGCCGCGGGAGCCCACACAATATGTTCGCGCTCATCTCGCAGCTGCCCCCAAGACAGCCCGAGGTGCCGCGCTCCTCCCCGGCGTGCGGGGGCCGGCGGGATGCCGGCGAGCCCAGGCGGGGACCGGCAGCGGGGCAAGCAGGGGATGGAGGGGACTGGAGACTCCGCGGTCAGGCTGGACGCCACATGGGGACACGCCGCCCCGCATGGGGAGACGCCGCTGGAAACGCCGCCAGCACCGGGGAGGGATGCGCCAGCGGCCCCCACCACACACACACACACCCCCCCCTCCCCGAGCGCCGTGACCCAGGGACCAGGCTGTGCCACCAGCCCTGCGAACGCCGGGCAGGGGGAAAGGCCTGACCCTGTCACCCCCGTGTCACCGCAGCCCCCACCGCACCGCGCCGGCGAAGCAGGTTTGCCACCACCCACCCACCCGCCGGCATGGCGGAGGAAGCGCCCGGCGGAAGCGGGCGCAGCACCGCCCCCGCTCGCTGCCACTTTTTTGGGGTGGAGCGCCCCGGCCCCCAGGAGCCCATCCCCGGCAAAGGTCACCCCAGCAAGGTGACCTTGCACCCACCGCATCCCCCCCTCCTCCTCGTGTCCCCACCACGGGGGAGCAGCGGGTCCCCCTCGCCGCCCTCCCACCCCCGGCGACACCATCTCACCCGCCGCGGCCGCAGCGGCTCTGACAGCCGGCTAACGAGCTGCAGGCAGCAATTTGGGTTATATATAGCCCCAAAGTGACTGCATCTAATTGCTCCAGCCCGCACCGGTCCCGCCGCGGGGTCCGGGTGCTGGGTGCGGAGGGATGGGGTGGGCGGCACGCGTTCGGTGTCCCCCCCACCCCACAGCCATCACCCCGTGTGACCCCCCAGGTCCCCCAAGGCTGGTGGGGCGCAAGCATCGCCCCATCCCATGCCGGCCCCGGCACGCAGGGCTGTTCTCACCGGCTTTGTGCCGGGCCATAAGCGGCTTTGGCTAAAGCCGCCGTCCCAGCCCGTCCCAGCCAGGGGGCCCTAAGGAGCTTTTGTCCCCCTCTCATTAAGGGGTTTGGGCCGGGGGGCCACGGGGGTGCAGCACCCGGCACCCCCTCGCCGCAGCCTGCGGGCTCCGGCCAGCTGCTCCGGCAGCCCCGGGAGGGAGAGACGGAGGGAGGGAGGTGGTCCCGCCGCCGGCCCCCCGGCCCTTTGTGGCAGCCCCCGTCCCCTCGCAGCAGCTGCCAGGCGAGGCGGCGGGCGCGCAGATGCGGCCGGGGGGTGTGTGTGTATGTTGGGGGGTGGGAGTGATGGTGGTGATGGTGGGGGTGTCCCCCACGGCGGCTCCCCACGCCGGCGGGGGCGAGAGGCGGCCCCCGCACGCAGCCGCCGGCGGGGAGGGGAGCCGGAGCCGAAATTGTTTGCCAGCTTCCTCGAGACGGCACAATGGAGGGCGCGCAGGCGGATCCGGGGTCAGGGGTGAGAGCAGCAATAAGTGGTTTATGCCTTTTGTGAAGAGGCTGAACTGACAGCTCGCTGGATTAACAAAGACGTCCTCTGTTCCCGGGCAGGTCATGTGGAAAGCGCTGCGCCGACCCCTGTCACTTCTTTTTTTTGCAAGAACAGACATTTGTTCGCCAGCGAGCGGGGAGGTGATGGAGGGGGAGGCGGGAGGGGGGGGGGGACGGGACGCGCAGCCGCTCGCTCCCGGCTTTCCTCCAGCCCTCTGGGGCTCTGGGCATGGGCAGCGACGGCTGCTCGCCGCTTCGGCAGCCCTGGCCACACCGCGTCCCCTCCCGGGCCTCGGTTTCCCCAGGTTGTGGGAGAAGCCGTGGCTGGTGGCGATGCAGGAGGTGCCAGGGGACGTCGGCACCTCCACCCTGCTCCCCATGCCACCCCGCTTCCACACCAAGAACCCCCCCCCATGCTCGCCACCCCGTCACCCCAGGGCCAGGCTGGCTGGGCTGGATGGGACCCACACCCTGCTCCGTGCCGGAGCAGCCCCTGTCCCACCATGGGGACACACAGCCCTTGTTTACGTCTGCCAGTCCCTGCCTGGCTGGGGAATGTTCCGCCCTGCTTTCAAGGCAGGGAAACCGAGGCACGGAAGGATGTGAGCATCCCACCCATGGACGGAGAGCAGGGCAGGCGGCAGCGCCTCCATTCCTGGCACTGAAAGGGGAGCTGGCCCGGTGGGGGACAACCAACCCTCTCAAATCCACAAGGATTTCCCCAAGGCTGTGCAGCACAGTGCTCACAGCGCCATCATTAGACTCCAGAGTAAACAGCTGAACTAGTGCCATTCCACACTGAGACAAACTACCCTGGCCGGACCACCGGCCCCCCCCTGGCCTCACCCGTCCCTGCGGCTCCCACCTCCTTCTGCCACCACGCCACAGCCCCACCTCCATGCCTGCATCTCCCGGAGATCACCGGGCCCCGGGCCAGGACGGGAGGGATGCAGCTCACTGTGGAGCAGCGCCCAGCCACCCAAATCCTGCAGAGATGCGGGGCTCTGCTCCATCCCCCGTGCTCCCCATCCCCATCTCAGCGACACTGCGGCCCTGCAAGTCAGCACGGCACCCAGTTCACCCACCTCCAGCTCCGGAGCTGCCGGGCAGTCTGCGACCGCCGTCCCCTCCTCGTCACCCTAAATACCTGCCGTGGGGAGAGGCAGCCGCCCCAAGGGGCTTTTCACTCCGGAAAATCCCACCTGCCTCACAGCGGCTCAGGTTTTCGGGGCATTCCCACACGTGCAAAGCCCCGTGGCGCGCTTGGGGGTAAATTGAGGCAGGGAGGAGCAGCGGGGTCGGTGCGCAGAGGGACGGCACCGTGCGAAGGGACCTGGCTGGGGGACCCCATGGGACTCAAGGCGGGGGCACATCAAGAGCACGGCACCCACGGCGAAAGCCCTCGCCGGCCTCGGCGCGGGTCCCGGCGAGGGCCACACGCCGGCCAGGCAATCAGCTTGCGACGCGGTGGCATTAAAACCTCAATCCCCCCCCCCCCCCCCCCCCCCCCCTCCCCGTGTCCCCCTTCTTCATCCAGCCGGCCGGCTTAGCGCGCCGGTTCTCAGCTCCCGCCTGCCATCTAAAGACGGACTTACCGCCAGGTCCGGCGCTTCGTTAAGCCGTAGATTAAACGCGCACCATCTGCAAGGGGAAACTTTAATGCAGGATAATACCTGCAGCACACACTCCGCCGTGTCGCCGCGCGTCCCCAGGCACGCCAGGCAAGTGGGCACGAAGCCCCTCGGTGGCACGACGGCCCTTAGCGGTGCCATGCCCCCTCAGCGGGGATTTCGAGGGCTTTGCACATGCGAGTGGTACCCAGGGTGGATGTCCCCCCCATCCTCCCCGCTGTCCCCTCCTGGCACAGCCCCGCAACGACCCACGTCTGAGCTGCGCCCCCCAGCCAGCCCCCCCCGCCACCGGCCCCTGTTCCCCCCTGGGACAGCCACCCCCGGGCAGGGGACGCTCAGGAGCTTGGGGTGGTCCAGCCACCACCCCACCTGGTTAATTACTTTAAGCGATTATGAATCTCTTCATCGGGACAGCAGATTAGACCCTGCAGCCGAGAGCTGTTTTCCCCCACAGCCCTCCCCCGCCGGGGGACAACATGGTGGGGGCCGTTCTGCCCTGTCCCCATTTTTAGGAGCAAACCCCACCTCTCCAACCCCACAAAGGTGGCCCAGGTGGCCTCTGCCCACCCCCCCACCCCCCCCCCCCCGCCCCCAGCTTGGCGAAGCCCCCAGGGATGCCCAGGCCAGCAGCATCACCCAGGGCACCGCGGAGCCACGGGGTCACTCAGGCTGTCCCTAGCGATGGAGGGGACAGAGGTAGGCTGAGCGTCACCCAGAGGCGGGAGGGGTGCCGGGTACCGCTCAGCAGGGAGGAGGGATGCTGGCGGGCGACAGCGCACCCCAAAAGCAGGCGGGGGAGGACGGGGCAGCTGCCTGCCGACTCAGCGCCCCGATGAATTACACCGGATTACAGGTCCCTGCTCAGGTCAGCGGGGAAAGGAGCCAAGGAGGCTTTCCGCCTCCCGGCCCGCTCCTGCCGGAGAATTTACGGCCAGGACTCCGTGACGGGCTGAGTAATTAGTGCCAGGAGGGAAACGGCTGAATCAGCACCCAGCAATCGGCACCAAAGGGATGGAGCTGGAGAAGGGGGGATCCTGCAGCCCCCAGCTGGGGGGGGGGCTGCGGGACCGCCAGCGGTCCCCCGGGATACAGGGGGCAACGGGTGACCCAGTAGTGCCTGCCGGCGGGGGGGGTCATCCCTACAGCTGTGAGCACTGGGGGAAAGCTGGCAAGCCCAGCATCCCACTCCCGACCCGCTCCTGCAGGACCAGCTCTGGCTTAGCGTCTCTGAGTCGGTCCCTTGAGGTGTCACTTTGGGAACGCCCTGGGATGCAGCTATGGCACGTGAAACCCTCCCCCCCCCCCCATCCCGCTCGCTTAAACACGAGCATCGCTCTGGTCCTCCCTTCACAAACCTGGATGCTGCACCCCAGGATGCTCAAGCCCCGGGATGCCCGAGCATCCACCCAGCCGTGCCCAGGCAGCCCTCGGGCCTCCGCATCCATCGATTTCCTGGCGTTGGGAACGGCAGGGCTGGCTCCCCGGCAGAGCCGGGCCCCTGCTCCGCGGCTGATTACAGCCATTTCCCTGCCCGTTCCCCCTCCCGCTGTCTGCCTCCTGCCTCCGTCTGCTGCCTGGTTTTACGAGGGCCATTTCCAAGAGGTCGCTGGAAATAGATTTTTATCACCTCGTGATAAATATCGTTTATGGTGACATTACTGCTCGGAGCAGCCATGCGGAGGAGGGAGGAGAGGCGGGCAGGCGGACGCCCGCTCGCAGCCCCCAGCTCCACGGGGCACCGGCTGGGCCCCTTCTCGCCCCTGTCCCCATCCCCGCAGGTTCGGGCAGTGCCAAGCCCCGACACCATCCATCTATCCGAGCGGCACGAACAGAGGGAGCCGCATCATTAGCCCCGTGCGCCATTAAGCACTTAAAAAGCCATAGGAATAAGCCGCGCCATTAGCCGACGAGCGAGCTGGGAGGGGAGGGATGCGTGGCAACAGCGGGGGGGAACCGAGCACGGCCCAGGGAATCTCGCCACCCTACGTGCCGCAGGGTGCCCACAAACCCCCTGGGAGGGATGCTCTGGTCCCCCCCCCCGAGAGCTTCAGTGCCCCTGGGGAGGGGAGGCAAAACAGCCCCCCCTCCCGCAGGCGGCTCCAGGATGGAAAACCAGGGGCTTTCAGAGCTGACACGTCACTCCCGCAGGGGTGAAGCCACCAGGCACCTCTCCAGCGAGGCTTTTCAGCAGGGCAGGGTGAACCGGCTGCCCGCTCGTCCCCTCCGAGACTGCCCCAGCCAGGGGCTGCTTTAGGGATGGGAGGCGGTGCGGAGAACCGCAAAACTCGTGACAGCCGTGGCTCCGGTGCTGCAACCCCCGCGCAGAGGTGACGGGGTGGCCCGGGGGAGCCGGGGTCCTGCCCCGGCCGAGCCCGCAGGCAGGACGGCCGCCAAGCTGTGCCCGCAGGCAGCTGCCGCTGGAAAAGGGCACGGCGGCGGGCAGGGGGCCAAGGCCAACCCGCTGCCCACGCCGGCCCCGCCACACACAGCGCCGGGGGGGACGGCCGGCCACCCCCGGGGGAGGTGGGAAGAACAATCGCCCCTTTCACCAGCGCCGAGGTGGGGGTGTCACCTGCGGGGACGCAGCCGCGGTCCCCAGGGTGCCCCCCCGCCATGCGGGGCAGCCCTGCCAAAGCAGGGGTGACGAGCGGCAGCGAGCCTCGCCGCGGCGCCGGCAGGGAGAGCCAGCCTGCAACACCCGGCAAAGAGCAACCCTCGCCCGCGGGCAGAGAGCGCGGCAACGCCAGCCCGTGCCAAGAATCTTGTTTTTTTCTCCCCGGCCTCGGCACCGGCTCCCTGGGGCAAGCCGCCTCCTGCCCCGTTGCCTCAAGTTTCCCCGGCACCCAAGCGCTGGCAGGGATGCCGGCGGCACGGGCACGGCGGGGAGCTCAGCCCCGTGTCCCCGCTGCTTCTTGCGACACGCGGTGCAAGACCCGTGGCGGCACGAAGCCCCGGCGTCTCGCTTGGCAAGCGGCCCCGCGGCGTGGGGCCAGGAGAGAGGGAGGGGAGCGGGACTTTGTATGGGGACGGGCCCCGGCGAGGCAGCGGCAGCGGCCACCTGCCGCGGTGGCACAGCCCCTCCTCTGGTCCCCACACTCAGCGGGTGGAAAACAACCCCAAAAAGGGACAGTCCAGCCACCCCGGTAGCACGGGGGGGCTGCCTGGGGACAGCCAGCCCTGTCTGAGAGGGGACAGGGCGCTGGGGGAGTGGTGCCCAGCCTGTCCCCTCCTCCTCCGCAGGGATGTCACCCTGCGGCCAGGACACGTGCATGGGTCAGCTGGCAATGCCACCGTGCCATCACCTCGGCTGAGGCTGCGCCAGCAGCAAAGCACCGTCCCCAGGTGCCACATCCCACCCCAGGACAAGGGTCTCCCGGGGCCACAGCATCCCCCCGCAGCCCCCCCGGGGCCGAGGGGTCCCTCGTCTGCCAACAGAGACCCCCATGGCAAGCAGCGCGCACGGGGTGCCCGGCAGCAGGACGCGTGCCGAGCCAGCTGCGCTCCGGCGAGCATAAAAGGGGGTTTGTTCACCTGGCGAGCGGCTCGGCCGCCCCCGGGTTTGGCCCCCGCCACCGCCTCGTGGCTCCCGGCACGCAGGGAGCCACCGCCGGAGCCAGCACAGCCTGGCAAGGCCACCTCCTCGGCGGTCGCGGTGACCTTACGTGTCACTTGCGGGGAGAGCCAGCCCAGCGCTTGGCCCGGTGCAACGGCTGCCGCGGCCAAAGCAGGCCCGTGGCTTGGCACCCACCCCGCCTGCCGCCTGCCCGCGGCTCCCACCGCCCATCCTCTCCCCGCGGCCGGCAGGGAGGCGAGCAGGAGCCGTAGGAGGCGCAGACAGACAAGACAAGACAGCCAGCAAGAGCACAGACCCCTGCCCGCGTTCCCCCAAACCCTGGGGTGGAGGTTTGGGCATCCCCTGCCCACGCCAGGACGCGGGGAGGCGGAGGGAAGGGCGAAGGGCAGGCAGGGATGCTGCCTGCTGCTGCCCACTGCCAGGGCCACCCAGCCACCAGCATCCCTCGGGGACGGATGGCACCAACCCCGTGCTGAGCACCCGGGGGTCGGGGCTGGGGGGGGGGGGAGATTTGTCCCCCCCAACATCCACAAACGGAGCCTCGCACTGCCAGGCAGGCAGCGGCCACATGGCCCAAACCCCTTCGTCCCCCCCGTCCCAAGCACCGCTCGTCCCCCCCCCCCCCGCGAAGCACCCGAACCCCCCCCCCCCCCCGAGGATGCTGCAGCCCCTCGGTTGGGGTACCCCACCCCGTGCACCCCAGGACAGCAGCATATGGGCCTGCTGGGGGGGGGGGGCAGAAAGACCATTTTACTACTTTTTGAAAGAAAATATATAACACACACACACACAGAGCGGGGGGGAGGCTGGCCCTGCCAGCCTGGCAGCGCCCCGCAAAGTTTGCAGCAAGTTGCGCAGAGCCCCCCCCAAATCTCCACACACACACACACACCCCCCCCGGGGTACCCACAGCAAATCGGGGCGCTGCGGGGGTCCCGCCGCCGTGCGCCCCCCCCCCCCCCCCCCCCCCCCCCCCCGTGTCCTCCCACCCACCCCATTTCGGGACACCCCCCCCCTCCCCACCTCGCGGGGGGGACACCCCCACGCAACAAGTCCAGGGTTGGGGATGGGGGGGGGGTACATCTTCCTCCCCCCCCCCCCCCTCCTCCCAGCATGGACCCCCCCCCCCCTCAAGGGGTGGCGCGGTGCCTCCCCCCCCCCCCCCCCAAACCTCCGTAGGGCTTCGGGGTGGGGGGGTGATGGGGGGGGTGCAGGCAGCAGCCTGCCCTGCACCTACCTGGCGCGGTGTCGGGGTGCGGGCGGCAGCGGTGACCCCGCGCAGCCCCGCCGGCGGCAGCGAGCGGGAGGAGGCAGCGCCGCGCACACGCACACACACGCACGATCAAATCCCGAAGCCGCCGGCGAGAGGCGAGGGGGGGTGTGGGGGGGTTACACGGTGAGGAGGTGGTGGAAGGCCGGGGAGGGGGGGGGGGGGGGGGGGTCAGGGAAATTAATAACCCAGAAAAAGGCACTTACCCCCCTCCCCGGGGCTCGCCACCGTGCCGCGGGGGTGGCTGGAGGGTGGCGCTGGGGAGGATGGAGGTGGGGGGGGGATCAAAGGCTGGCGGGGGGGTTGGGGGGGAGGGGATGGAAGAGCGAGGAGGGGGGGGGGGGGGCGTGTGGGGTTGGGGGGGGGTGGGGGGGTTGGTGGTGGTCTCGCCAGCCCCCGCTGCCTGCCACAACAAAGAGCCAGACACAACAAAAGCAGCATATGGCCAGAGCCGCGCGGGGCTGTAAATTAAACATAAAGGGAAGATTAGATAATTAATGAGCGCTCCCGGGCCGGCCTCGGGGGGAGGGGGCTGCCTGCTGCGGGGAGCCCTTCGCCCCGCGCCCAGCCCCGACGGGGGGGGGGAAGGGGAGGGGGGGTAAAGGACGGCCCCGGCAGCGCAGGGGGGCCGGGGGGTGGGGGGGATGTGGGGGCGGCCCGGAGAAGGGGGGGGCACCTGTTGGGAGGGGAGGATGGGCAGCGGCCGGATCCAGCCTCGCCAGCTGCTCCGGGGCACAGCCCCGCCGCACCGCCAGCGCCTAAGAGGATTAGCGGGGGCGCACCCCCCTACACACACACACATTCCCCCCCCCCCCCCCCCCCCTCGGGAATCAAGCCTGAAACTGCAGGGCTTGGGGGGGGGGGGGTGTCCCCCGTCGTCCTGTCCCCCTCCCCGTGGGGTCCCATCCCTGCCCCAGCTTCAGCATCCCCCGGGAGGAGGGAGCCAGCATCCCTGCTTCCCACCGCCTCGAGGACCCGGAGCCACGGCCAACGCACGGATCTGGTACCCAGAGGCACGGCCCAGTGTGCCCCCCCCGCTCCTTGACCGCTGGTCATCGTCGTGTCGTGTGTGTGTGTGTGTCCCCCCCGCAGGCAAAGCGGCTCCTGCGCTGCCAGGAGGGCAGAACCCTTTGCGGTGCCCAAACCCAGCCGGTTTGGCGGGAGGGGAAACTGAGGCAGGAGGGGAAACTGAGGCAGGAGGGTGATGAGTCCGTGCTGGTGGCTCAGACCTGCATGGAGGCAGATTGGGGCTGTCCCCAGCGAGCCCTGCTACCCCAAGGACATCACTGCCGGCATCCCCCGGTGGGCCGGTTCCCCGGGCAGGTGGGAAAAAGGGGGTACCCCGGGAATGGGGGTGCCAGAAACGCCGTCAGGCTCGGTCCCGGCCAGGGGAAAGAGTTAATCCCATTATTGGCAGGCTCACAGATGGCGACTGCACCGATTCCCCTGCTTAACAGATTTAACAGATAAGGCAGAAGGGAGGGAAGGAGGTGAGGAGGGGGGATCCTACCCCCCAAATACACAACCAGCAGGAGCATGGGAGGGGGCAATAAACACAGCCCTCCCCCCAACCCGTGAGAGCCTGCGAGCACCCGGGATGCTGCCCCGCTCCCCACGGGCACTGCACAGCACGCCCGCGATGCCGGAGGGTGCAGAGGATGCGGGATGTGCACCGAATCCTTTGCAAACGTTAAGTGCACCCATTCTGCCCTGGGCAAGGGGTGGCAGACAAGGCAGGGGACCTGGGGACACCCAGCCTGCATGCTGTCCTCTCATGCCAAACCCAGAGCACCCACCACCACCACCCCCCGCAGTTTCTCCGGGAGGTCAGAGGCCGGGTCCCCGCTTCCCCAGCTCAGGATATTTAAGCAGCTGCTCCCAGTACATGGGGGGTGGCATCAGAGGCGGGGGCTGGAGCCCGGGATTAGGGAGTGTGGGAAAGGGCTGGCGGGAGGCCAGGGACAGAGAGGCTGGAGCATCCCGGACCGAGAGCGGAAAACCAAAAAGGGAGGGAGGGAGGGATGGACGGATGGATGGAGAGATGGAGGGAGGGAGGGAGGGACGGATGGCTGGATGGAGGGACGGATGAAGGGACGAACGGATGGACAGGAGCCAACAGCTCCTCATCGCTGCGACACCAGCGTGTACCCACGAGACTTTACCCGAGCGCTTCCACCCCTGCCATGAGCTCGGCAGGCCTCAGCGACCTTCACCTCGCAGCCATTTCCCACCACAGCCCCCCCCCCCCCTCCCCGGCAGCTCCCGGATAACCCCAGCCGCAGCTGCCAGGTCCCGGCGGCGCCCAGCCCGGCCCCAGCGGGCAGGATGAGGCCAGCAGCCTCCAAAGCAAACCTGCCCGCTCTGCTTTTAAGCTCTTGCAAAACACTGCGCCTTTGATTCTGTGGGCGGCAGGGCGGCTCAGGGCAAACGGCGATGCCCACCGTGGCACCCTGCAAACTAAACCCCCCCGCACACACACACACCCCCCTTCTCAGGCCACCCCCGTGCCCCCCTCGTCCCCGCTGAAGGCGGGAGGAGGACACCCCAGGGATGAGGAGGCCACATATGAGACATCCCCCTGCAGAAGGCTCCGCGTTGCCATGCCGGAGGTTGCCACGGCAATAGGAAAGCGGGAATCTGGGTGGAAAAGGGGCGGGGGGGGGGGGGGGGGGGGGGGGGGGGGAATGCAATCCCGCAGGGCTGTGGGGGCACAGCACGGTGTTGCCCCCCCCCTCCCCCTGCCCTCCAGAGCCTCAATGTGCACCGGGAGGTGGGTCAGGGTGCCATGGCACCCCCCAACCTTCTGCCCCAGGCGGGGAATAAGGATGCACCCACCTCCCCACCCAGCCTGGCCCCTCTGCTCGTGGCTGGGTGCCTCCATGCCACCCCCCGTCCCGCCGGCATGTCTCCCTCGGGGGGCTTCTGGCAGGTTTGGGGGTACAGGAACATGGGCACAGCAGCAAGCGTGGCCCCGGCATCCCCGGGGCAGCTTGTCTCAGTGGCAGTGACACCAAGGCAAACCCAGGCAGTGTCTCACCCTCGGCAAGAGGGGACGGCCCCCAAAGCCTTGGGGACACGCTGCATTCAGGGGCTCGGGCTACTGGGGGAAGCGAGAAAGCCCCAGTGGGCACCCTGTCCGTGCAGGATGGGGCCCAGGGCAAGACCCCAGCAGGGTCAGGGTTGCCGGGAGGGAGGGCAGGCTGCTCCCCAGCAGCGCCCTGCCTCAGTTTCCCCTGCCGTTAAGGCCTTACCAGTTGCAGGCTGGAACGCTACAGGCAGTTTTACCGGCAGCCACCCAGCCCCGCGGCTCACCTGGCCGGCCGGGAGCAAGACGCCGGTGATGCCTTCAAACCTGTCCATCCGGGAGCTCCGGCACAGCTCCCGGCGGACCTGGTTGAGCCACCCCCGCCCGTTGGCACAGGGGAGGTGGCCGCAACGCAAACAACCCTCTCCAGCTCCCGCTCCTCGCTCCAGGCACCCGCCGGCTAGTTTGGGAACCCCTTTTGCACCTCCCGAGCCCCGCCAAAGCCCTGCTAAACCCACCCCGGGGAGCCCCGACTTGGGCAGGGGCCGGCTCCTGCCTCCATCCCCAACCTGAGCATCTTCCCTTCGCCTTCCAGAAGCAGCTCAGCCAAACCCCGCCGTACCCACAAACCAGCCGGGTGCCGAGCCGCGGGCGTGCTGGGCTGTCCCTGAGCTCTCGGAGGGGGGGGTAGGGGGGGGCCCATGCCTGGTAGGCATCGTGGCACACTTCCCCACCACCACCAACCACCCTCCCTGCTGCCCGCGCAAGCAATTTCCATACATTAGAGATGTGACGATCCATCAGCTGGGAGCAGACAGGTTGAGGCTGGGAGCTGCCTTCCCCCGTGCCAGCCCAGACAGCGCTCCCAGGGGACTAATACCGGCATGTAAATATTAGATACTTTTGTCTCCTCTGAGACCAATTACACAAATCGTGGCAGCTCCCGCAGGACTCTCTGCTTCTACTTACTGTATCATCATTAACAGCTTATTAGAGAACAGCTGCTCAAAGAGGGGAGGGTGGGGGGGGGAATAAAAAAAAAAAAAAAAAAAAGCCACAGGAGGAGAGGCAGCAAGGAGACGTGCACGTAAGGAGGACAGGCTGGGAAGGGTGACCTCCACCCTGCCCTGCCACCCGGGGACACCCGCGCTCATCGCCGCGGCGCTGCCGGCCCTCTCCGCAACCCCCAGCGCTGGGACCAGTCTGAAAAGCCTGTTGGGATCCACTGCAGGCTTCCAGGGAGGTGCCAAGGGGGCAGAGGAATGGTCCCTGGAGGGGGACAGACCATGCGGTGGATGGGGACAGGAGTGAGGTGGCCGCAGGACCCCCAGGGAAAGGAGGAGCTAGAGCAAAGCCACCAAAGCAGCCTAGCACCCCCCCCCGACCGGGGGCATATTGGGGCTGGAAGGTCCCTTTGTGCCCAGGAGGGAGGTTATTCTTCGGGCTTTGGGTGCCTGTCACCCACCGCGTGTCCTCCCCGGGTGGCAGGAGGGGACAGCTCTCACAGGGCGGGGGGCAAGTGGGGGGACACTGGGGAGGGGACTGGAGGCTATGGGATCAGCTCCTGTGTGGGGTAATGCTGCACAGCAGATGCCGCTCCGTCCCCCGTACCCTGGGCTGGGGGGGACAGGAGGTTTGGGATGAGCCCCCCCCCAGCACAGCACAGCCTCCCTGAGGAGGATGCGCTCCCTAAACCAACTACAGCATCATTAAAAGGTGCAGCTAATTGGGAGCCGGATGCTCCTCACCCTCCTCCCGGTCCCCTGCGGGTGATGCTGGCTGGGCCGGGGGGGGGGGGGGGGGGGGGGGGGCAGGGGTGTTTTTCAGGGTGCCACATGCCTCCCTTCCCCCCCCCCCCCCCCCTCCCCCGGCGCCTCCAAAGGGCGAAGCATCAATCACAGCCCCGACATCCACAAACGATGTCCCCTGCGGCCACCCGAGGGCAGCCGGGGTCCCCAGCGGGGCGGCAGCGGGTGCCCCCGGGGCCACCCCGGGGAGCCCGCGGGCAGGTGGCCGGGGCAGGTGGCCCTGCCGAGTGCCATGTCCCCGAGAGGATGTCACGACATGCTTCTGGTGCGCTCTAGCGTCAGCCAGCATTAATGCATCGCCGGCAGGGCGCAGCGGCAGGGCTGGACACGCACATGTGCGGGGACACCGCACACACACACACACACACACACCCCCCCTCCGGGGGCGGAGGGACACGGGGACACACGACACGGCCACCAGCCGCACCTCGCCCCTGCACGGGTGGCTTTGCAGGGCTGATGTCCCATCCCGGGGGGCAGGAGGGGGCAGATGTCCCATTCTGGAGGCGGAGGAGGGGGCAAAAGCAATGCCACCACCCTGCCTGGGGGCAGATGCTTTGCAGAGCGGGGCCCGCAAGGCAGGAGGGGGGGGGGGGAGTGGGGCTCCCCGGGGCTTTCGGGGGACGGCGCGCGAGCGGGGAGGTAGCAGCTTCCCGTCTGATTGCTAATTATCCTCGTTATTCCGTGTCAGACACTTTATGAAGCACCGGAGTGATTTGCTCTTTCCCTGTAATTAGGCACGTTGCAATTACCATCTAATTCAAGTTCAAGCTCCGCGTCCTCACGACCTTCCCGGCCTCGACACAATGTCCCTGCTCGTCTCTCCAGGGCCTCCCCCCCACTCCCCCCAATGATCCCCCTCCGTCTCTGGCTCTCCTGCGTGCCAGAGGGGAGAGGGGTACCACATCCCTACCTGGTGGGAGGATGGGGCACGGAGCAGCCCCACAGCTCCCCTAATTCCCATTCCCACCCCCCCCGCCCCGAGCTAAATGGGATGCCAAAAGCCCCAAGCCGGGTCTGCTGTCCCCCTCCCAGGGACAGGAGGGTGACAGCCACCACCACAATGCTCCTGAGAATCCTTGAGCACCGCAGCTTTTGGCCCAGCCACGGCAGCAGAAGGGCCAGGGCTGAGCCCCCAGACCCTGCTCATGCACAGCTCTAGGCCAGCTGCCACCTCGTCCCCGTTAGCGTCACTTCAGACCCCACAGGATGCATTTAAATGCTCCTGCCACATCCAGGTCCCACCCATAGCTCCCATTCCCGGGGGGGGACAACAGCACAGGAACAACCATGCAACAACAACAGAAAAAAAAAAAAAAAAAACCAAAAAAAACCACCCAAAAAACAAAAGGTGGGTGTTTTTTTAAAAAAAAAAAAAAGCTGGAAAAAAGAGGGCAGGAGCCCAGGCGAGCTGTGGCTCTCGTGGCTTCCCAGCGCAGTGCTGGCTCGCTTGAGGGTTTCTTCTCCCTGCCTGGCCCACAGTCGTTTGCTCCGGGAAGAACCGTGGCTCCTTTCAGAGCATCCTCCCGGCAGCCCCTGGCCCTGATCAAAAGTGCCACCGGTGCCGCAGCACCGGGCACCGTGCCGTGCCAGGCTCCGCTGCTGCACCCAGCAGCACCGGAGTCACCGCAGCAGGATGCCCTCCTCCCCCTCCCAGTAGCTAATTAATCCTTCTGCTCAGGCAGAGCTCATTAGCGCTGGTGCAGCACAGGGCTGCTCCGGCTGCCCGGCACGGCCGCCCTTCCCGGCGGAGAGCAAGGTCAGCACGAGGGGACCATCCGGCACTGGCATTGGCACCACCACGCTTGCCCTGGGCTCTGCCTCTCATCCCCCTTGACGGCCTTTCCTGCAGGCTGGTGGTGTTCTTTCAAGCTTATACCATTAAAAAAAAAATATATATATATAAGAAAAAAGGGAAAAAAAGAAAAAAAAAAGGGGAGGAGGTGGAGAAAAGCCCCCCCACCCCCCACCCCGAGCGTGAACGCGAGGGAGAAGCGGCCAAGGAAAGCAGAGGAGTCAGCCAAGTGCCTCGCTCCGTGGCAGGCAGGGCGCGAGTGGGCCGCCCTGTAAATGTTTTGAATTTCCAAAACAGGAGGGAGAAGCCAAGAGCTGCCGAGTTCCCCCGCACGCCAAGAAGGACAAAGGGCATCCCTGCGCGGCGGAGGCACGGGCAGGCGCCCAAGCACCCCGGCTCCCCCCCCATCCCGGCTCCCCCTCCGTCCCCCGGGATGCGCAGCACCGGGGGCGATGCGGCGTGGGGGCCCCCCCCTCCGGCTCAGCTCTAATTATAGCCGGGCAGAGGAAACGCGGCAGTGCTGGGGATGATGGGCGGCTGTGGGTGGGATGTACACCCACCGGGACAGACCGGAGCAGAGCCCGGGGCAATCCGGCGCGTGGCAAAGCCCCCAGCTCCCTGTCCCGGCAGAGCAGGAACCTCCCAGCTTGCACCCCCTTGGAAACTTGCCCCCTTCGAGGGCCAAATCCATTGGAAAAAACCCGAAGCCAGTGCTCCAGAGGCTCTCCTCGCTGCGGGATGCTCCGACGCTGATCCCTGCCGCCCGCCGGAGGGAAATCCCAGTGCCCACCCCGGCTGCTGGCAGGGATGTGAGGATGCTGCATGGGTGGTCCACCCCCTCGGAATAATCCCTCGTCCCGAGGGGTGATGGCTGCACCCCAAAAAGCAGTGCCTGCCCCACAGGAAAGAAGAAAAGGCTGTGGGAGATGGGGTGACATCCACGGGAATGCCAGCAGCACAGCTCCCACACTCCCACCCCCTTTACCCCCCCCCTCCCCGCAGATTATAACCTCGCACAGATTATAATCTTAGATTATAATCTTCAGAAGACCCAAAACCCCATCTGCCTAATCCTGGCATCCCCCCCCCCAGGCATAAACCCCCCCGGGTTCATGCCCTGGATGAAGGGAGCGAGGCCGCCTTGGTGCCAGCCCTGCTACGGGGAGGGGGGGGGGCGATGCGGGGTGGGAGAAGGCGGGCAGCGAGCCCCCCCAGCAAGGTACCGCCGGGTTAGGAGCAGGCAGGGAGACAATATAGGGACTATGAGGCCTCCTCGCCGCCAGATGTGTGTTAATAAGGCAGCTGCCCCCTAAGCTAATAAGGTCACTTACTGGCTCCAGCAAGACGAGAAAACAAGCAGGGGCTTGGCTGCGGTACAGCCTGACTTGGCACTCGCCGCGCGCCGGCTTCCTGAATTCTTGCCGCTTCCAGAACAGCGCAACGGGGTGGAAAAAAGCAGATATAACCCCCCGCCGCCACCACCCCCAAAAAAAAAAAAGCAAAGCCCCCCACCACCACCCCCACAGCCCACCCGCCTCCAGCATCCCCTTCATCCTGGGGTGGGGGCCGGGTCCTGCATCCCGCTGCAAGATGGGCTGCACAGCCCGGTGGGGACAGCGGGATGGAGGCACCCCCAGCGGGGTGTTTTATTCCCTAGGGAAAACCTCCCGGGAAGGGCTCGGGGTGGGCGGGGGGGGGGATTCCTGCAGACTTTCCCAGCACGTTGAGCAGAGCAGTGGGGCCCCCCCCGCCTCCTCTCTCCCTCCCTCGCCTGCCCCCGATCATGGCGCCTACAACTCCCTTTGTTTTAATATTATAAAGCGAGCCAGATGCCGGCTTTAATCCCCTCAGCTGGTGAGGATTTGCAAACACATTAGGAGGCAGAGCCGCTGTGCGCCGGCCCCTCCGCCGCTGCTCCCCAGCCCCACGGCGCGTCGCCGCGCCCCATCTGCTGCCTCCGAAAGGGGATCCCGGCCCCTAATTGCCTTCTCATGTCCGGATTAGGAGCCGACAAGGTGTCCAACAAGGGGGACATGGGTATCCCCTGCCACTTGCGGTTGGGGAGCACCGGGAGGGCCTTTCGCTTCTCTTGAAAAATCCCCAGCGGGGGAGTTTTGGGGAGGATTTGCCTCGGGTGACACGATGCCAGGGTGATGGGCGCAGTGGGGATGAACCCCGCGGGGGCAGTGGGGATGCGCGTGTGGCGCAGGCAGAGGGTGGCCAGGCAGCCCTCCTGCTGCAAGGACGACGAATAGCGTCTCCAATCGCAGTGGCGTAACACCACGGCTGCCCGGACCAGAGCACGAGCCGGCACTCCCGCATCCCCGGCGGACGTGGGATGTTTCAGGCAAAGTCCTTCCTGCGGCGTTATCAGGGAAGGGATTTTCCTCCTGACCTCCATCGCTGCCAGCTCCCGCTCTGCAACGCCCGCTGCGTCCGTTCCCCCGGGTGTCAGCACGCAAAGGCTGAGGTTGAACAGGTACCAGCGGCAGGAGCCAGAGGAGTCGCTCCCCAAGTGTCGCATCCCATCGGAGCGGCTCTGAGGCTGGATCAGGAGCCAGGCGTGCATTTGCCTTCCCTCCCACCACGGGGACCGTGTTTATCCTGTGCGGCTGACAGCATCCAGGCGAGCTCCCCTGCACCGCAGTCCCGGCTCCCCGGCACACGTTGACCCTCGCCGCAGCCGGGAGGGGGGGAAAAACAGCCTCAGCAAAGCGGGGAGAGGCGGCTGCAGAGCCCCAAGGAGCCGCAGGACAAGGGGGATGCGGTGCCGGAACGATGTCCCAACCCTGCAGCATCCCAACGGGGGGTGGGGGGATACTGCCACCTGCCAAGGCGTCCTATAAACCCCCTCTTCGCCTGAGGGATGGCTTGCAGCACACCCTCACCCCTTCCCAAAGGCTGGAGGTTTCCTTCCAGGCACCCCAGTCCAGGCTGGACTTTGCGTATGGAGGCGGGGGGGGGACACACCAAACAGCCCTCGGCCCTGCAGGGACCAGGCGTTCCCCCAGATGCCGCTCCCAGGGGATCTCCGCGTCCTCCCTTGCCACCAGCCCCTCAGCAGCTCGGGGGCTCCCAGCCCGTCGGGTGCTGCTCGGTGCTCCAGGGAAAGCACCACGCTCCACCCCAGCGCTGCCGGGGAGGGATGCGCTGCACCGGGCCCCCCCCCCCCCCCCGTGGGAGGCTGCTGCTCCGGCTCCCCCAAGGAATCAGTTCCAGGAACACACACAAAATCTTCCTGGGCCGCCCCAGACCCCATATTAGCACTGTAAAGGCAGTGGGGCTTTTTTGAGGGTGTGTTTTGGGGTTGTTTTTTTTTGTTGGTTTTTTTTTTTTTTTAAAGACCAGGATCTCCTACATACCACTTAGCAGCCAGGAGTTCAGAGGGAGCAGAGCTCAGTGCTTTAAAACGACGCCTCGTTTGCCAAGAAATAATCCCAAGGAACAAAAAAAAAAAAAAAAAATCACACCACCAAAAACCCAGACTCAGAAGATAATTAACTCCACAAAGCAGCGACCCAGAGTAGCTCAAATCTTCACTGTAACTACCAAGCCTGTGCTCCAAGGGCTTATTTCTTGCTGTCTGCAACACAACGGCACCAGCACTCGGAGGCCTGGGGATTTTACTACATTCCCCCCCCCCAAAAACCCTACCGGGCAGATTTGCCCCCTCCCTCCCCTCCCCAGCACATTCGGTTCACTGCCCCGGCCAGTCACGGTGGGGGGTCTGGCCCCACATGAGACCCCACATCTCCGAGTGGGGTTGCAAGAGGGTCACTCTCCATCCCTATGGGGGGCGGGGGGGGAGCTGCAGTAGGGACGTCGAGGATGCGGGGCTCCATCCCTGGCTGCTGCAGGAGAGACGGTACAGGAGCTGGAGAGGGGGCAAAGGGATGCTGTCGCCCCCCCCAACACCCTTCAGCACCCCCTGGCAGGGAAGGAGCTGCCTTTCAGGGTCCCCCCTACCAACAAACAGCAAGAGAAGGCAGGGCAGCCCAACCCTGGGGGTGCATTTCAGCCCCCCCCTCTGCCCCATTCCCTCTCCCGCTGTTGGGGTTTGGCAGAAGGGATGCTCCACCAGGACCTGGCACGAGTGACCCCGGCAGCATCGTCCCCCGGTATCATCACCCCCCTCTCCTCAGCATCATCCCCTGCCCCTTTCCTCGCCACTCGACAGGGAGGGGAATAAAAGAGAGAAGAGCCGAGAAAAAGCGGTGTGGAGCCAGCCCTTCCCGCTGCCGCCCCCCCGGCATCCCCCTTCCCCTCCCGACCGCGAAAAGCCAACGTCTCCCCGCGCCCCTCCAGCCAGGGGATGGGAATGTGGAAGCAATTGCACTTGGCAAGGCAGCAACAGTGAGTCAAAAACAGTTGTTTGGCTTGTCAGCCACCCAGGCCCTGCAGCACTCTTGTTTTCCTTCGCCTGCCTTAACCCCTTCCAGCCCCGGCCCCTCTCCCCAGCGGGACCCGCAGCCCCCAGCCCCGCCGTGGAGAGAGGTTGGGTGTCGGGGAAAACCCTCATCCCACCACCCGCCCGGCCATCCCCTGGGATGCCGGGCAGTTCCCCGGCATGAAAACCCGCAGCGAGAGGTTGTGCCGGCCGTGTGCCGAACCTGCCGCGGTGCTGGGAGGTGTGTGGGGCTGACACCGGGCAAAGGGACATCCCAAGGAGCAGGAGCAGGATGCCTGGTGCTCCTGGAGCATCCCACTTGCTCACCCCAGGAGATGCAGAGAACTCCTTGCCCCTGCTACAGACAGCATCCAAGATGCTGGGGGGACACGGCCACGTTGCGCTGGGGACCCTGCGCAGCCCCACGGTGGCCGGACCTCCCGCACAGAGCCAGCCCGGTGGCGCGGAGCTATTTAAAGCCCTGAGCACAGCCTCCCCTGTCCCGTTTCCGACGGTTTAGCACATCCCAGGCTGCTTCCCACCGCCTCCTCCAGCCCCTTCCCTGCCGGCCATATGGCGGTAAGGCCAGAAACACATCCAGAGCCGCTCAAGGGTCTCCTCTCCATCCCCAGGTCACCCCTCACACCCCAGGACAGGGGACCCAGGCCAAGCACTCAACGTCCCCCCCCCTCATCCGAGAGCATCACACGCTGCGGGGGACCCCACCTCCATTCAGGCCACCACCAAATTGGGGGCAGGGTGCAAGGACACGAGGACGCATCCACCCCCTCCCCACCACGGCGGGATGGCCACACGGGTCAGGGCACCCAGCCAGGACACCCACCCCTCTGCTCCCCCCAGCTCCACACCCCAAATCGGACCTGGAGAAGAAGGAGACGAGGGAGCTTAGGGAAGGGGCTGCTCCCTCTCTCCGTTGGGGGGACCCCCTCCCTGGACCCCAACGGTACGAGAGAGCCCGGGCAAGGGGATGGATGGGGAAGAGTTAAACCCTGAAGAAAAGCGGAGGGCAAGCTTGCACGCCCGCCCGGGAGAGACAAAGCGAGATGCTGGAGCCAAGAGATGAAGGCGAGGATGCGATAAGAGGGGGAGCCAGGGTGTGTGCGCTGGAGCGAGGGAGAGGGGAGGAGGAGGAGGAGAGGTGGGTGATGACCAAAGTCATTGAACATTTTTTGGCACGCCTACCCCCGAGTATCCTGGCCGTTGGCCCAGCTCGGAGCTGAACTTAAACAAACTCCTGTTGCAGCCATCTGCTTGATTTTAAAATAAATCAAACAATCTGTTGAGCCGTGGGTGATCAAATTTCCATCTGTGCGGACGCCTGCTCGCCTCCTCGGAGCCTCCGCTTGCCTCTACCAGCCAAACACTCCTGGCAGCATGTGGCCTCCCTAATTCCTCCAGGAAAGGGAGAAACCGGACCTCCCCCCCGCACCCCGGCCCCCTCCCAGCCCTTCCCCGCCACCCTCCTAACTCAAACCAAGTGCTATTTTTACAGCCGCCCACCAAACAGAGACGTACGCCGGGTTTAAGCGGGAGGAAAACAGGGCTGGGGGGGGAGATCCCAAGAGGTTTTGAGCTTCTCCATCGCCGCCCGCGCCGGGGTGGGGAGAGGGGGGGATTCCTCATCCCATCCCCATCCATCCCACGGGTCCGAGGGAATGAAAAGGAAAAAGGGCAGCAGCTGCCGGCAGCGGGACCCTGCCTGCCCCGGCACCGGGGACCGCGGCACAGAGGCCACGGACCAGCCAGAAATAGCAGCTGCGAAGCAAGCACCACGCACGCGGCTGTCCCCAGGACGAGGACATGGGGCGCGCGTCACCTCCAGGTGCTCGGGAGGTGGGGGTGCCCTGCTCCCAGCCATCCTGCCCGGCCGTCTCCTCCAGGCAGCGTGCTGGCCCCTCGAGCCCACCCAAAATCGCCCTGTCCTGAGGGTTCCCCCCTCCTCCCGAGAAAGCCAAGCGGAGGCGGCACCACCTGCATATTGAGGCACGTGCCCCAAAGTCCCCAAAGCGCCAAAAGAGGGGTGGCATCTCCCTCCTCTGCCGTCTCTTCGGGTGCTGCAGGACCCCAGCTCACCCTGGGCTGCCCCGGCTCCAACCCGCTCCGCACGTGGGGGACCCACGAGGGAGACGGCACCCACGGCGCCCGTGGCCTCGAACGCCCTCTCATCAGTCAGCCCGTTCTCCACGCCAGGGTCAAACCTCCGCCGGCATCACCCGGGCTTTGCCCTCCTTCATTCCCGCCGGAGCCCTTCCTTCTGCTCCGAGCGGAGGGCGCCGGGCATGGGGCCAGCGCGGCCAGAAATAGGGCAACAAGCGGGGAGAGGGGGGGGAGGGGGGGAACCCACAGCAAAGGGACAAAGAGGCGAGCAAAGAGGGAGGAAAAGGTTGTGCATGAAGGAGAAAGGGGGTACGATAAAGGATGGAGCGGGGTTAGGGCTCGCCGGACCCCAGCAGCTCGGGCGCGGGAAGGTCAGGCTGCCCGTGCACGGGATGGGGAGGAGGGACAGGAGACACAGCAGGATTTACTCCCCCTCCAGGGCTGCAAATATTGGGGCAATATGGTGCCGAGGGTCCCCCCACGGTGTGGCTTTGTGGAAGCAGCAGCGAGGAAGAGGAGGTAGCCGGGATGCCCAGCACTCAAGTGCATCCCTGCCAAGAGCCCGAGCCAGCAGCAGCGCAGCAGAAGAAACCTCACCCCCGTGGGACGCTGCCAAGCCAAGAGCCATCCCGGCCAGCCCCGGGCCAGGCTCGCCAAGCTGCTCGCTGCTGGAAATAATGGGGAAATGAGGGGGCATTTGGGACCAGGGTGGTCCCCCCTACCCTGCCGCAGCCCGGCATGCTTCCCAGCACAAGTTCTTGGGAGGGAGCAAAGGGGTTGTACAGTCCCAAACACGCTGCAAGCAGCGCCCGGGCTCTGGGGATGCAGGATCAGACCTTGAGAGCACGAGGATGGGGGACAAGCAAGGGAAAACCATCCGGAATAAATAAGCGACGCAGCAGCTTGTGTGCCCCAGTGCATCCCCGTGCCACCGGCCACCCAGCCTGGGGACAGCCCCGTGGGAAAAACTGCTCCCAGGGGAGTCCCCATACGGCTGCTCGGGGGGTGGGTGGCTGAGACTGGGGGGGGATGTCCCCCAAAAGCCGCCCCGCTGCGCTCCGGGCAGGCAGGGCAGCTTTGCAGCAGCTGCACGGAGTAAAATCCAGGCACATCCCTGACAGGATACACGGCAGGGAGCAGGTTACACGGCACAAGCGACGGAGGGAAAGAAGGAAAAACAAAAAACAAACACAAAAAACAAACACCAAAAAAAAAAAAAAAACAAAAAAAACAAAAAACAAACACAAAACCCACACCAACAAACCAACCCGCAAACCCCTTTTTGGAAGAGGAAAGGACTGACAGGACCTGGCCGAGAAGCAGGAGAAAGCCCAGATTTCCCAGTTACTGTGCAGATGTTCTGGACTGAAAACAGAAGACGGCAGGAGTGAATTCATCTCCCCCTCCAGAGACGCGGCAGCCAGGGCATCTGGACTCTGTCTGCAGGCAGGAGAAGCGGCTTTCCCCCACCCTGCTCCTTGCCCCGGCTCCCCGGGGAGCCCTCCGCACCGGGGCACGCCGAGCATCCCCCCCTCCTTCCCCGGGGTGCCACCCGCACCCGAGCGCCGGGGCGGCAGCGGCAGCCAGGGCCCCGTCCCCGCGCCGGGTTGACCTTGGCACGGTTACCTCCCGGGAAAACTGAAGGGCCTTGTCTTCGCCGTGTTTGCACTTTGGGATAACTCATGCTGCCTGCTCCGAGGAGAGACGGGGGGGGGTAGGGGGGGGGTGGGAAGAGAGATGGAGAGAAGAAAATCCAGCTGTTTTAGCAGTGAAGACAAGGAGGGAGGGCGGGAGACGTACATATATATATATATATATATATTTTATTCCTGGCCAGGGTAATAACTGAAATCACTAGCACTTGATCATCACCCGATGAAAAGCTTCACGGCCGACTGAAGCCAGCCCGCTTCCAGAAACATGCTGCAGGCAGATGGGAGGTGACGGTGGCAATTTGCTGCTCGCCCCACACCCCGCACGTGGCCCCCCGAGACGCCTTGCGCAGCTGTCTGTCTCTCTGTCCATCCGTCCGTCCCTCCCTCCCTCCCCGGGTCTGTCCGCCCCGCTGCGGCTGCAAACCGCCGAGCGAGAGGCTGACGTCTTGGCTGTCACCAAAATGTTCCCTGATCCAAGGGAGTGCTCAGCGACCGCAGTGTCCTCGCGTCTGGCTCCCTGGGGACCGAGGTGGCTGCTGGTGGCACCTCCCCAAGCCACCAGCTGATGCGCTCCCCCCTTTTCAAGGAGAGGGGAGGCAAAGCCAGGGAGGAATGTTCAAAACCATTTTGGGGGGGGTGGTTAACGGGGGAAACCACCCAGTACAGGGCTGCAGCAGAGCCTGGGCTGTGCCGTGGGGTGCAGTGGGTCCCACAGGGACCCAGCCCCGGCTGGGGCTCGAAGGGGCGAAACGCCCCCCCCCCCACGATGGAAGTCCCCAGCCCCAAAAGCAGCAGGTGCCGGGGACACACCGGGTGCCAGCATGCCGGGACGCAGCCTCAGGGAGGGTCGCAGAGGGGCAGCAGCGCTGGGCACAGCCCGGGCTCTGTGCTGGGTCGGCCCCCCGGCATCGTCCCTGGCTGGAAACCACCACCACCACGCTCCTGCCCTCCCGCCACAGCAGCTGCCCGTCCCCAGGGCAAAGGGGGGATGCTCCTGGCTGCAGGGTCACCACCACCCATCTCCCCGTAACGACCATCCCTTGCATCCCCGCTGGCTCTCAGCCTTGTTTGAGCTCTGAACTAGAACACACAAATTCACCGGGAGGAGCTGGGAGAGAGCATGGGGTGCAAATCGGTCCCTGCGATCCCTCCTGCCCCCGCCTCCGCATCACCGCGGGTACCGGGACCCTCTCCACCCACGCACCCCCGGTCGAAGCCAGCCCCGAGACCCAGCACCCTGCCACTCACCCCTGCCAGCCGCGGCAGCGCCCGGCTCTCCCCGGGCACCGGGCTGGGCGATGCCGCAGTCGGCCCTGACGGAAGCCCTTGGGAAGCGGCAGCGCCGAACCAGACGGCAATTTCCTGAGTTTGTGTGCAAGTGTTGGAAAAAACCCCCCGGTAAATCCCGCGGCGGCTCCCCGCCGCAACCGGGAATGGCCCATCCAACACCCACACTTGTATATAGGCACCGAAACGGCGTCTCGGCACTTCTCCGGCTGGGAGGGAGCTCCTACATCTGCGGCACGATAGCACCGTGACACCCCCAGCCCCGTCCCGCACGTGCCGCCGGCGTGCGATGCGAGGCAGCCGGCGGCGACCGCGGTGCTCGCCCTGCCCCTGGTGCGGGTCACGGCACGCTGGGCACAGGCACCTCGCCGCGGGCCGGCAGGTTTGAGAAGGAAAGCCGGGGCAGCTGCTGCTCCGAGCACGCCAGCTCCACGGGTAAACAGATGACTTCAGTCTCCTGAGAGCTACTAAAGCCCGGCAGCACTTGCACTAACGTGGAAGGCGGGGAGGAAAATACAGAAAAACAGAGGGAAAAGCAGCGTCATAATTATGCCAGGCTGCAAAGTGCACCCAGATGATGCCCTCCTCCTTCTCCTCCTCCCAAACCCCCTCCCGCAGCAAAAGAAGCCGCGGTCCTATTCCTCCCTGCTCTGCTACTGAAGATTTTGGGGGGGGGGGGGGGTTAAAAAAAAAAAGTCGTGCCGAGGCCAGGCCAGCTGCACGGGGCTGTTTATCCAGCCACACCGCGGCAAGGCTGGCGTGCGCCGGGAGAGGCCGGCCTGGCCGCCAGCGCCATGCCGGAGCAGCTGCTCGCCCGGCAGCGGGAGCAAACCGCGACCTGCCCGGGCTGGCACCGGGGCTCCGGCATCTTCCCCCACACCGCAGGGAGGGGAACCGGGCTGTGACGGCCCGGGGGGAGAGATGGCTTTTGTAAACAGGGGTGCAGGCAAGGAATAGCGCCGCGTCCCCGAAAGCCGGGCTGGCACCTGCCGACGCGCGGCGCCGGCGCTGCAAGGAGCCAAGGCACGCTCGAGGCACCGCTGCCGCCCGCCTTGGCAGCGGGGAGGACGGACACCCAGAGCTGTCAGAGCCCTGGGCTGGGGCCCGGGGAGGATTGTGGCACTGGAAGGTCTCCCGTCACCAGCTGCTCGCGGCGGAGGAAAGCCCGGCGCGGCTGGGAGCCTGCCACCGCCAGCCGAGCTCCGGTGGCTCCTCCTCGAGCTCCCAGCCTGCTCCCCCACGCACCGGGATGCTCCTGCCCCACCGCCCTCCCGGATTTGCCCCTGCAAGGTCTCCCCCACACCCTGAGACCTGGCAGTCCCCAAGGAGGGCAGTGTCCGTCCGTCCCCCACCCCGACACCTCGGAGGGACGCTTCCATGCCATCCCTTCAAGCCCAGCACCCCAGCATGCAGCACAGGTCTTTTGCTGCGGGGAGGAAGGGCAACATCTGGCCAGATGCTGCCCAGCAGCGTGGGACCGGCGGGAGGTGTTTGGCTGATGGCCCTTCCCGGGGAGCCAAGGAGCACCTTCCTCCGAGCAGCACGTGCCAAAGGTGCTGGCAGCGAGCAAGCAGAGCCCCCAGCACCCAAAAAAAAACCAACATGGCACAGTCCCCAAAACCTCATGGGTCCCCAATGCCTGCTCAAGGGGACGGAGACAGCTCCTTGGCCCCGGCTCAGCCCCCCGAGGACAATGACAGCGGGGGTGTTGGCACGGGACCTGGCTGGTGCACCGGAGGGGCAGAGGTCGGTGAAAAGCCATCACCGAGGCGGTTGCAAAACCGGTCGCCCGCGCCGCTACCGCGGGGAGGTTCCTCCTCGCTGGGAAGCGGCCAAGGAGCATCCCGGGCTGCCCCTCTGCGACCGCGCTTCCCGGACGGCCGAGAAAGGCCAAGTATCTGGACAAAACATCTGTCCGTCCGCAACAGCCAGAGCCGTCCGTCCGTTCGTCCCTCTACCCCATCTCCCGACTTGGCCGGGGCTTCGCGCGAGGCGCAGACAGGGAGGCTGCAGCAAGATGCTTCGGCGGTTGCGAAAGCGTTTTCGTCGCAGGGGATGAGAGCGGAGCCGGTCCCTCTCCCCGGGGTGTGGGGGGGGGGGGGGCTGCGGGTGATATTTTTGTGGGGGTACAGGCAGGGTTTCCTGGGCAGCACACATTTCGGGCCAGCGTTTTGGGCAGGTGCCCGCAGCAGAGGGGCAGCGCGCCGGCTGCCAGTCCTCCACTGCTGCTTTTGGGAAAGGCAGAGAGAAGGCAAGGGGCGAGGCGGCGAGGGGAGGGGGAACGGGACGACACGGGTAAAAAATAAATATATAGCAGCCAGCTGGTGAGCTGTGGAGTCAGCACAAGGTCTGGAGGACACGGCGGCTGGCAGCGGCGCGGGAGCCCTGGTATTTCGGACAGCTGGTACAGCAAGGTCAGCCTGGCCAACGCAAAAGGCGCCTTCGCTGTTCCCCCCCCTGCCCCTTACCGCGGTTGAAGGACGCGCACCCCCCGGCCGGAGACCCCGGGGGACAAACCACCAGCCCACGGGGGTTGATCTGAAACAACCTTCGCGGTGGGTGAGGATGAGGAGGGATGGAGGGACGGAGGGGCGCAGGTTTCCACCCTGGCTGGGTACATACCAAACCCGCCCTGACCTCATCAGCAGGAAAAAGCAAGCGGCACATTTTCCTCGTGTTGTTGCTTTGTTTGCCATCTGGGAACACGATCCCGCGGGAGGCCGTGCCCCGAGACATGAAGTCATATCATGATTATATTGCCACCTCCGTGCCGGGATTGAGAGCTCATCCCAAAATGCCAGACCCCGGCCGGTGTTAGCCGCGGCAGGCGCTGCGGAGGAAGCTGCTTTGCTGAAAGACAAGGCGAACCTCGCTAAAAACATCTTTACATAGACATATGCCGCAAACAAACCAGGTTTATCCCAGTGAAGTTGGCTTTAAATACCTTGCCCTGATTTTGCTCTATAGCTGCTAGAATTAGTGATGGCAAAAATTGGCACGAGCACAGATATTACCACCAAAGCCAACCCGAGCTGGAAACCGAAAAAAAATGATGAGTGAGACGCGTTCTCCTCCTCCTTTACGTTTAAGGGATAAGCAGAAGCCGATGAAGCCCACACATGAAGCCCAGGCTGGGGACGCGCAGAGGAGCCATCAGTTTGGCAGAGAAAGTGCAACCACCCAAAACACTGCCATTCCCCAGAAGGCTTTTTTGGTTTGCTTGAAAATTAGGAAAAGATGCAAACAAGCCAGAGGTCCTGCCCGCCTGGCCACGACCTCCCGCAGCACGGGTTTCTTATTTCTCATGTTGTGATACACCCCAATATCCGTACCCTCAGTGGGAATTTGGGCCGGTGCGATGCCGGAGGAGGGTCAGGCATTACCCTCCACCTCCCGGGTTTGCTTTCGCGGCATCCCGGAATTTCTGCTGCTGCTCGGCATCAGTGGGACGAGATTTACGTCGAGAAACGCAAGAACTCTTTGATGTTGGCCCAAAACCTTTTTCAAAAGGCAAAAAGAAAATGCCCACCAACAGCTGTAAGCTTGACGTCGCCTTTGGGAAATGCAGCGTGACCTTTGGAGCTCGTAACCTGAAAAAAAAAAAAAGGGGGACCAAATCCCCAGCTGGGCTAACGACACCGCTGCCAAGCAATCAATGCAGCGGACTCAGCCCCATGAGTCCGACTGTGCCCTGCCAGGCACAGCCCCGTGCAACAAGACCCGGGTGTCCCCCCACAAAGCAGGAACGGGACATGGAAAACACCAGATGATGCTCAGAAACCAGCCTGAGGACGGAGCTGGAGACCCGGCAGCAAGGTCTGGGTTCCCCTGCAAGGAGCGGGATGGGCACCAGCTACAAATTTTGCACCGCAGCGCACGGCACCCGAACGAAACAGAAAGAGCTTACGGTGGGATTTGAGAGCCTTCCAGAAACCTGAACGTATTTGCAAAAAGTTGCGTGCAGAAGAAAAAAAACCAAACCAAAACCCAACCAACAGAGCTCACTTACACAGGGATGTAACTGCAGCAAGAGTGGTGGCAGGCAGAGACGGGAAGAGTCGGAAAGGCAGGGGAAGCTTTTCCCAGCGCTGGCAGAGAGAAGGGATCAGGGCAAGCACCGAAAACACCAACCATGTCGAGCACAAGCAGCCCTTGACCTGGGACCTGCGGTGACGCAGCGCTTCACCCCTTTAGAGAGGGCAGGAGGGCTGCAGGGGCGGCTTCAGAGGTCTCTTCAGCAGGCGCGACCGGCCGGGGACAGGGGTCAGCATCACCTCTGGGCACCGGCCAAGCCCGGGTGTTTTATGGTTTATTCAAAGCTATCGGCCTCACCACCTGCTCCGCTCGCAGCCGTGGCCTGTCCCGCAGCGTGCCGGGGAGACGGCTCCTCCCGGCCGGCAGCGGGGGCTCGGCGGTGGGATGCACAAGGCGGCTTCTCGGGATCAGGAAGACAAGACACCATTTCTGGTGGCAGCACGGCCACCCCAAACTCAGGACCCCTGCACCAGCAGTGCATAGATCTGCACAGACCCCCCCCCCTTGCAAGGGGCACAGCTGGAAAGAGTATGCGTTCTCATGGCACACATCTGCACACCTTGGAGGGGACCCAAGGGCGACGAGCCACAGGACCCTTACCAAAGCTCAGCATTGCCATGTTTTCTTGGTGGGAGAACCCAAACCCACCCCACACAAGCCAACAACAACAGGGTTCCTGCAGCAGCCCCTCTGCCAGGCAGCGCTTACCTCCAGGAGACCTTCCTGCAGCAGGCAGGACCACAGGCACCACCGCACCTCCACAGAGCATCGCCTGCCCCACTGCTTCCTGACGCTAAGCCAGCAGCAGAGGCCCCAGCCCACCCAAAACACTGCAGCCTCCATCCTCCTGACGAGCCTCAGATGTGGAGCTCCCTCGTTAGCACCTCCAAGCTGTTATAGAGAGGATCTCAGCCCTATCCTGCTCTTGCTGTCCTGCTAAGAGAGGGGGATGTCTGGTGGCATTTTGTGTGTTCTCCCAGTGCCTCACGCTTTGAGCCATCTAGATCAACCACCTGCAAGCAGGACAGTAGCAAACCACCAGCTCTGCGTGCCGGGGGGTGCTAATCCTGGGTGCGCGGAAAAGCAAATGCAGCCAAAAAATGAAGTTGCAGAGCTGCAAGGAACAGGGAGAAGGTTTTAACCCCTCAGGCTCATTCCATCCTGCCTGGTCCCATCTGAACGGGGACCTGGGTGTCACACAAGAGTGAAAGGCTCATCTGGGGTGACTTCCAGCAGGCAGCGTGACGGAACGAGGGTACAGTTAAATTAGCCAAGCACCCTACCCAAGCATTAAGCCACATTTTAAATAACCTTGACATCTGTGAGGTCTCTGCCTGATGGGAATTATATGGAGACGGGGAGGGAAAAGGCGAGAGGACCTTCTGGCCAGCCAGAGTCACCACCAGGACATGGCAGAGCCCGGCAAAGTGAAACGGTCCCTGGACCAGCCGTGCCCTCCCCAGGCAGCTTCCCAGTGGAAAAGGTCTGCCTTGCCTCCTGCCACCCTGCCTGTTGTAGCAGCCCCTTAATTTGCTCATTAGCAAACCCGGGAACAAGAGGGAGGAACTGAATAGCATCCCTTCCCCAGGACACCCTCTGCGTCCTCCTCCTCCTCCTCCTCCCCCTCCGCCTTTCATAGCCCCACACAAAAGCTTTTCAGAGCTGCTCCAGTCGGAGACTGGGCTGCAGGCAGGAGCCCAAGGGGGAGTTTGGGGCTGGGGCCAGCAGGGGACGAGGACTGGCACGCCTGAGAAATGCTGGGTTGAGGGGGGGAGCGCTAATGAACCCTGCAGGAAGCACCCCCAAGTACCCAACGCTGGCACCCGAGCTGGGACAGAATTGCTGTCCATAATGTCCCTGTGACGTGGCCTGGGGACACTAATGGGTCAGAAGAGTGAAACACTGGCTGGGGACATGCGGATGCTGCCCCCTTCACCAGCTGCACCCAGCCGGGCTCTGCCGGAGCATCACCCCAGCATCGCCCCCCGGGTTAGCACCACAGGATGCTTGCCTGACTCCCGAGCCCTCCACAGCCACCGGCCAGCAAGGGCGGGCTCCAGCACCTTGCAAATGCCAACAGAACAGGGGACGGACAGACGGGCAACGTGGCCGTGACCACATGGGCATGGCAACCCATGCAGCCCTGCACCAGCTCCAACATCCAGAAAGTCCCCACCATCTCAGACCCCCTCGGCACGCAGCAAGTCACGGTGGCGGGAAGCAGACCCCCATGCGGGCGAGCCCGAAAATAAATCATCTGCATCCATGAATGACCTGCAAGTGATGTCGGGACCATCCGGTTCAGGCCAATGGAACCCGGGGAGACCACCCAAAAGCAACGGCTTCTGGAGGATTCCCATCGCCAGCACCAACCCAACCTCCCGCGCCACCCTGGCACGCTGTGCCGATGCCACGCGCGTGCCCACCCTCCGGTGCGTGCAGCTCCTGCCCGGTGGCTTTCCGCGCAGCGTGTCCCCCCCGCCCCAGCTCAGGAACCAGCACGGCTGAACGGAAAATTATATTTTGTAACCAGCCAAGGGAGAGCGACCCGAGAGAAAAGGAGCGCTGTCTTGGAAGGGCTGGTTTACATTTCTAAAGAAAATGCCAGCGCTTCGGAGAGCCGCAGGGTTCTGGCTACGAACGGAGCCGAAAGGCTTTGAAAACGAACTCGGGGATTGAGGATGCTGGCACTGTACAGAGTCCGGCCCGGGGCCTGGTTTGCAGATACAGAGCAGCGGCTCTCCAGCACGCTCCTGCAAGCTGGAAATTTGGGGATAAAAGCAGTTATTTCCCCATCCCACGAGAAAGGCGGCAAGCTTGCAATTAGCAAACCTTTGCTCTGCCACGCTGCTGTCTAGGTGGTGCCCCCGAAGCGCCCTGCGTAACCCCGGCGGGAGGTGCAGAAAAAAGCAACCCAGGAAACCGGTAGCACCCGGGCGATGACACCCATGACACCCTTCAGGGCCGCAGGGCTCCGTCGCGGTGGCTCATGGGGCGCAGGGGGCCGGAGGCGTTGGGGGGATGCTGCCTGGGGGGGTCCCTCGCTGCACGATAACCCGAGCAGCGCAGGTGGGGGGCACCCAGCCCCAAGCCCACCCACCAGCCCCCCCAGGAAACCCTTTGATTAAGGCGCCTTAGAAAACCGGAGATAACTTGGGAAGTTTCCTCCAGTGGTGGAGGCCACAAGCTCCTTCAGGCTTCCCGAGGATGCTGCCACGGAGGGCAGGCTGTCCAGCCCTCCCTCCCCTCCGGCACCTCTGATCACCCTTGACGGCGAGCGGTACGGGATCAGGATTTCCTCCGCGCCGGCCCCCACCTCCCTCGCGCAGGGCTGCGAGCGAGCAGGCGCCAACAACGCAGATATACGCTTCTGCAACAGGACAGGTCTTGGCTCTCCCCACCTCTTGGAAGGATTTTTATCTGCTCCTTCACAGCTTGACAGCTCCAAAAGTTCATTGCTAAAGGCACCCCATCCATCAGCGTTCTCCCCCAGGGACCAGACCCGAAAGCCGAGCATCCATCTATGTCACCGCTCCACCTCCTCCTCCTCCTCGATGGGAGCTGGGAAACGCCGGGAGGGGAGGGATGGGGTCCGGGCCAACCGCCTTACCTTGGGGAGGAGAGCCGGGGGTGCCACCGCCAGCAGCTCCGGCGGGGTCATGCTCTTGCCGGCCAGGACCACGGCACCGCACTCGGCACAAGCGCCGATGGTCAGCTGCTTCCCGTCATCCACCAGCAAGCTGTTGGCCACGCGAAGGGTGTAGAGGAAGACGGGGAGCCTGGCCACTTGAACCGCTTTTAATCCAAGGCATCGCTTCTTCTCCTGCCGGCAGAAGAAGCAGACGAAGGTCTCCACTTTGTATTGCCGGGACCAGGCGCTGCTGGGGTGGTGGGAGTTCCTGCCCTCGTGCTGCAGCCACTGCCCCAGCAGGTCGTGGTAGCAGAGGACGCAGGTGGCCACCAGCCCGGTCGAGTCGGCCGGTCTGGCCCGCGGGGCGGGTGGGTAGACCGTCAGGAAGGGGAAAAAGGGCTCCTTCTCCCCAAATCGCCCCGGTGGGTTGACGTTGAGCTGGAACTCTTTGCCAGCTCCCAGCTCAGCCCCGCAGATGTAGCAGACGGAGGTGGGACCGGGCTTGACGGCTGGGTGGCCGGCCAGACCGCTGGGGTCACCAGCAGAGAAGACCTGGTGGTACCTCCCCAGGAAGCTCTGCACCGAGGTGATGAGCTCCTCGTTGTGGCAGGCCCTGTACATGGCCCACAGGTCCTGCAAGACCCCGAAGCACTTGCGGCAGCTGCTCACCTCCCAGTGCTTGTTCAGCCCCTTGGCGCTGGGCGGGCAAGGCAGGAGGCTGAGGAAGGGGAAATGCATGGTGCTCTTCGCATTGCCGTTGGTGATCTTGGCCGCCACCGGCCTCGCCTCCTTGCCGCACTCCTCCCCGCAGAGGTAGCAAGCCTCGGGAGCCGGCGGGACACCCACCCCATCCTCCTTCAGCCCTCGCCGGCCCTTGGCGGGCATGGCACCGGCGTTGAGGGGCACCACGTAGAGCCGCTGCAGCACGGGCACGTTGGCCAGCTCGAAGCTTTGCCACTGCTGCATGAGGGAGGCGAAGCAGCAGGGACACACCAGGGTGCTGCCGGCGGGCGAGAGGGGCTGTGCGCCCGGCGGGGGGCTGTGCAGCCAGAGGAAAGGGAAGAAGGGTGCCGGCGAGGTCTTCTCCTGCTTCTGCACGTGGACGCGGTGCTGGGTGGTGGGTGACAAGGGGCTGCCGCAGATGTAGCAGGCGGTACCCGCCGCCCAAGCGGGCCGCTGGCTGCCTTCCTCCTCCTCCTCCTCCTCCTCCTCCTCCTCGCTGGTGATGTTGATCTCGCTGTCCTCCGAGGAGCAGCAGGGCGGCCCCCGCTTGCCCACCGCCACCCCCGCCGCCGCCGCCGGGGGGGTCCGCACCGCGCCGCCCGCCCCCTCGGGTTCCGACAGGGGCTCGGCGTCGGAGAGCTCGGAGAGGTCGGAGCCGGCTGCCGGCCCTTCCTCCTCCTCCTCCTCTTCCTCCTCCTCCTCCTCTTCCTCCTCCTCCTGGCCGGCGGGGCGGCGCGGCGGAGCGGCGGGGTCCCAGCCCGTCGCCCCCCGCCGCAACCCGGTTCCCCCCGCCGCCGCCGCCGCCGCCGCTGCCGCCGCCGCCGCCTCGCACTGATGGGGCCGCTTGAGCCAGTACATGCGCTTCTCCACCGGCGTGCGGCTGCGCTCGAAGGAGTCCCACTGCTCGCCCAGGAAACAGCGGCAGACGGCGCAGACCAAGGCGCAGCCCTCCGCCGAGACGGCGCGGGCGCCGGGCGCCGGTTCCTGGTGCTGGAGGAAAGGGAAGAAGGGTCGGTGGTCGCGGGGGGGGTCGCACTTGAAGCTTTAGCTCTTTGCCGCGGCTGATGCCGCCGCCGCAGATGAAGCAGCAAAGCGGAGGCGCCGGGGGTTGCGGAGCCCCGGGGCCGCCCGCCGCCGTTTCGCCGGCCGCCAGCGCGGCCATCAGCCGCTGTTTGCGGGAGAGCGGCGCCGCCGCCGCCGCCGCCGCCCCCGGCCCCGCCGCGCTCATCGCCGCCCCCGGCTCATCCCGCGGCTCCGCCGGACACGCAGGCTCGGGGGGCGGGTTTGCGGAGCGCTCCCCCCCCCCCCCCCCCCCCCCCTCCGGTTCTACCGCCCGCCTCCTCCCGCCGCGGAGAAGGCAACGAGAAAGGGAGAAAAAAAAACAAAAAACAAAAAAACAAAAACCAAACCACCCCAAAAAAACAACCACCAAAAAAAAAAAACAAAAAAAAAACCAACCCCAAAACAACCCGCCACTAAAAAAAAAAATCCCCAAACAACAACAAACAACAACAACAACAAAAAAAACGGAATCAAAAAGTTCGGTGCGAAAGTTTGGGTGCCGCTGGCGGCGCGGAGGAAGGGCGGCTGCCCGCCGCCTCCCGGCCCCGGCGCCCCCGGCCCGGCTCCTCCCCGGTCGTCCCCCCCCCCCCCCGCCCCGACCTGCCCGTGAGGGGGGAGCCGGGGGGGGGCTGGGGAGGAACGAGCCGCTGCCGCCCCCCCCCCCCCCGCCCGCCCCTCGCGGTCGGCTCGGAGCTGCCGCAGCCGCCGCGGGGGGGGGGGAGAAGGGACCCCCACGGGTGGGGGGGGGGGGGGGGGAGGAGGCTGAGGGGGGGGGTATTTACAAACCCACCCCACCGAGGGGGTTTATAACGGGCCCCACGCGGGGCGACCCGCACGCATCGTTCCCTCCCCCTCCATCACCGCTGTTTCACCCGAGGCCCCCTCCCCACGCCACCGCCTTTTGGGCGACCCCCCCCCCCTTCCCCTCCCACCCCACCCCACCCCCCCCCAAAGCAGCGTGGAAAGGCACCGTGTCCGGGTTCACGCCGGCAGGACGGATCCCACGGCGCTTTGCCGAAAGCACCGGCCGCGTCCCTGCCCTTTACAGCGCTGCCCACCAGCCATTAACTCAGTGTCCCGACCACCGATCAGCCCCGGTAATTTATTTCACATTTTAAAAGTCCTGCTGCTGTTCCAGTTCAATACCAGATTCTATTTCCCGCTCGGTCCTAAAATGCTGCATCGCTTTGCCGCTCGCTGGTAAATAGCTGATGTGTTCCCAGCCGGAGTTGGCCACGTTTCAGCGACGCATGCAATAATCCCGGTATATCCTTACCTGCCTTGCAGCCTGCGATAAGATTTAATGCTTGTAAAGCACTTTGCTGTCCTTGGACAATAGGCACCGCGGAAGTGCAAACTGTACGGAGGTCCAGCCGCAATTAAACCTGACTTATTAACCACCCGAGCATCTAGTCAGCGTACCCACCGGCTCGGCACGGCTCTCCTGATTAAAAAAATATATATTAACAGCCGTAAGGATATTTTTCAAGCCGACATTTTATGAAGAAGCCTGCTCCCGGGCAGAACTGGTGAGTTTGAGTTCATGGCAAGTCACTGCAACGTCTCCCCGCTCCTGTCCTTGCAAAGCCCTGAGCCTCTCCTGCTGAAGGAGGGCGCTGTGCAGGATCAGACCCAAAGAGGCAAGGTCGGCAATTGCAATGGGACGCAGGGACAGAGGGGACTGCGGGCTGAATGCCTGAGCCACGCGTCGGGACACCCGGTTGATGTGGAGAAGCCACCTTGTCCCCGCTCCTCATCACCACGGTCCTCGCCCTCGGGGCACCCTGGCTTCATCCCCCCTTGGGTCAACCATGCCTTGATGTCATCTCCCACCATGCCTTGATGTCATCTCCCACCCAGACCGCGGGTGACGGCGTCCAGCGCTCCCCGGCAACTGGCCCTGAGATCAAACAGATTGCGTGACATCAGCTGGAGCACGGGCAAAGGGGGCAGGAGGGCTCTTCGGGGACCCGGATCCAGTTTCCACGCAGATGGCTCCAGCAATAAAGAAGCAGGGGGGGGGGTGGGAGGTGACACACAAAGCAGGGAACACGATACCTTGGGAGAACTGGCTTTACGGGGCTTTTTTCAGGGGTTTCCAGAAGACAGCAGGGCCTCGTTATATTTTATTTATTTATAGGCCTGATGTGGCGGCGGCTCTATGCACGGAGGGCGTGGGGAGCGCTGCGCGTGTCGGGGCGGACATGACTCCGATGTTCTTTAAAGGTGCATGTGCTCTCTCAGCGTCGCCCCTTTTCTTGGACGGGACGGGGGCCATCCTGGTGGGATAAGGTCCCTGACCCTGGGCAGCAGCACCGCCTCGGGGAACGCTTCAGCCCGCTTTGCCGCTGCTGCCTCTGGGTTTTCCCCGGGGAGCAGGGGCTGGGGTTGCCCCCCCCATCGCCCGTCCGGAGCTCCCCGGGGAGACGCGGCCGCCGGCTCAGCCCACCCTTCGAGCGCGGCCAACAGATGCTCTCCCGCCTGCTCCGCAGATGGGCGAGAAAACAACGCGCTGCATTCAAGGAGCTCAGCAGGGCCAGACCACCACCCCCCCTGCTTCCCACCCTGCCCCAAAACACCAAAACCCCCCCCACCGTGCTGCTCTCCGGAGGCGCCGCAAGCCCCTGGCTCCCCCCCGCACCCCGCCGGGACACAGCCTGCCTCCGAGCGCCTTCCCGGGCCTTGGCTGCGCACGGACAGAGCAGCTCATTTATCACCCTGTGCCGCCCCGGCCCTGCCTGCGGTTGCCGTTTGCAACAGAGAAGCTGGGAGGGAGAGAAAATTTCTCAAGTCGGCCTCGGCAAGAACTGAAAACATATGCCCTGGCGGCAAACGCGTCCCCCGGGGCGCGCGGGGATCGAGGCGAGCCTAGCACAGGATTTTCCACCGCGGCTCCCGCCGGCGCGCAGCCCTCCTGCCAGAGCTGACGTTTCAAAGCGACCCGAGGGCTGGGGTTGGTGACAGCCAGGTCCGCTCCTCCGAGGCCAGTGCCGCGGGGATGGCGGGACGCAACGCAGACGGAGCGGGATGCGGGGCAGGACGGCTCCTCTCTCAAGCTGGATGGCTGCAGTCCCAGGTTCGGGAGGCAAACATCCTCGCTGCGCCCCATCTCAGACCTCCTTGCTGGCTCGCGATGCAGAGTCGTCCCCTTTGCACGAAGTTAAACCCCGGGGAGAGATGTCCCGTACACGGCAGGGGACGGACAGCCGCTGTGTGACCATATTGCGACAGGGCCCCTGCGCTGGTTGTGCAAGGTGCTGTACAAACAGCCCCGAGCGGCCTCACGGTGCGGCGCTCCCCCCCGGCTTGCATCGAGCGGGGGCTCGGGATGGATACTGGAGCAGCCTGCGCAGTGCTGGGGCCATCCCCAACCCCATCCTCATCCCCAACCCCATCCTCATCCCCATCCCTGTCCCCATCCCCATCCCTGTCCCCATCTCCACTCACGTCCCCATCCCCACTCCCGTGGCCCCTCGGGCACTGCAGGACGATGCCCAGCGGCACCCACTTGGCAGCGCGCCGGCGGGATGCCGCTGCACCCTCACGAGCGGGCACGTGCTGCAGATCCCCCCCCCCCGTCCCCAGGACCAGGAGGTTAATATGGAAATTACCAACTGCTTATTCCTTCCAGCTGTTGCTGTGAGTCATCAAGTGCCTTAAAGAGCATTTCAAACAACACAGTGCCTTCGAGACAGCGTGACTGTTCCCCCAGCCACCCCCTCCGGATAATCCTCCGCGGGGTCTGGTGTTTGAAAAGGGAATATTTCTCCAAGGAGGCAATTCCCAGCCGTGCGCGGCCGGGGAGGCAGAACAGCCGCTGCCTCGCCGCGGCGCCTGACCAGGCTCCCACCTCCGCCCGTGGGCTCCCCGCGTCCCGCCGCAGAGCGAACCCAGGCGGGGAAGGGCTCCGTGCTGGGCAGCCCAGCCTGGCTGTCATCCCCGTTCAAAATCCAACGGGGACATATAAATGCCGCCACACGCAGGCACGGGGGACGGTCCCTGCTGTGCCACCCAGGGAAACTGAGGCACGGGGCGGCCGGCCGGAGCACCACGGTGTCACCTGCCTGGGGCAATGCTGGTGGGACACAGCTGCGGGACACCGGGGCACTGGCCTGGTGTTCAATGACCTTGAACTCTGTGCACAACAGCTGTATTTTTCTCTGCAGGCTTCTTTTTCTCTTTTTTTCTTTTTTTTTTAAAAAAAAAAGGCTGATCTCTGCACTCGGTGCTGCTTTTTCAGATGGAAAAGGCAGGGCTGGTTCATGGAACTAGTCAGGGTATATCCTTTATCTGCCGCTTTAACCTTTCTTTGAATTTTTTTTTTTATTTTCATAATTGATTTTTTTTTTTTTTCTTCTATTCCTTTTGCTGGAAAAGCCCAGCCAGGTTTTCTCCTGCTGGTAAACTACTTCCCCTGCTCCTTTGCAGGGCCGTGCAGGTGAATCAAGGATGCTCTCGGCCAAGACCGCGGCTGGCGCGAGCGGGAACATCTGCCTCTGCGCAAGCCACGCCTGAAACAAACGAACAACAAAAAAATGACCCAAGAAAAGCTGCGGGCAGGCGACAAGGGAGCTGTGGGGCGAGCGGAGGGGAAGGGGAGGCAGCCGTCCTGTGCTGAACCCGCAGCCGTGGAGCGGAGCGCAGGGTCTGCAGTGAGGGAGGATGCAGGGTGGTCCATGCCTGGGAGCGAGGGATGCTGCCGGGATGATGCCCACGAGGCGGGACGGAGAAAGGTGACTCTGGGGAGAGGAGAGGGCCACCGACAGCCACCGTAGCCCTGCGGGGACACGCTGCGGCTGAGCTGGAGCCGCTCTGCTCCGCCAAGCGCTTTCGGAGATGCTGCAGCAAAGAAATTGCCGCTCCTGTGACAGCCAGAGGACAAAGCCATCGTGGGGATGCATTCGGCGCCCTGTCCAGCAGTCGCCAGTGGCTTGGGCCAAGCAGGAGCCCAGGGGCTAACCCGGAGGCGCACAGGAGCGTGCCCACGCTCGTGTGAGTGCACAAACACGCGTGGAAATGAAGCGCAGACCCAGCACCCCCAGCTCCGAGTCCCTGCATGGGATGTCCAGCGGCATTAACCTCGTACCACACCTCCCGGCTCACCCCGGCCGGGGCCGGGCGCTGATTCACCCCGTGGCACCGTGCCCTGCGAGGCAGGAGGGAGCCACGTCCCCTGCAAGGCACAAGGGCCGGGTTGCTTTTCTTTTTTTTTTTTTTCTCTCTCTTTTTTAATAGTTTTTTTTTCTTTTCTTTTCCTTTCCAGAACGAGCTGCTCTGCAAATGCCAAGTCCTGATGCCAAAGGGCCGTGTCAACAAAGAAGAATGAGTGTGGCTGTTAGAGGCTGCTATTAAAAAAGGGTGGAGGGGGGGGAGGAAGAAAAGGTTTGTCAGTGCAAATAGTAACAGTTTGCACAGCAGTAAAAATTTAGGAGCAGCAGCCGGGCCCCCGCAGTGCCCTCCGGGGGGCTCACACCAACTGGGGACTCTGTACCCCAGGGTCCAGCGGCCCAGGGCACAAATCCATCCCAGTGACTTGCCATCCCCGCCACGGGCAGCACAAAGTGTTTTCCAAGCTCCACGTATTTTCCGAGCCCCGTTTGGCCACCGAGCCCCGATGCAGGGAGCCGCGGCGGTGCCTGTGTGTGGCATCGGCTCCCCGGCACGCGGCGGGGCAGGTCGAGGTCCTGCCGCCTGAGTGCCAGGAGCTATTTCTAGGCAAGCCCTGGCCGCTGCCGAGTGGGATGGGAGGGAAGGAGCCTCTCACATGACGCTGAAGATGCAACGGGAAGACACGGTCTCTGGTTTCAGCTTTCTATTCCCAGCCCGTTATTCACCAGTCGAAGATGCCATCTGCCCAGCCGCAGGGAGCCGGGGCCGGAGCTGGTGGAGCTCCAAAAGAGCCCAAGGGAGTTAGGCACCTTCGTCCCTCCGGCAAGCAGGCAGAGGTTATGGCTCCTGCCCAGCCAAAAATCCCTCTCGGTGTTATCTCTCCCCCCCTGCTGATATCTGGTACCCGGGATATCAAACCCAAGCGGATGCAGCAGCGCCTGGGATGCCCAAGTATCTATGGGAAAAGGCAACCTGAGCTGTATAAATACAGCAGGAGAGGGAAACAAAGGCTGAATCTTTCTCCCAAATCCAGATCGAAAGTCTTTTTGAGGTTAGCGCGCCAGTTTACTCTGTTTTGACTTTTTACAAAATATTCTAGCTTACTATTTTCGAAGCGGACCTCGGGCTTTCCTTAGCCCTGATTTTAGTCCCATAGCAGCATGCACCCTGCACGCTCCGCAACCCACCCTTTTGTGCCCGTCTTTAAGGAAGGTTAGGAGGAAGTCAAACCTCCCTGGAAGGTCTGCTTTTTAAGTATTCTCCCCCCCCCCCCAAAGAAAAGAAAAATTTGGTCAAAATTGAGATGTTCCCACAGAAATTGGTATTTCCCGATGGAAAAACATTCCATCAGCAAAACGCTGACCCGCTCCGGTTACAGCCTGGTCATGGCGATGAGGCAACACAGCTGGGAAAGGAATTAAAAGGGAGCTGGAGAGCTGCTTGGCTTCACCGCATCCCGCGGCCCCGGCTGCGAGCCGGCAGCGAGGACCCCGCTCCTCCCCAGTGCTTCCCAGTAGCGGGATGCGGATCGGCCGGGAAGAGCCGAGCTGTCAGCACAGCACCCAGCCAGCGGCACCCTGGGATCCCGGCACCGGAGGTCGTCACCCCAGACCCATCATCACCCCAACCCTGCAGGCACCCCGTGATGTCTCGCCGGGGTGCGAGCACCCGCGGTCCCTGCTCCCCCAAAGCCGACTGCTGCTTATCCGAAGCTCAGGCCAGCCAAGGGTACCAGATGTCCCCAAGGATGAAGCTCTGCAAACAAACCGAGCCCAGCCCGTGCTCGTTATTGGGAACATCTTGCAGGATTTAGTGAGCTGCGGGAGGAGATTAGCAGACCAAGGGCTGGGAGCTCAGCAGGTTCGCCACCAGGGCTGCAGATCAAGGGCTGCCGCCGGTGTCTTCGCTCTAAGAATTGGTGGAAGTGCTTGTTTGGGAGGTTCTCCTGTGCCTTCGGGTGGCCCAGCGATGGACGGGGTTTGTTTTCTTTCTTTTTTTGAAGGCAGGTTGGTAAACACAGGCTGGAGCGGATCAGGAATCAATCGTCCCCTTCTTGCAGCCAAAGGATGAGAAGACAAACTTCTGTAGCGGAAAGATCTGTTGGCAATAACAGGGGAGAAGCCTGCAGTGGTAACCACAACCTGCGCAGGGTCTGGCCCCGCTGCGGCGAGTGCTGATGCACAGGAAAGGCGCTGACCGTGCAGGGGAAGCGGGTGCTGATCCCCACCACCCTGGACTCACCTTCCCTGCGTGATACTGGATCCCATCAGCCCCGACAGACACATCCCTTCGGACGCAGGAGGCAGCCGTCACGCCTGGGGAAACCGAGGCAAAGGGACTAATCTGCAGGAACGTGAGCCCAGACCTCCCAAATTCCCACAACCACCAGCTCATCCCTTCCCCGTACCGAGCCCTTCTCCCCCCCAGTGCCTGTCAAGAGGCTTCACAGTCCCCGGAGCCCCATCCCCAGCTTAGCAGGTACCTCTACGGCCACAAAGCCCTCCATCCTCCCACAGCTTCCACGTGGGCCGGGCATCTCCTTTGTCAGCTCATGTTCAGTCTGTCCAGTTAAAGTGCGTCCCCGTGTCCTGCTAATCGCTTTCCCAACCAAATGGGGGTTTCCAGCCGGGATTCACTCCCTCCAGCCACACGGATGCTCTCAGCGCCCTGCGGTCTCTGCCCCGAGGACCTTCCCACGCCTCCAGCCGTGGGGTGTTTAACGGGCAGCACGGTTGGACTCAGGAGCACTGGTGACGATGGGGACACTGAACTTCTTGACCTGTGCCCAGGTTGCCTCCCGGGCAAGAATATCCCCTTCCCGGAGAGAAATTGTGCCTGTGTGTTTCCCTCTGACTTCTGCTAGATGCAGCCATCCCAAGGGATGCGTTCGCCCCGCCAGCGGGAGATGAAGCCTGATCCCACAGGGCAAATGCACCACCATCCGAGGGGACTCCGTGCCCACCCGGCCCCAAATCAGGGTGCACCAGGGATGGGATCCCCATCCCAACCTCTCCCCATTCCTCCCCACTCCCACCCTCGCAGTACATCAACGCCAGCAACATGAACTAAAAGCAAGTTTATCTTAAAGGTCTTTTAAAACACATATATAAAAAAAAATACAGCTTCATGGGAATGGCGCCTTTTTTTTTATTTTTTTTTTTTTTTTTTTTTTTGGGGAAAGGTTTATGCGTCCCTGGAGACCTCTTCAATAAAACGCGTTCTGGCTCTCCGAGCGTCTGACTGCAAATCAGGTTCCAGCCGTTCCCTTCCTGTGCCGACCTGCTGGAGTCGGCTGTTATTCTTGGCAGGGTGCCCCGAAGGAAGAAAAAAAACCCCCCCCCCCCCTCCACCAACCTCCCCCCGAAAGCTCCCAGCGGCTGGGAAATGCTGATGACATGACACCTTCCAGCATTCTTCAAGGTCAAGAGGGGAGGGAGGGAAATGAAAGGGGAGAGGGTTTTTTGGTTTTTTTTTTTAGGTTTTTTTTTGTTGTTAGCATGGGTTATTGCTTCGCTCAGGCATTTCCCTTTGATGCTCGCTCCTTGTTACACAAGATGTTGCAGGCTCGCCCTGCCGCCCGCCGAAGCGCCGGGGGTACGAGCTCACCCCCTTCCCTTAAACCCAACCTGGTTTTAACCTCCTGCACGTCCCGGGGAGCGTCGCGTTTGCTGCACCTCACACCGCCCCGCAGAGCTCAGTCCTCCGGGACCGCAGGCACACGGGCACCCCGATAGCCCCGGCCGTACCAGCCGGGGGTCTGCGCTCCCTATTCAAAACCACGCAAGCCAAAAACCGCCTCCGCGGCATCTCCCTGCGGTACCGGCACCCAGGGTCCCCCGTGCAGAAAGCCCCAGGCCCCGGGCACTGCAGCGAGCTGATAGGGACGCGCAGCATCCTTCAGGGTCCCCTGCCACAGGGCTTGTACTCCAGCAAATAAAACTTGGCACCTCTCTCCTTGAGATCCAACAAATCTCTGCTAATCCCCCTACTCCCGGCTGCCAAATCCTCCTCCTCCCCCCAGCCAAGGTGCCGAGCTCTTCGAGGCAAGTTGCACGCAACCATTAATCCTTTTGCAACGAGAAATCGCCCTTCTTGGTACAGCCGGTATGGAGGGACCGGGCGCAGAGGATGAGCGGCAGCACCAGCGTCACGCACGGGCAGCGCCGGTGGCAGGGGAGGATGCGGCACCCCTCAGACAGGTTGCAGCTGATGCCCCAACTCTGGGCTGATGTGGCGCTGCCGGAGCAGACGGGTCTGGCCGCTGTGTCCCTGCAGATGGATGGTTTTGGTCTCCCGCTTTCCCAGACCACACTGGAAGGAAAATCAGAAAGAGCCCAAGCACAGTGATGAGGGGAAGCAAAGCAGATGCCAGCAGTGGTGGCCAGGGACAGTGATGGGGTGCTCCCCATGTTTGCACACAGGCTTGGGATGGGGTGATGTCCCTGGTCTCCTGGGAGCCCCAAAACATTGCTCACAACCTCACAAGCTGCATCGCAGTGCCGGTGGTTCATGATCTACCCCAGGAGGACCACATTCCTCCTGCTCCATGTCCGGCTGAGCTCTTGCTGGCACACCAGCCCATGGGACTGCCAACGATGCTCAAGGACCATCTTTAGGAGCAGACATGAGTTAAACCGCCTGCACTGGAGACCCCGTTACGTTCTTTACCACCCATTTTTGGGCCAGGGTGGTGAACGAGTCTGTTGGCTGTGCCGGATCAGGCCAGGGCTGATGGGGCTCCCACCTCTTTGCCGGCTCTCAGCCCTCCCTCATGCCACAGGAACTGGCCTATGCTTTGCAGAGTCCCCTTGGGATTACCAGGACCACAAACACCCGGGCTCGCCCTGTGGCTGGCTTGGAAAGGAGCGGTGGAGGGTCCCCAGGCCACCCCAGCATCCACGCAGGCTGCAGGTTCCCCTGGAAGCCGGTGCGCGGCCGCATCCTGCTCCGAAGGGCCGCTGGAGGAAATCCTGGAAGGCCATCTTACAATGCAGCCCTTCCTGTCCCCAAAGGACCACTGAGCACGGAAAAGACACTGCAGGCTGACGGCACCGGCCGGCCCCAGGGGGACGCGGTCCTACCCCATGGCACCTCGTTGTCCAGCCCACCTGGGGCCCGCTTCCCCCCGGGCTCCCGGCCAGCAGCACCGCTTTGTGTTAAAAATACAGAAACACAATAGGAGCAGCGGGTTGATTGCCCAGGACCCCACCGGGGGCAGAGACACAGGCACAGTCGGTGCAAGATGGGGGGGGGGGGGAGGGGAGATGCCATCACAGGGGATGCTGCTCTGCACACCCCGAACCCCCAGCGCTGATACCTCTGTTCCCCCCGCCTGGTGACATCCCACCTGCACAGCAAAGGGCAACGCCTCATTAATGTCACCAAGCTGTCCCCTCCCTGTCCCCAGCAGCCCTTCTGCTCCTGCCAGCCCCACGATGCCCCCCTCCGGGGACCCGCAGCCCCGTGTTTGGGCAGGAGGCCGTGGCAGGGAGGCAGGGTGGCAGCAGGTCACGTCCCAACGCTGCCTGTGCCGCGGTGACAAGCTCAGCGCGGGGCTCCCGTGTTATTGTTCCCGGTTGTTTTCCAGCGGGGAGGCCGTGGGGCCAGCTGGCTGCTGCCGGGCTGGAACAGCGTGGCCTATTTTAAACCGCTTGCACAAGGAGTCAGCAGCTCCAGCTCGGATTTTTTTCCGAACTTTATTTGTCCAAATGCTCCGCGGGGAGAGAGAGGGAGGGAGGGAGAGCAGCTCCCAGCTTGTTCTGTTGCCAGCAGCTCACCTGCGCCAGCGGTGGTCCGGGCTGCCGGTGGCAGCGGTGAGGATGCTGCATGCATCCAGAGCCCCCACCCCGGGCAAGGAGGGGTCCCCAAACCCTGCAGGGTCGGCACACACGGAGAAGCTGCAGGAGAGAGGGACAGAGCATCAAAGCCAGTACGCTGCCTTTAAAGAGCGGCAAATACCTGTCATGGGGACGAGCTACGGCTCTCGCAAGCATCCTGGAGGGTGGGTGGCTCCACTACGCACCAGGGCTTATTCCAAGCAGCCACACGTATGGAAAGACCCACTGGGGAGCCAGGGTAAAACCCCAGCCAGACCCTGCTGCGAACACCGGCGGGGCTCAGAAACACCCAGAAAAGAGGGTTGGAAAACTCTCCTGCTCCCATGGTGGTCCCAGCCCCACCACATCCCCTGCGCCCCCAGCCACCCCACTGAGGCTCCTGCGACCTGTGGCTAAAAGCACCTAGTTTGCAGTGATTAAACACGGACGAGTTTAAATTGAAATCCCCAATTTGCTCTTTTTCCCCATCGGGCCACATCCGCTGCAAACTTTTTGGAAGGGCAGCCCTTACCCTGAAGGTCCCGAAGGACCCAGTGGCCCCGAAACACAGAGCAGCAGCGCTCACAGGGAAACACCTTCTCCCCAGCAGAAGACTTCATATTCCAGAACACAACCAGGGCATCCACCGCCCAGGAATTTTTTCCATGCCATTTTCTTTAGACCAAACTGCTTACTAAACCTCTTTATGAAACGACTCCTCCTGCCCCGGGCTGAGGTGAGCTCAGAAGACCCCTTCCAGCTCTTTTGTCTGAAATCCAGCACCTCTTGCAAGGGTCGGCAGCCAAAGCAACGTAAAACATGATTTCCTAACCCTGCTGGTGGGAACACACTGCGGAGAACAGAGGGGGATGACTACGATTTAAAAAAATGTAATTGTGCTCAAAGATCTTTTTTTTTTTTTTTTTTTTTTTTTTTACCTTTTCCCCCAAAGATGTGGGAGTTGCTGTGGCCAGTAGAAATAAATTGCCTTTTCCAGAGTTACTGAGCCCTTTGCTCGCTGGGGAGGGACCGTGCTCCTGCTGGAGGGGACCTGGCCTGTGATGGGGGTCCCGGAGCAACCTGAACACCGACGCATATGTTTTGTAGCCGCTAAACCACCCAGCTCACAAAACCTACATCTTGGGCTTTAAGCTGTTGGCTGGAAGCCCTTTTGAGCTTTTTAGTTCGAAGAACAGCTCGACTCTTGGAAGAAAAGGGGGGGGGGGGGGGGAAGAATAGTTATCAGCTGTTGAGTGCTAGCTGGATGCGAGAGAGCCGTTGAGCTGCACGCCGGCCGGGTGGACGGCCAGAGAGCTCCACGGATGTCATATTGGCCGAAGGCAAGATGTTTATGGCCCTGGCTGGAAGCCCTTCTGAGAAACCCATCGCAGTGATTTACGGCGCTTCCGACGTATACGAAGCCATTCCTCTTCCACTGACCAGCCCGAAAAGAAAACATCTGCAATACGTCAAAGTCAGCGAGAGGGACGAAGGCGTAAATAGGCTTGTGTGCCGGAGGGCAGGGCGACACGAGTCCCGGCACGTCCCCGTGCCCGGCGCCGGTTGAGCCGGGGCAGGAGCCCCTGGAAGCAGAGCAGCCGGTCCCACTCGAGGACACCCGGATCCTGCCCACTGCCCTTCCCGGGGCTTTCCCTTCCAGCAGCGGAGCTGAGAGGTCCTAAAAAAAAATGCTTTAAATAAACAGGCTGCCTTTCCCACCAGAGCCAGTCAGGGGGGATGGAGCCCAGCTCTGTTTAATGCTGGATTTACCCTGGCAAGCCCGGAGCATGGGTGGGAGCGTACCCGGCAGCTCCCCCCCGGCTCCGCCAAGCCCTCCTGCCCCAGCCAAATCCAACACCCACAGCAGCATCCCAGATGTTGAGAGGAGGTCGGAAACATCTTGGCTGTACCCGCACCCTCCTGGCGCCGGCCCCGGGCAGGTGCTGCCAGCAGAGGGGTCTGACCCACTCGCAGCCCCCCGGGGACCCCTGCCTTGGCTGCATGGCTTTGCCATCTATCAAGGTCCCCAGGGATGTAGGAGGCAGGTGGGATGGCTTCACACCAGAGATGGAGCGGTGGGACGGACAGACCCCTGGCTCCAGGGCAGCCACCGCCTTGGGGAGCAAACAGCAAATCCCACCACGGAAACTGGATTTTCCTCTGTGCCAGCAGGTCCCAGCTGTTGCTAGAAGCAATGCATGGGGACAAAGGTGCCGGTGTCCTAGGCTGGGGACAGCGTTTTGGGCCTGACTGCCAGCTGTGCAAAGGAACCAGCATCGCCGTTGCCAACAGTGCGTGCAAACACCTTGTACAAGGCATGGCTATAACCTGAGCGTGCACTCAGCCAGGCCCCATCATGCTGGGAGCAGAGTTAAGGACAAGTCTGGCCCCAGGGGACGGGGGGGATCTCCTGTCTGGACCTGCAGTCAGCTCCCATCACACCCACTCGCATCCCAGGAGGACCGCGAGCTTCATCCCTCCTACACATCCTCCACAAAATGGCTCGGACCCAACTGCCTCCTAAGCAGCAGCCTGCCAGGCTACAAGGTGCATCGGTGCAGCCCTGCCAGGACCACTCCTGGTCTGCGAGACGCTATCTTCAGCTTCTGCAGTGGCGTTAACACCTTGTCCCATTCGGGGGCTCCTTGGCAGAGCAGGCACTTCTCCTCTTGCCCCCCAGAGGGAAAGGTGACCCTACAGTGCCCTACGCAAGACTCAGAGCTCCCCTGATGCATGCGAGCACGGGGATGATCAGGCTGCAAAAGCCAAAAAAACAAATAAGGAGGACCCTGGAGGGGACAATCTGCGCCCACTCAGACCTGCTGCATGAGCGGGCAGGTCCTTCACCCCGGGATGAAGGCGAGACAGGGAGCAAAGCCCATCTCTGCCCCAGTATTAAGAGATGCTGAAAGCTGGGTGTGCATCCAGAGCATTATCCCCATGGGGGGGGCGGTTGGGGTGTATTCCCCTTCTCCACCATCCCTCCCCGCATCCCCGTTGCTCACCCTGTGCTGGCAGGGCAGCTGTGATGGGAGCGGGTTTGGGGGATGGAGGGTCTCGGCAGCAGCCCCCGGCGCTGGGCCACAGATGTGGCCACGGTGGCTGATTTCCTCTGGGTTTCACTTCAGCTCTTTGAGTGGGGGGGGGGGGGGGGGGGGGGGGGGGTGGCAGCAGGGGGAAGGCTTTAAATCTATTTCTGGGCACCAGAAGTGAAAGAGCAGCATAGAAAAGGGACCGCACGCTGCGCCTGCCGTGCCAGTCTCCCAGCCTCGAAAGGAGAAGCGGGGGCGATGCTGCCGTCCATGGGATCCCCAAAAACCACGTTCACGCCCACCCCCGGGGGTCAGCAGAGCAACCGGGCGGCATTGCACCAAAGCCACATCCTGAGGCTGCCGACCCTCGCTGCGGGTCAGGGGGATGTGGCAGCCACCGGGTGCGATTGCAGCCGAGCGTAACTCTGCACTGGCTGCTGCCAAATTTGGGTTGGTTTTCTTTTTTTTTTTTTTTTTGCTTTTATGAGTCTAATTTCATAGGAAGGAAAGAGCCTTTAATGCAAGTGGGTGATTGGCAGCCAGCTCCCGGGAACCCTGGGCTGGGGGCTGCCAAGGAGGAGGAGGAGGAGGATGGGGGGGGAGATCCTCCTTGGCACCCCCAGCCCCTTTCCCTGCTTCAGCTCCCCATCCAGCCGCTGCTGGCTCAGCCAGGCTGCAAATCCTGCACAGCCGAGGCCGAGCAATGCAAGCGGGGAGACTGCCCAGCCAAACAGTTCCTCCTCCAAGCCCTTTGGAAAAAAACTAAAAAAACAAAAAAAACCCAACCCAAACCCCACATGTATGGAAAAAGCTGGATCCCGCAGCGCTCACAGGCAAATCGCATCCCCGTGCCCCGCCAGACGCAGAGGAGGAGTGGGCAGTTGATGTCTGCTTGAGCTCCTGCCAGGACTTGCCCAGCTCGCCTGGTTTGGTGCTCAGGAGCTCCAAGATGCTGCAAGATGCTGGGCAGGGGACAGAAGCATCGCCCCCGGCTCTGCCCCCGCCAGTGAGCCCAGCACCTTCCCAGGCAGCGTCAGCCGCAGCCGATGGGTGCCCTGGCAAGGCAAACACCCACGCACAGCCTTGACCCGACTTTCCCAGTCCGTGCAGGGGTGCAGATGACCTGGGTGGCTTCACCTTCGCCCCAGGGGCAGAGAGATTTGGGCACGGGCAGGAGCTCCCGGCTCTGTGACCCCCGGCTAGAACGCCGCCACCAACCTCTCCCCCCACCCCAGCAGAGGATGCATGAAGCCCCCCCCCCCATCCAGCTGCAAATACAAATTGCCCTGGGGGCGACGCACTACGGCGAGCAAACATTGCTCAGAGCCCAGCGGGAGGATTGACCCCCCTCCCCAGTTTGGGGGCAGGCAGGCCAGTCTGCCTCCCAACAAAGCCCATATGGTTACAGACATACCACCAGCTCCTACGCCATCGCACGCCCGGCTGCGAGAAGGCAGGGAGACTCCCAGGGGGCCGCAAGGCAGCCCCCGGCGCAGCCTTTGAGCGGTAAATGGCCGTATTCGCTTCCCAGCACTCGCACCGTTACACACACGCACGCCTTTTCCACCGCCGCTTTAAGAAAGCGATAAGTCAGATTTGGGAGGGCGCGGAGGGGTGGAAATAGAAAGCACCCCCCAGGCAAGAAACGCCAGCGAGCCCCCGCTCCCCCCCCCCCCCCCCCCCCGGGATTTATGAATGAAAACACACTGCGCCTTGGCACTGCAAATTTCCTCGATGCACGCGGGCAAGGAGGGGGGGAAATCCTGGAATTATGAGGCTCCAGCACCAATTAGGGCTGTTTACATTGACGTAAAGTCTGGGTGAAGTCCCCACCCCTGCTCCCAGCATATTTATGAAATTAGTCCTGCTGACACTGACAAATGCAGGAGGGAAAGTCCCGGAGAGCACGGATCCAGCCCAGCGCTACGTGGGGTTTTTCAAATCAGCGCCAAGACAGCCAGTTCCTATAAATATCAGCCCAGACCCCCCCCCCAGCCATCCTCACCCCAACCAGGGCAGAGGGGACCCCCAGACCTCAAGCCAGCCCTCGCTGCTGGTAACCACCAGCATCCCCCCCTGCCAAGGGCCAGGACTCCTGCAGAGGGAGGAGAAGGCCGCAGCACACCCAGGGAGAGAGGCTGGGATGCACAGGCAAACCCTCTATGTTTTGGAAATTCCTGGATAAACATGATCCAGGGCCCCCATCCCTTATTTTAGGGACTTCACCGTCTCTGGCTGGGAGAGGGTGCTTGGGTGGCTGCAGAAGGAGGGATGCTCTGGGGGGTCCCACTCTCCCCCATCACTCACTGCTGCTGTACCAGAGCAGGATGTCCCAGGCTCTGGCAGCGCTGGAGAGTCTGTGGAAAAGAAGTAGCAGCTTTATGCCTGAAAAATCCCCAGGAAAGCCTTTTTTTTTTTTCCTCCTCCCCCACTTCCCCCAAAAGGCAAACTATCTGAACCTGCTCCCCACCACCCACGCAGCAGCCCAGACGCGGCGCTGGGCGCCAACATGGGCGTGTTGGATGCGAACCTTCAAATTAGGGAGGTTGGCCAAGCCAAGATATTCCCACTAACGGCTCCTGGCACAGGAGCTCGCCAGGGGCTGAGCAGGATGCGTGCACGGAGGGAGACGCCGCAGCCGGTGCATGGCGGGGGGCACGGAGGGAGGGGGAGAAGGATGCACACTGCTGCCAGATGCTGCCGCAGCCTCCGCGGAGGTCAGCGACGTCGGGAGGGCTGCAAATAGCTCCGGAGGGAAGGAATTGAGGCCTGATCCAGCCAAGCATGCAGGAGCGTGCCGGAGGGGGCCGTGGGGCCGGTGCCGAGGACGTTCAGGGGGGTTTTGGGGAAGGGCCTTGGGCGAGCCAGCAGCAGATGAGTTTCGGCACTGAGGAAGGCACGTGAAAGATGGAGCAAGCGATTCCTGCGCGCTGCCAGGCTCGAAACAAGCCGAAATCCCTCGGGAAGGAGATCTAAGTGTGGCGGCAGACGGATCAATGCAAACCGCTCGGCTCGCTGCGCGCCAGCAGGGAGAGGCACAACCAGAAAGGAAGCAAAGGCGATGGAGGAGGAGGAGGAGGAGGGGCTGGAGCAGGCAGAGCAGGCAGAACAGGCAGCTCTGCCGCCCAACGCTGCCGGCTGCTCCTTCCCGCAGCGAAGCCGAGCAGAGAAATGCAAGAGCAGGGAGGGAAAGGTGGAGAAACCCTTGGGCGATGGGATGAAGAAGGACCAGAAGAGCTGCGGAGGAAATATTAAGCAGGGGGAGCCAGCCCGCAAGGAGAAAGTTATTTCCCTTTTGTTCCCCAAGCAGAGCTCAGTGCGAACCTGGGGAACTCCTCACCGCTGTACAGCGGCAAAGCTCAAAGCTCAATGGGATTAAAGTCACGGAATAATTCCTTTTTCAACAAATAAATATCTATTAGGCAGTCATCTAGACAGCAAGAGCATCTGTGGGTACATTTATTGTGATAAAAAGCACAGACATAAGAGGAAATCTCAGGCTGTAGAACCATAACCCAGTCAGATTTGAAGGTAAATTTTTCCCGCTGCCATCCTGATACCCAACCGCTGGAAAAACAACGGGCTTGCTCAATTTGATAAGACGAAAGGAGACTCGGCGCAGGTTTTTGCAGCCCACAGGCACGCTGCAGTGCACGAGCGATGCTCAGCAGAGCAGCACCCAGGCGGTTCCCAGTGTGACACCCGGAGCATCGCCTTACCCGATACCACAGAGCTCTTATTTGTTAACAGGTTATAGATTAGAAATTATTTAGCATCGGCTGCAAAACAACACGTTTCCCATCTGGTAAAACCACTGTCTTGCTAAGGCAGCTCCATACACACGATGCCTACACCACGCCGAAGCCAAAAGCCCACGCGGGGGGAATAACGGGAACTGCCCCCGTCATTGCAATGCCTTGACGACATGCCAAAAAGCGGAACTTCCAGCAGTCAAACTAAAAATGGCAAATCCCCTTTCATCTCCCCAGCATTATTTTTTTACCCGGTGTCCCAGCGCAGGGACAGCGCTGCCATTTCAAAGCTTCGAATTGAATTTAAAAAGCTGGGAAAAGCTCAGCAGTGCCTGTGAGCCATCTCGGGGTGAAAACAGAGCAGAGATGAGTCGCTTTAATTTTATCACGAAATAACTCCCCGCGCTGGGCCGTGGGCACCCTCCCGGGGCTGGACCTGCTGGGTTGGGTGCAGCCAGAGTTTTTGCTGCAGGAAAGCTCTCAGGTGTTACTTACCCCGCGTAAAACAACGCAGCTTTTTCAGCAGTAAAACAAGCCTCTAGCAGGGAGAGCAACCCTCCCCATCACTGCTTCCCCAGTTTATCCGCAGAGATTTCTTCTGCTCTCTGCTCTGATTCAGGCTACTGAGGACCAGCAGCCGCCGGGGATGGGTGCGGGGGGGAAGGAGCCGCATCCCCCTCCTGCCAACCAGGGACAAACCTCCATTGCGGGGGGAGGAAGGGAAGAATAGGGAAGCCCGGGAGCAAGAGGGATGGGATTTCAAGAGCCCCGAGACCTAGGCAGGCCAAAGACATCTGCCTGACAGGGCTTTGAGCTGGGGCACTGGGTATTCCCACAACAATAAAGCCATGGGGGGAAAAAAAAAATAATCCCTTTTGTTTCCCAGGACAGCGGCTGGAGGAGTTCCTGTTCCAGCAATGATATTAGCGGTTTTGCTGTAACACTAATTATGTGGCAGTGGGGATGGGGGAGGGCTCAGCCCTCGTTTTACTTCTTTTTCTCACTAAATAACTCAAAGTAAATAAGGGAAGTGCAGCAATGGAGCAGGGAAGTCATAGCACACATGCCCCATTAGCTCCTGGTAATGATCTTATTTGTATTAAAGCCTGGCCTGGGATGAACACAGCCTGGGCGAACCTCGGCTTTGATCTGGAGGGGAGGCAGGGGAAGAGGCTCCTCACCAGCCAGGAGGATGCTGGAAGCTGTGTCTGTGCAAGTGCGGTGGGAAGGGGGAGAAATACATACCCCCTCTGTCAACGTTCCCCTGTAGGCACTGGAAAATGAGCATTTTCCTCCCTAGGGAGGGATATAATCTCACTCCCTCCTCCCTGAATGTAAATAGCGGGGTCTCCTCCACCCCAGAAACTCCGTCATGCTGTGCAAAGCTGCACTCAGATCCCACCACGATGCCAAATGCCTACTGTGGTCCCTTCTCTGATCAGTTAGGGGAGAAACATGACTTTTGGGGGACCCAAAAGCTCCCAGTAGCACCTCTGCTCCCTAAGCACCCACGGGAGCAAGGGGCTGCCATAATTCACCAGGACTGCTCCCCGTATCCAGACTGGAAGCAAAAACACTGCAGCATAAAGCAGAAAATATTTGGTTGGGGGTTTGGGTTTTTTTCTGCAAAACTCACACCATGAAGGGAGGCGTCCCGGGCTTCTCTGCCCCAACAGCGGGGTCGTGCCATGCCAGGGGCTGCTGCCCATCACCACACAAACAAAGGATGGATAATTTGGGTGCCGACCCTAGATTTTGCTTCCAGCCCTGCTGGAGAGGGGATGCTGGGCAGCCTGGAGGTACAGCAACAGATAAACCCCGTTGCTTTTACACCATTCCCATTAAACAGCCGCAGGTGCAAAACCGGCTGTTACAAACACCATGGAAAAAAAAAATAATAAAAATCAAGGAAGCTTCTTGTCCTGTCTCCCAGATGAAAGGAAGGGAAATGAACTGTGAAAAGGAGAAATCAGGGAGTTGAAATAAGTGGCAGCAACCCAGACCGGCTCTGGGCAGGTCAGCACCGCCCGGGATGCCCTGGGTGATTTTGTACCATATCGGGAGGAGAACGGGCTGGGGAGGATTGGCTCTGTCTCCAGCTACAGAGCTGACCCCGCTCCAGCCCGGTATGGAAAACAAAACCCCAAAGCTCCCGTGCCTCTGTCAAGGCAGCCCCAGCTCTGGGTTTCACGCCTGGCTGGATTTTGCAATAGCAAAGGGTCAATAAGTGGGTCAGAGCATCCATCGGCGCTGGCAGAGCCGGCCAGGCTGGGGCAGGCGGCTCAGACCTGCCCGAGCCCCGATCCACCGGCCCGGGCATGGACATCCTCCCCAGCTCACACTCGGGAGAGGAGGTTGGAGCCACTTACGGAAAAACAAACGGTGTCTCCAGCCACCCCGGCTCCACGCTGCCAGCGGCAGACAGGGACTCCTTGTTCTGCCAGGGGCCGGGAGATAAATCCCCACCCGGGCCCTGCACTTTGCACAGCCCGAACAGCCCCCTTCTCCCCCTGACCCACGTCTGCTGATGCTGCCGGGACTGGGAAGACCCACAGATACTCCAGCATGGAGCTGGGATGCAAACGGCTCCCACCAAGCATCATCAGGGCAGTGCTGTCCCGGGCAGGCCAGCGTGCACGTGGTGTGCTGGGGGCATCTGTCCTCTTTCGGTCCCCAAACCCCTGCAAAGGCTCCAGCCGGCTTTCCCAGCACAGAGCATATGGCACAGCGCGGGGAAGCGGCACAGACGGCACCAGCGACGACTCCATCTCAAACCTCCCCGCCGGAGGCATTTCATCCCCCAAGCAGGGATGCGTTTTGCCCCATCAGTGCAAGTGTGGCAGAGAGGGGACGGAGTGCTTTCCCCTCCATCTATAGGGGGTTTGGGTGGCTCTTTCCCTCCTCCCCTCTTCCACAACCTGGGATGGTTTTGTGAATGGGTTATTGTAACCGGATCGGGGAAGAGGGAAGGGAGCAGATGGGGAGCGGGCTCCTCGGCGGCGGGGGCCGCTGGCCCAAGCCCTGAGCGATGCGGCCAGGTGCTAAAGGCCAGCCTTGCTTGAGGGTTACCCGGATCAGAGAAACACGAGATGCAAAAGGCCTTGCAAGAGGGCAGACCCATCCTTACAGCCCCTCATCACCGCTAAAGGAGCGGACCTTCCCCTCTGGCTTGCACCCATATTTCCCCCCCCCCCACCCACCCACTTTGTGGATGTGGGTGCCCCGGGAGCCCGGCGGGGTGCAGGCTGGGCAGTACCTCCTGCTCTCTCTGCTTTCCAGGGCAGGAGCAGCCCGGGCAGTCATTCAAATTTGCCTGGGCTTTACGGAAACCCCGGGCCAAGCTCTGAGCCCAAATACGGAGGCGCTTTGGCCCCCGTCCATCCCCTGCGAGCGCCTCCGAGCCTGCCCTCACCCAGGCAGCTTGGCGGCGGGGCCCGGTTCAGCACCCAAAGCAGCCGGGGGGGGGGTGGGTGGGCGGCAAGGGCAGGCTTGCACCCCAGCGGTCCCATCCCCAACGCGGCTGCACGGGTGCACATGCACCCTTCGGCATCGCCGCCTCCATCCCTCCTGCCTCTCGCTGCTCCCCCAGGCAGACCCCCTGCTCTTGCAGAGGGGATGCAGGGGAGACCCTGGGGGGGGGTGTAGAGAAGAACCCACTCCCCCACCACACACACGCATACCAGTGGCTTTACCCTTCGGAGTCGCAGTGGCTGGAGAATTCCAGCTATTCCAGCATCTTTATCTTTTTTGGCTACAATTTCTCCTTCGGCCACGTTATAAATTAAAAGCTGCTTTGCTTTTAACCTCCTCCAAGCTGCACCTTTTAACCTCCCTCCCCGGGCCGCTGGCGGAAAGGGGGCTGCTCCTTGCCGGGGCCAACGCTCTCGCCTTGGAGGTCTGCCGCAAGCCAGCGAGCCCGTTTCCCCCCCGCCAGCTCAGTACGGGGTGCCAACAAAGGCTCCTTGCAAAAGGAGCTTGTCATCACTGATGGATGACGTGGCCGTGCGGCGGCTGGAGCCAGGGAGCCGGGATGTGTCTGCGCGGGGGCTCAGCCAGCCACCTGGATGGCACTAACCGGCTCCCTGCCAGCAACGGGGAGGCTGCCGGGGTTCCGCGGTGCTTCCCGGGCAGGGGGACAACCTGGGGTCCCTGGGGAGGGAAAGGCCGCCCGTGCTCACGGCGGAGACCTGGATTGGGGTCCCATGGGGACACGTCACCTGGGATGAAGGCGGCACGCAGCCGTCCCAAGCCCCATCCCGGCCACGCTGGTGACCAGTGGGTTCAGAGGGGCCGGCCGGTGGCTGGGGGATGACAGACAGGCAGCTCCGCTTGCTGAGCCCTGAGAAATAATTCCCTCCATCCTATGTGGCTTCCTATATAAGGTATCAGTGCTGCTCTTGATTAGAGAAAAGCTTCCCATATTACAGGCTTTTGGCTCCGGGGAGGAACGAGTTGGCCAATTGCAATTATTAAGACATTTAAAGTGCATTTAACCCAGGAGCCCTTATTTTCCCCTTTCAATGTAACCACTAATTCCTCCTAAATGGTCTGCTCCGCGCTCCCAAACAGACAAAGGCTTTAATGTTCGCCTGAAAAGGCTTATGGCACAGGCACCATGCACGGTGAAGGAGAGCAAAATGAAAGGCTGGTACAGCCTCCAAGGGGAAATCAAAGGCGACGACTGGAGCTGAGCGCGGCTCGGAGCCCACGGAGGGGTGCAGGGTCCCGGCAGGACCAGCCTGGAGCCAACCGGGCTGGAGGCGCAGGGTGAAGATCAGCAGGACAGGGAGAGGCATGGGGAAAGGTTTGCGTTGCTTGAAGCATCGCAGCCGTGGGAGAACCCGGCCAAAGTCACCCCCGGCTTAATGCAGCGGCAAAGGGTCACCTTGGGGAGTCAAGGCAGCCAGAGGGGACGTTACCTGCTGTCCCCAATGGCTGGTGTCCCCAGACATCATGGGGATGCTCAGCCCTCCCACCTCGACCATGTCTCGTTGAGGTGAGCAGCCAGCTGCTGGAACCGAGGAAGCTCATCCTGCTGCCTTGGGGGGGGGGTCCTGGTCCACAGCCAGCAATCCCCTGGGATACCAGCCCCTGCCACCGCAGCTCGGGGACAGCCCCCGGCCACCCCGCCAGTGATGCAAACCCGGGACTTCCCTGGGAGCTTTGTGCTTTAGTTCAGGGCCAGGGGGTTTATTTGTCTTTTTGCTACCTGCTATCGGATCCGCCTCGGGCAAGAGCCACCGCGGCGGCAGAACCCAAGCCTGGAAGCGATGGATTTGTACCAGGGATGAACCTGGGGCCATGCAATAGCATCCTCGCAAGCCAAGCAGCCTGGCAGCCTCACCAAGTGCTCCCCCATCCCCCCAAAAAATCGATGCTTTGGAAGGAGCCTGGCTCGGTGCGACCGGCATCCTCATCCCCTCCTCAACGCCTAAAATCCCAGGTTGGATTTATCACCCCCAAAGGGGTCTGAGCCCCCAGCAGGATGCCCAGCTGCTCCCACATCCCCACGTTTCTTCTCACTTAATTCCTCCTGAAGTGAGGGACTCCCGGAGGAAGTTTTTTCCCCCCCAGCCCTGGCTCGCCTGCGGGCTCCCATTCCCAGCTGAAGTTACCGCTGCGCTCAGACCCGATGGGTTAAACAGATGCAGCAGCAGATGCAAAAGTCATCGGCTCCTTCGGGGCGGGGGAGAGACAGGCCAAAAAAAGCAGAGCAGGATGGGCAAAGGGAAAACAGATTTTTTTTTTTTGGCGCTGGGGTAACCAGGAGGCGGCACGGCAGAGCCGGTGCGAGCCCGGCTGCGCCGGATCCAGACCTTTTCCCTGGGGTTTATTTCCCAAACAACAACAACAAATTGGTTGCAGATTCCAAGCTGGGTGGGGAAATAAAAGGAAATCAAACCAAAATCCTTTGACTGCAGAGATTAAAGGGGATCAGAGGCCAAACACACAGTCAGCACCCAGCTCCTACCACTCACATGATGGAGGCTGCTTTGCATTCAGCCTGTAATTAAACAGCTGTGTTTTCTTTAAAGTACAATTTAGAGTTTGTTCAAACACCAGTTTTGCCGAGTATCACAGGATTTCAAATGAATAGATTTTTAAAAACATATTTTGCAGGGTGGCCTTGAATTTGTGACTGGGGAAGGAGGCAGGAGAATATTCCGGGGCGGGGGAAGAGATGGAGATTGCCTGCAGAGCAAACTCGCCTTGGCAGCAAGGGTGGGCAAAGCGGGGCCGGGGCTGCCATCCCGGCAGCCGTACGAGAGGAGAGGCAGCCGATCGGCAAGCGCAGGGTTAAGGCTCCAACCAACCCCTCTATTAAGGGCTGAGCACATTTAATGGTTTAATATTAACCGAAGCGTGACAGCAGGATTTCAGCCCAACTGTCTCGCGGTGGAGCACACAGCCTCACCGAGGGCTCCAGCTCCCTGGCAAGCGGGTCCAGCAGGCAGGGTAAAACCTGATACCGAGCCCAGACAGCTCCAGCATCCCTCTGAGAGGAGATGCCAGCAGCCCCTTGGCATGGCCAGGGGGTCCAGCTGCCCCACGTGCACACACACACGCATGCATGGCGATGGGAAGCACGACTCAGCTTACAGCAGGTAGCGCTGCCCAGCTCGGCAGATAGTCAATACCTAATTTGAGGTTTAGCTTTTCAACCATCGCCCATTCATTTCAGCAAATGGATTGGAGTCCCACGTCTGCGGGAAGATCGAAGGAGCCCCCCCCCCTCCCTCGCCCACCCCTCCGGCTGGCCAGGGTGGCAGGACGGCGGCTGCCAGACTCTCCCTCCCAGCGGCTCAGGGGCGTTAATGGGAAGTCGATGCGGCGGCTAACGACCGCTCTGGGTTTGACCTTCGCACGGGCTGATGTACTGAGCTATTTCTCGAGGAAAATTGCAACTTCAGCCTGCCGGCTGGTTCAGGAGGCTAATTGCAGAGGGATTGGCGACTGAGAGTTGGGGTTGCTGGTTCACATCCACTCCGGGTTGCGGGTTCCTTGGCGCTCATCCTGCTCCAGCCTCTAAAATACAGCCAAACTGGGTCTGGCTGTGACCATCTCCCCCTGCCCAGCCCTCCTCCAGCACCGCTGCAAGAGCTGCTCCACCACCTCCACGTCCCACTGCCCATCACCGCACACATGGGCACGCACAAACCTCACAAGGGCAGCACAGCTGCGACTTGGGCTTCAAGGCAGCACGTGACCTTCTTTTAGGAGTATTATAGTGGTGCTTACCTGAAATCACGCCCAACTGGAGGACACACAGTATAGGAAGCACAGCAGCTCTGCAAACAGTAACAGCATCACCCTCCAAGGCAGCGGCAGGAGCAGAGCCAGCACTGCTCAGAGCCAAGGTTTAGGGACAGAGCAGCTCTCCCTCCTATATAACCCACCCGGCAGCCTGATGATGGGGTAATGATCCCCACCTTGCAGCCCTTGAACGCAGTGATGATCCCCACCTTGCAGCCCATGGATGGGATGACGATTCCCACCTTGGAGCCCACTGGTGGGCTCCAAGGTGGGAATCGTCATCCCATCCATGGGGTGACTATGCCAGGTCAAGAATGAACCCCACTGCTTTGCACAGCAGATGGTGAGAAAAGCCCACGTTTCATGGGGAAGGACCATCGCACCGACTCGCTGCCCTGGGACCCCCCGGGACCCCGCTGTCCCCTGCAGCTGGGGTGCACCAGCCAAGCAGCTCCAGTGCAAGGAGGGTGATTTTTTTTTGGGGACAGCCAGTTGCAAAGGTCACTGTTGCCCTCTGCTGGTCCAGGGACAGGGATAGTGGGGACAGCCCGGCTCCCACCCCGGGGCCTGGCACCCCGGCTGGCGGGGACCCTGCTGTCCCTTGCCATCACTTGTGCGCTGAATGCGCCCGTGCTCAGCCAGGCTGCCGCCGCCCCGGCAAGCTCCTGTTGTTCAAGTCCCCCCTTGCCGGCAAAGAGCCCTTCTGGTCCCAGGTCTGTGTTGCCTCTCACGTACGGCTTTTCCTTACAGCCACCGCCACGGGCTGAGCCTGCAGAGACACTCAGCTGAGCTGGGGAACAGGTCCCATGCGGGAAATAAATCGAATCTCCGGGAAATAAATCAAATCTCCATCCCCAGGGGATTGCGACCTACCTCCTCTGCCGCAACACCCCTGGGGCCACCCTACCTCCCACCCCCGTCGCCATCCACCCCCAGGCAGCGGCTCTCCATCCCGATAAATAACGCTTTCCTCCTTCCCTTGCTCCAAGCTCGATACTTTTCCCTCTCATAAACAAATCAATAGGAGGTACTCAGAGGCTGACGATCAGAAGGCAAAGTCCGCGGCTTGCTAAATTCAAAGCTGTCGTTTGCAGTCACAGCGCTGGCGGAGGGCCCGGCCGAAGCTGCCCTGCCTGCGGGTCCCCAGGCTCGGCACCGGGGACGCGGAGCCAGACGCTGCCCGGCAGTTCCTGGCTCCTGGCCATGGCACGGCCTCGAAATCTCCAAAGCACAAGGGGAGGAGGGATGCTTTGGGAGCAGTGGGGATGGGAGAAGCCTCAGGACTCCTGGGGAAGGGGAATCCCTTGGGACTCGGGTTATGTGGCAGCAGCCATAGGGGCTGTGGATGGGCACACCCATGGGTCTCAGTTAGTCGAGCTGAGGGTCTTGTGTGTGCACGGTACCTCCCACCACCAGTGCACGGGGCTGTGCTGGGCTCCGGGAAACCCCCAGGGCCAACCCTATAGGGAGATGTCCCAAATAGATTTCCCTTCCCTGAGACAGGAGCAGCGACCCGGGTTCCTGCACGTCCTACACCCAGATCCTATATTGTGCTTGCAAAACCCTGTCAATAAGCATTAAGAAAGCATCCAGCTCGCTAGGGAAGGAAAAAATCTGTAGGGTTAAGATAAAGACATGATGACAGAGCAAGACAGGGTGTTATCTCTGGCACGGTGGAAGGGAACAAGAGCTTGGAGGGAGGTGGAGAGCGGGGCTGCTTTCCCCTGCAAAACAGCAGTCTGCCAGGCTGAAGGTCAGTAGAGGTCTGTAGCAAATCAGCTTTTAATTGGAAACGAGCAGAGCGATCACGCCCGTCCGTGGCTACCTGCGCGATGATGCTGCGAGCCAGCTGTCCTGTGGCTTAGTTCCCCAAATACATGAGTTCTTTTTTCTCCCACCGGCATAAGTGGCAGCGCAGCCTCCCAAGGAAAGCCATGTGTTTGGAAACGCAGCCCCTCCTGCGTCCCTTTCAAGGGAGGAAAGCAGAGAGAGAAGCAGTCTGCTGTCCTGCTACCTCCCAGCAAGAGCGAGAGGTGGAGGAGGAAGACCCTGTTTGGATTCGGCGTTTAAAGACACATGCAAAAACCACAATTTCCTAGAAACTTTGCATCTGCTGGAGCGCGGAGGCTGCTCTGACAAAGACGACTTGCGCTATATTGGATCCATACGTTCCGCCGCGCAACTGGAGCCAAGATCTCGCTGTGGGATTTGCGGGGCCTCATCAGGAAAAAGCACCAGAGCCCGAGAGGTTCCCAGGCAGCTACAACCACGCTGCAACTCCTTCCTCCCCCAGGTCTTCCTCCCGGCAGAGAGGAAGGCAGGTAGCTGTGGTGGGGAGAGCTGTTCTGGCTATGGTGGTGTTGCTGAGAGATCATGGCTTCAAACAGTGCGTCCCACCAGCACCCGAGCCACTCAGCACCTTCTTGCTCTTGCAAGAACATCCCTTATCCCCGGAGTTGAGAGCATCTCTCAGCGCCCACCAGCTTTCCCTCACCCTCCACTTGCATTTCAGCTCTTCCCATCTCTCCCTTATTGGTCCCAGTTCTCTCCTCTCACTGGTCCTCAGTTCATCCAGGCAAGTGGCCATGACCCCACATTGCTTAGCTACAGCCCACCGGAGCCCTGGTGCAGCTTGCAAATGCTTTATTTTTGGCAGAGGGTCACTGAAAGCAGGGAGGGGGGAGCAGCAGTTCCCTGGAGCTCCAGAACCTGAGAAATTTAAGGACCTGCTAGTCCTCAGCCCACAGCCCACCAGCACTGGGGAAGGGCAGGAGCAATGGGGAGCCTGGAGGAGCAAGTATGGCTCCTGCCAGCCTTGGCCAGGCATGGGCCTGCTGGACTCTTGGCTTTACAGCTTCAGCAGTCCATCTGATGGACGGACATTGCTGCTTGGGAAACACGTGGTCGAGGAGGATGGCAGCCCAGCCATTGAGGATGAGCAAAAGAGGGTTCCTTGTCTGCGTTGAGGAACATTGTGGCTCAAATTCCCAGCCCGGTGTCGCTAGCAATCCCAGTCACCACTGCCATGTGTGTGTCCCCCAGGCACAGTTGGGTGAAGCTCATGGAAAGGACAGTGGCCAATGCAGAGAGGTCCTTGGCCAGTTCTGCACCCTTGATGGCTTCCTACACGCAGAAGGTGGCCAAGCTCTGCAAGTGAGGTGGACCTCCTGGTGAAGCAGCTTGCAGACTACACCGACACCAAGGGCCTTGTGCCGTGAAGGGCTTTGCCGGGGTGTTAGCCAAAGTGCAGGATTACAGGCAGGCCGAGGTAAAGAGCGGTCGAGACCACAACCCCCTAACAAGGTCCTAAGCAAATAGGTCCCAGATGTGGGCCTTCCCATCAGGAAGCAATAAACACACACCCGCAATAAAGCGAGCTGCAAGTACTCTGCAGCGCGGTTAGCGACTGCCTTCGCTGGGAAGGGATGTGCTCCCTCCTGCCCCCACCATCCGTGGCCAGAAATGGTCGTTTGTGTGATGCCCGGCTGGGTCCTTCAGCCCATTGGGGAGATCAAGCCAAGGGTTGGACCTTGCCTGAGATGACGACCCATCTCTTCTTCTCAGGGGGTTTTGGAGTGGAAAGGGGGGAAATCACATCCTCTCCTCCGTACCGCCTTGTGGTACGTAACACCTGGAGTAAGCGGGTCTTTTAGACGCTCTGGTTGGCACCACCAGCTGGGAGACCTCCAGGTCTGGATCTGGTCCAAGCATGCTGGCTGTTGGCCTGCTCCTATTTTTGCTCTGCCTTTCTACCTGGCAGACCAACATCCCCTTTCCTTGTAGATGGAGAAGCTGGATGTGAAGGTCGTTGGGCCCCTGGAGCTCTATGCCATCCGTCTGAAGCAGAGCCGGGTGAGCCCCAGTGAGGCTGCTCTGTGCCCAGCCCTGAGCAGGACACAGCTCCATGCAGTGGAAAGCTGGTCTGGGAAGAGCGCGGATGAAACCAGGACAGCGGGGACAGGCCCGAAATGAGCTTTGTCCCTCAGCATCCTCGTGGTCCGGGATGCAGCCAGAAGGAAAATCACCGCTCCTGCTTTGAGCTGAACGGCTCCCGTACCTTGATGGTGGTTACAGAGATGAGTCCCTGTCTGAAAACGCTTTGCCTGAATTAATATCCATTATTTTTCCATTAGCGCTTTTGGCAAAACAGATCTGCTGCCCGCAGGCATTCAGAAACCAAAGCAAAGACCAAAAGCCAGGAATGGGGGGGGGGGGGGGTTGCCCCCCTCCCCAAAGTTCAGTACGGTTAAACAAAACCTGATTATTCCTATCAGTCAGCCCTGCTTTCCCACATGGTCCCACATGGAGCGTTCGTGTGTCACAGCGTTGGGAGATGCTAACTCGCAGCCTCCGCCTTTAAGGGAGTTATTTCTGATTTACACCAGGGACAAGGATCTGCTCTGAGTGTCCCCAGCAAGCAGCAGGATGCTCAGGGATTAAGGCTGACATGCATCGCCCCTGAGGGACAAGGAGAAGCTGTCCCTGCAGTTTCCCATGGGAAGGGGGGGGGAGGAGGGGGAGAGTCATTAAGCAGCTCCTTACCCTGGGAATAATTAATCTGCAAAGCCCTGGAGGAGGGAACGGCTGCATTGCCCTCTCCGCACTCCATTTCCAAGGCGGACCCTGGAAAGCAAGCCCCCGTCTCGGTGGCAGGGGGGGCTCTCCGCTCACGGGGTCTTCAAGGGCGCGGGCAGGACCACCTTGGCTCCCCAGAAGCAACACCCGGAGGCGAGCTGAGCCCCACGCCGGCCATCTCGGCGGGCAGCCGGAGCGTGCCGTGTCTCGGGAAGGCTGAGCTCCCCCTCCCTCAGAGCCTCCGGGCGGCCTTTGCAAACTGGTGCATTTTTAATCTGGCGCTGTAGAAATTTGGGCAGCTCTCCAGCCCTCTGAGCTGTTTTGCATTTAGGCTCGGTTGGCTTTTAGCTACTGCATCCAGGGCAGAGGCAGGAGCAAGGATAGCTGTCCCCACCGGCCCTGCCCCGCGCGTGGGGCTCTGTGCCAGCACATCCCATCTTTCTGCTTTTCTTAGGGCTTTTGAGCAACGACCGGCGCCGCGCCAGGAGGCTACGACCCATGGCCGCCCCGCTCCCCCAGCCCTGCCATGGTCCGTGGGTAGCCCCCCATTGCACGGCATCCCCGGGGCCGTATTTTGGTCTTGGAGGCAAATCCCAGCCCCATCCTTATCGCTCGGGCAAAGCCCAGGAGGCAGCTCCCGGGGCGGGAGGTGGCATCCCAGCTCAGCGGGATGGAGGATGATGGATGGGGAGGGAACGCGCATCCTCCGGGAACCCTTCCTGGGGACAAAGCACCGCTCCAGAAAGTTGCTAGTGAGCGCAACAGCTTTGCAAGACGCTGGGCTGGAGCTCTGTAAAAACAGGAGGGCTCAGTGTTATGGTGCCTTTGAGATGAGCTCGGTGACGCCTTTCAGCCGTGCTTGCCCTGCCGGCTCCCGCCACCTGCGGCAGCCCCTTCCCCAGCCCCGGGCCTTTGATCCGCCTCCAGCTCCCGGCTCTCCTCCGCCTTTGCTGCCCGGGTTTCTCTCTGTAGGGATTTTCCAGACCACCTGGGTAGAAGCGTTTCTGCATTCCCCGGTGCGGCCCGGTGCCGGCGTGGGAACACGCAGCAACTCCTGGAGTCAGCCTTGTCTCCATCGCTGACTTTGCTGTCCCCACGCCAAACCAGGCCCCTGAAATAAGCCGAATTTCCAGACCAATCGCTTCTCCCCAGCTCTTCCGAGCTGCTGGCTCCAGCGGGGCCCACGGTGAGGGTTTGTGAAAGCTTTTTATTGAGACGTGCAAACACCAGCGGGTCTAAAGCTGCTCTTTAGCCAGGACTGGCAGGGACTCATCAACCCAGGGGCCCAGAAAGGTCCACCAGCTCGACCTGCCTTGTTTACCGGGAATACGTTTCTCTCCCGTGCGTGCACCAGGCTGAGCCATACGACGGCATCTCCAGCCCTGGCAAACTCCTCCTCGGTCACTCCAAAGCTGAGGGGTTTTGCGGTGGCGAACCCACCGGCCAGCACGCCCCGGCTCGCTGCTGGGCGTCAATCCCGTCGGAACGGAGAGCGGCTCCGTTGACTTCTGCAGGATTGCGGGCTGCTCCCGGTCGGATGCAGCTGTCGGGTCCGTGTTGGCACGGCCCTCTGCGGTCCCCACGACCCCACTCCAGCATCCTCTATAGCACAAAATCCCCACACACACACCCCGCTCCAGAATCAAAGCCAACCCCGGGGGGTGCCCCCGGTCCCCCGAGCCCTGCCACCCCATCACCTGCCGGTGACAGCAGGGAGGACCCAGCCTGCAGGACATGGTCCCTTCTCCCCCTCCCCACACCGTGTCCAAGGAGAAACAGCCCCCGGCGGTTTCACCCCCCTCCTCCTTCCCTTGCAGCCTGTTTTTCTCCCCCCTCTCCTCCTTCCATCAAGCAGCAAATATGCTTTCAGAGCAATAAGACGGCTGTTCAGCCTTTGGAACAAATGTTCTCTGCCAGGCTTCGAGCACAGGGGCGGAGGGGGGACTCACACTGATTTAATGACAGTGATTTAAGCAATTTGATCCATTTTTATGGCGCATTTACAGTTAGGGGAAAAGAGAAGGGAAAAAAAAAAATAAAAAAGAGGAGAGAGAGAGAAACACAGGAGTGGAACAGAGGCAGGAAAGGTTAGGGAACGCACCCCAGCAGGCGCTCGGAGGGGGAGAGAGGCTGCCGCAAGCTGTTCCCCTCGCTGCTCTGCCAAAGCGAGCCCTCGCCAGCCTCCCGCGCCGCGCTCCGAAATCTGGCTCGTGTCGTCGCCGGCTCCCGGCGGGCTGCGGCTCGCCGGAGAGGTGCTGCAAACCCCGTGGGGCTGAGCAGGGCTCTGGGGCTGGGGACATCCGAGGAAGGGCTGATCCTGCGGCGAAGGTTGGGGTGCAGGCGTGCACCGCGCAAAAGCCTCCGGCCCCTCTGCGGTTCCCTGCGCCGGATGGATGCAGGGGCTGGGGGGGGGGGGCAGGATGGGGCTGCAGCCCCCCCTTTCCTTAGGGAAATGCAGCAAGGGCTTATCCAAGCCCCAGCTCTCATCCTCCTGCCTTCATGCGGGGGTCCAGTTTGCCTTCCATCGGAGATCCCGTCTGCTTCTCGATGCAGGCAGCCATAGGGGCTGCAGATACGCCTTTGGGGTGCCGAGGGATGAGCTGCCCATATAAATGCAGCGTATCTGCCTGCAGCAGAGGTGAAAACAGAGCCCCGAGCACCGCCGGCTCAGCAAAACGCCAGCCCCGGCGAGCCTTTCCCACCGCTGCGCTGAGACCTGGCCTCCTCGTTGCACGTGCTCTGCACAGCTTCAGCCCGGCCCCGTTCCCAGCGCGGGGAGCACAGCTGCTCGCCGGGGCCGGGAGCGCTCCCTGTCTCCCAGCTGGCTTTCAGGGCTCGCAGAAATGCCGGCTAGACGAGGGTTGTGCCGATGATGCACCCCGCCACGTACGGCGCCTCGTGCCCTGCGGGGCTCTCTGCAGGGAGGTGCTGCCCCTGGGGAAATGCTGCCGACCCCAGCTGCCTCGTCCTGCCCTGTCCTTCACCTCCAGCCGGGACTGATCCCTATTAAATCAAGGATGCACCAGCTGAGACATCCCTGCCATTCCGCACGACCCCTGGGCCAAGGGATCGGTGGGCAAACACGGCTCCTCCATCAGGAAGGGACCCCGGAGATGCCCATGCTTGGCTTGACGACAGCCAGCCGGCGAGCGTGGCTCCGGTGGGAAAAAGAAAGAAATCCCACGCAAAATCCTAAGGGATTCCACCCAGGAGTGCCCTCTGCTGCAGGCAGTGGCTTTGTGGGCCCGGAGCTGGCTACAGCATCGCACCCTGCAACGTCACACCCTGCCCAAAACCTCATCGCACCGCGATGCAGCGGCCCCTCAACCACGTTTATGCTGCTCCTGATTGTGCAAAGGTGGGATTAAATCCTTGCAGGGGTGCGAGGTTTCCCAGGGAGCCGGCCAGGGCCGCTTTGAAGTCATGCGCCGCTAATGTTCAGGCAGTAAAGCTGCAGGCTGCAATTAAATAGGCTGTTCGTTTTGCAGGCTTTCGCCAGCGCTTTTGGCTTGTCCCTGCCCGGCTGTGACCACCCTCACGCCTGCCCGGCGAGAATCTGTCCTCGGGAGCACCTCGAGGGCTTGCTGTAAGGTAAAACACAGCCGGACCTTCTCCCGCCGCCTGGGACTGGGGAGCAAACCATGTAGTGCCGCAGGAAAACTGATGGGAACCATTAGCTGGGGGGGAAAAAAGTAATTCCAAGAGAGTAAAGCCAGCTTTAACATCAATCTGCCAAATCCCCTCCGTGACTGGCTGCGAAGCGCATCCTCCCCCTCCATCTGCGAGGAGAGCCCCGCACCACAACCTACCCCAGCCCCACCAGCTTTGGGTGCCGGTGGTCCCTTACCCCGGCTGCTGCATCGCACCTGCGCAGCGTGGGCTGTCCCAAAATGTGGGTCTCGACTCCTAATAACTCCCCCCCCTGCTCCTCCAGCCTCCTGCAAGCACGGGGATTGGGATGCTGCAGGTCACTTACACTGCTGGAGCTGTCACCCCGCCAAGATGCTGCACAGCCACCCGTCACTTATGCCTGATTTCTCCAGCTTGATGGCCTTTGTGTCCCACGGGAATGAGATGCGGCAGCTGGGGGGGACGGGGAAAGGGCACCCAGGGACAGTGCAGCAATGTAGGGGGTTCCCAAACTGGGTTTTGGCAGCCCGCGCCTCCCGGGGAATATGGGGAAGGAAAGGGCTGCACGGAGAATCCATCCTTCTGCCTCATCAGTCACTCCCACAGCCAGGAAAACTCTTCCTGGAGGCTCGTGGGGCTTTTTCTGCTTGTTTTGGGGTTAGTTTTTTTTAATATTTTTTTTTTTTAAATGTCAAGGCTCATCTGGAGAGTACAAATGCCCTGCAGGTCTGTAAGGGATGGGCTTTGAGTTCACCCCGAAAGGCAAACAAAGTGCCGTGGGTGGCACTGACACCTCCACGGACCCAGAGACACACAGGAGAGCAACGAGCCCAGCGTGGGCTCGGGGGGTTTCTTGTCTTTAAGTGCCCCCAGGGAAGAGGGGAAAGAAAAAAATAAAAGAGAGAGAGGGGGAAAAAAATTCCAAGCGGCAAACAAAATAAATCTTCCTCTCTGAGCCAAAACAGAGATAAAATAGCCAGGGACCTTGGCCGGGAAGCTGTTTATTATAGTCGTGGGATTCGCTGCCAATTTCAGCAGTTGGACAATTTTCCGTTTTCAGCCCATAAATAGCCACCCCTTTGCTGGGCGGCCCCAGGCGCCGTGGGGTGGGCTGCTTTCCTCAGCTTGGCGCCTGCTCCCGAAAACATCCCTGCTCCGGCAAATGTCCCGACCCGCCTGGAAACCCCCCCCAGCCGGTGAGAGGGTTTGCTTTGGCAAAGGGACGGAGCAAGAATCACCTGCAAAGCCGAAACTCAGCGCATGAGCGAAGCCCCAGCTTTTGCCCGGGCGGCCGCAGGCGGCTGCGGGATGCTCTGCCGGGTGCAGCTGCCCTTTTTTCTTTGTTTCAAAGGGGATTAAAAGAAAAAAAAAAAAAGGAAAAAAAAAAAAAAGAAGAAAAGAAAGCAAGCAAGCTCAGGAGAGGACAAGTGATAGGCACACCTGCCTGCGGCGTAACCCCGCGCCCCGCAGCTGCTCCCCCTTCGCCCCCCGTCTCAAGCCGGTTCCCCAGGAAAGGGGCAGCTGGTGCTCGGTGGGGTCTGGTCCTCCCATGGGAACAGCGGCCCCAAGGATGGGTGGTGATCGGTGGCCCGGGGATTGCCCTGCTCCCTTCACATCTTTCTCCTCTTCCCATGAAGACGTAAGACAAAGCGGCTCCGGGAAAGGCAGGCTGCCTCCAGCACGCGGCCTTTTGTCTTTCAATTAAAAATAAACAAAAATAACCAGAGGAACCCGCCTGCTGCGGCCGCGCGGCTCCTTCACGCAGGCAGCTCCGCGGGCTTTGCTCAGCGGAAAGGAATCCGCGGGCCGCGAAATCAAACCCACGTGGGAGGCGAGAAAATGCTGCCGTGGGGCCGCGCGCCCCCCGAAAGCCCCCGGCCCCTCCGGGGGGAACACTCCTCCTTCGCACAGCCGGCAGCGGCAGAGCTCTACCTCAGATAGCATCCCTCCACCAGCGGTTTCACAGCCAGGTTTCTTCTCCTCGCTTCCCTCCATGCCTGCCGTTCCCCCCTGCTGCCAGCGCTGCCCCGCCAAGGGGTCCCCGAGCGAGGGCAGGGGGACGGGGAGCTCCTGCCCCGCACCCTCAGCGGTGGAACCAGCCCTCTGCAGCCCATGGGAGCTTCTGGGTGCCCGAAAGCCCCAAGCCCAGGAGCAGATGCTCATGGCAATGTTTTGCCTTCTGCACAATGCCAGTGCCATCGCCATGAAGTGCAGCGCAACCAGGTCGATGGCAGCGAAGAGCAACGCGATGAAGAGGATCAAAGGCAGCTCGATGCCACAGAAAAGCACCTGGATGTCTGGAAGCACCAAGATCTCGATGAGCACGGAGCGCCACTCAACACCGTCAATGGGCTCACGCCTTGCTGCGGAGCCTCCTTGCAGGAGGGGACTGAGCCTCGCTGGCGATTCTCAAAGCCCGGGCAATGCTCAGTCCCCTCTTCGCGACCCAGAAACCCATTGGGAAATAACATTGCTGTTGTACAGCGTCTGAAACTCCATGGCCAGGACATGCTCCAGAAAGACCTTCTCCTTCACTGCATCGCCCATACCTCTGCACACCTGGGGCAGCGCTGGGGCTTGCTCCCATGGCTTTGCAGCTCCTGTAAGGCGAGGTCACGGCGGGCTTTCGGCCGAGGCCCTGGGAACCCGGTTCCCTGCTTTGCAGAGGAAAAATTAAATTTTCATTCAAATTTTCACTTCGGCAGCAGAGATATCGGCTCAATTTCCACCTGCTGCTTTGAAGCCTTCGCTTTGCATGGGAGAAGCGCACAACTGAGAGTTTTCAATTATAAAGCACATACATATAAATGCAGTAACAGCCAGGCGTATGGATTTTAAACCTGAAAAAAAAAAATAAAAAGATAAAATAAAACGAGGGGCACTCAGAAGCATGCACTGTCCCAGGAGAGACGGTCTGCTGCTTGGACCACTGAGGCCCACAAGGACCACGCGCGTGCTTGGTCCGACTTCAATGCCAACAGCTTGCGACGCTTCCCTCCCCAAAAATCAGCCCAGCAGGTCCGGCTGGGGAGGTGCCAAGGCTTAACTCAAGGCCAGGCTTTAAGTTGGAGCGAGGGGCAGGTTTGGACCCTTCCCTCGAAGGATGCCGGGAGGATGCGTGGGGTGAGGCAGTGGTCTGCAGGCTGTTGCTGTACCCTCTTCCAGAAGGATAAAAAAGGATTTAACCTCCTCGCAGGGCTGGGGATTCCCACTCCGGGGCTGCAATTAGACTGGAAACTGCTCCAAGTTTCATCAGCAGACTTGGGAAAGGCGGGTGGGAGGAGAGGAGAGCTCAGCACCGCTGAGCTTGAATGCAGCACCCAACAAACGCCCCGGGAGGGATGCTTGCTCGCTTTGGAGCCCCAGGAGCAGCTCTTCCCCGTGCCATTTAAGAGTAATTTCAACCTACATCTATCAGGGACAGCTCTTTGAGATTCAACCAGGTCGCTAGGTTGAAACCTCAAGGAGCAGAGGTCCACAAATGGCTGAATCCTGTCCCCCCCCAACCCCTTGTAGATGCCAACAAAACCCCACCACCTGCAGGAACAGTAGTGTTACTTCCCAAAATCACCCCAAAGAGCACGAAAACACAGCCTGGCCTTCCTCCCTCCTGCATCTCACCACTCAGCATCCTCCCCGAGCCTGCCCTCCCCACCAGCCCGGCACTACAGTGGATTTATTCCTGGTTTCTTCCTCCCATCCTCCCTGCTGTGCATCCTCAACCCATGGGCCAGCGCTCACCTGCACCAAACTTTCATCCCGCTTTCACGCCAGAGCTCAGCGCCGCGCGGCAAGCACAGCGTGGGAGCGCAACGCTCTGGAGGAGACAATTGCAAGTGCAAAGAAAAACCTTCCAGCTGTCCACGGGAGATATTTATTGATTAACAGCGACAGCCGCAGCTCCCCATCACCTCCAGGAGCAGCAGGACCGCGAGCCGCTGTGGCAGCGGGGCCACTCTCCGGTGAGACTGGATTTGGTCAGGACGGTTCTCCCGGCGCTGCCGGAGGAAGGTCTCCCGCAGGGGAAACGCCACGCTGGGTTCAATTTGCTCCATCCTCGAGCACCGCGCTGGCCGGCGGCAGAGTGCGAAGCTGAAGTTAATCTCTCGGCCTCAGGATGAAGCACTGAACTGGCGCTGATTTCCCCAAACTACCCCAGGGCCAGGACTCATCTCCGAGCAGTAATTAGCTCCGGCAGCCGCGACATGACCTCAAGCAGAGGGTGCAATCCTGCCCTCCGCAGGGAAACGGCTCCTGCGCCGTTCTCTAAGTGTGTGTGTTTATAGGAGCGTGGCATCAGTACGCTGCGGGGGTCTCCCAAGGTGCCCAGGAGCCAACGGGATCACCCATCCACATCATTTGGGCTTTTCTCGGTCCATCGGGAAGACGGATGCTGCCAACCGGGTGATCGTGGCACGCAGCAGGTCCTGAGCCTGAAATCAAAGCGGGCAGGGGTTTTACCCATCACCGTGCGGGAGGGCAGCGCCACTGCGGTACCCAGCTGGAGCCAGGCTGGGGGTGATGGTGTGCTTCATAGCGGGGACAGATTTGGGTTCGTCCTCTGCCTTTCCCCATCCCCTCCTGTTCCCGGGGAAGAGCAGGGGAGACACGGGAGCTGGGGGCTTGGAGCCAGCTCACCCCGAGGCTGCAGCACAGAGGTCCTGGGCTCTTCTCCAACTGCTCCAGAGGTGCAAAACCACCTCCTCCATTGGGCTCCCGCGGGGCCTGACCCTGCCAGACGCTCGGCCCCAGCCCTGCCTGCGATGAGGCATCCCGGGATGGAGCCAGCCGCTGCCATAGCGGGCGGCGAGGGGGAAGCGCGCATCCTCGCCAAAGAGAATGCCACCCCGTAGTTAGGGATGGACCTCCCAGCACCTCACCGCAGACCAGGACACAGCAAACGCCATCCCCTGGGATTTCACATGTGAAACAACCCCAAATATCCCCCCGAGCTGCCAGGCCAGGGAGACGGGGACGGAGTTTGCAGCCTGGAGCTGCACAAAGCCTGATGAAACACCCCCTGAGCCCACCTCCCTACCTTGAAAATCAATGGGCCAGTAAATCCCAGCTCGTGGGACCACCACGAAGACGACGTTTGCCAGATGCCCTGCAAGGAAAGCCAAGAACTTGGAGTGGGATCTGTGAGAGGCGAGAGGGGAAACGCTGCTGGGAGAGGAGCAGGGGAGGCTTTGGGGACGCGTTAGCCAGACCTTGCAGGAGGACACGATGCAAACCGCCCACAGATGCCCCGCGAGGTTGGCATCTTCCAACAGACCCGGACAAGGCACGGGTTCTACTCTCCAAACCGGACACATTTGGAAAGGGGGAACCACGTAGCCATGTCCCCCTCCCAAAGCTCAGCTCCTCGGGAAGGGGGGAGGGGAACAACCCCCCCCGGCTTCCCAAGGGACCTTCGCAAGATCCTGCCCTTCCTCCAGGCTCCTGTATTGCATTTCAGGGCTGACCATCAGCATCTCTCAAAGCCATCCCGCATCCGATGCTCTGGCCTTTCCCCAGCCCTCGCCGGTGGGGGGGGGACTACCGGCGGGCTCCCCCGCCGCCGCCAAGGCCAGCTGCGCGGCACACCGAGGGGCCGCCGCCGGCCCGGCAGCAGCTGCCTTGGCCCGGGTTCAAGCACAGCGCCGGGCGAGAGCAGCTTGTTATTTCAGTCCTGCAACGGGGCTATTTTTAGAAAGCGCTGAACGCCCCTTCTCCGAAATCGCTCCTCGAGGTATGACCTTGCGGTGCTGCCGCCGCTCGGCTGGCTCCCGGTCCCACCACCTTTCTCCTTGGGGACCGGAGCGGAGTGTCACCCACCCATCTCCCCTGGGGTGCCCTGCAAAGCCCCGGTGACAGCAGCATCATTGCACCGTGGCAGCCGGGAAGGCAGGAGGGTGTGTGGAGGAAGGGGGGGGAATGAAGTCTGAACTACATCTCAACCCCTGACGCCATCCAGGTTCGCTCCCGGTTTCAATTATCACCTGCTGGAGCAGCAGCTGCCGAGTGCTGGGGAACTCAAAGGCAAGTCAACAAGGTCTTGTTGTTTCAGCTGCTCGGGGGCACCGAGCGCCATGCACCTCCCCCTGCCTCGGTGCCATGGGGATGCTGCGGCCCCCCCGCCGCTCGCCCGTGTGCGTGCAGGGCCGCCGTGCTTGGCATACTTCCCCCATCCCGCTCTCCCGGGCAGGTAAACACTGCAGGAGATGCTGAGGTGGGGGGGAGCAGAGAAAAACCTCAATAACAAAGGTGTGGGGGGGTGGAAGAGAGGGGAAAGAAAAAAAAAAAAAAAGGAAAAAAAAAGCCCCAACAACCCAGCCGCTGCACAGAGGTTATCCGGGGGACAGAGCAAATAATTGGCGAGGCGAACAATGCATTTTAATTAAACCTCTGCAGGAAACGAGGGGAGGGAATCAAGTTAATTGCACGGAGCGGGAGCAGGAGATTAAAAATGCTCTTTGCTCAGAAGATGGTGGCTCCCATCCGCCTTTGCCGAACAAAACAAGGCCACCTGGGGTGGCGATGCTGGCAGGGCGGTCCCCCCGGGGCTGCTGCCGGGCCCTGCGTGGGGACATGCAGCTCGCTGGCTGCTGCCAGGGCTCGGAGGCGGCGAGCGCCAGCGGGGTCCGGAGGGGCATCACGCTGCTCCCCAGTGCCAGGGCGCTGCCGGGTCCCCCGTCCCCAGGGATGGAGGGTGGGAGCAACTCCTGGGAAGTCCCCCCAGGATGGGAGGAATCGCTCGTGGCTGTGGGAGCAGGACCAGGGGACGTGTCCCACCACAACCTGCTCCGTGCTGCTTTGTGCCCTCTGCTCTCAGCTCAGCCCAGGCTGTGCCTGGCACTCTCCCCGTGCCCCAGGCAAAACCATCAGCCTTTACTTTTTCCTGCCCTGGATACTTCAGATTCCAGACCCTTCCAAGCAGAGAGAGGGGTTTTTCCTTAACTATTTCCTCTTCTGCTCACCCGTTTGCTCAAGCCCTCCTCTTCACAGCAGCCTTACCCCTTCCCTCCACCCCAGACACGGCACAAGCGGAGCAGCCGGCTCAGCTGCCAGGAGCAGCGCCGGGCTCCTCTTCCTACCCGAGAGAGGAAAAAGCATCACAGGCTGCAGGATGCTGGAAGACTGGGGCAGGAGCGCAGCGCAAGCCCCGACTGAGCATCCCACGCCTGGCATGGATGCAGGGAAGCGCTGCCAGTCCCCCCTGGGCACCCACCACCCCGGCGTCCAGGGCAGGAGGCATCAACCTCTGCTCCCAGGCAATTTGTGAGCTATCGCACTCTGCCCTCCATCCAGCCGCCTGCTAATTAGCACCAGCCCAGCCCTCCGCCTGCGATGAGAACAGCAATCAGCCCCGCTGTTCGCCTGCTAGGAACAATCTCCCTCCTTCCCTCCTCTGCATAAATTTCCCAGGCTGTGGTTTTTAGACTCTGATCCCACATAGCTTTATTCACAAGAGAAGTCCCACTGGGGGCAAGGAAATTACTCCAGCGAGCAAAATTACCCGTGCGCGGGATGCACGTACAGGGCACAAACACAAGGGTTTGGGTTTGTTTGTTTTTTTTTTTTTTTTGTTTGGTGTTTTTTTTTTTTTTTTTTGCACAGCATCGAAACCAAAATAAATCCACCGAAGGAGCTCAAAGCCAAGCCTTGCTCCTGACCACGGGTAAGAGACGGACAAATTATAGCAATTAAAAAGAAGAAAGAGACATGTGGACTTTCATATCCACAAACCTCAGGACGTAGTCGGCGGGGGAGAATATTTCACAGTCACACGCACGCTGCAAAAAAAAAAAAACAAAGCACATCGCAAAATACTTTCTGTCCTCAGAGGCACAAGCTGTCCCTCCAGGCAGGCAGTGCCACCAGCGTGAGCACGAGGCTGGGACAGCCTGTCCCTGCCGCAGCCACCCGGGATGCCTCGTCTGCAGCAGGAGGACACAGGCAGTATTGTGCCCGAAGCGGAGGTTTTCGGTGCTGGAGATTGAATTGCAGGTCGTCCCCTCCCGTGCACAAACGCTGCTCTGATGGAAAAGGAGAGCTCGGCCCAGACCTTCCGCTTTTCGCCTGCAGCTGCTATCGGACGGGCAGAAAACCCACAGCGCTCTGCTTAAACGCTCGCCCTTGCTGGGCAAACGAGCTTTCCACCCGAGCAATCACGAGTAACTGGCCAAACACTGCTGCTTTAGCACAAGCTTCAAGTGTATACTGGGGGGGTGGTGGAATTGCCCAATATTTTCACCCGAAACCTTCAGGGGGTGAAGCCCACCGTGCAGACAGCAAGGTGGCTGCAGCATCTCCGGGGCTGTTTGTTCCATAAGAGCATCCTAAGGGTAACCAGGGCTGGGAGACGACAGGATTGGAGCTCAGCATCCCTAAGAAACAGGGGGGAGGTGGGGACCAAACCAGCGGGCGCAACCCAGGAGCACCCGGACAGACGGCCCTCCTTGCTGCTGCCTCCCCATCACCCGTGAGGCTGCCCCAGTCCACCCTGGGGTGTTAATTGTACCCCCGGGGTGCTCTGCGAGGGACCCGGCTGGGAACGGAGGTGTGGGCACACTCGCCTCTGCGTGCCACGCTCCGGGGACAGGGACATTTGGCAGCTGCCTGCAGGGAAGGTGTCTGAAGTGCTGCTTGCTGTGGGAACATGAGTCAGAGCTTCCCGGTGCAAGAGCCTGACGTCTCCCTCCTGCTCGTTTATTCAGCACGTCAAATATTTGCCCTGCGCAGTTGCACCAGACGCACGTTATTCAGGAGCTTGCTTTTTTTTTTTCCCCTCCCCTTCTGCTGGCGGTGACAGCTTATAAAAAAAAACCCCACAGTGCCATCTTGGGAAACTTGGCCTCCCAGCTAAGCATGTTCGAGCATCCTTTTCCTCGCCTGCTTCAGGGACCGGCTCCTCTCCAAGCATCCCCAACTTGCAGTGACCGGCGAGCCCCTGCGGGGACCAGGAGGGGCTGGATGCTACACCCCACGGTCGAAAGCCACCACCCTATGGGGCTGCAATGGGGAAAAGGTCCTTTCAGACTCATTTCCAGCGCTTTCTGAGCGACAGCAGAGCCAGGAGCCTGCAGGCAGTGAGCGGTGGCCCTGCCTGTCCCCTGCCCCGTCGAAGCACCCTGCCTGGAAGCGGCACACGCAGCGGCAGGAGAGGCCAGCCAAGGAAAACTGCTCAATTTTGCCTCTCTTCAGCGAGGAAGCGGCTTTGCTGGCTGCCAGCCCCACAGTAATCCTGTGGGGACCTCAATCTTCTCTTTTTTTTTTGTGCCACGATTTTGTGCGCCGTTTCTTAGTTGTAGGGCTTCTCACACCCTGAGCGCCCAGTCCCCAGGGAGGAGGAGGTGTTTATCTCTGATTAATTGCTAAAGGCCGGAGAAGGTGCCCTTGTGCAGAGGTGACACGAGAGGCCCTGGTGCCACCTGCCCCCCCCCCCCCCCCCCCAGCGGTTTCAGTGCTGCGGTGGCAGCCAAAAACGTCCTGTTTCATCGGGGAACTGCAGAAACGGCTCATGAAACACAAGCTCGGGGATGCAGCCAAGCAGATCGGCCACCCGCACGCCGCGTTGCCGGATAAACACAGCGTGCTGCAGGGAGAAAACACATGCCTCCACCCTATTTGTAAGAGGAAAATCACCCTTCAGTCTCCACTTGCTTTCCCAGCTAGGGCACATGGCCTTTGCAAGAGCTTCCCAGGATCAGGGCTGGGATTTCTTGCTGGTGGGAGCTCTGGAGCCCGCTCCCCTCCAGACCAGCCCGCTCAGTGTGCATCCTCCTCCCCGAGACTTGCGGGAAGCCACAATGCATGGAAAAGCCCCAGGGCTGGAATAAAGCTGCAAACAGCTTTCGCAGCTCTGTCAGAAATAGCACCAGGAGCGGCGGTGCCGGAGCTGATGCTCTGTTTTGCCCAAGAGGATGAGCATCGCCAATGCTCAGCCACCATCCGATGCCGCCCTTATTCTTGGTGGCTCCTGTGGACCCACACCCACTGGGTCCGCTTGGCACAGCGGATTCCCCGGTGCATGGCATGGAGATTTGCTGCACCAGCCATGCCGCTGGCGGGGGGAGAGAGGGGAACTGCCTCATGGATTCAGCCCCCCTTTAACACTGCATCCTGCACACCAAGAAAGCATCCTTGAGCATCATACTCAACCAGCTCCAGAGGGATCTGCTGGGGTGAGAAAGCATGCTGGCAGGAAAGGACTGGGATTTTCCAGTTTATCACAGAATGGTCAGGGTTGGAAGGGTCCTCTGGGGATCATCCAGTCCAACCCCCCTGCCACAGCAGGGACACCTACAGCAGTGGCACAGGACGGCATCCAGGCGGGTTTTGAATGTCTCCAGTGTGGGAGACTCCCCCACCTCTCTGGGCAGCCTGTGCCAGTGCTCTGCCACCCTCACAGGAAAGAAGTTCCTCCTCATGTTAAGATGGAACTTCCTATGCTCAAGTTTGTGCCCATTACCTCTTGTCCTATCACTGGGCACAACTGAAAAAAGACTGTTCCCATCCCCCTGGAACCCTCCCTTTAGGTATTTATAAGCATTAGTAAGATCCCCCCTCAGTCTTCTTTTCTCCAGACTAAAAAGACCCAAGTGCTTCAGCCTTTCCTCATAAGAGAGATGTTCCAGTCCCCTAACCATCTTTGTAGCCCTTTGCTGGTCCCTCTCCAGCAGTTCCCTGTCCTTTCTTGAACCGGGGAGCCCAGAACTGGACACAGTGCTCCAGATGTGGCCTTTATAGAGCTGCACATCCCACTCTGCTTGCAGAGGGGTGAGTTGGGCTGAGCCCATGGCAAAGACCACTCACAGCTGAGCTCAATGCCCTTTGGGGAACCAGCAGTGAAAAATCAGCGCTCGGGTGAAAGCCTGATGAAAATAATTTGGCCAAGACACCACCACATGCCTCCCCGGCCGGCCAAGGAGCTGCAGTGACCTTGCCCGAACGCAGGCAAGGTCAGGCTGAAAGTGCAGAGCAAGAGGATGTGACTCACATCTGGGATGTGGCCGCAAAGGACAGATGTGTTTCATTACTGTCCGGGGCCCTCTCTGCAGCTCTGTCTGTGCACGCGGTGACTCAGCCTTGCCTTCGGGCCCTTCCAAAAGAGGAGCATCTCTTCCCAGCAGCATCCCTGTGCTGCCGTAAAACAGATTTGGGAAGTTCAAGCTCCTGCAAGGGCAAAAAATAAAACAAAATAAATCAAAGTCATGTTTCTCCATGGGAATCTTCCAATTTCAATTGTAAATCATTCAAAGAAGGATAAAATCAAATGCTTTAGTGGTGGGATCCATCTCTCTAAATTTAGAGACTTAAAAGCTGAACATCCCCTCCCATTCCAATGGAAGGACACTGATGAGTCCTCTTGGCTTTCTTAGACACTTACCACAGGACGAGAGGAAACTTCTCCTGGAGATGCTCCATGTCTGGAGCAAGGAACAAGGGGATTTCAACAGGTCTCCTTCCTACAATCCCTAGGAAATTCAGCAGCATTTAGTGGAGAAAGCCCCAAAGCACTGAGGTAAGGCTGAGCTACCTGATGTTAGACATCGGAGAATCTAAAGAGGGGATTGCTGCAGCCAGCTAAGCATGGCACAGTAGTTCTGTGGTTCTCCTGCAAAACCCAGATCCGGAACCCAGACCCCCACCTTGGGCAGTGTCCCCCCTCCCCGTTACTCCCACAAACAGCTTTTGTCACGTTCCCCTTCACTATTTATCCGCCACTGCCTGCACACCCTGCGGCAACGCAGCTGGGTACCACGGGACACCGCAGGGTGATGGTCGGCGTACCCCGGCAGCAAATCCGCTCCTGCTCTGCCCTGCACAGAAACCACACCACCCCCCCTTTCACACCAGTGGTTTTTCCAATGGGAGAACGGATGGGGCCACAGCTGCCGGGAATTTTTCCCGGGCTCATCCTGGCTTCGAAGGCACCGACAGCCGCATATTTTGCCTAAACGCCGGTGTGCCACGCCGGGCCAAGCGCTGCCTGACCCCGGGGCCAGAAAGCGGAGAGCCCAGCAATATGCAGTTCGCTTGGCAGACACTTGATGGGGCTACGAAACCGATTACCGGCGCACCTGGCAGAAACGAGGGGCCGAGGAGGGGGGCAAAACAGCCTCTGCCAGATGTTTTGGGGTCCCCTCTTTGCGGGTACCAGGCTGGCGTTGCAATAGCTGCCGCTGCCCCTGTGGGATGCTGGCACCGGTGGAGCGGCACCCGGCGCTTGGCTGCTTCGCTTTGGTCTTCGGTCACGTCCTGGACGCTCTGCGGCTGAGTGAGGATTGCCAGCACGGGGACAAAGCTGGAGGCTTTGCCCCCTAAAAGATTTTCCGTGATCTGTTTTGAGAAGCAATGGAAAGGCAGAGCGAGCAGCTCCGGCAGCGCAGCAGCAGGCATCTCCAGCAGCGCTGCCGTGCAAAGCACTGATTAAGTTTTACGCTGCTGTCGCAAGACGAGGCGACCTCGCTACCTCCCGCGGCATCGCTGCCTAAACCCGGGCTCTTCGCAGGCTGCTGCGGTGGGCGTCGCGGGGATTTCCCCATGTTTCATCCCAAGGCAAGGGGAGGATGGGGAGATGCAGTCCCAAAGTAGAGCCGGAGCGTGGCGAGAGGCGCAGCCCCGCATTGCGGAGCCCGCTGAGGGCAAAGGCCAGCCCCAAATTCCCCAAACGCTGCTGTCAAACTTTCTGGCATGGCTCTAAATCCACCAGCCCTCGCCTGGCTCCGGCTGGCCGAGCAAGCTGGCAGTGGTGTGCGGACGAGAGCAGCTAATGAGAGTCAAAGCCTCTCCTGCTCGAGAAAGAAAAAAAAAAAGCCTAAGAGACGGTCCCCATAAATCACGAGCTAGTTACTGATGGAGAGGACTCCCCTCCCTCTTGCTCCGCACACTGCGGCACAAATTATGGCCCCGACTTCGCTGTTGTTCAGTGATGAACATCTGAAAAAGCTGTGACAGATGAGAAAAGGGATGATTTAACAGCCATAAATCCAGCCAGCTTAGAGGTGTTTTTACAACCAAACCCATCTTGAATCCCCTCTGTTATGAATACTTATCACTCCCAGACACTACTACAATGGAAAGATTTTTAACAGCTTTAACAGAGACGCAATAAAACCCCCAGAGCCCAGCAAGCAAACGTCCTTTTCATCCCCCGAGGGAGGGGGGGGGGGGGGCCGAGAGCCGCCTGCTGTACTCGAGCCTGAAGGATCAGAGACGGAGCAGCCACCAGGCCACCGCTAACCCCTGTGTTTAATGGATGGCTGGCATCACCCGAGAACCATGTCGGCTTTCCTAAAGCTGTTGCATGGAGGGTGTAATTAATACCCCGCAGGGAGGGAGGGAGGGAGGGATGGGGAGACAGGCTGTGCCCATGATGCACAGCACCTTCCTCCTCCGGTGCTGCTCCCACCTTTGCCAGCGGCTCCTCCAGGAGCTGAGAGGCTGCAGTTAGCCAAATCACAGCTGCTCTAACCCACCTTCGGGGATTTAAAATGAGGGTGGTTTTAGCTTGAGCAAAGACCCTCCCGCGTAGGGTGCCACCCCTCAGCTGCCCCTCGCCTCGTTTGATGCACCACGTTTCTCACGCGTTAAAAGCTAAACAGGCTCAACGACCGCCACCCAACGAGCAGGACAGGGATGCCAGACCTCCTGGCTTGGGATCAAGTGGCTCTCACTCCTTCTTGCTGTGCGTGCTGCCCCTATAGCCTCTCTATGCCATTCTGCAAGCGCAGGCTGTCCCCAGCCACCAAAATCAGCGGCCGGGAGGTGCCAGGGGTGCACCCAGTGCAGGGGGCACCCGGCACTGAGCAAATACCTGAGGAATAAGCACCTCCTTTCTTATACACACAAGCTTATCGGGCAGAGCCAGGCGGTAATTCATTGGACAGAGGGAACAAAAGCACTCTCGTGGCATGTGGCTTCTGGTTTTCCACAGCTGGACAGCCCACCCCCGTGTAAAACCCCAGGTAAGACATCCAAGCACGGGCTGCAGGGCTGATGGGTTTCCCTCCTGTAATGGTGGATGTGCGGAGCGCTCCGAGGAGGGTAATTAAAAAATAAAAAATAAAAAATAATAAGGAGCAGGGCAGCTCCTTCCAAAGAGAAAAGTGGCCGTGAAACCCTGCCCCTGGACTATCGAGAGAGAAATCAGCACTGCAGGGCAGGGAACAGGCTCAGCTTGGCCATACGGAGACCCGAGGGGACGTGCTCTCCGAAGCCTGGGTGGAGGATGACACTCACAGCCCATTAATCTAAGGGAACATCTTTTTTTTTTTAATAAGATAATACTGAGTAATTGATTTTTAAATACACTGAAATCAAATGTCCTGAGGCCAGAGCAGGATCCCAGCTCCGCTGTCGGATCAGCGGTGACTGGCAGAGATTGAGGGCACGGGGGAAAAGAAAATAAAAATTACATCTCCTTCGTGTGCCTAGCTGGCTGCAGGGCAAACGCTAACGTTTCTTTAAAAGGTGCATCAATTTTTCCCTGTTAAAAAAAGTAGGTCATCAAAGGGGGAGCTGAGCTGGGGAAGGCACCAGGGACCATCGAGGCCGAGCAGGCAGCGAGGAGAAGATCCATCTGATTAAAACACACGACAACGGCTGAGCAAGAAAGTCATTTTTAAGACAATTTATTCCAATCTCTCTCTTTCTCTCTCTCTCTCTCTCTCACCCCATCCTTCACACAGTCCCAATCGGGAAGGTTTTATGGACTTTTTAAATTTTATTTTAATTTATTTTTATTTTATTTTTTTTTAGAAAAATACACATGCAAATAATATATATTTCACTGCTAAACTTTTTTTCATGTTGGAAAAAAAAAAACAAAACCAAAAACAAATAATAAAGAAACAAAGCAGGATTCGGGGAAAGACCCGAGTGGAGAGAGACCCGGGGATGGGATGCTCCAGGATGCGGGGTTTGGTACTGAGCTGCCTGATGCTTATGCTCCAGCACATCAAGTGTTGGGGCGAGGGGCTGCCAGTGGGGACTAACGTGCACAAAGTGCACGTTAGTCCCCTCTGGCAGCCCCTCGCCCCAACAAAAACCTCTCTCCAGTAGCTCTGCCCAGGTTTGCAAATGGCCAAGGGAAAGCCAGTACAGGATCCATCCTTCCTACAAAACCCAGCGTGGAGCAGAGTCCCAGCCCCAGCAGCGAGAGAAGCCCAGTTTAGGTAAAAGCATCGTTTTGGTGCTCGGAAATGACACCAGAAACTAAGAGCTACGTGGAAAAAAAAAAACCCCCAACCTGTTATGCTATTTATCTTATGGGATACAGCTGACAGTATGGGAAAAAATGGACCGACGGCCCCTTGAAACCTGGATTTATGGTTCAGGACAATGTTTTTGGGGTTAAGACTGAGTGCTGGACCCTTGGCTGGGGTTTTCTGTCCCCACGGGCAGAGCGGACCGGGTCCCATCAGAGCAGGGATGTCCCCGTGTCCCCAGACACTCTGCCAACGCCGCGCCGAGGTCCGCGGGGAAAAACCAGATACACCGCAGAGGGGGTAGCTGCCATCACTCGAGCAGGACAGGAGATGCACTTAAGACAGGGCTATTTCAGGTTTGATTGATGACCAGCTGGAGCGAAGGGGCTGGGGAAGGAGAGGGCAGCGAGGCGCAGCCCGGGGAAGGAGGGCGATTAATCTAATACCACAGCTGCTGCGGCAAGCCAGGAGGCTTCGGGAAAAGCCGCAAGCCCGTGGCAGCCCCGACGCTGACGATGCAGCAGGGAATGGGCGCAGGGGGAATCTGCCCTTCTGCTGCCTCGCTCCCTTTCACGCGGTGCTCCTCTGCCTCCTCTCCCGGCCATGGCTTTTTTTCCTGCGGATCCAGGCTATTGATATGGAGCAAAGTGTGTTTTCTCTCTGCCCAGAGGTACAAAACCACACAGGCGGCGCAGGGAAGGATTTCCCTCCAGCTCCCAAGGAGCCCTACGCCAAGGAAGGCGGCAGCACTTTGCCAGCCCCATCTCTGCTCCCAGCAAGCCCCAGCACCGCCCGTGTCCCCCAGCTGGTGGTGACATCCCTGGATACACAACACAACACAACCCAACCTGCTGCCAGACTGACCCAGAGCCTCCCATCGGCTGATGCATCCCATTGCCACCCTCAGCGGACGGCTCCTGTGTTTCCAGGACAAACCCACACGCTGCGAATGCCCAGTGCCTCACTGGGGCAACTGGAGGCAGAGCTGGCTGCTCACCCCCGGCAGTGGCTTCCCTCGGCAGCTGGATGAGGTCCCTGCCATCACCTCCCGCATCCCTGGTCCAGCTCCAGCCTCCGTTGCGCTCTCCCAGTGGATGCCGGCAGGAAAAGCCAGCAGGAGGCTCGCAGCCTTGGAGTCCTCCGGGTTTACCACCGTCCACAGCAGCCTCGGAAAGGCACCGAGCAGCAAACGCGTTTGGCAGCTCTGCAGCCACCGCCGCTGTGCTACAGAACACCAAAGACCACAGGCAGCGTTTCACGGTGGGACTGGAGACACAGCGATCCAGGTCTCACACACCTGGGGGCTGCAGCAGTCACTCTCTTTTTGCTTTTCTCTTGTGGTTGTTTTTTTTTGTTTTTTTAACTGACAAAATACATTTTTGGGACTGTCTACTCTGAAAATAGATGCAGGAGGGTCTGGCGAGGGAGGGGGGCGCTGTTTGGCTCCTATTTCTACTGGCTGCCCTGGTGCAGCTCTAAAGTTTGGTGGACGATCATGCAGGTTTTATTGCAGCTTGTGTGTGTGTGTGTTTTTTTTTTTTTTAAGTAGCCCAGCTTCAGTTTCAGGTAGCCCCGGAGGTGGGTTCCTCTCCCCTTCCTACCCGCTCCGGCCTCCGTCTCTGCCACAGCGTGCCGGCCAGGTGGCTATTATTCGGTGGCCATCTGCTCAATGTGGTCGCTGAGCAGCTTGTATTGCTCTGCGGAGAGAGAAAAGGGTGGTGGGAGGGTGCTGAAGCATCCCAGCCAGGCAGGTGGGCTCCATCCCTCCGGGACCCCACGAAGAGGGTGCGCATCCCCCCCCAGGCTGGCCCCTACCTTCATCCAAATTGCCGATGGTCGCCTGCTTCTTCAAGAAGTCACTGCAGAGCTTCTTGTTCAGGCCGAACGCCAGCATGTTGTGAATGAAGGTGCTGAGGAAGGACAGAGATGCTCTTGGTGAGGGAAGGGCCGGGTTGCCCGTTCTTCCCCCCACCTTCCTCTTCCTCTCTGCAGCCCCCCGTCCCGGGGCACTGGGATGATGCTGGGCTGTGGGAGAGCATGCTATGTCCCTGCAGCGCCTGGATTTGCAATGTAACGAGCAGGAGCAGGTCCCAGGGAGAAGTGTCAAGCATTCCCTGCACTGTAAGGGTTGTCCCCAGCGGGGGAACATCTGTAAGGTGTCCCACCCACAGCTGGCGAGGAGACACCGCAGGGCCCGGCTGCAGGAGGGACGGTCCCCGCGCCCTGCTCACCCCAGCTGCCCGAAGGTGATGTTCTCATTGAAGCGGAGGCTGTCGTCACGCTCCTCCTGCGTCATGTGGCACCACTTCTCCCTGCAAGGCACAAGTCCGTCTGGCACCGCCGTCACCCTGCGACCCAAATTCACCCGCCCCACCCCCTACTCCCCGGGCCACGCTGCCTGAGGACAGCAAGGCACCGAGAGCCCCTCAGCTGCCAGCGCTCCTGCGGTGCTGCAGGAGTTTGGACTCCCGCATCCATCTCTCGCCCTGGGGCAAAGCAAGAGACGCCCCAGGAAAAAGTCTTCTTCAACCTTGGCTTTCTCCTGAAGGCCCTGATTCAGAGCTAGGAACCAGCATCGGCCTCTCCAGCACAGAGCTTGCGTCTCTCACCTTCGGTGCCATCGCTTCGGCAAGGGGGACGAGCGAGGAAGCAGGGGGGTTTGCAGCTCTTGGGGATGGCCATCACAGCGGGGCACCACTGAAGCCCCCCAACCTGGGGCGGGGGCGTACCAGGAGGGTACGGGGCTCTTCTCCCCCATCTGCAGCAGGGCTCCAACTCCCCGAGCACCAAGCAAGCTGCTCCCCGAACATATCTCCCACACCCCGACAGCGTGGGGGGCTCCCGCACCCCTCCCCACAGCCCCGCTCAGGTGGTGAAGTCCCAAATCCCAGTGCTGCCCGGAGGATGCTCCAGCTCCGCTCCGGCTCCCTCGCAAATGCAACTGCAGCATTGCCTTAAAGGAAAGGGGTTTTTAAGCTCTAGATATTTGCAACCAACCCGAGGCGGTGGCAGGAGTCCCCATCCGGGTGTCCCACTTGGGAATAAAGCCTGTGTCATAGAAATGTCACTGTGGTGGTGCGAGGCTCAGGTGGTGGCGGGGGGACTCAGTGCATGCACGCCGGGGAAACTACAGCTCCAGGGTGAAGCCAGCCCCTTCCCCAGAACTCAGGTGAGGTTACAGCCAAGGATAAGAGGAGGAAAAGCAAGGAAAATCAAGGACAGGTAGAAGAAAAATAGCTTGGTGGAGGAAAAGGAAGAGGAGAACATCAGGAGCGCACCGCACGCTTGCAGCTCGCGCTAGCTCGCCGGCACGCCAAGCGGGACAGGAGGAGCTGTGTCGGGTGGAAACGGCGGCTGGGGAGAAGGGTGTCTCACAGTAAATTCAGTGAGGTTAGCTCAGCCCCAGAGCGTGTTTGTGATGCTGAAACTGGAAAAGGATGAGTGCTCAGTCGGGCTGATCCCCCCAGAGGAGAGCCTGTCCTTGCTCAAGTCAGCCCAGCCCCGGCGTGTGAAAGCTGCTGAGCTGAGCCTTCGGTCTCCAGGGGTGAGCTGCTTATATCTATAGAGCTCTGGAAACTTATACGATACATTTAAAGAGATTTAGGGGGAGGGGGAGGGGGGAAAGAAGGTGTAATTTCTCCCAGATAAAGCTTACGATAGCAAATAAAAACCACATCCAAATCTGGAGGCTGAAAAGAATGGAGAAGAATCAAATTAAGGAGCTTTGAAATCTGGAAGCAAAACTTCACAGATCTCGCTGGCCCACTTACAGAAGAGGCATGTTTGTAACTATTTTTTCTTTTCCTGTCTTTTTATGTTTTTGAGGGAGGAAGGGGAGAAAAAAAAAAAATATTATCAAAGTGCCCAAGAAAAATTCTCCGTGCTTCTGGCTTGTTATTCGGGAGTAACACGCCTGAGAAGGGGGAAAGCCCACATGTGGCTCTACTCAAACCCTTTGATCTTTATACCGGCGCAGCAGGGCAGGCGCAGCCCCACGGGCTGTGCTAACACCTTGCCTGTATTTTGGGGTACCCAGGAAGGCCTCGCCGCAGCCCGGCGCTGGTGAGAACCATGCTGGTGAGATTGGCTTGAATCACTCAGCGTCGTTCATCTTTCGGCAGCAGCGTTTCACCCCGCACAGCTAACCTGAGCGATGCTCTACCTGAGCAATATCGAAGCTATCCGTTTGCTGGTGCCTGCCTTAGCCACGTGGAAGATTTACTGCCAAGCTTCAAAGAACCCTCATCCTCTTACCAATGCCATCACCTGGAGTGATTTGCTCCAAGATCGAATATCCCCCGCTCCAGCAAGAGAGCAACGACTCTCCCTGCTCCCCAATCCCAGCTCGGAGCGTGGATGGATGCAGCTGCTTTTGGGCTTTGCAACCCGGTGGACACGCTTGTCATTGCAACATGCAGCCCCCGTTTGCATTTTTCTTTTAATCTTGGAATGGCAGCACAAAAGTGCATTAAAAAAAAATAAATAAATAGAGGGACCAGCTTTTCCAGCTGGCAAAGGATCATCAGCACCTCTACGTGGCAGCAGAAGCCAGGAGCAAGCGGGAAGGACCGGAGAGGGGGATGCTTTCTCCACAAAGAGACTCAGTTCATGTCCAAAACCTGCCCGGGGAACCATTCCCGGCACAAGCCCTCAGCTTCCCCAGCAGCTGCGCATCTGATTCCCACAGCGAAATGTCACAGCTTGAAACCAGTCAGGTCTCTTTTTAAAAAGCCGTATTAAAGAGGAACCAATCTCAACCTTTCTGGCCCTTTTGAGAGGGTGATGCCCGTGAAGTCGAACCTCCAGCGGCTGTTCCTGCCAGATGGAGAAAGGGCCTTTCAGAGCCCCCCTGAAACACGTTACCCCCCTCCCCAGGGCAGGATTTGGACCTGAAGTGAGCGTCGGCCTCTGGACACTAATGCACCGAGATACGGGGACAGACACACCTCTTCTCCTCTTCCTCCCCAGCGTTCCCTCTGGCGCGGCAGCAGAAACGGGGCCGACAAAAGTGGTGCGTGAAAGATCATGCAAGACAGAGGGATGGAGGGGAAAGGAGAGAAGAAGAGACGGAAGAAGGTTGTTAGAGGCAGAGAGAGGAAAGAGAGAGAAAAAGAGGAGTTTAGTTCTGGTTCCTTCCCCCCGTCCCCTGCCCTCCCCACCGAGAGGAGAAAAAACTTCCCCAGCTCTCACTGCAGCCCCGGGAGGAGGACGCCCGGCCACCCCAGCAATGCCCTGGCCAACCCACAGAGATGGGCACCATCACAAACCGGTCACCATGGACCCTGCAGACACCTGCCATGGTCAAGCACCGTCCCCGGCATTTCAAACCCAGCCCGTGGGATGCCAGCCCTCGCCAACCATATCCTCCTGCCAGGGATGTTAATCCTCAGTCCAGCAAGCAACATCCTGGTTCACCCAGTTACCCTCTCCGGAGGACTGAGGGGGGGATCACCACCACCTTCCAACCCCCCCTGAGATACTCGCAGTACTCCAGGCTGCAGCTCCCGAAGCTTATTCGTTAGCCGGGCTTGTTTCTGCAGCAGAGGCAGACTCAGCCATCACATTAATTGAGAAAGGCACTCGGAGCAGAGTGCAGCTGCCGGTGGCGTATGTCCCTGTGAGACATTTGCTGCTGCTAATTTGGGGCTTAATCAAAGCAAATGCAGTTATGGTTACATTACTGTTCAATAGGTTCTTTCAGTGGCTTGCTTGGAAGGAAAGAAAAGCAATAAAGGGGAAAGCAGAGATTGATCGGTGCACTGAGGATGGCAGAGCATCCCACGGTGTGAGCCAGGGCTGCCGTGGCTGAGCCCAGGTTTTGGGGAGGATGCAGGAGGGCTGGCTGCGTCGAGAAGTGTCCTCACTGCTCAGAAAGGGGCTGTTCAAATGCTTCGAGCTCAAACAACTCCCACCCCGAGAGCTCAAATCCTCAAAGCACTGCACAGACACGCAGCAGGGCGGTCTGGCGTCAGAGGGGTGAAACTGCAGTCGAGAGAGGAGTGGATTGCCCAAGCCCTCACGGCAGGTCCGTGGTGGAGCAAGACATGGGCACGAGCCTGGCGAGCACCTCGCCAACCCTTGCATCCCGTGGGATCCCCATGCCCAGGCACCCAGATGCTCCCTGCACACAGCCACCCTCCAAAACGAGCAGCCCCTTCCCTTTGCAGGGTTTATCCCAATCCTCCCAGGCCTTGGGGCCGACTGTGCTGCCAACCGCAAGACGTCTCCAGTTCTTGTCCTTGCTGGGCGCCCAGGGTGAGTCCCAACGCTGCGTTGGCAGCACTTCCACGGCCCTTCCACAGCCGGGACCCAGGGCATCCCCTCCTCGTCCGCTGTACCTCCCTGAAGGGCTGCACCGAGCATCTTTTCCCAGATCTGCTTGCAAACGAAGCAGCAACAGCCCGAGCCCTGGCTGGGTTTTCTGGGCACACCTCTAGGGCTTTGTTTTTTGCAAAAAAATGATGTAAAACGAGCAAGAAAACCTTCATGCTCTCAAAGCCTTAAGAGGATGCAGACCTCACCTGCCCGCCCCACAGCCCAGTGGCCCCGGCAGCTTTGCAATCAGGGGTGGAAAGCAGAGTGTTTCCCCATGGTCAGTAATGCTTAGGGCCATCAGTAGCGGGGGGAACGCCGGGGGGGCTGGAGGGGACGCGGTGCCTCCTTTTCCCATGGGCACATGTCCTACCTGGTGGTGGGGGACCGCTTCCTGCGCTCGCAGTGCACAGCGTCGAAGAAGGCGGCGTTCCAAAACCGCAGGTTGTGCCTGCAGGGAGGGAGGGAGATGCTGGGGATGGCCACCCCCCCATCTTCCCCAACCCGCCCCTGAGTCCTCCCAGGGCCAAGTTCACCCACTTCCCGGGGGCCAGGAGACGATGCAAGTCTGGCAGCTACTGTCCATTTTTGGGCCACCTCCTTGAGTGGCTGCAAACACACTCTTACCAGCACAAGGGATGGGCAAAAGCCATGGCCACCTCTTTTAGGGGTGGCAGCAGCTTAAAAGCACTCATGAACGTTCAAGGAATGTGTGGGCGAGGAGGACAAATCCCTTCTCCGGGGAGGCCCATTCCGGGTAGGAGCCAGCTCGCCCCGGTCAGGCTTTACCAGATCGGCTGCTGCTTGAGGTGCATGTACAGGTAGATCTTCTCTCCTTTCTTCTCCTCCTCTGGGCTCTGCACGGAAACTGTGGGGACACACAGTTACATGCCGAGGTCTGCATGACTCCCACCTTCCCACCCATGCACAGACTTTGTTCCCCCCCGCCACCTCTGGTGTCCAAGCAGCCGTGATGGCAAGGTTTGCAAACCAAATACTCGTCCCCGGCATATCCTCAGCAACATGAAGAGGAGCTTTGGCTGCCCTTTGTGGGCAGATATTAGCTCTGATCAAGATGTGGATGTCCCAGGAGGATACTCAAGGAACTGGACCACTGGTTTGGTAGCCACACAGCTACCCGAGGTGGGGAGACTGGAGCAGCACGAAAGCTCAAAGGCAGTGGATGCCCAAACCTCTGCAACCTATGCCACTGAGGACAAGATGCCACAAGATGTCCATGTGGGACAAGAGCTGTGATTGCTCCAAAGCAAGGAGCTGTGAAGGCTCCTTTGGAGAACTTCTCTAGGAGCTCAGAGGAGACAGCATCGGTCCTTCCTGCCCTTCTCCCCACCTCACGGCTCTGGCATTGCCAGCCATCTCGTACCACTTCCAACCCTTGCTCCTTCCCCAGGGATGCCTTGACCATGTCTACTTCAGCAATGCTGGCTGTACTCACCTGTCTTCTTCAGCTTCTCCTTTGGTTTGTCCTCACCTTCACTGTGGCACAAAAATCAGTGTCAGCTCCCAAGAAGCCTGTCCCCCTGACAGCCTACACAGCAAAACCCTGTTCCCCTTGGCAAGGGGAGCACCTTCATTTGAAAGACCACCCTGTTCCCATGCCACTGTCCCCAGGGCCAGAAAGGTGGCCCAGAGACTGTGATGTCCATCCCAGTCAGATCTAGCACAGAGATAATGCAGAAGACCAAAAAGCAGCAGCACTGTCTCCTGGAACCACATATCTCCATGCCCAAGGGACATGGGACTCCCAGACCATGAGGTGCTCCATGACCAAAGTATGAAGCATGGGACCAGGCTAGAGACTGTCTTCCCATGGCCATGAAAACCCCTGGCTCATGGTGGCCCTACAGCCAGGAGGTTTCTGGCTTGTTCACCTTATGACTGCATACTTCAGCCCACCCAACAGAATGGTACCCACTCGCTCTTTTTGGTGGCAGGACCCTTCAGTTTGGTCTCCAGGCCTCCGAAGAAGCCCTTGACGTTCTCCGTCTTGGCCGATGTGTTTTTCAGCAGTCGCTCCGCGATGTCCTTCTTCTCCGCCAGCCAGCTGTTGGCTGACTTCAGGTACGAGTCGATGCTGCCCATGGGCTTCTCCTTGGCCTCCAAAGGCAGTGCGTGGGTCTTGCCTGCAGGCAAAGTGGCAGGAGTTCAGTTGCCCCCATGGTCCCGGGTGCTGCCGGTTCTTGGGGGACCTGCTCCCAGCTACAAGATGCACTGCAGGGACCAGGAGCCAGACAGAAATGGCCCAGACCCTATCCCAATTCCTGTAGGTCTTTATCATCCCCCCATTTTGGATAGAAAATCCAGCCCTCGGTGGAGGAGTGACAACCACACACCAAGCAAGCAACGAGCCAAGGTGCTTCTGGGCTGGGGGGTTCCACTTCACGAGCCCAGGGTTGGGGTACATCTCAGGATCACTGGCTAGAAGCAACGGCAAACCAGCCTCAGCGTGAGCTACCGCCCCAGTGAGGGTCTCCAGCAGGTTTGCACAGCTTCTGGGCCATAGAGGCTCTTTTCTGCTCAATATCAGAGTCAGCCGGAGCAAGCCAAGCTTGGGTAACCCTCCGTGACCCTTCTCATGCACAGGGCACACTTCACCACCGGTCTCCAGCACAAGCACAGCCTGAGGGTGCAGACACCTCTTACCCATGTAGTAGTAGGTGAAACACATGGTCATAAGGTTCTTGGCAGGGCTGAAGTCATCCATCTGGTGACACCTGACACGGGGGGAGGATTCGATGGAGACACCCGGTGATAGCAACTCAAGCAGCCTCATGGCTGCTGCCCCTCCTCGAGCCCAGGGCTCTGATCTCAGGGGCTTTTGGTGGTTGCAACGAAGCCCCACCACCACCCTCCCCGTCCCCTCCCTGACTTACTCGAACAGCACGAGGGCGAACGACTGCATCAGGCGGTAGAAGGTCTGCTCCGAGACGCACTTGGAGTTGCAGCGCTGCAGGCACAAAGCCCAGGGTTTAGCACAGCCCTGCGGGGCAGCTGCCTCCCGCAAGCAGCGAGGGCATCCTCAGCAACACCCCCCCGGGACCCCACGTCGCAGGGAGGTGGGCAGAGAGCACAGGCGGTCAGGCCTGCCGCTCGGAGACAGCGGTTTGCCTCTCCGAATTTTTTTTCTAGGGAATAGGACATTTCTGGGTGCTGACGGGATTTCGTTTTCAATAAAAGAGATGACTTCTCTCCCACATTGCAGCCAGCAGGTATTTAACTGCCTCAAGATGCGTTTATTCACTTCTGCACCTCACTACACTGAAGTTCTTCCCTTTCCTCAAGTTTCTGCCCTCCAAAACTATTGCTTTGGGCCATGGCTAAATTCCCCTGCCCTGAGGCCCCTGCCCAGGCTGCTCCAAAGCCCTGACACAGGATCACCGCTTCTTCGCCCGCCTCTCCCCTTACCTGGGCGCTCACGTATCTCGCGAACCATTCCCTGCCCTTCCCGTTCTCGCCGCTGCAGAGCTCCCCGAACCTGGCCTTCTCTTCTTGGTCCAAATCCTCTCTGAAATGGGGAAAAAAGGAAAAAACACCATTAAAGTTGAGAATGTGGCCGGCATCCCCCCGTCCAGCCGGCACGGCTCAGCTCCCCCAGCGTCACCCCTCTTGGCCGCAGCATCCCGGTGCCGTGACGCCGGGAGGAAAGCAGAGGAAGAGGGGAAGGGGAGCATCCATTTTGTCATCCCTCGGCTTACGCTGCTCTTTTGTTCCTCCCTGGCAGGGGGGAAACCAGAGGCAGAGGGAGAAGGGAAGAGCCAAGGACAGCCCGAGCAGAAGCTGAGCTCCAGAGACAGGCGCTCTGCCCCAGAGCAAAAACAACCCCTGTTGCTGCTCGTCATGCTCGGTTTGCTCAATCCTGCGTGACGTGCGGAGCCGCAGCGTTACGGAGACCACAGCCACCGGGAGCTGGGAGGGATGCAGGGCTGGGGGGGATGCCCGGGGCTGCCGCGGGGCCCCGGGGCACACACGAGCTGCTGACACTTGTACAAGCAGCAGCAGAGATGCCCAACGGGGGGAGAGGAGCCGGAGAATCCCGCCACAGCAAGACGCCAGCGTGGGAAAGGGGAGAAAGAAGAGGGGAGGGAGGTTGGGAGCGAAGGATGAGCTGAAACGTGCCTGAGAGAGGGGCGCAAGTCAGAGCCCGCATCCCCCCCCTTAGCTCCAGTGCCGCATTACGGCGGGGAGCAGCAAGCTGCGTTAGCCAAGCACGGGGAAGGACACAAACCGGTGCTCCCGGAGTGGGAAAGCAGCCAGACCCCATCCGACGGGATGTCCCCCGGCAGCAGGCACGGCGGCGCTGGCCGGCCCCGCTCGCTCACCCCCCCGGTGAAGATCTTCTCCACGTAGTGACGCATGAATTCCCGGCGCTCGGCCGTCGCCTCGTCCCGGGCCGACTCGGTGCTCTGGCTGGAGGAGAAGGACTCGTTGGAGGAGGACCGGCGGTAGCCACCCCAGTGCCTGGGAGAGTCACCCATGTCATTCTCACTGTCCGCCGACTCAGTGGCATCGCTCTCCTCCCCGGCCACGTCCTCCACGTCCCCCAGGTGCCCGTTGCCGCTGGGGGCAGCGGGAGGAGAGGGCTCCGAGGGGATGCAGGAGGGTGTTTCAGAATCGAAGTCGATGAGGTTCCCTACAGGCACGTCCAGAGGGGCTTCCATGGCTCTGCCGGGGGGATATGGCGGTGTTGGGGGGACTCGCTCCTCGTCCTGTCACCCCTCACTGGGGCATCAAGGCCATCGCTGGCAGGATGCCTGGGAGGACGGTCTGGCTAAGGCAGGCTGGCCCTTCCGTGGGGGGACGGATTACCGCAGGACATCTGAAAGACAAGGGAAGGACAAGAGTGAGGACAGGGCCCCGTGGAACCACCGTCATGCACCTTGGGCAAGGAGACCACAGGCCACCACCTATGTTGTCCCCAGGGTGCCCACCAGCAGCGGGGAGGGACAGGACAGGGACGCACTGGGCAGACCGAGCTGGCTGCTCTCCATCAGCCACGTGAATAAGCAAAGCCATGCAGTGCTTGTGTGCTTTCCACACCGTTCAAGTGGGTTTTTCATCCTTTAGCCCAGAAAAGAGACAATTTCAGTCCAAGCTCCATATGCCACATTTGGGATGTGACGTCTCACAGCCTGATGGGCAAAACTGGGCCGGCGTGAGCCAGCGGCTGGCAAACACACTGGTGATTTTCCAAGGCAGCCCCAGAGAAGCATCCTCCTCTCCCCTTCCCTCCTCCCTGCCCACGGGTCTGCCTGACCCCCTCTGGAAATGGGGAAAAAAACCCTTCTTCGAGGTGGAGCATCCCAGTGTTAAACACGCACTGGCTTGGTTAAACTGGGAAGGGAAAGGGGATAATAAATGTAACAGAAACCATAATGGGATGTGGACGTAGGGCTCTGGACTGCAATTAGATTAATCAATTTTGGTTCTCCAGAGCATGCACATCCCAGGTAGTACCGCAGCAACTGCTGAGCCGCAAAAGGGGCAAAGAAAAGGGCTGCCCTGAAGCTGTGTCTTCATCAGAGGGTCACTCGCGCCCTCGGGCGAGCGTGTTTCTGCCCCAGGAGATGGCAAGCGATGCCTTCTGAGACGCAAGCCTGCTACAAGCGGCCCCGCTGCAGCAGCCGGGCACGGGGCCAGCGCAGGGCAAGGCGGCACGGCACGGGAGCAGGGGACAGCAGCACGGGTAAAGCGGTGACAACCCCAGGGCAGCACGACTGTCGCACCGCCACAGCCCCGCTGCCTTCAAGGGAACTGACCCCGGTTCACAGGCAACTACCCCCAGAGCAAAACAAAAAAAAACCCGCGGGATTTCTTTCGGCTCGAAGAGTAGCATACCCCAAAGGGCTAATCTCCAGCTCCTCTGACACAAAAAGGAGTTCAAAATGAAAACAAATCTGAAGTGTTTCACCAAACGGAGCACACTGTCCCCGCTCAGGGGCTGGGAAAATATCCCCTCGGCTGCAGGAGGAGCAGCTCGCCCGGCACCTCCTCCCCAGGGCCCCTTTGGGTCTGTGGGGTGCAGTGGGGTGAGGACCAGAGAGGGAGGCACAGCGCCGCACCCTCCCTGAGCATCAGGCAGCTCACCACCCTAGCTGGGAAAAGCCCGTCACCCGCGTCCCCAGGGCTGAGAGACGGCAGGGACAGAAAGTAAAGGCGCCGAGGGTGGCAGAAACCCATGCACCCACACATCGCCTCCACCCCCCTCCGCCGGCACCCCGCTCTCCCACCCACCCTGGCACCGAACCCCGCTCTCGCCCCGCACGCACCTACACCCGGGTCCCCGGAGAGCCGCGAGGGAGGACGCTGCTGCAGTCAGCGAGCCGCCGAGAGCCTCGGCCGTAGGGCGGCGAGGAGCAGCCGAGAGGCTGCCGGCGCGGGAGGGACTGGCAGCGTGCCCGTGGGGACCCAGCCAGCTGCAGCCCGGCTCGGCCCCCGCCGTGGGCAGCGCGACGCCCCTCCAACCACCCCCTCCAGCTGCAGGGACCACCCTGCGCTTCATCCATCCATCCACCCACCCCTTCCCGCTCCCGAGGCAGCTGCAAAGTCCCTTTTTTTGTAGGGATGGAGCGGGGAACCTCCTCCGCCAGCCCCTCCAGCAACCTGCAGTTGGGGCTCGGAGGTGCCTCCTCGCAATGCTGGCAGCGCCAACTCGTTTCTGACCATCCCAGGCTGTATTTTAAGAGGAGGGAGGCCAGGATGCACGCGACGGACCATCACACGGCTGTGCTTTGCAGCATGTGCCTCCCTCCCTCGGTTGTAATTTGCTTTTCTCCCGTGCACAGCGTTCGGGAGCGCGCCTGGGAGCAGAAGGAGGCAGATCTGCAAACGGAGCTGCCAGAGCTTTTTGAGGATATTTTCTCAGTTCTACACTTAATGGAAGAGAATTGGTGGGGACAATGAATCTGCCCGCCCGGGTAATCACCACTGCATGGGTGCGACACCCAAAAAAGTCCCATCCAAAAGACTTTGTGCGGGTACCCTGTGAGCCGGGCACTCCTTGGCACGTGAAGAGTCCCAGATGTCCCCTCTCACATGGATCCTGTGAAGAAATCGCAGAAATTCCCCTACCAGATGGGCGTCCCTATAAGTACCCATCCTGGTCAGAATTGCTCCCACTAAGTGACTTGGGGAGACGACAGCGTTTCGGCACGGAGAGCTTTGCAGGAGCTGCCCCAAGCAACACACTGCTTAGGAGCAAGGCAGAGCCAAGATCAGGGAGCTCCAGCTCTAGAAAACAACTATAAATGAAGACGTGTCACTCAGACATCAGCTCTGGCTCTGGGCAGGTCTGTCCTACCCCAAAAACCCAGCGCCGGCACACCAGAGGCACAGGGAAGAGACAGCCACCTCCAGGACAACGTATTTCTCCAGATGACACCGGAAAGAAAACGGAACTGCGCTGGGGCAACGGTGGCCCCTGGCTCTGCTTCGGGCCGTGCCTGCGCCCAGGAGGGACAGAGAGGCACCCCCGAGCTCTCTGCCAGACGCGCGCAGCAGGCCGACGGCATCGCTGCCCGGCCAAGCCTCTGCCCGGCCCCTCCGGGCAGCGCGTCGGGGGCTGCCCCACGCACGCGGCGGTTTGCGGGAGCTCACACACAGCTCTCGGCGCACCCCACTGCCCGGACAACCCGTCTAAAACACATCGAGCTGTGTTTTCCCGGCATCCCTCGCCTCCATCTCCACGAGAGAGGAGTTGGGATGCAGGCTGAGCGAGACGCCAGGACTCAACGGCGGGTGTAAGCGGCGTTGCGAGCTCAGCAGAAGCCTGGCCAGGACTGCAGGCACCATTAGTAAGCGCATTCTGCTCGCAGAGGGCCAGAAAGGGTTTGACCACTTGCTGACGAGCTCACGATAAAGCCCTGCCCTTGAATAAAGGCCACAAAAGGTATTTTAAGGTACTGGCAGCTGCTGTGGGTGCCCAGGCTTCCCAGGCATACCCACCACCACCATGGTTGTTGGCTTCTCAGCATGGAGACCAGAAGAGCTTCAAAAACAAAACAAGCCTCAAACTCAGCCCCACACCCACTCCACAACCCAGTCATTGCTCCAGAGGAACAAATCCAGGAAAGGAATAGCCGAAATACAAGCCAAGAGCCTCAGGTCCCACAGCCTGAACGCTCGGCTCCATCCACACGTGGACATCAGCCCAGCTGCATGTCCCACCACTGCCCAGGCACAGCCTGGGGGATCCAGCTCCTGCCTTGACACTGCTGGGTCAAGTTTGAGAGTGAATGAAGACTTTTGATTGAAAGGGGCTTTTTGGCTGCTTGGGAGCCTTACTACAACATCACGAGCTTCAGCATCATCACCAGCTTCAGCATCTTTCAGGTCCTGAAGCTCCTGGGCTGACTTTAACCACAAAGCTCAACCAGACAGACAAGGTAGCGCGTAGCTGACTATGGGCTTTCTTGCAAGCAAGCACCTTCCAGCACATCTGTATTCCCCATGGATACCTGGTGTACAACAAATCCACGTCTTCCCGCTGGAGACACCAGCCTGGGAATATCATCAGTGAAGGAAGAGTTGGCTGGAGCCACGTGTGGAAACGCCACAGGAAAACCATGGTGCCCTGAAACTTTGGAAAAGGCCTGTTTTGACTAAAAAGAAATGCTGGGCTAGATCTGAATGATGCACCTATAGACGCACGTACCGTGCAAGCAGCTTTCATCCATGATCTGCCTTTGAATCCAGCATTTCTGCTGGCTCCACAACCAGGGAACTGCCCACCTTTGCTGCTTCCTCCACCTGCACCAACGCCTGCGATGTCTCAGCTCTCTAAGAAGGCAGCAAAACCTACCGACCCCCCAGCACGTGGGCACTGCGAGAACTGTGGGTGGTGGGACCCGCCGTGCCCGGGTACCCAGGGGTAACGCTGCTGCCAGCACTGGGGGATGAACAAAACCAAGCTGGTTTGTGCAGCTCCGAGCCCCGGGGCTGCTGGTGGGTCAGCGCCCGAAGGAATTAGGCAGGGAGGGATGGGAGATGCCATGGGGCTCTGCCTCAAGACAGGCGTGTGCAAGCCCAGAAGGGACCCACTGGGTGTTTAAATCCAGTGCCGGGAGATGGAAGGGAGGTGCGAGGAGCTGGGATGGTAAGGAATGGAGCTGGGGGTGAGGGAGGACCTTTTTTCTGCCCTATTTCAGAGGAATGTCGCAGCTTTGCCATCCTCCTTCCACCCTGGTCCCAGCGCATACTTTCCAAGGGACAGGACCACCCAGTCTAGGTTTGCAGTTGAATTCCTTCTTCTCTTCCCAAAGCCTGGGGAAAAGACACACAGGAGCAAAAAAAAAAAAAAAAAAAAATCACCCCCAAAGCCTCACTGAGCGATGCTGAACTGGGACCCACGGGACTGAGACTGGAGAACAGCGATGATAAAGGACACGACACAGCCTGGCTTCGAGCACAGCCTTCGGGGACCCTCCGTGCTCATGTGCCACTGCCAGCGCTGGTGCAAGCAACGCACCGAGGGCGTGATGCTCGCCCCTGGGGGAGAGCATCGCTCCACCTCCGGGGACTGTCCTTACCCTGTGAGATGAGTGGCCCGGCCAAGGTGACACAGTAAACCCAAAACTCTCCCTCCCACCAGTGCCACTGACCCCATCGCCCCACCCAAACCCAGCGGACCCCCGGAGCAGCTCTCTCACTGTGCCAGCAGGCTGTGTCCCCACGCCACGGGGTGTCCTGGCAAGGCAAGGCCTGTGTTTTCCGGGGAATTCAGGATGAGACGCTTTCTCCCAGCATCCCTAAAACCTCCACGGAGTTTCCCCTTGGAGGTTTTTACAGGTGTGCCGGGTGCTGAGCTGAGGTCAGGGATGCTGCAGGACCTCAGCGACTCAGCCCTGGGAAGTGGGACACAATCCCAGTTTGCTGCGATGGAAATCCCAGTGGGGAGTGGGACTCAGCCAGTCTGTGGCACAGCTCTCCTCGCTCCCCGGCCACAGGGCTTGGCCCCCTGCGAGCCCCAGTCCACCCCGTCCCCAGAGCTGGGTGACAGACTCGGCTAATCCTCGTTAGCAGCTCAGGCCGTGGGTGGCATCCTGCGTAATGACAGCGCTCGAACCCGCACTCGCATCTGCGTCCTACACGGAGACGGTGCTGCAGCCTGGAGCCGTCAGGGGCGATTAAGAACTGTAATTAAACCAAAGGAACCTCTGGCTGTCTTCTTGTAGCTACAAGAGTACATCCCTCCAACCCCTCTGCTCCCTGGGTGCTGGGATGGCACCCAAACGCCTCGTGCAGGGGCTCTTCAAGCCCCTGGGGACGTTCAGCCCATTTGCATCCCCGGCTAGAGACGCTGCTCTGGGGAAGGGGAAATTACACAATTAACTATTCTTGCAAGCCTCGGCTTGGCAGCCCAGAGGGGACAGCGCTGCTCCTTCAGCTGCCGCACACCGACACAGCCGCGAGCCCCACCGAGAGCTCCAGCAGCACATCCATGCCATGCCAAGGGCTACGGCTGTCCCACTGCTGCTCAGAGCCAGGGCAGCCGTGCCAGGGCCGGAGCGATGCTCCCGCAGCGCGTGGGCAGCATCGTGCCCTGGCAGCAGCAGGGCTTGGTCTCGCTCTGCAGCAGAGGAGGTTTAAACGCGTCCCACGTCTCCGTTTCCCAGCCGTGTCAGGGGGACACGTCCTCCCTAACCTGCGGGAAAGGGGACGGTGCATTGCTAAACCTCCCACCGAATGTCCTGCGGCCCCGGAGGGGACACAGCCCCGATGTGGGGGGCAGGGGGGAAGGGACGCCGGGCGTCATTGCTGCCACAGGGAGAGGGCAAAGCGCCATTTCTCAGCGCTGGCACTTTTCCACGCTGCGGCCCACCACGGAGAGCCACGCTTGTCTCACCCACCCCACGCACAACGCACCCACGAACACATCCAGGTCCCCGCAGCCCCGGGCTCGCGTTGCCCACCGCGCAGCCGGACCCAGGTGTCCGACACGGGCACGCTGCTCGTGCCGCGGCCGCTGCAGCAGCTCCGGGTACCCGCGCTCCCCGGGGAGAGGCCACACAGCCGCCCACCTCCATCGCACCCGCGGGTCCGTCCCGGCAAAGCACCTCGGCAGCGGTGAGAGGTGCCGCGGCGGGCGCCGGGCCAGCCTGGCAGGGCTCTGCAAAGGCACCGCGGGCAAAGCTTTGTCTCTGCCAAGGAAAACTCCCTGTGCTGTAAGGGAACAGCCTGTTTCCTGCAGGGGAACTGGTCAGTCTTGTTCCCCCGCGTCTCTCCCGCAGTGCGAACACCCCGGGAGCGGGGTCACAGCTGGGGGGACGCAGAGCCATGGAGTGCTGGATCCCTCAAGCCACCCTAAAGCCGAAGGTACAGCACCTCTCCCTCCTCCCAAAGTGCCCCGCAAACATTTCAACGCACAAACCTCCTGGCTTAAACAAGCCCCCGGGACTCGGAGAAGCTGAAACTCCCCCACACTGAGTTTGCTCGTCCCCACTGCGGATCTGCTGTGCTCCCTGTTTTGCCGGGGCTTAAGCCGCGTCCTCGCCAAGGCACAGCCGTCCTACCCCGACCGCAGATCCTGCCCAGCCGCTGCGCCGGCTGAGAAGTTACAGCCTCTGCAACTTAATAAAAATGACTCCCCAAATACCAGGGAGGCCGTGAGCGGAGAGCTGCGCTCAGCTGTGCTTGTGCAAGCAGAGCAGAGACCGCACGCACTCGGCGCATGCCAGAATCAGCACCCAGGGCTGCAGCGAGACGGGGAGAGCCGGAGAGCGGGGCGAGCGCTCGCAGTCGGGGTCCCAGCCCCTGGCAGCCCCTGACGCAGGTTTTTTGGCAGGTGATGCGAACACCGTTGGTCCCCTGGGTCTCCTCCCCAGTTGGGGCTCTTCCCCTGGCCCCAGCGTCGCTCTGCGGGGCTCTGCTGCCTGCTGGGTCGGGCAGCCGCAGGCAGGACCCCTCCGCTTCCCAAAGCCGGCGTTAACCCGCACGGGTCACTTTGCAAAGCTAGCTCGCTCAGCTTTAATAACGGCGCCGTTTCAAGACGATCTGAAACCCAGCAAGCTCCCAGCTCGCCCCGCTTTGCAAAGAGCCCTTTCTTCCTGCTGCCATCAGACACCAGATGGCAGCTCCCCGTTCGCCTGGACCTTAGGAGAGAATTAAATGTCTCTTGAATAGACCTGCGCTGCGGAACGCCGGCTTTTGTGCCGAGCAGCAGCGGCTTCGCCTTTAACGCTCGCCAGCAGCACAGCTTTCACTCCCCCCCCCCCCGCCAGGCACACGCATCCCCAGGGAGCCCCGAAACCCGGCTATTTATTCCGCAATTCCCATTTTCGCCGGGCAAAATTTCACCCAGGGACCCCGGGGGCCGGGCTGTATTTTAGAAACGAGCTCCCTGAAAGGCACAGGAGGGTTTCCCCTGCCCCGAACGCGTTCAGCTCCCCCCATCCCCAACACTCCCACGGGAGATGCTGCCTCCAGCCTCCGCTGCTGGGTTCGTGGTTAAAGATGCAGCGGCCACAGCAGCGCGGCCGAAGCCTTTTGCTGATGGAGCCCAGGGACCCGCGGGGTTCCCGGGGACCCTCCATCCTCCCCGGGGGAGGATGAATGCATCCGACCGACGGGCTGAGTTTAAAGAGAGGATGGCGACGCCTCGGCGGCTGGGCCGTGAGAAAGCGGGTTATCCCCTCCCAGCGTGAGACGGGGAAAGAAGACGGATTAAACCTCAGCGGGGGGAGACCGTGCTGCCGCGCCGAGGCCTGTCCTTGTGCGGGGTCACAGCAGGGCTGGCGTCCCCAGGTCGTTGCCATCCCTCCCTCCTTCCCCTGGCTTTTACCTGCACCCAGGAGCCTCGGCGCACCTTCGCTCGCCGGCGGGTCAGCGGCATCCGGCGAGGCTGAGTCCGGCGTGGCCGGCACGCCGGGGAGCAGCCGATGCAGGCGACGCGGGGACGATGCGATCCCTCCCTCCGGAGCTCAGGCGCATCGCGTTCCCCCCCGGGGTGCCCACGCAGGCACGCACGGCTGCGCGCAGAGCCCGGCTGGCTGCGGCGCCGGCTCGGAGGAAGGGGGAAGGAAAAGGCTCATTGTGTCATTTCGCCAGGGTTTTCACGGCCGGCCGAGCGCGGCCGTCTCCTGAGAGCCATGCCCCTGCGAGAGCGCTTGCCTTGCGGCGGGATCCTCATCGCCCCCACACCCCCTCCCTAAACAGCCTGTCCAAGCTCTCCTGAGCATGCAGACATCCGAAATATTAAATAAAATCAGGGAGGTCCTCATCACAGGGGAATTCTCCAGCCCTTTCTGTCACCTTTAGCTGGTTTTTAAGCCTCCCCATCACTCAGAGCCCTGAGGATTGTGAGTTACCTGCTCTGCTCCTCCCCAGACGAGACACTCCAGGGGAAAAAAAATACCCGTGGGGATCAGAGGGAGAAAAGCCCCAGCGGGGAGGAGAAACCGGGTGAGAGCAGCCGGTGCAGCGTGCGGTGGGACGAGGGCAGCATTTTGGGGGAATTACTGCTTGCTCAGAGGGCGGAATCGGTGAAGTCCAGCTTCTCCCCTGGCACCACTGGAAAAAAAGCTCCGGGGGTTTCGTGGCAAGAGATGGGAGAGAGGGAAAGGGCGAGACCCCTGGAAGGGATGTCCCAGAGGGGGTGTTACATGCCCAGGTGGCAATTTTGGGGTGCTTTATGACAGGGAGTCTCTGATACAAAGAGAAGCAAACAACCATGTAGAGGAGACCACCAACCCCTCCACCTCCACCCTTGCCAGCCTCTGCCAGGGCACATCAGCCCTCCCAAAAGGACCCTGTCACTTGGCCAGCCACTAACAACACTAACCAAACAGGCTCTCTCCAAAAGAGGGGTGCTTTGGGGGAGCAATGCCCCCCCCCCCCAGCTCTGCAGCACTGCCCAGGCAGTGGCCCGCACCTGGTGAGAGCGAGGGGATGCTGGAAACCCCCTGTGTCAGCACGGCATCCCCGGTCCTGCTTATCTTCCCTGCTCCAGCATTGCCCTAACCTAGAGCAGAGCCCCTTTCCATACTCCTGTACCAGAGCATCCTCCATGGGCAGGGAGACGACGATCATTGATCCGGCATGCCCCGGAGGACCAGCAGCAACAGCCAGTCCTGCTCTGCTAGCCACGGGGAGTGAAAAATCAGGCTTGACTGTAACATCAGCATCTTCTCCCCCAAGAGATGCTGTGGAGGGACAGCCCATGAGCAGCACAGGGTAGGAACCCAGGGAGATAACGCTGGGACTGGTGCTGAGGGGACTGCGGCATCCCCGACACAGCCTGGCCAAACCCAGATGCTGCCGCACAAGGGCACTCTTGGAAGAGAGTCAAAAGCCTTCCTATAGCTTTTCAGTCCTTTCGAGCCATGCAGGGGCGAGAGAGATGGGTGAGTCACTCCTGCCACGGAGCATCCTCATCGGGAGAGCTCAGATGGAGCCAATTAGTGTGAAATTGCTCCCCGCCCCGTCCGTCCCCGCGCGGAGGGGATGCTGCCTGCCCCCCGCACACATCAGCAGCAGCCCACGGAGGAAACAACACATTTGTGACACAAAGTTTGAGCTCAGCAGAAATCCAAGAGCATTACTAATTGACTCTCTGCTGAGGGTGATTATTATAATTAAGTCAGACTTCAGAAATTGCAAGTGACGTGTAAAAACACATCCCAGATCCCCAATTTTTATGTAATGTGATGGTGAGGGTTTAACCACCTTCTCATTGCTGGCTCTGGCCGGTTGGGTTTTCACGTGGATGCCCAATCTATAAAACACGACTTGCAGGTTGTGTTTTCTATCTGTCGCTTCCACTGTTGACCTTGGGTTTGCACCGGAGCACGGGAGACGGAAACCCCGGCGATGTGCCGGCACGCACGCTCCTGGCGCCGAACCAAACCCAGCCTCCAGCACCGCCATGGGAGACGGGCAGTTTTGTGCCTGCTCCATCTGCTCCGGTAACTCACAGCCCTCCCCAGGAATGATTCATCTTAACGAGGAAAGGAGAGGCCCCGGGCTGCTCGTTGGGGCGCCGGGAGAGCATCCGCCCCGTGACTCTGCCGTGGCACACCGCCACGGCTGGAAGCGGCCAAGGACCAGGGCAGCCCATCTCCGCCAAGGTTCAGGTTGGGTTATTAACCCGCTTGCACCCATATGAGATGTCCGCGACTTTCCAAGCATCTTCTCCGGGGTGGTACCCCTCCAAAAAACCGCCCAGCTGGGAGAGCAGCTGCGACGGAGGGACCCCGCTGCCCAGCTCCATCCCCAGCCGAGACCCATCTCCCACCGCCCCCAACGTTGGCAGCCGCATCCACCCTCCAGCACCCACCTCCCTCCCCGGTGCGTTTGCGGGGAGCCCGTGGGCACCCACAGCCCCACCGGGGCGCTGGGACACCAGCTGCAGCTCTGCCCCCGGATTGACGGGGATATTCAGCCCTCCGTTCCCCTTTTTGCAGACAAAAAGGCTGCGGGGGTGGCTGTGTCTGTCGCACACGATAAGTGGCCTATTTTCTTTCCCCGATCACAACACGGCACGACTCCAGCAGTAGGCGGGCGCCGCGAAGACAGCCAAGCTCACATCTGCCGGCGACAGTTCTCCAGCACCGGGAGGGAGGCAGAGAGGAGGAATCGGCGCTGCGCAGCGGGTGACATCCCCGCCTCCTCGGCAGCTACAAGGGGAAGCACCCCTTTTGTGGAAGTTGCTAAAGTATTGGGCAATTTTTTTTTTTGCTTCACGCCCTTGAGCAAAAAGCCGCCCAGGAGAGCGGGGCTGGGCACAAGGCACCGGGGAAGGCGCTGACAGCTCCGGAAAGGAGCCGGGGTTTCAAAGATGTGATGCAAAATCCTGCTGGAAGGAATGGGGGCAGAGCAAGAGCGGGGGGAAACGAGATAAAAGCTCTGACAAAAGCCCCAAAGCCCAGGTCTCGCACGCAAACGCCACGGGGCCAGGCTGACGCCACGGTGGGAGTTGAGCCCCATAAAAGAGGGGCAGGTCCTCTGCTGCGGCTGGACGTGTCTGCGGCTGCCCACCAGGACACCCAGAGCACGGAAAAAGCACATGGAGTGGGACAAGGGCAACAAGAGACCTCAACGCCGCAGAGTCACTTGCACAACGATAAATTAATTTGCATTAAAAGGACTCGGAAAAGTACGAAACCGTCCAAGCCCCAAAGGATACTCACCCTCCACAGTCTCATGGGCTAAGGGATTTGGTTCAGACTCACAAGACAAGGAAGATGCTGGCTTCCCGGTGCTTATCTAGCCGTGTCCTCCCATGCCCTCTCACAGCCCAGACCACCCTCCCGCGGCCACCCCGCACCGTGGCCACCCCGCACCACCTCCCCTGTGCCCAGCCCAGCAGCTCCCAGCAGCTCACCAAACCCTTCAAACCCGACACCCCAACGTGAACATACAACGCAACAGCGTGTTGCAACACCGCGCAGGGTTGCGACACGGCTGTTAAAAACCTAAATAAGCTGCTCTTCCAGACTGGCCCCCCCGCAAATCCTTCCTAATCCAATCTGGTTTATGGCATTAAGTTGGACCCTCCCATACTGAGCGCCCCTATTTGCACAGCGGTTGGGAAAAATCCTCTCGTTTCCTTATTCCTGGTTGAATCTCTGATGCAGAGACCACCAGAGCTTCCTTCTCCCTATGGAAGTGTTGAAGGATGAGGATCCGCCTGCACTCCCAGCTTCACACCCCGCCGGCGCATCCCACGCATGGCACACCACCAGTCCTGGCACGGGAAACCATCTCTCCCACGCTGACCATAACCCCACCAAACGCAGCCGAACGCAGCCGGGTGCTGCTGAGCAGCTTCTCCTTTGCCGGGTGTATATGTGGTTTAAAACACAGGGTTTGCTCTGTCTTAGCCAGACACAGTGGAAGAGCTGGAGGGGACGAGCCCTCCGCTGACCTCCAGCTTGGCCCAGCAAATCACAGCTGGGGTCTGGGTTATGAAACAAGCCCCCAAACGCAGCAGTTCGGGGTATTATTCACGCCGAGCAGAAGACGCCAGAGCACACGCTCCCCACCGCGGCTCGGTTGGGGTGATGCTCTGCCCTCCCCCGGGGCCGCCCCACGGCAGGGGGACACCACTGCACCGCCAGCTGCCACCTACCTCTCCACTGAGCAAAGCGGAGATCGCCACAGGCTGTCAAAGCCACGCTCCTCCTTGATGCTAACTTCTTGAGGGAGGAAAAAGCCTCCTCGTGTCTCCCCGGGGTCCTCTCGGTTAGCAAACATCTGCCACAGCACGTGCGCTAGCGGAGCTCGGCGAGGGAGGCAGGCGTCAGCAAGTTAGGACGAAGGTGTTATAATTACCCTCAGCCTCCCTGTAAGCTGCAGAGCGCCCAAAAGGTATGCCACGGAAAAAGAAAGCAGCCCAACCTATTTATAATGCCGTCCCGGGGAGATGCAGGTGGCCAGGCTGACACGCGCTCCGGCACGGGGAGCGGGGCTCCTCTCCCTGCGCTTTCCCCGCAAACGCGCCCGCATCCCCTTCGGCTCCATCAAACGCCAAACCCAGCAATAGCCGGGGCCCGCGCGGGCGCTGCGTACGCACCATCGCCGGCTGCGTGGCGAGACGGCCCCGGGGAAGAGCTCCTGCTGCACCCGCAATTTAAATAATTCCCCTCAGCGCCCCTCTTCGTCCTCTCCCTTCCCGGTAAACCAGCCCGCGGGAGCACTGCAAACCACCCAGGGAGTGCCGGCAGCGGCGGAGCTGAGAGAAAAGAAGGTGGTTTGAATCCTTCCCGCCCATGCGAGGCAGCCGGGATGGGTGAGGAGTGAACGCGGGGCTGCCGGGAGTGCAAAGGTTGCATCAGGGAGCGACGGCTCAGCTTTCTGCTCCGGCGGTGTCACGGGGCCCGGGGCGGTGGCGTGGACCTCGCCAGCATCACGGGGCGGCTCCCAAAGCGGCAGAAGGGGCCTCGGCGTGGCAGGATACGCCTCAGCCTGTGCAAACCGCCGGGTTTCCCGGGGAAACGGGGTGCGGGCAGCCCGGCACTGCAGCGCGGCGCTGGGTAAAAACCCCGCGGTGCCCCCACCGGCCTCCCCAAAACGTGCCGACACCTGCAGCGCTTGCCCAGCACAGCTGCCACGTTTTGTGTTCCCTCTCCGTTTTCTGGCTCGGTTGACAAATCACGGTTATCACCTCCAACCGTGCCGTCTTACCCAGGCAGAGCGTGGTCCTCCATCGCCGCCCCACGCACGGCAAGAGAGGAGCCCCACGGCAGCCCCGCGGTCCTCGGGGCGTTCAGACATGAGCGATTCAGGATGAGCGTAGGGGATGCTCGGGAGATGCTGGCGGCCGCAGCACCAAAGGGAAGGTCACCAGCAAGATGGTACAGGTGATTCAAGCGCAGCAACGTGGACGCTAAGGGCATGACACGCTGGCAGGGCACCGCATGCCATTTTCCTGCTTTTATTTCCAAATCCTGATGAAGACGTGGAATCCCGAGCAGGCCGCCTCACCCATCCTTTCCCACCTCGGTGCCACCTCCCCGCAGACCTCCCTGCTTTCCTAATCTTCTTTCCCGAGGGCTGGCTGATTTAACATTAACATCGCCAGCATCCTCTGCAACCCTCGAGGTGCAGCCTGGCATGTCGGGCATCACCATCGACCTTCCCCATCAGCAGCGCACGGTGCCCAGCGGCGAGCGGGCGGGGACAGGGAGGACAAAAGACCCGTTGCATTTCCAGACAGGAAATCACTCCATCCCTAGGGAATCCCATCCCTAATTATTTTGCATTAAGAGCTTCCAAATTCACGAGCACAATAACCAAGAAGAGGAGAAAAGCAACTAAATTAACTCCAGGAGCCATGGAAGGTGGCCTTGCCGTCCTGCAATCCTCCACGGCACAGCATGCTCCTTCCGATGGGATGGGATGGGATGGGATGGGATGGGATGGGATGGGATGGGATGGGATGGGATGGGATGGGATGGGATGGGATGGGATGGGATGCCAGCCAGCTGGTGCCAATCACCTCCTGGGTGACTATTTCTTAACATGTACCAAATCTAAGCAAACAAAACTCATTTTGCACACACCCACCAAAGCTGCTTCCCTGGCAGAACCCACCACGCTCTCTTGAAGGGCTTTGTGCAACAGAATTTCCTTTCCAGTTACAACAGCCAGCAGTGACTCTCGGCTCTCTGTTTGTGTAAAGCTCTATCACATACCGCATAACAGCCCAACAAGGAATTTATAAATATAGTCTTTTGAGGCAGCAATTGTCACTCCAGCCATCTGTTAAAATGAAGAGAGCTCGGCAGCAGCAGCGGCACGGCAGAGGTAAAAATACAGGGGAAAGCATCGCAGCGGTGCCGTGGATGAGCCTCCGAGGGGGAGCAGGGGAGATGCCGTGATTTGGGATCTCATGGGAGCTGCACTTGCACCACTGGCCATTGATCCTAGGGCTCATGCTGCTCACACTCTGAAAAAAATGCCCGATCTCCAAACGACATCAAATTTGCCAACTTTCGCCATTCCACACCTTCTTCTTGCCGTGTAAGGTGCAAGCCAGCACCCAGGATTTTCTCCCAGCAGACTCCAGCGGCTTTTCCAGGCAGGCTCAGCCATGCCGCAGGCGGATGCCCACCCTCCAGGAGCCCCGAGGGGCTGCTCCAGCCCCGGCACGTTCCCCAGGGAGCCCCAAAGCACCAATTTGCTTTTTACCTTCATCCCGTGGGCGCTGGCTCCCCGGGGCTGCTCCTTCCAGCCGGCGAGAAGCGTCTGGCAGGAGGCGATGCCCTGCGTGCCCCAGCGAGCTCGGTCCCGGCGAGGACGCAGCCTGGCGTTACAGGGACAGTTTTGCAAGCATTTACCGGTGCGCGATGATTAATTAAAGCTACGACTGTCAAAATAAAAGATAAATAAGGTGAGCCGGCGACGCACCCGGGGCTTTTCCCTCTCCCCGGGTGCCGCCCTGCTGCCGATGCGCTCCAAGAGCCGGGATGGGAGCCCCGAAGGGGCTGCCTGCCAAAATGCCACCCGGGGCAGGACTGGAAAGACCTGTTGCTGCTCACACTGCCGGAGCCATGAGGGCACGGGGCCGGGAGGAGAGGTGTGGCGGAGGCCAGCGAAGCCGGCGTCACCGCCTCCCGCGCCGTCACCGACACTCCCGCGTTTGGCAAAGGGCCGGGGCGACGTTAGCAGCCGGCGACGGAGGCGGCTGGATGCATCCCGCAGCTCGGAGCGTGAGCCCAAACCCAAGCAAACCCCCCGCGAGGCTGCGAAGGGAATACACCCATTTAATTCTGCCCTTGCGTAAGGCCGGGTCTGCAGGTCCCTGACTCGTGGCCAGGATCCCCAAATGCTCGAGGAGTAACCCCCTCCCACCCCAAATCCAGAGTCGATGGGATGCCCTGAGGGAGATGCTCCCATGCCCCCGTCCCCACCTCCCACTGCTCCAACTGTGGCACAAAGCGCCTGCAAACCAGTTCAGCCAGGCGAGGGGGAAAAAAAAGAAAAAAAGGCAAAAAAAAAAAAGGCGGCTTTATTTCTCCCTGACATTTAATAACCTTTATTGTCCTCTGAGCGGCGGTTTCCCATCCCAAGGGCCAGCAGCACGGCTGATCTTCCTCCGGCCTGGAAATTCTTTAAAGCCCAGCAGCCGCCCCATCTCCCTGCCCTCCACCAACGGCGAGAAACCCCGAAAGGTTCAAAAGGCACAAAACAGAAGGAAACGCCACGGGAAACGGCAAGGCCTGGCTGCCGGGGTCAGGCTGGCACCTCCAGAGCTGGCAGCAAACCCTGCATCCCTGCCGCCTCCCGTGGCTCCCGGCTTCGCCCCGCGGCATTTCCTGGGCTGCTCCGGTTATTTTTCAGCTCGGAGCTCATACAAAAGGTGCCGGGGCCGCAGCAGAGCATCCGAACCATCGGATGCCGCAGTTACGAGGCGAGGAGGAGAGCTGCTGACAACTCGCAGGAGGCAAAAGGAGAAATTAATGGTGCTGCAATTCCCACTGCCTCCGTCATTAGGAAAAGAAAACGCGCTCGAGCATCCTCACTCGAATGCACAATGTAATTTGTTTCAAGTTTTATATCATCCTCCTTCCCGGAGATGGGCTGGAGCTGGGAAAAGTCTCCGGTTTTGTCAGCGGCGCTTCAGGGCAGACGCAAGGCGAAGGAGGGGATTTGCGAAGACTTGGGTAAAGGGGGGGAAAAAAAAGATCATCTAAACCTGCGCAGTGCTGGTTGCTGCAAGAGGCAATCGGCCACTAAACCGTGATAGACATTAGCACCCGGAGCTGCTTGCTGATAAAATAGCTGATTAGCTTAACATTTAACTCCAGTCTTTTACGGAGGGTGGCAGTGAGGTTTTTCTCCTACCCACCAAACTCTGCCCCACTAAAACCGGCCTGGCATCCCGCGCAAACCAGCGGCCACCACCTCCCCTGAAAGCAGGGGCAGGAGAAGGGCGGGAGAATCCCAGTCTTATCTGGGATTGAATCCTCTCTTCGAGGCCCGGGCTTTGCACAAGGAGGTTGGGATTTTCCCCAGCCCGGCTCTCGGCGTTTCCTCCTCGGGGCCTCTTGTTTGCCCAGGCGGCCGCCGACGTTTCCTCCTCCCCGTGCCACGAAAGGGCTGTGCTCGCCCCTCGAAGCGGCTCCGGGGGAGCAGCCTGGCCGGGCATCAGCACCCACGACTCCCCAAACTCACAAACCCGTGCTAATTAAGTCATCAGATCTATTCATCCCATCCCCCCCCCCCCCAAAAAAAAAAAAGCCGCAGAGCTCCCCCACACCTTCTGCTTTTGGTTTTTAAGCCGAGAGCACGGCCGGGCCGTCAGCCGTGTCACGCTACGTAATTCAAGTCAGGTCTCCAGGTGCTGCCGGAATAGAGAAATAATAAAATACAGACCTGGTGGTCCCACGGCAGCAAAAATCGCTGGGCTTTTTCTCCGGGGCTGGAACAAGGAAGAGATAAAACACGCTTGCTCCAGAGCACAGGCAAACAACAGCTTATCACACCACGTTAGCAGCCTCAAGGCTATTGCACGGCTTCGGGAAAAGTATTATTCCTCTCCGCTCGCAGTAAAGTTTCTATTTTTGGCCCCTCCGTCACACCGAGCCGCTGCCTTCGCCCGCACCGGGCTGGGAAAGCGGCCAGCCCCGCAGCCCCGAGGGACGCCTGCAAAGCCCGTTTCCTCCGCGGCTGCCAAACTCGCCAGCAAAGGGCTAAACTTTCGGCAAAACGGAGGCAGTTTTTGTTAAAGCTGCGGATTCCTTGCAGTTCACCTCGGTTTGGGGTTGGGTTTTCTTCCTCCCCCCTCCACCTCATGCCTCGAACCGGCTGATTTCTTGGAAGGTCCAAGACCAAACGCACCAGCCCGCAGCAGGCACCGCACGGCATCGCCACCGCCACCCCAAATTCGCAGAGGGTGTTAAATCGGGGTGGCTGAAATGCATCTCTCTGTAGATGCCGGCAGGGATTGGCTGGGGAGATGCTGTGAGCCCGGGCGGGCTGGGGCAGGGAGGCTGTCCCGGGAGAGCGGGCACCAGTTTGGGGAGGTTTTGATGCTGGGAAGGGTCCAGCCAGGGCTACCAGAGGGTTTGGGACCGGCGCTGGCACCCCAGGGGATGGCTCGCCTGGCTCGGGGGGGGAGATACTCGAAGGGCAGTTGCAAAAGCCCGACGGTGCGCTGGACTTTGTAATGACACTTCGGGGGGTTCAGGGTGGGAAATGGTGGACTCTGTGTCGCCAGCGGGACAGAAAAAGCCACAGATGATCTGACCCAGTGCTGGTGAGGGCCCTGCGTGGCGGGCAAGAGACCGCCAGGTCCTTCTGCCAACGCATCTGTGATGCTCTCCTCCCGGCACCACGTTTTTCCTTGGCCAGAGAGAACAAAAACATTCATTTTATCTCTCCGCTGGTTCCACTTCCCAGATCTCATCAGCTAGCCTTGGTTGCAGAGCTGCCACCCCGCCACTGCGATGCCCACATCCAAACACTGAATACATTGAGAAAAAAAAAAAAAAAAAAAAGAACATTTTTGATAATTACGTTCTGTAGAACTGTGGGATCGGTAATTGAGGGTGAAATTACGTCCAGGGTGCATTTCAGTACTGAAAATAGCATGATAAATTAGCTCAGCTTTTTCCTGGTTGACTCAGCTAATCCTTCAGACGCCGACAGACAGATTTGATTGTATCATCTCTCCTTGGGCTCAGTAAATACCAAGGCCAAGTCGTGGCAGCTGCAGCAGATATATACGGAGCTGCTGCCTGCAATATATAATCTGCCCTTATTTCTGAATGCACCACAGCTCGGCGGCGGAGCTGAACAGAGGTCGCTCACGCTCCTGTTTTGATTTATGAATATGGATTTTGTTGGTTAAGCCATTAGGAGCGGTGATGAAGCAATTCAGCATACATCCTGAACTGCAGCCTGCCTCATTTGAAGCCTGCTCTGCAGAACGTTCCCCGTGTGTCTTCCCCCTGCAACGCTGTTCATGCAGAGAAGATTATATTAAGGCTTTGTCTGTAATGCTGTAATTCCACCTTTCCGCCCCGAGCTCTCTCCTATGCGAAACAACCCAGCCGCAGGCACGGAAACGGTTGCAAAATGAGATTGCAGAGGACTCGCGCCCATGCCCGGCGGGAGAAGCTGATATCCCGCCCAAGAGGCTTAAAGAGAAGCGTTAAATCCGCTGAGCCCCCAGCGGGGACCCTGCTCTGGCTGCCTGCGGTGCTGCCCCAACGCCTCCATCCACCCCCGGGGCAGTCAGGGATGCTCCCGGCTGGGGTAGCTGCGGTGGGGGTGACCCATCCCGCTCTGCACACCGACACCCCCACCCCGCGGGCTCAGCACTCGAGAGGAGAGTTACCATCACGGCCACGGCTCGCTGAACGGCCGAGCATCGCTCCCCGCTGAAGCCCAAACCGGTTAGATCCCTCTTTCCAAGGTCGTATTCCCCGTTCCCGGGTCAGCACGTCCCAGCCCCATTCCACAGGGCTTTGTACCAGCACCCGGTAAGAAACAGGCTGTGCCCGGCAGGCCTCCCTGTGCAATTAGAGAAAACAAAGAGGGAGATGGGAATTGTCCGTACGGCGGGGCGAGGGCCGGGGTACAGCCTCCACCGCCTGGCTCCCAGCTGGCTGCCGGCTCTAAGCCATATTTTTCCCCTCCCCTCGCTGCCGTATCTGCTTGTGTTGGAGAGGAGAAGGCTCCCCCCCCGGCTGGTGATTGCCTCCAGCTGCCCTCGTGTCGGGCACCGCACGGTAGAGGGCCAATTTGGCACCTTCTCCCTAACGAGCCAGCACGAGCCAAGATGCGGTCGTGGATGAACCGAATGGGTTATGGGCGCGGGAGCCTTTGGGAAGGTCCCAGCGAGGGCAGGTTTCCCCTTTTCCAGCAAGCAAGATGCTCAGAAAGGAGCACGAATTATATCCCAGATCTCTCTCCCCTTCCAGAGTGGCAGAAAATTAAATTTCCACATTATTTATTCGAGCAACTCACGGAACTCCTAAATGGAGTGGATCAGCTGCAGCCATCTAGCGCATCACTTGCCAGCCGTCCCCTCCTCATTTGTTTTTAATTAGCAGCAACACGCAGGGGGCTGAGCCAGGCAGCGCTAGCGCTGCTGACACCGTGACAGATAACGGAGCTCGCCTCCTCCAGCCGGGATTAGGGGACATCAGGCGGTTGGCTGCAAATCACCCCCCAAATACGCCGGGAGCAAGGGTGGGATGAACGCGCTGGAGCAGGTAACAAGGTCACTGCCGAAAGGACACTCGCGCTGTGTCTCAGGTGTTGCGGTAACGAGGACTGAGGGACACGGGGGTCAAAGGAGGCTCTGCGGGAAGAGAGGGAACCGCACGAACCAGGGCGAGCTGCAAGACCTGCCCCAGCCGGTGGCTAATTTCGGTTCCCGGAGGTGAGGCGAGGGATGAGAGGGTGAGAAAAAGCCACAGGGAGAAGGCAGCCACGAAAATAAACCACCCAGAAAAACACGGGGGGGAGAGGTGAGAGAGGAAGGCTGAAAGGGGGAGAGGGAGGGGAGTGAATTTACATATAAATTTAATGCAGTTGCATCCTCCCGGGCTCAGGGGAGGCACAAAACGCTCACAGTGGCTAAAGGCGGGTTTGGGTTGTCCCCTGGAGCGACAGACCGCAAGAGCTGATGGGAACCAGTTTGTTTGGGAGCGGGTGGAGAAGGGTGGGTGGTGCGGGCAGGAAAGATGCTCCAGTTTGCACCTCTCCCAGTGTGACCCCAGAGCAGCCCATGAGCCCTGACGGGAGACCCATCCCCAGCGGGAACAACGCCGTCCCTCCAGCCTGGACCCGGCCTGCACCGGGGGGACGCCGGGGCCACCAACAGCCCGGACTGACGGACGGTGAGGCAGAGCCCGCGGTGACGGAGCAGGAAGCAGGGAAGGAAGTGCGTCAGGTCAGCTAACGAGCTGCTTCTTGAATAATTCAGAGGGAGCTGATGGCTGGTGGCCACCGACTCCCATTGCCCTCCCTGACCTTCGCATGGGCGTTTTGTTTCACCTCGTGCTGTGTTCCCGGAGAAGTCAGCCCTTCGTCACCCGGCTCAGCCCTTCCCACTCGTTTTTGGTGGGAGACACGGAGGGCGGTGGTAGAGCATCCTGGGGGTGCTGCCACCCAGTCCCCTGGGGTGCTCAGTACCGTGGGGTGCCTGGGTCCCGTGGGTGCCCCGAGGGTCCCCACCTCATCCTGGGGGATGTCCCAGGGGTCTTGACTCCCATAGGTGCTGGTCCCAAGAGCCTCAGGGTGCCAGTCCCATGAGCACCCGTGCCCACAGGGGTGCTGGTCCCACGAGTGTCTGTGGTCCCACACGTGCCTGTGCCCATGGGGGTACCAGTCCCACAAGTGTCTGTGGTCCTGCAGGTGCCCACTGGGGTGCCGGTGTCCACAGTGCTGCCAGTCCCACAAGCGTCCGTGGTCCCACACGTACTGGTGCCCACGGGGGTGCCGGTCCCACGAGTGCCCATGCCCGCGGGGTTGTGGTCCCACAAATGTCCTGGTCCTACGAGTGCCTGTGCCCGCGGGGTGCCAGTCCCACGGGTGTCCTGGTCCCACACATGCCCATGCCCGCGGGGGTGCTGGTCCCACAAGCACCCATGCCCATGGGGGTGCCGGTCCCATGAGTGTCCATGGTCCCACGAGCGCCCGTGCCCCCACGAGCACCCATGCCTGTGGAGGTGCCAGTCCCATGGGTGTCTATGGTCCCAAGAGTGCCCATCCCACGAGTGTCCTGGTCCCACGCGTGCCCGCGCCCATGGGGGTGCTGGTCCCCTGAGTGCCCATGGTCCCACGAGTGCCCATGCCCCCACACGTGCCCGTGGCCCATGGGGGTGCTGGTCCCACAAGTGCCCATGGTCCCACACATGCGCTTGCCCGTGCCCATGGGGGTGCCGGTCCCACGCATGCCCGTGCCCCCACACGTGCCGGTTCCATGAGTGTCCTGGTCCCACATGTGCCCATGGTCCATGGAGGTGCTGGTCCATGAGTGCCCATGTTCCCACGAGTGCCCGTGCCCGTGGGGGTGCCTGTCCCATGAGTGTCTATGGTCCTACGAGTGTCCTGGTCCCACACGTGCCTGTGCCTGTGCCCGTGCCCATGGGGGTGCCGGTCCCATGAGTGCCCGTGCCCCCACGAGTGCCCGTGCCCATGGGGGTGCCGGTCCCACGCGTGCCCGTGGTCCCACGCGTGCCCGTGCCCGTGGGGGTGCTGGTCCCATGAGTGTCTATGGTCCCACACCTGCCCATCCCATGAGTGTCCACGGTCCCATGCGTGCCCAGGGCCTGTGGGGGTGCCGGTCCCACGAGTGCCCGTGCCCATGCCCCCACGCATGCCTGCGGGGGTGCCGGTCCCACGAGTGCCCGTGGTCCCACACGTGCCTGTGCCCGTGCCCATGGGGGTGCCGGTCCCACACATGCCCGTGCCCCCACGCGTGCCGGTCCCACGCGTGTCCCGGTCCCACGCGTGGCCGTGCCCATGGGGGTGCCGGTCCCAGGAGTATCTATGGTCCCACGCGTGTCCCGGTCCCACGCGTGGCCGTGCCCGGTCTCTGGGCGCCCCCTGGCGGTCGCGACGCGCCACAGCACCGCCCCGCAGCGGCCGCCGCGGGCGCCCCCCCGGGGTTGGGGGGGTGGGGGTCGGGACAGTCGCCCCGGAGAGGGGGACGGCCGAGGCGGGGTTTAACCGGGACATCGCGACATTAAACCCCGGGTCGCGAAGGCGCAGCCGCTCGCGTCGGGGAGCGGGGAAGAGAGAGAGCATCACGCCGGGCCGGCACCCACAACAACCGCCAGAAGGCGTCGGCGGGGGTGGCAGAGTGCAAGCCAAAGGGTGACAACTCCAAGGAACGGAAGAAAGAGCTCACGCCTCTTTAATTAGCCACGTAGAGCTTGCCGCTAATTAACCTTTTGCCCTGGGAAGAGGGGTGAGCAAAGCACACACCCGTTTACTCATCCTCCTCCCGCCGCTGCACCGAGGGGGCAGACCCGAGTTCCGACAGCCGAACATTTCCCCATTTAGGTGGCCCCGAAGGTTTGCAAACTGGGAAACATCACACCCCCCCTTGGATCAAGAATCACCCTCCCTCTTCCCCTGGGCCCCAGACTCAACACAGCGGCTCCCAGCTTCTAACGCAGCTCCCGGGGGGACAGACGGACCCTGGGGGTCTGTCCCCCTCCATCCCTCCTGCGCCATGAGGAAAGGTGAACCACGCTCCCCTCTCCCAGGAGGGAAAGAGCTCAGGGTAAAACAAACAGCTGATAAGCAGAGAACAGTGAAAAATTCCAAGGGTCCCAAGCAGCGGTGAATAAAAAGCCTCTGTTCCAGCCCGTTCCCGAAGGAGCGGGGAGATGGGGAGCGAGACCCGGTGTTTCGCACGGCTCGAGGGTGCCGATGCTCGGGATAAGCTCCCACAACGCCTGCACCACGCTCCGTTTGGCTCGCCAGGCCGGTCGGTCAGCGTGGGGCTCCAGCCCTGCCCAGCGGCACGCGTCTCCCAACAGCCAAAAATAAAACAAGAATTAGGCAGAAAGGCCCGAGTATTGCACTGAGAGGGAACGGCAAAACCTGATGTTGCTTTCACGTCCCGTCCTTACCCCAGGGTGAGGGCTCCAGCTGCTGCCAGGAGTCGGGCTCACACAGGGAACTGATTTTCAGGCACGTACGTGCAGCGTTAAGGAGGGAGACTCACCTCCCTTCCTGGCTGGAACCAACAGACCTCTGACTCCACGCTCAGGCACCAAAACCTTGTGGTTTTTAGAAACGAGCCAAGTAGGAAGAAGCAGCATCACCGCAAAGAGCGGCGGCGGCCGCCTCTTTGGCAGAGCACAAACACAGCCCTGAGAGGAGACGAAGACGCAGCTGCAAACACCGTCCCCGAGCCAGCGCGGGACGTGCCTGTTCACAGCAAGTGTCTTCCCACAGAAGGAAAAAGTTTACCCTTGCACGGCCTCAGTTTCTAAGCTAACAACTACAGGGACAACGCTCCCTCCGCCTGTTCCACAGTTAACAGCCCATAACTGGCCGTGACGCTCGGGATTTTACCCCGAGCAGATGGAAAAAGCAGTTCATCCATCACCAAGGCGGCAGGAGGAACCCACCTGCTGAGGAACATCTCCGCCAGGTCACAGATACCTCCTCACTCCTGGGCGCGGGGCTGCGGCAAAGGTGGCGAGCGAGGCTCGGCCCCGCGCTGCCCCGCTCCTCTCCGGGAGGCCGTAAGCTGCCCCCGGCACCGAACCATCTTCGCACCTCCGCGTTCCTCTGGAAGGAGAGGGAGGGTTGCAAGCCGGCGTGCGGGAGGTGCGCGTGGTTGGTATTCAGAAATGCCACCACTTGAGAAACTGCATGTGTGGTCCTCGAAGGTCAAACAAACACATGGTGGGAGTTATTGACCGCTTATTAGACAAGTTTTACTGTTTTCCCTTGCTATGGCTTCAACGACTGTGCGGCCGTATATAGAACACTTCACGTAAAGGAGTGGGGTCAGATGTGCCTTTAGCACCAGAAAATTAATACGTGGGATTGGCGGTTAAAAAAAAAAAAAAAGGGGAAATGGAAGAGGTCACACATTCACAGAGGACCGCCCTCGAGGAGCTGTAACAGCACGCTCTGCCCCTGATTAACTACCGCCACCGAGGCAGGGGCATTTCCAGATTAAAAGTTCATGCGTGAGCTTTGGGAGTTTGGTGCTCCATGGCCAAGGTTTGTTCTCAAAAATAATAATCTGCAAAGAAACTTACCGGCAGAATTGGGTTGCACAACGGGAAGCAGAACGCCCACCCCAGCAGAGGCAGGGCTCGGGCCACTCACACCGCACCGGGGACGCCGCCGTACGTCACGGCGCACGACCAGGCACAAGAGCCGCTGCACGAGGACAAACAACTCCTCGGCGGCAGCTGAGCTCACACAAACTCTCCCATTTCGGCATAATCGCTCTTTTGGGAAAGCTGTGAGAGCAGTTCAGATCCGAGGCGGGTGTGAATTTGAAGGTGGTGGGGAGGGAACACGAAAAAAGGCGTAATAAGACGACTCTCAGCCTGATTCCATAAAGAAGAGGGCTTACACGATCGCACTGCCTCCCCCTCCTCATCCCTTGCGTTGGCTTTGTGCCAGCTGATCTCTTTCAGACTAAGCGGAAGGTCAAATAAAATAAAATAATAAAATACGTCAGGATTAGCACGTGCTTCCTTTCAGCAAGGGCAAGCTGTGGCTGGAAGCGCGGAAAGACTTCTTCGGGCCGCAGGTTGTTACTTCTGCAGCGGGAGGGAGCCCGGCAGCCCGGGGTAGGAGCTGTGCGGGGGGGAAACAAGAGAAAACAGGGACAAGGGAAAAGTTGGGATTTTGTAGCATGAGGTGTGGGGGTGTGTGCCTCGCATCTTCAGGAAATCTGTCTAACTGCTCACCGAGGACCCAAACAAGGGAAAATTAATTCTCATCGTGCGGTGGAAGACAGGCTGCCGCACGTCAGCAGGGTGGAACTCACCCACTGCTTTCCTGTGGAAGAAAAGAAGACACACACACAAAAAAAAGAAAGAAGCAAACAGAAGTAAGTTCACAAAACTTTCCTTTTTATTATTTGAAATTGGAAAAGGCTCCTTGGGTAACAACGATCAGGTGTAAAAGTAACACAAGCATTTTGCTCAGCTTTCTGATACCTGGGATGAAGTAGACCAAGTGCTGCAAAGTCACGTCTGGTTTTTAGACAGCCCGTTCCTCTCAAACCCACCAAGAAAAGCACAAGCAAAACCCCATCCCTCAGCCAGGGGAGCAGACCGGGCAGGCGAGTTGTTTAAACTACAGTGATCCCATTCCACGTGGATATTTGTGGCACAAAACCGAGGTGTTTTGATGTCGAATGGCAATTTTAGAAAGAAAAGTTCACCTTTTCCCTCTGCGCCCCCCTCTGTACGAAGCAGGGATTTGGTGTTTCACTGTCATTTTTATTAAGTACCACAGGACGCTTTAGAGAGACTTATTTACACTCAAAGCCTACAGGAGACGCCCAGATTAATCCACCGGTGTCGTGTTAAAGTGGTGAGTGCAAAATACCTACGGAAACAGGGTACACCTGCTCAGGGGAAGCAGGACTATTAATCAATGAAAAAAAAAAAAGTGCAGATTGCTTTAATTAAGCTAATGAACACAGTCAATCCGAGTGCTCTTTTCCTCAAACATTTCCTCAAAAACGACTGCAATCCAAACGAAAAGCAGAATCGTACATTTTGATTTAGCACACCATAAAAAGTCAGTGGCACTCACAGTTCGGTAACTTAATTTCCACTCCACCGCCTGATCACGCATCTCAAATATTTCACTGTCCAACTGGTAAGCGATGCCGTCCGTCTGGCCCGCAGCGCGCAGGCCAGCACGCAATCCTTTGGCAGCTGAACACAACAGAAGATTATTGGCCACGTGAGCAACCAGCTACGAGACAGAGTTAATATATTATCACTTCCTAAACTAGCAAGTCGAGATTATACAACCCATTTCCACACAACACCCAACACTCCCATTAAGTTCCAACTAGTTTTAAATTAATAAAAAGCAATAAAAAGTCATCCTTGCTTAAAAGTAAACACTCAGCCAGCTGCATTTTGGTTTTTTTCCTGGTAGCTTACACCTCCAAGCATGCTTGAACAAGAATTTGCTTTCTCTCCAGTACAAATTTCCTAAATAACTGCCATCCGACCTCCGCTGTCCCATTCCAAAGTAGTCGTGGCTACTGTTCACTCCAGAGGGAAGCCGACAGCCAAAGTTACGAGTAACTCCATTCTTTTTCCTCCTCCTCAATAGAAAAAAATAATAAAAAAAAAAAAGAAGCCTGACAAGTCCACATGGACCGCAGTGAGTCTCCTACAACCACAACGCCTGATCACAGCGCATTTACAGCTATGAAATCAGGCCCAACACAAACAAACCGGCTGGATGAGGATCTTTGATGCTTCTGTTTTCCAGCTGGCCAAACCCATGTGTTTTGACAACACCGAAAGCGTGATTTAGGAGCACAACACAGCCCCAGCACGTAAGCCAGTCACTTGCCTATTGCTCCCGAGCTAGAATTAAGCCCTAGTTCTTGTTGTGGCTACTGGGGCAATACTCATCCGCAACCTAATTGCAAGCACTTTGTTTATTCCAACAGGCTTCTGCCAAGAGAGTGTTTCCTACCCTTGACATGTTGTTTTCCATCTTCCCCAGCACTTTTCACCCATCTGGGATAAAGAAGTAAAGCCAATTGTCCCCGAGATTTTCTACAGAGCGAACAGGACGGGAACACGTCAGCACCAGAAATTTACCACCATCTGCAAAGCACCGCCACACGTTATCCCTGTCAACGGCTCACAGAAATATCCCAACAAGCTGGACAACCACGGCTCCGGAAAGAAGCAGGGTACGCACTGAGACATACTGTGCAGGGGAGTGGTACAGCCCGTACCAAACACGAACAAGTACAGCAAAATACTATACTGTCAGCACCGCTTCCCACAGGTACCACGAGGGAAGGTGGGACCGGGGCCGCGGTCGCATCCCCCTCGGCCACGGACGATGCTCAGATCCAAACTGCCTGCCGCTGAGCCTGGCTGCACTTCTCTTGTTCGTTCCCCTCTCCCAAAGCTTTCCGAGCTGCAAGTTATAACTCCCCGCCGTGCTATTCTGCTTTTCTCTGAAAGCACTGATGTAGCCACGCACAAAGGAACCAGCAAAGGCACAGGAGCACCCACAGCGTTTATGCCAGCCTCTCCAAATTTGCTGTCTTGACAGCTTTCCTCACCCAAAGCCAAATCAGAGGGAATTTTCTTCTGAAATGCCACGAAAGCCTGCCAGGCTTTGAGGAGCAGAAGGTGAGAAGAGAAGGCAGAGGAGGAGTATTAATACAAAATTGGATATTTTCATTGCCTTTGCTCTAGCCAGAATAAAGCCACGGTGTATCAGCACATTTTGCCTTTAATCGGGACTAGCACGTTTGACATTTTGAGGCCAATCAGGTACACTGTAAACACAAAGATGCTACTGCAGGGGCAAAGCTGAGCTATGAAAAGTTCCTGCAGGGCATCGAGCCTCTGCAAAGCCCTTCTCTCCAGCCAGCCAAGCAGGTCTCCCCTTCGGAAGGGAGACCTTTAACACTGCCACTGAAAAGGTTCGGAAGGGACAAGCTACAAGAAGAACTGTCTTAGCCTGGAGAACAGCAGATGTTCACACCTGTGCCAACAGCCGACCAACAGGTCCTCGCCCAAGTGACAAAGCAGACCTGTGTTCAGCACCGAGCAAAACACGCCTGCCATCTGCTATCCATGGGTTTGCGCTCCCCAGCAGGCTCCCAGTATCAAGAGAAATTTAAGCTGCAGGTAACAACTACTAAAAGCAGTTTATGCCACAGCAGCGGAAGGTACCTACACCGCCTTCACACACTCAGCCAACCCAACACAGCAGTTACAGGGAAGGGACCGGCGGCGGAGTCGGCGTCTGTACTTAGGAGACAGCGACTCGGGTCTCGGGCAAAATGCTTGTAGTGCGTTCAATACAGCATGGATTTTCAACCTCACTTTAAAAACAAAAAGCAAAAACTATTCAGTCAGTCATGTAAAACTTCAGGACTTTTATTTTTTTGGGTGAGGGGGGACATTGAAGGAAGGAGCTATGGATCCATTTGCAGCTGAAGCAGAGCTGGTTTTAGGGACAAGCGATTACCACAGCTGCCCAAGGGACCTCTCTCATCCCTTTAGGCTGCCAGGGAGAATACAAAGCAGCCAACGTACGGGCTGCACCGGCCTAACAGCAAGCTCGAAGACAAACTGGCCACCCAGATGCCGAACAGACTCCTAACGTCTTTAGGTATCCCAGAAATCTGCATCACCAAGCTGGAAACCTCTTGTCTGTAAGAATAAGCACATGCTCTCCTTCCGCACACAGCTCAGCAGCTGCAGCAAAAGGTCGAGATGCCCGATTTTAGCTTCGGCTCACCTCTCTGCCCACACAGCAAGGCTCAGAGAACTGCCACCCTTCCCCTCTCCCAGCCCCGCACGATGGGGTGAGATCCCAGTCAACTCTTCCCTCTGCTGACGCCGACAGGAACACCTCTAACAGGCTGCTCGGAAACAACCTACTTTTTATAGCTTATTCACTAGAACAGTAATAGCACTTCAGATCCTCACCTCTAGCACCGAGGCAGGTTTTCCACTACTGACAAAGCAGTAGGAAACAAAGAAAAAAGTGCCCCAAATCACCTTCAAATTCCCAGAGGTTTGTGAAACTATATTCAAAGAGACGGGAATTAATCCTGTGAGTGACGTGACCTTCTGCTCAAAGTCTCTGCTGGAGACTCGGTTCTCACGCAGCTTGAGGGAACACTCAAGAGCCAGAAATGGCAAAAAGCCCCTTGTGAGAGTGAAAATAAAAGCTGCTCGCAGCCAGGGAAACTACGCAGTGACTGAAACCTCCACTGACGGGGCCTGAACCCTCTCACCGCAACACGTGTACAGACACATTTACAAACCAAAACCTGCAGAAGATGTAAAGGCAGAGTTTTGTTAGACACCGATTCCGCTGGCAGCGGAAAGAGAAGAAACATGTTTATCATCACAGCTGGAGAGCAACTGCAACGAAGGATGCATTCTGCCCGTAACCAAGCGCTTCCTTACAAACCGCTCTCTTCTCTCTGCACAAGGATCCCCATCATCTCTTCCTACACAGGATTAACACGTGCTGATGGTTTATAGCGCAACTCACAGTCTGCATATTAGCACTGGCCAGGATTTTCCTGCATAGGACAGACACAGAGTCTGCTTCCCCACCTGCAGCCCACGCTTCCCAGCGGAGCTCAGATCTGCCCCAGAGAATGCAGGTATCACGGAAAGAAATTAAGCCCAGGAGCTTTCTGTGCAAGCAGCAATCATGTGGGATGAAACAAGTGTGACAAGAAAGGGAACAGAAGGGTCCTGTGAGCGGAGCAGCAGCACCCACCTGTCAGCACCAACCGTAAAAGGCGCCAGAACAAGCCACAGCAATATTAGGAGAATCCCTCATGGCTCCTTCAGACTGCACAGGGCAACCTGATACAAGAATGACACACAACTGGGGTCACATCAGTACCAGTGACACATGGCACCTTCTGCTGCCCATCACAGACAGGAGTCAACAGGCTGCATTTGCGTTTTTTTTCACAGTTAGTTTTCTTTTTTCTCCTTCCTTTATGTTTTCAGGCCCAGTTTAAAACATCCAAAGTGAACCTTTCAGGTACAAAACCAGTTCTGAATACACCAGCTTCTGCAGCTGACACTCATTTCCAGTCCTGTACCCAGCTCCTATGAGAAAAAAAGAATGATCTCCTCTACGCTCGCTGACACCCAGACCTGGAGCCCCAGGGACAGCGTCATCCACCAAGCTCCAGAAACCAGGGCAACACTACACGCACTGTCATTTACAGTGGGGAATCCTCCCCTTGCTGCCAAGCTGAGGGAATTTCTCAAAAGGAAACCACCCACTCCAATTACTAAGCCAAGGATGCAGGTATTACACCAGTCTCTCTTCACGACGCTGCACCCAGAGAAAGGTTTCTGGAGAGGAGGACGTGCTTTGTCCCTGCTGAGGCAATTTATCATTAAGCAGCCAGCCAGTCTGCGGCAGGGGACCACACAGGTTTTTCAGGAGGGTAAAGCAAGTCTCCCAGGAGGACAGATCGGTCTAGAGCACAGCAAAGGCTTCAATGAGTCCCTTCCGTGAAGAAGAGCTCTTTCCATGGGAGACTGCCAATGGTCAGAGCAGATGGCTTGTGTCCATCCAGTCAATTAGATCTTCTGGTCCAGCTCTGACCTTGAGTCATTTTTGTTCCAACACATTCTTTTTGCAATAAGAAAGGTCTAATTCCTCCTCTGCAGGATCCCTTCAGCTACACAAAGCTATGTTACAGACTGGGTAACAAGGACTGCTAAGGGAACAGTGTAGGGCGGCAGGGAGGAAAGGGCAGTCATGGATATTTTAACCGGGATGTGTACATTTGGGGTAAAAAGGCTTTATTAAAAGTGCATGCTTTTATTCAGAGGTACTGAGAGCAAGGAATCCCCACCCCAGCCCTGGTTGGGGAGTGCAGCAGCCTTTGCAACCCCTAGCCCTGTCCATGGCAAATCACCCGTCAAGTAGCCAGCGACTGAATGTTCTTCAGCATTTCATCAAAAGCCTCGCGGGAAGGCGCTTCGGCGTTCTGGAAGGAGACCTTGATCCGGCTGTAGAGACTGAAGGACTTCAGCTCCAGCCAGATGAATCCAAAGCGATCGTCATCAAAGAGAACAAAAACACCTGGTGTTCGCTCGGGGCTGGTGAAGCCGTGGCCAGCAATAAGCCCCGTCCCATAAAAACTGCAGGGAGAGAAGAATAGCAAAAAAAACATGAGAACAGCCATAGTTCATTTAATAAAATAAGAAAATCCAAACACACACACACAAAACTATGATCAAGCCATTGTCAGACACACTGCCAGGTGCTACAGAACAGGGAGTTTTACATTCAGTCAGTTCTTACCACACAGCACAAAACGCTGTTGATACCATTTTAAGAAAAGAAACTCTCCGCTGCTATTTGGAGGCTGCTGCTTTTAGCTATTCTAATTAGCACCTGCACACCAAGGCTCAATTTCTCTGTAGTTCAGCCCAGTAATCCATCAGAGATTTACTGCTGCAACTCCAGGATCAACCCAGGCCCACGCAACCCTCACAGAAAAGGAGAGGCATGTTGAGAGGGTGACCAGAGAGGCAAACCTTGCGACAAAACCCAGGGGAAACGAGAGAAAGAAAAATCTAAATAAAGAAAAATCTAACTGGAGCTGGGGAGGAGTAAAGGTCAGCCTAACCTCCAAGCAAGCAGCAGGTGGAGCAGAGCTTTATTCAAACACAACCGGGTTGTGACAGCAGGGGCCTTCTGGGATTAACCAGCTATTGGTAGGTTTTTCCATGAGCACAGATGTTTGGCTGAAGGTCACCTTCCTAAGCCTCAGCTTTTGGGCTCTTTTTCCACACTTCATTTAGTATGCTGCTTCACTGACTCCAGGTCCCATTCAACAAGGCTCTCTGCATACTTGCAACCTACTGCTTTGGGGTGCTCAGCACCTTCCAGAGCTGGCCCCAAGGCACCAGAGGCCAGGGAGGGGTGGGAGAGAGCACCATGTTCCCACAGCCAAGGAACACAAATGACACAGAGAAACGGGAAGCGGTTTGAACAGATCGCCAAGTACATGAGCTGGGCGGCTCTGGGAAACAAAACACACCAAAAAAAAAGGCGGGGGGTGGAATACAGGAGAGTTGCCAGCTTCAGAAGTAGCAGGATAAAATCTAGCAAGGAAGCGGGATGGCAGATGACAGTGAAGTAAGAAAGAGAGGGAGCAAACAAGAGCGTGGGAGATGGGGCAACAGCGGCAGAAAACCTGAGCGCGAGGGCCTGGGAGATGCGCGGGCAGGTAAAGGGCCAGGAAATGCAGAACACGCCTCAAAGACTCCCCCTCTTCCGTTTCACAAAGTGACTGGCACAACTAGGCTTTAAAACCACTAGTCCCCGTTACCAAATTCGGCAGGTCCGGGGATAGTCTTCATTCCTCGATATGACTCCCATGGGCAGCACGAAGGGCTGGGAAGCTGGTGCCTTGTTCTGGGTTGTCCCCTCCGCCCCAGCTGCAGTCTCTTCCCCCTCGGCACCTTCTCCTCCCAGAGGCTTCGCAGCAGGCTGAGATGCAGCCTGCTGGGAGCGGTCCTCTTCCTCCTGCCGGTGTTCCTCCTCCTGTTCCTCCCGACGCACCTGCTCCTGGACCTCCAGGACGATGCGAGAGAGCTCACTGAAATCGCGAAGGTTCTCGATGTCGGGTAGCTGCAGAGGATGAGCCAGGTCAATCTCCACAGTCTGCTGCCCAGCTGGGATGTTGGGATCTCCCTAAAGACAGGAAGCCACAGCATGGCTGCAGAGGCAAAGTGCTACAGCGTTCAGACCTCTATCCTCCCCCCACCCACCATCTGACTTCTACATAGTTCACCCTATTCTACAGTCACCAAGTTGGCAACAAAAAAACTTCTCTGACTTTGTTCCTTGTACCCTGAGCTGCCTACGCCACCTCTGCTTCCTCCTCCCAGCAACAGTATTTTTAATCAAAAGCGATGAGCCAGGCTGTACTTGCAAGGGTGAAAGAAAGTCAAAGCTGCAACTGCATTTTGTCAGAATCCCTGCCGGCAGAGAGGAAGGAGCTCACTAGCCCGGCCTCAGTGAAGAGCTGCCAACATTTGGTACCTGCTCCTCAGATACATGCAAGTGACCTCCAGTGACCTGCTACCAGCTGCTCACAGCTGGAAGAGAGAGGAAAGGAAGGGGGAACCAGGTGGTGTCATGAGAAACTTTGCAGAGAGGGTTCTGCTACTCTGCACGTGTTAAGACTCACGTGATGCCACCAACCCCCACGAGCAACAGGGTTTGGGTTGGCAACAACTGACTACCTCCCAGACAGAGATATCTCCTATGAACCCACGGCATCAAAAAGAGAATGCTTTAACAAGCATCTGAGAGAAAGGAAAATGCACTCACGGTGATTTTAGTCCCCTTTGCTTTCTTTCCGTGAAAGCTCAACATGACAATCTCCAGCCCGTGGCTCCCATACGTCCCCTTGAAGAGACCTGGCTTTATAAGGTCATCAGGGCTGCTAGGAGGGAGGTAGATGCGTCGGTATGTCAAGCAGTTGCTGTGCAAAAACCAAAAGGTTAGAGAGGTTAAGAGAATCCCTTGACATGAGGAAGGCATTTGTAGTCTGCCCCTCCAGGCAGCTTTGGGCTGTCATCAAGAGAGAGGCGGGATCTGTGTTTTCAGCTATACCAACAAGTTTAATAGATTTCGCTTTAGACACATGGAAGCACTCCTTCCCTTCATCTCTCTCTACCGGTCTTTGTTAGCACACCAGGAGGCTCCTACAGCAAGGTCACACGCCTCCTCACTCCCTGGGATTTCTGGAGAACCTAAGAGCGAAGCATATTTAAACACCTACTACAGCGAGGTGGCTGCTATTAGAAGTTTGGAGTGATGGCTAAAAAACCTCCAAGTTCTCAGGGACTGTGTGATTTCTGCCTAGTGCACTACAAAGCATAATATGGATAATAAGCAGACAGCTCCTTAGGATCACAGGTATTTGCTCTGCCTTCAAATTGAACAGTTAAATGACTCAAAATCATCTTATTGCACAGTGTTATTGTAAAGAATTTGGAACCTTATTATCACCACTGTCATTACATCACATCTCTGTAAAACTGGAAAGCCCTGTGCTTCACCGTATGTTTGCACAGAGCCTGCAGTGACGGAACGCTGCCCCGGCTGCTAAAGCCCGTTGCAAGCACCCCATCTTCAGAACAAACGATCCAATGCGCTCTTGAAGTTGCGGCAGCCTCAATACCTAGAAAGAGCTGGTGCGCTTACTCATATTGGCTGGTGTAGATGAACTTCATCAAGATGAGCTCTTGCATGTGTTCATGGAAGATGTCTTCCAGAGTCCGACCCCACTCTTCCCTTAGCCACGTCCGGAATTCCTGCAGCACAAGGAGAAGAAAAAAGCGGGAAGATAAACACATTTCACTTGCAACAGTGACGTACCCCAACATGACTTCACCTTGTCAGCACGATTCACCGGCAGAGCCACAGAGAGGGCACGTGCTCTGCCAAAGACAGAGAATCATGGCTGGATTTGGGAACAAGTATGTGTTGCTACACAGCTGGCTTGGAAATACGCTTAACAAGTAATGATAATGATAACTGCCCCATACCCGCCAGACACCACACAATAAACACGGCTCCCTCTCAAATAAATCACAAGTAGAACCAATACGCCTCCTCAGAATAAAAGCATAAGCATCATCTGTTACTGCAAAGTAGCTGACCTGCTACTTCTTTACGTCCTAACTTACCTTGCAATAACTCATTTGGGTGCCCATAAGCTGACTCCTGTGCCCCATCCTGGCACATTAAACACGAAAGCGGAAGCTTTTGAAAAGCACTGAAGATTTAGGAGGTTAAATCCTTGCTGATTTAATACTGATGCATCTAAATCCAAAGAGTGCTTTGAAAACATCTCCTGAAGTACCTCTACACCAGCTCTGACAAGTTAATACCCTACCAGGAGTTAGCATGATAACAGCTTACACTAAGATAGCAGCCTACCAAGTGATATTCCAAACCTGCTTGCTTTATCTTCTAAAGCCAGATCCTCCAATTACCATACCACGCACACTTAACGCAGTGCTTTGAAAGTATTAAAGCATTTCTCATCTGCTACAGAACCAGAAAACACTTAACTAAACCTTTCACCCAGCTGTTTCTCATTAGTAGACAGACATTTTAAAGCATTTGTTAGAAGCAACTGAAGTATCAGATTTGTCACGTTTAACTAGTTGGCAGAAACTACCTGGAACAGGTATTAGGTGAAGGTTTTCATCCTGACATTTATACCCGCACCTTAAAACACGTAGTTTGAGTCGAGAATCTGCCTTGCTGGGTATAGCTGACACAGGCACGGGATGAACAACCAAATGAAGCTTTTAATCCCTCGACCAAAACGACAAGCAGTAGAAAGGTGCCCCACTGACAAGCAGGTATTCAAATGCAGCTGGGACTCAGCATTAGGCCTGTGTCTGAAAAATCTTATACAGAAGATTATACAGACAGCAATAGCACAGAGATCCGTGTCTGGCGAGTGCTGCGTGGAGTACAGTGCATGTTGCTGTCTTTCTTTGCACAGGCCTGCTATCAAACAGGAACGGTGTCACAGCACAGGAAGAAAAAGGGTGCTGGGGCTCAAAAAGCACCCTGCCAGAGAACCACCTAAAGCAGCTTTTTGCTCAACAGGGTGAGGGTTAACAGCCTGCTCCAACACTCTGCTACAGCCTGAGGCAAGGCACAGGGTCTCCACCCAGACATTCTGCAGGTCTAACACTGAATTGATCCCATATACTGGATCCTTAAACCACACATTGGCAAGCGCAGAAGAGGTTCCCCAAGATCCTGCAATTCTTCAAATATGCCCACTTTAAGATCTGGTTCAAGTCACAGATCAATTCTACTCACTTAAAAAAGATAACAGTAAATCAGCCAGAGGCTACCAGCCTGGGTTCTCATGTTTGTTCAGATATACAGAAATTAGAAAGCAGAAGACCACCTCCCAGACTCACTACCTAAGAGCTTAGGTGAGGCAGCAATGCTTTATCTTCAGAATATATCTATCTTTATCTACAGCCAACCTTCATCTAGACTCCTGGCAAAGCACTCTTACCTCTTGCCTTCCCCCCGACATCCGATGGTGATCTGTCTGGTTGCATTTCGTGGAGAACTCATCCTTCTTTACAATCTGTAGTTACCACAGAGGAGAATTTAACAGGTTACAGACCAGATTAGAGATGTATTATATTAGATGATGTAACTAAGACTGCTTAGAGTAAAGGCTTTACACAGAAAGTGTTGCTGAATCTGCTACAATAGAGAAATTATTAAATGATACCGAGTCCCTCAGCTACAGAATAAAAGCAATAAACCCACAATGCATTCTAATTAAAGATACTGGTTTTAAGTTGCTTCTCTATTTGAGCTTCCCTCTTCAAAGAACAGGAACAACCTCTCAGGAAACTTTTCAAAGCATCCAATGTACAAAACAGATGCTACATCACCTTCTCAAGGAGAAAGCGCTGTAAAATAGAACAGGTCCGTGTCCCCGCTTGGACACATTCACCAGCTGCACAAGGCCATTTTGTGTACCATTTCCCCCAGCCTGTACACACACTGCTGCTCCCACCCTGTTCCCACCCAACAGAAGACTGTAACAGCCCTGCTGTACTATTGCCAGTGAACAAATTCAGAGCGGGGAACAGCCCACACAACTTGTCAGACACACAATGAGCATAAAGCTGGCATCCACACATACAACAAGGTGGTGAAAGCCACATCCCTTAAATAAAATTCTCCTACAGTTAGTTGATGAATCCATTTCCAGAGCCAATGTGCATGCACGCTCGCGCACACTGCACCTAGGACAGATGTTTAAAGTGCTACAGGAGCTTACCTGGATATGGCCATTATGAGGTCCCTTATGGCCATACATACACTCAACCGTTGCACATTTCCTCTCCATGAGATGAATCCTGAAGAGAGGTTTGAATCTCATGGGATCATCAACATGAGGGTCATGAGGTGGCAAGTACATCCACCCAATGATGAACAAACCGTCGACCTGCAGAGAGATGGGAGACGAAGCGTACAAGATCAGCCTTGCACGCTTTCTGTCGAGTTTGCAGCAAACAACTCCGGGGCCTATTCTGCAAGAGGGCAGGAGCTGTAGAACAGCTTGCTGCATTTCCAAACTGCTTTCCAGCAATTAAACTAGACCATATGCACTCACAGCACACCCTTGGTGAAGAGGGAGAGGGTTTCTTTACAAGGCTTTCTGCACCACTGGAAAACGATCAGGTCTTTATTACTGCAAACGACTTTGTGACGGATGCTTGGTGTGCAGGATCCAGAGGGAGAGACTGCACTGAAGAGACCACACAGCTAGTCAAACTCTAATTGGTTTGAGAGCTCATGCTGGCAGATACTCGAATAGACAAATTCTGCTTCTCATGATTATCCGCGCCTTTTGGACAAGAAATTATTTGGCTCTATTACTCGCAGACAGCACAGGAAGCAACAATCTCCTCTGCTGAGAGGTACAAGTGCCAGCCCTCTTCCTGCATGCCTAACAGAATCCTTCCCCTCAAGCCCTGTCATTCCAGAGAAAGGATATTTTCTAAACAGAGACATCTGAGACAAAAGCAGAGCAGCGCCACAGAGGTACACTCTTCTTTATAAGGTCACAATATCATGTAAGTATTGGTGCACTTGGATGCACTCTTATAGCAGTTCATGAACAGTATCTTGCAAAACCCAAAGGCCTCATAATTTGTTACGCTTCAACCTGTCAGCTATTGAACCCTGGTGCAAAGAACAAGGGCTTCAAGCAAACTTCTGGCTCAGCTCTCACCAATAGAGAGTCAAATGTTGTTCATTAACTGCTCTCCCCAGCAGCACAAGAGCTGCCAGACTCTCCAGGTCTTGCACCCGTATCTGACACATTAGTCTTGGACACAGCTAGTGAAAAGTACTGCAAACTACAGGAAGGAGAGATGCGTGAACTCCAGTGCAAAACCCTCTGCAGGCCAAGATAAAGCAGTAAGCGATGGGGCAGTGCTGAAACCTCCGCCGTACTCGATGCACAAGGAATGGACTCCTATGCCGGCCACTGGACTATCAGCATTAAACTCTCAATCAAGCCTTTTCCTGAAACATTGCTCATGTTTTCTTTGTGCTCCTGCGGCTGTTTGGAGTACAGCTGAAAAACAAAAGGACTGTCTGGAGAAAGGTGGTGAGGATGAAAAGATCCAAGAAACAACCTCTGGGTCCCAATCACTTGCTTGAGGGTTGACCGTTCAGACTTCTCAACAGCATGGAGATGGCAACCAGGTCTAGAAAGCGGTACACAAAAGACTCATCAGTCCTCGACACCACAGCCCCCAGAACGAGGTACTCACTCACCACCACGTTCAGCAGTCCGCCATAGGGCCCGATGTCCGGCTGCCATAATCCCAGGATGTGTCGGTATCGGTGCAGCACTAGGGAACAGTGAGACAGTGAAGTGAGCACATCAAACTAAGGAATCAGGAAAGAAAATAAAAGGAAGGCTTCTACCACACTGCACACAACACTGACCAATACCACCCACAACTGCCTTTACTAAAGAAAACTGGTTACATCCAGCCACAGCCAGGCAGTTCTGAACTGAGGCCTCCCACAAATTCACACAGATTTATGTTTTTCTCTGTAGCCCGGCTCCTGGCTCGTTGCAGGGGGCAGGAGCGAGTTTCCAGGACTTCACACAACCAGATACCTCACCAGGAATTCTCAGAAAACTTTTGCAACACGGTCCCGTTAATGCAAATCACATGATACAGCCAGAGCTAAAAACAAATAAAGTATCTGCCATCTCCAGTTACCAAAAATGTACTTGATGCCTCAGACTGCAAAGCAACAGGGGAAAAAAAAGAAAAAAAAAAGGGCACAAAGGCAGTAAGGCACAGGGAAATTTCAATATTTTGAAATAATTTCCCCACCTTGTAGAGACCAACTTGTCTCCAGAGTTAAGCGTCCTTAAAAATAGCCACTGAGAGAGCACAGGCAAAGCGCAGACCATGCCAGCTCAGGAGATCTGGTGATGTTACCAGGTCAGTAATGGCCTTAAAAATTCTAAGTAAGCAGCTACATTTCAGCGGTGCCCAAAAGCTGCTTCCAAGTCCCTCTCAAAGCCTACTGCAGCAGGTGAGGCTTCCCCATTTCTCATCTCAGAGCTGGGTGCACTTTCAATCCCACCAAAACTGAAGGCCAAGTAGGAACATTTTCAGCAAGCAGGAGAAAATGCCCATTACAGAATGATCTTAACAAACCTCCTCTCTTGAAGAAAGCCGAGAGATGCTGTTTGTCTCCAGTCCTTACACATTCGGCCATGAATTCTGTCCATACAATTTCCTGACAGGACCAATTACCTTCACACAAAGGCACTACACACAATCTGGCATTTTGGGCAGGAAGAACAGGATGGAGATGATTTCTAAGACGGCTCTTACACTTGCCTTACAGTGATGTTCACGGCCAACTCAGAAGGCCACAGGACTACTTGAGTAACAGTTTTTGTTTTGCATGAATTTATAGGAAGAATTGTGTTTCAGCGCAGCTGTTACAACATCTTTGTTTCATTAACTACTTAAGATAGCAAGAACTACAGGAGTGTTTTTATTACACCAAAGCAGAGAACTTCCACCGAAGTTTAGGACGGCAGGGAAGGCTGTCCAGAGCCGCTGCCAACTGGCCTGGAGGAGCCTTTTTCCTGTGCAGTAAACAATTTCAGATTGATGGCCTGGTTTCACCCAGTGAACCGAGCGGAGCACAAACAGCACTAAGGCAAGCAAGCAAACCACATTCCCAGTCTTCTCGTCTCAGTGCAGTAATTACATATTAATAAATGGTATGCGCCTAAGCTGCTCCACCCGCCACAACCTGCCTTCTACCCTGTCTGGCATGGGGCTGATAAAACCCAGCTTTTTTATTTTTAGGCTAGAAAACTTGATGCTAAGCTATCCAAGAGTGATGAGGACGTCTCTCCTTCTCTCTCAGCTCCTCTCTGAAGCACTCTTAGAGCTGTAGCTACAATCAACAGACTTTTCAACAGCGGGGAAAGTATCTGCTTGACGAGGCAAGCCCTTCCACCCCAAGACAGACATCTACTGAGGGCAGCTTTTGTGCTCACTGTGAGTAAACAGCCGGCTCCAGCTGCGGCTCAGTTCGCCAGGAGCCGCGGCGGTTCAGGAAACACGGCTGAGTCACAGACAGAGCCTGCTCCACCATCTGCCCCAACCGCCCAGAGACCTGGGGCTGCAAAGGAGGGAGGCCAAAAAAACCCCGATTCACCTCCAGAAGAATCCTACTCACTGGATAGCAGCCCCTGTGCTTAGCTTGCATCTCTACCGTGAGCAGCTCTTATTTTTTTAATTTTTAAAAGAGCCAGCTGTTTGGCACCACCGAAGTCTCCAGATGAGCTGATGGGGAACGCGCTGCAGTGCGAGCAGCGCTCTACCCAGCCTCAGCCTCCCCACACACCATCACCCACAGCAGGGACACCCTCGCAGACCAGTCGTCTCCCTCACTTGCTCAGGGTGCTGTGGCCTCCTTCTCCTCCTGTTCTTTCAGGAAAGGATGTTACTGGGGGAAATGCTGGTGCTTGGCCAAAGGCCCAAACAAGTCTAAAACCAAAAGCACAGCTCCGTTTTCAGGCCTGGGCTGTCTCTGGGCTCCAGCGAGCCAGCAGCTATATTCATTGCAGGGAAAACCTGATGAATTCCAGCTCTGGCTCTCCCTGGTGGGAGACTGGATGGATCTGACAGTTGTTTCCCTCCCTGCTCCTCGAAAGAAAACAGCACTTGGGTTTTTCTCCGAGGTTTTCCTTTGCTGTGCACGCACTGCCTATTTTTCTCAACCCTGAGAAACCCTCTGAATTTTTGAGCCCACATCCTGCCAAATGGAGCAAAAATACATCCACTCGACACTTCAGTTCAACCCACACCCAGCCTGAGTATTACCCACATTGCCACAAGCCGCCCTGCACGCTTTTCCGATGGAAAGGCGGCTTGAATCCATCTGGGGATGGGCTAGGAAAAGCAGTGAATGCCCAAGCTCCCATCGACAGAAGGCTGCCTGGGAAAGAATGGGTTATTAAAACAGGAGGAGAGCAGATGCTTTCAGATTTTACCGTTTTAACTAAATCTCATTTCATTACCTGTGTCCAGCTTGGACAGCACAGAGAAATGCAAAAAACCTAACATGGGAGTTTTCAGTGAAATCTGCATCCTTTAAAGCAGCGGTAGCTCGCTTTGAGTGGAGAAGACCTGATCCGCTACAACTTTCCTGGACTCTCAGGATGCAGCAAGATGTCTGTAAGCAAAATGAGTTGGAACAATGTAAGCAGTTACTGCCCCCCAGCTGGTGATAACTGACCTGCTAGTGGAAAGAGCGAAGTGTCAGCCAGGGTAGCTTAAAACCCTGGGGAAAGTGATCTCAGCCGACCTGGCAAATGCTGCATGAATATGAATTAGGGAGCACTCACATGGTACATCCCGGCAACACGGTCTTAATACAGAGGAGGGGAAAAAGGGGGAAACGGGCAATCGCATCTTAAACCACACTGGCTTTTCCCCAAATAATACAATGTGTCCCCAGAGAAAAAGGGGTATGAGACATCAGAGTTTGGGGCTGCAGCTAAAGAATTAACAACTGAGGGAACAGCACAAAATGCCATTTCCAGAGCCACCACAAATGGCACGTTTGGAGCAAACACCCAAGTAGCAATCTTGAAAGGAATCCCTCATCCTGTGGGGCAGCTTGGACGTGCCTCTCCTTCCCATCCAGCTTCAGAACACGGCTGGTGTTCACAGGCAGGACTGCCAAACCTAAAACTTTCTACCAATTCCCGCTGTAGCAGTGCTGCTGCTTGTCTGTCATGACTCACATTAAAGACACCATCTTCTCTGCGTGGCCCATGCTCGAGAGTTAAGTCTGCAGCATTCACTCCGCTCATTAGCGTGTGCGAAAAACTACATTCCCAAGCACCAGTGAGTTAGTAACTTGAGTCTGCAAAACCCTGCAGACCCAAAGGAGCATTAGAGACAGCTTAACACCCCCCTCTAAATACCAAGCAGTACTGGCTTCCTTAATTGATAGAAACTAATCAGTACTTCGCCCCAACTCCTGCAGAACAGTGAGTGTTGAACTCTAATGTTTTACTATTCTTCCCTCAACACAACATCAGGAGGGAAAGAACAGTTTACCCAGAGCAGCTATTTGACTGAGGAAGGCAAATCACAATCTCTGAAACACCAGCAGAATGTTTCCTAGAGAGGGTGATGGTGGTTAAAAGGATTCACTGTGCAGGGAGGGAATTAGTATGGGAACCCTCAGCATTCTTCACTGGGAAGGGCTGCAGACCTGAACACAGCTCATCTGGATCAGGACAAAGCTTTTTGCCACTCCAGAGCTTATTTAAATTTGCTTTTGGGAACCTACTTCAACTTGCTTTTGGGAGCCCTCACCATGGTATATGAATACTTCCTTCTAAGAGAGGAACAATGCATAAAGAGCAGGGTGAGCGCTCCCCCGCTGTGAAGAAAGACCCTCCTTTTTGCACCCAGTCAGGACAATTTTCTAACTCAAAGTGCTTCACAAGGAGACCAAAATGCCTCACTGCCTGCCCTACTCACATTCTCACTCTAAAGGGTCAGAACACTCCCCTAACACACAACAGAAAGAACTAACTGGCACCCTCCGTACTGTCCCAAGGTCCACCCCAAAATAATTTGCTTAAAGCAACGTCACACTCCATGCAGCATCTTGTGTGTGCTTAGTGCAGGAAGCATCAACCAGCAGGAGGTACGTACGGCAGGTGTAAACATCTCTGTACTCCATGTGCTCGTAGTCGGGAAGGATTTTCATAAAACGCCCCGACTTCACTCGTGGGTTTATACCTGAACAGACACAGCAGGGTAAGTACCAGCGAACTCTGCTCCACTGTAACCAGCACGTAACAGTACGATGAATGCGGACTAACCACGCAGGAAAGTCAAACTCGTTTTTGACTTTACTTCCAGTTGTGGTGCACCACTTGTTTCCATCAGCCCCGATCTCAGGTACGCTCGGTGAGCAGGGTTACTCACACAGAACTTGGCATGTTCAAGATCCCCACAGACAATATTTACAAATGGCATCCAGTGAATTCAAAGCAGAATCAGGGTCCTCCTCAAACTCTGCAGTGCGACTGTAACGAGCATCACTGTCTCAGTAAGACCACTGATGCCAAGTAACTACATGGATGGTAGCCCAAGCCTTGGACTGGTTGTGCTTTCTAGCACTTATGCTCAGTTCCCCAGATTAACTCTTCTGCAATTAAAGAGGTTTATGGGACAATCAAGAAAATGGGGTCACACCACCAGGAAACCGTTCCACTAAGTGTTTGCACCAGGGCAAACTGCTGAATCTGAGCAGGAGAGCTGAGATGGTGCATCCCTGAAAACCAGAAACAGCTGTGAAGCGTTCTGACTTTAGAGCAACGATTGCGAGTCAGGACTGCTGAACGGATACGGACACAGTCCTCATTCAGAAGTGCAATAAAGTCTATCACAGAGGTGGTTCTCACACGTCGAGTGCGACTCTTTGCCAATGGATGCTGTGGATGCAGAAACTACTTCGGTGCAAAGGAAGGCTGGAAACATACGTGCAAGACAGATCTACTGAGGGCTGTTAAATCAACAAACTGCATTAGACTCTGGAAATCCCCCAACATGGAAACAGTCTGAAGGTGGGAGACTACTTGGGAAAGCATCGCATAGGCTTGCCCTCTTCTTGGTCTTCCCTGGGTGACTGCTCACAGCCACAGCTGTGAGATACACTACTGGGCTAGAGAGAAACCATTGTTCTGAGTCAGCAGGGCCATTTTTACATAGAATTTGTGTATTAAAAAAGCACTGAATATCACTTTAATGTATCTGAACCATGGAACTATTGTAGTGAAAAAGACTACGGGTCATGATGAGATGTTCAACCATTTACGACTGGCAATGCAGAACTCAGATCTGATATGGTATGTGCTGCATGGTTGCTACCACACCAGTGTCATGCAGAGATCCTGGATTGAATGGGAAATAAAGGAGGCCGCAAGTGCCAACAACACTTCTCTGTGGACATCTAAGTGCTGGCTCAGCGTCACCCAGGAAAATTAGGCAGTTCCATTCCTAGTGCACAAACAGGTGAAGAGGGAGACTAGGTGATGAAATAATTTTCCTGTGGATGCTCAGCAAGTCTATTAAAGATGCAATTAAAACCCTTCTACCTGTTCTTCTCTCCAACATTAAGATCAATGCTTGAGGTCATCACTGCTTCAAGGTTCAGCAAATACAGTACACGTAGAAGCTGATCCAGATTTTGGGCCTGCAAAGCCTACAGAGACCTCTCATGATTGACCTCTCTGCTTTTGTTTCATAAAGCAGGACCTCCTTCGAACAGCCACAACCCATAGTTCAACGTCTGTGGGTTAAATCTTGGGTTTTTTTCATCCTAAGGACCACAGATCCTTACAAAATTTGTGGTGGGGAACTGAAACAACTAAGCTTGGCCATGGATGGGAGCTCTCAGGGGCTTTGCAAATTGGTCTGAGCAACCAGCTCAGCTTCTGACTGCAAAGGGCAAGATTGGGTGACAGGGGAGACAGCCTCACCATGGACCCAGGCCTCCATTCAGCCCTTACCCTACCTTGGTTTCTCTCACCCAGTGATGCCCCCACCCCTCCCTACTGTAAGACAGAAGATGTGCATCTACCTTGCAGAAGGCACAGTGGGTTGGGCTCCCACTCCCACGGACATTCCCAAAACACAATGACACCTCGGCAGAGGCACAGCCCTGCCAGGCTCTGCTCCTCCAGGAGCAGCCCGGAGGAAGGCTCATCCCTTTACCTGCAGCATTTTCCCACTGGCGGCGTAACAGCGCCCTTTCACTGAGATCGTGACGTAGCTACATCAGGGCTATGCAAAAATATCAGTCAATTCCTGAGCAAGATTTGAAAATGGCAAAACAGGAAAGGATGAAAAACCCCCAATACACTTTATTATAAAGTTAAATTACATGCTTTTTTCCCACCAAAGGATTGGGGAGCCCAGACATCCCAATTCTTGGCATCTGCTTAGTATTAAATGAAACTCCAAACATGTCAACTTCACAGATGTAACCTCTGCCATCAGAAAGTAAGTCTGAATAACTTATGCCGTCAAAGTTTAATAAATATTCAACATGTATACGCTTTCAACATTGGTACTAAGCAAGGACATACAGATCTGTATCAGCTTTATCACTTACGTTTGGCATAAACATCTCGACAGGACACTCCTGTGATCTCCAATTTCCGCAAGTTTTCACAGACACCATATTCTGCAATGACACAGATAATAATGTCAGCTCTGGCACAAAGGTGTTTGCTACCCAGGATCTTGCTATCTACTGTTTGAGCAAAAATGAGATCTTATTAGGTGCGTTCTTGCAAGCTGCCACATTAGTCCAAGAATCTTATTTCTGCTTTGAAGAGAAAACAGAAAACTAGATGTAATTTCATTGCAGTTTGGGAATCTAACACATTTTACAAGCAATGCCTGCAACAAACACACCATAAGGTACACACAAACACAGCAAAGTTACAGATGCTTACTCCTAAACCAGAAAGAGTGTGAAATGTGGAAGACGTACTCGTTCCAGCTGGGGCTGTATGCCCATTTAGATCAAATCATGATTGTGTGTAGTAATTATCTACTCCCACTGAGGTATCCAACAGGGAAAACTGCTTATTAGGATCCTAAAGAAAAGGTCACAGACTTTAAAAAGAATGAAATGGAGACATAAAACAGGCATCAGCATGTACAAATATGGTTACACTTGAAAGCAGATCAGATTGAGATGGGTCTGTTGTACACTCAAATGCCTTTGATTGCTTACAGAACACCCTGAAAACAAAGCAATCCAGAGATCTTAGAGGCAGCTTTGAAGCAGAAAATGAGATTCTGTCCTTTCATTTTCAGGAAGTCAACGCCGAACTTCTAAGAAACTTTAAAAAAATAAAAGTGCGTACTAACATCTCAATACAAGAAATCCTTAGAAGACCAGAGGGAGGAAATGAGAGGAGGGAGATCCCAAAAATTCATCAGCAACAAAAACCACCCTGCTGCAATGACCCCGATAGATCTCAGTATGGAAAACTACCCTCCTTGACATCAAAGACATCCATACCACAGATCAAACACCAGCTTTCCTTAGCAATACCAAACATCTGCCAGATATCTGATGCAAAAGTGTATCTGTGAAGACCCTCATCAAATCATTAAATATGAAACTTATCCTCAGTTGAGCTTCCTTGAATTAACAATCTACCGTGGCTGCAAGACACACCTAATGCTGGTAACCTGCTACGAACTGAGAATTCATTTTTCATATACGAGAAAAGCAGGCGTTTCCCTGAATGAATTCAACCTCCTCCTGCCTATAAATACACTTGTGGTACGTGTACATGACGATAAACCACGCACAAAGCTTACCGTCAGTCCACCTACAGGGAATACACGTTCTGCATAACATCACTTCGGATAAGCAGCAAGTTCAGTAAGGGTAAGACTGGGCAGAAGGCAAAACAAACACGCTGCCCTTCATTAAAAGAGGCAAAGGTCAGTGGCAAAGTTCCTGCTGACTTCCGTAGCAAAAGCCAGAGGAAGCTCTAAGCGTTATCAAACACAAGGTGGGATGAGAAAGCACAATTACCCAGAGAGCAGACAGACGAGCTTGCAGGAAAGTATATCCAGCCCAGCACAAACAAGCTATTTAGTGCTGGGCCACAGCCAGCTGACCCGACACGGCCGTCCCGCAGATCTGTGAAACCAGAGCCCTGCCGGAGGCTGGAAACGCAGACCCACCCTGCAGGTCACCCCCTATCTATCCCTCCTGCCAGCGCTTTCCACCACCGGTCTGCGGACGTACACAAGTGGGTATGCGTTTGGTAATTACATCAAAGGGAGTGAGGGAACAGTATGTTTCCTCAGCTGATCAGAAAGTTAGAGATCTTAACAAGATGACAGAAACAGTGTGGTCATAGCCTGCTGTTTGAAAACAGCCAACTCTTTCCATGTAAACAAATACTCACCTGGCCACAGAACTGGTAAGATGCACACTTTGCGCAGCAGGCATTGCAGCTAGATTAAATTCAGTGTCATTGAAGGTATTTATACCGCATCAGAAAGGGAGGAGACATGCAGAGGATCCTGCCCAAATGGCATTTCTCCGTGTTGCTCTCTAACAGCGGTACCAGCACAGTGACGTTCTCTTTTCCTCCAGAAGGTGCTGATTTTTCACAAAGCTTTTTCCCTAGTAGATCTGTAAATCATTTCAAGTGCAGTCTCAGCTTAGTGCCACAACAGAGCCACTACCAGCAGGTATCTTGAAACAACAGGGTGGGATGGGAAGCGATTTGATGTTAAAGCTCTATCCCAGATTCATGCAAGTGCCCTTGATAACCTGCAAGGAAATTTTACGGAAGCCAAACCACTACTAAAGGTGCATTTCCTAAGTTTCGTAGTTCAAATCTTTCCTGGAAAGATTCGGTTCTCCCAAGTAACAGCAAGCTCCTTTTTTTTTTAAAAAAAAAAAAAGACAAAAATTTAGAATTTTTATATTGCTACATACTATTTGACATTAGATATCCATGGCTTATAAGAAAATACTATCAAGAAAGAAAATAATCTAATTTTCATGTGCTTTAACACTGATCTCATTTCACAATAACTAGCCCTTATCCTGTTTTGTTCAGCAAACAACTACAAAGGGTCAAAAATCACAGAGTGATGGCTTCACTCCAGGTAAGTGCATCACTTAAGCTCTTCTGACCCATGAGCTGTTAACACCATCATAGCCGCTCGATGGGAAAAATCAGTCTCTCGTCTCACAGTGCCTACAAAAACTCCAAATATCATAAGCAAGAAAGCTGGCCATCTCTTTTTAATCCAGAAGACAAGAGGGACATAAAATTAACAGTAAGAAGAGCTTCACGATGGTTACAGAAAGTTAAAACTGATAAGGTTTTCTTTACATAGAATAGGAAGCCTTTTCCAAGAAAGCTTTGAAGGGCTCAAGCTTCCTGGGAAATTCAACTTCAGCGCAATTAAGTCTATTTTAGGGAAACATATCTCAGTGCAACAGTTCACCGAGTAAAGTATTTTAAGGAGTTAATAGTCACAGAAATTCACACACGAAATTCATACCGTTAGAAAATGGCTACTTAATCCTGCTTCAAAAGCAAGGATGGAAATAGGTTTTAAAGTTCTTACTTGACCAGCTGGAAAGCCTGTTTTATTAGTTTTTTTAATGAGTCCTTGAAAGATTTACCAAACACACAGTGACACAGTGCTGTTTCCATAGTCACATGCACCAGCATTTAAAGGACTTGGAAAATCAGTCTCTGTTTATTATGAACTGCACTAATACTTTTGCAAGTGTAATTTACTCCCTGGCCCGCTCTCACCACATGCTCTTCTAAGCTTCACGGTGCCTTCTCCTTTTTACAAGAAGCCATGTCACACACCTCCCTCTGTGCAGCCTACACAATTTAAAAAATGAAACAAAACAAAACAAACAAGGCTCTTCAAACTCAGGTAGGGAAGAGCCCCTGTACTCCTATCAAAGACCAAATTACTGGGTTTTTTTCTTTCTCAGCACGGCAATGCCAGTAAGCAGCTGCAAGTGCTGTATGTGGACATCTGCAATTCAGAGGAAATTAGGAGGTCTGGTAGAGCTTAACACCCTTACCATTGCTAAGGTTTCACTGTGCCCTGACTAATCAAGTTCTCCAATTATTCCTGGATACATGCGTGTTTACAAAGCTGTACACAGAACAGAAAGCATAGAAACTTACTGGATTATTTCAGAGACCACAAAAATGGGAGATTCTCAGGCTAGCATCTCCAAAATAGCAGGTAGACACATTTGGAACTGCCTTCTTGTTTCCAAAGGCTTCACTATCAGATTAAGATACATCAAATACTTTCCTCAACATTTCTCCCAGGGGAAGGCCTGTAATTACCACCGAGATATTTTGCAGCCACGGGTAAGAAGCTGAGCAAAAGGAGATTTGATCTGCGACAAATGAAAGCATTCGTGGAAACCCTAAAGCAAAAGACGGGTAGCTTCAGATCTACAGCTTATAAACAGATCTACAGAAGACCCTCTGAAGGATGGCTGCGGCTACTGAGCACCTGCCATGAGCAGTGAGAAACAGCGCACCGTTGCCAAGTTGTACTCTAAAAGCCAAAGAACATGGTCAGAGATGAAGAAAAGCCCATGATGGCTCACCAAAGAAACACACTATGCAATTTTTTAACCTCACGTAGATTAGAACCTCATGACTTATTAAAACCACCCTCACACTTACTGGGGTGCAGCACTACAAGAAACCGTTCCTGTTGTGGGAGCAGTTGTACATCAACCTCCTGCATGGATTCTCCGGAGTCTTGTAAGAGCTGGACTCCATGCAACAGTCCCCTCACTGAGTGTATAAACCAAATGTCCTATTCTTCTCCACAGGCACTGTATAACTTGCTGAAGGTTAGCATCTTTAATACCTTGGCTGACATTTTGCAGCAGGTCCAAAAGTTGTCGGAGGTTGTTTTCACAAACAAAAGCCTTTTCATCCAAGATCTGGTTATTCTGAATTACTGCCCTGTTGCCAGGTGTTCTGCTGCACTTGCGCCGTTTTATTTTACAATGAAAGTGGTTACCATTTAAAATGGACTATCAGGTGTTAATCAAGGTAGGTCAGGCCACCAGCCAGGGTGAAACAGGCTTTAATTCTGCTCCCACTGCAGAGATCAGCAAGCTCCTATTTATAGAAAACATGGAAGTGACTGCAATCCTCTTCTTGCCAAAGAAGCAATTCAGAGACATTGTTTACCCCAAACAGTTGCAATGATAAAAGGACAGCAGCCCAAACAGCCATGCCAGGGCTACACAACTACTTCTGGTTAATCCCAGCACTCTCCCAGTTCACAATCACCAGCAAAAGCCACTCCACTTTCAGGACAGGCTCTCCGGATGCTTGCACTAATCACAACACATTCTCAAAACTAATCTACAACTGAGTCGGCCCACAGCCGCGCAAGAGCAAGATACCAACACTCAACGGATTGAGTGCCTCATCTGATTTGGGCAATGGCTTTTGCTTACATTCAGCGCCGCTCCTGTCCAAGACGAAAGCAGAAAATGGCTAAAATAAAGCACTGTAACAATCCGCTTCTCTCAGAGAAGAACCGTTCTGTTTAATTTTAGGATTGTCTTTCTTGTCTCTTTACTGTCGTACATTTCTGAAAACACAAACAGTTTTGTGTATGCAGCCAACACAAAGTTGAAGTTTACCAGTTACTTCCTCAGAGAGCTCAGCTCTGGACCGTCATCAGTAGGCTTCAGAGTGAATAAGCCATCAATACAAGGAGTACGCTCGGAGAGGTACACGTGCTCTTGCTCTGTTTGTAGGACGTGCAGCTTCACAACAAGACTCAGGCAGATATAAGCACACACTTAAGAACCATCCTCAGTTGGGAAGTGGTTTGTTTTTGAAAAAGATTACAGAAAGTAATTACATTTTATGTTTGACTATCATACAGTCACCAATGTACAGCTATACAGAAATACAGTACAGGATATTCTAAATTTTGTATGTGTATTTATATACTAAAATCTGATGTCCATAGGATGAGGGGGAATGGCTTCAAACTGGAAGAAGGTAGATTTAGATTAGATATTAGGAAGAATTTTTTTCACTTTGAGGGTGGTAAGGCACTGGCCCAGGATGCCCAGAGAAGTTGTGGAAGCCCCATCCCTGGAGGTGTCCAAGGCCAGGCTGGATGGGGCTTGGAGCAACCTGGGCTGGTGGGAGGTGTCCCTGCCCAGGGCAGGGGGGCTGGAATTCCGTGATCTTCAAGGTCCCTTCCAACTCCAACCATTTTATGATTCTATATACGTGCTCAAGTAGTTGTACTCATCACACAGCTACACGCTCACATTTGAACACACTCAGTAGCCGAGCACGTGCAACATATCACTGCAATATATGCAGAGAAATTAACTGCAAAGTAGCTCCATAAAACGGTGACCAGTTTTATACTCACGTGTACAAATAATCAAAGTTACAGTACTACCACAATGGTAATTACTGACATTGCTGTGTAGAGCAACGCAAAGCACTATAAGCAGTGCAAGAAGTCCAGATTAGGAACCACTTGGAGAACCATGACTGGTTAAAAGCTTGCAGTAACAGTCTCATAGAAGTAGTAAGTTTTTCAGCCAGGAACCTGCCCCTTAGCCGTTCAGCACAGCTCACGCGCCATGCCTTTGGTACAAGATCTACCTCAACCACACCAGCAGTCCACCAATACACTGTCTGACAGTGGTTGCAATGGTTACATTGGGGAAACGTAAGAAAAAGTGTGTGAAAAGAGAATTAAAATTTGTTTTATGCATCTCACCTTGTAGCTAGGTAAGGGCCTTGAGACAAAAGTGTAGCCTTAATACTTTCAGTTCCTGTCCTGCTTAGTTTTAGCCATACAAAGCCCACTGTTTCTTTAAATTTCAGGTAAGTTTTTGAGCATTGCTTTATCTACTGGCAAGAAAATCCAAGGAACAGTCATCAATTTAATAAATAAATCTATTTCCCCATCAGGCTAGTTTAGTCGTTCCTTTACAAGACAATCTAGCCTGTATTTAAAAGTTATATACATTTCTATATAAACATTTTGCCAGGATCATAACCTATCAAACTAATTAACCAGTGAAGTTTTGCAAACCATTCATGAAATACAGACATGTCCATGAGGACTCTATGTCAGCAGAAGAGTATAATGAAAGAATGAACAGCATTTCATTAGCCTGTCTCCAAAAAACAACATTAAGTTATTGGGACAATGGGATCATCCCATGCTGAACTAACAAACAAGAATGCTTTGGTGTACATTTTCTAGGTACAGCTTTTGTACTGTCCAAGGGTTCTTGGATAGTGCTGATAAGGCACGAATTCATTCCTGCAAGGTTTAATGGATTTGACCGGATCCCACTGCCTATGGCAGGCAGCCACTCCACCATACCTAAATTCTTCATCCCGATGCCCTCACTGGTATTAAAAACAGAAAACAAACAACAACAACAAAATATACATGACTTCATGCGCTGGCAGCAGATGCACCTGGCAGGATCACACTATTTAGAGAGACGATGAGCACAGTAAGACAGCCGCTGGATTAACAAACAGGGGACTGAGCGCCACGCTGACATAAGGAAAAGGATGAGTAAAGAGTAAGAATGGCAGCCTAACAGAACAGGGCCAGAGTAACACAGAACTGAGGCACTACTGAAAAAAAAATATGCCCCCAAGCCTCTGCATTAATGCAGCACAGCATCTTTGCAACCGACACTCCCTGGGAAACGCACATGCAAACCAGGAATCCCCCTCCAAACCCGGCCCCGTTCTTCCCAAGATGGGACTGGAACGGATGACCTTACCCAGGCCTGCCCTCCTCCACCCACTCACCAGACCCCAGCGGGCTCCCTGCGCCCACCTCACCTGCTGTGCCCCCAGGACCCCCAGCTACGCACCCAAGGGCTCCTTTCTTCCCCAGCGCAGCCCCGATCTGCTGGGCCTGATCATTCCCCTTCCTCGCTGCCTGAAATACCCCATCCTCAGGATTCACCCAAGGACACCCTGCACAGAGGTATCACCTGCCAGGGCCTGGGCCTTGTACCATCCCCATCCCTCCCCCTCCAGCTGCCACCCCGGGGAACAACCCCGGCTTGACGCTTTTTGGTAGAGCTGCTCACACATCACCCCCTTTTGCAGCAAGTGCCACCAAGAAGGGACCGTGCCCCAGAGGCCCCAAGATCCACCCTCTTCTCTACCCTCCACACACGGAGCCCTGCAGGCACCCCTCATGGCCCCACAACCCGCACACCCTCAGCCCCCCAGCTCTTTCCCGCACCCCCAGACCCACACACCATCTCCTTTCTGCACCCCTTTAGGACCCCCACTCCACACCCCATCACCTCCGGGTCCTCCCGCACCCTCGGGAACCCTGACCTTGGACCCCGGGCCCCATCTCCTCTCTGCATCCTCCCGGGACCCCCATCCTGCACCCCCCGGGGCCATCTCCTCAGGGCGCCCCCGGCCCCCCACCTCGGGGCGGGCGGTACCTTCGCGGCAGCGCCGCCGCCAGATCGTGTCGGTGCGGAGGATGCGGCGGAAGGTGGTACAGACGCGGGCCAGGCTGGGCAGGTCGGTACCGGGCAGGGAACCGAAGATCTGCACCAGTAGCTCGGGGGGCAGCTCCAGGAGGGACAGCGGGGCCCGCCCGGCCGGGCCGGCCTCGGCGGGGTGCGGCGCGGGCCGTCCGCCCTCGATTCGCTCCGCCGCCTCCTCGTCCTCCGTACCGCCGCCGCCCGCCTCCTCGGGGTCGGTATCGGTGTCGGGTTCGCTGTCGCCGCCGCCCCCGCGCCGCTGCTCCCGCGCCGCCCCCCGCCGGCGGCACCCGCGGGCCGGGCCCACCCCGCACAGGCGGGCGCACACCGCCATGGCCGCCGCCGCTCTGCCCGACGGGGCGGGTGCGCGGCACCGCGCGGCGCCGCCGGGCCCGCCCACCGCGCGGCGCCGCCAATCAGCGCCCACTTCCGCTGCCTCGCCACGCCCCCGCGGGCGGCGGACGTTCCGCGGGCGGTATCCGCTCCCTCCTCAGCGCCATCGCCCCCTCGCGTGCGGGGGGACCGAGCGCCGGGCCGGTGGGCCGGTGGACGGGGGGGGCCGTGCCCGGTAACGGCCTGCGGCCCCCCGCTGTCCCGGTCCCGCCCCACCTCCGCGCCTCCCGCTGCAATTCGATGGAAAAAAACCAAAACAAAAAAAAATACGGTTTCCCTCAGAAGAAAAGGAGGAAACCACTTCTGCCCCGTGTGAGGATCGAACTCACGACCTTCAGATTATGAGACTGACGCGCTACCTACTGCGCTAACGAGGCTCCTCGAAAACCTCCTGCCCCCACGGCTCTCTTCTCTTGAGGTTCCTTTTTCCCCCTGACCTGACATTTTTCGCAACTGGTTCCTTTTTCCCAAGCCGTTCTGCAAAACAGCCGCATTCCTGAAGGAGATTCCTTAATATCCCCCTCCGGGAATGGGCTGTGCGGGCTGCATTGACAACACGCTCACAAGGAAATCAAGTTGTCTCCATGTCATTATAAAAATTAAAGCCAATCTCGTTTGCCTCTCTGCAGTGACGAGTCGCTGTTCGACCGGGGTTCCTGCAGTGAAATGAACTCTGTGCATTCGCTGAAGAGCTCAGCAGATGAGGGTCCCCTGTGATGCCAGGAGAAGTGCTGCCCTGAATCTGAATCTGGTACCCTCGGTGAGGGTCTCGAGGCAGTGGTCACTGTGACAGCCAAGCTACAGACACCTAAATTAGAAGAAGACGGGAAAACAGGCTTTTGATGCAGGAAGTCTCCAAACCTCGCCCACAAGAATCACTGTTGGGTGGCTGTTCGCCTGCAGAGCGAGCAACCGGCAAAAGATGAAGGAGGAACACACATCAGTCCCACCAGGCAAGAAGAGATGTTTGGGACAAGACATTGGGACAAGAGAAGAGATGTTGGACAGCCCAAGGATTCTGCCAAAGGTCTAGTGACCAGTTCGTGTTGTCAGGGGGACAATATCCTGATTTCCAAGGATATCTGTCTGGGCATGCATTCGGGATGATGGGGTGATGGGTCCAGGCTGCAAGGCTTGGGGTGTGAACTGAGCTGCTGCAACCGCAGGATGAGTAAATGCAGGGCTGCTCACAGCCGGAGCCGCTGCCTGCAGAGCAAGGATGTCATTTTTGATAGCGTGCTAACCCTTCGGGGCTTCAGGGACGGGTGAGTTCAGCGCCCACCATTCCAATTAAATTAAGAAAAGCCGCTCCAAGCATCTAAACCAAGGCACATGGGCAATGAGTCACCTAAACCAAACACCAACTGTTTGGAAACATGTCTGTAGCTGTTTTCCACCTGTACTGAATCACATGTTTTTTTTCCCCGCACGTTACATTACGCTCAGCTGGTACTCAAAGTTTCTGACACGGCTCTAGAAGGCCTTGTCACGTCTGTTTGTTTGGGAACTGATGGATTCATGGGGAGGACGGGAAAAGTACTGATGGCAAGGATTTTCGTGTGAATGAAACAAAAGATGTCCTCGGTGACATTGCCTCGAGCAGAAACTCAGCAGTCTACAGCACACACATGCTTTTCCCTCTTTTGCATTTTCTATTTTTATCTGGAATTTCTTCTTTCTCCTTTTCCTCTGAATGCTCCTGCTGTGCCTAATCACCCCACAACCTTCTCTCCCTTTCCCTCACCCACCTGCCCCCCACAACCTTATCCCATAGCCTTGGCTCCACGGATGCTGAGCCACTGCGTCCTCCTCTGTCCCTCAGTGATCACACTTTCCTTCTGGCCCACTGACCCCCTTTCCAGTCCAACCCAGCAGAAGGCAGGACAGCCCATCGTAAATCCATGCCAATTCCCACAGAGCTCCATCACCCCATGCTCGTTTCCTCCAGATTAAGAGGAAGAAGGGGAAAAGCCTGTCCGGCTGAGAGGCAGTGATGCCCCAATGCCTCCATGATGCCCCAACGTCACCTGGCAGGGAGCGAAGCCCAGCAAAATCAGAAGCAATGCGACAAACCCCATGGGCTCTCAGCGCTCGGGGTGACCGTATTTCCCCTTCCCATGGAGCAGAGTGGAGGAATCCCAGACTCTCATCACATTAGAGAGGAGCAACTACCGTCACCACCCCTCCAAGTCTCAAGACCCAGACAGAAAAGGTTCCCAGGGCTGTTCTCGCGGAGCATCACACAATAACAGCAGAGAGTTTGGAGGCTGGGCACAGCAAAGCTCCTCGGCGTCCAGAAAGCAGAGAGCCGGTGCAGAACGGAGTGCTTATAACTGAATATAACTTACAACTTCAGCATTTACCACCCTGTCCTCAGACTATAAAACTGGCACTTTCTCCTCTACGTTACTGAATCCATTATCTGAATCTACCAGCTTTATTTCTGATGGTAGGGAAAACAGGAAAAGTGCGTTATCATCCTCTCCCATCCTCTGTGGCGCGACCAAGCGTCTGAGCACCTTTCTTTGTAAACGTCCCCAGAGGAATAGCCCAGAGCTTTCCAGTCCTGCTGTTTCGGGCAGGGAGATCGCAGCCATTACCACAGGGCTCTTGAAAAAAAGATATACCGAAAGGGGAAATTTTATTGTTTTATTTCCCCTCAGCAATTAAGGAGCTGATGCAGCTCTCACTGTAGTCAATTAGTCGTCACGCTCCCTCTAAAGGGCTTTGGATTGGTCCCAAAGTTAGTGTCCTCATTTTCTGTAATCCTGGAAGCGTTTACGCCTTCCCAGCCTCTGAGCGGGGATGAGCCAGCTGATGGCATATCCAGCCAATTATAACCTGAACAGCTAGGAGAGAATTATTTATTTTCCATTTGGCAAGAGGGACAGAAAAGTATGGCAAGGCAAGCCGAGACAGATGAACAAACCCTCTTTGCAAGCCCTGTTTGCCACACAAAGTATTTGCAGCATGTTTTTTTGGCTGCAAATCGCCTGCAGTGCGATTTCTGCTTTGTCATAAGCATCCTTGGACGCAGGACACTTCGAAGAGAGAATATTTCAACAGAAAGACCAAAGAACATTGCTTTGGTTTTTGTGATGCACACATTTTCATCTCAGATATCCTTTCCTTGCTATTTTAAGCTGGAAAACAGCTCTTCTGATTTTAGTATTTCCCACCTTCCTCCTTTCTGCCTGGACATTGATCTCACCAGATTTCGCAGGATAAACTAATCAGTGGACAGACTGGGCTCTTCAGGGAAAATCCAGTGCACTGCAGAAAATGCTGCTGATGACTCAGAAAGGGTTTTGCATCCTCCTGCTTTCGAGCTGAGCTCAGTGCCCTCTTTTTATGAAAGAAGGTACGGTCTTTCTTCAACATACTGTCCTCGCAACGAGGTATTTGTCGATCTGATGATCAGCTGTGGTCATGAGTGCTTGGGATCACCAAAGACTTTACAGCCCTTCTAGTAGAAGCAGTTGTTGTTCTTTCTGCTTTGGCCACGCTCCAGCCTGGACAATTTCATTGTGCCCAGCACCTCTGGGCAGCTCAGTTCGCAGAAGCATTATCCTGTCCAGGACAGATCACGGGACAGGCAGTCAGGTGTTCGAGATGCTATTACTGGGTCGGCTGCTGAGCAATGGTTGTGCAATCGCAGGCAGCTCGCGGGACCTCTGCATGCCTCAGTTTCTCGCGATGTAAATAAGGAGGGTGTTTACTGAAGCCACAGGCTACGTAGTACTCGGTTAATATTTGAATGTGTGTGGAATTGCTTAAATCCTAGGAGTATTAAAAATCAGTGGAAAACTTTGTTGCATGCTGTATGACTCCACAATTTCCCTGCTACGCCTCCTGCACTCACACTGTCATTACTGTTTGCCAAGAGGTTATGGATCTCTTGGAGTGAAAGATAGTACATAAACATAAGTTATTGTTGCTTACACGGACTGATTTAGTGTGTTTCCTTGTGAAACCACTGGCTCCCATTTAAAACTGGATCACGAAGCCAAGAAATGTTTGCTGTAACAGCAGTAGCAGCAGTAAGTGATGTCAGGGTTACGGTACATGGCAACGATGTCTTGGGCAATACTTCTTGCAGGGGGAGTGCAATGAGTTTTCAGCTAAACATTCTAAGAAAATGACGTTTTTGTGACAACATTGCGTACATCTGTGTGTTAGTCTGGATTTACCATCCAGAAAAGCGTCCGTCTAATAATCTCAACAGCGGTATATTCCAGAAGACTTGTGAAATAGGTGGCTAGACAGAGGAGAGAGATGGTGTCAGTGTTCCCACTGAGGGATGGGCGCATCTGTGGGTAGACGTCAGAGAAAACCCACCCAGGGAAAATGTTCAGCGAGATGTTTCTTTAGTTTCACTTTTCTCAAATTACACTTTTATATCTCCACAAAAGAGAGATACGTGGTCATTCTCATCACTTCTTGTTAGAGTTCTCCTAACTCAGAAGGTGACTTCTGCAGAGAAATTTGAAGTTTGGGCATTTTTTCTCAGGGTAGTCACCATCTTAAGACAAATTTAAGACTAAAATTTCTCAGAAGAGTTATTTTAAGTCATTGCAAACAATTCACTACAATCTGATTCTGTCTGAAAATCTCCGATAATGGCTGCACGCTGTATTAAAAAAATCGGCCCACATTGATCTTTAGCTGTGCTAGATCAATAAGAACAATTCATGATAAAATAACTGAGAGAGGGCATTTTGATTCAGGTTTAAATGCAAGTTACTCTCAGCACAGTATCCTTCCTTTTATTGTATGGGGATTTTCTCTCCATGTTTCTGGTGAATTTAATACTGCTGACAGCTGCTGAGCTAATAGTCCCAGACACGAACACACTGTCTTCCAGCAAGGGTGTAGCACTGCAGAGGAATAGCTTTGTCTATATGCTGCAAAAAGCCTTTTCAGTACTGTTGTACCAGAGAAATGAGAGGATGGTTTATAATTCTGATTGTGGAATACACTCACTTTGCTGTGAGACAGCTCGTATGGAAAAGATAGGAAAAGGGGGAGGTTTTCCCCAGGGAAATGCTGTAAATATCAGCTGGGGTTGGGAATCACCTTTCACACTGGGTTTTTAACAAAAAAAAAAAACCAACCTTCTGGAAGATACAAGTTTGGAAAGCCTGGCTTTTCTTTACTTTGAACCCCTGCTGTATAGGGTGCAGACATGAGGATCTGAGCTGGAATCCAAACCCAGCTTGTGCTCTAACCTGCTTTGTAAGTTTGGGCAAATCCCATCTCTTTTGCTTCATGAAAAATTAGGGCTGACAGGTATTGTAAGAGATTATTTACCCCACCCTTCTCCCTGAGAAAAGAACAATTCTCCCTACACTGTTCAGAACAGGTGTTTTACTAATTTCTTGTTAAATAAAAATATCTGATGGTGACTATCCCACTGCTTCCCTAGGAAATTTGTTGCGGTGCTCAACTATTCTTACCCTTAACCCAACGTCTAATTTCTATCGCCTTTTCCAAGATGTAAGCTCATTATTTCTTGTCCTAGACTCACTGCATGCAGAGAAGAGCTAATTCCCTCCTGCTCTGCAGCAACCTTTTGCATATTTGAAGATGATATAATGCCTCCTTTCAGTTAACGTCTTCTCTTCTTCAGACTAAATGCTTTGTAAAGTGTTCTAAGACTAGAATAAAAAACGCTCTGTGGGCTAGATTTTTGAAGGGCTCTGTTCCAGTGTAGCCACCAAGTTTGAAGCAAAAGCATTTTCAAAAGCAGCGTTTTCTCACTAGAGATGGAGAATCGCGCTTAGGCAGAGCTGGTCCCAAAGGCTATGTCCATGCTGTCATTCCAACTGCGCCTAACACCTTTCTCAAATCCAGACTCACCAACTGTCTGTGCTGTCGACACGCAGACGTCGGCGAAGGCTGAGATGAGGAGGGAAAGGTCAAGCGAGTCTCGGCGTGGATCTAAGTTTTCCTTCTCACAGTCTCTGTAGATTATTCATGAGCGGAACACGCGATAGCCCAGCCTGTCAGCAGATACTCTGATTGTGGCTCTTCCGAAGCACCATATGGATGCTTTCAGCCTGAGCTGCAGCCCTGCTAACAGTTGGTAGCGTGGATGAAAACTGCACGACACGCAGTGCTGGGTATTGTCGGCCCTGCCACAGGGACTGACCTGTACATCCCAAAAAACAACGCTACACGCTTTCACCGGAGTTTGTCCTCCTGCCCGCAGCCACACAGCCTGCGGCGGCCCCTGACGGACTGCTCTGAGAGCGTGGCGGGATTTCCCCAGCCCAGAAAATGGTTTTTAAAAGGCCGGCATTTAAATAAGAAAGAGTTCTGTTGAAACAGAAATTTGGGATCGCTAGTTTAAGCTTCAGGCGTATCAGCCTTGTGATGATCACCCACTACATCTCACCTGCTGTCCCTGGACAGTGATGTGATGGATAGAACATTCATAGACCTTAGGGCTGTTTTTCTTTCCTTGGTTAGTCACATCTTTAATGGTCTCATCCTATAATTATACAGCCACCGGAACTGTATGACCCTGAATCACAAAATTAGGTAACGAACCCTCATTCCAGCGTGTGAGCGCAGCATCACTCTAACTTCAGTGCATCATTCCCCCCCCCCAAAAAAATGTAAAACCCCTGATAATCCCCAAGATGGTTAGAAAACAGTCCTTTTCCCTCTACTCATAAGGACACCACTGGCTGCAACTCCCCGCTGTCCCTTCAGCCGCTGGATTGTACAGCGAGATTGTGTAGCCCTATTGCTATAAAACCGTTCCTATATTTCAAAACATGGTGCCGGGAACATATGTGAGAGAAGGAGAAAGAAAGGCAGCTGAAAAGTCCACAGCCAACAGCTTGTGTCAGAAAGCTGCTAAAGGAGGAAACAGTTGGGCATTTTCAATCGCGATGCGGTATCTGCGGGATGAACGCCAGCAAACTTGGCTTGCGACTGAAATTGTTTGCGATCTAATCAATTCCTGACAAACGGCCTGAGCCCGGGTGGTGGGCTTCAAAGTGCATTGGAACACCTGCCCCTAAAATTTTCTTACCCGACCACGGCCTCCTCATATTTATGTCTATCTGTGCTGAAGGCAAACCAAAGGCAAATCGCTAAACTTGCACCTCTGCATGGAGGCAAAGTTGCTTAAGAGCACATATTGTTGAGGGGCAACATGGTGGGCCACTCCGAGGTGGCTGTGGCTGTGTGTGGCTGAGGGGGAACACGGCAGGGCACTCTGAGGTGGCCATGGCCATGCATTGCTGAGGGAGGACATGTTGGGGTACTCTGAGGTGGCCATGGCTGTGTGTTGCTGAGGGGGAACATGGCAGGGCACTGAGGCGGCCATGGCTGTGTGTTGCTGAGAGGGGGGCATGTCAGGGTGCCCCAAAGTGGCCATGGCTGTGTGTCGCTGAGGGTGGACACTGGCAGGGCACTCTGAGGCAGCCATGGCTGTGTGTGGCTGAGGGTGGACACTGGCAGGGCACTGAGGCAGCCATGGCTGTCTGTTGCTGAGGGTGGACACTGGCAGGGTACTGAGGCAGCCATGGCTGTCTGTCACTGAGGGTGGAAACTGGAAGGGCACTCTGAGGCAGCCATGGCTGTGTGTGGCTGAGGGTGGACACTGACAGGGCACTGAGGCGGTCATGGCTGTGTGTCGCTGAGGGTGGACACTAGCAAGGCACTCAGGCGGCCATGGCTGTGTGGTGCCAAGGGTGGACACTGGCAGGGCACTGACGTGGCCATGGCTGTGTGTGGCTGAGGGTGGACACTGGCAGGGCACTGAGGCAGCCATGGCTGTCTGTCACTGAGGGTGGACACTGGCGGGGCACTGACGCGGCCATGGCTGTGTGGTGCCAAGGGTGGACACTGGCAGGGCACTCTGAGGTGGCCGTGGCTGTGTCGCTGAGGGTGAACATTGGCAGGGCACTGAGGCGGCCATGGCTGTGTGGTGCCAAGGTTGGACACTGGCAGGGCACTCTGAGGTGGCCATGGCTCTGAGTCACTGAGAGTGGACACTGGCAGGGCACTGAGGCAGCCATGGCTGTCTGTCAGTGAGGGTGGACACTGACAGGGCACTGAGGCGGTCATGGCTGTGTGTCGCTGAGGGTGGACACTAGCAAGGCACTCTGAGGCAGCCACAGCTGTGTGTCGCTGAGGGTGGACACCGGCAGGGCACTCTGAGGTGGCCATGGCTCTGTGTCACTGAGGGCGGACACTGGCAGGGCACTGAGGCGGCCATGGCTGTGCGGTGCCAAGGGTGGACACTGGCAGGGCACTCTGAGGCAGCCATGGCTGTGTGTCGCTGAGGGTGAACACTGGCAGGGCACTGAGGCGGCCATGGCTGTGTGTCGCCGAGGAGGAACATGGCAGGACACTGAGGCGTCCACGGCCGCGTCCCCCGCGGGCCCAGGCGCCGGGGCGCGGCGGGCAGTGGCGGGGCGGCGGCGGGCGGTGGCGGGCGGCCTCGCCCCGCCACACTCAAGATGTCGGCGCCGCCGCGGCGGTGCCCGCCCCGCCATGACGTGTGGCGTCAGCTGACGGCGGAGCCGCCGGTGGCGGCGGCGGGGGGCGGGCGCCGGCACTCGCAGTTGTCCGCCGCCGCCGCGCAGAGCCGCCGCCGGGCCTGAGGCCGTGCCGCCGCCGCCATGCCCTCGGAGAAGAGCTTCAAGCAGCGCCGCACCTTCGGTGAGCTCCCCGGGAAGGGACGCGGCGGGGCAGGGTCGCTGACAGGACCCCGCCGGCTGCCCCGGCCCCCTCCGGGCCTCGTCGCTCGGCGGGCGGGCCGCGGGGGCGGCCGGTAGCGGCGGGGAGCGGGGGGAGGGAATCGGCGAGGCGGGGAGGGGACAGATCTCGTTAGCAGCGGCGGAGATCCCCGGGCCGGCCAGGCCGGGGCTGGCTCCTGCGGACGGCGGGGGTCCGCGGCCGCGGCGGGCCCGGCCGCTCTGCCCCGGTCCGCGGGGCCGCTGAGGGCTGCGCGGGTGTCGCCGGCCGCTGGGGGCTGAAATAGAAACTAACCCCGGCCCGGCCTCCGCTGCCCTGCCCGGCCGCGGGGGTTGTTGTGCCCCGGCAGGGCGGGCCGAGCCGAGCCTGTCCGCCGTGGGGGGAGAGGTTGGGAGTTTGGGCCGGGGGGGGTGTCTTTTTTTGGGTGTGCGGGGGCGGGTGTGTGTGAGCCGAGGTGGGGAGGTGGGTGGCAGGTGGTGCGGCGGGGTGAGCTCTGGGCCTCCCCGGGAAGAGGGGTTTGGGGTGGGGAGGTGGCTTCTCCACATCATCCATTATCGGCTGCAAAATTCCCAGGAGCCTGGAAACATCGCCGCGCGTTGTGTGCCAGGAGCTGGGCCTGCCCGTCCCTCCCGACGGGTCTGCTCAGTGTCCGGCCTCGTCCGCGCTATTGACAGGAGAATTCGGCTCCTCTCGCCGTTCGGTACGTGGCGCGGGTGTGAGGAATTCTCTACCCGGGGAGTTGCGAGTGGACTGGGACGTACGCCTCCCATCTCCGTTTAGTTATTGAAGACTACCAAAGGCATCGAAAAGAGCTGTGTAATGATGGCTGGGGAAATGAGATTAGTCTCTTTCTAGAAGGAACAGCCTTGATAGAGCGGTGCCAATGCTTCTTTTTGTGCTTAGGATGGGACCAAAGCAATCAGCTCAGTATCTGTTCATGTGTGTCGGTGAGGTAGGCTGAAATGCTCCGAGGGTAACAAGAACTGGCAGCGTAACCTATTTCTGCGTGAACTATAAAATCCTGTACGTAAAATGGAATTGGTGGAAGTAATTGATCCAGATTTTCTTCTCCTTCTGCCTTTGGGTTAAAGTCAAGCAGCTTAAGAAAGCTTTCTGGTGTGCCCACCCTTGTCTTTGCTGTTCTGTTAAACGTAAGCTGTTCTCTGCATTGAAGCAGAGAGAATTTTGATCTAACAGAGTCGGTGTTTAAGCTGACTCTTTTCTTGGAGTCTTCCAAAACTGTTGTTGACCCCAGTGGCTGTCAGCAGCCTCTGTTGCAGGTATTAAGTTCAGCTAGGATGGCAGCCAAGCAGTTGCCACTGCAACTAATGTCGTCAGAGAACAGTGTTTATCTGTGGCTGACTGAAGCCTGATTTTGAACATGCCATGTACAATAATCTCAATGATTTGTCCGGTTTATGTTCTTTTCTCCAGGGAGTTTTGCTGAATAAGATTGCCGTGAACAAACCCGTTTCTGTTGAAAAGTTAGTCAAACCCTTCTGTGCTTGCTGGGTTGACGGTTGGTCTCACTGACTCCCCGTATCTCTTGTGTTTCTGTTAATCTTAAAAAGTATTTTAATTAGCTAGTATCTCTGCCCTTGAAGTGTTAATGTTGGTCTGTCAGAGCGTGGCTTGGGCTGTGAGATGTGAAGCAGGATGGCTTTCAGGTTCCCAGTCTCGTAGTCAGGTGAAGGCTTTGCATACTCCTTGCCTTAGTTCTGCTTGATTCACCTCCAGCTTAAAACCGTGATTCACGTGAGTTGCATTTCCTTACTGGGCTCATAAAAAGGCACAGAGATGTATTTCATGCACGCAAACTTAATATGGACTAATGGAGAGCTGAGTGATGTTATTGCTGAGTGACGGGACAGGTAGTGTGTCCTGTGCATTAGCATACCAGCAAGGAGTTGGACTGACGGGTGCTGATCTAAGCTCTTCTTCTCCCGTGAGCAGCACCTCTCTCTGTTAAAGCTGTGATGCAACACTAAATCTTCTCTCTGAGAGGTGTTTATAAGATGGAGATGGCCTGGAAAGCCCCGGCCTGCTGAAAAGAGCCGGAGAGGTTAAAACTGAGTTCACTGAATCTGAAAGTAGGCAGGGTATAAGCAGATGCAACTGCCTCTAAAAGCAACTGTGGCTGTTTACTTTGGCTCAGACGTGTACTTTAGCCTGGTTTATAATATCTGTGCTATTAATATTTATGTCTGAGGAGAGGTGAACTTTCTTCTGAAAACTGGCACAGAGAGCAGCGAAATGTCTAGGTACACAAGAATCTACCAACAGCTTCTGCAACAATGGGTGCGGCATAATCAAAATAGAAAACTGTAATTCGGTAACAGTAGAACGCACGGCGTAAGCTGATGCTGCCAGGCTTCGGCTAGTCTTAGGTCTCAAATAATTGTTGGCAACTTCCTCTTCTGGGATCTCGCAGAAATAGTACAGGATATTTAGTCATTAACTTGGGTGGTGTAATTTGATGCCGTAAATTTATGAGATTAATGTCTGCTTTAGTGGGCAGAAAATGAGGGGGGGTGGGGGGGGCTGGCTGTCTCCTTTAGCACTTTCTAGGAGTCCCAGGCAGTGTGCATGCAGCACTTGGTCACCTTGGGTTAAAGAGCAAAGTATCATCTGTCAAAAGAGAGGTTTTGCTTATGACAGTGCCGTCCTATCTGAAAACTGCTTTGCCTGAATTTGCTTTTGTGGCTTTTACTAACATGCAGGCCCTCTTTTTCAGGGGTGGAGAAATAAGGTAATAACAGCATTAACTGTGGATGTTTGAACAGACTTTTTTTCTTAATCTCTTGCAGAGCAAAGAGTGGAAGATGTACGACTGATTCGAGATCAGCATCCAACTAAAATACCAGTAAGTCTGGTTCTTCTCACTTCAGTTTCCAGTCTCGTGTTCTTTTTAGTAGTTAGAAACCTGTGAAAGAGCTGTCCTGATGAGACTACATTAAATTTGTCTGTTCAGGGTCTTTAAGCCTGGATTTCAGAAACATTCTCAAACTAGTAATAGTCAGTCAGTGTGGCAGAGCAAGGTGTTAGCTGGAGACTGAAGGAAACGGGGTTTCCTGTGTACTGAAGTTGCGTGTTGTAACTTCAAAGAAAACCACGCCCCGGCTGAGCTCTGAGATTCTCCTGAGTGTTCAGCTCTTCTCATCTCCGTGTTTTTCTTCTCCAAAAGAAGAGTCTGCAGAGACTAACCAAGAAAAATACACAGTAATGTAGACAGTCATGGCTTTCATCACCAATCTGTGCTGAGAAAGACAGAAATGTTGGTCTTCTGGGAAACGGGCCTTTGCTTGAGGTCTCCAGAAATGCTGCTTGGCCCTCAACCCCCTCCACCTAGTGTTGGGCCACCTCAAAGCATTCTAGGAAGCAAAAAGTATGGATCATGATCTATTACTGATGAGTTCTGCACAACTGGTGGGCTTTCGTGAGACGGCTGTCACTGCAGTAAGCAATAAATGCAACCGTCCTTATGGGCATTTGGTGGAACAGGGAATGTCTCGGGAGATCCTGGGGGGCAGAAGAGAGACCTTAATGGGACACCTCAGGCTTTGGTCCTCAGCGGTGAGAGCTGGTGATCCCTGTGAGTGGAAGTTCTTCCGTGAACAAACTGCTTGCAAACTGTCTGCGGTTCCAGTGCAGGTTCATTAACAGAAGCAATTGTTGCCTCCGTGTCAAATAGAAACCAAAAGGTTTTCAGTTTTCCTTTAGCGTTAAACTACTTCATCTCGAAGCTGTTGCTGCTGTTTTGCTGGGCTGTTGGGCATGGGAACAAGTAGTATTTTATAGCAGAGATTTTCTGTCTTTTCTGAAATGTGCTGTTTTCCCCAAAAGGCCCTTTTCAAACAAATCTGTTTCCTGACAGAAGATTGCTTTTTCACCCACCTTTCACAGATCACTTAGCCGTAGTCCCCGAGCTCTGTGACCACAGATTGAAAGCCATTGATTTATAGCAAAGCCCTCATTTTAAGTCAGCCATGGACATATTACTAGCAAAAATTCAGAGGTACCTAAGCAAATTGCTGAAGATGCAGTGATGCAAACTCAGAATTATGGCAGAGGCCTGCTGGGATCCCTGGAGGCTTGCTGTGGTTGCCTGTCCATGTCCTAGCTTGAGTCACTGCCTCGTTATTATCATTAGCAGTTCTGGATGAGATAAGATGGCAATGTCACGCTAGATAGTAAATTCTTCCTGTCCTGTCAACATCCTTCATTTTGCTGTTGGAAATATTATGTATTGGTTATGGTCTACCTTTTTAAAAATAATGTTGTTTTTTTTCCAGAATGAGCCAGCGTTTATATAAACTGGTGTAAGGAAGTCTTTCTCTGATATAATTAAATTGGCTCAATATCACTTCACCTGTGCAACTTCTGAATATCAACACAGCCAGACCCCGTGAGCATGGAAATGATCCAAGTGAATGGTGTCACGTAGCTACCGTTGATTTAAAAACAACAAAACCCACATGGCTGTGGAAACGGGAGCGCACGAATTCTGAGATCATATCTTAAAAGCAGGAACTAAATACAGTTGCTGGGCAGGGTGCTACTTAAATTGGCAAATCTGCGATTTCCTTGTGAATTAAGCAGTTACTACATAGCAATCTTGACAGAATTACTGGTTCCTAAGCATGCTGTCTTGAGATTAAGGAGGAGGAAATTCTCTCCTTTGAGGCTTTATGCCCTTCGAAAGTACCTTTCTCTTATGCATTAGAGTAACCGTGGAAGGTGAATGGAATAGAATACTAATCTGGAGGCGTGGTTTTTAGAAAGAGATGGCCTGAAACTGGAGAAATTCTAGTGAAAACTGGTTCAGTTTGCAGACTTCCATAGCAGCCCAGGCCCCCAGTCAGCCACTGTAATGTGTTACAGGGAAGTGTGCTTTATCTTTTCTGGAATTTCCTTGTTGCTGGGTAGTTCATTGCTAGATTAAATGATTCCAGCAAATGCACTGTTCTAAAACGGCACCGAAGCTGTGGATGTTTGCTGTTAAATCCCTGTTTGTTACCCGTTCGTACAGTGACTCTTGCGAACGGAACGAGACGGGCACGTGAAGATAATTGTTCCTTTTCAGGTTCGAGATACTTCATTCACAAATGAAGGGAAAGGGAGTTTAGCGTAAACGCTTGTACTTTGCTGTGTGTAAAGTGGAAGGGGGAGATGAGGGCAGCAGACACCGTTTCTGCATTTCACATCTTCTGCTCCTTTCTTTTTGTTTCTTTCTAGGTGATCATTGAACGGTACAAGGGGGAGAAGCAGCTTCCAGTTTTGGATAAGACCAAGTTCCTGGTGCCAGATCATGTCAACATGAGCGAGCTAATCAAAATTATCAGGTAGTATGCTGTCATTTCAGTGTAAGCTGCATCAACCTAAGACTGTGATTCTTTGTTAATTCCCCAGCTGGTGTATGCATTTGGGAACTCTTTAAATGGAAAATTCATCTAATGAGTGCTTGGTATCATCGCTAGGACAAATTCACAAGAAGGTGCTTTTTCCTTTGGCTTTGCTGGGAAAAAGACTCTGGAAAGAGCTGAGCTGGTAGCCTGCTTTCAAGAGAAATAACTGGTTCCCAGAGGCGTAGGAGGGAGTCTGGGGCTGGGAATCCCTGTCTGACATGGGTGCTTCTGGCCCAGGGCTCTGGCGCTTCCTGCTTGGCTATTTTCGGATGCCTTCTCGGTGTTCTGCCTGGGAGTCCCTCTCCGGAGCGCCTGCCTCTTCCCACCCGCTGGAGGGGGACTTTGGGCTCATAGCCAGAGCGCTGAGCTGTTGCTTAGGGTTGATGTTGGCATCCTTTGATCGTGAAACGAGGTTTTCACTCAGTGACGGTGTTAGGGTCTGAAAAACACACGTTCAGACCAGTGTCTTTTTGTCCCAGCTGTTTGCACAGACTGTGGCTTGAGTACTGCTCCGCTCTGGTGCTTGAGCTTTGCTTACAAGAAAAAAGGCAGCGGGGAAGTAGCCATGGAGTGGAAGTTGTGTGGTCTAAAATTGTGGTCAGCAATTCTGCTAGAAGTGCATTTCTCCTGGCTTAATGTCAAGAAGGAATATCTGATTAGTAAGAGCTCTCAAGCGGTAAACTTGGAAGTTAGCAGCAAACCAGAATTTGCTTTTTGTTGGTCACAGTGTAGCAGAGAGCTGCTTCTTGGAGGCCACAAGCTGTAAAAACTGAGAGTTGTCCCGCATGTCCAAACAATTCCCTGCCTCGGAGGCTTGTACAAAAACTGTCTGTGGCAAGCAAATCCCAGCTCTTCCTTCAGTAAGAAAGCGAGATAGGGTTTTGGAAGCAGGAACCAGATTGCTCAAGTCTTCCAGAGTTTCTCGTGAACATTAAAGGCCCTGGGCAACAAGGTTAACAGCAAGCTGAAGGATTTTCCCCACCTTTTTCTTTGGCTTCATTGTTAATAGGTGACTTGGTACCAGCTGGACTTGGTCCTCGGCCAGCTCCTCTTGTGCTTAGCAAAGCCTGTCCGTCCCAGCCCTCGGAGAGCCGCTGCCTTCTCTCAGCCTGCTCTCTCTGGAGTGATCAGAGCTTGGTTTTGGAAGGGTCCCTTTCCAGGGCTGTGGCTGGGAGGCTGAATACATCCTTTTTTCCAGCTGCTGCTGCCCCTCAGCAGTGAGCAGAAGCGGCAGGAAGCTCTTCTGATCTGGTGTTCTTTCTTTCTTTGGTTGCACCTCCACATGTCTGAGTTCCTCTTGCTTACTTGGTTTATGAAGCAGTAAGAGAGCTCCTCTCTGCAAACCTGCTTTCCAGTAGGCAGTTTAGTGGAAATACCTATTTTCCCCCCAACTGGAGCGAATGATCAAAGGGAAACGCCAAAGTTAGGTGTTTACTCTGCCGTGCCGCCTGTGAAGGCTGTTGCTCTCTGCCTTTCCCACGGTGCTCCTCCTGGGAGGGAGGAGAAGAGGGGGCAAGATGCTCCAAAGGTTAAACGCAGGCTGTTACAGAGCTGGTGACAAAGGGAGTTTAAGAGGTCCCGGGCCTTTGCATGGAGGCTCTGCCCGTCCTTCCTCCCGCCCTGTCTTCACACGGATCTCTCGAGGTCAGCCTGGGTTTACGTTTCCAGCGAGAAGCCGTTGAGCGAAGCTGCAAGCCAAAGGTCCCGCAGGCCTTGGCGCGTTTGCCGGTTGTGCAGGGGTGATGCCGCTGCCCCGGCATCGTTCTGGCAAGGATCTCTTTCTTTTCGTTTCAGTTTAATGCCCTTCTGAAGCGGAGCTTTTCCAGTGAAATAGGGGCTTCCATCAGTAGATGTATTTGCCTGGACTTAGCAGATTAATTTAATACAATTTTGAGGTGGGAAGCAAATGCCTTCTGCAGTGGCAGGGCTGCTTTGGGTGGGGACATCTTACCGCTGTCAGCGGTGGAGGACTTTGTTTTGCCATCTGTCCTTTGTTAATGTGAGTGGAAATGCATAGTCATCACTGTCAAACTCCTTCCCCTCCCCGCTCCCCCGACCTCCCCCCAACAGGCGACGCCTGCAGCTGAACTCCAACCAGGCCTTCTTCCTGCTGGTGAACGGACACAGCATGGTGAGCGTTTCCACACCCATATCCGAGGTGTACGAGAGCGAGAAGGACGAGGATGGGTTCCTGTACATGGTGTACGCCTCTCAGGAGACTTTTGGAGTGCAATCTTCTGTCTAAGACACGCGAGCGGCTTCTAGCCTAGGATTTTGGTTTACCCTTGGCCATCACCCCCACTCTTCCCCACACACACCCCAGGGAAAGAAACGGATGTCACCTACGCTCTCAGTACCTTAGCATAGTCTCGCTTTAGCAGGTGTCTCATCTTACCTTGCCTTGTTTGTGACTATTAAACAGTACAGACGAGCACCTCCAGCTTTGAAACCTGCTGTAATATTCCACACAGGCACATTTACATTTCTGGACTTTATGAATGGAACCCAATTGTGCATGTGACAATTGCAAATAAAGGGACACTCGATTGACTTTAACAAGCAAACAGGCACCAGAGAGGAGCTAAAGTGTTTCGTGTGACAGTTGTCTGGAAAATCTCCCTATGATTCCTTAAAGCTTTTTCCTTCTTTTTTTTCTTTTTTTAATGGGAAGGCTTCTCATGAGAGCAAATGTTGTAATGTTCCATAGCGGAGCTTTGTCTTCTGCAGCAGAATGAGACTCGTGTCAGTGCTGCAGTGAGTTAAGGCAAGTGCTTGGGGTGAGCTGGGGGAGTACAACTCTTTTTTTGTCTCTGTTTTTTTTTTTGTGGCACCGCCCACTTAGGAGTGGTGCCAGTTTCTGAAATACTCATACCAAACACCACAGCTTTATTGTAGTTTTAGGAAGTGTTTAACTGTAAAATACACACCTGGACAGGTAACACTGACATAAACTCCAGTCCGTTACGAAATTTCCAATCCCTGTGTGTTCAGTGAAACGCTGTTGTTCACATGGGCTCGCTTCCAAAAGATGATTCCCCCCTAGCCCGGAGGTTTGCCGTTCCCTTGCCCGGCAGAGAGTCTGCTGGGAGAAGGTAGTGGAGGGACCCGCTGCCGGCGCCCGGGGCTGTCCCCACGCGCGCAGCCGGCCGCCGCGCGGGCTAGTGCAATCAGACGCGAGCAGCGCCCGTGTCGCTGGCGGTTCGGGGAGCGCCGCCCGTCCTCCCCGTCTCCGTCTGCTCGGCGGGGCGGGTGCGCTCGAGGCCTCTTGACGCGAGCGGGCCAACGGCTTTGTTGTACGCACCTCCGTACCGAACACCGGACTGGGACGTGCCACTGGAATTACCAACCCACACTGCCTAACCAGTCTGTCGCTTGTTTTTGCGTGTTACCACCGAGCCGGGGGGGGGGGGGTGTCAGGGAGAACCGCTTTTAGAAGCAGCTCAGCCCAGGAGTTGCTGTCGAGAGTTGACGAACAAATGCTTTTATTTTTATTTTTATTTTTTTTTCCATCACTGAAGTCTCCTGCCACTCGCATGGGGTTTGGAAGATCTCGGTGTTACTACTGTCCTGAGCAGGGAGGCAGCCTGTGCAGAGGAAGGGTATCTCGTAGGACCTGTGTTTTTCCTCTAGAGTCGTTGTCAAGTGAAGTGTAGGAGGATGAGATTACTCTTGTATATTATGTGTCTGTGAACTAACTACATCTGTTACTGGAAGCTAACTTACTATAACGGGGGGGAAAAAGAAGCAATACTACTGCGTCTTGGCACTCTAGCTCAATAAGGTGTACAATTTGTACCTACCTACACCTCTTTGCATGCATCTCGTTCACAATGCTTACTTCTGATTTTTTTTTTTTTTATTGTTCTTTGTGTTTTTACTCCAAGGTAAACTTTTAAATGCAGCTTGTTCTATGTTTAGTTTTGTTCGTGTAAGAAATTGTTTAACTCATAACTGACAACCATACTTGTAATTACGTGATTGACTGATATTCCTGTACAAATGTTGCTTTTTTAAAATTAATACAGTGCTGATATGGATGGATTACATCCCAACTTAAATATGGCTTGCGTGGTTATTTCCAGACAGCGCTCTTAAATCGAATCTCCGTCGGGAAGGGCACAGAGGGGTCTGTCCCATCTGCTTCAGGGGCCACGAGGTGGGGAACCGGGTCCTCCTGACAGGGAGTTGCACTGAAACCTCTGATACTGATTGTCGTTAACAGCTCGGAGGGGGAACCGCCGCCCTCCAGAAGGAGGAATCTCAGGTGTAATCACCCTGTAAAAGTTCTGCTTTGTAGATGGGTACGGCCCAGGGCACACAGAGGGGTTTCCGTATCCCCGTTTTGTTCCTCTTCCCGCTTGACCAACCTCTCCCTCAAGGCTTCGGACTCCTGGTGCTCGCGTCTGCTGGTCAGGAAGGACCCCAGGCACCGGCCACAAAAGGTTTAAGGACGCAGCTTCCCTGCTCATCCTCACCCTCATCCTCCCGCAGCTCCCCCGTCCCTGGGAAATGGGGTCCGGGCTGGGGTAACAAACAGCAAGCGCGAAGCCCTTCAGAGCCGGGAGCTGCGTCGAGGAGAGGAGAGCGAGCGCTGTAACAGAGCTGTGATTCACACGCAGATGTCTGTGGGTGGAGAGACAGCAAAAGTAATACAGAGAATTTAAAAAAGAAAAAAAAAAAAAAGAGAGCCTGGTAACTGCCAAGCTGGAGAAGCCCCCACGCAGATGAAACCCCTTTAAATTAAAAAAAACAACACAAAGGGATTCTGTTTAACTCTTTATTTTCCATACATTAAATTTACTCAGATAAAAACATTCTAAAAATGTACAATTTTACTTTTAACAAAGTATAATAAAACATAAAAATCCCAATACCAGAATACTTGACATTTACAATTCAAAATCAAATTAGCTGAATATTAAATATTTACAAAACTATTTAAAATATTTATAAAGTTACATGCACAATTTGTAATACTAGAATTGACTGGAGTAAAAGAAATGGCTCAAATGGGAGCAGGAGTTTCCTTCATTCCTAGTGGAAAGTTATGTCCAAGAGAAGCTGTTAATCTGCACTTGAAAACACACAGGATCTGCTTTCTGCTTCAGTACCAACACGTTTCTTGCTCACGTACGACAAATTTAAGAGAGCAAAGGGGCAGTTCCAAGGGTTTATTCCACGAGATGGCGGTGGGCAGGGTTACCTCCACCGGCAAAAGCCTCGTCCCGACTCTCGCAAGTGCGCCGTTAACGTGGATTTCTGTCCAGATTTGCCCACATCCATCTCAGTCAAGAGGTGTTCTAGACTACCCCGAATCCACAGCTCCGAGTGTCCGTGACCTCCGACAGACAGACAGACAGCTGACCCACGCGCAGGGGTTTCAGATTACGGCATTTTTATTTGGGGGGAGGAGTGTTGCTCTGCTGAAAACCACCCACCACATTTAGTTTTTGAGTACCTTCACCCCGAAGCTCGCCAGTGAGAAATAGCACGAAACAGAATTTTGGGTAAGGGTAAAGGTCTAGTGTTAGACCTGTTATTTTCGGAAGTCTGGCGTTTAATTTGCCGAGATTTAATGACCGTGGTATGAAAAAGTTTCACAAAAAGTGGAGTGTGACGTGTTATCTTAAGGAAAAGTACTGTGGAACACTCTGCTCCGTACCTCACTTGCTAAAAATGAGGCTTCCCTCTTCGCTCTCCTGCTGCTTAGCGTCGAGCCTGGCGTATTTATTAATGCTTAATTTGCAGCCTGCCAGCACGAGGAGGAGTTTGCTGGAAATTCCATCCTATTTCGAGCGTTTCCATCACCAACACTCCCAAATGGAAAACACTGCTGAAACTGCACCGCACGTCGCTCACTCCCCCGAGGGACGACTCATCGCTAACTTCTCCGTGCCCCTGCAGGGGGATGACTCGGGATTCCCTTCCGTCTTACACTTAAAAAACATTTCTATTCCACAGTGAAATCCATTTTGAGAACTAATTCTTTTTATACTTTCAGGACAAAGATAGGAATAAATAGCATTCTTTGAAATCTCCATCTTTCAATGTATAAAAATAGGTTTAAAGAACTGGTTCTTTTCAGCCAGTGAAGCTGGAACTACAATTCTAAAAGAAGCTGCCTTACTTTTCGGGGGGGAAAAGACGGATTTGTGCCTTTTATAAACAGAGTAAGGATTATTTTATGGAACTAAAGTGCTGTGTTCGGACTTACCAACTTTGGTTGTTCTTGGTACAAAGCGGACAGCGTTCGCTAGCAGATCTGAAGCCACAACTCGCTCTGATTTAGGGGAGGCTCTGCAATTGCTGCTGGCTCAGCAATCATGTCTCTGTTACACTCGCGTTGCTTTAAGGTACTCAAGACTTCTGAATTTGAACTTACTCTAAAACCAGACTTCACCATTTAAAAACGTTACTTAAAAGTACACAGAAGCCACTTTAAGAAACATCAGCCTTAACTTTACACAAAGGAAACAATCCCAAAGAAAGCTCTGGAGAAAGGAATGAAACAGTTTGCTGGACAGAAGTTCAGTTTTACAGTCCTTTTGTTACGGTTTCGACTCTGCGATGAATATTGGACAAGACTGTGTGCCCAGCCCTGGGCATTAAAACAAAATGCAACTGGTACAGAATTTCTTTTTTTTTCTTTTTGCTGTTGATTTTTGCTATTTTTGAGAGGTTTGTTTTAACACTTGCATGTGTGTTGAAATGCAGTTTATTTAAATACAATTCAGTTTTAAAATAGTGTTTAAAAAAAGTGAAAAAAAAAAAAAAGACGTTAAAGTTTGGCTTTCAGCACATGTTCCAGGCCACTGGAGAGACCCTCAAAGCTGTGAATAGTAAACATCGTCACCGAAAACTGCACGTTTCCTTCAGCGTAACACGGTATGACGGATTGTTCCTACCATCGTCTCAAGCTCATTAAGGCAAAGTAAATTGCATTGTCGGTTTTCATCACTTTAGTGTTGCAGGTCTGAAGGTTGTTCAGTAGAGTACGGGTAAGCTCCTCAAACGCAGGCAGAGCGAACAGAAGCATTTCAGCAGTGTGTGTGCAATGCCGCGGGTACTGTCAGCTGGGCTGAGAATACACAAATCGCATTCTTTTTTTTTTCATTGCATAGGAATAAAAATTATCTTTTTGTTGTTGTTGTTGTTTTGTTAAACCAAACGTTAGGCAAATTTAGATTTTGGTTTCCACGAAGCCAAATGCGCTACGAGCTGCAGATCGCTCCCTGGACCGAGTTTGGTTTCTGGACATCCCATTGTCACCGTGCCGGTTTTGGCCATCTCATCGTCACCGTGCCTCTCCGGTGATGCTCCTTCACCCCGCCTGCCTCCCCGGCGAGGCTGCCGAGCGCCCGCTGAGAACGCGGGACTGACGCATGGCCCAGAACATTTCTTTCCTATGAACGTGGTCCAGGAAGGGCTCCACTGTCAGTCTGCTGCGTTACCCCCTCACGCTGACGTTCCATCGCTAAGGCCCCGTCTCCTCGGGGCAGCTCTGCGCCACCGCCACCACCACCACCACCACCACACCGCCTTTTCTCGGGTATGACTGCCCTCACCTCCCAGCAAAAGCCAGCTGCGCCACTACAAATGCTATTCATCCCGGTGTGGTTTAAACTGGTGTACGAAATACCTCCAAGTGTAAACAAGGCTTCAGACTTTAAAGGTGTCTTCCAAATTACAGTTTGCAAATATCCCTATGTCAGACATTTTAAAGCGAAGGCGTCACCCATTTAATGGCTGTCAAATTCCTCGGGTGAGCCACGAGGATTAGTATCTTCTTTCAACCAGACAGGACCAAACTGTTTCAAATTAGCAGTTCGAGATTTGTTTGGCTTCCTCTCAAGTCCTAATTTAGATTTGTCACCCACAAATTATGTACGCTAAGTAGTTAACACCAAAGCTAGTCATCTACAATCTATTGCAACGAAGGAGGCTGACAAGAAATCCTTCAAAGTCGTGATAATAATGAAGTTTACTACCTTTTACATGGTTGACTTCTACCACTTCTGAATCCTGTAGCAAAAGCCTTGGGGTAGGAGTCGAAGGGTTTTTTTATATAAAGTAAAGCAAAAGCTTACAAACTCTGCTGCCAGAGTTGGTTTGTTTGTTGTTTTTTTTTTTTTAGGATGGTTTAAAATTCATTTACAAAAGCAGAATAATAAGGTTTCTGTGAAAGAGACCTATGTACAGTAACAGGACGTAAAGGTTGTTTTGTGTATTACAGGAAAATATCCTTGAAGCCTTTATGACTCTGGAGTCTCTGGGACTTGGACCCTTGGAAACTAAGTTTATTCCACTGCTGGGAACCCAGCACTATCTAGAATAAGTGAGACAATGAAGCACGAGTTTGTTTCCAGAAGGAACCGAAACTGCCGTGTGTGTTCTTTTGGAAGGGAATGGAGAGACTGACTTAAGATTTTTATTGTGTCGTTAAGTCCCATAGCCTGCTGGTGCCAATTTTTTTTTTTAAAGTTGGAACTTCTTTGCCTCTTGCACTGGTCTCAGAGTGACACTGTCTGCTAAAAGTGCAGAAAGCTCGAAGAGTTTTACATTCTTCTGTAGTGCAATCCTTAAAAATCCCAGAGATTAGTGCCTGATCACTTTTGAAAAAAAGTAGACATTTTACCTAGCCCAGGGGTGCCAAAGTCCTTCTGGCGAACGGCCACTCCTACCCTCAGCCTCCAGCTTCCACTTCAGAATGTAGCTGCCCTGGAGTTAGACGTTTCACCTTAGAAAGTCCGCATATGGCAACATTCTCCAGCAAAAAAAAAAAAAAAAAAGTACATTGGTGGTTGTATTTGCAACAGAAAATGCAGCTGGCCAGCTCCACCATCCATCCAGTACGCACCGGTCCTATGACACGTAGTCAGAAGTTCCAACAACAAGATCCAAGCTTGAATTTGGCAATCAAAAATGGGTTTGATGCACCCCTAAGCTAGATTTTCTACCTAGTCTAATAAAGTAAAGCACCTTTGGATTAAAAAATACATTAAGCTTAACAGCAACTGGACGTCTCAGTTTTGTATTTCAATCTCCTTATACCTCCATGGCTTACAGTATTTTCTCGCCGGATGATAAAATATCAGTCTGTGGAGTCCAGACTTTCAGAGGGAGGAGCGTATTTCAGCCTGAACGTACCTGGGGAGAGGAAACAGAGGAATTAAACACCACCAACCTTTTCATGCCCGTTACGTCTCAGAACTTTCTAAAACAACCTGCTGCTCATCAGGCAAGTAAGGCGATATTCCAGCGTACCGCCAGCTTGCAGCCCCACGGTGAAGCTGCAGAAGATGCTGACAAGCACGTGTCTGCAGCTGGTGCAAATGAAAATCAAAGCATAGTTTTACATAGTAAAAGTCACCGGCTTAGACGGAGCTTTAGGGCTGGCGAAAATTTGTTTGGCATCGTTTAAATGGAAATTTAATTAATGAACTGAAATCATGAAATTCAGCTTAAAAAGACAGCTGACTATGTTTCTGAGGTTCTCTGAATTAGTTAATTTATAGTGGTCAATTACTTGAGACCTTGTCTGCACTGTATAAAAACACATACAGACATAAACTATAGACAAGATGCAGTGTAAAATATGAGACCTCCGTGCTGTTCACTCCAGTCAAAAGTTTGTAAATTTTTAAGCCCACACCACATGCAAATTATCTCAACACAATACGTCAATCAGAGTAAAAAAGAAAAATGGGACTAGAAGGTGCTCTTGGTAACGTAATATTTCTCTCTGAGTTGTTTCCCTCCCGGAATTAAGGATTTCAGCTCTCTCCTGGAGAAGCCTGTGCTGTAACCATGTAAGCAACATGCCCTACAAAATAAGTACAGCAGCAAACACGGGACCTTCAAGGGCGTTTGAAAAGTAGTTCTTCATTTAGGTTACTATTTTGGGGAGGAAGGGAAAGGGGGATCAGAGATATTCAGTTTGTAAACTTCAGGGGAACTCGCAATTATCACCAAAGATGACCTGGATGAAAAGGCATAAGCAGCAACAGCAATTCCTCTGCGATCTGTCCGCAGAAGCTTCCTCCCTCCCGCAGCGCGGGCTTCTCCCCTTCCCAGAAACCAGCACAAGCCCCGCGCAGCACCCGGGTCTGGCCCAGGGCCCTACTTGGGCCCCGTCCTCGGTTTGGGTCTGCACAAAAGTTAAGTTTCAATTTTTGTAAATATAGCTCAAAAGCACCAGATTTCAAGAATAAGATCTTTTTGTGCAAGTCAGAAATTAGAGGATACGGCACTGCCACCAGAGCCCCTCCTGCCCTCGGGTACGCAGCCCTTCCCCGTGGCTAAGGGCAACGCTCGGCGTGCGAGCCACATCCCGCGTCGGCCCCTCCGCCTGCTTTTACCTTGTCGATTGAAATCCATCGGAGGCTGTTTGCAGTCCTGAGCTCTGTGACCACTGGCCCCGCAGTTGTAACAGGAGAGATTCCCATTTTTTTTGTGAGTCGAACCGTTGCTGTTTCCCATCATTCCCTGTGCCTGATACACCCCCGCTGTCCCTGCCATAAAGTTCTGCATTGGCGGTACCGCAAACGTCGACTGCCCCGTCATTACGGAGTCTGGCGCTATACCGCTGTTGTAGGCGGTGTGGACCACGGGGAAGGTCGTGCTGCTGTTGTACTGCTGTGTGTTGATGTAGCCGTTACTACACAAAGGGTTGAAGGGCAGAAATGGAAAAGTAAACATTGAAGGTCCTGAAAACGGGTGCTGAAAATAGTTAGCGTAGCTGACGGTCATACCACTCGAACCACAGTTCCCGCTACACCCGCAGGAGCTGCACACCATGCACCCGGGCGGCTGCGGTTGCTGCTGCTGGTGGTGATGGTGGTGATGGTTCTGGTTTGGTACTGGGATGCTCCCTGCGGATCCGCTGCTGCTGCTGCTGCTGCTACTGCTGCTGCTGCTGCTGCTGTAGAAGTTGTTCTCAGCAACAGATGAGAGTGTGGGGCTGGAGCTGGGTGCGGGGCAGCTGGGCAAATTCGCCATGGTTGCAAATGACGTGGAGGGGTGGCTGCTGGAGGAGGCCGCGTTACTGTTCGCGCAGAAGCTGCCTTGCATTGGCGCCACTGGCACGCTGCTCATTGCAGAAAAGGCAACTTTGGTGTTGGCTGTGTACAGAGCAGTCCGGGGATTTATTATTGCAGGGGACACCGTTATTTGCATATTACTGGAGCAGGAAGTCTGTCCGGCAATGGCAGAATCAGTAGGAAGAGACGAAGACACCAGGAGTTTGATGGGTGGACGAGCCACGTGGAAGACTGTGCTGGATGTTACAGTGGCAGCAGTACTGGTTTCTACTATTAATCCTGGCTGCTGAGCTGTTTTTATCACTCTGTCCAGAGTCGAGGCGTGTACGACTTTGGTTCGAGGACCAAAGTTAATAGTAGATGTGGGTGAGCTGTTCTCAGCAGCCCCTGACAGCACTTGCAAGGGCTGGTGGGGAGAAGACGCAGACATCACATCCACCACGGTATTTCCAAAACTCTTGTCCATTTTTATGCTGCCCCGAGGTCCAGGAGAAACTTTATTTCTTTCTTCTAAAGATAAAAGTGAATGCATAGACGACGAAAGTAGCTTCATGTCTGCATTGCCGCGGTCTGATTTATGCACTGAATTTAGCATCCGAATGGGGGTGATATGAGTAGAGGCCGCTGACATCATTTGCATTGGCAGAGCGTGGTGGCTGGACGGATTGGAGCCTGCATCGTTTTGCACTGGTAAGACCTGAGCCGTGGGTCTGGCAGAGCTCGAAGTGAAATGATTCAGTAACATCACTGGCTTCTCCTTTTCCGAACCGTCTAAGTGAATCTCTAAACCTAGGGACAGAAACATCTATAAATACAACTGCTTCACCAGACGAAGCTGGGCAACACGGGCACCCTTCTCTGGTTGGTTGTGCTTACGTCTCTCGTTCTCCTCGGCGCTGTCTGAGCTCTCTTCCCTCGTCTGGATCCCCATGGGGCTGGAAGAAGAGCTGGAGTACTCGGAAGAGCTGCCCTCCCGGGGCAGTGGGTGGGCTGGCTGATCCACATCCACTCGCAGCTCTGCGGATAAAGGGCGCGTCAGCGATCGGGGAATGCAAACGAGAGTGGTAGCACCTACTTGACGGGACCTAATGACAACTGTTTCACGACACCACCTATCATACAGCGACGCGCGAGATTTACAAAGATACACATTGGCTAAGAAGCAGGAGTCTAGAGGCGTAAGAGTCGCTGACTGGCGCAGCTGGCCGTTCACATGGAAGCCGTCAAGAGGAAACTACTTTTTATTACACTCCATATACACAGCAATTGGACTTTTTGGTTGCTCCCTATTAAGCCGATGGCATTTTGGAAGATAAAGCATGTGACGGGTTGGCGGGAAAGCAGTACAAGAATGAGCTTGCTCTCGTACCAGGACATATTCAGCCCTGAGAGCACATCCGTGTCCTCTGCTCCTCTTTCTTACCTGCAGCATGGTTGCCACGAATGCTCTGGATAGGTCCTACATGCGTAGTAGGGGGAACCCTTGCCACACCGCTGCTGGTAACTGAAGAAGGTGTTGTGGGGTTTAGGCACCGTTTCTCCGATTTTTCTCTGTAGAGTGATGGAAAAAGGTATGAAGAAACCAAAACTGGCTAAAGCACAACAGATGAATTGATTTCTGAATGAAACCGAAGCAAACAAAGCCCACTAAATAATCCACTAAAACGTTAGGTTAATTTCAAATGGAAACATTCGGAAATTACATCAATCTTGACCATAGCTTCTTGCCAGCAGTTACATTTGGACTGTCTGCCATCTGATTACAATACTAATGCTCTTATTTGTAAAAGGTAAACCATCGCCAAATGGTGACTAAATTCCATCACACATTACGTAGGTGTCCCAAACCTAGCCATGCACACCAAAAACCAAAGAGAAGCCAAATGCAGTCCAAAGTTTTCATTATGCAAACACGCTCTGGAAAAACTAAGACTGATGAAAAATCCTGTCAGGGAGCTTTGATAAATGGGTACGGATTTGGATTTTTTAATTGGTTTTTAAGTAACTGCAGTAGCTTCAGAATAAACATTTCCCTCTAAGTGGAGATGCAACAAATAGGACAATCTGTTGCATCCATTTCCCCAAAGGACTATTAATATTACACAGAGCACTGTCCTTCTTTATAGCACCTTCACCACATAAAGCTGTGATCTTCCTGGGACCGGGGTGACCTGCAACAGCCCCGACTTTCAGTGGTTTGTCCCCATACAAAGTTAGAAGTCCAGATCCTGTAGGGGTATCATCTGGCAGCCCACACCCCAGCTCCGGCAGTCAGCAGAGGCCTGAGCGGCTGCAGCTGCCACAGCTGGCTCAGGTCACCGCGGGACACCACGGAGGCTCTCAAAGTAGCTGTGCTCCATCCGCACTGACTGGAAGCCCAAAAAATTGTCAGGTCTTACAAAGAAAAAGTCCTGCTGGACATCCTGACTTTCTGTGTTCATCAACTGAGCTTGTAAACCCTCCAGCTCAGCAGTTCGCTTGCCTGATCCCCTCCTACCCCATGAATCTCTGGTAGGTGGTAAGCCCAAAACCTAAATGGGCTTCGCACACCTGCTTTACAGTACCTATTATACAAGTTTAAAGAAAACCCTAAGCAACAATATGCATCTTTCGTAAATTATTTTAAGAATGTTCCCCTCCTTAGAAGAGCTGTCAACGTTACAGGTGAAGACGGGTTTTATGTTACAAGTGGGTTGCCATATCCTTTTAAAATGGAATTCATAAATTCTTTACATTTGGTTATCCTTACTACAACCCTGAACAGGCAACAGTAAACCAGTCAGTCCTAAATATTATCTAGTAAACCCCATTTCAAGAGCTTTTCAAAGTAACCGACACAACTGCAGAAGAAGGGAGATATGCATTATCCATATTTACAGGTGGGAATCCTGGTAGGTTTATGGTCTGGAAAGCGAAGACCATTGTAAAACTCACACTAAATAGCTTATGACCTTAAAAAAATAGTTTTTCCCTGCCACTTACTTCTCCAACTCTAGCTGGGTCTTGAGCTTCTTCTTTGCTCCCATGGTGAGGGATTCAAACTTATTCAGATCTTCCTCAGTAAGACTCAGAAACTTGTAAAGAAAAAAATGTGTGCTTAGTTTTACAGCCCGAAACATTCTTATTTACAGTTTTCAGTAACGATCAATTCTGAAAGGCAACTTTAGAGACATTTTTTAAACGTATGTTAATTCAAAGAAAGTCTCTACTCCAGTTTTAAATTACAGAATCAGTGTAGAATAAAAGTGTGGGGGACTGGCATGAAAGAAGGAACATCTGTACATTAAATTTAATTAGGTGTGTGCTTATATTAACTATTCACAGTAATGATGAAGTAATTCATGTACATATTAAAATAGAACTTTGTGCTATAAATGAGTTCAAGGATCTGTTTCTCAAAAAAAATCACTCTATTTTTCCTAGGTATGTCATTTAACACAGAAATCAATGTGCAGTTATCTCATCAGTTTAATTGGAAAATATATTCCAAAATTAAATTTTATAATAAAATATAGACCTAGCATATGAAAATAAAATATATACGTTTATAATATAATGTAATGAAAAATAAAGCCAGCAAAGTATGCATAATAATACCTGCTTTTTTAAAACACACTCGAATATGCATGGTTTTGCTATTTTATTAAAGGAAAAAACACTATATAGTTCCCCTCACATAATGAAGAAAATCAAATCGGAAGACACGGGTAACAAATTGCAATTAAGTACATACAACATACTATAACCAGCACAATGGCATCCCAGTTTAGACCTGGCTCAACCTAAGCACTTAGTCCACTGGAGGGCGTTCAAGGCTAAAAGACAGTATGATTTTTCCAGACGGAGCTGAGTAAATGCTGTAGAAGTATTCTATTTAGACAAAATCCAGCACACATAGCTATCATTCGTGACTCTTACTATGCAAATACATAAGCGATTATTTTTCCACAAGAATTTCTGCAGAAAACAAACACCTCACATTCACTTGCAGGTACGTGCACATGCTAAGGTTCACGTCAGAAGTCGCGGTGAATCTATTTTTTAAAATAAGGATAACCAAATATTTTGGGAGAAAAGTCAATCTAGAAGCAGAAATAATAATTTAAAAAAAATCAACAAATTTTAGTTATCTACTGCACATCAAAGAGATGAGCAGGGATCCAAAGAAGAGCTCCTACGACAGCATCCAAGTTGGATCTTCGAGCATTGAGTGAAGATTTCTGGAACGGGCAGCAGCTGTTGAACAGCCCAGGCCCCGGACACAACACCGATCAAACATAGGAAGAAGGTTTTCCTCAAAACATTATTGCTTCAAGAGAGTGCAAACCTTCATAGCGTTTGCCAATAACTGCTGCAATTCTCAATGCAGATGTTTGCAGCCTCTCTCTCCCCGCTGGAGAACAGCAGGATAATTTAAAAGCGGGTTTTCTTTTCTTAATCTCCTGCCCTACCTTCTCCATTGTGAGCTGTTTGAAGACAGGGTAGTATTTGTGCAACCGCAGTTTCCTGAGCCAGTCTAAGATCCCGTTTTGCTCCTGTGTCTGAGGGGTCTGCGGACTGGAAGACATTAACATGGGTGAAGAAGAGGCGTCCATCGGGGTGCGATAGGCCAGCGATGAGCCGGTGCCTCCAGCGTGGGAGCAATGGGGTAGTGCAACAGGAGCAGCAGCCGAGTGCTGAACGTGATTCTGAGAAGACTGAATGCCAGCCACTCCACATATAGGTCTGCAAAATAACAACATTATTTGAGTTAGCACACCGAATCCGTCACCCGAGTTCAGCTACCATGGCCATATAAAACTACCACTTCCAGGATTTCTGGTAAAACCCACGCTGATGTGTACCTATGCTGTTCAATAGCGCAATAAACCCAGTGCAGTTTATGGCAAATAGTAAGCCTTATCTTCAGCTTAAGCAGAGGTTTCCTTCTATAATCACAGATAATATATGTCCTACTACCTCTCTGCGATTACAAAAAGGTTTAGAGGGAATGGGCGTGGTTCAGCTTTGCATTATTAAAAAGAAGCCCAAACATAATCCTGTGGAATTTTATTATACATGTGGAAGTGGCAAAATAACCCACAATATTGGCTTCCTGGAGGGTTCTGTTTTTCTGTTTGAGAAAAGGAAAATTGCCTCTTAAACAGAATGAGTTCTGAGTTTGTTAAATCCTAACAAAAGGCAAGAGAATTTCTTTCCTTCTTTTCCCAGGGCTGAGTTGTACCTCCCTTTAGAAGAGGTTTCCTTCCTCCCTCTGAAAGGAAATCCCTGCTGTATAAGGAAACATTCAAATATGCTGCAGGGAAAAAAAACCCTTTCAGAGACGCTCTAGTCTCCCTTTGCCCACAAAGACTAGGGATGACCAGATCTGTGCCTGCAATTCGGATGGTCATTATTCCTTACAAGTATGTGATTAAGACCATTACAACTGATCACAGAGAAACCATCCATCACTGCAGCTCAACATTGAAGTGTTGATGCCAATTAGTAGTTACAGCTTTAAACATTTTGAGAGACACTGCTTAGAACGGGTGTTTATAGGTTTTACAGCCAGCAGGAACACCGCAATCATCTGATCTCATCTCCCATATAACCCCGGTCAAAAGGTTTCCCTAAATTCTTCCTGGAACACACACATTTCTTAGGACAAGAGAGCCACTGCTGATCTCACAACCGCCAACGACGACAGGTTCTGTCACAATTGTAGAAAGTTTGGTCCAATGGTAGTTACATTTTATATCCTTTATTTTTGAAGCTGAAGTTGAATTCTATCTTCCATTTCCAGGAATTATATCATGTTACATTTTGACTTGCAAACTGTCTGTTACCTAAGTTTTGTGGTCTTTGAGATGAACTCGCTGCAAAACTTTTCTTCACGCAATTACCCATACTGAGCTCTTGCAATTATTATTATAAGATGTATTTTCTTATGACATTTAAAGAACGAACAAATGACAACACTAGGAACGCTAGTACCTTACACCAACATTCTCACCATTTGTCTGTTTTGGGCAGACCCCACACTAAGGATAGCATTTCTTAACATCTTCTCCAGATGAATCTGAAAGTGTACACTCAAATAAATTCCCAAGGGGAGACAGATAATTACCTATGTAACGGGTTTTTACAACTAACCGGAACAAATGTCAACAAAATAAATATTTCACCTTCCAGATGTTCCCAGCGTAGTTCCCACTTTATAAAGGGAAGGGTTGCCAGGATCTAAACACAGGGAACAGAAGTTACAAATGGCATCAGTTTACGAAGTGTACATCAGTACGACAAATTCATTTTTAAACTTCATTTAAACTTACTTGAACTCTGAAGTTGCTGTGAAGGAGATGAAGTGCTGAAGAACTTTCTAACATGGTCATTTTTCACCACGTGGGAAGGTAACGGTGCCAAATACCTGCAGGTTCATCAAAAGCAAACAAACCCCCCCATTCTGTTATATCTGATTTGCAGCTGCCTATGCAATCATGATTGTAGACTGCACAGGAAATTTTGAAATGGAATTTGAAATTTTGAAACTAAAACATAAAAGACCTTTCAAATTAACCCCACGCAAATCTGATTCAAAGCAGAATTGAAACGCATAGATATTCTTATCCTTAATACTACTTAAACACGTGTTACCGTTGCGTTGCTTTCACTCTGTTTAGTGTTTCAGTAAAGATGCTTATTTTAGGAACACTGAACACTTGTAAGGCAGAACATGTTCAAATATAAACTTGAAAATTTCCTTTCAAATTCATGAACCTGAAAACCATAAAATATAGATATATCTGTTATTTAATTTTCTCCTCTTCGAGATAAACAGCAGATGCAGAGTCTGGCAGCGTAGGGAAAAAGGCTGTAAAACTTACGTCACATTTTCCCCGGGATTGCTGTGCCTCTTTTGGGCGAAAAAATGGCAATCTCCTAAAACTTTGCAATGTTTAAAGTGTGTTCTATCAACACAACTAGACTTCTTGTTATGCAAACTTGACTGCCTTTTGCCAAATCTGAAAAGGTATAAAAAGCTGTTAAAAAACGAGAGCGGTTTGACCATGTATTTGTATTTTTTAAAAAGTCTTTGAGTAAAAAATAATTCAAGTATACCCATACGCGAATGTGCTTTCCACCTTGAAAAAATCACAGTTCGTTTCTGAATTTTTCAAATATGTGGCACTTAACAGCTTCTTTCTCTGCTCCAAAGATACAACCGTTGCTGTGTAAACGCAGATTGCTGCTCTATTAACCTAGATTTGTAGAGACTGTTGCTAGCTAAACAGCAGCAGCAGCAACATCCATTCTCTCTCACCCTCCCTAATTCTCGTCAATAGGCTGTGATCCTCAAAGCACAGAAGGAACCGTTTGAAATGTTAACGCCGTTTGCCATGAAAAATAATCTAGGCACGCACCTGCTGGCTCTGACTATGGAAAAACAGTATCCACTGTGGCTCTGCCAACGGTGGACAAAAGTCTGTGTTGACTTAGGGAAAATAGGTGTTTAGCAGAAGTTCTAACAAAAGTTAATTAGTATTTTAAAATGTCATTTAATACTTTGCATAGATGCAGACAGTAGCAGCTGAAAATAATTTAAGTCCCTCAAATTTTCCTAGCAAAACTATTTCAGTATTTAGAAAGCGAAAACTGACGTGACCTGCCACAAATGATAATTTTTTAAATGGTGTTTTAGATTAGATAACATCCAGGTGATTTGTGATAACATGAGGAGGTACTATCTAAGGCTTCAAAATTTTCTTGGCTGTTAATGGCTTCCAAAAATTTAATGGCTATATTATACGCATACACACCTACCTTTTCTAAATTAAATAAACACCACAACAACCTAAAACAGCAGAGACAAAATCCCCACAACCCATCCCCCAATACAGAAAGATGACTATTCAGGCAACTATTCTTTCCTGAGTTTCGGGGTTTTTCTTAAAGCAGTTCCGTCTATTTTTTGAGCCCAAATCAAGTTTCTGCAAAGCCAATGATCCTCTATTTGTTTTTAACAAGGAATGAGGAAATGTCAATTCTCCAGCAAGCTTAATACAGAATATTATTACCATCTGTATTTCTGAAGAAGGAATTCCTGAAAGATTCTTATGCACTGCAGTTATTGGAACATCAAGAAATAATGCTTAGGATCAGGCTCTAATTTCTTCAGGTAATTTATAATGTGAACATAATATTTATATTTCCTGTTTCTTTCTTCTGCTTGGTGAAAAAAGCCAATGTGTCAAGATAAAAAAAAACCCACAACAATAAAAAACCCAGCATACCTAAGGTCCGATTCCAGGTCCATGTGGTTCCGTTCTAGGTAAAATGAATCTGGACCAGCTAGGCAAGGAATGAATTTCTCCAAGTTTTCTTCTGGATACAGCTGAGATAGCTAAAGGTGGATGATATTAGAAATAATAAGTGAAAAGAAGACTTTTTACTCATATGAGATTCAAGGCACAGCAATTTATAAGTCAAAATTTTCATGAAATTCAATCTGTCTGTATTATCTCAGTAGATTTTCAAAAATGTCATTAAACAAAATTACATACAGGGACAAAACACCACTCCGTTTTCAAAGTATTTTTCATATTGCCTTTACCTTTGAAATAAATTCAGTCACTTCAGCGGAAGATTTGGTTACCAACGTCACTGAAGAATCAGACCACAGGACCTTAGGAAGTAAGAAATACTCAGTTTAGTAACTAATAGTCAGGGATTTAAGTTTGGTTCCAAAAGATCAATGATAGGTATCAAATATCCCCCACAGACTGCGAGAAAGTTTGTAACGTGTGACATCAATAAGGAAAAACTTTTTTTGTGCACAAGTAACTATTACTCAGTCCTCCCTCGCTGCCTGGTTCTTGCTGTTATTATACTTAACGACTATTCTGAATGCTTAAAAAAGCACTTCATAGTTTACACAGCCATTGCACGCTGCAGACATCCAGTATTAAGAAACAGACTACTAAGTAATGGAAATTTTTTATTATTATTATGATGATTGTTAAAGAAAACAGCTGGTTTGTAGAATCTGATGGACAATATGAACAACTCACCACAGCACAACAGTGCCTATTTATAATTAATCAACTCCATGTGCCATGCAAAGTTGAAGATGGCAGCAAATCACCCCACTGCAAAAAAAGGCAAAACCTTAGAAGTGAAAGCTGCAGCTACTGTTCTAGCTACGCTCTTTAGACACCACCTTGGATATGCCCTGGAAAAGGGAAATCATTCAGTATCTCTTCCCATACGCTTTCTGCATTAAGTCATTACATTCTTAGATACAGAGGCATTTATTGGTTGGTAGATGATTAGTTTAAGTGAGCCAAAAGTCAGGATTTCTTGGCTCGAAGACTATCAGCGTGAGACTGGCCAACGATAAGTCCCTTCAGACTTAAGTATCTTTTCAAGGCGTTTGAAGGCGTATGGATCTTCAGCAGTTCTCCAGGGGAAGAAGCTGGTTTTATGCGTTTAAGAATCAAGGGGCCATCTTCTCACATGACACGAGTTTCAATGACAACTAAAAACATACACAAAGTTTTTCCAGCCATCAGAATGCTGCCAAAAAGACTGGTGAGAGGAGAGTATTTCAAAATATATTACATAATGGAGGAATTTCCTCTCTGCAGAGCTGTTACACAAAAAGGGAAAGAAAAAAAAAAAAAGAAAATAAGAAAGAAAACTGTTTCTGGTTTTACAAAGCCTGTGGGGTTTTTTGTTTGTTTTTCAAAGTTCGTGATAAATTAATACTTTTTTAAATTCATCAGAAATTTCAGAAACTATAGAAGTTTATTTCTTTCTAGTTTTGTAATAACCTGACATTTGTAATGACTTATGTTTTGCTAACTTGTTATAATTTTCAATACTTATAAAACAATAATGTGAACTGTAAACGCAGGGAACAATAGCATTGCCAAGTGATGCTGAAAACACTAAACTGCTCTATCTATTGACCTTCTATTCCCAAGCTACTAAACAAAACATTCAATAGCTGGGTTTCTAACCCAGCAAACAGTAATTTATTAGCTCATCTAAACTACATACTGTTCTGTCAGTTACAAGCTGTCACGTGAAATACTGGTAAAAATAATTTCTGGTATTTATAGAAAAATTTGTAACAGGAAAAGATGTTTTCACAAGATAGTAATACGTAATCGGAGACAACTGCATACTTCATAAAGATATTTAAAACTCCTTGAAAAAATCCCTTCTAATATCGATGACATTTGGAACAATCGTGGGATTCAGAAAATTCAGAACATTATCCATGAATCAAGTCATGAAGAAGTTAATGTTCTTAACATCACAAGAAGATGCTGAACCGACGCTCTATCTTGGGTGGTAGTTTTGAAGAAAGACTTTTTTTTTTTTTGGTAAAAGTTGTAGATAATTGAAATTCTACTGTCCGTTTTCTTCTGGGTTCTCCTTTTCTCACCAACTGTTTGGCTCCGTTGCCTCATTAAGCAAACCAAAGACATTTTCTGGGCTTTGCATTCTAAATGTTGGAATACGCCGTTCCAACTAGATGGGAGAAAAGCGGTTTGTCATTCTTTCTCGCCAGCACCCAGAATCCAGTCTCCGCTATTAACACAAGGCTTCACAGAATGAAGTCATCCCTCCACAGAAACTGTGAGCAATGACTGAACCTCCAAAAGCTGCGTAAAAGCAGGGGGAGGGAAGCCGCTTCTCCTAGCAGCTTGTGGCTAGCCACTCTCATTCCAAAGAAACTATTCTCACTTCCACTTTGAATTTGTCTGGCTTCAATTTTCAGACAACGGTTCCTGTTATGCCTTTTTCTGCTAGATTAACTCCCCCTTTACCATAAAATATCTTCTTCCCTTTGAAAATGCTTTTATATGATATTCAAAGTCATCTTTCAGTCGAGTTCTTTAAGTCTCTCACCACATGGCATTTTCCTCAAGCCTTGAATAATTTCCATAGCTATTTTCCATACTCTTCAACGCCCCTTTTAAAACCAGTAACGCCTGAACCATATGCCGGTCTCACGCTCCCCTCAACGCTGAATACAAAGATGAATGACCATCCTACCTCTTTTCTGATACATGCAGCACTGCCCTAAGAGCCTAAATTCTCTTCTTTGTCCAAATGAAGACTTAATTCTTTCTAGCTTCTGCACTCCAGCATATTGACATCCATTCTGTGAGTGTGGCATATTTTCCCCTAAATATATACTTTGTCACAATCTGCTGCATTAGAGTATTTTTATTTTGCCTGCGTCCTGTACTGCTTCATCCACAAATACTCATCAACAGCAATTTCTGACTACTTCCAAATCATTGATTAAAAAATATGTCTACCACCTATCCTCAAGGAGCTCCACTAGATCCACTTCTGGGATCTAAAAATAAAGTTTGAAAATTTAATTTCTCCTTAAGTATTATCCTCCCCCTTCTTTCATAGAAAAAGAAAACCCCAATCACCAAAACTTACCTCAAAGGAATATTCAACGTTTCTTTCATTTTTCTTGTGTGCCAGTCCCTTTAATTCCACTTTCTCAACACTCACTATGAAAAAAACAAAGAGATAAGAAGAATAAGGAGGATATTCTTAAACGCACGCAAAAGCCATGACTCTTCGGTAGTGCCAGGACTTGTGTTGAGAGCTTCAGGCGCGCAGCTCGGGCTTGCCTGGCCCGGCAGATAGGCAGGTTGATAGCGCTGCTCCATGAGGCTTCCAGTTCCAGCCTTAGCACGGCTTCCTTTCAACCAGGACCCAAACAAGACGCTAAACGCAAAGTTCTTTATTTCCTTGTGGCCTTATCATACCGCTCATCGTCGTAATAACAGAACGCTACACAAACAGGCACGGATTTATCTTAATAACATCAAGAAGCAAACACCATCCCTCCGAGGGAAAACTTGGCGCACAGAGAAACGAAGACGGGCAAAAGGCTCCATGTTTTCAGGAGCTGATTTTGCAAGGAGTTTAGTGTGTTTTTATTGCTGTGTTGACATCACGACTCCTCCTTGACTGCAGTTTCGTTGAAAATTTCAGCCTCGATCACTGCAATTTGACTAAGTTGTAAGTAAAACCAGGATCTTACCGTGGAAAGGGTTGAGTAACAGTACAGGTCACTGCTTCCATCTCCATAGATGATATGCAGCCTCTAAAGACACGATCTTACGCATCTGGTATTTGATATGCTACATTCTTGGAGACTCTCATTTCCCAATGCACACAGATCAGAAATTCCACCGTGCTGAAGTTTATGAAGATTACTTTACTGACTTTCTATTGCTCTTGCAAATTTCTCCTGCCTTTTGACTGCACGCTTGGGGATATACAGACAGAATTTTTCTTATAAAAAGCCAATTTACATCGCCTTAAAAATTCAAAAGCAATTATACTAAAACAAAGTCACTAGAATTTTACCTCCAAGCGACAGGTGCTTGAAGGGATGCACACTGTGTGTATATTGTGTTTTCGCTTAGTGGTTCTAACAAGCAAAACCCAGAGTCCTACCACTTTCTTTCTGGGGAATCACCATTTACAAAACGATTACCTGTTTTCAAGACTATTTATACCCTCTATTACCTGCAAGACTCAAACCTACGTTTATCACATATAACTTTCTCGTAACATAACTGCCTGACAACACAGCTGCAGTGCAAAAGCCACAGTGACAGCATTACACTGGGCAACCTGTTTCATCAGCCTCACATCTATTCCCCACGGTGAGACTTCAGCCAAAGCCACCCTATTGCCTATCTGGAGCGTGATTTTCCTCTACCTTAAAGCAATCATGACCTAAAGTCTTTATTGTGACCATTTAAAAGTTTTCATTGTGTCCTTTTCATTTAAAAATGTTACAGCCTAGGTCTTGGCTGTTTTAAAGACCTCCTCTTTGAGTCTTATTTATTTGCAGTCCAAATTTTTCAAACTAGCAAGTTTTAAATAGATCTACAGATGTTCGTGCCCATCTTTAAAATACAGAATTAACATTTCCCTTATGATCACGTCAACCATTCCTTCTCCATGTAATTCCCAATTACAATAACATAAATCCCTGAGCTGATGGATAATGTCAATTCATTACTTACTACTTTCTCCTGCATATTATGCTTTTTGTAGAGACTTGCTCCTCTTAAAATTTTCAGTGGATTCCCCTCATGCTTCTGAAATTATTTTACAGTACTACCACGCTGTTACACCACATGCTGAGCACCACAGGAATAAATCTTCTGCATGCCAGATATTGATGAGCTATCTAGAGAATATGTAGTAGCGTGAAGATTTAAACATGCACATGGTTCTGAGGTTTTCTTGCCATTTTAAGAAAAATCTAGCTCGGTACACTTATTTAAGAGAACTCAGGGCATCCTTAATTGTGATCACAGTTAAAATATACCGAATATTGATTGGAATTATATGTACTTCAGAATTATAATTAGAAAGAACTTGTAAGTGGATATTGAGAAGGGGTATCACGATACTGTTGGGGAAACAGCTGAAGAATGAGCAAACAACATGTAGAAAGCCTAGTGTCAACTGCCGCAACATCTGTTTTTGGAGTAGGACAAAGAAAACCAGAAAGACATAGCAAGTGTTACTTAACATTTGTCACAAATCCAATGTTACTTTACTGAAACTGTTCTTATTGCTGGCATTTCTACAGTATTCAAATACCATCTCTTCTATCTTGTCAGTATTCCTTTACAGTAACTCAAGCAAAATAGGATCACCTATCAATATAAAATAAAGCTATTTCTGTTTTACTATGTGGGTTAATAACAAACTTTAAATCACCTGGTGGATTTTGTTGTGCTGACAGTTACATGACCTTTTCAAGCTAAAGTTCTGAACTTGTTCAGTTAATACAATCTGCTGCAGTGAATATATCCTCTGGAAACTGATTGCAATTAGCAAAGTGAACCATTAGATAGATATTTCTGCACTGACTGCAGTGATCCTAAACCGAGTCTTGTAAGAGTAGGTCTGTTCTAAAGCATGAAATATAGTTCATTGTGCAGCAGCAATATGCTTCTAGGAACAATTGACTGGATAAATTCTAACATTATACAAAGTGCTCCAGGAATTTTCTCCCAACTAGCTAACACCATGAAAAATATAATCCACCTAAAAAATTCTAGTGTTCTTGTTCAATTTGTCAAGTTGTATGTTTTTGTTACATGGCCTCTCACAGACTCTTCGTATTATTTAACTTGTGGTTGATTTTATTAAAATAGCCTTCCTAAACCTACCATGAAGCGTACCTTTAGTCAGAACAATCCATCATACAAAACTAAGGAAAAGAAAGGTGCCATCTACCAAGCCGGAGTCAGTGGCTATTAAATTTTCTGTCTAAAAAAAAGATACTTTTTTTTACTGTATTTACTCTCAAAAGCATGGGAAATTGCTCAAAGAGCTGACTCTACCCAATATCGCTATAAATGATTCCATGACCAGAAAAACCTTTGTACAGAATTCAGGACACATGATACTGTTGTCTTTTCAGGATGCTGAATTCAGCAAAACTCAAGCTTCCCAACCCAAGGGATTAAAAAAAAAAAAGTTAATGTTTCTAATTCAGGAGACAGCCAGAGCAAGTATATTTGCACTACTTTAAATCTGAGCTTTACGTCTGGAACTAATCAATGGGAACTTATCCACAAGTAGTCCAGCTACGCTCTGCACGTCAGGCTTCGTTGCTGTGCACAGGGCAGGACCCCACCAGAGCTTCTTGGCAGGGTATCAGTCATGATATGAGATCTGAGTGACATAGCTGTCTGTCTGTCCGTTCCTCTCTCCCAGCACTCCCCTGTAAAACGATCCAAGAAAAGCACTCGTGTGTGTCTGTGTACATGCCTCCCTCCCTGCTAGGCTTTCTAAGCTGCATTGGCAGAGGGGCACAGGAGACTTTTCATCATGGAGATTTATTCATAATTATCTGGGAAATTAAGGCAAGCAAGTGAAACAGTGGGATGAGATCACAAATGACATGTGAAAGTGGTACAGAAACACAAAGGAGGTTTGTGAAAATTCAGTGCTGTAGAGAAGCTCCCATCAAGGCTGTGGCACCCTCCTCTGTGTTACAACTGTCCTGCGGCATCATTCAGGTAAGGCCAGGGTACTGGGACACAGAATCATAGAATGGTTGGAGTCACAAGGGACCTCATCTAGTTCCAACCCCCCTGCCCTGGGCAGGGACACCTCCCACCAGCCCAGGTTGCTCAAAGCCCCGTCCAACCTGGCCTTGAACACCTCCAGGGATGGGGCAGCCACAGCTTCTCTGGGCAACCTGGGCCAGTGCCTCACCACCCTCAGAGTAAAGAATTTCTTTCTAATATCTCATCTAAATCTCCCTTCTTTCAGTTTAAAACCATTACCCCTTGTCCTGTCACTCCACTCCCTGATCAATAGTCCCTCCCCATCTTTCCTGTAGCCCTTTAGGTACTGGAAAGGGGTATAAGGTCGCCCTGGAGCCTTCTCTTCCCAACTCTCTCAGCCTGTCCTCATAGGAGAGGTGCTCCACCCCTCGAATCATCTTCTTGACCTCCTCTGGACCTGCTCCAACAGGTCCACATCCTTCTTACACTGGGGGCTCCAGAAACGGACACAGTATTCCAAGTGACGTTTCACAGGAGCAGAAGGGCAGAATCACCTCCCTCAACATATCCACACATCCCTAAGCATGCATTCGTAGTTACTAATTATCAGATTTTTAAATAGCTGAACCTTTGTCTTTTGCTGAACTCTACTTTGAAAGGCCAGCAGACAGTACAAAGACATCTTCATTCATTCAGATCTTCTGTAATAAAATTTCCTAAGGTTTTTTTCTTATTACTTTATTTGCTGCTTTCCTTTAAACACAAAAGAGAAGGATTCTTCATGTAGTTTTCAACTGCACATCGAATTGTATTAAGCGGGGAAGCTCACATTTGAAATGCTACAGCACAGAGGCAGAGTCAGTTCCTCGCATGGGTGGGATTTCCATGTCATATTTTCTCCTTTTCAATTAGTGCTTTTTTTGTTTTCCCCATTTTTCCAAAATGTCCAGGTAAGACAGATCCAGTGAGTTTGAAGACATTTTACTCAGTTCTGTTTTCCTATTCTAGCCTGGGATTTTTACACGTTTGGATGACATCAGTTGATACCGTCCCCTCTCCTCCCAAGCAGGTATTAAACCCTCCGGCTTCCCTGATGCCAGCCACTGACCAGCCTCTCCCTCTGAAAGCGCAGGATCTTGGACCTCCTCCTTCTAAAACCATCAGCAGCTACATAAAATGCAAAAGACCAATTCAAATGCTTTAGAGTTAGCTGCTCCTGACAGGTCAAGGTCAGGGTAAAACATGCAGTGGGTGTGGGCAAAAGCAGAAAAGACATCATTTTTGGATGACACCTTAATATCCCATTGTAAATTGTGTTTCTTATAACCCTCTTTTTTCAACTTCTGGATCAAGCCACTGTTACCCGGTAAAAGGACCAGATAGATTAATGTCTCAATCCGCACTGAGAATTTCTGTGTTCCGTCTGAAAAAGAATTGAAGATAATCACAAGAGCTGACTGAAGGCTAGCCCCTTTAAATAACACCCAATATTTCAGCCCTAACAAGCACTCTAAAATTAAATCAAACATCCATTGCATCAGTTGTACTGTACAAATCAATATAATTTGTATCACTGTTTTCCCTTTAATTTCATGAATAGATTTATACAGGGTTGGTTTTTTTTTTTTTCACATTTTTCTTTACCGAGAGAAAACATACATGAGAGTCTAGAGCTTTTTTTGTGCAACACTAGATGAAAACTACAAATAAGACTGCAAGCCTGGAGCACATCACAAGAGCTGGGTTAGACTGAATGACATTGAAAGTACCAGGAAAAATGTATTTACCACACAGTCTGAAAGTGTAATTTCTACTCCATACCTAGCAAGTTATTTCCCTTTTTATTAAGTTACTGCATGTAGGTTCAGTTTGTATGGCATGTAGCATGGAAATACCGTTCTCCAACATTCAGGTGGTAAAATTTGAGCGTCATGAGACTGGGCTGAACCTGTGCAGCTCTTAAGACATGGAACTTAACAAAAAAGCAGAAATGCTACACTTTATTTTTAAGCAGGAAAAAAAACATAAGTAAAATTCTTTAGTTTGTGTTATACAGGAGACCAAGTACATAATCATAATTGATGCTTCTGGATTTAAAGATTTATTAGTTTTCATTCATGAAGCTGTGCCTCCATGGAAATAAGCACTCAAACACAAATACAGCGATCGAGTTTTTGCTGAAAAGGTCTACCTAACAAAAAGGAACTAATAAAATACTTTCCACATCCTTGTTTATACAGGAGTGGTAACCAAAAATGCAACACCAAGACTTTCACATGCCATCTCCTCTTGTTTTTCTAAAAGAAATACATCAAAAGCAGCATTACTCAATTACAGTTGTCCATTAGACATCAGAAGGTAATCCCAAGTGACTGCACAAAAACTGTAAACAAAAACCCACAAGGTCTCTCCACTCAGCCCCCAAACCCACCAATATTTATATTCCCATACATACAGACAAATGTCAGGGAAACCAGGGGAAAGTTTATTCGCTAGCTTCAAGCCATATTTATGGCAACAAAGCACATGAAATTACAGTTTGGTGGCTGTATTTTTTAAACAGAAAGACCAACTTATCAACTGAATTGAAGCTGAGAAACCGCTTGTAAGTATCAGCTTAAGAGGGTTTTTTTGCCTGTTTTTTCAGAAAGCTTCCTGCTTTCGCATTTCTGATCTTTTTGAAGCTTTTTATCTCAGTTATGATGGAGAATGAAAAAAAAACCCAAACAACTAAGATACACTCTTCTTACCAGCAAATACATTAATACCTTTCTGCCACAAACATACTAAGTTTTCTGATCAAGTAAATTTATTTTATTTCCCTAGCCTCCTACTTCTTAACTTAAATTATTCATTAACTGGAATACTGGAGGCCTGAAGAAAACTTGCAGAATCAACTATGAGTTTTCCAAAGCACATACAGAAATGGTTGGCCAGAGTCTATAAGATGAGCAGATTAGTGAGAATTGAGATCTAAACAACTCAGGTATTGATAAAGCATCTTTCAGGTTGCTGAGAGCTTGGTGTTAATGATAAGTCCCAGGACCTCAAATCAAGTCAATCTCATGTTTATTTACTACAGTTCCTTTCAACAAATCAGAGAACCACAATATTAGCTTGTAATGATTTTGTCATTAAAGCCAGAAGAAAGCTGGCGCTATTGATCTGTCCCCGAGACTCCTTCAGAGGAAGATTTCACTGGAAGAGCATCCCCAAGGCCTCACTTTCATCAAAGGCTCAGGCGAACTTCCAAATTTGGACCTAACAGCCTCTGAATCACTAAATACTAAGAGGACAACACAGAAACCATTCAACTTGAACTCTGTTCTATTCAACAACCAGCAAAAGCACACCTTAGATTCTTTGATGACACAAACTACTCCTTTTCAGGGTTACCCAATCCGCATCAAAATATTGGTGGGCCAGAGTCCAAGTAATATAATAATAGATGCTCACTGGGATGTGATGTTCATACTTACAGAAACTGTGCTTCTGGGAGAGAACATGAAAAAGCAGGACATAATATATTCTTAAAATATAAGTGAATCAAACAATTAAGTTAAATTTACCTCTGATACTTTTTTAAGTGACAAGTGCATATCACTCAGCTACGAGCTTGTCTATCTATAGCTACACCAGAGAGGAAACAAATGCTTCCACTCGAGAGCATCAAGAACTATGTTTAGAATATTTCCTTAAAGGTGAGGGGAAATAGGTAAGGAAATAAGTGTTTCTTTTTGAAAATGTTATTTTGCTTCTTTCTAGAAAAAGTCAAATAAAGGAAAGGATGAAGCAATTCTCTCTACAGTTCACTACATTGAGTTGTCATGCAAGAATGACCTTTCATTATTATATTAGAATGAGATGTCATTTCTCTTCACTAGTCAGAACTCTCCAGACACAGCAGGGTAATTTATTAAGATATTAACCTGTTTTCACATAATACAGTGCTTATGGGTTGAGAAAACTTCCTGTGAAGAGAGGCATAATTGGGACACTGAAGTGATCCCAAAACCTTTATGCAAATATAAAGCAGCTGCTTGCTAAGGAATACTTGAATTGAACCATAAGTTATACAGCATTTACCTTCTCCTTCCAAAAGAGGGCAGAAAAAATTGTCATTGATATGAAAGCACAGTAAGATCTTTGCTTGTTCTCCCCACTTCAGGTATCTTCAAAGTACTCCATGAAGGCTCACCCATCCAGGAATCAACGTCTGCATTCCAGGGAGAAGACTACTACATTTACAGGATCTTTGAAACTCAGTGATGACCACAGCAATACAAAAAGAAAAATAAATCATTGAAATGCTCTTGAGAAGAAGTCACACATTCACTTGAGACTCCAAATGGAGCAGTCATTTTTTGATTACCAAATTCTTTAAACCAAGTATCCTGCAGAAACTAATTCTGCCTGGCTAACACAAATTCAGGAGACGGGACTAATTACCATCACAGCTTTCATTTAGAGAAACAAAAGAGGGAAAATTTAGCACAGGACAAGAAGGAGCCTCCACTCCTCCCCCGTTCCTGCGACTGAAGCTGATGAAGCGGGATCTGTGATAGTACATGACCCAAGAACTACGGGGTAGCAGTTATTGAGCACGTCCTATCACTTGCTGCTCCCTGCATTTCCACTTTTTGGCCTTTCCTTCTTCTAAGATTAAGGGTTTGTGGTTCCTTAAAAGTCAATGCTAAGGTGATCTTTTTCTCTTCGTTAGACAAATGGTTTTGTGGAGAAAAAGGGAGATAACGGAACTCAAGTTTAAAGTATGCTGGATTTGTTAGGACTCGATTCAGCCTCCTAACAGGGTCCACCAGCTGGTTTTCTGCTGGTCTCTCTTAAGACTAAAAGTAGAAGAGCGGACTGCAGCTTTTCCGTGGTGTCTGCTTAAAAAGGACGCTACAGCTAGGAAAAAAACTCATAACCAACCATAACAGCTTTACTAGTTTGCAAGAAAGTCTTCTGGCTGGCTTATTGCCTCTACAAAAACACACAGGAAGACACTGGAAATTAAAGCTTCATGGACATAATGAAAAATTTCTGTTAGCAGCAACATTAGAAGAAGAAACACTCTTAGAATTGTCGTTTTTCTTTGTAAGAAATTCTCTAAATTGGAAGAACTCTTCTATTTAAGATCAAGAAAAACGCATACTTATAACATGAGTTTAAGTGACAAGTTAATCCTACTTTAAATTAAAAACCAGACTGAAGACTATGAACTGCAATATTCCACAGGAAATAATTACATAGCTTTTTTTAAAAATCAAGGGCATTAGCTTACTTTTGGCAGCACACAGGAAGCAATACTGCGCTGGGATTGTATCACTCGGCCCCAATCAAACTTGTAGTTTTCATGTTCCTGCTATTTCCTCAGCTTGGCTTATTTAACTTGCCAACTAAGTGACCTTGTTTCTCTAAAAAAGACAGATATTAAAAAAATGTCCGTATATCTTAGCTTTTAAGATTTTAATTGAATTCATACACTGTTTTGAGCAATACTGAATGATACTGTCAGCACTTTAGCCAACGACAAAAGCCAATCAACGTAAAGAATGGTTTCATAACTTCATTGGATTCAAAAGCTTAAATAAAACAAAAAGCTGGCTGTACTGAAGGCTGGAGAAGACTCCCATCTGGACAGGAAGATGTAAAACCCAGAAGAATCAGCCAGCTGCTTTCAAAATCAAGATGCAGCTTCAAACATTAATTTGAAGGTTTTTCTTACTAAATACTTCAGGCCAAGAGTACTAACTTTTGCATTACTGCTGCTGAACTGCCTGCCATTGCCACTGAATAGACAACTGCCTTACAAGTTGCCTTTTTTCTTTTCTAATGCCAGAAAAAGCTTTCACAGAATAAATTATCCAGAAAGGGCTGCTGTATTGGACATATTTGTGTAGCAGCTCCATTGCCTTACTAAATCTGAGCACCAACATATGTCACTAAACAGGTGCTGTGCCTTGAAACATATACTTAACCAAGGATATGCTGTTGAAATATATATAATAATGCTCTGGGCAGAAATAGAGCTATGATACAGAGCCAAGAAAGGCTGCAGGAGTTTGACATTAGTTAGGGACAATTGAGCAACAGGTAAACATATTCCTTCAGTCAGTTTCGAACAAGCAGCTCTAATCAAGCGAAGATGTATCTCTTTATAATGTCAGGCAGAATAGATCCAAAAAGGAACCCTTAACTATGTTTTTTAATACCATGGAAACACTTTGGCATTTTCAAGCACGATTTTAGGTAAACACTTGCAACACTGAAGGCTTAAAGGTATCCTACAACAAATTCAGAGACAGTCATCACAGTGTTCAAGATGAAGCATGTGCTCAGATTTTGTTGCTTGGGGGCTGGGGAACTGCTTGTTTTATAAAGCACTTTAGAATTTAATTTGTAAAATATATTTACTACCTAATTCCCCAAGCCAGCTAATTCTAGTTAATTAGATGCAGTTACATGTATTTTCATACAACTGAGAAAAGCATGGGTAAGTTATGAATGCAGCTGTGTACCTAATTTTCATAGAAATCTGGCCCAATGACTCATCTTCCTTCTCCGATTTAACAAGAGTAGACTTCTCGGGAGGAATGCACAACTCATTTTGAAAAGTAGTCCTGCAAAAGTGACCGTAAGCCCAAACACTTGGTTTGAAAGCAGCTTCGGTAACCGCTAACATACATTCTTGTATAGGCAATTAAAATAAGCAGGCTACCCATATCTAATTACACAGCCCATGCTAGTAAAAATATCTCTGCAATCAAGAGAGATGTTCAGCTTTGTATATAAATACTTTAAACTCACTGGGTAAGTAACATGCAGTTGTATATTTAGTCTAGTTTTATCTGATCAAGTGATTATTTTATTTACTGTTCTTAGATCACTTTTAAACAAAATCTTGGCTTTGTTTCTTATTTTTAAGAGAAGGTTAGCTCATCTTAGAGAAGTCTTATGCTTCCCTAGAAAGGATTTTCTCTGGCAGATAATTCACTGAACCCCCGCAAACCCAAGGCGAGCCAGATTATTAGTTGTAATCTGAATACTATATTCACCTACAAAACTAAAAATGCAGAGTCAGTTTTCCATGGAAAACGCTCTTGGTAGCATAGGTCCTTTCCCTAATCCCAATTATTGTGCTCAAGTGTACCAAACCCCAGGAAACCCAGGCTTCACTAAATCCCAAACATCACCAGAGGAAACAAACGCAATTCAGCCGAAGCCTTTGAAGTCTGTATGTCTGCATGGAACAGACACCTACCCTGAGCTCAGAAAGAGAATAGAAACCTCGCCAGTGCACCCTGAAAGGAAACCAGATGGGGAGAGAAAACATGACACGTTCAGGTTGTCACCACAGCTGGGAATCCGAGCTGGCATTTGCTTTGAAGTTTTGAGCAATGTCTTAAATACAGAGGGACAAATTGAGTCTCACACCAACACATCAAACCCACCACTGAAATAATGCAAGATGCCACCTTTGAGTGGAGTTTGAACTAACAACAAACCACCTTTTTTTGGGAGGGTGGGGGGTGAGGAAAATAGGAACTGAGTTAAGGTTGCCTACTACCCATTAGTTTTTCCTCATCACACAAGATTTTATTTAAGTCTTCTGGGTCCCACTTAGATAATCATAATCTACTGTTACTCTTTTTTATGTAGTGGGGACTATTTTTTTAATAATAATTACAATTGTAATCAATCACAACTGCATCCAATGAGAATTTGCCCAGCAACACTTTAAGCTTGAAAATCACCAAGTCAGGACCTGAACATTACACGTATATATATTAGTTATAAATATTATATAAATATACGGTTGGGTTCCCCCCTGCCCCCCCCCCTACAGCACAGTCAAATACAGATTGTGGGCTGCAGCATGTAACCATATATCGGCATAGATGGACCCCTGGCAGTGAGCTTATACGGCAGCAGCTGCTCAGCCAGCATGCCCTGGCTTGAAGGGCAATCTGGTGATAAAACACCAGAGCGCTGAGATCAGATGGCCGGCTGCTCCAGCCTGGGCCGAAGGATTTCTTCAGTTACCTAAAGGAGTTAAGAGTTTCCAACTCCGAAGCAAAAATACAGCAGAAATGTGCGTTTCCAACTCAAAGGCACATGAATACACACAGAGAGTCGTACTTGACAGACAGCTACTCCAGACCAGCATAGTTTAATGCTCATGTAAATAAGCACGTGCTGTTTTCTGCATTTTTGAGAACAGTATCAGCATCTTGAAACTCATGACTAAGGCTGCAATTACAAGCAAGCATGAGCAGCAAGGACAAAGGAATTTTATACCAGCTTAAGTTTTGTTTTTTTCCCTAAAGAATTATAGCACAAAAACCTTGTTAACAATGAAAATATATTCTGTTAGCATACTATGTAAAAACACCAGACTAAGGGACTAATGTACAATAGGCAAAACCTTGAGTACATACAGTCTTGCCAAGAGCCACAAATGCATTCAAGTGCTTAGTTCAGTGAGAAACAAATATCCCTCTGCACAACCACTTCTGTGAGGTTCTCCTTTTGTTGGCAATTATGTCCTTGTACATTTTCAGGTCTCTGGTCTCAGGCTTTAATATTCTTGTTCCCTTTTATACTTTTGTATAAATCATTGTTCCTTCATTCTGGATCCCAGACAAGATTCGACCAGTAATTCAAAGAGACAGAAAAAAGTTCTAATTCAGCATTTAAGCTTATTTTGAAATACCGTACAACTATTAGACAACTGTTTCTGTAACACATCTATGAAACAAATACAAGAGGGAAGAGAAGACCAAAGGAGATTTTATTAGTATTTGCCAAGGCAGTGAGAATGCCCAGGAACTGAAGTGAAAAGAACAGAAACAAAACAAAACACCATCCACTAAAAACCTCAAAAGTCTTGAAGCTTTGGAATCGCCACACTGGCCACTAGATTCTTCAGCATGCAGTACAGAGTGAAACGAAACACACTTCTACCAAAACTAGTTTAAAGCTCCAGTTCCCGACCATCTTTTTTCAATAGTACAGTATCTAGCAAATCCCTGAACTTTTTAACAACAAAGACAGGAAGAAACACAAACTTTGACCTCCCCAAGCCACTAATACCTATTTCATACCTACTGTTTTTGCAGACAAAGTTCACTTACTACACTCTCCCACAGGACTGTTTACAAGAAAACAAAGTCTGAATGCTTTGCAAATATGGTGGTCCAACTGTATCTCTGCTTGAATGATACACATTGAATAATTCATCCACACAAGTGGAAAACACAATAGAGATAATCTTCTAAAGCACTGTTGTGCTTTATGCCATTTCCTTTCAGCTGTGTATATTAATGATGTAATTTTAGCAGGGCTACCCCTTTGAGTTACTGTTAAAAATAGCATCCGCACCATACACTGATGAAATGCATCCACTCCAGGCAGTGAAGTAATGCAGCAAGCCCACTGTTGGTTTTTTTTTTCCAGGGAGATAAAAGAACAAGTCAGAAAGCAAATGAAACGTTAACCTTTTAGCTTAGCATTTCCATGCACCTGAGAAATAAAATTTACTTTAATCAAAAGCATTGTTTTGCATAATTACAGCCTATGACTTTCCAGCATAAAAGAGCAGGAAAAAATGAAATTAGAAGTTAAATCTGACAAAGCACCTCAACGATGCCAAATTTGACTATTTGTCTCCTCCTCTACTTGTGTGGCACATGGTAACACATATACCATATGGATCAGAGCCACAGTTCCTCTATTGCAGGAACACATCTGACAGCGCTAGCATCAAATGCTTAAGGGAAGTACAAGATCCCCTGCTATATGCAGGTTTGGGGGTAGTATAACATCGTAAACTTCTCCCAGTTTCCACAATCTGCAATCCCCAAATGAGATTTTATTCTAAACTTACTTCTTAGCATCAACCCATGAACAACTCTAGAGGCTTGCATTACCCACACAGCTGTCAAATCTCTTCATCCAGGTCTCAATATCTGGCTCTGCTCTGGCATTTTTCAACAGATGCAGTTTATGAAAACTACATTAAGCCTGCATTAAACAGAAGAATCCAACTTTATTTAAACAACCGCAAATGAAGTGGAGTTAATACACAGAATTTCACTGCGTTGACTGTTCTCAGCTTCATTCTTTCTTCATTTTTATTCTGTTTATAATGAACCCAATGTTAACAGCACCATTTTCTTGTTTGGTTATTAGCCCAAGGAGACATAAGTTAGTGAAGGCACCTACAATTTAAGAAATAACATCTAAATATTTAAGCAAAACAAAGGAGAGGAACTTGCTTCTGTCTACAAAGAGTGTCCAAAGAGCCCTTCTGACCACCAATTAGAGAAATCCCAAACATTGACATAAACCTGAAGTTTTTTCTCAGCGAGCTATACAAACATCAAGCCAGCCCTGATGTGAAGCAAGAACTACCGTAGCCTGATGGATACGTAAACAAGACTCCACAGTAAATCACAAGCAAAGCCGTATCTAGAACACAAGAACTGGAAGCTCTTGCACAGTGATCCTTAAAGGATGAGGCACCAATTCCTTCTGACTTTGAATCTGCAGTCTAAAAAAAATAAATAAATAAAATAAAATCACCCACTGTCTTCTGACCCGTGAATCAAGGCTGGCATCAGCTGGTAGTCAAAGTGCGGGAGAACGCTGTTTAAAAAACACGACCAATTTCCTCCCCTCCAACTGCACGTCCTGCAGTTAGACTCATGAGTTACCATTTGCAAAAGGTCTCTCTCACTAGCGTAAGTATTATTACATTCCTTGTTTCTTCTTTGCAGTCCATCTGTTCCCTTGTGCCAGATACTGAATGTGAGAAATTATGATCACTTCCATGGAAATAAAGTGTTGTCATTTACTAAATAAGGTCACTTCCAGATTAGAAAGAAGGGAAGCAGAGTAAAGAAATTTTTGCTGTAGTAGTAGGAGAAGCAAAGAAAATTGCTGGCAAAGTAAACAACTTTTTTTGTGACATGTTCTCATCCTTCCTCTCCACCCACCTCCTCCTCTTCAAACCAGACCAGTATGTCACATCAGTGCTCGGTACTAAGGATAATGCATCTCCTCCCGTGACTTGCTGTCCTACTTGAAACCAGAAGTCGTTGTTTCCAATTCCCAGTATCACCAATTTCTCTAATGATATCTCAAGTCCCGCAACGTCACGTATCTTCTCCCTATTGTGGTCTGATTCTTTCAAAAATAGCCAGCCTCCCATGTCTGCAGAGAAAAGCCCCAATGTGAGAATCCTAATGCTGACATTGAAAGTCAAGCAAGAACCCAAGTTCTCGTGAATTTTCAGATCTGGACCCAAAAAATCTGAGGGATGACATTTCTAACTTGTATATGCAACTACCTGTAAAAACTTCAGCTACCTATTGATAAAATTATTGTACTTTAAGCTTATTACCCTCGGGGAGACACCTTTTGGAGAAAAGAATCTAATGTAAATACCAAAGTATATAACAATGAAAAATATGCTTTGGAAAATAGGGGATTTAACAATAAACTGATAAGGGAGGGAAAGAACATCTACCAGCCAACAACTAACCAGCTATAAAAGCTTCTTCAGCATTCCACACACAGGAAAATTGCCACTTAGTCATTAGTACACTTGTGACAGTATGTAAAACAAAATGGGCAAGGACATTATGGTTTTCTAGGAATACATGTGAATCACTCCTATTTTCTTCTTGAAAGCGATATTCTTGTGTCCAATTCAGTTTAGGGGAAATGTAAGTCAAGATAGGCTAAGCAAGCCATTAATTTTAAATTCTTGTGTACCTCTGTTTAACATGGCAGTGAAACGGGTTATTTCAAAACATTTCAAGACATTTGCAGATGTTAAAGGGTGTTAAGTTCTAAAGAGATGCAATGAACAGCTGAGCATTTCTGAGCATTTCACACATCCCTTACTCAATCTTCAAGCTGCAGACACAGAAATATCCAGTCCTAGTGAGCTATTTGCCGTCAGGTCGCAGCAGGAATTGCCAGGAGACAAGCATCAGCAGTTAATGTTCACCTTCGTTTTTGCCTGAAGTCCTGCATGACGCATTTTCTATCCTCCGTAAGTTTTTAAATTTCAAATTTCCTCTCACCTAACCCCCTGCCTTTGTAAAGGATTTTCGGTATATATGCAGGTTTCAGCATTAGTTCCACCAAGGTGTACATCAGGTAAAGTTTCCACATCTCATTTTATTCTGACTGCTACATTTTTTCCAGAAGATGCGCTGCATTAAGCCATTATCTAAAGATCTGAGAAAAACTGGTTTAGCTCATTTAATGCAATTTTAATTAAAAGCTCAAGTTTCTTATGTTGTTTCCATTACTGACAGAAGGTTCTGCTATTGCTTCCATAGCTGTTGATGTAATGGCTATTAATTTTGTCTGCATTAACAACTAATGTGCCATAGCAGGCACTTCCAGGACTTCATAGACATGAACTGGCAATACAAGAGTCCTTCTAGGAATGTACATGCCTAAATGTTGCCACCTCTGCTTCTGAATGCCCATGGAAAAAGGCAAATAGTATTAATATGAGTTTATCCTCTCACATTAGACATTGACAACTACATTCTCATTGTCCAAGATCAGGAATCTGCCCGAGGAATCCATTACAGCAAGGCAAACCCCTTGGCACGGCTGAATTTACCAGCGCACTGTTCTTAGAATTTTTATTTTTCAGAGTAGCTTGATTCTAAATCATTATAAACAGAAGTATCATCCAACTCCCACTAAACCCAAATTGAACAGGCTCCAGAGTACTCAAAATAAGTGCCTCATTGTCAAACCTTACTTTAACAGAAAGCTGGACATTTTCTAATGTTTAATAAGAAAATTACATTGCCCAGTACACAAATTCAGAACAAGTCTTTATATAACATAAGAATAAATCCAAACAAAATTAATCAGTAAGGAGAAAAATGAAGCCTCCTTCCCGTGGGCCTATGCTGTATGTCTCCTCTCTGCTGCAGAGACTCCAGCCCCGTATCCCTTATGACAAGCCTACAACAATACTACGTTCCATATCTACCATGCCTACCTTAAATTTTTCCAAATTTTCCACATATTCTCTAAACACACACACATAACTAGCTACTTTTCTTCCCCAGGCACACTCACCATTGCAAGACAGCTGCATCTTGCACACCCATTTACTTCTGCAGCATGCCAGTTCAGTCCTGCATCCCTACAGAGATGTGCACAGGACTCTCTTGGACCACCAGCTGGGCAACAATCGGCACATGTTGCCTCTAGTCCAGAAAAAACAAACACAATGAGTGGCTGGGCAGACAAAACGGGATAAAGGATGAACTGGTCTTACCTGTCCTCTCGGTTGAAGCATGAATGAGTCTCTTCTATCTAGACACTACTGTAAATAAAAACTCCAAATACCTCTGTCAAATTTGAATTAATTTAATCATCAGGCTCAACAGTTAATAAGGTAGGGACTGACAGAGGTGCTCAAGCAGAGTGATTCGATCAGCTTTACTGAGGAAAGACACACAAGAAGCCCAAATAAGGCTAAAGAAAGAACCACTCAGCAGATTCAAGATAATGTCCTTAGGTACATGCTTGATGTAAGTATTATTTCAGGTGAATATGTGAACAAGGCATATCATATATACACAATTAAAACTGCTTATAGGAAGTGTGCATTAGAGAGTCTTCTGTCATACAAACTCAAACAAGAGCCATGGGTAAATATATACAGCGTGACTTTCCACTGAAGCCAGCTCACTGCAGCTCTTGGCCAAGGAGTAGACCTTTTAATCTTCACGTAAAGTGCCTGCAAACCACAAAGGGCCACCCTCGTGAAGGAATCTAGGCCATGAATCACAAACTTCAGTAAGAAGCACCTTTAACTATTTGCACAGAAAGGTTATGACGATTATTGCATGAGTAGGCAGAGCAGAAGCCTACTTTTCATTCAGGTAGAAGAGTCCCCATGCTGCTCTCCCGTCTTCTCCCTGAGTATCTTGTCATGGCAAAGCCAGACCTCTCCTGACAAGCTTTATTTGGTGGAAAGGGAAGTAACAAGGATGACAAGGAAATACTGACTCCAACCTCGAGAGTACAAAAGTTAACTTATTAACTGTTTAACAACATAAATTTGCCAGAGTCCAAGTGCAGCCCCAGGAGTGTGGATCTCCTACTCGCGGCTCGGACCCAGCCCAAGGGTGAGCTACTTAACCTGGCCTCTGGCTTTGGGGACATAAAATGGGCTCCTATGCCTGCCTACATGAGCACAGAGTACAACTCCACAATCAGAAAAAACTTCGGATGATTTTTTTTTAAAAAATCTAAGTCAAAAAACCTCACGAGTATTGTCTTTATTGCAAAATTAAACCTCCAACCTTAATTGAACTCCAACTGCAGAAGACCAAGCTGCGTGATTTATGCAACATACAGGCTTCAAGAAATTTCTTAACATACAATAATCTTCTAGCACAGGGGAAAATATGCAACATCAAAACATTTATTCTGAAGTACACTAATCCTTGGATTTGGTTGCTAGAATTAACTCTAAATACTTGATACTCATAAAACAACTAGTACATTAGAGATAGTAAGTCAAGAATGCAATGCCTTGTGTGTGATCTAACAACCTACATTACTGAAGTTTAGAAGCAGAGTTCTACTTCAGAGATAAAATGAACAAAGACATATACAAACAGCTGAAAAATTATATACAGTTGGTAGAGGGAGATTTTTCCTGAAGGATTATCATAGCCTAAATATTTCTTTAAGCCCTACCCTAACAGTAGTTGACCCAATATTGCTGGAGATGATGTATTTACTTAAAAATAGAATAATCCAGCTACACAACTGATGCAGAACAAGGCACTATAAAGTCTGGACCCTGAACCAAAAGGATTTCAAAGCTTTTCTCCCCCTCTATTTTCTCCCTCCCTTCAACAGGCTGAACAACTGGTGTCAGACATTTCAGGAGGAAAAGACTGTTGATCGCCATTAACTAAGAGAGCTCCTGCAGTCTAATTTCTTTTGGAAAAAGGATGAGTCAAGGGAAGTGGGTGATAAAAAAAGGTGCAAGACCATACAAATACATTTCGCCAAGTAAAATAAACTGGGTAGGAAAAATAGTGGTTAGAAGTTCTGGATAGCTTACATCACACATTTCTGCTGACTATTGTAATGAAACGATTTAGATACCAAAGCTTGCTGCACATAGGAATCAGCTTGACCTACCTGCAACTCGTATCCTACCTGAGGTCAACAGGATTACTGCAAACAAGGATACAGTTTATATCCTAATATTAATCCAAAATTAAATCAACACATTACTGAGATGCATTTTCTCTAAAGTTTGCTTTTCTTCATGTCCACAGACTGCAGCTCGTTTTGTTCAGTAAGTCATGTGCTATTCTATGTATTTATTCTAGCCAGGGACACGGCCGAGGCTTTGCAGGACCCTGTATGTGGACTAATAGCCTACCTTCAATTAAGCAAGAAGTTTTACTGTGCTCAGCAGGAGTACTAAATGGAGTACAGACTGGAGAATAAAGCCTACTGCACCCATTTTACATCTAAAAGCTTTACTCCTGTCTGTCCACAGAAAGCAGTTTGTGCCTATCATTAGATGAATGTGTTGCAAGAATTGTGATTCAGCTTCACTATATAAGGATCACATTTCAACAGTTGCTTCATTTGAAATCAAGACTGGCTTAGAGACAATTTTGAGGTTTTGTGTGGCAATATCGGAAAGGCAAGATAAATATACAGGAAACAAGAATAGGGGAATTTTTTGTCACCTCGCAAAAAACGAGACTTGTTTAAGTCGAGGAAACCATCTTCCAGACTGCTTTGTGGAGGAACACAGAGGTAAGTACCACCTGGAAAGCCTCAAAGCAGTAATGAACATCTTATAAATACCAACACAGAACTTCCACTGCAGAAAATTTAAAACAGAGGCTGTGACAAATCAAAATTTTACTCAGTATTATGAGAAATTACAGTATGAAGACTACACAGTCTCTGTACTGTAGTGTTTTGCAACTTGCAGTGCCTTTATTATAAGGATTCTTTTGTTCTGCACTTCAACATCTGGTCTAATGTACTTTATTCCACTGCGCTTTTGGAAAATATGCTGTGGTCACTGATCATGTTTAATACATTGCTAAAATGTCACATGCACAGTAGTAGTACTTGCCTACAGTGCTATTCACCTAGTGGCCAAATCGTTCTGCTTGGAACCTTACAGTAAGAGTAATTAATAACATCTCTGGTGTACGGGAAATTCCTATCACTTAAAAAAACCCCAACAAAATAAGCTGAATTTTTCATTCAGCTTTGATAACCACAATCACTCTCTTTTGGGAACTGCCACACAAGGTCAGAACAACTCTACATCCATAGGTTTGTTACAAAGAAGCTCTGTGAATGGGACTTCCCGTAGGTCAGACAGCTCCTTCTGGACTTTGGCATAACAACTGAATTTCCCTTAGCTACCAGCGCAGGATTGCCTGCAAAACAAAAGTTGCTAGCAAAGATACTATTTTTAACCAGCTACCTTCTTTAACCACCTGGGTCACTTGCTACTGGAAAAAGGTTCTGAGGTAGCTCCCCAGAAAATTTAGGGTAAAATCCTAAATTTAAGACAACCAGCCTTGGTGCCTTTATCAGAATCCCTCCAAGTAAGTTTGCTGACTGTCCTGGTTTAGGCTGGGCACTAAACAAACAACAGATGCTCTCTTTAACCCCTCTTCCTTCCCAGAAGAGAAGGGAAAGAGAATATGGGAGAGACTTATGGGTTGAAAAGAAAACCAAAGCTGCTTTAATGAAATACTAATAATAAAAAGAAAAGATAATAATAAGAAAATAATGAAATGTATACAATATATACAAAACCAGCATCAAGCTCCCAGAACGATGATCATGTCACTGGCAGGCTCTGGGAAAGTCCCAGACTGGATTCAGTGACAGACAGGAATTGGATTCTCAATCTGGATTCAGAAACGCACAGATTGGGATCAAAGACAGACAAGCAGACAGAGTCCTCCTCGGACACCAGCTACCAAAGAAGAGGCTGACCCCTTTGATCCCTCAGCTTTTATACTGAGCATGATGCAGATGGGATGGAATACCCTGTTGGTCAGTTTTGGGTCACCTGTCCTGTCCGCTCCTCCCTGCAGGTGCGACCCCTCTATGCTTTTCCACTTCCGACCCTCCAATGGGGCAAATAAAGTTAGCTGACCCTGGTTGTTGTATCAGTAAGTACAAGCAACACCTCTCTGCATACCATTCCTTGGCATTAACTATAAACATCAGGCCCTATCACTGCTAGAAGCAAACACTGCTTAAAAAACATGCCCTTAATTTCAGAAAGCAGAGTTAGTTAGAAGAGACTTAACCAAAAAGTAAAACTACTGAAAAGGAAATCGGTTCTGTTCTACCTCAAACCAGGACACTGACTTTGCTGGCATTGTGCTGGGAAACACAAACCTGCCTATAGAAGGGACCATCACTACCCAGCTGCAGCGCTGCCCATCAGGCAAGCGTTTGCAAGCATGAAGTCTCATCTCGGAAACAAGAATCGGCATTTCTGACACTGACACCTTCTGCAGCTCTGTTTGGACTGGGTTCAGTTCTTGTACTACTGCAGAAAAAAGCCTAGGGCAACAACAGGGAGACAGTGAGGCACTCAGCTCACCCAGTATGCCAAAAGTGCCCAACCTTCATTTGGATTTGATTGTTTTGTTTGGATCGGTGTTAAAATTATAGTTAAAACCTGACTGCATTCTAGAAACAGTGGCGAGACAAAGATCTAGCAACACGTCCCTCTTGGAATGTCAGGTACATGTAACACAAGAACCTATCTGTATTTGCTTCTGTTCTCCTTGACCAGCGAGATCTGGCAATACCTTAAAAACCTGTAAATAAGCCTGTCTACAAGCCTACAAGCACAACAATAGCCGGTCCCTGAGAAGTCTCCACTTCCCAAAGTTATCTCCAGTTAAAAAAACTTCCACATCTGTAAAAACAGGTTTGAACAACCCTAAATCACAGATGAAAAAATATGAGTAAAAAGCACAGTTTATACTGCATGTCACAGCTATTAGACTTCAGAAGAGGTTCCACATCCTTCCATGTCAATACCCACCTGTATTTTTTCCTACACTTCCATGGGACAAATTTTTGAACTTTATTTTACAAAAGAAGAGTCCAGATGAAGCGCAGATACCCAAAACGCTTATGTCAACAGGTGCAGGATCTTCCTAGTGTCACAACTTTTACTTTGCAGAAATGTCCATCTGGTTACCCTGCACTGATACACGCAGAAGGGAACGGGCTTTAGCCAAGACTGAAGGATCAGCATAGAAAAATTGGTTAATTTTGCGAAATAACCATATGATTTCCCCCAGCTGGTCACCACTCCCAACAACTTGGGCCATTACAGCATGGATCCGCTACCCCAATGCCTGACAGCGTTCCCACAGTTAGCTGGGCCTCTCAGATAAAAGGAAATGTTTATGGATTTCTCAGACTGGCGCTCATTTCATAAATTCATTTCTCAAGGCAGCAATATGCTGTGCAGATAGGATGGTGAAATCATTCAGAAGTTATGTATTTGACAAGTCTCTACATGAAGCATGCATGAATGTTTCCGTCTAAGCACTTAATGCAAACGCAAGTGGATACAGACTTCCACTACAGCTTGTTAGGATATTCAGCAATATACTTCACTCTTCTCATCTCCCTCCCATGTAGAAACTTGAAATATTTGATGCTAAACGCCAGTTTCAAAGTGTGGATTAGGGAAAAATACCACTGATAGCTTTCAGGTCCAAGCCTACTACAAACCCATTCACTGTTCAACTATATACAGAGTATATATACTACCGACATTTCTACAAATCAGGATTAAAACCATTCACTGGATTAATACAAACCGTCTCTAATCCAACTAAGCACAATGGATACTGCACCTTTCATGAGCTTCCTCATTTTGCATGTTTCAGCTACAGCCTTTTTAACTCAGACACTTCCAGCTCCAGTACTTTGCCAAGAAAAGCATGATGAACTTAGGCAGCTCCCTGTTTCTGACCACAAGGGAGAAGAAATCCTGTCCCCTCAAGCTGGCTCAAACAAGACTCACTAGGAAGTATCAACACAAGAATTACACAACTGGTCGAGCAGCCTGTCCATCCCGTACTCTCATGACTGAATTTCCTGTGCCGTAGGTTAAAAAGTTAGCCAGTCCTGCTAAATTAACAAATCTGTCTGCTACGAGAATTAGAAATCTAACCAAACAATGGTGGCTCCAGGCTGGCAAATAATCTTCAGTTGTACTCCAACCTTAAAAGGCAGAACTCCTTAGCAGGCAGATCATCATATATATATCAAGGAGAACTCAACGCAATCTTTGCTGCTGGTGAACCAGAAAGCAGAATATCAGTAAGAAAACTGTATTTGTTCCACAACATCTTTTACCAACTATCACTAAGGCAATCTATAAATTAAAAAAGCTACATTCTCTGAAAACTAAGCAGGTATTCTATATGAGAAAAACAGATCAGAGGGAAACCTAATTAATTTTCACAGTGTACCATGACTAATCTTGGCATATATGGTACTGGAATAGCAATCACCGAGTACAAATGAGAAAACAGTGTTGAACCCTGTCCTATTTTTCATCAGATGGAAGCCACAAACGTAGCCATGCTTCTGCTTAGTGTTGCATTTTCTTCTACCCTGATAGCTTTTACAGCTGGAGAAATAGCTACTTACAGCACTATTCTGCTGTAAAAAATTATTGCTACTTACAGCTACCAGGATTATAGTTGAGTATGTCACAGTAAAAGAGGTCTGGTAGAGGCAAGCTAAGAACATTTCCTTGGGACATTTAACCCTTTGCAATCCGTATCAGTCCTTCTGAATGAAGATGTGCTCTGAAATCCTTGATCACAATTTACGTGGTATTAAATGGTATTCGCAAGGGTACGCAGCAAGCCAGTGGCAGAGAAAGAAACAGAACTCTGAAGAACAAGTCCAAATAAAAAAAAAAAAAACAAAACCAATTTCTATGGTCCACGACAGTATTTTTAATGGTATTTGAAGGCAATATACTAGTGATGGTAATGTGATGGTATATTTCCCCTGCATTAGTTCTGCCATACAGAGCTATTTTTATTATTACCACAAAGAGTTCACAAAAGCTGCTCTACACAAATAGCAGCTCACAGTTCAAAGACCTTCCTCCTTTAACAGTGCTTTTTGTATGCATTAAACAAATACTGTTAGTCACATTTTAACCTAGACATTTTAATATTTGTAATCATAGCCTGGAGTGTGGAAATGGAATGCATGCTTATTAACTCAAATTTGCTAAGCCAGTGTTTAGCCAGGTCAGCATGCAATATAACATTACAAAAATAAGACTTATTTTGTGACAACATTAAGAGTGCACGCATGTGCTATAAGAGGTGCAAGCTCTCTCTCCTATCCTCCGCTCCTCTTCCCTCAGCTTCTCACTTACACATTCTTGGGAACCAAGAGAAAGGTGGAAGTGGAAGCCTAACTGCTGTTTTAAATGCCTTCTCTTCAACCCAGTAAAGCACCGCTCACCACCATATGCTTCCTCCAAGAAATAACCTGCTACTATAAGGATGAGAGGTGGAGTGCCAGAGATATTCACTCTTTGAGAATATAATATTTCATGATAGCTAAGCTGGTATTTTAACTCATAAGGAACTTTCTTGCTTATTTCTCAACAGAAGAATAAGCATACTCATCTCTCACTGACCATTTTTCACTGATGCACTAATGCTTCCTATGAAAACCCTTCCATGACTTCCTTTGCTCAACCCAGTCCAGAAGAAAAGAAGCAAAATGACAGTCTTCAATCATTTAAGACAACGCTAATCGCTATTAAGAGACCCGAATTCATTCCCCCATTGGAAATACGCATGCGGAAAAGGACACACCTTTGGAGTGTTTCCCCGAAGGCCTCTTGGGTAATGACTCCTCAATGGAATGTGTTGATGTATGTAGTACATTTTCCAAACTGTTACTGACACTGTTGATGGGGGTCTCAGACCTTGGAGTGACCTGGGAAGAAAAAACCCACAAAAATTAAAAAAAAAAAAAAACAAACAACTGAGGGAATGCACAAACATCACATCACACCTTCCTCCAGAGTGAGCAGAACCACTTCTAAGGCAGTTAGGAGATGGTTGCTTCTTTTAAAACCAAAGGGTGTTACTATTGATATTCCACAAGTAACAGTTCAGGGAAGTTGTTTTAGTCAGCAGCTATTCACAAATCTAGATTATCTTGGCTAATCTATAAAGCTACTTAAAGTATAATTCTTTTTTAAACAATAGTCACACAGCAGTCAATTGTAGAGATATTGCAAGACCCTTAACCTCTCCGAACTGCAGTTCTTAACTTTTCAACAAGAAAACTACGGGAAAAGGGTTCTTGGAAGATATCCTTTTTATGTTATGTCACCTATCTACACAGATGCAGACTCAAGGCATTTCAAAGTATTTCCACACAGGTTACAAGGAATGAATTCCAATTTAGCAAAAACCTAATGTTCTTGTCTTTACCACTTTAAAAGCCTGCTATTATGATCATATTTCAGTGAAAAACTGCACACTTAAAAGCGTGCCATGCAGAAGGCTGCATCATCAAAACAGACTTCATAGCCTAGTATGTACCTTCTAAACTGCATTCAGCATAAGAAAACATATTTTCACCATTACTTAAAACTACAGAAACAAACATAAGTCATTAGAAAAAGCAGAACTGAACACTGCCCACTTCAGCTGATGTCCACAAGAGCATTCATGATTATGTAGCAACACATAAAAACATCTATTACTTGTAGTATAACATTCAGTGCCTGCCTCATAAGCAAGGCAATTACTCTCTTGTTTTCTAGGTAATGAGAAGCAGAAGTGGATGAACAGCTACATTAGCAGTACTGAACACAAGGGTTTAAGTATCTTAAAGAGGAAAGTGTGCTTTAAGAGGTAGTTAAGACTAACAAAAGCACTCATACCAACTAGTGCATTACTTGAATTTCAATTGCCACGTTTTGAATCAATGCGAAATCCTGGTATGGAAATCCGTAATTAGAATTTAACACGGATTTTAGCTTTTCACAAGTCACGGGAGAAAAGGTGCATCACGACACAACAAAAGCAGCTATCCTTTATTCACAGTAATTAATCCCAGCGACTACAGGTCCCTGTAAGGAAAAAGGCTCTCTCAGACCGCGATTACTTGAGACAGTGCCATGAGTTAGGACAATTTATGCTTAAAACAATGCTTTGCTCAGCCTACCTTTAGCCTCACATATTGACATCAACTGGAATACACAATCCAAGTCAAAAATAGCACATCCCTACCGCTATACAATAAACCTATTGTAAGCTCCATTTTAAGACTGATGTTTATAGCTTTATATGCAGTTTAAGGCAGTAGCACAAGTGAAAGACTTGGTATACTTGACATGCATAAAAAAAGCTTATATATGCAAAGAAATCAATCCAGAAAGATGAGTATCAGAAGAAAGCAGGATTACAGTACCTGCTTTCCTTTTGAGTAGTTACTCTACTTTTTGATCAAAAATAAAGTTTATTTGTAGGCTTTTTCAGCACAGCTTTCCACCCATAACAAAAGCTCAGTGTCAAGGTTTCACATGAGAATGGCTAGCCATTAAACTTTAAGCTCGGAGGGTGGAGAATAGTTTAAACCTCCTTGCCAAAGTCAGTCTTTACCAAATCTTATCTCACAGCATCTCTTTCCTGGAGCTCGTTAAACTCTCCCTCCAGTGGATTGCTGCTGAGAGGAAGTTCCAGCGGACTGAGCAATGACACCACCATCCTCCTGGCAATAGGAGATTTCAGAAGAGCAAGCGAGTAACAGAGCAAGCCAGAAAATTAGATTCAGGCAAGACTATGTTATCCTAAACAACCAGGTTCCAAATATTCAGAACAATCAGCAAATATAAACACTTACAGTACTTGAAACTGAGGAAGAACAGAGCCACATGGTTTCAGAAAAATCTCTAAACAAGCAGTTACAATGTATTGCCTCCTAGCTTGTATTCCCTTCTCTCCACTATCCTCGCAATAAGCATTGCGTGCAGTTTAAAATTTGCATTTTGTTACTACATAACCTCCAATTCTTTCCATAAAGATTTAATTTCTATATACTTGGTAAAGATTAATTCAGCCCATACGTCTTGACTGACTTAGCTCATATACTATCTGATTCAGTCGCACATCAAAGCAAAGCAGTTTCAAATTGGCCTAGAAAAAAAATCACAAAGCTCTGATTAGTTCCAAATGGAGTGCTTTGTTAGTGAGCTGAATGGTGTTATAACCAGTGAATCTGACTGCTTAAAGCCTTCATTCCAAATTTTAAATAATTTTTTCCACTGACTTAAACATACCAATACTGCAAAGGTTTGGATTTGTTTAGGAAAAGTAAAATAATGAAAAATGTTTTGCAAATCAAAGTTTTATTTCCAAAATAGTAACAGCTTTTTTTTTTTCTTTTTTAGTTTGAGGCCAAGCAAAACACAGAGGAACAATAACCCGTCAACTATGAACTGGAGAAGATACTGTCCTGTGAGAAACACTAGCAAAAGCTTAACAGTAGATGCCCAGGAAGGACTTGTCCAAATTCAACTGTAGAAACTCAGTGTCAGGTAAATTCTGGGAGGGATGTTCACCATATCTGAACCCTACTGCAACGCCTAGTTTGGGCTCAGCACAAACAACGACTAAGTAGTCTACTAGATTCTGAATAAAGAGCACTCCAGTGAGATAAAGACTCTGAGAAATGCTAAGCAAATTGCTTTGGACCTTTTAGGATCCTTAACATTTCTGAAGAAAGCCAAGATGCCATTAAAGAATAAGCATCTGCTATTCAAGAACTGTTAAAGGCTTGTTTTCTAAAGCACTAGCAGCCCACAGTAAAGGTGGCTAAACTGGCATTGCAGAAGCCAGAAATGTTTAGGCTATACGTCATAACAAACCACAGGAGTGACATTTTATAAATGCAGAAAAATTCACGAATCATTCAAGGTCTCGAAAGGGCACAGCATCAGACATTTGAACAGAAGACTTTGGAGTTTTCAACTTAAATTATTTGAGAACATCAGCAGAAACAGTCCATGAAGACTAATCAAATGCAATGGCAACCCCTGAGAGTTAAAGCAATAGAAATATTCTTCACTGTACCTAATCTTACCCTTAGCACAGCATTTTGTGGAGGGCCAGGGAGAAGGAAAGCCCTCAGCTGCACCTACCCACAGCTTAACTAGATTATTCATAAACTGTTTTGACTTCACAGTGGCCTGTAGGCTTATTCAATGACTCTAAAAGATGCACCACTCAAATGGGTGCAAAAGAGATTCTTAAGCTATTTTTACTCAACTATAATGTTGTGTCTATTCCCTCCACGGCAAAGCATCTGGCTCACAGATGAACCACCGATTTTCCAAATTAAAACCTAGCTTGTCTCTTGAATTCCAAGTTCAAGTAGCAGCCATAACTGAAAATAACAAAGAAAATTCATCACTACCTAATGACTAACTGAGGCTCAGCCTGAATTCTTCTGTGCCTCATTCTCCATAGTAATAAAGACAGTATCAACACTGGTATCAGTTACTGAAAAGTGCATCCTTCCCAAGTTGTGCTAGACAGAAGGATCCCGGAATGCCACCCTGAAGCCCTCCACCCCCAGCAGTTAACCAGGAAGAGAAACAACTCCTTTGACTCAGGGCTTGAGGACAAACACGTCAAGGTATCAGAAGTCATTGCTAGAATTTTAGCCATTATCACATTTTTTCCCTTTTCACCTGCCAGCAAACATTTTTTTTTTTTTTTTTCAGCAGAGTGCAGTGATTTTCTTCTCAGCATCAGAGATGTACTAACAGGCATAGATCTTCTTGGATCAGCAAAAAAAGTTCTAGAAAGCTCTCTAAAACCCTTGATCCATCAAAAAGCACACTTAAAAATAATCACACAGCAAAACCACCAGGAGCAGTTACTTCAACAAGTGGCATTTCTCTTTCGGCCATTGCTACCTGAAGTGGCTCTGCCACTATCCAAGACAATGGAAGCCAATATGGAAAACGGTAAATCTGCGAAGCCAGCTTCAGTAACTGTTAGCTTTGCTCCCCAGGGACAATGCCTAACATTTAATATAGCAAAGTCTTTCATAAAAATAACAGACTGATAGAAGTCAAACTTAATGTGGTAAGAATTTTACCAAAACAGCAATCATATGTTCCTTCTAAAAATAACTAAACAGAACACAGAAAATACATGGTTTAATAGCGAAGTATTTGCTGACTTAGTTTGAAGTGGAGCCAATACTAAAAATCAACACAGCTTACTACCTAAAGTGTAACATTACTTATAATTTAAGGAAACAATGATACAGGGTCTCAGGGAATAGAATACTGATTTCTATACCTAGTTAGGTATGAAATTTAGGTCATGCATTACACAGGAAAAGTGAACAAAATACAAAAGCAATGAGTCAGTTAAGCGAGGTCCTAGGGCTGCAGCTAAAAGCCACGTGAACGCATTCTCTATTGATCACGCAGGAAAACTTTTTCACATGACGTTCCGTTTTCAAAGGTGGCCAATGATATACTGGGAAAGTCCCACAGATAAATGCTTCTGCCAATACTTGCTTTGGAAGTCTCCATCAAAAAAAGTTTTTTCATAATCATAAACTGACCTCCATGCTTGACGCCGATACAGATAACGTGTAAGAGTGCACTCAGGAATTGCAGTACTGAAGTCTAAGGGGGGGGGGGACATGGACAGACACAGTCAACTCCATTCACTCCTGCCAGTTTCATATTAGTGAGCATTAACAGCAGCTTATTTTGAGGTTAACACCAAGGTCTTTAACACCGTGCAATCCTGTTTGCAAAAACACCCCAGCAGAAGCTTCACTGCAAGGATACAGGCCTTGCAGGCTTGGGCACATAAGCTGCTGTTTCCCAACAAAGGTACGTAACTCAGGTTCCCAAATAATTTGAAAAAAATGCATTGCTAATACTCAGGTGTCAGTCTAGCGATGCGTAAGATTGTTCAGTAGGCTAAGTCTGAGCAAGAAACTAGAGCAACCAATGCAAGGACCTGAAACTCAATCTACTACAAAACCAGGAGGAGCAAAATAGAGCAAACATCTTCCTCTTTGCAGCAACAAGCCATTAGTCCGCCCAGCTGCTTGTGAAACCATAGCCTCAGGCACCAGCTCTGCATTTACTTATATAAGCAAATACCTGACTGTTCTCCCACTAGAAGAACAAAATTAAAAACTACTCCTTTTGAAGATTTGAGCCCTTCCACAAAGATGTTTAAGGAACACTCACAAACACACCCAACTTTGCACGTACTTGGTGAAGTCCTCAACACCGCTCAACACTTAAATTTACATGTTTAGTTGCTTTGTTGGACTGGGACACAAATACAACTGAATGTGTTTGGTTTGTACTAGAAATTCATGCGGTTCCAACAGTCAGAGTCTATCATAAAAGAGGTAAGAACCAGGTGCAATCAAGTCAGGTGTGTCCATGTTTCTCAACAGCTACAGAAGGTCCCACACCTATTCTTACAGGAAGTTGGTAAAAAGGAATCCATCTTTGAACACAATGGGTGAACACACACTTCGTGGTGAAATGGGATAATAGATCAGATGCTTTTGTCCTGCGAGACTAGTACTGGAATGAAACGAGGCATGAAGTACTTAAATGCTACGGGACAATCACACACCTACTACAAGGCTCCACTATAAATTCAGTAGAGCAGATGGACCAAAAAAGCCTGGGTTATATTTTACAGACTAAGTAATTTCCACTAAAAATCCTTTGCTTAAAGAATTGTGAATACTTTGTTAATACTAGGAACATAAATCTACCATAGAGTAACTGGACTTTAATTACACTGTGCTGCATGTTTGTCATTCAAGACAGACAGTCAAAAGAAGCATTGAAAACACCTGGCAACTCTTGTTTGTGCAAAGATGTGCACTCACCCTGTAAGCCAAACAAGTGAAGCTGCACTCTGCAAAGAAGTTTTACAATTATTTAATATTAGCTAATGCAATATTTTCTGCCACCACAACACAGTTTCCAACAGTTAACTGTATGAGCTTGCCAAACAGCCAGAGTATGTTGGATTTCCCGCTGAAAAGATACGCTGTTTGAATGCCAAAGGGAGAAACTCTCTATATAAGGCAACAGAAAAAAAACACAAGTATTAATATAATAAGCTACAAAACAACAGCCTGTTTCATCTACCTGATCTTCCATGATTTGTTATAGCTTACTGGACAGGCTGCAAGTGCAACCAGTTCACTCACACTGCGCTAATTCAAGGCACTTTCATTCTAGACTTCTGGTGCATCAGGCATATTTCAAAAAAGACAGATGACAAGAAAGATATTTTATTTTTCCATCAAAACAAAAAAAATCAAATCTGAATTTTACAAACAAATCATTAAAAACATCTCAAAATCAAAACAGATAACTGCTTATAACCAGACCTTGAAAGAGATACTACTGCTCTATATCCCAGCACTGATGTGCAGGTATGTCCCTGTTTCTTCACCTGAACGCTACCAAAAGCTAAAAGCATAGCCACCAGAAGGGAAGACTGTCTTAAACTTCCCAAGAGGATTCAAAGCGTAGCATGGTCCTATCTGCTGTACAAGCCTTTAGCCCTTAATGACATCTGCCTTTAAAACATTAATATTATGCTGACTTTAGAGCTACCATCTTTATGTTGCCAGCACACGGGTGGAAAATTGCCCCCACAGGGCCAGTACATACAGTTGGGAGGTAAAAGACAGTCAAAGCAGCAATTCTAAAGTATAATCCAAGCAATGATCCCATAAGCCTTTCCTTGGTAGAACGGTTGATTGCCACTCCGGTCTCTTCTGCAACAATTCACAAATTAACAAGTTTGGCAGAAGTAATTTGACAAGTCACAAATTCACCGAATGTAATTTCCCCCTCCTTCCTCTCCTCAATATCCACTTAAGTAATAGTTTGAGTATAATAAAACTACTTACAGTAGAAAAAGTAAGACACTGGAAAATAACTTATAATATGCATGAATAATGCTCACTTTCACTACTTATCATCATGACTTGGCAAGTCTTAATTAAAATTAAGATCTTACCCTTAAGTAATTGATCTTATTATTTCTGGATCGTTTCAGCTATTTACAAAAATCCTGAAACCCTATACTGGCCAGAACACCTGTTAAAAAAGTTTATCCCTTCCAATGCTTATTATTGGATACTCCTACCAACAGGACCAAAGGAAAAATTCTATTTCAGCACAAAGCAAGCACAAGGAATTTAGATGTTTGCTCATTACAAAACACATTCAAAGAAATACAGATCTCAACCATATAAACATCTCTTTGCCAGATTTAATACCCATTTAAATCTAAATAGGGAACAACTTCAATTCAGCTTGCTCCTAGTCTTTTGTCAAACAGTAAAGTCAAACTCTAGTTTAAGCCTGACAATGGTTCTCATTTCAACAGACGAACTACATCTAGCATTTCTATAATAAGATTCTGTGGATTCACAGAAACTCTTGTCTGTATTCTCAGGAATAATATACTTTTTTTTTTTTTTTGAGAAAAAAGGGCTCACGAGCAAGTAGTAAAACACAGTCACTGCAGTATTTGAATATAGATGACTACACACGTCCCTTTACTGGAACACACTTAAAAGTATCACAGGTACTGCAGCACTGAAGTCCATACAAGAATTGGGGTTCCACCCTGCTAGAAAGAGGCAGTGCTGTCTCTAATATCCAGCTAAAAGATGACAGGATCTCAGTTTTAGCAATTTAAACATTAAAAAAAACAACCAACCATGCTAAACCAAATGGCTAAATACTTCCAAACAAGGATGCTGTTCAGTACCTTTGAAGTTAGACACTGGAATGCTTGTTAGGTGTGGTTAACTACTGCTGGCTCTGCTTTTCCAAGGAGGATCTGCATAGAGCTTGTACACTGATTCAATTAAAACAGTTTGAAGTCTGGTACAGTTCAAAATGCCCAACACCTTAGATTGCACATTTTTTTTATTCCAGAATAACACACATGCATTTTTATTCCAGAAGAGATGACGCCTACTTCAATGCTGCTTAACTGACAACTAACAGTTACAAGGTAATTAGTAGAAAGAAAGAGTAAATTAAAGAAGTGCAGTGGAACGCACTCTTAAAACAAAAACTTCATTCAGCCTGCGCAAAAAATGGGAAAGCAGTTCACGGAAAAAACAACATCATTATTAGCTCAACACAAATTTTTTGGCTGCTCTGTCCCTGATGTTTGGATGTACAGTGCATTTCCCAAGCAAACTAATTTAGGTTCCTAAATTCAAGTTCATCACGTAACACATGATTAGGCAAAGTGAATTTGGTGGTAATTAATACTGTAACTACATGAGACCGTTGTCTTTCAAGGATCCCTTTATATGTTAAGTTCATTTCTGAAAATATTGCAGGTTTGAGACTGAACCATTTTATGAGTCACAAAAACTTTCAAACAAGAATACCAGAAAGAAATGAGCCAGAACTGGAAGCCTCACATTTCTTAACCGGAACATCAAGAAGCATGTGCAATCCGTGTTGCCTCAAGTATCCCAAATACTAAAAGGACATGCAAGGATTAGCACATGTCACCAGCTGGAAGCTACAAGACCTGCCCCTACAGCTCCCGAGATAGTTTCATGTGTTTTTGAAAATGAGATCATTCCCAAGATAGCAACTACTGATATCGATAAGTAAACACCTCTAATCCTAGCTAGCAACTGCTATTAACATGGTAATCTACTAAAGCTATGAAATACCTTCACTGGGTTAGAAGGCTAAAAATTAGGGTTTTCATCATTTAGTCCACCCCTACAAAGCTAGCATAAAAGCCATGAACGCATCTGACACTGATCACTGAATAGCTAGATTGCTTAACTCTGTCAGGGCTTAAGGACTCAGTTTCTACCCAACAAATAATAGTTTTTTCTACCTCATCATTCCACTGATGAAATAAAAATCTCTGAATATTTCTGAAGATGGCGTATGTAACTTCAACCACCTGTAGCAAACCATGTAGAAAGGTGAAGCTATTTGAAATGGACCTCTCAGAACATCAGCTCTACACAGCTCCCAATACATAGTCTTTAGTTATTTCTAAGTTTTAGATGAGCCTAGGGAATTAGCACGGGTGAAAAATAGCACCTTATGCTATAAACTTGAAATAGCCATCAGTGCAGTATTTGGAAGCTGACTAGGCAAGAGCCCTTTTTCCCATTCACAAGATATCAACCTGAAACAGCCACATAACTACAGTGTCACTGACTTATTTCCTTCCAGCTGAAAACAAACTGTAGTCAGACTTACTATTTATGACCCCGGTTCTGCAGCTGATGCCACAACCAGATCATTGCACTAACTGCTCTGAAGAGCTCTCGCCAGTCAGCTAGCAGAGCAAGCGCTAAGCAGCCAAAGCATTATCTTATTTCCCTGTTTTTTTACAGAATGATCTCAAGGAGTAGATGAAACAACTCCAAGAAATACAGAATGACAGACTCACAAATAACTTCTCTAGTTCTGGAAGTTATGTCTTCAGTGTTACTAATGCACACAGACTTCTTGAGCGAAAGTTAGCCCACGCAGAGATTCATATTATTATGGCTAGATAAGTGTCAGTATCCAAATAGGTCCGGGTATGTCACTATCTACAAGATAGAAGCCTAAGGGGTTCTGTAAAGATGACATCACAACAGTCTCAAAGCAACCAAGGATGAACAAAAGCATCAAGTTTTCACCTATAGCAAAAAAAGATGTTCAGTGTTACAAGTTGTACACAACAGGAGTCTGAATGGGTGGTTCAAGATGTTGGGAGACAGTTTTGAGACACTTCTCCCTTCTCTGTGGGTCACAAATTCAGCAGTGACAACTTGCCGACCAAAGTACCTGGATGCGTACATGCACAGCAGGAGACATTTGGCTACCGGTTTTCATGTGTCCTGATGCTTCCAGCTTCCCCTCCTCTAGCAAAAGAGCAGCAGTTTGCAGCTCTAAGCACTGTACATCAGCACAGAAATGAAGCTTCAGATGCTAGGCTCTAAGGGCTGGCCAGAAAACCATTCTCTCTCCTTTGTGGCAAAGGTAAAAAAGCCAGCTGAATAGGTGCGAAACCAGCCTGAAAATTCAGTTGCATCATTTCCAGATCAAAATAAGCCCATTACAGCTAATTCTAAGAACAAAAGTTTTTAAAGACCTGACTCTTTAGATATATTCCTGGCCTTCATTTGAAGACAGTTTGCATTGTTTCAATTTTTAAAACCCATACAACCACGTTCAATTTTATTCCTACAAGCAAAAAGTCTGAAGAATCCGTAACAAGTCCTACAAACACTGGCACCACTCAAAACCAGAAGAAAATACAGGACAAGACAAGGGGCAGAAATTACCTTGACAGAGACTAAAGCAATAGTCTGCTGTAGAGAGGACAGTGTTCTCCCTACTTAGGGCAAGGAAACTTAATGTTCATTTTGTACTATCAAGTAGAGACCATGAATCTAATAATTACTGACCTACTTAAAGCCAGCCACAGCCACCTTTTCCTGTAAAGTTAAGATTCATATAATCCAAGAATAATCTCGAAAAGCACGAATTAAAGCAAAGAGATACTGGCAGGTGTTTTGAGCCTCCTTGTAGTCAGCAATTGCAGCAGACAGTAAAAAACAGCAAAAAGCAGTGGTTTGCATCACTAACCAACTTTAAATGTGTCCACCTACACCAAAGCAACTTTAAGAATCATGAAATGTTTACGGTAATTTTGTATCAACTGTTCAGTCTCTTCACTATTATACACAAGTTATTTTTCAGATGTCACTGTAAGATGTGAAAGAGACAGGAGATGGAAAGAGGACTGCAAGCTCCAATCCTCTGGAAAAAAAAGCTGTAGCTAATATCAAGTTGGGTCGTATTTTAATAGGACTGACTAAGCAGAAGCAACACATTTCCATTTGTTTCTGCAAAGAGAGCAGAGAGGACTGTTCAACTTTTTTGTTGCACCTCCCTGAATAAACAAGTTAAACGTAAATCATCAGGAATTGTAATGGCCCTCTAGTTATACAGACAAACAGGTAGTCACGCAAGCGTTAGTCCCTATTCCCACACTCAGCACAAGGGAAACGCTGAAGGAGAACTAGCCCTGCTCACAAAGAGCTCCCTATTCGCATGCCATTTACACATCCACTCCATTCCAGCTTCCAAAAGTTTCTCAGGACCTCAAGTGGTGACCACTTCTCCAGCTCATTTTCAAAGGATGAGCTCAAAGAGGTTTACGCTTGAGAATTTAGGAGCAGCGTTCATAGAATTTAACACACGGCGCTGACTTCAAGTACCAGCTTAGTGCAGCTCAAGCTGTAGTAAAGCAACAAGAGTGATGAGAAAGTGCTGGCTCCGGGGAAGAAATTCTCCTCCAATTCCGAAGAGGACGAAGCGCGCAGGACTCTTGGCAGGCAGCAGCCCAGTGCAGCTTACTTTCTCTTGACATCTGCATTGTTTTTTTTCTAGGTGATGTTACAACACAAGTATTGTCACAACATAACTTGGTAACATCACAAGATCTAAGTCCACAGTGCTGGAATTTATTTGTGCATATTTAAACAGGGCTGAATGGAGAAAGACACTGTTTTTTCCACTTGCTTCATCCAACTCCTGTTTTAAGCCAACCGCTTACTCTAAAAGTAGCAAAATTACCCAGCTATCAACATTGAAAAAATTTAACAAACTTAAAACAGGAAATCTGCATCTGTTCAAACAAAATGCATGTTCCAGAGACTGTGAATGCAAAGTCACCTTTTTTCCCCCCTCAACGATGCTGTACTTAGCGACCAGTATTCTTCAACACCAATTTCTTAAAAAAAAAATAATGTATTTTCTGAAGAGAACACCCTTCAATGAGTTTAGAAGGAAAAAAAAAAGACACTAATAATCAAATGACTGTCCTGTGTGCCTTATTGCTGGCATGAAAAATGGTAGGATGGATTCTCCGTCCATCTTAGATTGACATAAATAGCGCTGGAGTTTTTCAGCTACATAAATCGTGCACTACTTGCGAAGCTTTGAAAGCATACTCTAAAAAATGTTCCTGCCTGCATAATTTTATCTTTTTTTGCTCATCTTATTTTGGGAAAACTTTTATGATTTACAGTCTTTCCTTTCAATCCTAGAGTCCATGCATCTTTTGAATAAGGGAAGTGGCAAGTAATCTGAAACGAAGCTTTTTCTGGTTTTAATTATACTCTTCTACATTCCCTGTGAAATATTCTTTCCATCTATATTTTATTCACGTAGAGGTTTAAACCGAATAAAGAGGCATTCCCATACCCTGTTCTTTCTCCTTAAAACAAAACATCAGGAACAAGCACTGTTTAAAGACATAGGAAGGAAAGATTAAGCAAAATATGAACTTTAGTACTACTCATCTAAACTTTATAATTAAAGCAGCAGTATTCAAAGAAACACAAAATTGGCAGGAAATTCATACCCAGGACAAGACCAAGCATACATTTTTGTCTCGATCTGAAATTCCATGCTCAACTTAATGGAATCTGTACAGAGCCCTCAGAAACAGCTCTATTTAGGATACTACTCCAAACTAAGGATTTTCGCAGGCTTTAGGCATACACCATCTTTCCCAATAGAAGAGCAACATAGTTATTTGCTGACTGCGATCTGTACATCCTCAGAAGCTACAGCCTGTTAACTGATCGCATGCCCCCACTTAGCTGGTACTTCGTTTGAACTTTCAAGCAGGTTAAATTCAGTCAAAAAGACAGTTTGACTCCCTAATTTGTAGCAGGCTAAGATTTCTTTAAGCAGTCAGTAACAAATCTAATTACTAACAGCACCTCTTAAAATGTTACTGCCTAGCTTAATTGCTGGCAATTGAATAAACGAACAGCAAGTTAATGACAGTGAACCACTGACACAAGGATCAATACCCGAGAGATTCAGGGTGACAGGCAACCACAATATTTCCTTAAGTTTAATATCAGAAACTCAAAATATTTGCTATAGCATTCCTCTGAACAAAACCCCAACTCACCAAGATGCCTTTGTCACTGGACAGCTACTCCCAAAGCTGATCCTTCTTTCCAACTTCTTCCAGGGAAACTTTTAAACAGATGCTTGCTCACTAATCCAAAGATACTACACGTTTGTTTCCCCTACTAAATCACTGGTCTTCCATGGAACTGGCAGGACTGTCCCCTCAGCAGATGTACTGCCAGAAGCAATCAGTTAAGGTTTATAGTGCTGCCTGTTGAACACCTTGTGAACCCCTTCTCACTTAAATGTCATAAGCCCATAAAAACTCCATGCATCCCCTCTTTGACCGTCCCCATCATCAACCAAGCAAGCAATCTCTGCCAGTCTCTTAGGCTGCCATTTATCACTAGAATGCCTGTACCAAAAGAAAGGCTTAAAATCACAGCTGAAGACACAACCCAGTGCCCTGCAGCAGTACCATTACGGTGTGCAAGAGCAGGATACCCACCTTATGGCAGCCAGGATAGGTTGCCATGGTGTTGAGGGTAGAGGTGCTGGGATTCTTGCTGGTGCTGGCCATGATGTTCTGGATCTGGGTGAGCTCTTGCCTCAGCACCTGTTTCTGGTGGAAGCTGAAAGCAGGGTGGTTGGACGCCATCGTGAAGAGCAACAGGAACTCATCCCCCGTGCGGCCCTCATTGAGTTGTAGTCCATAGTTGTTGATGACCGAATCGATGTGGGTGAGGGTACGGAAGAGGACCCCGGCCGCCTCTCGGTGGGCAGACCCGAGCAGGGCGAGAGAGACCAAAAGTTTGCTGCGTACCACCTCGTCCGTCAGGTTGGTGAGGCTGCCCAGGTCGGCGGGGTTGTTGGCCTTGATTTCGGAGTCGCGCAGGGAGTGGTAGTCCTTGCGGGCCAGGTCCTCCAGGCAGGCGCCCAGGAAGCGCAGCTCCAGCGGGATGCAGAGGTCCAGGAGGCCGCAGAGGAACTCCACACGCTGCGGGGAAGGCAGCTCGGAGAACCAGCGGTACACGCCGTCCCGCTGCAGCCGCGGGCACCGCTTCTCCACCATGGTGCTTCGCCTACCCCCGGCCCGGAGGGAGCACACCCTGCTGGGGGCAGCGGCGCCGAGGGCGGGCGGCAGCGCCCCGAGGGGGGCCCGCAAGGCCGGCGCCCCGACACCCCCCGAGCGGCCCCCTCCGCGCTCCCGCCCCCCCGGCAAACCCGCCCCCCGGGGGGCGAGGGGGCAGCCCCCGGCGGCGGGCAGGGCCGGGCCGGGCCCCCCCCGAGGGTGGCCGGCGGCGGCGGCGGCGCCGGGGGAGCAGGCCCGAGCGCTGAGGCGCGGCCTGGCCGCGGGGTCCCCGCCCGGCAGGGCCCGGCGGCCCCGAGCAGGCCTCTGCGCTCCCGCGTCCTTCCTCACGGGGCGGCTCCTTCTCTCAGCCGGGCGCCGGCTGCCTCCATCCTCCGCGCAAGCCCGTCCCGCCGCCCTGGGCCCCGCCGCCGGAGCCGCCCCGCCGCCGCCGCCACAACCGCGGGAAATAATCCCTCGCTAGAAGGCAGCGAGCAGGCGGAGGGGGACGGGGGCCGCGCGCGCGCGCACACACCGCCTTTTGGCGGCGGAGGGATCCCGCGGTGAGAAGTCCCAGCCGGGAGCGGAGCAGGGGGGGGGGGACGCAGGCGAGAGAGAGAGGGAGAGGAAGAAGCGATGGAGCGCCTTCACTCCCGGCCTGACCCCGCGGCGGGCCCCGCCCACCGCCCTGCCGATTGGCCAAGGCGTCTACTCGCGCCTGGGGATTGGCTGCCGGCACGCCATCCCCCGCCCCCTTCCTCGCGTAGAGCAGATGGGTCTGGGGGGGTTGTCAATCACCAGCTTTTAGCCCCCTTTGATCCCTCCCCCCGGCGCTGATTGGACGAAAGGAGCCTTAAATAGGAGAGGGGCGGGAACAGGCGCCTTTTGTCTGCGGGCGGCCGCCGGCGGAGGGGGGGCGGCGGCGGGCGCGGGGCTTCCCTGAGGCGATTGGGGGGTGGTCTGTCGGTCTCCGCGCTGCCACCGCCTACGAGACCGGGCCTGAGGCAGTGACCCGCCGCTTAGGGCAGAGCTGTGCCGTGCCCTGCTGCGGGCTGGCCCCGCAGAGGAGCTGTGGTGACTCGTTTGGGCCTGGGGCTCCTGTGTTCCCCCCCCCCGCCCCAGGGCCAGGGTTGTCCCTGCGGCCTGGCCAGCGCCAGCCTGGAGAGGTTCCCTGACTGACTTCCTAGGGTCACGATTCACCAACTTCATTCTATTCTTTGTGGTCAGAGCATTCGCAATCCGCTCGCTCACTGGGAGCGCTCCCCGTGCTCTTCGCCAACTCCACTGTGGTACGCGCCTTTTCCCCGGCTTCTCTGTCCGAAGCGCCTTTGAGGAGCCTCACAGCATGGAAGAGGGGATGGCGGCCGTGCTCTCTGTCCTTAGGTGTTTGAGGACGGCGGAGAGCCTCAGGGATGGAGCGGTGTGGCGCGAGCCGCTGTGGGGTGCGTGATCCCAAAACCCCAACGAAGCGTTTGGCACCAGCGTTCGCCTGAGCGGTCTCATCAAACCAAACCGCGCTCTGCGGTCAAAGCCATTTTGGCAGTTGGCTTCAGATTGTCTCTAAAATACAGCGTGGGAACTAAAGAGACACTAAAGGCCTCTTAAAATGGTGTATTTTTTTCCCCCACATTCCCACTCTCCATTCTAAACCGGGATTCTGGCTGACAGCAGCGTAGCAATGCATGTTTTGAAGCAGTTTTATCGTCTTCAGATTTGCCTACGGATTGCACGGGCGGCATCCAGCAGCCAAGAGGCGGACACATAATTTCTTTCTTTCATAATGTTTTTCCATGGGACTGGGCTGTGTGTCTGTTGTAGCCCATGGCCAGCCTGCGCATCAGCTCGATAAATGGTACGGGTGCAGATCTTTAAGTGGAGCAGGCCAGGAATAACATTTTTAAATGCAGCCCCAGGCAGGATGATTCCAGACTTGATTTTTATATGCTTGTAATCTTCTTGGAAGATGGACTGTGTGTTTTATTTTAGCAAGTGCAATATTGCTGCAACGCAGATAAACAAAAGAGCTAAGGCTGATGTTTTTATAAGCACAATCGCATTTTGTCTTGAGTTGATCTTTATGGGGTGCACACGATGCCCAAATGCGGGCTGCTTTCTGTCACATGAGTTGTGTGAACACTTCTGTTGGTATCGCATAAGAGAAAAAGGCTTATTCCTTTGGGTGATGGTTTATTGGAAATCTCATTATACACCTTGCTAAGATGAACTGCCGCACCACAAAAATTCCAAATGCTGGTAGTTTATCCTTTTTTATTTCCCTGTGGAATATCGTAGACTATCAACTGTGTTTATTGAAGTCCTACTGAAATGCAAGAGTAAGCAGTCAAAGGACTCTTACTGGGGTTGCATAATGTCATATATTGTAAAGCTGCACAACTCTGCTTCCGTGTTGCGGACTCCTGCTGTGAAAGGGTCCTTGAAAATCCCACAGCCTCTCTGTGTCCTTTCCTTGTAGAGATCCGTCATTGAGTGCAAACCATATGTGCTTCCTTTTCCTGCCGTGCACGGTATTGTCCACCGGAGGAAGGGATGTGTGGAAAACAGAGGAAGGGCTCTCAGTCCCTTAGGAAAGGTTTGCATTGAATTGCAGCACGGGCCAGGGAGTAGCCATAAAGACGCCAAGTTCTTTTGTGGCCTTTCTGCTTACATTGGTGTCTTTAGCCCAGCATTAATCCATCCTGAAAGCACTACGCTGTGCTCAAAGTCGGGTATCTTGATGATTGCCTGGTCTGTAGCAAGCTGAAGGTTTAAACTTTTCTGCTTGCGAGCCAGGCCTATGCCTAAACCCCAATGAAAATTTGCATGAGAATTTTGCTGCTAAAGAGTGAGCCTGTGGTTTACAGCCAGAGCAGACAGTAAGATAAACTCTAATCTGAAGCGTTGTATATGAACTGGGAGCCTTTCCCTGATGAGGATTGGCTTTGGGTGAAGCCTGAGGAAACAAAAAGGAGCATGCCATATAATTCTGTCACAAGCCACCAAGAATTCCTGGCTAGCCAGCAGGCGAAGCAAGGAATCGCTCTCAGCAAGATAAATCAACTTTGTAAGAGTTTGTGTTACCACTTGCTCAAGGCAGCGCGTTGTGAGTGAGGGTTATCCTGGGGTGCCTGTACAGACACGTTACCCGTAAGAGCACAGCTCTGGACACCAAAGCTGGCTCCTTGTTTCAACCCCAGATCATCCTATTTCCTGCACCTTCTCTCTTCCTGTAAAGTCTCCTTGTGTGCGTTTGAGAAAAACTGCTGGGGAATATTTCTTGTCAGAGTAATCAGTAAACAATAACACAGAGTGCAGTTCTGTTTTCGTATTTTCAGCCCATGCAGAAGCTGTCTCAGTCAGGCGAGGGGAGAGGGTCCATTTCTTCAACACTGGATATATCTACTTTAGTTCTCACCTGCCATCTTGAGGGTCTCAACTCTTGGATTCGCTCAATCCCGTTTAACCAAGGAGCGTGGCTGGAGTCCTCCTTTTCCTTTATGTCAGAGCAAACGTAGCCAAATCCACGAATTTCTTCTTCATGAGAGTTTGACTCAGTGCAACATGGACAGTCAAAAAGCATATAAAACTTAACTGAAAAAAAAATCACTGTGAGGTGGGTAACTGAGTCCAGTGTGAAAGGAGCTATTTCAGTTTTTCATCCACAGAGGCAACAGGAGATGGGAATCTCTGAATCTCTGAAATGGGAGGGGGAGCTTTGTTTAGGAGGCTGCTGGTTAGCAGGCCAGTTGAGTTACCCAGATCTATCTCGTGTCCGATGCTCCCAGCCCACCGGACTCCTCCAGAGGAACCTTTTCAGAGCTTTTGTCTATCACCTTTTAAAAGTTTTCCAGTTCCTTTAGGAGGTTGTTCAATGCTTGTCATTACATGGGCAGAAGTTTTTGCATGTTTGGCATTTTTGGACCTCCTAAATGTGGCTTAAATCTTCGCCCTTCTGCCAGAAGGTCAACCTGGAAATGCTAAGTCTTCTCCCAAAATGACCTGCAAAGCCGTAGATGAACCTGCTGCTGTCTTGGTCTCACCTGGTTATGAGTTAGCTGTAACGGGCATCCTTCCCTCACGTGGGTTCCACCCAAAACCAGCTTTCCCCGCTTTGGGGATTGAATGCTGTCCCACGACAATGTGCCGAGAGAAAGCATACTTCTGTACATCAATGTACATAAAACCTGACAGACCAACTCTGTGTTGTTTTGAGCGGGACGCCCGCGTACTTTCACCCTGGAGCTGCTGGCTCCTTTGTGGTACTCAGCGCTACCTCCTTCCGTTTCCTCCGCTCGATCCCACCTCCCACAAAGTTTCCACTGCTGATCATCCCCTGCCTCTCCCCGCATGCCCTTCCCGGCTGCCCTTTTCCAAAACCTCGCTCCCCATTGCCAAATCAAACTGCTCGTTCTGACCTGCCCGACGTCCACCACCTCTCCTGTTCCTCTTCCTCACAGCCTCAGTGAAGGCTTTTGATCCTAAACTCTCCCCGTCTCCTTTTCTGCTGGGATGTGGTGAGTGACAGGAGCAATAGCGTTGCGTGCCCTCTGTGCTGTTACAGGGAAGGGAAAGATAAATATTGCCATTGCGTGTTCACTCAACTACTTCTGCGCGCAGGGGTTATTTCCTGTAAGGTTTTTCACAGATGCTGGAATTGGAGCTCTTGGTTTTGAAAAAAAAAAACAAACAAACCCCAGCTTTGAAGCACATAGAAAAATATCACGTGGGCTTTGGGAAAAGGGAAGGGAAGAAAAAAAGAAAAAAAAAGAGGCCAGATGTCAGGCCTGCAGCATCCCTTGCGGTACGCCTTTCAAGACATAAAAGTTGCGTTTGGTTTGGGCAGGAGTGGTGGAAGGTGTCCTTGCTGTGACAGCAGCAGAAGCAGGATGGATTAAAAGCTGGCAGCGATGTGCCGGGGATGTGTGTGTGTGTGTGCACGCGTGTGCGTGTGCGAGTGTCACTGCCCTCTGCCGATAGACTCTGGCAGGCACAGACGTGTCTTTAAATAGGGATTTTTCAGGGTTTTTTTTCCCAGCTGAAGGCATCAGGCTCGCCTCTCCCTGAGTAAAGCTCCCCCCTCGATCACCACCCTGTCTCATCTGTCACCTTTCAAAAGTCAAAGTGCGAGTCAGCCCTGAACTTCCCTCGCCCTGTGTCCCTTGTGTCCCTTCCCCTGCGGGATAGCCCTGGCATGTCCCTTCTTGGCCCCAGAAGCCAGGCAGACCTTCTGGCTTTGCGGGGTTCCCCGCGGGGCTTGCCTCAGCCTGCAAATCCACAGTCCCTGGCTGCCAAAAACGCTTCCCCCAGCTCCCTTCCTTTACTCCTCGCATCCGTCTCGGAAACTGCTGCAAAAGAAACATCCTTGGTTTTCCCTGTCTTTCACTGCTCGTGCTTTGGCCTGTGCCTCCCTCTCCTGCTCTGCATGGCTGGAAGGACGGGGATGTCTCAGCCTCTGCTGAACCTACAGCCTCCTTGTCCCCACCATCCCCATCGCAGGGCAGCTCTTTCCTTTTGATTCCTGCCCTGAATTCTCCCGTACTTTAATTTCACCCCAGGAAAGTCCCATTTCGGGTGACTCTTTACAAAACAAGGCTGTGTTGCAATCATTTTCATTCGCCTTTTACTTGAGCTAGCCCAGCTGCTTGCCACCTCGGGGCCCAGGCTGCCAGACCCACCGTTCGCCCCGTGCGCAGGGCGCTGCTCCGGCAGCTCGGGAGGGATGTGCAGCAACCTGGAGTGGAGTCGTCCTCTCCTATCCACCCGCCGATTCCAACTCTCGTCCATTACACAATGTTAATTTACTCTTGGCTACAGCCAAATCACTTTACGGCTGGAAAGGAAAGTCTGGAAGTATTTACTTGACTATTCCAGGGACATTCCTTGGGGTGTTTTCACATCATATCCCTATGCCTTTGGTCGGTATTCCAGTAACCAGCTAGATCCATTTAAAATGTTCAAGGAGAAGGCACGAGGAAGAAAAGGAACGTGCAGAAGTATTTACCGAATGTGAATCTAAAGTTCAGTGTTTCTTTGCAATATTGGAAATTCATGGTACACTTGGTTACAGAAATCTCAGCTCGGGCAAGAGAGAGAATGTCATCTGCCCTACCTGCTGGCCTCTTCTGTGCACACATCTCATGTTTACACGTTGCGATGCGCACTGGGATCGCACGCTGGCGATGATTTCCTGAAGAAACCCACAAATAACTTCTGAATGACGACCAAAATGAGAAAATTGGGATTGGTTCGTGGGCAGTTCATGAATAGAAAAAGAGATGAAATTAGCTGAATGAACTGTTCATTATGCATTATTCAGCCAGCTGTACTAATTAGTGCCTTAAGGACTGTTCCTGTTCCCGCTGCAGCCAACTCCAAAACTCCTTTTGATTTCAGTGGGAGCAGGACAGAGCCCTCAGAGAATGGGCCTGGTGCCTGCTTCCTCTGCAATGCCTTTTGGTTTTTTTTCCTTTTACTATTGCTTATTGATTCCAACTTTTTGTGTCTTCTATTAAAAGGACTATTTCTAAAATGTCCTACGCGATGATCAATTAATCGCAGGAAAAGAAACGCACCGTCAGTCCCAGAGCGTGTGTCTTATGCCAATGTGGTCTCTGAAGGGGAAGGTTTTTCATATGTCTCCTTTTGCTTTGCTTTTGTCCAGACCAGGTTGTACCGAGGAGCACAGAAGCTTGAAAGCCCTTTGGAAAACACAAATCGATCCAGAAATGTCACTAGGGCAGAAGGTGCAGGAATTAAATGTTTGCACTCTGAGCCCAGAACTTGCGGCTGGGCATTTAATTTATTTCTTTTTACTCTGTGTAAGGATAATGTTTATGATATTTTTTTCCCACCAAAAAGTTCCTACAGCACAGTTTTGCTCTGAATGTGGCAACGTTAGAAAAAGACATCAGTTCAAACTGGTGCATGTGCCTTTGTCAGAGCTGCCTCATATAAGACCTTCCTCAACAGCAGACTGCTCTGTCCTGCGTTCAGATTTATACCAGGCGGTATTGTCTGCGTTGGTCTCTCCATCAGACTGCTCACGTTAGTGACCAGAATAACGTGCTTTATGCCTTGCTTTGGGCAAACCAACACCTTCAGGAGAAGCAAAACCTGATTCTGGTGTTGCTCATGGGAGACCGCAACGTCATTCTGCTCCCCTGTTTTATCCTGGGTTGCAAAGCCAATTAATTTGGAGAGGCACAGCTGCGGACCATCATCCACATAACCTTTCCTGCTGGCGATGAGGCCAGGGAGAACCCAGCCTGACGTTCAGATCCCCGGTTGAACTTGAAGGGATCACATTTAAATGAGTTACCCCAGTCTCGCTGCAGAGCCCTTCCGTCCCCCCAGCCCAAGGCAGAGGTGTCTTCACTGGGGACCATGTAGAGAATTGCTGGCCTGGTAGCAGCTTCCCATTTACATGTAGACACACACAAGTTTTGCCTCAGTTTTGCCCAAGCCTATCCATGTCATAACATGTCTTTTTTTCTCCCGGTTCTTTTGATCCCTTGGTGAGCAGCAGCAATGCAGCTCCATGGTGCTGCTGGTGGGTTTCTGCCCCAACCTGACCCAAACCAAGGTGGGGCTATTGGTGGGTTTCCCTCCCAGCAATTCAGTAAAATTGCCCGCTGGGGAGAGAGCGGAGGATGTCCCACCAGCTCAGCCCGGAGGAATCTCCCCAGCCCCACTCTTTGGGCTTCTCTCCACAGACTGCCTAAAATGGATATCAAAGAGCTTTAGAGTGGAATTTATTTTCTTCCTAAGACCATCCTTAAAATAACAAACACCAGAAAACTGGTGACATGCGGTACATCTGTTAGAATAACATGGACCTTCTGTCTGTAATAGAGGAAACTCCAAATAACTCTTTGATTTGTGTTTCCTTTCTTCTCCTTCCTCATCTCCTCCTCCTCACTACTGTATACAAATCTGTTCTGCAAGCTCAAAACCACCAGTTCTCTCTCCCCTGACAAGCTTGTTTTTATGCCATGTGATAGTTATTTAATTTCCTCTTTGCTTCTAACACAGCTAATATTTATCTTTCCTTATGGGATTGCGTCTTTGTTTATACGCTGATGTCAAGGGGTAAGGACAGCACTTCTTTAGATCCAGCAGACCAAATTCCTGCCCTCTGACTGCGTCTCATGGAATAGCATCTTCCCCTGCGGGCGGTCCCGCAGCAGCCGCCAACGGTCCCAGTTCCGAAAAGCAATTAGGATTAAAATATGTGTTTAAAGTTAGCACACGTAGAAGTCCTTTTCTAAATCGGGACGCGCTCTAAAGCAGAGCCAGTGGAGTCACTGGCATGGCAGGCAAGGTTCAATATGCATAAGGCTATTAAAATCTGGCCCGGTGTTTGCTGCCTAATTGCTTCCCCAGAAAGGGCAAGGCTGTGAAAACAATGGCTAATGGCCATCTCTCCTTCTTTTTGGAGGCGACCATTTAAACGCAGAGTTTACACGTATGTAAAACGAAGACTGCAAGGCACCGGTTCCAACAATTCGATTGAAATCAATACGGCCCTCAGAAAAGGCAGGGTCTTACCAGGCAGCGTGTTTTGTCGGTTTTCCTTTGTTCAAAGCTACGCTCTAAACCGAGATAAGGAACCATCTTTTCCTCATTAAATTTGTTTCCTTTCAGCGCTGATCCTTTCACTTCATTACCGCATGCCATTTTTTAAAGCCCTCATAGCTAATATCACAACTATAGATCTAGGGTTTATTTATAGCCCTAAACTCCGCAGAGAGCTGTGTGTCTTGTTGCTGTGGAAACTGGGATTCTAAAAGTAAAAGGATTTTAAAGGGATTTTAGAAGAGACCTGCTGAATTTGAGTACTAGCTTTCACTTCCAGAGGTCTGTGTTCAACTGTGCCTTAAACTTACCAGTAAAATACATCCGACGGTCTCAGCTAGCCCTCAGGGCATACTGGTCCTTTACTCTTTCTTTTTTTTTATGATCTGGCACTTTGCAGCCTGTTTTTTTTGCTCTGGTGTGAGACAAAAGATGCGCAGGTAGCTATGGGGGGTGTTAAACTCTTGGTGTCAGCAATGGTACATATACCAGGCTCGGGGCAGTTTGCTTTTTTCTTTCACTTTCATTGGTTTTTAGGAGGTTTTTGCCAAGGGAAATGCCACCTTACGCAACTAAGTTTGCAAACCTCCTGCATGCTGCGGTAAATTCAGAGCTTTGAGACTGGCATGGATCAGTGTTTCCTGGAAATTAGATTTTGCTGTATTAAACAGTTATTTAAATGATTTTATTCATCTCTGGGTGTACTGTGTAGAGGACAAGAGTGTGATTGATGGGCTGGGTCCTACATACACTCTGCATCCTCTGTTGGCAAGTCAGCAACGGGCAGACTCGCGCTTGGCAGAAGTGCCATGCTTTACCTGGGACAGGGATCTCGCTGAGCCACCCAAGGGAAAGCCAGTCCTTCTCCATGGTCCATCTAGGGGTCCTCAGACCGAAGCCAAGCCTCTGCGTGAGATGCCAAACGCCGGCAGCGTGACGTCCCCTCCGCCCGGCCGTGGGCTGCGCGAGGCTGCCGGATCATCGCAAGAACGCTGTGCTTGCCACCACCCAGGCTTTTTCCGTGCCTCTAAATGTCAGGTGTCCCCCACCACCCGGGGACAAATCTCTGCACAGCTCTGCCAAAGGGCTGCGTGCAGAACTTCTCTGGCTATGGGTGTCACTTTCTAGCAAGAGCTAAGCTTTAAAAAACCCTTATAATTCAAGCAGTAATTCTGTTTACGAACCAGCTCCTGAGCCCAGTCTAACCTGGGCAGAGATTTGAGGTGCTTCCAAGCTGCCGAGCTTGGAGAAATATCCTGGAAAATGCCACCCTATCGATGTGGCCAAGGGAGAGGAGGGGGAAAGGGAAGGACAGACAATGTAACATGACTAGCCCAGCAGCGTGTGTCTTAAATTCACGAACAAGGCACAAATGTCAGAGCTGATTAGCTCTTGCCTTGCATTTCCATAAGTAAAGCAGCAATCCCTGTGCGCGCTGGCTTCCACGGCTCGGGGGGGCGATGGCCAGGCAGCCTCTCCTTCCCCAGAGCAGCCTTGACATTTGTTCAGCACATTCTCCGTGTCCGTGCTGGCACGGGCTGTATCGTGCCTGGCTAGAAGTTATTACCATGATATTAGATTAAAAATAGAAATACGGGAGCCAAGACTCGCAGGCTGGGGGAATGGTAATTCAGTGACTTATCTTTTCCATTAGAGGGTGCCAGGAACCTACTGTTGCTGCAGACCCCAGAAATCATGGAAAGCGTGACTTTGTCCTGTACGTTCTGGGACCAGGCAAATCCATGCCCATTTTGGGCACCAATCCTTGTACTGTCCAACCAGGCCAACGAAAGTAACATGAAATGCGGATGGGGAAGAGTTGATGTGGCAGCTGTAGATCGAAAGCACATCGGCAGGTGACAGCCAGCAGCAAACTCAATGAAATAAAGCCCTCCTCACACCTCTGTGTGAGCAGGAGCATCGGCTGGGGGTGGGAGAGGTCTCTACTGGGCTTCATGTGGCGCTGAGGAGACTCAGGTGCAGTTCACCTTTCCCCAGTTTAGGTTGTCCCTATATAGGAGGTAATGAGAACAGGACAGACATGCAAAGAGCTGGCTTTGCCTGGAAACTGGGGTTGTTAGGCCCAAAACACATACACGTGGGGTTGGGGCATCCTTTTGGACGCTTGTAAGAAAAAGGGGCGACTGACACTTGTCAGGGGTGGCCCCTGCGTCATCAGTCCCTTCTCAGAAAAGGAAAACCTTCCTGCAGCGCTTCCCAGCCCTTCAACTGTGAAACGTCAGGGGTCTCTCCTGGATCTTGTCTGCACGGTGGGTGTTTTACGGGGCAGAGGTGTGTTTTGAAGAAGTGAATGTGGAGAGCACGGGATCTCCCCGCTGCCAAGGGAGTCTGGGCACTATTTGAATGGGAAGAGGAAATCCTCATAAAAAAAACCCCAACTATTAACCACAAAAAATGAAGGAACAGGTGGTAGTTCTAGTGGGAAAAAATAGTTTGTATGGCTCTCACTTATGCTCTGGGTCTAGCAGTGAGGACAGACAGTAAAGGATGGGGCCCCATCTTCTCGTCTGAGTCTGCCAAAAATCACCCAACCTCAGGTATGACATGAACCGCCCAGTTATCAAATGGATCCGCTTCTCCACCCCAGAGATGCCACTTCAGAAGGGCAGAGTAGCCTTGGGTCTGTGCTGTGCATGGCAGACACGCAGCTGTATTTTAACCCTTCCTTGGTCGGAGGGGTGCGCACAGCTCTCCAGCTCTCAAAATGCGGTGCGTTCGACCACCGAAACAACCAATGGGACTTGGTCTCCCCTTCTCAACACAGGTGTTGCTAAATTATTAGCAACAATCATCTACAGGGTTAAAAAAATGACAATCCAAAGAAATTAGATCAGTCTTAACAGCATAAGATGATTAAAAAAAAAATAAGAGGAATTTTTAAAAGGGGAAAGCAACCCAGTCCTCCCAATTTAGGCTTTTGAAAAGAAATGTAGACTTTGGGAGAGAGCACGGGCAGAGCGGGATGAAAGTCTCCTCTCAGGTTTTGAACCTTTGGAAAAACACTTTGAAGATCTATAGTTTTGTGGCAGAAGTGTTAGCGAAACTATTTAGATCAGTCGGTCGCTCCCAGCAGTGTGGAGACTCCAGCTCTTCTTGCCCCTGAGGTGACCGATGGAAAGAGCTGAGATGGCTACACATGGGACACCGGTTCCTCTTTATGGTGCAGCTGAAGGGGGGCACGCTGCTGCTAACACATGGGAAAAGCAAGACGAAGCCTTGGACTAGGAGATATCTTTGTCCTTGACCTGCCTCTGCAGTGATTCGTGGTGAAACGCTGGGCAGATCCGTCCCCGCGAATTGCTTTCCCCATCAGCCTGTCCAGCACAGTGCTCTTCTAGAGCATGTGGCTTCCCGGTGGGCAAGTTAACGAGGAGGTATGAAGCTTTTTGGGGTTGGTGGCTGGAAAGTGATAGGTAAGAGCAGTGATGGGAAGGCAAGGCTAGTGTGCCTAGATCCCAAAGCCCAGCGCTGCTTGGCTCTGCGTCACACGCTGACAGCTTTTCCTGTGGACTTCAGCCAACGCGGCTCAGGGTTTGGAGCCGTCTGCTCCTGTCCCAGCCACAGTGGGTGATTCAGAGCAGATGGGATGAAGGGCTGACCCTGAGCCCCACCGGCAAGCCTCATCTGTGCCGTCCTGCCTGGGATTTCAGCGTAAAGCAGGAGCAGCAGTGCCTTGACCAGGTGGGTGAGGGCAATGTCAGCAGCCAGCACACAGCCTGGTTTTTTCCCCGGCTCTGGGAGGAACCTGGTCCTTCTGGACCCGAACGTAAGCATCCTATGCCAGCAATTATTTCCAGCTGACAGACGAAAAAACAGGGGTGGTAAAGGAGCAAGTGACTTGTCTGAGACAGCAGTTTTGCCATAAAACCATGCTTGGCTGAGTGCTGGCGTTTGCTCAGGCCATTCTTTTGGTCGCGGTGGCTTCCCTGGTGTCACAAGGATGGAAACTGTGGGTCACACACAGTCAATGTGCAGCTCAGGTGGACCTCCATGGGCAGCTCCAGCTGCTCCCATGCTGCTGCGGCCAAGGGAGCAAGAAGAAACCCCGCACCCAAACCTCCAGTCCCTCTCATACCTCCGGAGCGCTCTGATTTCATGGGACGGGAATAGCAAATTGCCGGGCTGCAGTTGCATCCTCATGGAAAGCGCCACTGAAACATGGTGTCATCTTACATTGCTGGGGCGTCTGTCTTCCCAAAACGATCCCGAAGCATTTTGTGGAGTAACTGTAAACCAGAAGTCTTTGGGGAGGAGCACGGGGTGGGACTCGTGGCTCAGAGCGGTACAGCTCAGCAGTTTAGGATAGGAAGGGAAAATACTCGCGACGTCTGACTACGTCGGAGGGAGCGCAGGCCGGCAGAGTGTTACAGTACAGCAATTGGCAAATCTGGGGCTTGGCCAAGAAAATAAACATAGGAAATACTTGAGCCTGATGAAAACCGTGGGCAGCCTGCTCTTGTTTAAAGAGGTCTTTTTGGGACACCAGAACAGACGCCTGTTGCAGACGGAGCGAGATCCCGGCCCTGTCCAAACTCGTGACAAAACCTTCATTGACTTCAGCTGGGCCAGGATTTCATTTCAGATGGTTCTGGTTTTTCCCAGGATGTGATTTCCCCTTTTTAGAACATGCCCCTCTGCCACCCTCTGCCCAGCAGGGAAAGCAGGCTGTTGCAATTTTGGAGGTTTGTACACGGATTTAGGGACGGATCCTGTATGGGGCCAAGTGCTGCCAGCATGTCAGTAGGAGCAAAGGATGCTCTGCAGCACTCCAGAGCTATGTGCAAGCACGTAGGATCAATACATTCACAGCTCAAGACCAAAATTGAGCGTTTAGCAGCTCTGGTAATCAGTTGGGTGCCTGCATGTGGCTTGGAAGGCAGTTTCTTCCAAATTTTCACTTTCAAGAAATAACTTGGAGGCTTTTCACTCCAGAGTTTGACTTGGGCCCCTTACTTTAAAAATTCAGACCCCTGTACGTTCTTCAGTTTCCTCATGAAGATGGAAGGCCCTGGGGCATTCAAGTGAGAAATTGAAGCAAAATTTCTTCAATTTGGCGCTGACTTTCAGTCTGAAACCTTCTCCAGAATTAACTGTCCAAAATTCAGAGGCTCTTGAAAATCATAGAATCATAGAATGGTTTAGGTTTGAAGGGACCTTAAAGATCATCTAGTTCCAACCCCCTTGTCATGGGCAGGGACACCTCCCACCAGACCAGGTTGCCCAAAGCCTCACCCAACTTGGTGACTTTAATCATGAAGGAAGTTTGGAGGGAAAGGTCAAGTGATACTGGTAAATATGTGCAGAGGGTAAAGGAGGAGCTTGGGGTGGTTGTGGGAAGAAGAGCATTTCTAGGAGGTGGAATCCCAAGCAAGACTGTATTCCTGGCTGAAAATGAAACTGGGTAAGAAGTGAATGAGTTGGAGGACAGGGAATGTAGCCTCCAGCTCCGCTCCTCTCGGGGAGCTCCGTTCATGCCATTGTGTCTGGGATGAGTACTGGAGTTTCAGTCCAAATCCAAATTTTCCCCAACTTCAGAAGAGTTCCCAGCTGGGATTTATCAGCACCACGTGCCCTGTTTCGGCAGGACCAAGGTGTGCATTTCATCACAGCGAGAATTTGAATACCCTTTTCTTCTTCATCCCTGCTGCCTCCCGTGCGTTGTGCCTGGGGTGTCTCTTGACAGTGACAGCTGAGTTAATCTGGTGGTTTAGAATTCTCGTGGCTTGATTTCGAAACGTCTCGCTGTTCTAGGGCGACGTTCCTTTATCCCTCACCCTTTCTTTTCCTCCTGGATTATCCCATGTTAATAGGTACCATGTAATACAGTCTGTTGTTAACTACTCCTGAATCCTGCTTGCTGATTCCTTAAGCAGATCTTGAAACCCTGCGAATCTGGCTTTGAGTTTTGTGGAGGTTTGTTTTGTGTTTTGCTTTGTTGTTTTTTTTTTTTTTTTTTTTTTAAACACAACGCACGAAATGTGTAAGATAGCTTTCTACTCCGGCTTTTGGGAAGCAAAGGAGTTTCATGTGTTTAGACAGTCTAGATACACTGCTCCAGACTGCAGAGTGCATCTGCTCAAATCCTCTGCAAAACAGGCCGTAAGAAAGAAACCTTGTATGAAAAAACTATATCAAATATGGAATAAATCCTTCCATAGCTGTTTATCTGCTCAGAAAAAAAAAAAAAAAAATCCTTGAACACCCTTGCATGACAGTATTTCATAAGAAAAAAATATGAGTAATGTCAACTTTTTCACATTGCTGTGTCTTCTTGCTTCAATGAAAGACATTTATTCTTTGTTATGAATTATAAATCTATTGCTAGAGTCCAAACAATTCTGGGAACTACTGCCACGGGCTTTCTGAACACAGGAAAACACGCTGTCCTTACCATTCGCAATGCTCAAAGCATTTCCAAACATTCATTATTTACATAAAAATTCGTACATCAGCATCTCCGTTAAACTGAAAACGTAATCCCTTCTTTCTAATCAGGTGCCAAACTACTTCTTTACTTGCTTGACGCCTGAGCGTCCACGATTTGAAGCTTAATGTTTGGCTTTGCTGAGACTGGCAAGTGGCAGGCGACCCTGTGGAGAGGAAAACCCTGCCTAAAAATCCTATGGTCCATGCTAGCAACAGGAGCGGCTGCACCGGTGCACGATGCGCTGCCAAGCACCGATAACCTCCTGTTCTCCTGAAAGCTGGGAAAGGGCCTTATTTCTTCCATCAAAAATGGAATCCTGATGCCGGGGTTCAGAAGCGGCACTTTTTCCAAAGGGGCAGAGCAGAGGAGCGAGTGTTTCTTTCTGACCGTGGGTGTGCGACAGCAGCGGTACTGCCTTTCTGTGTGACCTGTGCCAAAGTGTGTCATTGGTCTCTGCCTCAGTTTCCCCACTGGCAAAATCAGATATTGGGGTTCAGCCCATTGGGAGCTTGAGGGGAAAAAAAAAAAAAAAAAGAAAGGAAAGTAATTTTGGCCAATACTCGCAACCCTCAGCTCTAGAAGTCCTGGAGTTCTTAGGAGAGCTTTCCAAATTACAAAAAGGTGACTTTCTGCGGCTGTTAAGAAAAGCTGGAAAAAACCAAGCTCTTTCCAGAAAACACCTCAGGTGCCCCCAAAACAAAAGAACTCCGAGTTGTTTATTTTTTTTAAACCTCACACAGGCTGAAGCCTGTCTCAAGACTGAGGTGGGACAGAGGGAGCAGACGTGGCTTTTCCTCCTAGGTTTGGCAAAGCTTTGGGGATGTAACCCGTCGCGGGCAGGCAGGCTGACGAGCCCCGCGTTAGCTCCTCCGGCCCTTTCCACCATGGGCGGGCAGGAGCAGCCTTTGCACATGGCAGCGATGGAGATGGAAGCCAGCCTGCCAAGTCGCTTTTCCGAAGCAGGTTTCTTCTCTTCACATTATGTCAGCCGCATTTCCTGACAAAACCAGCAGGAACACGCGGGTGACAGATGTCCCTTAATTATCGGCAGCGTTCCCGCTCCTTGGTCTCAGACATAAAATTCAGAGGCTTGAAATGAAGGCCGTGTTTCGTTTGGTGAAGACTGGCTACCTCCGTTTTATTTACAGGCGTCTTTCAGCTGTGGAAAATGAGTCCCTTTGGTTTTTCTGGCATGCCAAGGGGTATGCCAGCCCTCCATGAGAGCGGCGGGCAGACCAGAAGGGGGGAAAATACAGGGAGATGTGGGTGGCTGAGGAAGCCGAGTCCCCTCAAATAAATGACGTTATTGTATTGCCAATCGCATAGGTTTGTCACCTGGGATGAGAAGGGCAAAGCAGGGCCACTCTGCATGGCAGGCTGTGTCTTGCGGAGCGGTGACCATGAGAAGGATCTGGGGTTTATCCTGAACAAACAGCTCGACACACATTTATTGTATGGTGAGCCAGTAAAATAAATCTGAGACATCCTGGGGGAAATGAGATGTCTTGGGGGGAAATCGCATTGTTTTCCCTTAGCTTTATTTTTGGGCTCCCAAGATCACGGTGGGGAAAAGCTACCTCCATCCTTCAGTAAACGTCACAGAGGGATGGAAAGAGGGAAGGAGGATGAGATGCCACCACCTGTGGAGCCATGTACTGCTCCTTTTCTCCTCGTGTGGTACTTGCTTCGTGGGTCTTTACACAGGATAGCCGGTTGATTTTACCAAAAACACTTGCTGGGTATGTTCCACAGCACACAGGAACTCAAATCTGGTCATCATGCAAATTTAACCAATTTATCTAAACCTGCGGCAACATGTTTTTCTCCCCCAGCCTGAATGCCAAACAACCTGTATCGCCTGCCCTTACTGCAAAATACCTCTTTGCGCACGTCTGCATCAGTCTCGACTCGTTCGTCCCTTCCAGCTGATTGCAGCCCTATTCCTTCCCTCCCGAGAGCGCAGGAAACACCAGTGCACGGAGGAGGTCCCTGCCTGCCTGCGGTTCCCGCGGCCCCCGGCTCCCTCCTTCAGGCTGCCTGACGGATGCCGGGGAGGATGCAGGCCTGGGGGAAAGATCCATCTGGCCACAAGGAAGAAAGCATCATAACACATTTCACGCTCCCGGCATTGCGAATCTTCCCTCCCATGTGCTCAGTTGATCAGGATCAGCTTCTTTGCTGCTGTTTTTGTGCCTCTTGATTTCCACACGGAAACTGGCTCTATTTTTACCCAGCTAAAGCTGATTAGATTTGCAGTAATTGGCAGGATAAACAGACACATACTGTATGCAGCAGGTTAATGCGATACATTCGGTGACCAGTAAATGCACTTAGCCCATGCCCAGCACAAAGAAGACAATCAAGGTAATTTATTGTACACATGCCTGTAACATGCCCATTAGCCATCCCTGTCCTTCCTCTCTCTGCAAACCCATTTCCCCTCTGAGACAATGAGCGGTATTGCAGAATGCAAAGCGTTTCATCCTTTTCTCCTAAGCTCTTCGCAAACCGGTATTAAACCCAAGGACACGCAGGAGTTTCTCTTTCTGGTTAACCCAGGTCTTGACTTTTGTTGACCTGTGAGACATTATTAGCATCGAAGAAGCCGCGTATTAAAAAAGAAAAATGCTACTTACAACTCGAAGGCCGACCTCCTTCAAGTAATGTAATTTCCAACCATTTCAATCACTTTCCTAAGCTACAATCTACCGGAAGATTAGCAGTAGTCCTGCTTGCTGCAATATCATTCTGTTCTTTAATTGGTTTTTGGGGTAATTTAGCTGGAGACCAAGTAGATAAGAGAAAACTTGGGGACAACATCAGGTGATTGTATACGCCTGGAATTCAATTAACTGGGGGAGGAAATGAGCGGGAAGCGAAAATTAAAATCATTCCAGTTTCCGAAGCTGCATATTTCAATCTAATGTCGTTAGACCTCGGCAATACCCTGGCAGTTGTGCTTGGTCTTTGCAAGGTGGTGGCTGTACCCGGGGCTCAAGCCCAGCACAGATACGCAAGGCAAGCAAGCCTCAAAAAAGTTATGAGCCAGGGTCAAAGGTGCCCTGTTTATTTAAAAACACCCGTAACAAGTCTGATCCCATCCCAGAGGGCTTCCCCATCCCTCCGGCTGCTGCGGGACCCCACAGCAGCCTGGGGGTTTTAAGCCGCTGCCTCTGGTCCCTGCTGTTGGAGATGTGTTTTCTGGAGAGTCCCACCGTACAGGGCTCTGGCCTGGATGTAGGGAATCATGGAATCATAGAATGGTTTGGGTTGGAAGGGACCTTGAAGATCATCCAGTTCCAACCCCCCTGCCACAGGCAGGGACACCTCCCACCAGCCCAGGTTGCTCAAAGCCCCGTCCAACCTGGCCTTGAACACCTCCAGGGGTGGGGCATTCACAGCTTCTCTGGACAACCTGGGCCAGGGTGTCACCACCCTCAGAGTGAAAAATTTCTTCCTGATATCTAATCTAAATCTACCCTTTTCCAGTTTGAAGCCATTACCCCTTGTGCTATCACTACACGCCCTTGTAAAAAGCCCTCTCCGGCCTTCTTGTAGGCCCCCTTCAGATACTGGAAGGCTGCTATAAAGTCTCCCTGGAGCCTTCTCTTCCCCAGGCTGAACTACTTCAACTCTCTCATTGGAGGGAGAACAACTCCAACTCTCTCATATGGAGTCTTCCTCATAGCTCCAGCTATGATCATCTTTGTGGCCCTCCTCTGGACCCACTCCAACAGTTCCATGTCCTCCTCATGTTGGGCTCCTCCTCTTTCTTCTCCCCAGGTTGCTCTGATCCCCAGCGTTTAGCTCCTCTGCAGATGCTGGTGCCACAGGCGGGATGTTCGGGCCTCCTCGGTCCTTACCTTATCCAGGCATGCTGCAGCCCAAAGTGATGCCTCTGGACCCACACTTAGTCGACGCTCCCTCGCCGTTTGCAACTCTACTCTGAGCCTTCCCAGTTATGCGGTTTTAATCTATTTAATGCAGGCCCTGTTGATTCTGTATTGTTTCCCGATCAATCCGTCGCATGGGCCCAAGCCAAGCGCTGTGTGGAAAGCTAAGGATATTGCATCGCTGTGATTATCTCTACCTAACACCCTTGTAGCCTCCTCGGTGAAAGACGGTGAGCTCACCCCTGCCCATTTCCCTCAGACTCCCGTTTGCCATTCATTACATCACCCTCTTTTAATTCTTCATTTATGAAGTTCAGCGTTAGTGGTTCCATTAATTGTCCAAGATCCCTCCCAGGCTTAAAGGATTAAAATCGGCAGCGCCTTGTTCACCCCTTCAAGCGTGGGCACGGCGCTGGCTTTTTCCCAGTCCTCTAGTACTTTCCCTGACTGTTCCAAGAGCTATTGAAAATCACCATTAACTATCCAGACAGCTCCTTGGCCACCTCCTTTACAACTCTTGCAAGTTATTCAGATCTGCTGGTTTAAAAATATTGAGCTCCATCAGCTTGCTGTTCGGCGTACCCCCTACGTACTCTTGGAAAGTATTTTGTTAGCACCTCACCTTTTTGCCACCAGACGCCAGGAAGAGCCTGCACTGAGCATTTCTGCCTTTTCGATGGTATTGATAAGTCTCCCATTTCCGTGTAGTATCGGCCCACTGCTAATGCAAGGCTCCTTTCCTTGAAAATCTTGGAAAATATCCTTGTCTTTAATTTCCCCAGCTTCCAAGGTCTATTACTTACTACCAGTTTCCCTTTTCTTCTTTTCGTGTGTTTATATTTCATGTGTTAGTCTTGGTGGCTCTTCCACTTCATTTCCAAGCCATGTTGGTTTTTTTAACAAGGATTTCTGTCCGCGTTGCTGCTTTTTGGGTAAAATATTCTTAAAGGCTTCTCCCTTTTCGACACATTTTTCATTTAAAGTCTTTCTCCAAATTGACCTGACTCGTAATTATTTTCTGCTTTGGGAAACGGGACCTTTCAAAGTGGCAACTGTATATATATATCTCTATTACTGCTTTGAGCTTTACTTCGTTTGCACATAACAAATGTAATCAAGGCGTGAGCGCTTGTGCCTAATACAGGGAGAAATTCATCTTCACCTGCCAGGATGAGGTCGAATGTGGAATTCCCTCATGTCGGAGGCAATATTTTTTGCATTAGGAAATTATCTTTTTCTTTTTTTTTCCCCCAGAAATTCTAAGGATATTTTAACACTGGCAGCTCAAGACCTCCAGCATCCATCGCTCGGTCTGAAGTCTCCAGTGATCACAAGATTTTTATTAGATATTATGGACGTGGCTGCTTAAAGAAGCAGATTGTGTCAAGTCCCTACTGCAGCATAGCGGTCTGCTGCAGACCCTTCTGGCTTCATACTTCATTTCCCGGGATATTGATCCAGAAACACTCTGGACCATCTATTTCCATGTTGCTAATGACTTAGAACCAGCCTGGGACCGCTGGTGCTCAGGAGAAGGAGATATCTGCTCCCAAACCAGTCCCACAGCGGGATGTGGATCAGGACGGGTTGATCAAGACCACCAAGTACTAGTGGAAATCAAATGGAGAAGGTGGTTATCATGCAGGACCACGATGCTCCGGCCAGAGAAATCTCTCCACCACCCTGCAGTGTTAGAAGCAGGGTTGTGGTGCGTAATCAGCAATTCCACCTTGTGCCGGTAGTTTTTGCCTCTGCAGTTCATTCTCTTTGCGTCCTGTGATTTCCCAATTGTTTTTTTTTTTTTTTTGGAGCGAGCGCAGACCGGTGCCCTCGTTCCTCCTCCATATGTTATCAGGCTAAGGTGCCCCCGGCTTGGCTGGCCAGAGTACCCCCCAGGAGCTTTCCCCTTTGAGATGGAGATCAGCTGAGCTCTCCAGCTCCACTACGGACAGACTCATCCTGGGAAAACACAAACCTCCCTACGCTGCTTAAGCAACCTGGTATTTAATTCCACATTTAGCTGCCTTTTCCCTTTCTTTCCCTGTGAAACAGAGGCGATTTTTTGAAGATCCCTTTGATGTGCTTCCCCTTCAGCATCATTTGGGCGTCCCCAGGAGCTGCCTGCAGTTTGTGAGGTCCTGCGAAGCCCTGCTGCTAGTGCCAAAAAAATATCCTCCCCCATGGATGGTGGCCCACTGAGTTGAGAAGCCTTCGAATCGCACCTCGCGGCTGGGCTGGGGGAGGCCAGCACGCCGTCCCTCCTCCTCCTCTCCCCATCCTCTGTTGTGCTTCGCAGGATCAAATTCCCAGAAAAAAAAAGCTGCCCGCCTTCCTGGGATGCTGGAGATGTTTTTCTGGGCAGCTGGACTTTGATACACCCCGCCGTTCTCACGCTGAGGATGCAGTAGCAGCATGGATTCCTCCAGCTAATCTTCCCTCTCCCTTTGCTCTGCGGCAGGTTTGGGGTTGTTTTTTTTTCTTTCTTAAGCACAGCCAAACTTCCCAGCGGGGTTTTCTGCGAAGGCTGGGTCTCCCTGATGCCCTGCGCTTGTCTTTCTGGACCACACCATCCGTGAAAACCCATTGCCTGCCTGTTTCCCCATCCCTCCCCGAGCTGCTCTGTTGGGCTGTGCCCCGCTCTTTGCGGGTCCAGGTGGGTTTCTGCACACAGGGGCGGAGATCTGTGCCTTTCCACCGGTGTTTTTGCCCGCAAGGCACCCCAGGAATAGGTGGGTGCTAATTTTATTCTCTGTATTTTGCATCGCTCCCGCTGCCCATTGCAATTTTGTCCCCCCATCCACGCTCAGTTATTTGTCGTAAGCTGATTTGCTTCTTATTGTATTTTTTTCATTATTATTCTTTTATCCCAAACGTTGTCTCGCTCCCCTCATCCACACCTGCACCAGGTTATTAAAAAATACACTTGACAGCCCTATCTAACGCCGCCCGTACCCTTTGGGGAAATGTCTCCAGAGTTAGCCAGATGTACTGGAGAAATCCCGCTGTGGTTTAAGGGCAGCCCGGCTCTGGCCCCGGCGCGGCAGCACCTGCGGAGGTCAACCTGGCACTCGCCGGTGGCAAAAGCATCTTCCAGAGGGAAATTTGGGGCTGGTGTAAACTGGAATTTCCTCTCCCTCAGCATCCCGCACATCAGCAGCAGCGGGGAAATATGAACCGGTCTGGAAAGGCCTCCCCAAGGCCGTAAGGACTGCAGACGATCGGGGCGCGAGTTTTTATTTTAAACTAAATCCTGACCTTTCAGTAAAGTCTGGGAAAACCCGATTTACTTGGGGATAGGCTGAGGGACAGCAGCGTGGCTGTGTCGTGGTCAGCCACCACGCTAGGATCGCCTTGGCGTCTGTAATCCTCCATCCAGCTCCTTCATCTTGTATTCCCACAATCTTCTTTATTTGGTTGCCAACATGGCTTTTGGCAATTTTTGGAATCTCCTGAAGCCCATTTTAAACCCTTTAATAACCAAGATGGCCCTTTCTGACCAAACCCTCCACTCCAGCCACAGGGCAGCAAGACAGGCTACGGGCACAAAACCTAAATCAAGTCACGAATGGAAGAAGATGTAACACGTGGCTGCAACTTCAGTGTAGAAACTTCCTACTCGTCAGCCCCAAAGGTGCTTGTTCCAAAAAAATACTCATTCTAAAGCCACGCGCCGTCCCGGTAGCCCTGCACTAGCGCTTGTCGCTAGTAAATCTCATTCCTCTCTCTGCTTCCTCAGCAGATTGTTATTAGTGATTTCTTTTTCACCACGTACCATTAGACATGTTGTTATTTTAAATACCTATTTTATTAGGAGCAGCACCCCGCGTTGGTCGGAGGTGCATCGCACCTTGGTGCGTGCACAGGCATTAGCCTCTGGTCTCTACACCCCATTGAACTCCCCAGAAGGAATAGCTGGCCATTAATTAACATGCCAATTAACACGTAAAACTACTATAACTGTGTAAAACTACTGAGAAAACAACAGAAGGGGGCTGGAATTTCTTTTTCGTCCTCTGCCAAAAATTTTTATATGTGTTTAAGCAACTTCGGTTGTAGCATTTTTCTTGGAAAGGTTGGGGGTTCCCACCCAAAATCTCTCTCCGTGAAAAAAAAATGGGAGTTTGCAGTTGCCAAAAAATGCAGTACCTGAAGCGTGGGATTTTTAGGAAAAAAAAAAAAAAAAACAAACGACAAATCAACAAAACCCCCAATGTATAATGAGCACAGCATTCATGAAGGACTCGGTGTAGTTTGAAAAGACATTTTCAACAGAAAAGAATGCTTCAGTGGGAAAATTTCCACCCACTCCGGTTGCGTCTCTTCCTTCCCAGCTCTGGCAGAGAGGAAGGTTTGCTTCCCGACGCGGGTGGTGATGTGTTTCAGTGGATGGACAGGAAAACGCATCGATATAGAAAAACCAACCTGAGTGGGAAGACTCAGGAAACTTCCTTCTAGGTGGGCAACGGAGGCAGGTGCTGAGGGTAACCGGCCCCTCCAGTGGGGATGTGCGTGCCGAAATCCCACGGGTTTCCAACGCCAGGGTTTATACAGCTCATTTTTCTCCTTGGAGTCCTGGCCGAGCCGGGTCTCGAATGCGAGTCGATAGTCTTGGCTCGAAACTAGCACTCCAGTAACGCCGGCGGCGATGGCAGGATGTGAATGCGAGCCGGTGCGCCTGGCAGTCCTACCGGAGATTTTCCGGAAGAACTGTGTTTTCATACATTGCTCAGATTTTGCTTTATAGGCACTTGCGAGCATCTTTTTAATTTTTCTTAAACAGAGCTCCCCCTTTAACACTTGTATATTAATACACTTGTGTATTAATACAAATACATATATATATGAATGCACACAGACCCGCACAGCCACCCCGACGCCGCAAATATTTGGCACGCTCAGAAACAAGGGGGTGCGTCGCAGGACCAGGACCCGGCGTGCTCCAGAGGCACGAAGCGAGCTGTCGCCGCTTCCCCAGGGAGGATTTCACATCTTCAGCAATCCCAGGAACAAAACCCAATCCGCGGCCAGAATCCTGCTGTTGTGCACCTTCCCGATGGATAAGGAAGGACCCTGCTGAGATGCTGTGGGATGAAGGGAGGGGACCGAGCTGCAGCCGGGAGGGGACACAGCCCCGACTGCTGCTGCCGTAAACCCCGAGTGACAGCACGGCCTTTTCATGAATAAATAATTTGTGTTGCAGTTGCAGCGTGCTGGACCCGGCACGGAGCAAAGTCTGCCCGGAGACTTGGCGTTGGCGGCGCTGAACTAGGCGTTTGGCCCGTTTCCCGTCGTGTGTCCCCCACCCACCCACCTGAAAATGGGGACACCCCCCCCACCCACCCCCCCTCCAACTCCGGCCTCCCCGGGTCTGGCAGGGGACGGCCGCCCCCTCGTCGCATCGAAGAAGCAGCGGGAGAGCGGCGGGAGCGGGGCAGGGGAGAGATGAAGGGATAAATAAAAATCGGGGAGCATCCCGCATCCGCGGCGAGGCGGCGGGGGGCTGCGGGGGGCTGCGGCCCAGGCGGGGCGGGAGGCGAAGGCGACGCAGTTCCTGTCTCTTTAAATCCCCCCTGATCCAGGAGCCGGGAGATGAGGCAGAGCAGAAAGCTCAGGATCCCTGCTCATTAATAAGCAGGATTTATCCCCGTAGGGAGCCGGGAAGGAGGGGTGGGGGGGGAGGAGGAGGCCGTGGGGAGGCCCTCTGCACGTCGTGTGTGTGTGTGTGTGTGTGTGTGTGTGTCCGTGGACCCCCCCAGCCCCTCACCCCGGCATCCAACCTCGCTCCGAGCATCCTCCGGCCGAGATGCGGGATCCGCCGGGCGAGGCGAGCGGGTACCGCTGGGAGTGAGGTTTGCGGGCGGGGACCGGACCGTGTGTGTGTGTGTGTGTGTGTGTGTGTGTGTGTGGTGTGTGTGTGAGTGTGCGTGCGCGTGTTTTGTGGGAGTGTGAGCGTGTGTGCGCGCTAAGGGCGGCGATGGCGGGTTTTTAGGACGCGGGGTGCGTGCGCCTTGCCAGGGCCCGGCGCGGGGAGAGGCCGGGGGAGCCGAGCGGGCGGCGGAGGCACCGCATTGCTGCTGTCAGCCGCCGCCGCCGCCGCCGCCGCCGCGCCCGGCCCCGCCATGCCGCCGCTGCCGCCGCTGCCCCCGGCCCCGCGGCGGAGCCAGGCTGGGCGGCCGGGCAGCCCCGGCGGGCGGGCACAGCGGGGGCTCTGAGCCCCCCTTGCGAGCGCTGGGGCCGCGCTGGGCTGCGGAGCGCAGGTTTGGGGTTATTATTTTTCCTTCTCTTGGCATTTGGCCTCTTTTTTTTTTTTTTTTTTTTTTTTTTTTTTTTTTTTTTTTTTTTTTTCCCTCGCTCTCTCTCTCTCTCCTTCTCCCCCACCCCCGTTCCCTGCCTTGGATGGTTTTTAGGTGGAGTCGTTTGCACCAAAACCCAATAGCTGCTGCTGTTCTTGCTGCTATTTTTTTTTTTTTTTTAATGATACTGTTTCCACAGCAGGGGAAGAGAGAACTGATCCTGAACATACTCCCAGAGAATGAATAATCACAAGAAACTGGCTTAAGCAAGCAGCTCCCTGGATCTGGTGCATGATTTTGATTGAGTTTGATTTGATTTGATTTTTTTAATTATTTTTTTATTTTTTTTCCCCAAGTCATCGTTCGCATTTTATTTTCTGCGTTTCTTTTTTTTTTTTTTTTTTTTTTTTTTTGACCTTTTGGGGGATTTGCAAACCGAATTACATGCATGTCCAGTGGGGGAAGGTTTAATTTTGACGATGGAGGGTCGTACTGTGGAGGCTGGGAGGACGGAAAGGCTCATGGCCACGGAATCTGTACCGGCCCGAAGGGTCAAGGTGAATATTCGGGCTCCTGGAGTCACGGCTTTGAGGTGCTGGGGGTCTACACTTGGCCCAGCGGCAACACTTACCAGGGCACCTGGGCGCAGGGCAAGCGCCATGGCATTGGCATGGAGAGCAAGGGGAAGTGGGTGTACAAAGGAGAGTGGACCCATGGATTTAAGGGACGGTACGGGGTCCGAGAATGCACTGGAAATGGGGCCAAGTATGAAGGCACCTGGAGCAATGGATTACAGGATGGCTACGGGACAGAGACCTACTCGGATGGAGGTAGGTGCTGCATTGATACCTTCCCGGCCGGGGCGGGCGGTGGCACGGGGGGTATAATTCTCCGAACGGGGACGCTGGGTTTTAGGCTGGAGTCTGTGAGTTTGCAACCTGCTGGCCTGGGGTGAGGGATGCTCATACCCCGCAGGAGATGAGGAACCAGCCCAGCGTGGCGTCAGCCCAGCTCTTTGCCACAGGTAGCCCCATATGTTCGGCGGGTCTCTGGGCACCGGGTCCTCCCCCCTTCCCCCCCCCCCGCCTCTCCTCGACCAGGCCTTTTGGGGAGGGGGACCGGCTGCGTTGGTGGGGGGATGCCCAGCTCTCGCCCAGGGTGGGTGGGAGGATGGGGTGGGCCAAGCCGTTGGGAGACGACCCGAGTTGCACATGGGATTTGCAGTCCTGCACCACTGGAACCTGTAGGATTTGCATGGAAGCAACCCCGGGGCAGAGGGCAGGCGAGCGTGCGAGGGGATCTGGGGCAGGTGGGGGCAGCTCTGGTGCTGCAAATGCTCCCAGCGAGGGGCTGGGGGCTCTGCGCGCCCCGCAGCCCCTCCAAACGCTTGATAATATCAGGCAAAAGACTTTAATTCAGACGAGAGTCTTACATTCCTAGTTTACGGCTTAATGCTTAGCGTAGGGGCTCAGAGGGATCACCAAAGCTATTCTCTGCCGTCAACACAGCTTAACGAGATGTGGAGGGGAAACTAGGATTAAATAAAAAAAAAAAAGCACCGAGAAAACCCAATTGGAGCGATCAAAAAAAAAAAAATAAAAAAAATTGCTGGACTAACAAGCTTTAAGGCCGAACTAGGAGAAACAGCTGGTGCTGTGCTGTAAGTGGCTGTATCATCCTCTCTCAGGTTTTGTGGCTACTTCCATCTAAATTGCCACCATCAGGCGAGGCAGGCCTACCTGCTGGCAGCCGGGGGCATTCGGCACCGCTGCCCCCTTGTTTTGCTGGTGAACGTGTCCATCTAAAGCAAGCTAATTTCTTTTAAGACGTTGTGGTTTTCCAGGACGGCTACGTTAAGGGAATTGCAGCGTTGCTGAGCTCCATCACAGCCTTCCTGAAAGGTGCTGCAAAGACCTTTCTCTAGAAAACCCAGTTTGCTGCTTTGTGATTGTACAGGGAGGCGAGATTAAACCTTACCTGCAGCTGCTCTTTTATGCTCTCGAAGGGAGAGGTGGAACGACCTCTTGGTTTTTAATGAGAATTTTGTGCTGGTGGCTTTTTCCTGAAGGAAAATATAGCTGCAACCTTTTGTTTCAGCTGCCTGGAATAGTGCTGGGGTCTGAGCTGGAATCTGCCGAGTGTGTGTTTGCAAGCCGTCGATAAATCCCGGCAGTCCTTCGGTTGAGAATAAAGCTTGGTCAGAGAATAATCGCGGTCTCCCACCTTCAAAGCGGTCAGGAGGGGATGGGGGCATTGGGGGGGGGGGGGTGATGGAGGGGTGGGTTCTGCATCCTCCCAACGCCGGTGCCCGTCGCCCCGCTCCCCTCCTGGCACCCAGCCCCTGCCGGGGAGGTTTGCAGGAGGAAGAAGTCTGGACAAACTACAGGTCTCCGAGGGCCGGGTGTTGCAGGGCTGGCCCTGGCCTCGGCCACGCACGTGCCCCCACCCCGGCACGGTCCCCCCGGTCAACCGCAGCGCAGGGGCTCTTTGGGAAACCCGGAGAGCATCTCCAAATTGGGGTGGCTCACCACGGGTTTCACCGTTTCTGAGAACCTACCAGAAGCAAAGAGCTTTTTCTTCCATCTTGTCAGGCCAGCCCGGCTTCTCGGTGTTCGGCGACCGAAAAGCTCTATCGCGTGCTTACCGTTTTAGGAGGAGGTGAGAGCATCAGGAGGGGACAAGGGCAAGGGCTGTAGCACAGCGCTCCCGCCCAGGGACTCTGCAAACTGTCCTGGGAGGAGAAGACGGCCGTGCTGGGAAAATGCGGAGCGATGGTACCTGTGGCCAAGCCCATCCTGCCGCCGGGAGCGGGGACGGGCCACGCACGCCCCGAGCGGGCTCTTCCACCACCGGCTTTCCCCCCGTTTGGGTCGGGCAGTCACCGCGGAGTGACTCAACCAGGCTGAAACTGCACTTTCGCCAACTCGGTTGCAAGTACCCAGAGGCCACGGCCCTTTCCTGGTTGCCTGTCTCCACTCTGGGTGGAAAACGCCAAAGTTGGGCATCTCCAGCCTTTTGGACACCAGACCTTAATGAACTTTGTGCGTTTGGGTACAAGAAGGTGGTGTGTGCTGGAGCTCTGCTGGAAGGGTGGCTGCGTAGCTATGGCACAGGGGAGGCAACTGTTGGGAAGGATGTTTCTCATTAATCTATTCAAGTTATTACCTTCATCAAACTGAAGTATCCTAGAATCCTCGCCCCAGCATCTGTCACTTGCCACCCACAGATAAATATTCATCCCTTGCATATTTTTTTTTTAGCACATCAACCAGGGCTAGGGGATGGGTCCCTAAATGCGCAGCAAGGCTCAGGAAGTGAGATGCCCCAGAATTCATGTTTTTTTTCACTCCAATTTTACCATTTCCTTGCACAACAGTGGGTGAGGGCACATCTCGACACTCCACCAACCGTCGCCGGCGCTATCTTGGGGAGCGATGTTTTGCGTGACTGATGCGCACGTGTTGATGCGTTGGGCTTGGACGTATGGGGTATGGCATGCGGTGGCCTGAGCCGCATTGCCACCACCTCCCCCTGCCAACCCCGCCGGTCCTGGCTCTGCTCGCCGCCCCGGGTACCGTGTCCGTCCCCCTCCCCCCCCCACGCCGGGTGCTCACGCCTGCCACGCGCACACCCATGCACGCTTCCCCCACATGCAGCTTGCAGATCTCGCACCTCCCACGCGGACACACTCATCGCCATGCACACACGCCTCTCCTCCCCACGCCGAGACGCCGCTTCGCCCCTCCGCTCCCGTACCCACACGCACGTGGTCGGCCCCCCAGCGCTCTCCGACCCATGCACGCGCCCGGATGCATGCAAAACCGCCTTCCCTGAGCCCTGCGGATACGGGTCCGTCCGTGCAAACCTATTGCACAGAGCCCACGGAAGCAAACACAAGCCTCGCCGTTCCCCTAGGAGCCCATGCTTTGCCAAATCTCCCTGCCACCACGGAACGCCCGACCCGCCGTCCTGCACCTGCGGCACATGCGTGCGCCGTCCTGTCTTTCCCCTGCACGCGTGCACTCACTCGGACACCCCCCCCCAACCCACGATACTGCTGACATGTCCTTATCCTTCTGCCAAAAGCCCCTGCCACCTCCTGTCCCCATCCAGAAGCACTCCGATATTACATAAACCGGGCTGCTGGGGATCGCTTCGGTTGGATGCTGGGGTCGCACCACGCGTTTGCTGGGCCTGATTCAGCCCGGCTCCAGAGCGGGAGCGGGATTTGCTCCCTTGATTCAGGCAAAAAGGGCGGCCTCCACGTGGATCAGCACCGACGTGAGCCGGGGATGCTGCTCCTTGCTGGAGCTGGTGGCACCTCTCTGGAGCAGAGGGTTGGAGACCTTCTCCCGAGCAGGTCTGGAGATCAGGAGGCACCTCAGCTGGTTCCTGCCTTTCTGTAACTCCTCAGACACTTTGGAAATACTCAGTGGGTTTACCCCGGGGACGGTTTGGGTTGTGACTGCAGGCTTGCCGTGGAAATCCTGGGGCTGTGCATTGGGTTTGGGTTTCGCTGCTGAAACCGTGGCTGTGGGGGTGGATGAGATGGGGTGGATGAAGGAAGCCCCAAATCTGCTTTTGTCCTTTCCATCCCTGCCAACGCTGTTTTTCTCCTCCCTCCACCTCTTCCCAGCAGAGCATTTGGGATCCGAGAGCGGACAGGGGCTCGGGGAGGGGACACCAACCCCTCTCTCAGGTCCCCGCTGCCCGGCCAGCCCTCGGGGAACAGCTCGCAGCAGTTCCCCAGACTGGAGTTGTCCACGGTGCACCGAGGCCGTGCTGCTGCCACCCCCCTCGCCCCATCCCAGGTGCTCACGTGCTCCACGCAGCCTTGTTTCTCGGGAGGGCTACCCCAAAACGGACAGGCGGTCGCATCGCGGTGTTCGTCTTGTGTAATCCTCCGTGCCCACTCACCTAAATGAATCATCCCTTTGATAGGTGAGTGAAATATAATTAGTGTTTTCATTGTTAGCACTGTGTGAGTAGGCAAGTGGGTTTTCTTGGCCGGGGCTGGGAAATTTTCGTGCTTTGCAAGCGATGGGGAGAGGGAAGCGGTGCGGTGGGAGCTGCCGGCGTGGGCTCTCTCGCAGCCTGTCCTGCCCGGGCAGGAGCCGCCGGTGGCTCCGTGCCCCACTTTCCCCACCTCTGCAGTGGCACCGGGGACACCTCCAGCCGCTCTCTGAGAAGGTGCACCAGGAGCTACCAACCAAATGGCTTTGAAGCGGTTGAGGAGATGAAAACCGTGAAATGTTTGGCAAAAGCAACCCCCTTGCCAGTGTAAAGGGTCGCACCGGGGGGGCGGACTGAGGATGCCACAGGGGGACCTGCCTGTCCGGGAAGGGGCCGCAGCCCCCGCGCCTGAGCAGAGAAGCGGGTTTGGATTAGCCACCACCAACCGGTGCTGCTGAGGGCAGCGGCATCACCGAGGGCTGCCTCGTGCCTCTCCCCGTACCGGGGTTTTTCACAGGTTCCTCTACAGCTGCAGGGAACCAACTAGCGAGGGCAAATTTCCCTGCGATCTATTCATAGCGCAGATGTCAGAATTACCTTAAAAGTATCAGCTCTCGTCTTATTTTGCTGCCGGGAAGGAATTGTTGATGCACTTTAAATAGTGGGTGGAAACAAGCAAATACGAATGTGCCCTGATCCCCGATCCTCATGGTTCCTGCAGAATCCAGACGCAGCCCTAGCTGGTCCTAATAACCCCCCTAAGAACCTGCTAATTAAAAAAAAGAATATGCTATGAACTTTGTTTATGAAGCAACTTGCTATGTAGATTCGGTACCGAAGATGCTTGCAGTGCAACAGTGGCTATAGGAGAGCAATAACTAAAACATCAGGAGCCGCCGAACGTAGAAAAATGAATCAAAATACTAAACGAAGAGTCTGAAGTCTGACCAGCATCATTAAAAATAAATGATATGAACTCATGGTAATTACTTATCTCGCTGGAACACGCTGCTTAGTTTCAGGTACAGCTCAGGACAGAGGAAGAAGGATTTTGACCCTGGGGAAAAGTACAGGAGATAGACATGGCCAGGCAAGCGTAGACCCCAGCTCCATCTTCTCAAGCATTTTGACCGGTGCGTGATGCTCCAGGGGACACAAGGACCCCAACCTTGGGGCAATCTGACCCCCTTATACATCTCCCTGACCCATAATAGAGGGTGACTTAAGTCCTGAAGCACAATTTTAATATCCTTTCACTGGGGATGCTGAGGTGGGTCACCCCGGGGTTTCTCACGGCTTTTAATGCAAATCTCAGGATACTTGCATGTGATTTGATATCCCATGGGGCTCCTCGTGGAGGGGTGACATCTGCTCCTGTAGCTGAACGTTTTTTTTTTCCTTGAAGCTCCAGCTTGTGGAATCATGTGATTTTGCAAGATTTTCAGCTTCATTTTTGAAGCAAGGTTTCCACCCAGACTATTGCAGAAAAGTCATTCTTACAGGCTTGGAAACCAGCAGACGAGAGCTAAAAATGCCTTCTGTTTAAAAATGCCTTGATTTTAAAATGAACCTGATTAATTTTGAATGCTTTGAGTCAGGTAACGCTGGTGTAGATGAATGATCTGTATTAATGTAGGCATGACTTGAAGATCCAGAAGCCGGGCAGGATGGGGTTGGTGATGGTCTTACAGGGGACAACATTGTGTTGCAGCATCTGTCTTGTGACATATGGCAGATTTTGCCCGTTTTGGCTCTGGCTGTGGCATTGACTGAAATCCTGACCAAGAAAAGGTATTTTTTTTTGCAGGAGTTTGCAGTAGTTACAGGAGACTCTCGATGCTAATTTGCCCCTGCAATAAGCTGTTTAACTTACAATTAATGTATTTGACTGTTAACATAAAAGGGGAGCTTGGAGAAAAAAAATACTTGAGTGGCAAGTGTTTGCATTTTGGCGTTTGATATTGGCTTTTCACAGGCAGAATCTGGCCTTTGAGTCAAAAATCCTTAAAAATTGCAATCGATGCATGAGCGTTCCCTCAGAACAGTCACTCCCCAAATTATTCCCTGAACGGGTTCCACTTATTCTTAGCGTACAGCAGAGTATCATGAATTTTCATGAATGAGCGAACAGCCAGAGCGAGCTCCCTAAGTTTGCAGATATTCGCAACCAAGATGATCCCTAGAATGATATGGTTTCCTGTTCAGAGCACCACTTTGGGTCTGCAAGGTGTTTCCCTGGCCTGAACAAGGGATTGTTCATTTATTTCATGGGAAATAAATAAACCCTGCTCTCGCCTCATCCCATCCTGTGCCGTCCCCGTTCCTGGTGCGGCCTCGTGTCCCCAATCCATGGGGAGCTCAGCCTCATCCCATGTGGCTGAGCATCTCCCACACCTCGCACGGGATGCAGCCCTCCAAGACCCGGTGCTGGCACACAGCGCCGTTTGTGAGCGACGGAGAATTAGCCCTTACTCCCGTGAGCTCTGCTGAGAAATGGGGTGAGATCACAGAGTTTGTGATGAGGATTAGAGCGCTGGAGGATTAACGGACTAAGCATTAGCCCGATTTCACTCTGCTTTGTAAGAGGAGCACATTAGCTGTAATAAAGGTGCTGAGCGATATGTTAATGTGTTTCGCATCCCTCGTGCTAAAGCCTCATCCTGGTTTTGGACCCAGTTGGTGGCCAAATCCACAGGGATTCAGCTGCCCTGGGCAGAACTGTGGGCCCTGTTTCACCAGGGGATGATGCTTCCTTGACTTTCCCTGGCTCCGGCAGACCCGGTGCTTCCCATTCCCAGGAAGACTAGAAATTTCTTTCTTGTTGAAAAGCTGTATTTCCCCAGACTCCAGGACCTGGCGCTTTAAGAAAAATCGCAACCGGCCTGAGATGCATTATGAAGCCCCATCAGAATTAGCGATGCTGAGATTTGATTGTCGTTATAATGGTTTGAAGCATTTCTCCAAATGCTGGCTGGAAAAGGCAATTACTAACGAATGCAAACAGGCTCGGGGAAGCAGGAGATAGAGAAACAATGAGAGGGAAGAGGGAGGGGATGCTCAGGACGGACTTGCATTTTCCTGCACACAGTGGAGAGTAAAGTGAGTTTTCCCCCCTTGAAGCAAATGGCCAAAATGCCTCGGAAGCCATTGTCAGGCGAGACTGAAAGTAGCGGTGGGTCTGGGGGGATGCTCCTCTCACAGATGTTATCCGAGCTGAATTTCCATATGTGATTTTTCAGAAGTGGCTTCTCCGTAGTATTATAAGGAGTGTTCGTCACTGGCCAGTTGCTGCAGAAAATGGCTTAATTCCTGCAGCTGAGGTTGTCTTCAGAGGTAGAACGTCAGCTTCGGGGCTTTGCCCCATTCCCTGCCCTGCTGTAGGTTTGCTGTAGGCTGCGAAAGGCCCCTTCGTGCCCGCAGCAGAAGGAGGCACACGCCTCGTTTTGTTGGAGGAGCTCTTCCTCCATCTCTCTCTCTGTGCCTCAGTTTCCCATCTGTAAATGCAAAATATCGGCAGTCTTTGCAATACCTTGATGCACGTTAATGTTTGCCAGGGAGGGAGGTAGCTTTACTCTGCTGATCTCCTGGTCGCAAAGTACCTTTGGGGCAGGCATCATGGCAAGGAGAATACAAAGGACTCCCCATGTTTTGGATGGGGCTCTTATCCCCCGGATGAGCATTCTCGCCCCGTGTGAACCTGCCTTCCAGATGACTTCCCCTATGGAGAACAGTTGAGCAACCCCTGTTCTGTGGTATTTCAGCCAGAGTTACTTTACGTTGTTACTTGCATCCACGGAGGAGGCGGCAGATTCCCTGGCTGTGGCGTGAGGCTGTATAAATCTGTCTCGTCTCTCCAACACCCAGGTCTTGCTCCTGCAGAGGTGCCCAGCGAGGCGCTGGCTCTGCCGGGGACAGCCCTGCGCCCATTTCGACCTGCTTGCAAAGCCATCTCCCACAGTACATCATCTAAACCCAACCACTCCACTGGTTTGTTTCCTTGGATGGAGGGTCCCTGCCATTTAGCTTTTAAAAGCGCAAGCTAACCGTGCTGATACGAGTTCCAGACTTGTAATGATTTATTATTTGTTGGTCCCCAGTGACGGACTTACTGCTACCCAACACCCAGGCAGTAGCAAAGCAGCCCATGACAGCTCTGCTCTAGTCCTCCTCTTCTCCTCTCTTCTCCCTGCTCTGCTCTTCTCCCTTCTCCTTTCCCTCTTCCCCTTCTCTCCTCCATGGATGCCTGGACCGCACTGTGCCCATCGTGTATGTATGTATCCAGCTTCGCATTGAGCAATATGACTAACATCCATCACGTGTTCGTGCCTGCAGATTATATTTGCATACTCAAAACCCCATACTTTATTTCTTCCCCTGTGTAAGCAGTTACCAGAGCATATTTTTGGCAAATTAGCAGCCACAGCAGAAGCATCTGACTGTGTTTTCAGCCCGGCTTGGCGATAGTCAGAGGCATGGAGATCCTTGGCAGGGATGGGGGGAGGTAATTTGCCACTGATGCTGTATCTGTGCGGCACTGTACACATGCAACCATCACTGATTCCCACCTTTCACGGCGGGCAATGCGGGTGGCAAGTCCTAGCCCTCCATGTCATGCCAGTGTGGGATTTAGGTGAACATCTGGGGGACAATGGCTGCTCTCTGACCGCCAACTGGGGACGGGGCAGGGAATGCAAGTCACCCAGCGCAACACCTTGTCCTGCTGCCAGGCGTGATAGTGCGGGAAGGACGGCTCTTGGGATGTCTTGGCAGCAAACACGCACTCACGCGCAGGCTTGGGAGGACCTGTCCATGCAGGCAGCGTGTTTGGGGGGGCACGTCTTTACCAGCAAGGCCCCCCGAGTGCTGGACATCAGCTGGGGCGGCCAACAAGGATGTCCCCATCATCACACTGTCAGGATTGAGTCTGAATTAGCATCCTCCAGTCCCCCCTTTCCTCTCGCACATCTTCTCTTTGAGATCAATGTTTCTGAGCTGTTAAACATGGTTTTTTGCATGAATCCTCCCTGGGCCTTTCTGATATCGAATAGCTGGAAAGTGATACCTGTAAAACTTGCTCCTTCTGTCGTAATTTAGGAGACTGGCCTAATTATTGCCATTGGATGGTCTTTAATTAATATGCTGCAGAGTTCAGAGATAAGAGGGGAGGTGAGCATACCGGGAAGGATCCTTCACGAGATAAACCAGCAATTTGCAAGGTCTAATGACTTCTGCTCGGTTTTGAAAAGTGGAGGGGCAATTCGGACAACTCAGACCCCGTTCCCAAATTTCGCTGAGTGGTGAAAGCGAGCTGGGAGGTTTGGATCACTGCCGTTGCCGAACACGGTCACCGTAACAGGCGGATCTGGCTGTGCTTCAAGAACGGGACAGAGGCTACAGAGGAACCTGCCCTTTGAAGCCTGCTGCTCACATGTTCTGTGAAAGCCTGGGTAGCTGCGCCTGTGTCGCTGAGTATTTTAGCTCACCTGGAAATACCTTGCATTGACCCATGACGGTGGGTTATTTGTATTTTTTTTTAACTCAGTGATGGATAAGGAATATTTTTCTAAGCATTTGACTTCTTCCGAGGTCATGTTGTGATAATAATGTATACGTGTCCACATGCCTCAAAATGCTTTACGACATCCTACATCACTGCTTGAATTTCTCCGTGTAGGAAACTGAAGCGGAGCAAGGCAGGGCAGGTCTGTGCAAACCTCCCCGTGTGCTTTACCCCGCGCACTTGCCAAGGGCTTCATCCTGCAGGACACCGAACCGGCCGTCTCAGTGCGGGAAAAGCCTGCGAGCAGCCTTCGGTCCGTAAAGCTTGTACTTAATGGTGTTCCTGGGCTGGAGCCAGAGGGCTCAGCAGCCTGCAAAATGCCAGATCCTTGGGTACGGAGGGAGACTGGAAAGAAAATGCAGCCATTCCAACCCCAAAAATCCCAACTTCTGTCTCCTTCCAATGCCATGGTGAAGATGGACCAGGTTTATATCCATGTGAATGATCCCACCTTGGGCCAAGGGAAGCCCCACGTGCATTGCTGGGCTCTGAGCATCTCATCTTCATCCCTTGGGGCTTCCCCCTGTATTGTTCAAAATCCGCCTATTGCTCTGACGTGCCCTAAGGTGCTGCTGATTTGTCTGAAAGTTGGACTCCCTCAGGCATCATTGTTGGTCATCGCCATCTCTCCATAAGCAGGAGAGGACTGCCGGTGCCAGACAGCCCCTGGGCTCGGGGCAGCAAGCGGCAAAGCCAGGCGCTTTCCACCCCCCGGCATTTCTCACCTTCACCTGCTGAGTGCAATGCTGTAGACCACCTCCATCTGGGCCAGAAAGGCCATTTTCTAGATGTTTCAGGTCTCCTTTCCCTCTCCATCACTCTCTTTTGTGCAAAAGGCACCTGGTATGGAGACAAATGGCATCAATGAAGTGACTCTTCTTCTTGCCCACGGTTTCAGCCCAGTGTGCTGCATGTGGGAAGAGCAACCCATGAGTCGGTTGCCTCTTCCCAGCCATGGTGGAGACCTCGTGTGCAGAAGTGAGCAGCTCCCTCCACGGTCCTGGGCCCACGAGCACCCATGCGAGCCCCACCACAGCAGCTGTATCCCGGGGAGATGAGCTGGAGCTGGAGCTGGGTCTCCTCCTTCCCCGCTCCCCAGGAAAATCCCCCAAAACTCTTTGGCAGAGCCAAGGAAATGAAGGGAAACCCATTGGTCTTCCTGGTGTGTGTAATGCCTCAGATCCTCCCAGAGCACTTTGCAAATAGGAGCTAATTAGTCTTCTCGATACCCAGCTGAATTGCTGGAGTGCCTCTGCATTATCCCCATTTCCAGCAGTGAACGTGGATGCACAGAGGTTGCACCCAACCGCTTCACCGATGGCTCTGCACGGGGTCCTGCTCACCTCCCCGTTTCTGCAAAGTGCCAACCAGGGCAAACCCTGATTTCAGGGATTTTGGCATTATGGGGACAACAGGAGCAGCCCTGCAGGCTCTCCGCTCTCTTCCCAGAATGAATTTTAGCCTCCTGAGCCAAATGCTGAGAAAGCGCTGAATAACTGCAACAAATTAGATTACTTTTTGGTACCTGTCATTTCTCAAAACATATGATCTTCTGCTGGAGCATCAGGAATGATGCTTCGGAGGCCAGTGACTTCCCGCTTTCTGCTTTCAGCCTGGCTGGCTCCAGCCAAGGATGGGGCTCCACGCGGTCCTCAAGGCAATGGAAATTCCTGCAGGAGTTTTAAAAGCCGCTTGGAAACAGCCCAGCCATGCTCGAAGGGGAGCCAGCCAAAAAAAAAAACCCCAAAACCCAGGCTTAAAAACACAAGTGGCCAACAGCCACATTGCCCGTTTTCTTCCTCCCGTGCTTCCATCCCATCCCGACTTTCCTTGTCTTTCTTGCAAGCCCGTTCCCTTTCTCACGCTCCATCTGCTGTTTCCGAAAGAGGAATATTCTCACGGATCCGTCTTTCAGGATGACTTCAGTTATCTTCTCCCAGCCTCAGGTCATGCCCTCACCTTATCTCTGCTCCATATGTGTGCACGCGCGTGGCCATGTCCCCACCCTTCTTGGCATCACCTTTATCTTGGCCAAATCCTGCTGGAGCGGTTACACCAAGAGTCAAGAAATCTTCCCCGAGGCAAAACCGTGGCGAGCGAGAGCACAACCTACTTATTCCCTCGGGCTCTGATTTTGCTGCCGTTACAAGGAATGGCAAAATTCCCATTCCCGGGGCGGGATCAGGCCTTCTTTTCAGCAGGGTGGTAGTGGTGGCTGAGATTTCTTCGCTTGGCTCTCCTACCGTGCATCTGCTTTCGTCCACAATTTCCAGCCAGCCCTGGCCCTGGCCGCACAGCTCGCCTGCCCGCAGCTGCCTGCACGATGCTGCCCGGAGCACGTAATGGACGCTGCATTTCCCCCGATGCAATCACTCCATTAATCTCATGCAATTAATGCTTCAGGAAGCATTTTGCAAATATTGATAGTAAGGGAAGAGCTACAATGCAGAAATGGCTGCTGCTTCGGTTGTATTACCGTAGTCAGTCATGAATTACCTGGCTCAGGAGGATATTCTGTCCATGTCCAAGCCTTTCTTGGCTGCTCTTTGTCCTTTTCCCCCAGTGCAAAAGGGCCACACAGAAGGGGGATGGATATTTGTGGCATCTTGAAGGCATCCATAAGAATGACCTGCATGGCTGGGGGGAAGAGGTTGGCACATTTCCCCCCTCCCAACAATTATTCTCCATCACAGTGGCTTCGCCTCTTCTCCACAGGGCCCCAGCTTGGGCAATGCAATCGTCTTGTGGCCAGGATTTCAGTAGTGTTGGCTTGCTCCCTGCTTCCCATCCCAACGGAGGCGTGTTCCCCTCTTGCACACAGCTGAAGAGGGTGTCTGCTCTTCTGCCCTGACCCTGGGAGGTGCTCAGCTCTCTACATTTGCACTGAAGTCCTTCAGGACCTCCGTTCAGCACCTCAGCAGATCAGTCTGGGGACCTTTTGCGTCAGACGTGCTCATCCCATTACACCCAGCCCCGTCCCACGGTCCCCACTACAGGGGCTTCCCATCACACGCTCCCTTTTCGGCTCCCTAGCTCGGAAACAGCTAGAGCCAATCCATCCTGGCACGTAAAGTGGAAAATCATAAAATCCTGTTTTTCCTCTGCAGGGAGAAAGAGTCTCCCGGCTCCTTGTGAGATTAAGCTTTGTGCATCTATCTGCAAATGTTAGGGGGCAGAGGTTAAGCTGAGCGGTGCAAGGGGAGGAGGTGACAGTGCTTAGCAATGCAGATCAGATGGCTCTGAGACCTTCCAGTATTCGTGGCCAAATCCTGGGATATTTAGGGGTTTAAAACATAATGAAGTCAGATGAAGGAAGCAGTGCTGTTTGGGTGAGGGAGGACGGATGAAATCAGCTCCTTGGAAGGAAGCGCTTTGATCTGCTGGTGGCCATAAAGGTGACCAGGTGTCTTGGTGGCCATCAGTGAGGTGGGTGACTGCCCTCCTAGGGCATCTCCAGAAGCAATCCATGCTGCCTCCTCCTGCAGGGAAGCAATCAGGAGAGCAACGACACCCATGAAACCAGACTTGGGGTTTGGGTTGTGCTCTCTGCTGGGAGCTGCTCCGTGATGCTGGGAAGGGAGAAGCAGGATGGGCCAGCCGGATGGGGTGGCTCCTCAGGTCCCTCCATCCTCTGCTTAGAAAGATCAGCCTTGCCAAGGAGATGCGGTGATTGCTCCTGGCAGCCTTGCAGTTCTAGGAGTAGGTTTTAAGGCCATGCGAAGATGACAGCTTCCCGGGCACCTCTGCCTTGCTGGAGATACGCACAGGCGCGCGCTGCAGCTGTAACCTGCTGTGACCAATTTGCCGCCTCTGCTCCAGCTGAGTCGCGCTGTCACGCCTGCTCCGGGAGCGCTTTGTTCTGCTCTCTGCCGCTGCCTCTGGTTTTCAGCAAAGGGCCGTGCTTGCTTTACGGTGCTTCGGTTTAATCCCCTGGGGTTGGTGGGGTTTTTTTCAGCTGCAGATTTGCTTAGGAGACGGGGAGGTCAAGGGACCTGCCTGGGGCCATGGGCTGAGGCAAGGGATGCAGCCAAGGGAAAGGGAATTCAGGACTTGGGCAGGGCAGGCTCTGATGGATCTCATGCAGGACCTTTTCCCCCTGTCCCCTTGCCCACACTGGCATCTTGGAAGTAGGTGATCTTTAAGGTCCCTTCCAACCTAAACCACGCTATGATTCTGTGATCTTTCCCTGAACCCCCTTGAATCCCTCTCTAGAGGAAACAGGAGGCTGGGCATGGGGCGAGGACATCCCAAGCCATCCTGGGGGTTCCCTTTGCAGGGGTGCTTGGGGTGTTGGAGGAAAATGTCTCTCACCCAGCTGCTGCCCATCACTCCCAGCAGGTTGTCCTGCCGAGATGCTCTGGGAAGGAGCCAGAAAGGGGAGCAAGATGGTGCCAGGTCTGCGGGGGCAGGACGGATGGCTTGTGGGGCCTCTTCCCTGCCATGGGCACCATTCCAGGCTGCCTCTGGGCAAGGGGAGAGCTGTGGGTGCACGACATCGGTTGTTGCCTGTTCTTGGGGACACCAAAGTGGACTACAGCACAGCCAGCCAGGCTCACTGCTCACACCCTGCCACAGGACATGTCTGATGTCTCCTCCGAACTGTTTGCCAGCCATCTTGCCGGTTGTCCCCCATCCTTCTCCTCACCGGCACTGCCACCACCTCCTCGCCCTGCCCTGCCGGTGCCTGCCATAATCCCGGTGCTCTGCCTCCCTCCACAGTGCTAATCCTATAAACCCTCAGTAAATCCTGCCCTCCTGGCCCTGCCTCTCCATGTCCTCCTCTGAGGGAGTCTTCATGGGGTACCCCAGCTTGGGGCTGGCATTTTTTTGGGGTGCACAAGGTTGTCACCCAGATAATGTAGCACCTCGGGGGGGTTGCTTGCCTGGAAGCACCGGGAAGGATGCCCAGGCCCCAGGGGGTTTGTGCAAAGTGCTGGTGGCTATCAGATAAGCCACTTATGGACCCCAACATGCACCCCAAAACGTATCCAGGTGCTGGTTTCACGCTCTCGGGGAGCAGTTCCTGTGCTCAGCGTGAGCTGCTCCGGCACATACCCATCTCCAGAGCTACCGCTGAGCACCGGGGACCGGGTGGTGGAAACCCCTAAGGGAGTCCTGGGGGTAGGATTAGGATGAGGAATGAAATGGGGCAAAAGAATGTGTATCTGTCAGGATGGGATCGCTTCTTGCAATGAGAGTAGGGTTTATCTGGGCTGGGGGTAGGGGTGGCCGGCAGAGCCCGTTTTAATGATCCTTTCCACTGGGCTGCTGGAAAATGTTGAGAGGGACAGTGCAGCAGTAGATGTCAGGGAATGGTATTTTGGCAGCCAAAAGAGCCGGCTCAGGTGGACCTGACAGGTTGCTCACGTCTGCGAATCGCTGCCTGATCGCTAAGGGCAAAGAGCACCTTGCGCGGAGAGGGGATGGAAAGCCTCTATCAGACGGAGCCGGTGGTAATCATCGGGGCCGTTTCGGTTTGATTCCCAGAGGGTTCACTATTTCAGCAAGGCTATTTTAGGCCTCCCTTGGTGTGTGAGAGCGGGGCTGGTGCGAAGGGAGGCCCCGATGCTGCAAGGTGCTGCCTGCGCCCATCCTGGCACGGTGGACCTGCTCTTTGCGTCGCCGGCCGGGGATGGGATGCAGCAGGGCAGTGCCAGGCTGGGACCGACCGCAGCATCCCAGTGGCACCAGTGCCAGGCTGGGATGGCACCGTGCCTTCCTTGGGCTCATCAATCCGCCCGCGAGGGCTTAGGCGGGCGGTGAATGACCGCGTCTCGAACTAGTCCAGAAAAGATTAAGCCGACCTAAGAATAAAAACAAGCCCCACGGTTCAACCGGCTGGGATAAAATGAGAAAGCGTGCCAATCGCTGAGCTCCAGGAGGGGAAGGGATTATAAACCGCAGATTACCACCGCGCATTTCGGTGCACAGGGCAAGTGTTACGCTCCGGTTGGGCTTCCCGGGCTGGATGGGTTTCTTGTGCCTCCATTCCCAGTGCTGCGGTGAGGTCCCGTGTGTGTTTCATCCCACTAACGAGCAGTTAAGCAACTCCAGTAAGTGCCCACCCTAATGTAGGAGTTCAAACAGGGGCACGTTTCCGAGGAGAATAACCAAACAGATCTCTCCCCGTGAGGCCTTTATTTCTATAGAGCCGCTCCCTTCGGCTACGTGCTGGATGAAAGGCGCTATGTATATAAATAAATGCATTGTAATATACCATCCGCTTTGATCACTGCCAGCAGCATGGATGGGATCAGAGTCTGCTCCTGGATAACGATTCCTCTACCCCATCTTCCCGCTCCCTTCCCTTTCAAATGAGGGGTTGGTCTAAGGGGCAGTTCCTTGAAGCATCGCTCCCTGCGCACTGGTGCCTCGGCTGGTTTCTGATACCTCTGCGCTGCAGCTGGAGTGCGTGCCTGCCATCCCACCCAGATGTTATTTTTTTCCTCCCGCAATGTGACATTACAATCCTTGTCGCGGAGATGGGACCGGGATCCAGAGCTGCACTTTGCTGCTCCCGCTAACGAAGGGCTCACGGAGGGGTTTGATGCTGTTAGCGGTCTGCAGGATGCCATGCCATGAAACCCCTCTTTGCTTTTGTCTCCTCTTCCCAGGGACATACCAGGGCCAGTGGGTCGGAGGGATGCGCCAGGGTTACGGCGTCCGGCAGAGCGTTCCCTACGGCATGGCTGCGGTTATCAGGTCACCCCTGAGGACGTCCATCAACTCCCTGCGCAGCGAGCACACCAATGGCACGGCGCTGCACCCCGACTCCTCGCCGGCGGTGGCCGGCAGCCCTGCCGTCTCCCGGGGTGGCTTCGTCCTCATGGCCCACAGCGACGCTGAGATCCTCAAGAGCAAGAAGAAGGGCATCTTCCGGCGGTCGCTGCTGAGCGGGCTCAAGCTCCGTAAGTCCGAGTCCAAGAGCTCCTTGGCCAGCCAGCGGAGCAAGCAGAGCTCTTTCCGGAGCGAAGCCGGGATGAGCACGGTCAGCTCCACCGCCAGCGACATCAACTCCACCATCAGCCTGGGCGAGGGCGAAGCCGAGCTCTCCGTCATCGAAGACGACATCGATGCCACCACCACCGAGATCTACGTCGGCGAGTGGAAGAACGACAAGCGGTCGGGCTTCGGGGTGAGCCAACGCTCGGACGGGCTGAAGTATGAGGGAGAATGGGCCAACAACAAGCGCCACGGCTATGGCTGCATGACCTTCCCCGATGGCACCAAGGAGGAGGGCAAGTACAAGCAGAACGTCCTGGTCAGTGGCAAGAGGAAGAACCTCATCCCGCTGCGGGCCAGCAAGATCCGCGAGAAGGTGGATCGGGCCGTCGAGGCGGCCGAGCGGGCGGCCACCATCGCCAAGCAGAAAGCGGAGATCGCAGCATCCAGGTAAGGTGGTCCCCGTCCCAACGCGGCGTCTCGGCAGGGATCCCGCCCCGACGGCTACGGTTTGATAGGAGAAGTGGGTTGAGACTTTTTGTGCTAGGAGATGCTCAGAGGGGTATTTTAGGGAAGCTGCTGGAGGCAGGCAAGCGTTGCGGTGGGCGTCTGCTAGTGCAGGCAGCAGTTGGTGCTATCTGGACCCTAAAGCAAGAGTGGGCAGCATCCTGGAAAGCCGAGCTGCTGGGCTTGCCCAAGCCTCGTGGGTGGTGGTCAAAATGGGGTGGATCCAAGCTGTATCGTCCCTCTGCTAACTCCGAGTGGGCTGCGGATGCACGACCTTCCCGAACCAGCCGGTGAGGCCACACAGGGTCACCCAGAGCGGTGCAGGGGGTGGTTGCACCGTGGTGGGACTGCACTCGCGGGTGATGGTGTGGGGCTCACAGGCTGATAGCTGTCACTTAGGAGGCACTGGGTAATTTGCCCCATTTATCCCTCGCCTCTTTAATAAGCAGGATGACACCCTTAGCAGAAGAGCTCCTGAGATGCTGTTTGCCCGTATCCTCTGTCTGACTTATAGCCAAGAGGAACCATCCCAGGGTTGGCCTGTGCTGGGAGGATTCCCAGCTATTTCTGTTCCCGAAAGAGGTTTTAAGTGGAAAAGCAGTCAAATCGCTGGCTGCAGCTGATGCTTGGGGAGGGTTCGCCCTGCCTGAGGCTCTGCTAGAAAGCAGCAGATTTGGGTGCCCAAATAATCCCTGTGAGCCTCGAGAAACCCCCCCACTCCCCGGGCTGGCTGTAGTCATCGTGGGGACTGCTCAGTGATGCAGAGCAGGGACCTGATCTGGCTGAAAACCAGCAGGAGAGGGGGAAGAAGGGGTCATGTCTAATTTAGGTTGAAATAGGGTCCAACTCCCAGCTCAAAGCAGGACCAACTCAAGCGCCAAATGGCTCCCAAAACGCGCCCCGGACCTTCGTGACTTGCAGCGATCTCCCAGACAAGAGGTGAGCTGAGGAGGAAAGGCTCCTCTGCTGAATTCAGGGCTTTTTGTATCACTTTTAGGGTTGATTTAATAGAGCGTGGTTATTCCCTTCTGGTTTCTGAGCAAGTGCTACATATAGCAGCCAGGCTGGGGAAAAAGGGCTGGGGTGAGGGGAAAAACCCAGGTACCTCCTCAGTCTCCTGTGCTGGATTAATTTTTGGGTCTGGATCATTTGTATGCAGAGTCACACTTGAAATCTTTATCAGCACGTCTGCCGATGACTTATCTGCAATGTGAATGAGACTCCCAGGCCTGCTCTGGGAGCATATTTGGGCTTGATGATGTTTTCGAGCTGATGTTGTACCAAATTGTTGTCAAAGCTTTGGGGGGGAAAAAAAAAAAAAATCCCACTAGATTGCCAGGTAGGAAACAGACTGCAGAGCAGCGGAAAGACCAGATCTTTCCATGTGATCTGGTGATGTGAATGCCTTGCTACAAAGGCCTGAATCCTGGAAATGTGGAGCTCTAGTCTGCCGTGTGATGCCGGGTCTGAGAACCTGAGCATCCTCTGTTTCCAGGCAGTAATGGTCCTGGAAATCCATGAGGGCAGGAGTTGGAAAGGCTATGACCCCCCCCCCACCATGTTGGAAATACTTTAATGAGCTCTTGGCGTATAATGTTGCACCTTCTAATTATGAGAGAGAAGGAAAAAAATCAAATTAGATAGCAATGTGAGGGCATGAATACCTTCCTCCCCTGTACCGGTCGGAGTAACATGGTCCTGAGCTCTGCTGGAGAGCAGCAGCAGTGCTGGGAGGGGGGATGCAGCCTGTGACCATGCCTGTGCCTGGAGGAGGAGAAGAGCTGTGGGATTTGAGGACCGCCCAGAGGACCTCTTTAATCATCAGTGAAGATGCAAAGAAATAAATGAATGGGAGTGCATGGCTTTGAGGATACTCTGTCAGAGGCTGAACCTGGTCCCACCAGAAAACGCTCCGTGAGCAACATGACATCTCCATCCTGCAGCCCGGCTCCCTCCACCGTTTGCGCTCGGTCTTAACTAGTCTGTTCTTGAGTAGACACATGTGGAAGGAAGCAAGCACCGGGAGCCCAGGGCTTTGCTCTTTTTACAGCGCAGCCATCGCCTCCGGTGCAGGAGGGCTGCTGGTGTGTTTGAAAAGCCCTTTATTGATCCGCTTGCACGAGCTGGGGACGGACAGACTCCAACGTGTGCATTAGCGCCGCGTTACCAACTGCGGATGACATCCATCCTGGGAGGTTTTGCTCCTGTGTTAATGGCTCATGCCGAGGCCCCAAAACCTATCCACGAAGAGCCAAACCATCCGGCCATGGCCGGGCAGGATCGCAGGGTTTAGGCTTTGCCGGAGACGTGGGGCAGGTGGGATTAGGTGGGCGTACGGGCTCAGCCCCAAGGTCTTGGAGGGTGTCTTGGTTTTGCAATTCGGCTGCATGCAGGAGAGGCCCAAGGACCTCGAAAGGCAAGCGAGGAGACCTGCTTTGCCTGAAATCTGCGATCCTTCAGCTCAAGCTCTTCCCCTTTGCGAGGGTTTCTGTGCGGACAGTCTCTCTTCAGCGTGCTGAACCAGAAGAGAGCAGGGTTTTACAAACCTAGAACCAGCTTGAAAGGCTTTCATATAATTAGTCCGATTAATTTTAAAGCTTCTAAGTGAATAAACACTCCCCTGAAGTGCCCACACCGAATTGCGTCGTCCAAACGGAAAGCACTGCACAAAATAGGCAGTGGGTGCATTGGCAGAGGAATCCTGATGCTCGTTTCGGTGGCTTTGGGGCTCAGGGGTGCAATATTCCCCGTCTCATACCAACGTGAGCTCTGGCTTACCGGCACCTGGGGGTTTTGTAACAGCACTGGTGTGTGTCTGTCTGTGTGTGTGTGTGTGTGTCTGTGTATTCTCTTCTGTCTAATAATATGGCTGAGTTCACTCTGCAGCCTTTCCCTTGGTGGGGGAAAATATGTGCCCACCCACGTATTTCATTAAATTTGTAAGAATTCAGTATTTTTGAAAACTCTACCGCTCTGTCAGATTTGGTTGGAATTGGCCAACACGTTCAAATGTTATTAGTGTGGGAGTGATGGCATATAGATATATAAACAGCACAATCACATAAGTAAGCCCCATTTCCTGAGGAAAGTAGGCTAAAAACATAGTGTGCTGAAGACAAGTAAATTGGACTCTTAAAGTTGTTTTAGTCTGAACAGAGTACAATGTTATCTGTGACACAGAAAAGTAAGCTCGTTTAAGGAATAGTTTTTAGGTGCAGTAGATGATTTTCCTAAATTTACGTCGATGCAATTAAAATGAAATAACACTTTCTTTCCTCTTATATCTCCCATTCGCTGAAATAGTTTGTGTAAAGTCAATGGGCGAGAAGGGCCATGAATCAGGGCTGAAAAACTACTGTTGATATCGGCTATCGGTTTTCAGAGGTAGCCAGGGAGGGAAACCTTTTTCAGCCCATTTAAAATGAAGGCGCAGGGTGTCCTCTTTGTGCTATGGGGTCCTTCATTCCCCCCACTTATGAGCCAAGAGTGTCACTCTTTCTCCTGCTAACCTGGAAGGATGAAGGATGCGCCGGAGGCACCGGCTCCCTTCTCATCAGTGATAACATTGATACCTAGGGCAAATTATCCAAAGGCACTGGTGTGTCATGGTCAACTAAAATATAATATCCAGGCAAGAGGGGTGGGCCAGAAAGCTCATCCGCACCCCTTGGCTTTCACCACAGCTGCTGGACGTGGAGGATAGATGCACGTGGAGCATCAGGGGAAGCTCAAGACTGACTCCAGCTCTCTGCACTGGATGATGACAGTTTTAATGCAATGCAGGCAGCCCCTCATTCACAGAATCACAGAATGGTCAGGGTTGGGAGGGACCTCTGGAGATCATCTAAGTCCAACCCCCCGCCACAGCAGGGACACCTACAGCAGTGGCACAGGACGGCGTCCAGGCGGGTTTTGAATGTCTCCAGTGAGGGAGACTCCACAACCTCTCTGGGCAGCTGTGCCAGTGCTCTGCCACCCTCAAAGGAAAGAAGTTCCTCCTCATGTTAAGATGGAACTTCTTATGCTCAGGTTTGTGCCCGTTACCTCTTGTCCTGTCACTGGGCACCACTGAAAAAAGACTCTTCTCATCTAGGGTTTTCTCTCTAGGGTTTCCTTCCGCTTTCTGCTACCATAGCCCAAGATTTTGTAATTAGTGGCTGGACTACTTATGAGAGGAAGGGACGTCCCCGGTGCTAGGGATACGAGTCGCAGAGATGGGTGGCATTTGGCAAGCACTCAGCTCCTCTCCAGCGCAGGCTTCACGGGGCCCCATTGTTCAGCACCTTAAATAACAGCTCCTTGGAGCCGCTGATGCCCTAGCACCCCGGTGGGGATGCTGTTCTCAGGTTAGTCCTAAGTAATGCGCTTCCCAGCATAATTATAGCCAAGCCATTCACCGACGATGAGAAAAATATAATTAAGCTCAATAGTCTCAGGAGGAGTCGGGCTACAAATTAGCACAGTGTCATTCAACTTCAGAAAGGGAAACTGGAGAAAAAAGAAAAAGGAAGCGAATAAAGACAACCTGGCAGCGAGGACGGGTAAAGGAAAATGTTTGGACTCAGCATGGATGCTCCTTCAGGATGCTGCAGTGAGGGCAAAGCATCCGTCTGCGTTTTTGACATACAATGGGGAGCAGGAAGGCAAGAAAAGCCCCGGAGAGCTCAAAAGCAAAGTGCAGGAGGTTGTTTGAGCCAAACAGGTATTTTCTACAGAAAGAATGGAAATGCAGCCCAGGCAAAACCCACAGAAAAGAATAGATTCTGCAGTTCTGATCCCAAACATTTTAAGTTGCGGTAATGTCACTACCGGCAGTACACCGAGCCATAATAATGCTGCTTAATGCTCTCTCAGGCCTGTGCCTGCAGCTTTGCAATTGTACTTAGCTGCATTTGATTTAAGGTTTCTGCTGGCTTTTCTGATGCCTGGGGGAGGTGGCTGCAGGGCTCCCGCATTAGTCTCACCCTAATCCCCGCCTTGAGCTGCCGGAGGGGCTTTCGCTGCGGATGGCGAAGGGGGAGGAGGAGGGATGTGTGTTAAGGGGGACACTGTGGCCCCAGAAGGGTTGTGTGGCCCCTTCCTTGGGTTGGGTTGGTGGGGACGAGCTGGCAGCGGACTGAAGCCGAAATGGGTCACAGCTGAACCGGCTGCGGGGATGGGGCTGAGCGAATGCTTCAGGGATCAGACCAAGCGTGTCGGGACCTCCCACTACCTTGTCCATCCCCTCTTTGGGCACCTCTGAGTCCAGAGGGGGTTCCTCTCCTTCTGGCCCCTTGGGGAAGCGCTGCCTTTTTCCCTGCTGAGGCCATGCAAGCGAGCTGGAGCTTGGGGCTGTGCGGGAGTCACCTCTACCCATTAGCTGGGGACCGATGGGGTCACTGGCAGCATCACCCACCGGGTCTTGTGCATGGAGAGCGTGCACCCTCCATCCCTTCCCATCCTTTCCTTGAGTGGTGCAAAGAGACAGGGAGGAAAACACAGAGGGGATGGATGGAGATGACTCAAAGGCTGAGAGCAGCTGGGGCAGGAGGTAATTCTCTTTACGGCAGCATTTTCCTTTTCCTTCTGTCCCTCTCTGCCCCCAAACAGCCCCTGTGCAATGCAGAGAGGAGCAAAGCCCAGGGCTGGCAGCCTCCAAGGGGCTTTGCCGTTGACAGAGAGCTGAGCTGCGGCAGAGCACGCTGACCATCCCTCCTGCCAGCTCCTCCCCGGCTCCTGCCCGGGCACAAGCTCCCGCGCGTGTTGACAGGGGTCAGGCGATACCGCGGCAGCAGAGATTAGGATCAGCTGTTATTCCTCCCGTTCGTGTGTCGCTGTCAGCCGGGATGACACGGGTACCTCTGACTCACGGCACGCACAATTTCCACTTCTAGTCCAGGACACTCGAGGAACGGCGCATCCCCAGACAGCATCCCGGATCGTCGCATCCTTCCCCAATGCCAGCTCTTGCAGAACCTACTGTCTGCACCGTGACTGTTTAAGTCCTCCCGCAATGCCAATTTAATAACTTCCTGCTCAGACAGGACTTACAGCATTAAGCCCTTTTGCAGCCGTGTCAAAAGTCAGGACTAGCCAGCACGCTCGCGTGTCCCCGACTGCCACCCCGCCGCCTGCGCTGCGGTGCGGAGGTGGAGGGGCACATCCCTGCACGGGCACGAACAGGCTGGAAAATTAAGTGCCTTTCATAGGAATGATGCTTTACAAAAGAATCTGACGGGAAAAACCTCAGCGGGGTCTTTTTTAGCTTCTAGGAGAGTGGCTCGGCGCGGGTATCTCTCCCATCCTTCAACCGTGAGTGCTGCTCCCAACTCGGCAGCTCCCGCTGCCTTCCCTGTCCCCTGAGCTCAGTATGAGCTAAAACACCGCATCTTTGTGGCCCAGGTGTGCAACGTGCATCCCTATAATCATTTCCAGCGTTGCTAGGTCGTGATGATATAACATGGGCAGAGCAGAGATTCGCAGCCCGTGGGATTCGCCGTGGTCCCAGCCGGCTCTGCCCTCCTCCCTGTGCTCGTTGGGGAAGATGTCCGAAAGCCAAGCGGTCCCGGCAGACGCAGCAAAGCGCGGCTGGAGGGGCTGGTTTTGCCGTAGAATGAAGCAGGAGAGGGGTTTTGGGATGCAAGGAGGAAGAGAAATGCCTGGTGGCAGAGCTGGGATGGGAGAGCTGTGCCGGTGTGGGAGCGCGATGTGCCGGTACCGGCTCCACGGTCGCTTTTGCAGCAGGACCAGATGGAAACGGGCAGGGATGGCACCGGCCGGCAGCGAGGCAGGAAGGATGGGAGGGTGATTCACTCCTGGCAGCCACCGCTTCCACGGGAAGGGGCTGCCCCAGAGAGCTGGGCAGGAGGCGAGGGGCAGCGCGGGGGGCTGAAGGGGAGGCTGCCTCGTCCTCCTCCTCATCATCATCTCCGGCATCGCGCAGCAGCCCGTCGCAGCCCAGATCACCTGCCTGGTCTCTCATCCCAGCCTGTGACTGGTTTAGCGATGGGCTGAGCGGCGGGCACTGCTGTCCTGGCGGGGCTGGACCCGCTGCAGAATCAGCCCTTCTCGGGAGATGGTGCAAATCATTCGATTTCAGCCTCCCGATCCGTGCCTCCTCCCACGAACACAAGAACCTCCTGTCTGCCCTGACTGCCTGCACAGCGTGGGGAAGAGGGAATGAGCTGAAGAAGAGGATGGTGAAGCCTGGTCTTCACGCTGACGCCCGGTAGCTCTTGGGTGGAGCAGCCCTTCATCAGATGGGGGGGGGGGGGGGGGGAAAGAAAAAGCCAACAACAGCAACAACAACAACAACAGCAAAAAAGCCAGCCCCTGATTTTCCTTTCTGCTGCTTTTCCTATTCAACGAGCAGAAACTGCAGCGTTGCTTTTCTCAGCGCTCTTCGGGAGGGAGAGGAGAGATCCTCCCCCAGCCTGCGCAGCTGCCTGGCAGGCGGGCTGGCTCGCAGCCCCGCCGCTCTCCTCCATCCTCATCCTCACCCTCCGCAGGGTGCAAGGAGACTGGGGGGGGGGGTACACACCAACCCCCAGCCAGGCCCAAGGGCTAGATGCGGGGGATGCTGACTGTAGCACATGTCCCTGCCATGTCCCTGCCTGCTCCCGTGCTGCAATCCCGGCGATGCTGCACACCGATAGCGGAGGAGAGCTGAGTGGAAGGTTTTAGGGTCCCTACGCTACAGCTACGCGGCTTTCCCATCTCGCGAGAGGCCCGCGTGCTTTTTTCCCCTCTCCCAGCTCCCGTTTTGGGTTTCCTGGCATGCTTCCCTCCGGCTGCGCTGCTCCCACCCCAGCCGCCCACCCACCCGCTTCCCTGCAGCTACAGCCCCAACACCCCCATGCTCCTGTCCCCCCCCATCCCCTCCCCGAATCCCCTTCCTCCCTGGAGAGAGGCAGAAGTGATATCAGGAGCGCAAATGAGATGAAAAACGCAGAGCTGGGCAAAAATATTGTTTTCCTTGCTGGTGTTCATGAGCATCGCCCCCCCACTGCAGCCAGAGATTGGGATGTTGGGGGAACCGGCACCGCCGTGGGGGGAGCGCAGCGGCCGGGGTGGGGGATCCCGGTCCCGCAGTGCTCTTGCAGTCGGTTTGAAAAGCCCCGAGCAATAAGGTTTCTGTCGCCTCCTCCATGCAGGGACAAATGACAAGCTGTCGTGGCTTCCTAATCCAGGAAATTAAAGGATTTGACCACAGACCCTGCTAAGCGAATTTCCCCCCTGAAAATCCCAGGGGGATTTAACCCATGGATCCGACCGATTATCCCTTTAAAGTTGTGACTAAGAAAGGTCCCAATTCTTCAGAGTGCTGAGCACCCTAAAATCCCATCGTGGCAGCGTCGTGGCCGTGCCCGGTGCTCAGCGCGCTGTTCAGTGACACCATCTTTTCAATTTTATCCCACCTCCGCCAGCCCTTTTCCAACAGCGGGCAGCAGCCCTTCGCTACCTGCTCACTGCCAGCTGGGACAGCGGAGCCTCACTGCAACCGCGGCCCAAATCCTGTCCCGTCCCCATGTGTCACCCTCCAGCAACATGGCACATTATTTGGGGACTGTTGGCTTTCCCGGTCGGGCATCAGGAGCAGCCCGCGTGGGAGACAGGCTGGGTGCACCCCCATGGGGGACGGGGTGGGTCCCGTTCATGGACCTCAACGGCAGAAGGGAGCACGGGACCAGGGCGTATAGCTTTGCTGAATTCATTCTGCTCAGTTAAAGCACATCTGGTATCCATCCCCAAAGCAAAACCTGCTGGAGATGGGATCCCAAGCACGGTTGGGTGAGCGGACACCCCACCACGAAGCATCCTTGTGACCCTCGATGGCTCGATGATGCCACCTTGAACCCTGAACAGTGGTTCCTCGGGGTTGGACTCCCTTACAGAGAAGAAATAGGTTTGTGGACTCAAAGCTGGACACAGCGGTCACCGTGGCTGTCCCACAGCCATCCCACTGGCGGGCAGCCACGACCGGTCCCCATCCAACACAACAAGATCCCTGGGGAGCTTCAAACAGCTGTGGCAGGTGGCAGCTCTTCCCCAACCCTTTGGTCCTGGGCACAAACCCTCTAGGAAAGCAGTGGCAGAGGCGAGAGCCAAGGATGCTGACGAGAAGGTGCTTTTCGAAGGGGAAGAGGTGTGGGGCAGGACTGGGGCAGGGGTTGGGAGCCCTCCGGCTTCAGTCGTATAAATGGCCTCTCCGGGGAAACAGGCTGCAGCCTTCTCGCCGTTATCTGGCCGTGTCTCTCTGCCTGAGCTGTCTCTCATCACCATAGCACGGAGGTGAAGCATAAATAATTAAAAGCCCAGATTCTCTCCTGGCAGAGCTGGGCTCTGAGTCCCTTCCCCTGTTGTGCTGCTGGCTGCTTAAGTGGAAATTTTCACGGGCTTTGCCTCGGAGGCAACGCAGACCTGCAAACCCAGGGCCGTCTGCCGGCCTCAGGGCACGTCGGCGTTTGGGGACCAGAAAGGGCACCTGCCACCCCAGCGGGTCCCCAATGGCCTCATCCCATCCGGAGGATCCCACGGGATGCTCAGGGTGCATTGGGATGAGCAACACCCGCCAGCTGAGGATGAAATCCGGGTGCGGGCAGGCAGCGGGGCTGAGCGGGCAAACCCGGCGGGCTCACGCGTGGCCCCCCCCAACATCTTGAGATAGATCCCACTCATGAGAAGTGGGATATTTGGGGGTGCAGGCTGGTTTTTGGGCTCCTAGGTGCTTAAAACCCCACCGGCAACCGGGAGGAGAAACCCATGCAGGCAGCGGGGATGAGGAAAGCAGCTCCTTCTTGGTGGGCTCAGAAGTTTGAGGCAGGCAGGAGCTGCTCGTTGCTGTGGCAACTGGGATGATGTATTTTATTTCCCCCCACCATGGTCGGCAGGGCTGTGGCCGGCACTGGCACCGCAGAAGGGTCTGCCCACCCCTGCCTGGCCGCCCAGGGCTGAACACAGCCCCGCAGGCACCCCCAGCCCCTCTCCCTGCTGCCTGCACCCAGCGGGGCTGGGGAGGTTGTGGGGGACCAGGCGACACGGGCCACGGGGTCGGGTCAGCCCCAGGCAGCGCTCAAAACAACCAGAAATTTCACCAAACACTCCTGTCGCCTCCATCCCTCCCCATGGGGACCGGAGCTGCAAAGACCGGTGACGGCAGCCTGGCACCAAACATATTGCTGCAGCATTTTAGCATCTGATGTTGCTTTTAGTAGGGCCGATTTGGTGGGTACCATTTCCAGCTGAGATTTCTGTGCAGGTCTATGTCCCACCAAACTCTGCGCAGGGCTCGGCTGCAAGGGGGGATGGTGGTACCCTGGGTTTGGGGCACAGCCAGGCAAGGTCCTCGTCCCCACTCGTCACCTTCCACGATGGCGTTAAGCAGTGGGGTTAAGGGGCTGCTGTCTGTGGCATTCTTTCCTTGGGGAGCATTTTTGTTCTGGGTTGGCATTTTCTCGTCATTGCTGGGGGTTGCTGGTGTGCAGACACAGGAGCTGGACGTGGCAGTGGGGGATGGAGATGATGCTGCCATGTCCCACACGTGGCTGTCTCCAACCAGCTGCTTTGGGTTTTGTTGCCCCTGACACCAGAGAGAAGCTTCCCCATGGTCCATCCTGGCGAGGCTGAATGTGGCAAGGGGTGCACTGAGCAGTGCCCATCTCCAGCATCTCGCTCCAGGTGGGGAATCAGCCTCCTCCCAGCTGTGTGGAGCAAGACATGGATGCATTTGCTTTCCAAGCATCTCTTAGATGGTCCAGCACCTCTCCTGGTCATAGAAATACATTTTTCCATCACTTAGATCACCGAAATGTTTTAACACATCCCTTAGACCTCTGTCACATCACCCAGAAAAGTCCTGTCTTCCTACCCCACAGGGCTGGAGACGGCAGAGAAGTCCTGGAGGGTGAGGCTGGATATCAACCACCTCTTCTCCGACAGCTGGAGAGCATCCGTCAGCGCTCCTGAGGCCATTTCAGCTTCATGTCTTGGCCTGACTCCAGATTGTGCTGGAACTAAAACATTAAGTTCAGCTAAACGAGTTTGTTGTTGACTCTGGATAAGGTCTTTTTGCAGTTTGCTCTGAGCTGGGGTGTGTTTTGCTGTTGGGTGTTGGCTGGTTAAAACGGTGCGTGGCCAGAGGTACATCACGGATTGTCCCGGTCCATCAGCCCATCACCAGGGATAAGGAGGACCATGAGCTCAGTGTTGTGCTGCCTCTTTCAGGCTTTTGTGGCTCCAACAGCACACACCAAAAAAAAAAATTGCCTGGAAAGTTTGTTTGCCAAATGTCTGTTTTGCTTGAGGTGACCAAAACTTGGGAAAATTCCAGAGCGTTTCAGCCAAAACCTGAATGGGGTGAAGGGTCAGGGAAGGAAAAAAGACTTTTCCTTGTGGTTCTGTTGTGCTTTGCTTCAGGATTTGGGTTGACTCATTCTTTTTTAGGTACCAAAATGAAACTGAAATTAAATGGACAGATCTGCTTTGCTTCCTTGTCATTGCCTCCCTCACCTGGAGTTTTTTTGCTTGAACTCCCCAAATTTTCTTATTCTGAGCACTTTTCCCTTGGCTGTAGGGAAGAGCCCTTAACAATTCCCAAAGGGCCGGGCTGTGCCGATGGCTCCTCGAAGGAATTTGATGGCTTCCCTGGAGGCATACCAGAGGCTGTCTTGGCTCCCTTCACTCGTGGCCTGGTTGAGGTTCTCTGTGCTCCATTTTTCACCTTTGGCATTGAGGTTTCCACCCCACTCTTCATCCCGTGTGTGGTATCAGCCAAGCAAGGAGGTCAGTGTGAAAAACGGGGAGGAATGGACTATTTTGGGGAGCCTTCTGATGATGGAGGCCAGGGTGGCATGCCGCTGGTCCACCAAATCCTCCACCGTTTGATGTGCAGCCTGGGGCAGGTCATGGCAGGAGGAGGTACCCAGTATCCACACCGAGACAGGCTTTTTCTGACAACCCTCATCCATCCCACAAAGGTTACTCCAAATTTGTGGCTGGACCGGGGATGATAAATCCAGGAGGATGGGTAAAGTTACACCAAGCCACCTATCCAGACCCACCGTGGTCAAGCCTCCCACCGAAAACCTGGCATTTCCCCGGCCCGATGAGCCAGGTTTTGGTGGTGCCGCCTTTGGAGCCAGCCTTGCCCGGAGACAGGGCGATGCAACCGGAATGCAGGATCCAGCCTGAAGTCATTACAGTCAGCAGCATGTACAGCCAAACTCAACGCTACACATGTCCAAACAGGCTGAGTTATGGCTGCTCGGGGAGCTATAACTTGGCCTGTTGTGCATTTAAAAATCTCCACCCGAATGCGGCATTGATGTAGGGCTTTTCTGCTGTTCTGTTTTTGCATTTAATACAGACGGTATAGATCTGCAGTGTGCAAATGATCCAGCGCTGCCCAGGTTCCTTGGAGATTTTGTGCCTTCACTTGCTTTTTCTTAGGCTTTTTCTTCTTCATCTTCTTTATTTTTCTGTCTTCTTTTCCAGGGGTTGTTAGTGATGTCTTCCAACCTGTTTTGCCTCCTGCCTGCATGTGGCAGGATCGTTTGTAATGCGCTATTTTTTGCACAGGGTTAGAGGAGTGTTTGTGGCGTGGCTGTGCCTCCGGGACGTGTGCGTGGAGGGCTGTCTGCCGGCACTCCGCGAGAGCAGGGGGTGGAGAGGGGGACGTCAGTGTTTCCCATTTCCTCTCGCACCGTCCAAATGGGCAGTCACCTTTTCCATTATGTGCACCACGATTATCCAGTAAATTCACGGAAACCTGCCCCATCCAAACCATGACAGCTGGAAAGCAGGCAGCATCCCCCCTGCTCGCTCCTTTCCTTTGCTTGAAGCCAACTCTTCCCAAACCCTGCTCCAAGCGGGTTCCTGCAGATTTTGCATCACCACCCATCGCTTTCCAGAAGATAATGACACTCCCAGCATCACTGCAATTATCTCATGCCTTCCCCAGTTTATGAGAAAAATGGAAACTCCATTCCCCAGAGCTGGAGTTTGCTCTTGCTGCCTCTGTGTCTGATTTGGAGAGGGGACTGCCCCGAGGTGGGCTGCGTCCCAGGGGCACCTCCCTGCCCACCGCTGCCCATCGCTGCCGTGTTTGAGCCAGCAAAGTGCCAGGTCTGGAGCAAGGCCAAACCTCCCTCCTTTGGTCCATCAGGCAGGGGCAGAGGTGAGGACGGTGGCGTCAAAGCTGTCCTTCTTCCTGGGCAAAGCCCGGCTCCTGTGTGCGGATCTGGGCTGGCAGGCACCGAAGCACGGTGATGGGCAGGTACTGCCCAGCTACATCGCTCACCTGCGTCCTCCATAGCTTCATTACAAGTGACAGATGGCAGGAGATGAGACTCCCTCTCCAGATGTTAATTATCTTGCAAGCTGTAAATAACATCTCAGAGCAACCTGCGCATCGTCTCAGGTGCAAAAGACCCATCAGCTTTGCCCTTGCTGGGGGGGGGGGCAAAAAAATAAAAGGAAGGAAACCCCCTGGGAGGGAAATACATGGCTCTGCCTGGCTCTGCTTGTTCTGCGTGTCCTTCGGGTGGAGAAAGATGCTGGCAGCATCCTGGCTAACGGTGGCAGATGTGCCTTTGGGTACCAGGCCCGCCTGGCCCAGCCCTTTGAAGTGGATGGAGTTTGATTTGCTTGTGCCAGAGCTGGCACTGTTTAGCAGCGACAGGGATAAAATAAACAAATCCGAGCAGCCCCATAACTCTTTGGGATGATGATGGCAATAAGGCGAGCTGGAGAGGATCACGGCGTCGCAGCCCTTCGGCCGCTCTCGTCCTTCTCCATCAGGAAGGACCCGGCTGAGGGTCCCGGGGGATGTGCGGGGATGGGAGCAGCCAAGACGGTCGCTGCCTGCTGCAGGCTGTGGTTTGGGCCACGTTTCTCCCAGGATTTTGGGGATGTGACATTTGATTGTGGCCCATCCCTGTCCCCCAAGTCACTGTGACTTTGCACCATTAGGAGCTGTGAATTCAGTTCTCCAGCAAAACTCATTTTGTCTACTTAAAGGCAAGGCACAAGACAGAAGAACACAGCCTGGGATATTTTTTTTTCCCTTACTCGGATTAAAAAAATGGTATTTCAGTGCAAAATGGCAAATGACGCCTTGGTGAATTCACTCTCCCTTTGTAAGCTCCAAAAATATAAAGGTAGAGGGAGAATCTGGCACAGGTGCCTGGAGCAACGAGCTCAATGGGAACTGGCTCCATCCCCGTTTCCATGAATTTCGGAGACCTCATGCATGCCGTGCCCCAGCTGGGCCACGGGCACCTGCTCTCCGCGAGGTCTCCCCGCTGGCTTGGGAACGGTTTCCCCCTGTAACGTTACATTTCCCAGTGTAAAACCACAGGGAAACTCAGATTTGGGCTTTTTGACCACAACATTTTCCATGCTTCTCTGTATTTCACTTTCTTGGGCAATAACAAGTGCGTGCATGGAGGTATTTTTATCAGGATTAAAGTGTTAGACTTTTTTTTTTTTTCTCCCCCAGAACTTTTCTCTTGAAATGTCACTTTCAGAGCAATTTTTTCAGAGCCTGCAATAGCCATCCCCAACCCTTCCCTCTTGCTGTATCGCTGATGGGAGGTTTCCCGCTCCTCCACCCGGTGCTCATTGCTCCCCGCTGGCACACAGAGCTCAGGCAGGGGTGATCCATCCTCCCACCCCAAAATATCCATCCAGAGCCGGGAGGTCTGGCAGCGGGCACGGGGAAACCAGGCTTTCTCTTTGCTATGCGCAGCGCCTGCTTTCTGTCTGGCTGCAAAGAGCCAGAACAGACGTTTTTGGCTGCATTACGTCATGTCAGAGGTCACATTAGCTGCTTTTTTGTCTTGATTAAGAATTCCAGCGATGGTGGGGGGGGGGGGGGTGTGGAGGAAAAAGCAGCCGGAGGAAGCGGGCAAGGCAAATATGCTTGCGATGATAAGCAGGTAAATGGGAATTTATGCACAGATAGCTAATTGGTGTGTCTAATATTCCACCCCCTGAGTACCGGCACTGTATTACTGCCTTCACAAATCACTCAAGGCGAGCCTAGTGCAATAACAACCAAGCCAGGAGAGCTGTGAAAAGAGTCAAGCTGGAATTAAGAGTGGGTTTTATCGGGGCAATAAATGCCAGATAGGGAAAATAACAAACAGGTTGTTAATTGCTGCCATCTCCCCGCTCCCTGAAGGAAACGTCTAGACAGAGCCTGGCCCTGGGTCGCGCCTACCCCGGCCCTTGCAGTCAGGTTATTGCGCCGGTCTTTTGGGGCCAGAGCGGTGCTGGATGCGGGATGCTCTTCCTCGTGAAGGCTTCCGAGCTGAAGCCGAAGCCAAGGGGCAAAGGGAGGCAGGACGCGATCCGCAGCTCTCCCCGGCTCTGCCCTGAATCAGAGATGCTCCCGCAGAGGTAGAAGCCAGACAGTCTGCAGCGGCTATTAATAATTCAGTCCCAATTTGTCCCATCGAGGAGAGCGTGAAGACCAGGCAAGCCGCCCCTCCTCGCAGGCAGGGTTTGAGATGCTGCCCCGAGCGGGCAGAGCTTCTCATCCCTCCCCGGTGCTGGGTTGCAGCAATCGATCCCACGGGGTGGGGAGGTGGACATGGCTCTCCTTCGCCGCGGGGTGTGGAGCCGTCGCATAGCCTTGGGAGAGGGTTGTGTCAGCGCTCGCCCTCTCCCCGCGGCTCTGGGGTTCGGTTACTGGCATCGATCACTCGGGGACTTTTGCTTTCTTGCTGTGTCTCAGCTTGATGCAGTTAGGGCCGGATCCTGCTCTCCGCTGTGCCGGTGGGAGCGTAAAATAACCCCTGGCGAGTCAACACAGCTGAGGGGCTCGCGCTCATGCAAGCCTGGGTTTTGCACATGGGGTGGTTGGACTGAAAAGCTCCTTTTCCTCACCTCGTCCAGCCTTCTCCTCCCAGGACAAAGCGCATCCCAATGCCGTCCCGGTGCACCCCTGAGCCAGCCCGGCTGCTTTTCAAGAGCGAAACAGAGCCGGGGTTGGAGGGGAGGGCAAAGCACCGAGACTTAAATGCCCTGCGAATGCTCTCTCTGAATTTTTCCTCAAGTATTTTCTTGCAGCTAGTGTATGTTTTAATTGAATTTTGCCATTTAAAAAATACACGAACCTCTGTAATGGAGGGAGAAAACATTCCTCCTATAGGAAGATAAAGATGCATTAAAAAAAAAAAAAAAAACAACAACGCAAAAACAAAACACACCAAACCAAAAAGCTGCCTGATTACATATTGACCTGAGAGACAAAGTGAATCCGATGGAGCCAGCCTGGCCCCGTAGGAAAACTTGAGGCTGTTGATTATGTCCCAGGATGAGCTCACTGGCTGCTTAACTCCATCCTCGCCGCTTGTGAGTGCCTACGAGCCAGCAGCGCTCGTCTGCCGAAGCAAAGCCTTCAGCGAAGGCGGCACATGGCGAGTTTGCGTGTTTTCCATGAAAATACGGACCGCAGACTTTGCTCCTTTTATACGGTAGGAGGAGTTTAAAAAGTTGCATGGAAGAAGGCTCTAATAATAGTTTTAACAATTTTGTTTTGATCTCCTCTTTCTTACATGACTTCTAAGATCAGGGCAGTTAGATCAGTCTGTCTGTCACCCCAGCCCCTCCATCTGGGCAAAGAAAATGCAAAACAAGGGGGAGAAGACAGTGAACCCCTTTGTAGTTACCAGGAGCTGTATTTTTGGAGCTCCCTTGCAGGAGGGTTGATTTGTAGGTGTGCAGGCAATATAGAAAAGATGAAGACTTAATAGTCCTGTTGAAATCAGCTCGGCACTGAGCAAAGGGTTTAGGGCTTGTTGCGATCTCGTGTGTGCTCCTGTCAAGGATCTGGGACTGCCTGGAGAGCTCAGGAGAGGTTTCCATCACCTCTCGGCATGGGATGGAGGAGGGCTGGGGATCTGCATCCCTGCGGCAGGATCCTGACAAACATGAGCAAGAAAGCAGCATTTTTGCACTTTCCTGTCAAGCCTAAATCCCACTGAGGAGGCGATCCCTCGGCCGAGCTTTGAGTTCGTGGGAACGTCAGAGAAGCAAGGTCTTTGCTTACAGAAGAACAGAAATCCCCCGGCAAGAGCTGCCAGGTGAATTTTGGAAAACAGACCTTCTTTTCCAGAAATCTTCCCCGTATGATGCTTTTTTGCCTTTAAACCACGAATAATGTGGATTTCCCCCTGTGTCCAGCACACCGCTTACTTGGTCCCCAGACATCCTTTTGCTCAAAGAGTCTGTTACCCGTTTTTATCGAAAGAACCTGTTTCTCATACCGGAATGCAAGAAAAAAAAGGGAACAAGGATGGTGAGTGCCTCATCTGGTTCCACCTCGCCCTTTGCACTACCACTGCGCTCAGAGAAAGTTGGATGGAGGTGAAGGACTCGGAAATGAAACAGGTTCCTTGTGACAGCGGGTGCCATCCCTGCAATTACAGACATCGCACTTACGGGTCCTGAACAGACCCATCTCCGTTCAGAAATATTTCGGGGGGGGGGGGGGGGGGGGGTGTCTGTAAACTTGCTCGAATTTCCAACCTAACTTTTAAGCAGTTGTCCCACTTGTTCTCTTGCAAAAGCGGTCCACGAACATAAACACCCCTCCAGCCTTGCCTGGTTTTAATTTTGCTTTGTTTCTTCCCGAGACCGTCAGGTGCCACAGATTTTGCTGAGAACTCACCCCTTTTTGGCTAAGCCGGCCCTGCGCATCGGACTTGCAGCAGAAGCTCCTCGCTCATGCAAAGCCAGGCCAGAGTCACTGTTGGCATTCCTAAAAAGCCAAATTCTTCCTTTCAAATCAGTTTATTCCAGCTTCTTATAGATTAGCCGGAGCTGATAAACTTGGCATTATGGACCTCTCCCAGGTATTATCCCTTCTCCTGTCAGTCCTGGCCAAATCACAAGAGATCTGCAAAGATTTACAGAAATCTGTTTGGTTGTGATTTTCCCCTGCCTCCTGCCAGCTCTTCTTGCCAGTTTGACCACATGCCCGGTCATCCTCCGAGAAGAGTGAGTCAGCTGGGCAAAAATTAATAAATAAAATATCCCAAACCAGTCCCAGTGTGGACTCCCTGCCCCAACCCAAACTGTACCCTTGGGTCTCAAGAGCTATAAACCACCCTCGCCATCATTCCTCTGGCTCTTCCCAGCCCCGTCCTTGCCGAAACACCCTCCCCCAGTTCAGCTTGGATGGTGAAGTGCACTAAAAGAAGATTTAGAGGTTGTACCCATCCTCAAAAGTCCCTCTGCGCTTGCGTGTGCTGATGTACAGAGAGCTCTGACCATCTCTATCACCCCGGGATGCATCGCTCCTTCTCCCCTGCTTGTCCATCGATGGCAGAAGAAACCCAGACGGGCACCTTTGAGCTCATGTGCAACTTTTAATCAGCTCAGACAAGATGAGAGGAGCACCATGCTCTTGCTTTTGTCTGGTGGGCTTATTACAGGATGGAGGAGACCACGGGAGGTAACGAAGGAGCGATGCAAGAGGATCCGTTTAATTCCTCCCACCCCTGAGCATCCCCAGCCTCCTCCTCCAGCTGTGATGAATCCATAGGGAAGGATCCAGCCTTACTTTGACTGTGGTTTCCAGGATGGCATCTCTCTCCGGGAAAGATTTATGGCAGCGCTTATGGCAGGAGGAGAAGAGTGATTAGATCGGGCCCCGTCTATGTGTCGGGGAGAAAGACCCGCTCTACAAGGAAATAAACTCAAGCAATTAACCGGGGAATTAAGATTTAGCGCACGCTACGAGCAGCAGGCATGTATAAAGGAGACAGCTGTTAAATTTAGTATGTGACAAAGTCCTGAGAACACTAACTGGATTACTTGCATTTATTTGGGAATACTTATGTATTTTATTATGCAACGTATAGATCACCATAATTCTGCTTTTCACTCCGACGGCGCCTCTCTTCCAAGCATCTTAGAGAGCATTACAAACAATTAAGCCTGCCTGTGCCTCTGCGCAACGCTCAACGTTATATCCGCTTTGTGGGTATTGAGTATATTTTAGATTGTATATGGCTTAATTAGTGTGATTGATTTTTAACTCTTTCTGGGCCAAAGCCACCAGTTGCTGCTTTTCCTGGGCTGATTGTAGAGTGCATGGGGACGAACTAGTCCAGAAGTCGCTGGAGTGAGTTTTGCAGGGATGGAAATCCATCCATCCCCCAGGGATGGTGATTTTGACCCATTTTGATGAAAAAAAGGGGAGGTGTTGAATGCTGCAGAGGGGAGCATGGCGTGGGTGGTGGCTCCAGGTATGCTCTTCCAGCGTAACCTCCTGCTCTGCAGACACCTTCATGTGTCCCCAGGACCCTTGGAAGTGGCACAAGCTGCTTTTCGGTGCTTCCAGCCTCCTTCCCTGGCAAGAAGTGACAAATAACTGCCTCCAGTTGCATCTCCGGGGAGGAGCTGAGGGAGGCAGCGTGTAATCCTGCCTGCTGAGTTTGGTCCAGACGCTATCAGACATTATTAATGCTTTGTATCAGGCCAGCGGGGACCGGCAGCCTGCTCTATAAATGCCCTGCAGTATGGGAGGGACAGTCCCTTCCCTGAACGCTCTTCAGTCCGAGGAGACGGTGGAGGGATAGACGGATGGAGGATCTTTGGGAGCCAATATCCAGACCACTGAGACGCTCCCGTGGAAGATGCCAGCCGTTCTTGGCGCTGGGGTGGTTTAATCGGCGGGTCTGACGCCCCAGCCTTTCCCACCGACCACATTTGTGCCAAAAACGGGAGCAGTTTGCGCCTCCTCTCCCAGCAGTTTGCTGCAGCTCCTGCTCGGAGCATCCCTGCTCCTCCTGAAAGAGCTGAACTGGGATACCTGCCAGGGGATGGGGCTGTAAGATGCTTGTCCACTCCTCCAACCCTGCACAAGCGCTGAGCAGAGCGAGCACTGGACCCAGGGTGGGTAAAAAAAACATTTGAAACCAATTTTTTGATTGCATTTGTCATGGAGGACCTACGGGACCTGCAACAGCATCACCACAGCCCCTCCACCACCTTCAGTAGCTCCGGAACAGCTCGTATCCGCTCCCTCGGCTACTCCAAAGCAGCCGGTTTATATAAATAAAGCACTTATTAGAGCAAAGACAACTTGTCAGCACTTGAAAACAAGTGACAGGTCAGCTCTGGGAGCAGGGACCAGGCGTCTCGCCCGGGCTCGGAGAGGTGACCGCGCAGAGACACACGCACACCCGGTTTCGTATCCGCGGCTTGTGCTGCACGACGCAACGCCAGGCACATTACTAGCCCTCTTTTCCATTTATAGGAGCCTGTCAGAAATGGCACTCCTCTCTGAGCAGATGTCGAAAAATTAGTGGGAATTCAGAGAGCAGCAGGAAAAAAAAAAAAATATATGATTAAACGAGATGGAGGGCCTGATTTTGGAGGGAAAAGAAATCAGCCGAGCTATTTATAACGCTGCCTGCGCCAGGGTGGGTTGGAACGGGCATTTTTTTAAAGTGCCTCGATAGCTCAGCTAAGGGGAAGGGGCAAACCAGCCTCCGAAGGATGCTCGCGGGAATGCTGCGGAAGGGCTGTAAAGAGGGTGTAAATCTTGAGCGATGGGATGAAATACCGTCAAACATGAGTGTCTGGGGAATTGCTGGTAATGGGTGAGTGCAGGGGACAGTCGCTCTTCCTGACTGAAAAAAAAATGCCCTGATAAAGACGTGTTAAGGGGTGGTAGGGGCAGTCCTGATGGCAAGCCCCCACTCCTACCTCTGCTCTCAGTGACAAACCGCGCTTGTATTTACATCCAGCATTTTACGCAAAACGTGGTGGCGGGGGTGAAAATCTTTGCCTTTTCATCCAAAAGCAAATATTTTTTGGTTAAAAAAACCCCACCGGCTTTAAATTCAGGTCTTCAGCCCCAGAGGCTCGCGGGAGATGCACGCAGAGGTTGCTGCAGATGTCTGCCGGGCTGGGGTCCCCCGCAGAGGGATGTGTGATGGAGGGGACCATCCTCGGGGTGATGCATCCCCGGGGGAACAAAGCATCCTGCCCCTATTTCCAAATCACCTGGGTGATTTGCAGAGTGAGAAGCGGTTCACGAAGGTGTTATCGATGTATCATCCCCCGTTCCCCCACGAGCCCCAGCTCCCGGTGGTGATCCTCCGTCACGGCCAAGGAGGGTCGGGGCTAAAGGGTTTTGTGGGGGCAATCTGGGTTTCTCCCCGCCGTGGTCTGCAGAGGGAAGCTGCCTAACGGGGTCCTTGTCTCTCTGGTTGCCTTGCAGGACCTCTCACTCCAGGGCCAAGGCAGAGGCGGCTGTGACGGCGGCGCAGAAAGCTCAGGAGGAAGCGCGGATTGCCAGGATCACTGCCAAAGAGTTTTCGCCTTCCTTCCAGCACAGGGAAAACGGTCAGTGCGTGACGCCGTGTCGGCCGGCCCCGTGGATGCGGCTTTCTCCCCGTGCCACTCTCTGCCCCACTCAGACCTGCAGAGACCCAAAACCTCCCAAAATGAGCCCTTCGCCGAAGCTCGGTCTGCGTCCGCAGCTCCTGGTCCTCACTGGGACCCTTAGGGTGGGAAATTGCCCCGTAACACCACTTTCGGGGGTTTTAGCACAAGGCTTTCAATATTCAACACTTCCACCCTGTGGAGTCCAGGCATTACAGGGATCTCCTCTTTTCACACCAAAGCACCCCCATTTTTTAAATTCGTAGTCCTTGATGGTTGCACAGAAAAAAAATCCAGCAAGAGCTCTGAAAGCGAAATGCAAACACAAATGATCCCAGCGGCAGTCACTGGTTTTACCCCCGTGGCTTTCATGGTTCATGATTTCTTTTGAGCGCTTGAGCTTGCAGAGCTGGGGCGACACGCATAGGCACCTAATCCTTCACTTGGGCGTGCAAATCAGTCGCGTACGCGTGCAAAGGTGATGGGGAAAGGCACAGTTGAAGTTTGCTTGGTGGCTCTTCCTTCCCTCCCTCCATCATCTTCGATGATTTCGACATTTCTTGCTGGTTTGTCCAAATTTTTGCTCATTGACGAGAGGCTGGGGATCAGCAAAGGCTCAGGGAGGAGGAAGCCGAAGCGAAGCCATGGTCGGGCAGGGGTCTGCAACCGGCGGGCGCACGGAGAGGATTCGCCCCGTGAAGGCTGTGCCTACCCGGGAGCAAGAGAGGCTGTGGCGAGTGGGAGTGGAAAGCTCCAAGTCCCCACAGCCATAATTAACATAGTAATTAATATATGTGAATGGTTTTATTCAAAAGTTTTCCTGCACCGAACCCTCATTAGGAGGCGTCTATCATTATTTTCTCCCCCTTCCAGCTCTCTAACTGAAGATTACTCATTCGGCTTAATTGCTCCAGGGGCTGGTGCCGGTGACTCATGTCGGCGGTGCCCGGTTCCCCAAGGCCGGGGAAAGAGAGCGTTGCATCTTTTGGACCAGCCAGCCCATGCACGAGTCCTCACTTAACCGTGGCGCGGGGGCGGCCGGGGGCATCCCACGGCTCAGCAGCGATGAGCCAGAGGGGTTTTGAGGTCTGGCTCCCAGCCGTGAACCTGCCTGAGCTGGGGTGGTGCGCGTACCAAACCCCATCCAGGACACGGCCACCTGCGGGTGGGCATTTCGGGGGGCAGAGCATGCGGAGCCCCTCGCAGCCGAGCCCCGCGCAGCTGGAAGAAGGCGCAGCCCTGTTCAGACGCCCCCTCGGCATTTCTCCTCCTGCAGAGGTCCAATCTGTATATCGGAGATGTGAGCTTTTTCGCAGGGCTGCGCGGTCCCAGGGGCTTCTTCAGCCCTGAGATATTCCTCATCTCCATTTCCTCTTGCCGAGACACTTTGCTGTTTTAAATCACCTCTTGAAAAGATATTTTTAGGTAATGCATTTTTTACTAGCTTCTAGACGGGGACACGGTGCTTGACTTGTGTTGGGGCTCGTGTTTCTGGTGCTCACGTCTGGGTGGGTTGTGTGTGAGTGAAGCCGGGGTGGGGAGGGCGGGGGGAGGGAAGGAGTTTCCACTTAGAGCACATTAAAAAACAAACACGCCATCCAAGACGTGTCGGGAAACCTGGGAAACCAAGTCAGGCAGATAATAGCCGCGGGCGGCCGTGCCACCCCACGGACCCCCGTAACCCCAGGCTGCAAAGGGCTGGGGACGGGGGGGAGAGCACTGGCAGGGATGGGGTGAACCCCCACCACACTGCCCGGCGTTGCAGGGGCTGTACGTGCTGTGCCCACCTCGCAGGGTGCTGCAGGCGCTGGTTGCCACCACCCCCTTGCACGGTGTCGTGGGTGCTGGACGTGCCCACGTCGCACAGTCTTGTGGGTGCTGTGTGCCACCCACCTTCGCAGCATCACGGGGGGGATTTCGTGTCCACCTCCACGACATCCCCCCAGCCATCCTGGCCCAGAGCATCCCCGCGGCGCAGCCCCTATTTGAACACACACACACACAGACGCTGGACCCGCAGGCACCGGCTCCATCGACCCTGGGCACACCACAGCAGTGCCACAAGGTCTTTACCTGGAAAAAAAAACAAAATATCCCTGCTTAGTACCCTGCATCACCCTCTCCCCTGTGGTTTTCCATCTCTGTCTGCCGGGGGGATCTTCCATGTCCCCATCGTGCTCGCTGTGGTTGTCCCTCCCCGGTTCCTGGCTCTGCCGGACACCCCGGGCCATGGCTGCCGGCGGGGTCAGCCGATGGGCTGGATGAAGTGACTCCCCCGAGGTGGTGGCAGCACGTCGGTGGCAGAGGCAGGAGCTCAGCACCATTCCCGAATCCCGTATGTGGGTCCTGCAGGGCACTGCAGTGCCTGGGGGCATGTGCATGGCTTTGAAGACATTGCGGCCGGGCACGGCTGCCTCAATCCTGCTGGAAATCCAGAATTGGTGCTCCGCATCCTCCTTCGCGCTCTCACAACCGTTCTTCCAGGAACATCACGTGCTCCACGACTAATTTTAGCTCAGAATAATTGTTGCACATCCTCGGGTGTCGAAAGCCGGCAAGACGGCACCGTGCATCTGTTGAGTTCCTCCACAAGGAAATTCCTGCATCCCTGCAGGGCACCGGGGCTGGAAGGGTGGCTGTGCCACAGCATCGCCGGCCCCTGCTCATCCACGAGCCCCAGCCAGGGGCTGCAAAGCTCAGGGAATTTAGCCACGGAGAGGCGGAACTAGCTCAGCTCGCTGCAGGTCCAGGTGGAAAAGATTTAGGACAAGAGGGTGCTTAATAACGTGGTCACTGGTGTGGGGCTCTGGGGTGAGCATGCTGGAGCATCACTGGGCTTTCTCGCCTCCATCATGGGGCTCAGGGGGGCCAGGGAAGATTGGGGTTGGAGCTAAGGTGCAGGAGCAGCGAGCGTAGCAAGGCTGTGGCTGGTTGTGCCGTTGGAGATGGGCTTTGGAGTCGCCCGAGCTGGTGGGAAGTTTGCAAATCCCTGCACCTCCAGCCTGAGACAAAGAGGGACACCCCAAGTCTTGGGTGAGCCCGTTTCGATAGCCAGCTTTACATCTTTCTCATACGAAGCTGTTTATTCCCTCCCTGCCTCAGTTTCCCATCTGTGATGTTGGAGGATGGCTGGAACGAGAACATCTCAACAACAGCCACAAAATCAGTCCGTATTTTTCCCCAGAGACAGTTACTCTGGGTGAAAACGGAGGAGGTGAACTCCACCTTCCTCTTCACTGCAATTTCCCACCAGTACGAGGATTGCTCGGGGGCCCCAGATAAATCCCGGGAGATTCAGTCTCCCACAGACGAACAGGGACACAGGGAACAAATTAAGGCTGAACTATCTGAGTATTGTCCCAAAACACGAACAGAATTTTCTGGGGCAAATAATAACCAAAAAAACCCCTGACAGTCGTTAGAAGACCAATTTCCCATCAAGAAATTGCTTCTGTAGGACATTTCCAAGCAGCCTTGTTACTATTTACCTCCCCTGCAAGTGCTTCGATGGGGACATCCGTCCCCACGCTCCCGGCATCCCCCGCATGTATCCCGACCACGGCGCGGTGGGACGCGGGGACCGCTGCGGGCGAAGGCACGTCCCGGTGGCAGCAGCTCCCCAAGAAGATGTGATAGAGAAAATTACTCAGCAGAAGTGGAGAGATTAGAGCAGGCGCTTCAGAGCATTTATTTTTAAATCGTGGTAAGAAATTGAGTTCTTCCTTTTTGAGACTCATTTCTTGTCTAGCCATAGCAATTGCAATTAGATGCATTTCAGGGGCATTAGGCACTTAATATATTTATCAAATTATTCACGTAATTTAGCATGCCTTTAGCTGGGAACAACTGTGCCTTGAGAGGGTAAAATGAGAATTAACCACTATTATCTTGCACCCCCTTGAAATAATTTGGCGTTTCATCCATGATTAATAAGTTTGCAGTTTTTTTCTAATTGTCTGGAGAAGCGACACGTTTCTTGCCAGCTGGTCACCTCCAGCAGAAGACACTCAACCGCTCTTAAGTCCCTGTCCCCAGGCCCCTGTTCCCAGGGAGACATCATCTGAGGTGTCCTCTGGGCTCAAAGGGAACCAGGTGCCTTCAGCATGGTAAAGATAAGATGATCTTATCTTTAAAGACATGGTGTATGTTGTACTCGTGTAGCCCCGAACACGCTACCTTGCTTCTGCCTAAACATGAGGCACCACCACCCGTGTGCTCTCCATCGCATCCAGCAAGGGGGTGGCTGAGCGGGGCAATGTCCGTGCCCTCCTTGGCTGTATGGGGCAGGAAAGCTGTTCTCTATATGGTTTTCCATATTCCAATTTCCCCTCTGGTGCCTGCAAACTGGGTTTCGAGCTGATGGAAAAAGGTAGTCAGACGGGTCCCCAAAAAACATCCGATGGGCAGGGACGTAACTCTCTTCGCGGGGTTAGAGTGACTGCGTGCACAGCGCAGGAATGGCGCAGTGGGGCAACGCAGGCTGCCGCATCCCTGCGCCCCGCCAGGGAAAGCTACTGCCTGTCCTTTTTACTTGTAATACACGCACACGGTCCTCCACGCGTGTCCCCAAGCAAGCAGGGTGCCTGCCGGCAGCAGGGCAGGCGAGGACTGCGGGTGCTAAAGGGCAGCTAAGATGACTGAGGGATTGGAGCATCTCCCTTATGAGGGAAGGCTGAGAGAGCTGGGACTCTTTAGCCTGGAGAAGAGAAGGCTGAGGGGAGACCTTATTTTGGCATACACGTATCTAAAGGGTGGGGTCAAGGAGGATGGAGCCAGACTCTTTTCAGTGGTTCCCAGTGACAGGACAAGGGACAATGGGCACACGTTGGAACATAGGAAGTTCCGTTCAAATACATGGAAAAACTTCTTTACGGTTGGGGTGGCAGAGCCCTGGCACGGGCTGCCCAGGGGGGGTTGGGGAGTCCCCTTCTCTGGAGATTTTCAAGACCCGCCTGGATGCAGTCCTGAGTAATGTGCTCGAGGCAATCCTGCTTTGGCAGGGGAGTTGGACTGGATGGTCTCTAGAGGTCCCTTCCAACTCTGAAAATTTCGTGATTCTGTGCTACAGGAGCAGCCGCCCTTCAGCCTGTTTGAATTGCCTGGAAATGAGAGCCACGGTGGTGCCAGGTGGTTTCTAAAAGGGTTGGTGGCCCCTGGGTTTACAGCAGTGGTGAAACACAACCTTAGTGCAGAATGCCTCTGTCTTGACAACACCGGCAGCTGATACCAAATCATCTCACGTGTCGGGCGGCAGCCGCTTGCACCACGATGCTCTGCGGATGCTGGGGGTGATAGCAGGTTTGGTGTAAATCCAGCGATGCCTTTTCTCTTGGTCTAGTAGCAGAAGCTGTTTATTGTGCTACGCTGCTGCCGTCCCGATCTCACCCCACGGTTTCCCCACCGTCCAACGCTCTCTGCCCTATTCTTTGACATGAAAAACCTGGTGGGCTCCCACAGAACAGAAATAATCCTGTTGCGTTTCTCTCTCCCTCTCTCTTTTCTCTTAACGACTACCCAAAAAGGGCTCGAATGCCAGAGACCGAAGCGCCAGAACTCGAGCGATGACATTGAGGTCCTCTCCACCGGGACGCCTCTCCAACAAGAGAGCCCCGAGCTGTACCGCAAAGGGACCACCCCGTCCGACCTGACTCCCGATGACAGCCCGCTGCAGAGCTTCCCTGCCAGTCCCTCCTCCACGCCACCCCTGGGTCCTTCCTGCAGGAACAAGAGCGCTCACTTCTCCAGGCAGGTCTCGGTGGACGAAGAGAGGGGTGGGGAGATCCAGATGTTGCTGGAGGGACGCGGCGGGGATTACTTGCGTCCCAACAGCTGGAGCGAAGAGAAGGTCGGCGGGACTCGCGGCGTGAGAAGTGGGACGCTGCGCAGTGGTCAGCTAGGGTCAGCCTCCATCCCTGAAGACTACCGAGGTCGGAGCGGAGGACACAAACATTCGGCCTCCAACCACAAGCAAAGAGAGAGGTGGACAGATTCCCCAGCCACGGTTTCATGGACTTCCCACCACAGGTCCCACAACCACAGCTCAGGGAGCTCCAAACTGCTTGAGCTGGACGAGGAGAAGATGAGCAATTACGAGATGGAGATGAAGCCCCTCATGAGGATGGATTCTTATATGCAAGAGATTCACACCCAAAAAAGACACTATAGCAAAGGGGGACCCTGCAGGAGCATGGCTGATGACCACCGCGGGGAAGACCGGGGCTTCGGGGTTCAGAGACTGAGGTCTAAGTCCCAGAACAAAGAGAATTTCAGGCCAGCTTCCTCTGCCGAGCCCACGGTGCAGAAACTGGAAAACCTGAGATTTGGGGACAAAGCTGAACCTCGGCTACTAAGGTGGGACTTAACCTTCTCCCCGCCACAGAAATCTTTACCTGTTGCACTAGAATCTGAAGAGGACAATGGGGATGCGCTCAAATCCAGTACGGTAAGTAGGCGAAATTGTGTGTTGAAATCTGGCCGAGAAACCCGGTGCAGAGCTGTTGTGGTACTGCAGCGGAGTGGAAGGGGGGGGTTGCTCTGGTGGCAGAGCTCACCCCCAAATTACCATGGGTTTATGCCTTGGATCCCCCCCCCCTTCTCTTCTCCCATCCTGCGTAATAGCGTGTGCTGGAAGTTGGTGTGGGGTTTTCTCCGCAGACCGTCTTGGTGGGAACAGCAGGTTTTTCACTGGAGGATGTGAGCAGCAGGTTTGAGTTTGTTTTGCAACCCAGTCCCGGGGCCAGCAGTAAAAATACTGGGATTTTGAGCATTCACCTGGTGGAAAAGCTGCAGGAGCAGGCAAGGTGTTGGTAATGCTTCCTGGTGGTTAGGGTACGGCAACAGAACTTCGTGCTGGCCCAAGAGCATGGTGGCACCCTTTTGCGACATCAGTGCTTAAGCCCGGGTAGCTGGGCATTGCGTCAACCTGCAGTGGTGCTCCATCACTCTGCCACCGTGTGATGGCTCTGCCTGTTGAAGCAGTGGCCTTGTCACCGCGTTGTGCTGGGGACTTGACCCGGGTGGAGGGGGGAACCGTGGCCACCAAGCAGGGGACGTCGCAAAGGGGTTGCATTCCTGAGCTGGCCGCTGCTCAGGTTGTCCTGTACTGATCCGCATGATGCGATACGGCTCAGGTTGATTCGGTGTGCGGATGCCGCGGAGCCGGGAGGGGGTACAAGCCCCTTAGCAGGGGGATGCAATGCAAAAGGGTCTCGGCAAACTGGAGGCAAGAGAATGCAATTCAGGCAGGATAGCTGGGCAGGGAAAGCAACGGGCAAGTGCAGCGGGGGTGGTGGGCTACTGGAGCTCTGCGGATCAGGGTGATATAGCAGATTACAGCCAAACGTCAGTCCGTACTGTCACTCTACTGCGAAGAACACAGGTACACTTTCTAAGCAGGAGCACAGCTTGTGGGACTTGGAGGATAACCCCTCGTGAGACATCCAGTCCCGGGCTCCTCGTTTTGGGAGAGACGAGGACACGTTGGGCATTGGCAGCTGGCTGCTGGGAAGAGCTGGAGGTGTTCAGGCTGGAGACGGGGAGACAGCGTGATCTTCAAACACATAAAACAGCTTCTGCGTAGTGGAAGGGAATAATCTGTTCTTGATGAACAGAATTAATGGGCTTAAATTCAAGCATTAGAGGCAGTGGTTAGCCATCAGCCGTTACTAGTGAGCTGAGGGCTGGAATAAATTGCCTGGGGAGGCTGTGGTGGCTGGGAGGGAGGAGGTGGTCTAAGACCCGCTCAGGCATCTGCAGCTCAGATATAACTTGGATGGAGCTGAACTTGCCTTTGGGAGAAGGCTGAGCTGTGTGATGTTCAGGTCCTTCCCAGCCCTGGTTTTTGATGATTCCCGCACTTACCATTGAGAGCAGGTTCCTCCCTTGTTCTCCCTGTTGGTTTGGCATTGCTAGGAGAGGTGATGGGGGTCTGATGGGAGCAGTGGGGAAGCTACCACCATTCCAAATTGCCCCTTGTTGAGTCGGTGCCAAACACAGGGCAGGGCTGGAGGGGTCCCATGCTGCTGGATGAAGAAATGGCAAATCTGTAACTCTCCAGTGGCGACATTTCAGGCTCTGGCAGAAGAAAGGATCTAAATCTCCCCGTCAGGGTAGCAGGAGACAATGCTTGGTTGGTTGGGAGAGAGGGATCGTGAAACTGAAATGACATTTGTCAGTCACGCCGAAAAGTTTGGGCTAGAGGCATCATGGTCTGTAAGGTACGATGAGCGTTGCCATACCTACAGCATCCCCGCTCCTCCAGCCGCCTGCCGACAGCTCCGCCGGCAGAGCAAAGGTGTCGGCACCTGCAGCCGCGGGATGAGAGCGAACGGGTGGCAGAGAGGAGGGAGCGGTGATATCTGCAGCCCGTGAGCAGCCGGGATGCAGGAAGGACTAAACTACAGCTCTGCCACGGTTTCCCTGCTGTGGCTGTGGATAAATCACCCCCACACACAGCCCTGTCGCTTTCTGCCTTCCTATTCATCCTGCAAGCTCCGGCGCAGGCTCGAAAGCACCCACACAGCATTTAAGAAGAGCTGAGCACAGTGTGTTTGCTGGGGGACTGCACCGTAGGACACATCTTGCTGGTCCAGGGGAAAAAAAAAAAAAAAACAACAAAAAAGAGCTCCAAGTGAAGCCAAACCTGAGCACACACCACCGAGCACACACGCGGGTGCGGGGGCCAGACCGGGCTGTCCTTACCTGCCAGCATCCCTGCCAGTGAAGCGCCGGAGAAATGACAGGCAGCATTAGGAACCTGACAGGCTTTCAGAGGGGAAAAGCGGCAGCAGTGATTGATTGCACGGACATCAACCTTGTTGAAGTCTGTGGGACTCGCGGATGGTCCGGCACCTTTGATAAGGTGACCTCACGCGGCGGCAGGGAGCTGGGAGGGACTGGGAGAGACGCGGCTCCCAAAGGAGGAACGAAAACACCGTTTCTCCTCGCTGAGAGCCACGCGTTCCTCGGGGAGACGGCTGGCACAAGCAGCCCTGGTGTCTCTCCCCACCCAGCCCAAGTTGGCCGCGCTGCCGAGGCTCCCACCCCGCAGGCAGAGCCCAGCCTGCGCGCCGGAGCCATCGTACACCATCCTCCCGCCCCGGGGAGGAGGGCTGGAGCTGCAGCGCTGGAGGTAAATAGCTGCTAATGCAACAGAACATTAATGGCTATTATTTCGAGTGAATCCCAGGCCCTAACGAAAGGGCGCAGCCCGCATGGAAAGGCGCACAGCAAAGCCATTAGGATGCACATCATACTTTTTAAGCGCTGGTAGCTGTGAAGCAGCATGTTCAGTTTTCTCACATTCATAACCGAGGGTGGAACAGATGGCGAAGGTTTGGGAGGAAGCTAATGTAATACAGAGGAAGAGATAATATGTGGATTTAAATAACGTACAATGCCAGCAACAATTTGTTCTAGCAAGAATTGCACTGTGCTAGGGGGGGGGGTTGTTCCACGTGGCCTGGCAGGGGGTGTGTGTGGGGTCATCGGACAGGAGCAGGGAACGGAGGTGCGGGAGAGGAATGGGAGATGCGGGGATTTGTGTTCAACCTCCCGCCTAACACCGTGACCTTGCCTGCACCTGCCATGAAGGCTCTCAAAGCGTTTCAAACTCCGGTGAGCGTAGTGAGTCCCTGAGGAAGAGGAAGGGAAAGCCGAGGGCGAAGGATTTACCCCACAGTCCCCACATCCACCTCCCTCCGTGCGCGCTTGGTGACACTGCAAAAAAAAGACCAACAAAACCCCACTGCGTCCTGCTCACGCTCCAGATCTCTTCACGCAGAATCGCGGCTCCCCAACTTCCCCAAAGCCCCGTTTCTCATGCTAGCCCGAAATACCCCTCCCCTCCCGGCGCTCAGCAGCTCGCCTCCGGGGCGCAGGCGAACCGCGGCTCCCGGGGAAAGGCGGGCTGTGCGCGCGCGTGTGCGTTGCACGCGTGTGTGCCCACGCCGTTTCAGCTTGCCTGACAGCCTGCTTCCCTGCGATCCACAGCACCGCCATCTGTGAAGCTGCTCGCTGAAAAGGGCATTTCTCATCTCCCAGACAGCTGGGCTGTTTCAGAAAGGTGCCTGCCGATGAACGGGAAGGATGCTCTTGGCTGAGGTGGGCTATTTTTGCCCTACCTGGAGTATCCCTGCGCAGAACCGAGGTCACCCTCACAGGTTAGATTGTTTTAAAAATAATCTGCCACACAAACCAGCTCTACACGTGCCGTCAATGAGCCTGGTGGGTTGGCTCTGTGTTGGAGTGCCAGCTCCAGCTTCGAGAGCAAACACACCTCTGGCAGTGCTCGCGGGAGCGGGACAGGGATGCAGGTCTTGCAAAAATGCAGTCTTAAAATTATCACTTCTGTGATAATTTCTGTCTTAGAAATGAGGCTGGAACAGCTTGGGGGGTTTCCTCGGTGTCCAACCTCTTGCAAGGCATGCCCAGGTGGCGATGCAGACCTTTAGACCTATAGGTTACTCTATGAGCTGTGGGAACACTGTTCTTCTCAGTCATTTGTCACCAGTCCCTTAAAAAGAGGCCCCCAGAACCTCCCTTTGTTGGTGCTGCACATCAGTAATTGAAAATTGCTCTTATAAAGGTCATTTCTTGAGGCCACCGCTCAATAACATTGATGAAATTCAGCGCGGCTTAGTGTTGGCTAGCAGGGGACTTTGGGGTGTCGGGGGTCATCAAGCCGGCGCTACAGTCATACAAACGCTTTAAAATTACATTTAAAGCCACCTGATCTTTCTGCGTCTCTGTGTGCGCTGACCCCTGCACGCACGGAACAAACTCACATCAATTGTCAACGTTCGGGCAGATGAAAACGGAAACCAACGCGCCAGGACCGGTGTCGGTGTTGTCGGATTAAGGGACTTATACGAACGTCACCATCCTTTCTGGCCTTAAAGGCCCACGAGGTGCAAAGCTCAAGCCTGTGCCTGAATGCTTCACAGGTTCCTAGAGCCTTTGAGGAGATCTAAAACGGGAAAGGAAAAAAGGGATTGTTGAGACACTGGAAAGGGAAAGAGGTTTTCTAAAATGTCAGCGACCCTTTCCTCCACCGGCACAAAACACATCACATATTTAGGGTTGGGGAAAAAAAAAAAAAAAAAGGAGAATACATCTCCTTTTCTGCAGGTGCTGAACATCTGCAGCTTCTGAAAGGGAAAAGAAGTGTTTTAGGCGCAGAGGTCCTCAGCACGCCTGCGAGAAGGGCCAGTGTTCAGGCACAAACGGAGCCTGATTCATCTGCCTGTCCTCATTTAGCAGGAGCAATCGCGGACATTGAGATGAAGACTTCTAGGGACACGCTGTGGTCTCACTAAAGGCACCCTGGAGATGTGAGTAGGCTCGAGACTTGGCCCTTTAAAATCCCCCTGTCTCATCTCATCCAGAAAGCCTGACGGTAGGGCAGCAGCCAAAAAAAAAAAAAACCCACCCCACCCCAGCCACCCCTGACATTTTCTTCCGCCGCCGTCGCATGCTGCCGGGTAAAATCTCAGTGGTCCCGGCTGCTTGCTAACGGTACTGCTTCTGAACCGCAAACAAACCAGGGGAACCAGGGGTTGCAGCAAATGGAGTTTGCAAGGCATCTGCTGGGTTAGGGGTCGCAGAGAGACCCCCCTTGTCGCCTCCAGGTACCCGCCGGGGAGGCGGGGAGGGATTCCAGCAGCTGCAGCGTCTTCCTCGCTGGCGTGCTGCGCGTGGGGCGTTCTTTTCCACCCAGATATTCTGAGCAGGTTTCGCTGTCGCTGGGGAAAGTGAGGAGGAGGCAGCCAATCTGCAGGCAGCGCAGGGCTCTGCCGGAGCGTGCCGTGCAGCCGGAGCGTGCCGTGCAGCCGGAGCCGGGGCCGAGGGAGGGTACCTGGGCACGGGGGCTCAGCCCGGGGCTTCCACGGAGCAAGGTCAGGGGGGGACCGAGCATAGCACCTCGCCCCAGAAATGGCACCTCCCTGCTGATGCGGGCGATGGATGCTCCCTTTTGCAGCGGCTGTGGGGTTATTCTTGAAGGGATTGACCTCGAGGTGGAGCGTTTTCTTCAGAAAAGTTAGGCACCTTTAGCCCTAAAGGGTGTGAAATGAGATGAAAATAACAGCTGGCGGTTTCCTCCGTCCCGAACGGGCACCCACTGTTTGAATTGTGAAGCTTCACCTGCATCTCAGACCGGGCACGGAGATGCTCCCGTCTATCTGCCTTTGGACCAGTCTGCTGGGAAAGGGGCCTGGGGACGTTTTTTTGTGGTTAGCCTCCTTGGGACTAAACCCTGTGGCTTATCCCTGGGGTCCTCTCAGTCTTCCTGCTTCGGGTTTTTCCATTTATTTCCTCCCCCCCTCAGGAGCCTTCCCCAGGTCTCCTAACACAGGCGTGTCCGGGTTTTCCTCACTTCTCTCGTCTCAACCAAACAGGTTCAAACCCCAATCCCAAAAGGCCGTGGCACGTACACATGCCCGTACACGTATAATCTATAATTCCATGGGAAACACCCGCTTGCCATCGCACCGCCAGAGATGAGCCCGGTCTGAGCATCGCCACGGGGGCCGCAGCGTGCGCGGGAAGAGCCGCCGCATGCGCAAAGCGAACGGTTTAGGGGTTCCCTCTTTTTAAAACAAATAATAATCAGAAGCCGTTCTTCCTCTAATCCCTTTCATGTACAGACATTGCAGGCATTACTTGTAACAACATGAGGTAAATAACGTTCAGAGAGAGAGATGATGTTTGACTTGACAGGGTCCTTTTAAAACCCTTTTAATCTCAGGGGCCCTTTGATGTACCTGAAGAGTGCACCTCGCTGACTTTGCTCCTGTCATCCTGGATTCACTTTAGGGTTTTGAGCCCAACCCACATCTTCTTCTATCTTTGAAAAAGTTGGGGTCCAATGCCAGCTTTTGAGTGCACGAGAACCAAAAATCTTAAAAACATACATACAGCTCCAGACATACAGCTCGTCCCGGCTACGTAGTGCAAGGACTGAAGCAGGAGCAACAAAATGGTTCGTTAAGAGACACCATCTCGGGACAAATCCCTGCGTTCGCTTTAGCCACCGGGTTTTTTTTCTGCAGAAGCAGGTTTTCCCGTACCACCCGACTCAGTCACACGCTGGTATCGAGTGCCCGTTCCTCTTACACCGACACATCCAGCATCTCCTGGGCTCCCTTCCTCCGGTCACGGGAGATGCAGTAACACGCTGGAGAAAGCCGAGCGAATCTCTTATGTTTCTTTTGCTAAATGCTCCTTAACCATTTCACCGCAGCCTGTTCCTGGCAATTATGTGGCAATTCAGCACAAATGTCACGGAGCTGCAAAGTTTTCAGCACTTTCCGCAGTGCTGAGGCTGGAAAACAATGCCTATATATTTTTTGCTGATCCAAGTCCTTAGTAATTACACTTAATAGATCCCAGAGGGATTCCTAGGTAACCTGCACTATGGTTTCCATGGCAGAGAGACGGAGCTTGTACCCTGCGATAACAGATAATAATGGATTGCTAATGCTTAAATTAATTATGCCACAATTGTATTTGTAAAGCAGCTGTCCCTTGTATTCCCAGTAAGACTCTTGAGTTGCTACACAACAGTTGAAGGATAAAAACAAACAAGGCGGAGGGGCAGAAATGGTGGTGCTGGGCTGCAGCCACCGTCAGAGCTGCGGTGTCCCAAACCCCACAGGCTGGAAGGAACCTTCACTCGTTACTTCTGCGGCTACGGTTACTGTTATTACTCCTGTGCCGTAACACGGGGTTATTCACATTTTAGTGTTTCCATGGGTTTGGGTCTGTGTTCCAGCTCTCTAAACTTTGGAGGAAATCTTAAAAGACCCGGGAGACTATCCCTGCTGATACAGAAGGACCCTTTCGCCTAGCTGATAACTGGTGTACGTTGCCCATCATCCTTGGCAGATGTTTTCCTCCGCCTGTGAAGGAGTCCAGGGATCTTATTATAAAAAAAAAAAATAAAAAATCCCAGCCCCAGAGCTGCCGTGTTTCGCTGATGAAATTTGCCGTCCCCCAGTGGGCCGGATGATGCTTAGGCGCACCAGAGCTGGAGGGAATTTTTCCTTTCCTGGAGGCAGGCTGGTAACCGTTCTGGGTGGAATTCATCTCACGTCACTTGGTCTACAGACAGCCTAGATGGTTAGCGCAGACTAGATGTCTAACATTTAGACAGCTAAAATTGGGTGAGAGGACGCTGCCAACTGGCGTCTGCTTCCCAGTAAAGCAGGTTCTGGACTTGCGGGCACTGTGCTGGGAGGCAGCACGGCGTTTCGCAGCGGAGCCCCCCCGTCTCCTGAGTGACAGGCAGGGTAGTTTAAACAAATCTCCGCAGTTCCTGATGGCCTGCTTTAGCACTACTATTTCAGGGCTAAAGAGAGTGTTGTAGCGCTTTTTTTAAAAAAAAAGAAAGATAAAAAAGAAGAGCTTTGCGGGCTGCTTGCTGTCTGTGACACACAAACCCCAGGCTCGGAAAATCAGCTCAACCGCTGGCTTTCTGGCACCCCAGAGCCTGCCATGCCGCCGGCCTCGGGGATTTCTTTGGGCTTTTCTAAGCCTCGAGAAGGCCAGAGATGAGAAGAAGCCCCACCGAACGACTAAGGCAACGTGCAAAGTTGCAAATCGAGGGCAGTTTCTCTTCTTTCTAAAGGCGGGTGGCTCCCGATAGAGGGCTGGCGTGTGGCATGGAGGGTTGTAAGAGCTGCTGGTTCTAAAATGCTGGCTGTAGCTGCGGTGAACGGGAGTTCACTGACCTATTGCCAGGCTGGGCTCAGCAAAACATCTCGTCCAAAGCACAAACCCAGAAGCGATTCATCTTCTGCCCCGGCACGGAGCAGGAATCGCTTCTTAGAAACAGATGACACGTATCCCAGGACATCCTTGCCATCAAAGGGGAGAAGGGCAAGCGCTTCCTCTGAGCAGGGGTTAAGGCACAAAGACCTTACAAGTTAGAAATAAGCCAGACATAAGCATTTAGAAGTGCAGCAGGATTTGTAATTGGAGCTAAAACAGAAGCTTCGGAGTGGCAAAGCTGCTTATCCACCAGCTGCCACCAGCAGGACTCCAGCCCCTGCTAAGGTCCGCCGGCGTCTCACCAGGGGAGAGCAGCCGTACGGAGCCGCGCGGAGAGCCCCTATTGGAGTTAGCATGGGGAAGGGGGTGTTGAAAAGAGGGAACTGTAAAAAGGAAGCAGAATTTGTACATTGTCAGACAGTTGGATTTGAGCTGCTCCGTTTGCAGAGACACCACCACCACCACCACCCCTCTCCCAGGTCATCCTGTTTCTGGGATGCTTTTGCCGGCCAACGTGGAAGGCCCCGCGTACGCAGTGGCAAAGCCAGCGTTTTCTCCTGCCTCCGCACTGAACAGGGGGCTGCAAGACGCAAACAGGCGCAGGCTGAACCAGGGAGCTGAGCAAAGCAATCGTGCATGGGAACCCAGTTGCTGCTGGTGGCGGGCAGGTGTGTGCGTGTGGACTCCCCCCCGTTTTTCTAGAGGAGGGCGCGACTTTGATGCCCTGGTGTGTAAATGAAGGGGGTGCTCCCTCCTTGGACACCATCCTACCGTCAGCATCCTCTGAACGCAAGCGCCAAAGGGTTGTGATTTCAGCCAGGTCCGTCCCAAAGTGGCCGTGTTTGCAAGGGGAGAGCTCAAACACCGGGGAATTCGGAGGCTGCCAGTCCTGCTCTGTGCCTTTTGTCCGGGAGGAGAAAGCGGCCACCAGATTATCCCGGGCTCATGCTGGCAGGTATAAAACTTTGCCTCCTCCGTGGTATTGAAACGATGCGGTAGTCTGAGCAGAGCAGGGGCAGAAATGGTCGCCGCTTCCTTGGCAGGGCAACGCGAACGGCGAGTGGACCAAAGCTAACGCGAGCGCGAGCGAGAGCAATTAAGTCCTCCCCTGGCTGCGAGGTGGAGGGAACCGAAGGCGTTTTGTGCCTCTGTGGTGCCCTGCCAACAGAAACAATGACAGTGATAGTCGCTCGCAATCTGTTATTATATTAACACGAGCTCAAAAATCGTAAAACCCAATAATCTTGTGAAATGAAGCTAAGCCCCCCAAATGTAAATAACGCACCGCATGGCAGTGCTTGGCAGCGGCGGGGACGGGGAGAGCGGGGGACGGGGAGGGGGGGGGGAGGATTGGCAACAGGGGGGGGGGTGGTTTCTGCCTTTGAAAGGCTTTGTGTGGTGCAGGCAGGGAGGTTTGCTGGAAGCAGTCAGGCGTGGATACCTGGCTGCCAGGAGAGGCTCTCCGCAATCCCTCCATTTGGTTGGCTTCCTTTGACCCTGTTGCTAAGCTACAAATATGCCTTTCCAGCGAGCTCCAGCATCCTCGCTCCCACCCACTCCCAAATGCGAACTGAATCAGCCTGCTCAGTACAGAAACCATCTCTGGCCAGCAAGGAGCTTTTTTTTTTTTCTTTCTTTTTTTCTTTCCTTTTTTTTTTTCCCCCCAGCAGCTCTGCAGAGCGATACCAAGACTTGCTTAGAAAGGGCGTCCACCCCTGCCCCGTGCCAACCCGACAGCCACGGGAGCATCGGTATGAGGACAGGAGCACAGAGAAAAAAGCGTTTATGCCATTCCAGGCGGTTAAAGCTGGCACAGCTCCGTTGCGGCAAGAATAGACAAGGGTACCAGCTACTCCGAGAAATAGCTACCACCTACCTGCACACACGCTTGCTCACCCTGATGCGAGCCACGTTAACACTTTAGGACAGCAAACGGTTGATGGCAGGGACGAGGTGGCAGGGTGGATGTTTTTCTGACCGATGTTCTGCAGAAAGATGCGTTGGAGGGTTGTCTGCAGTCCTGACGCCGCGTGGTCTGCTTCCCGTCATTCCTGGGATGCTAATGGGGTCCAACAGCCACATCCTCATCAGGTCCCACACGAGTTATCTATCCGGGCCGCCTTTATGCTTGGTGGAAAGTAATGGATGCTTCAGGGGTGAGCTTCAACCCAGCCTGGGGTGGGTGTCTGACACTGGCCAGCTGCCGTGCGAGTTGCTGCAATGCTTTCCACATACTCCCCAGCAGCTTAATTTGGTCCGTATGAAGCTCAGGAAAGGAGCTTTCCCAAAATGTTGCCTTAACATAGACCGCCGTACGCTGGCCTGACTTTTGCCGTTATCAGGATACCTGTGCAAGCAATCATGGTTATTGGGACATGTCCTTTGATGACTCCTCCAAACCATCCCCAAACAACTATATCACCCAATATAATCTTTTTTTTTTTTTCTTTTTCCCTTTTCATTGACCACCCTGGGTAAGCAACCAATTTTAGCTCTTCTTTTAAGGCCAGATTTCCTATGTGCGCGACATGGGGGAGTCCATAAGCGACCACTGTCTTCATCGCCGGGTCTGGTGGGTGTGCAACCACATGTCTGCTTGGCAGACGCCGGGTATGGAGCTCACGTCGGGCCTACATGCCGTTTGTGCTAATGCATGACCATAAACTGCCCCAAGACTTGCAGGTGTATGCGCCTATTGAGGCACATGGATGGAGAGTTAAGTGTTGAAGTGGCTCAGAAAAAGCAGAGGTCCGGCAGCTTTGCTGTCACTCGGGCATAAGAGGGACAGTGCCACCAGGGATGCTGCGGGCCCCAAGAGTGCGGTGGGCTATGGGTCAGTGTGGGGAGGGAGCAAAGGGGGTCCTGGCAGAACCCGGTTCATTTCTGTGGGTGAAGCTGGAGAGGGATTTTGTCTGCCTTTGCAGAGTCGGGGGGCTGCCTCAGGAGGACGTTGAGCTTGGATGAAAGAGGTGGGGGTGACCTGTTCGTTGGCACGGGGACGGAGGCGACAGAGCTGGGTTTGGTCCCTGTTTCTGCTGTTTGCTCACCTCCAACAGGGGGGAGCTTTATTCGCCTCATCCTCACTAAGGCAGCAGCCTGCAAAAAATCCAGCGAGGGTTACCAAGCGCTTTGGGATCGTTTGATGAGGGTGGAAATCGGCTGTTTGGGGTCTGCTCATCTGCTGACCCCCCCCCGCCCCACGGTATGCCGCAGCCAGCACAGCGCCCAGCCCCGGCTACAAACCAACCTTCGACGGGCTTTCAACGCGCCTTCTAACTCCTCTCCTTCTCTTTCTCTTCCAGGGCTCGGCTCCCATCCTCGTAGTCATGGTGATCTTACTAAATATTGGAGTCGCCATTTTGTTTATTAACTTTTTCATCTAATTCAAGACTGTCTTGTTTGCAAAAATAACAGTTACATGTATGAATGGGGGAAAAAAAAAAAACAAAAACAAAAAACGAAAACAAACAAAACCAAACAACAACAACAACAACAAAAAGGGAAAAATCATAACTCGAACTGTCCTACGACAATTTCCAAGTCTTTTCACAGAAGAACAACAAACGATCGAGTCTCACTCACAGTTTGCCTTTTTTCCTGGGTAATGTTTTTTGGATTTTAGCCAAAATTCTTTGCTTGTATAACACTATGCTGTGTGGCATGGCAAAATGCTATCAACACTCTGCCCCCCCAACACTGGAAAGGATGAGAAGGAATCCCAACAAAATAAAACCTCATTTCCCTTCCCCTCACCCCCCCCCCAAAAAAATATATTCGTAACAACAGTAACGAACCCCAAAACGGAGACTAGATGAGGGGACCACGGGGAGAGTTTGTCTGAAGTATGTACGGGTCCTGAGATGTTCCAGGCTGAGTTTCCCAGGGAAATCCACAACAGCTTTAACGATAAAGTAAATGGGAGAGAAGCGCAAAAATCAGGCTTTTCTTCCTTCTTCCTTTGCAAACGGAGAAATGTCGCTGTGAGGCGGAGGCGAGAAGGAGCCCGGGGAAGGCATGAACCCTGTCTAGATGTGAAAGATGGGAGAAGGGCAACAGGCCCCATTCTGTTATTTGTTTTTAAAAAAACAAAGCAGCAATTGGTGTTTTACTAAATTTCTTGGGGCAGGGGGGGGGAATAGGGAACACAAGGTGTGAGCAGCAGCCCCAACCACCCTTCTGCCTTCACTCCTCCTCCCTGGGCTGCCCCCCCCCCCCGCCATCCCATGGCAAGGCTGGAAAACCGCCCAGTGCTACTTTTAATTCACAGCCGATTTCTCCTGGGTAAAAATGTGTACCCGGATTCCCCCCCCCCCCCCCCAAAAAAAAAACTTGCAGGCACCTTCAGCAACATGAATTGAGTAGCTGCCGGTCATCGTGCCGTCCTCGCCAACGTGCGAGGAGCAGCCTTACTTGAGCATCCCATCCCAAACATGCATGCAGAGAGATGCCAGGGAGCGGGCTGGTGGGGAGGGACTGGGGAGAGAGGGCTCAATTCTGGTCCACTTAGGATACAAGAAAACAAAATAAAGCAAAATAAGATAAAATTGTTTTTCAAAGGCATTTGGGGAGGAGCACTGGAGCATGTCCCAGAGAGGAGGGAGAGGGTGGTGGGTTTGTCTCTTACATCTTGCTGTGGACTGTTTCAGACATCATGCTTGGGCTCTGAGCATGTAGTATTTTGCACTTTGTAATGCAGGATGTATATTCCAGCTTCCAACATGTCCCTGTAAAAAAAAAAAAAAAAAAAAAAAAAAGAAAAAAAATAAAAAAAAAAGGAAAAACAAAAAACCAAACATCATTGGCAATGGCAGCCTCTAAGGATGTATTCTTTTCTTTTTTTTTTTTTTCTATGTCACTTAATTTGTTCGTTTATACCATCTTTGTAATATGCCTGCCTTGATTTTCTCCCCTCCCCTGTCCCCACTGATAATATGCATACTCATTAAAGATGCCGTATCCCTGTTCTGAGCTGTTATGGTCCCAATCACGAGCGTGTGGTCTTAGCTCGATCGCTTGGAAATGGCTGACATCCCCTCGCTTTTCAAAAACCTCTGTACCGTTCCCTCCCCTCCCCGTGCTGTCTTCCCCCCTGGCCGTGGAGATCGGCTTTGCCGGTGATCCACCACCACCAGGTACGGGTCAAATGGTTTGTTTGGGATTTGGTACGTGCAGGGACCAAATTCCACCCCCAGTTCTACCCACTGCAGCTCCATTCAACAGGAGAAGGGTGTGAGCGTGGCAGGAACCCGAGGGTGGGATGAAACCCATATGCAGATATATCGGGGGGTGGGAGGGGGGGGAAGGAGGGGAAAAAAAATATCCTCCTCGACATTTCACACACAGAGTTGTTGGGTACAGCCCTGACTTGCGGACTCAGCTTTGCTTTGCTTCTGTTTTAGCTGTTTCTCTGCTACCTTTTCAGCAGATTTCTTATTACACTGCACTGGATTGCTATATTTTTAACCAGAAATAAACTAAGGATTAGAGCATGTGCCAGTTAAATTCAGTTCTTTTCCTTACATGGTCTTATTCCCTCCTGTCGCAGCTTTTCTTCCTTTTTTTCTTCCTTTCCCTTTTTAGGCAGAGGGCTATGGGTGGACAGGGTAAATGATAACTGAAGGCAGCGAGACCCTGGTAGCTTTTTTATTTCATTTTCCACAGTAACTGTCCATCATCTTCGTACCTCTTTCTTTTTTTTTTTTTTTTCCTTTTAGGTCCTTAGTCATCTTTTTTTTACTCTTGAATGCTTGCTGCATACTCAAAATGAACCAAATAACGACCCATTGTGACTGCAGCCCTAGGAACTCATCCATGTGGTTTTTAATGCCGGTTGCAACTCTTCGTAAAGACTCTCAAGGACTTTTTTTGTACATTCAAGTGCACGACACAAAGGTCCCGCCAGGAGCAGGTTAAACAGTTACAGGCAAACACGGTACGATACTTAGATATATATAAAACAGCACAAAAATGCCTCTTACTATCGATCAAATAAAAGTACTAGTGATTTCTCGACTAGCTTTTTCACACTGGTGACCGACTAGTTATTCCTGCCTTCGCCCACGTACCAGCAGTTACGCACAAACACAACTGCAGCTCAGATTTTTCATTGCTTTGTTCCACGGGATGAAACCTCAGTCGAGCTGAGCTTTGTTCAGCATGCAAGATAGCCGAAGACTAATATTAATTGGTTCCCAAACCACGTGTTTAAAAAATAATTATTCCTTTATTAATCACGGGGAGCCGAGCAATTTGTCTTAGTTCTGGGCTTTTCACATTTGCCCGAGGCCAGAAATATTCTTGAGAAGCAGCCCAGAGAGAGAGGTAATTCAGTATATTTCCCTGTCTTATGAGCCCTGGATTCGTGCATATCTACCTAAGGCACATTAAAACGTCTCTCATCGTGGCATATAAATCTACGTAAATCATCCATCCTGCTGTTTTATGTCCACACTGACAGATGCATGCGAATGGCTGAAGGTTTTATATCTTTTTTTTTTTTTTTTTTTTTTTTTTTTTTAAAGCTGCGATGGTATTTTTATGTTCTGACAGTGGAACACGCGGCACCCGAAACACAAGGAGGGGCTGGGGGTCAAGGAACCAGCCCACCTCCTGCCAGCCCAGTAAAGCCATTGGGAAAAGGGCACCCATCCCTCCGGGGGGACACCCAGGTCCTCCGGCCAGCCCCCACCTGTGTGAGCGGCAGGCTGGTTTGTCACTGCATCTTTGGGGAAGGCGAGAAGGAAGGAATACAAAAATCCTCCGCCTGCTCGTGCCCCGTCAGCTTCTCACCAGCCCATCTGGCGTCTGGTTTGCTTGTACCCAAGACCTAGATTCTCCGAGCGCGTTGGGACTCTCCAGGCCCTGATCTTTCAGCGATACTGAGCTGTTGCAGCATCTCTGTACCTTGTGCGGAGTTACGAAGCCTCAGTACTGCTGGGGGAAAGGAGAAAAAAAAAAAAAAAAAAAAAAGAAAGAAAATCCAGACTGCAACAGAAGGGGAGGGGCGAAGAGGAGAAATCATAGAATCATAGAATGGTTTAGGTTGGAAGGGACCTTGAAGATCATTGAGTTCCAACCCCACTGCCATGGGCAGGGGCACCTCCCACCAGCCCAGGTTGATCCAAGCCCCGTGCAACCTGGCCTGGAACACCTCCAGGTATGGGGCCTCAGCAACTTCTCTGGGCAACCTGGGCCAGGGTCTCACCACCCTCAAAGTGAAAGATTTCTTCCTAATGTTTAATCTAAACCTGCCCTCTTCCAGTTTGAAGCCATTCCCCCTCGTCCTATCACTACATGCCCGTGTAAAAAGTCCTTCCCCAGCTCTCCTGTAGGCCCCCCTTTAGGTACTGGAAGGCCGCAAATAATGTCATTTTGATGATGAAGGGCTTCATTGAAACTCAAGGACTAATTAGATGTCCTGGCAGGCTTAGGCAAGTTAAGGGAGGACAGAAAAGTAGGAATTTTTTAAAACTGTTGTAGGTTGAGGCTGGCTCCAGAGATCTGTGCTAAAGCAGAAGAGAGCAGCGGCCGGGCTGGATCCGCCCGTGCTGCACAGCTTTGCTGCACGTGGGTGAATTGTTCACACGGAAGATGGGCCTTGCAGACTCTTGACACGGTGACAAGTTTTCCTGGCGCAGGGAAACAGGTCAACTCCTCACACAGCCCCTAAATGAATTCCATTGGTTATGTTGTTCTCTATCACCGACCGGCACGGCACGGCTCCCTGACTGGCTCCACGCCGAGCCCAAGGCTTGAACCATTGCTGAAGACAACTCTTGAGTACAGCAAACACCAGATACATGCCTTCAAACAACAGATTCACCAGGGCTATGCTTCCCTCAGAGGCATTTCAAGCTTGTGAGTTCCTTTTATTGGTCTGTTCCGACTAGCTTCAGAGCTACCACCAACCTGATTTTCCAGGGTATGCGTAATCACCGAATTACCATGCCGAGTCAGGGAGTTTCAACAGGCAATGAAGCCCATGGCTGCTAATCAGTGCCCCAAGGTCTGAATGCATAACTCAGACACATCGTGAGCTGTGTCCCTTCATCTGAGGCATCTCAGAGGTCACGCTCCGTAACATTAAAGGAAATGTCACTTTGTAGACGTTGAGAGCTGCTGAGCGTTGCCCGGAAGCTTTTGGTTGGATGGCTGGCTTCGAAATGCCATGGTGGGTTGCGCGTTCCCCATCTGGAGGTGTCAATGGAAGATAAACTAGAGAGACTCACATTCACGCACAGGTGTCATTTGCTCCACTCACGGCTATCTAGCGGACTCACAATCCTTATCATTTGCCTAGTTCCTTTTATCCCCAATTGGGGTACACTATTAACAGCATTGATGGTCTGGCATGGCTCAGGCTCTCTTACAGACTCACTTGGTTTAACATGATAAGAACACCAACAGCGTTGAGGTTGTTCAGCCTGGAGAAGAGAAGACTCCGGGGAGGCCTTATAGCGGCCTTCCAGTATCTGAAAGGGGCCTACAGGAGAGCTGGGGAGGGGCTTTTTACAAGGGCGTGTAGTGATAGGACAAGGGGGAATGGCTTTAAAATGGAACAGGGGAGACTTAGATTAGATACCAGGAAGAAATTTTTCATTCTGAGGGTGGTAAGACAGGTTGTGCAGAGAAACTTTGGCTGACCCAACCCTGGAGGTGTTCAAGGCCAGGCTGGATGGGGCTTGGAGCAACCTGGGCTGGTGGGAGGTGTCCCTGCCCAGGGCAGGGAGTTGGAACTCGATGGTCTTTAAGGTCCCTTCCACCCTAAACCATTCTATGATCCAACCCCTTACCTCCTCCATAAGAGCAGTCAGCCCCACCCCAAGAGCAGCTGCATTTTGGTATCAGCTGTTTGGTCCTGTCGGAAGAGCGAGCTGTGACAATTACTCCTGCAAGCAGTAGGAGCACTGCTCCACGTCCCTTTCAGCATGGAGCACCTTTCAAAGCTCTTTCCTTGTTCGTCTGTAATGTTCAGTAACTGCAGGTTAGTGACGAGGGATGCTGCAGCTGTTGGGCCAACAGCTGTTTCCCAGCAGAAGCTATAGCATTTGATATGTTCCCATTCCCACTCTCCCATCCCTTGGAGACCTGTTTTTCTAAGAACGCGCATGTCTTTAGCCTTCCTGTCTTGCTCAGGGCTGTTTGGTACTGGTTGGACGTACCCGTGGTATTGCTGCAGCAAGAAAGCAGTTTTGCCGATACAAAACAAGACAGTGAACGAACCCAAATTCTCTCCAAGATCAATGAAGAAGGATGAGATCAGCCCAGCACGTGCAGAGCACGGCAAGCCTGACAAACAAGCAGTTTTCCAGCAGAAGTTTAGGACTGGTTTATCTCCACGAGCCACCACAGCAGGCAGGCAGCACTGCAAGGAGACCCGCAACTCAGCGTGATTGACTACTAGCAAAATCCCATCAGCATCGATGCTAGGAACGGTCTTTCCATCTGCAAACAGCATTTATCTCTGGGTCAGCCCAGTTACCCTCATTGCTGTCCGATAGGCTCCACAGCAAGGTTCATGCGCTTCCACGCTCGTCACACTACAGCACACGCACACTGGTGCAGGGGAGAAACGATCCCATGTGGTACAAGCCAAGCTTGAGTTAGACACAAAACCACTGACCTTCTACTGCAGCCTTCTTTGTGCAACCCCTGAAGTCAGACGCCCTTCCGCTGGCACTCTCCTTTATTCTCTTTTCCCCTTCCTAGCTCTGCATGTAAATGTAATAGAAAAACGCAGTTTCACTGTGTTACTGTAATTACAGTATGTGTGTGGCCCAAAAGAGAAGGGATTACTGAATACATTTTCCTCAAGAAGGCCAACAGCTTGATTGTTTCCAGACATAACAACATACAGAGGTCTCTTTCTCCTATACATACGTTTAGATGTTCATCCCTTTACAACCAGACAGGCAAAAGCAATGGTTTGATGGATGCCAAAGGAATAACTGAATTTTATTTGGGTGTCCATACATTAAAAAAAAGAAAAAAAAAGTACACTGTTCTTTGTACGCGTCAGACAATAACTACTCTTATAACACTGCTACAGTTTCTCAGTTCCTAGTTTCCCACCAAATTCCAGCCCTGGCCCTTCTCTTGGGTATCATTTTAGGCAAGACACTTCACTGATGTGTGGCTGCCCGCAAAATACTTAACATTCCTCTTTAAGGTACTTTTGGACACAATACATGGAAAATCACCAGATATCTGATCCAGCAACCTTGAACGGGCTTCCGTGGACTTTCAGCCAGTGCTCAGAGGTGCAAGGTACCATGGGAGTTTCCTACCGAAGTATCACAGTTTGCATTTCTTAAGACCATGGCAGAGCCCATCGCATTCAGACCTCCTCTGTAGGCACTAACGTAGTAGTAATAGTCAGTCGCCCCTGCTTGGGTTTCCACCCCAGAGAGCTTCTACCTTTTCTCAGAGGTTTCGTTTGCTCAACCAACATGTGACAGCTTCCAAGGCTTCCGCAGTTACACCAGCAAGAGATGGGCCGGGGCGTCCAGAGGGATCTTCGGCTGTCGCTGGCTGCAGGGCTCAAGGGAGTGCTGCATTTGTCTCGTTCGTTCTGCTGAGCAGCGGCTGCAGATGCACCAGAATTAATTTCCACCTCAAATCCAATGGCTGCAAGCGCTCCGGTGAGAACGGACGCTGTGTGGGTTTCAGTCCCCACGCAGGCTGTTCCGATTACACTGCGACAGCCTCCTTTTGTCAGAGCTGACAACTAAGGCTCCATTTTCAGGCCAGGACAGTTTGCCATGGCAGCATCCTCTCATCATACAACCCAAGGATGGCCACCAGAGCCTCCCGAACCAAGCCCTGTGACCAACCACAGCCCACGCTGGCTCATCTGAAACCCTACCTCTGGGAGGAACCGAACCGAGCTGCATGCCCAGGTCGGCCCAACCTCACAGCAGAGCAATGGCAGCCCTGGGAAGCCAACATTTCCTCCTGCAGCCCACCCCCAAAGCCTCCTCTCTCCCTCAGCTCCGCCAGGCAGGCAGCGTGCTCCCTGCGGGCGGCCGCACGAACCGCTGTGCTGCTCGGAGGAGCGGGACAGTCGGCCCATCCTGACTCACAGGTTCCTTGGAAGCGTGTCTCTTCCAGTCTATGCCTTCTCCCGCCATACTTAGCTTGGCACAGAGCACGGCTAGGACTATGTTCCAGAGCCCTTGAGGAAAAGATGAAAGGAAAAACCTCAGATCATCATTACACACACTCCAGCTCATCCAATGCATCTGGTTCCCTCATCCAACAGTCTCTCTACCAGAGAAGGGAGAGGGAGAATCTTTTCCTGCGGCTGCAGCAGCACTGTGCAAAACTATCATTCATCCTTGGCGCTGCTGTAACTCGGCTTCAGCTCAGGCAAAAAAAATTCTTACAGGGTGTATACCTGTGTTTGAAATGATCAAAAGACGAAAAAATACAAAGTACATCTGGCAAAAAGTGTGTGTTCCCCTCTCTGGTTGGGCTTTTGGAATGGAGCCCTCTGCACAGATGCTGTGATTTTAAAACCACTATTTTTCAAACATAAATAAAGAGAGGAATTTAAAAAATACTAATTGAAAAAAAAATCTGCAAATGTAACTGAGTGGCAGATTCCTCAAAACTTTGCACAGAAAGCCACAGCTGTCACACACGCACAAAGGATCAAATGTCAGTGAGATGAAGGTATTGCAAACCAACCCAACCGCCAGGACAGCAGGGCAAGCGACGCTGTTAGCCAAGCGAGCACTACGGATTCTTTCCTAGGCTACCAACAAATGGTTTATTTTCACCTCTCCCCTGATATTTGACATGGAAGGTACCTCTTATCAAACATGGTTTTATCTTTACAATTAAATCACATCAGCAGCCTGCTCTATTTAATCTTTCTAACATTCTAATTAGCCCTGCAGAACCTAGCACTGCTCTCCCGAGCGCTGGTGCCCCGGCCAAAACAATACCCATGGCACCCTGGATTTCCCTGCACAAGGACAGCCAGAGCCTTCTGGTGTCCACAAGCAAAGGCACAACCTGCTACAGCCAACATTAAAAAGGAAGAGACTTCTGCTGTTGCATCCATCAGGGGTTACAGTGGCTCTCATACAGATAAGGTATGAAACGATTCCCAGGTTTCTCCCGGCAATGCAGCCACATCTCAGGGCTGCTGGTGCACCTTATGACCACTACCTGCATACTTCACAGCGGGAACGGCGATCCCTCTTCCACAGCCGGAGAAAAAGAAGTAGAAAAGCTAGGATGAGATTAATTGAGAAAACTGAGACAATGTAACCAAATAAGTTTATTGTAGAAACCCTTGGAGACACGTTCTGGCCCCAGTCAGGATAGGGAATTTGGGACCAGTGAACCATTGTAACGTGCGGTTTGTCTTGACAGACTCAAAACAGCTTTTGAACAAAAATACGACAGTATTGCATACGCCAGCCTCAGCAGAACAAGTGCTTGGACAGCAATCCTGTTCCACCAGACCCTCCCAGGGGAATAACAGCACATCCAGAGCATTAACCAAATAGGCATACCGAGACTGGTCAGCCCAGAGGCACTCAGTAGGCAAAAGCTGGAGTGCCGGGATGCCTTCTGGACACGCTGCCTGCCTGGCACATCAGGCTGAGCTCAGTGGAACTAACCACTGCTCCCAGCATGTGTCTTCGCTCCGGGAACAGCCTCAACAACAGCTAGACCGAATCTTCATAGAAAGTCTTTGCCATGGCATGTGCCACTTTTACCACCTTCTTCTCCTTGGCATCGGGGCCCATGTTGCTGCGGGCCAGTTTAATCCAGTACTGCTCCGTCCTGGACAGATAGTCGGTGTGCTTCTCCTCAGGCTGAACAGACGGGTGTTGCTCCTCTCCTGAACACAACGGGAGAAAGACAGAAAGCGAGGTCACAAAGAGCTAACAAAGGCAATCTGCTCTTCCATGTGTCAACCCGTCCGAGGCTACTCTTGTGTTTAAACGTAACAGCCTAAAAACCTCTCAGTACCCAATGAAGTGTCTCCTCTGCCCTGAGGGCAGTGTACTACGAAAACTTTGTTTTTGCTGGAAAACTCACCTGGATGCCAGTGAGGCCTTCCAGGCTGGCAGCAGAACCAGCAGGTATTGTACCAAAACTCACTTTATATTAGTATGAAGACATTTATCTTAATCATTACCTCCCTCATCTTCACTCTCCTCTTCAGAGCTCTCCTCTTCCTCTTCCCCTCCGTCTGCACCTTCCGTATCATCCTCCTCTTCATCCGACTCTGACTCCTCCAGCCATTCTTGTGCTTCTTTGATAAGAAAGAAAATAGAAGAAATAAGTAACAATCTGTTTCCCACTCCTACACCCAGAACTGCCATGGAGGATGCCAGGGCAAGGTCAGACAGATGCGCTCCTTAAGAGCCCTGCTGTATTCATTGCCCTCGCAGATCCCGGCTCTGACGGGGAGCAGTGGGAAGAGATTAAAGAGTCAGGAGAAGTGAACATCACAGAACAGCTGTGGAAGAAGAGATGGTTAGTGCTGATGCTGACAGTCAAGTTTCCTCCCTAGCACTTCACAGCTCCGGGATCATGAACAAGACTCCTTCCTTTCTGCCCTTTGCCCCTTACGCACATGCTGACCATGAGTTTCCAGGGCAGGGGCACCCTCTTAATGTCTCTTTACAGTGCCTAGCACATCGCCTGGGCTCCATCCCTTAGCCACTACCTTAAGAGATACGTTGCTTTAAGACAGACCCACAGTTTCTTTCAATAATGGGTAGAAAATCCATCAAATCCATCTTCACTGAGGTCTCTCGGCTAATGCTTTCTGCAACACCACTGAACACACTTGTGTAGTGACCATGTAGCCAGGAATTCAGGGAACTGACTTCCATGCTTGCCGCATGCCCTGAGCTAGCCTTCCCAGCTGGGGAACAGCCCAGCAGAGTACTGAGAGTATGCAGCAAATATACTACAGTATACACGTACAGAGAGAGAACGCTAGCTACTGCCCAGGTGCTTTGCAGTACCCAAAGACCCTCACTGCCCTGAGGAAGTGGGGACAGGCAAGAGGACACATCCCTGTCTTCTGCCAAGTGAACGAGCACGGCACAGCAGGACTTCCCAGGCCAGAACCTGCCACCAGTGAACAAAGATGCTCTGTTTACATGCCTTGGTTTTCAAAGCAGCCAGACCAGAGCTCACTCGCTACAGTGATCATCACAAAGCTCTGGACCAGACAGACTTCTGCAGCAACTGGGACCATAAGACACTGAATATCACATACTCCCAAAGCTTTTTTCTGTCCAGGAAAAAACACTACTCAAAGGCTCATCACCACCCCTTGAGGGAGGTCCATAGGTGTTTGGTCTTTTTTTTTCCCCCCTAAAATAAAGCACTGCTGGAAACCACATCCTGCGGGTTGCTACGCTAAAGGCAGAGAGAGACATCCCACCATCAGAGCTTACTTGGATCCATCTCCGCTAGCACCTTCCATTCTTCCATCTTGTGTAGGTCGATGCTGTAGAGGTCACTGAGGGTGAACTGACGATCGCCCACCTCAAACATTCCCCCATACACATAGAGGACACCGTGCTTCACCGCCAACATGGCATTTGAACGTGGGCATGGCTCCACTTGCTGGCCCAAGGCTCCATCTTCCTCCTCCTCCTCCGATTCAGATCTCTCCTTCTCTTCTGCAGGTCCAGAGATCACCTGCTTGATTGTCATGACAGTCCCATCTTCTGCCACCACCTCTTTGACTACCTCCACCGGGCCTTGTAGATGTTGCTTCTCCACCTCCTCATTGTCAGCACCCTCTGCCTCAGCTTGTCTGCCACGTCTTCGCTTCTTCTTTTCTGATTTTGGTCCCTGTTAACAGGAACAAGGAACAGAAGGAGATTGCGTGTGAATTGTGTGCACCTAATAGCACGTACAGCAGTTAATACAAATACTATGGATGCTGCTGGAAGGGAGAGGGGAGAATTCAATTATTTTTCACTAGAATTGTGAGTCTCGAGTGACAGGTGCAACCTCCCATTCAGCATGAACTTCTACAAGATATAAAACAAGGAGCAATGAAACTCCTGGAGAACCCATGGTGTAGAGTTGCTTCCTCTATTAATGGCAGCACGTGCTGAAGAGACAGAAAACAGCTTTTGCTCTCTATCTTGCAGGTGTACGCAAACACACAGAGTCCACCAGTCTGTGACAAGGGCAAGAGAAAATAACCCACCATTTTGTGAAATCAAAACAATTGCTGGGTGCTAAACTACAGTGCATTACCAGGAAGCACTCCAGGTCTTCAAAGTACCGTATGAAAGGGCTGGAAAACAGTCACCTAGGCAGACAGAAGCAAACACCCGAGTGCATGTTTGTCTGTTATTATGATTGACTTCTCCTTTTTGAGAACAAAGCCAGAAACACTTGAGGTAGAAAGAAGGAAGTTCAACTAGGTCATCTGCACCTCACTTTCCCCTTGAGAGCGGTTAAAAAAAAAAATCAAAGATCCGAGCTGAGGGCCACACTTCTGAAGTTCTTATGAGCCAAGGTTAATATTTCATCTCTTCTAGTAGGTCATCAACAATGGGAAAAGAGGGGAGTTTTTTGATCCTAACGCAACATCTTTTCACAGTAGCTTTTACTGAACTATCTCATGCCAGACTTACACATCTTACCTGGAGCTGGCCTCCAGTAACACACCATAACTATGTTTTCATGCTGCTTTGTTCCATTTTGCATTACACAACAGAGCACATGCAGCCTGACTCCTGGAGGAAGAGGATTTTCTCCTGGACCACTCTCACTTTGTGCCCAATCATCAGTGCTCACGGGTTTCCTCTCTCCCCAGAAGGGTGACAGTCTGCATCACACTGTGGAAGCAGCGCATGGAGAGCACAAGGAGCTACGTGGCAGGAAAGGAGAGGGGCAGCATAAAGTTAAGAGGATTCAGTTGGTCTGGTAGCAAAAACCTGCTAGAGTTGCACATCCCCAGCTTGATTTCTACAGCCTCTGCCCCTCTTCGCAATCAGTGGGTCACAGATCAAAGCAGCAGCCACACCTGGTGGCTCAGCTTCTGGAGCACCCTGAGTTATTAGAAATAGAGGCTTGCTGCACACTGCGAGAAAGCTGTATGAAGCCAAAAAAAGGCCCAAAGGACACGTGTCAAATGATCAAGGAGAATGAACTGAATATATTTGTGTTCTTTTTAAAAAAAAAAAAAAGAACCAAACAAAACCTTTAGCTGTCCAGGAAACCAGCGGTTTTTCCCGATATCATAGAAATAAATATCGTTGAAGAAGTCCCCTTCAATGCTCTCTTCCTCTTCTTCATCATGCACACCTCCAAACAGAAGGGAGCGGTTATTGGGACCAATCGCCACGGAGAAGCCAGACCTGGGAGTGGGTTTCACTCCGGACGGGTTGAGCCGACTCCATGTCCACTTGTCTGGTAATGGATAAAAGCAAATATGAGCATCAGCAAAGGAGAATCCTGATTGTCTGCGTATCTTCTAAGGCCATTCAGCACTCCAGCAAGTAACTACACAACCCTTTTTGGACATTCACAGAACTGCACAGTGTGCCTTCAACAATGAAGAATCACTTGCATTTCCACTTCAATCACACAGCTAATCCGCACATCCCTTCTACCCTTACAAAGATGTGTTTTCAATAAAAGCAAACGCAGAGAGCTATCTTCAGGGTGCGCTTTCTAGGGCAAGGAGCCTCTTGAAAGGTGTATATACGTTTACAGGAGGGTGGAGTTCAAACAGGGACTGATTATATATAGCCTTCAAGTACCAAGGAAATGTACCTCAGTTATCCCACGGAGCCCACCCTACATCAGTTCTCTCCACAGGACCCTTCTACCACTGCACCTTATCTGCCAACTTGCACCACTGCCGTAACCCCAAGAATAAGTACAGTTCATTGTAAGGAGACCCAACCACACTTTAAAAAAGGGCTCAGCAGTAGGAGAAGGCTTGTGCTCTGAACTCTCGGCTTTTGCTCCAATCCTTTCTACTCTGGATTTAGAGCAAATCCCTAAAATGCAGGCTGGGAGAAGCATATGCACTGGCTAGGCACTGTGTTTCCAAAGGAACCGCAATTTCAACAAAATAAACTATAAATAGGACATAATGCAAGCAGGGTCTGGAATCCAGACGATATATGTGACCAACCCTCCTCCCCAAATCCCACTTTAAGATGGTCAGGTTTAAAGAAATCAATCACAATTTTAACATTTTAGAAATGCAGCTCAAAGAAGATTGTCCCATTCCCCAAGCCAAGGACAACATACGCTCTCTCCTAAGGAAAGTGATGGAACTCCCATTTCTGGGGACATTCACAGACAAAACAACTGACGAACCAAAACCTACTCTTGATAATACCCCTGCACTAGGTGAGATCATGAGATCAATGAGATCACACCCCAATCTTCTCTCTTAAGAGTCTGTAAGAGAGACACCACCACCAAAGAGAGTTCGTCTAAGCAGGAATTTCCAGTGTGGAGAATTCTGAAAACCCAAAGATTTTCTGTTGTGAAACAGAAGAGCAGTGATCAAAATGTCCCAGAGAACAGGAATTTCAAAATGTTTTAATTCCCTCCCACATACAAACCAAAAAAATCCCTAAAATATCTTTTCTTCTATTTTTTTCTGAAGCTGCCTGTGCAGGCCAGAGCTTCTCACATAGTTAAGCAAGGAACCTGGAGACCCTCCACTCCATCTCAGACTATTCCAGGACAAACTGGGAGGTGTCAACATAGACGATGGTGTGAGCTAGAAGTGATTCTCTGACAAAAAGAATACCCCAATGTTCCTCCAGAGCTCTGCCAGTTTCTCAACCAGTTCCAGTGTTTCACTGTGCCAGAGCCACCATTTACATTAGCTCTGAAATCAAGTCACCTGGAGCTGAGAACCAGGACTCCTTACAGCCTTTGGCTAACCAGAAAGCTTTGCTCAGCAAAGCAGACACAGCCTCATCTTTTCAGGCTGTAAAACGGAGTGCGAGAAGGGGACAGAACTGCTGTGCAGCGTACAGACTGCTGCAGCAACAAGCACCTATTTCCCATTTCCCTTTGCAAGGCACAGCAGTGAGGAATTCTGCCTGTATGTGTGATGGCCTGTCTTCCTTCTCCAGCACATGTAAACAGAAAAGGAGGACATAATTCCTCCAATATCCCCCTCCAACTGCTGTTTCCTTCACCCTAGCCCCTTTCTTCTTAAGCTTGAGTCACAGTATACAAATGCACTTAGCTACTCCTGGGAAGAGGAAATATTTAAATCGACTCATCTGCTGTGTCTAGCCCTAAAGCAAACACTGGGGCATAGTGCTTTTCATTAAAAGGGAAATTTTGTTCTAGGCTTGGGTTTTTTTCATCTGTTATTCAAAGGAAGAGAGAGGATTTGTATTCACAGTCCTGCAGCATCACTTCCAGCACAGCCCTCCTAGTTGCAGCAGTAGCTTACCTTCCTCCTTGCCTGCACCTTCAGTCTTCAGCAGGAACATATCTGTATGCAGGGTGCCTTTGTCAACATCTTTCTTAATTCTCTGCAGAGAAGGGAAAGACAGGGATGCTCAGTGAAACAGTTTCAGCAGCTCAAAACATAGCAGGTCCAACTCTTCAGGGCCTAGAGAGTCACCCACAGCAGAATGGCAGTATGTGCCATTCTGAACTCACCACTCCACACATAAGCCTCATCACAGCCTGAATCTGTATGTTCTTGTGCTGAAAACACAAACGCTGTGACTGGGGCAAGGAGAAGCCCGTGTGGCTGTTATTCTGAGGCTCTGGAGCATCAGGCAGCTCGCAACCGTAGCGTTCAAACCAAGACTGCTTCCTGTCATGAGCCACAACAAACTTCTGCCTGTGACAACCAGGCTGCAACACTGGACTCATGGCCGTATGAAGACTACATGATGCGGTTTAAAGGCAGGAATTTTGGCATCCAGAGAAGAGAAATAAATTGTCACAAGGGACTAAAACCAATTGTTTTGTGAAAGAAAGGAAGGATGGGCAGCACCAAGGAAACAGGAGATGCAAGGTCCTGCCTTTTACTCTACCACAGACAGTTTCAGGTGCTCTCAAGGGACTAATGTCACACCTGTGCCTCTGCTCCTCTAGCTGTAAAAGAAATCAGATACCCACTCCACCGAAACAGCACACAACAACTTTCCACAGGGCTTGCAAGCCTCTCTGGGATTCTGCCCTTGAATGTTGAGCAGAAGCTTAGAGCGTCTGTGCTCTATCAATTGCAAGGCCCAAGTTAAGTACAGATCTGTGACCAGCACACAGACTTTCAGTCTGTGCCACCCCCCCATTTCCATCCCACTACAAGAGAAGCAGAGGTGACAGCTCTCTCTCTACACCACAGCCCGACTACAGCTGTCATTTTTAGCATTTGGGGCCCCACAGAACCTTGAGCAACAGGGTTTTTTTCCTCCTAAACAGAAACAGAACAGAAGCCCCACTTCTACCCCTACTAAAGGCAACAGCAAGACACCAGCAAGAGCAGGATCAAGCCTCAGTTGCGGCAATTAAATGCATCATTTTAAATACCATCTTCCCTTGCTCCTTTCACTCTAAGCCCCTGTACTCCAGTGCTCATAGCAACATGCAGCATTTGAAAGCAGCACTATGCAACATCACTGTAGGAGGTCTTTTAATAATGTCATTATCCACCCATCCCTTCATGCAGAGCTCCTACTTCCTTGTAATTCCCTTCCTCCTGGGGACAATGGCATTGCTATGCTGTGTAACTGCTGCCAGGACAGAGGCAGCGGATCCCAGCAGAAGCTGGGAGGGTTGGGTCCAGTCCTCAGGAAGATGAGCAGGGCTCGGGCGCACTTGACAGCACAACAGCACGGTGCTGCGCTGTTCTTGTTGGACACCCGTACCCAACGCTGCGCCCTGCACTTGACAGGTTTTGTTACTGCAGGGTACGCTGTTATTGCACGGCCCGGTATCCAATTCGTACGAGCGGTATTCAGTTCTTAGAAAGGCAGAAGAGAGGAAAGGGAAACAAAGCGTGTTTGAGGCACTGCACAACAACACTGTAACCTGAATGATGCTGAAAAGCCCTGGGGAAGGACGATAGCGAAGTGCTGGAGGAAACAGGAGAGCTCTGCTTGCAGTGCAGCAAAAGGGAAGCTTCAATTAACTTAAGGACCAGGGTCTGCCCACAGGGCTGTCTTGGGAAATTTGTTCGTTTCGGGCTGTGGCTCACATGTCTTCTTGCTCTCCACATGCATCTAAGCATGCCCGTTCACACACTGGAAGACACACACTCTTCAAGACAACATGTCTACACTGGAGAGATCCTCTTCTGTGCAACCACTTCAATGAAGTGAACAACTGCACTATTCCACCTGCTGTCCTCGAGCAACACAACATTTGGCACACAAGGGACAGAAAGCCTGTGAGAACAAGCGTCAGTGACAGTCCTATTTTCTGAATAAGAGGTTATACAATGATGACTCCTTCAGCCACTGCCAGTTCTCCAGCACATGGAAAACAACCAAGACAAAATTTTGCATCAGTGAGTGGTTGTGAGGCAGAGTTACAGGAGCTCTGGTGTTGGAGACAAGGTTGGAGGGGCTGGGAGCTGCCCACTTTGAGCAGACCCTTGAGAGAGAGCTGCCAGAGCAGGAAAGGGAAAGAAACGCCTTCTAGGAAAGGTGCTGTAAGTATTGAGTACACCAGTTCATAGCCTGGCGGTGCATGTATCGTGGCATCTACAGCAGCAGCTCTCAAGTTCAAAGGGCTGTGAGTCACCGTGCCGAGCAAGTGCCACGCTCTGGCAATGTCACACTTCACTGTCTCTGTCACACAGGTCTAGAGCAGCAGAAGTCACCAACGAGCTGCAGGCTGTGGGCAGCGAAGACACAGCAGCCTTTTTAGTCTGTCCCTCACCTTAATCAAACACCCCTCCAAGGCTCACATGAGCAAATAGCTGTCAGGGATGGACAGGCAGAGGACACGGAGGGGAAGTGAGAGAGACAGGCAGGAGCCTTCACATCTTACAGCACTGAAGTGCACCCAAGTGACTGCGAAGTGCCTGTCTGCTAACGATAACAGAAATGGTGGTTATTTCTCCCCCGGTCCCAGGTAGGCTGCAGTCTGTCTTTCAATGCTAGACAGAGTACACATTCATATGTGCAGGTGACACACAGGCCGAAGTGTGCAGGAGCACAGTAAGATGTGCACTGTCTGCACGAAAGGAGGGGAAGTAGCAAATACTGGAAGAGCAGTTGGCTTCGCTATCATACAAGCTGCAGAGAATAACTGCATTATTTTTCTCCTGAAAACCACATGGCTCCCTGTAGTAAACACGCTGCGTATGCAACATGACAAAGCTTCTTGGGCTGAGAAAACCCCAATGAGGTGGAGTGGGAGTTAGCTATTTGTTGTCAGAGAGATGCTTGTTTTCCCCAACTCACACTGGCTCAAAAGCAGACACTTCACCAGGAAGCAGTACACCGCTACCGGAGAGATCGATTCCCTCACACCCAGGATACCCGCTTGCCCTGAGTAAATCTCTCCGCCAGTCACAAGAAGTTCCTCCTGTTCCCCCTGCTGTCCTTCTTGCCTTGAAGTTCCAGGTGTTTGCTTTCAAGCACAGAACTGGCTTGGATCTCCACAGCCTACTGTTTGCATATACAGGTACATGAGCAAGTTACAAGAGCTTTGCAGGCATTACCTAAAAAAACCCTAGCTCCGCTGAGAGACAGCAAGACACCTCTTTCTCCCCCTTCAAAGAGCAAGGAAACTGAGGCGCGGAGAGCCGCTCTTGAGAAGAAGGGCAATCAGGATTCTCCATGTATAATGTGCTAACCATGTCTGATAAAAAGAGATCAACAGTGGCAAAATACATCCAATTAGCAGAAGCCCTTAGCAGGCAGGCAGAACTACAGAGGGAACCAGTCCCACCAGACCTTGCGATTCAGGCAAACACTTCAGCCCTGCCACAAGCAATCTCCCAGCAGAATCCAATTCAGCTTTGCAAAGCTTGCCACTAAAAAAAAAAAACACCCCCAAACCCAATAAAACCCCACATGATAGTCTTCTTCGGCATCCAAAAGCATTGCACACATGTCCCACCAGCCCTCCCATGGCTTGTAGGCTGCTTGCACCTGCAAGGTAGAGCAGAATTAGTCTTCAACACCTCCCAGCTGCATTCGCCGTGCCAGTCAGGCACAGTGCGCTCACGTTGCCTAGCAATAGAGCGGTCTCATTGCTTTATACAGCCAAAAATGCAGCTTGCTGCAGCAAGCCCCATCTCCAGCATGAGAAATGGGTGAGGACATCTTTAAGATCAGCAGGAGAGCAAGTCTGAGCTCCTTGCAGGATTTTGAGGTACCTTTTAGGCAGAGATGACAATGCCCACAACATCCCCTTCTCTAAGAGGCTGCAAAAGTCACCTTTATTATTTCTAGGCTGAAGACGAAACAGACGAACACAGTGACACTGTTGTGCTAAGAATCGTGCATTTTAAAATATCAGGCACGCTCTTGTCAATGTGTGCAGCAAGACCTCAAGTTAGTTGCACTCGGGGTTTTAAAGCTCTACTTTCACCATTTGCATCCTGGTTGTTCGCTACCTGGTCAGCAAGATCTAGCGGCTGGCACAGGCGAAGGCATGTCTGGGTACCAAGGTTCTTCTCCTGGCTCTGTGTACAAGTACTGAAGCACCTTAGACAAGTCACTTGGTCTTTTCTGCCTCTACTTCCCCAACCATGAAAGAGACTTTCTTCTTCAGGTCACAGAAAGGGAACTCAGCAACATGGCCCAGACATTACTGAAAACTGACGCTCCATGTTCAGTTCTGCACGCAAGTCCAGAAAGATCAAGGCAAGGACCAAATCTCTCTGCTTCTGCCTTCCCAGCTCACGACGCCTGCTGACCACACTGAGGACAGGCAGATTGACCAACGGATCAGGGGAACATCCCTGGCTGGAAGCTGATAGTGTTGCTCAGGCTTTATATAGCCCCAAGAGCCAGCTGGGTACAGAGATGCCTACAGTTCCACCCATAACCATGAATCTCCTGGGCTTACCTCTTTTTGCCCTAGGCAACGTCCATTATACCACACCGCACAGCTATTTTGGTACAGTACTTCAAAGAAGATTTACAAGGGCTAAGGGGACAACGGGATATAACACATCAGAACTGCCCATCGCAGGAAAGCGGCCTCGCCACATCACAACTCTCCTCCAGCAATGAGACAGCCATATCATGCCAATACTAAAACAGAGGATTTCCACTCCTGTTCTCTCCAAACCAATTCACACCATATACATGCTTGGTAGCAGCTCTGGCCTCAGGAGGTCTCCGCACAAATCCACACCTTTTTTACAGCACGTGTGCAACTTAGTCCTGCCTCTTATTACAAGAAAAGTCTCTACATGACTTGGGTGAATGGCGCTTTGCTTGGACACTTGCCTGGTTTCATATGCAAAAATGTCTTTATCTGCCCTCAAATCTCTTCATAGCACTCCTGAATGTAGCATCTGCCTCTCTAATTGGAGACAAGGAATAGGTCTTCTCCTGCACCTGCCCAGCCCCAATTAAGTATTGTTTCCCCCACCTTCTACCTCTTATTTCTCCCAAGAGTACCCCAGCCAATGCCTCTGGGAGGAGTACGCAAGCCAAACACAGTTTCTTCACTTCAGAGTAAACCCAGAGAGACTCAGCTCCACGATCAGCTATAAGCAAAGATACAACGAGAATTAAATAGCCACACATTAATGAAGTCGTGTTTCTCCTAGAGGAGCTAAATCATGCTGAATTACATTTTCAGGACCATGCTAAAGGTTTGTTGCCTTTGCATCTCAAGAAAGCTGCAGAGAAAATTCTGTTCAGCTTTGGTCAGTTTGTAGCTCAGCTGTACCACTCCTGCCTTCAAGTTCACTTGTGCTACAGAATACACAAGCAGAGTCTCTGTTACAAACGGCCCATCAGAGAGAAGCAGACTTAGCTCTCTGTATTACAAAGGAAGCAGATTCATAACAGGAGTGGTTGTTTTAATCTAAAAGCTGTTCTCCAAGCTGGAGAGGAACTGCACCCTGCTCTTATCCTTGCTCAGCACCCTGCATAATGGCTGAGGGCAGCTTTGTACTCCCCAATCCCTTCTACTTCATTTTTATTAGCTCAAAACAACCCAGAGCAGTGCAACAGAGCCCACCCTTGTAAAGTGGAATAGAACTAACTGCAAACATGCGTCAACTTTTATATTTCCACGGGGCTCAGCGTGCACTTGAAACCCAGCTGCTTTCAGTAGCCATGATAGATCAACATCTAGCATAGCATGCAGGCTCGTGCTTCCTTCCCACCCTCAAGAGTGAGGAAACAGGACAGAGAAAGGAAGAGGACAAAACCTTTTTGGGTAGAAAATGCCTCTGTATTGTTACTGCTATTTAATCAAATGCACATCTGATGAGATAGAGCCCTAAGCGCAGGCCGTGAGGAGGCACAAATGCTTCTAAATATACAGACAGACTATCTTCTCTCTCCTTTCCCTGCTTTTCTTCTTTGTTCATTTATTCACATCAGAAGAACAACGCGTCCTCCTCCCCCAGCGACGCACTGCTGGAAGCAATGCCTTTCCACTGAGACAGTAGCAGCAGGATCCGGGTCTTCTGTCTGCATTCGCAACATTAAAAGCTTTTGCAGGAGCCTTTTGCTCAATGAAATATTTACTTCCTCCCGCTCAGCATGGAGACAGGGATACTTGGTCAATGAGGACATACGGTCTAAAGGCCTATCCAGTATAAATTACCATGATTAACAAAGCAAGAAGCAGAGCAGAGGAAGCCTGGTGCTCATCAAAAGTCGTCTTTGGCTTATTGACTTTGCTAACTAGTGCTGCTTCTTTAACCCTTTCACTGACGCAAGAAAACAAATCTGGCAGCTGCTGCTTTTAACCTGCAAGTGCTGGAATACAGACGAGTACTACCTGAGAATGCTTTAAGTTGGCTGTAACCACCACTTTTACCAAAATTGCCATTTCTCCCAGTTACTTATTCCTACCTCTGGGATATCACCTCCTTATACTGGATTAGATTAGCAGGGAATATACAAAATTCATTTTAACCAAGATAAGCTCCTTGATCAGCACACAATTGCATGAAGAAAGGCACAATTAGAAGACAAGATGCCTCTTTTGGCAGTAGTACCGATTCACAGCAGCCTGAACCATCCTGTAGACGAACAATCCAAGGGCACAACTGCACATTCCCTCCAAGCTGGCATAACCACAGGCTAACATGCACTCTCATTACCAATGTTTTTTGGACATCTGGCAGCTGCCTGACATGCGGAAACATCGTCAGTCAGAGCAGCGGGCAGTTATGTGATGAGATCATGAAATCTTGCACTGGAGACAAGGCTTGCGAAACCAAGCAGAAGGAAGTAGCAGTATAGAGATCTCAATTTCGTTCTGCCAAGCTCTAAACCCATTGCCCTCTCCAAGCAGTCAAAACACAGGACTGCACAGCCAACACACGCCAAGTCCATCGCAATGGCCCCACTTTGGCAACTTGAGTTTGTCACATTTTAGTTTTCACTTTCACCCCTTAGTTTTTCCATCAATTAATCTGTTTAGCATCCAGGAAATAGCATACTGGCTTACCGCAAAGTCTCTCCTACCTGTTTGGAGTAGCCTCCATAGATGATTATGCTGCCCTCAGGAGTGGTAGCCATTTGACAGCCGGATCTTGGAGCAGGCCCAATCCCTGATGGAGCCAGCTTGCTCCAGGTGAAGGAGTCCAGGTTGAAGGCATACACGTCATTGTAATAGATGTAATCTCTAGGGAGAGCAAATTGGCACACCACAGGTCACCATTTAGGAAAGGATAAAATATCACTTCAGGAACAGCACCAGGAACCTCTGAAGAGGTGTCACACCTTATTCAACTCCTTGCATTTATGGCTGTTCTCCTTCCATAGCCATAGCAATGTACAGAAGATTTGTTTGGGTGAAGGTTACTATTTCAGTGCAACAATTTGCATTTGACACAGCTCCTTTGAGCAAGACCTCTCTGGGTTCTTTTTTACCTATGTCATTCCTTACTACAATAGAGGTTTCATAACTCTATCCAGTTAACATGATCTAAGGTAACTTAAATCAGAACACAAAAGAGCAAGACACATTAGACCTATCTCTGTCTAGAGGTGTGGGGGAAAAGTATGCATATATCCCTGTTCTCTTTTTACTGGCCAATTCACATACTGCTAGTGGAAAATGCTCTGCACAGGTTAAACTCCCAAGGACACAGCCAAACCTCGGGAGGGCTTTGCAACTTTTACTGTGCTCGCAGTCACCGCAATTATGCTGCTTATTGTCTCCAAGACAATCTGTAGCTCAGCTCTCTTCACGGTCCCCATGACAGTGTAGCTGTGACCTCATGTAGTATGTGAGAGCCTACCGGAGAAGATGTTTCTAGGAAGACAAAGCTCTTTGACAAGATTCAGAAGCCAAAAGCAATGTATTCAACTTCAGCTACAAGGATGAGTAGCTACTTCAGTGATTAGCTAAGTGGAACAATAGTTTCTGAAACACTCAAAGACTTTAAATCAAGATCCCTTGTTTGTCTACCATAAAAGTCTAGTTCAGTAACAGTTCTGCTGACGATAATCCTTTCATTAAAGTCCAGCTTTCTGTTACTCGTGAAATTCTGTTGTCTTTTTTACATAGGATTCAGTATCACCAGCCATCCTGCAGTAACCCACCTTGCACTCTCATGGAAACCTCCGAAGATGATCAGCTGTCTTTTGCAAGCAACCATTCGATGTCCACTTCGTCCAGAGGGACCTCCTGATGCCCTGAAACGCAAAGAAATTCTACTTATCAGCAAAAATCCTTTTCCTGTTAGTGTGTCAGTCTGCTTTTACTGAAGTCATTGGCAGCTGGGCTGCTTCAGTTCTCCTGGAACAGGAAACCAAGGGGAATTTTGTTTCTTTAATACCTATGTATGCTTTTCTCCAGAACAGTATGTGTGCACTTCCTGTAACTCTTGGTATTTGCAGCACAGGTATTTTGCAGTAACAATTTTATTCCGAGTGATAAGCCATCTAGTCTCTAACAGCACCCAAACTCTTGAAGTCTTTTCTGCTATGACTCAGGAGCTAATTTTTCAGGAGAGTTTAATGAATAGCAGTTAACTCCCACAACTGCAAGAAAGGCACTCCAGACAGAGATGTTTTCTCCAACTACCAACTAAGAGCCAGAGATCGGCTCTGACATGCACTCTCCTTCAATGTCTTCGGAAATCACATACCCATACTATCTTCACTCATGTACCTGCAGTTAGGATATAACATCAAACTACTGAGAAGACTTTGTAATTACTTAATTTCCTCAAGAACAAAGGCATTGCAGCAAAACAAGTCATCGTTATTATCTTACACATTAAAAAGCAGCTATGCTCACTGTTCTGCTCTTTCAAGCCTTCCTGACCTTTCAGTTAAATGTGCCACTTCCATTTCCAGGAACAAGCAACAACACCCCATCTGTCACATCCAAAAGCTTCACGCGAAGCCAGGCAGGTGGCAACAACGTTCCTGAGAGGCAATGAAGATGCACCTTCCTTCATGTTCACCCACAGACTGAGCATCATACGAGCGAGAACAAAAACAACTTCAAGAACTCTCCAAACAAAGGCAACTTTAGGCCAAACCGCAGAGAAAACAGGGTTTTGCTTTGAGTGTTCTCTGCCCCTGTGGATTAATCTATCACATTTTCACTCTCGCTGAGGAGTCTCCCAAAGTGCACACAGTTGGCACCACTGAACTCAGCAAGGCTTCTCAAATAGGCAGTGTTAACATGTGTTAAGTGGTTGCAGAATCAGGGCCTAAATAAACAAGAAACCTGCTTGTCGTTGAAAACAACAACAAAAGCTAAACGCACAACCCTACTGCTATGCTTTAACTGGCAGCAGGTAGCTGTAAAGAGCGGTGATAGATTTCTGTGGAGAGAGAAAATGAGGGCCCTTATTCACCATCAAAAATGACAATCTCACACCAGCCATAATGAAAAACTCGAAGCAGAACAGTAGCGTTTGGGCAAGACTGAATTAATATTGATTGCTTGGATTTTTTATTCTAACAGAGAGTAGGGTTTTCTAGGCATTTACTGGATTTTTAAGTACCACCCTGCAGAATAGCACCTCTAGTATTAATTTCATCAAGATCTGAAATCATTATTTTCTCTTCTGTAACAAAGCTCCCACATTATTATTCCAGTGGATGGAACCTTTTAATTTTATTTTTTTTTTAAAGGAAAGAAGGAATTAAAAATCAACATTAGCAAGAAAAACCTGTTCTCAGAGAATATCTTCTGCCTTACTTCTCAAACAGGTCTCCTCCAAGTTAAAAATCAATTCTGAACAATAAAAAGTTTATTCACCGATGTGTAGGTTTTAATAAACAAGTTCCCACAAGTGTAGACATCCAGTTTGGGGCCTGATCGGAATTCAGAGAAGTCTCACTGGCACTAGCACCACTTGCTCTCAATCACAAGGCGGTTCTCTTTCTTTAGACTAGCAATACTAGTGTGTACACTAGTAGACTTCAAGCTACAAGAACAGATGTTGAAATACGGTTCCAGGAGGTCTCATCCTGAACAGTACTGTATCATCTCAGCTTCCTTGGCCTTAGCGTTACACATTCATAGAAACATAGAATACCAGGTTGGAAGAGACCTCAAGGATCATCTGGTCCAACCTTTTTTTAGCAAAAGCGTGGTCTAGACAAGATGGCCGAGCACCCTGCCCAGCTGAATCTTTAAAGTGTCCAAGGATGGGGAATCCACCACCTCCTTGGGGAGATTATTCCAATGGCTGATTGTTCTCACTGGGAAAAATTTTCCTCTTGTGTCCAATTGGAATGTCCCCAGGAGTAACTCGTACCCGTTACCCCTCATGTTTTCCATGTGATTCCTTGTAAAAAGGGAGCCTCCTTTAAGTACTGGAACATGGTGCAAAGGTCTCCCTGAGCCTTCTTTTCTCAAAACTGAACAAACCCAGTTCTCTTAGCCTTTCCTCAGGTGGCAGGCTTCCCAATCCTTTGATCATCTTGGTGGCCCTTCTCTGGACCCTCTCCAGCCTCTCCACATTTTTTTTGTGTAGTGCGGACAAAAACTGAACACAGCATTCCAGGCGTGGCCTGACAAGCGCTTAGTAGAGTGGGTTAATGACTTCTTTATCTCTGCTGGTGATGCCATTGTTGATGCAACCCAGCATTCTGCTGGCTTTCTTTGCCACAGCAGACACTGTTCACTAACATTGAGCTTACTGTCCACCAGGATCCCCCAGGTCCCTTTCCAGAGCTGCTCTCCAGCCAAGTAGATCCCAGTCTCTGCTGCACTCCTGAATTATGTTTTCCCAGGTGCAAAACCTTACACTTGTCCTTGTTGAACTTCCTAAGGTTCTTGTTAGCTGTCTCTTCCAGCCTACCCAGGTCTTCCTGCAGGGTGGCTCTCCCTTCCCAAGTGTCCACTTCCCCACTCAGTTTGGTATCGTCATCAAACTTTGTCAGGGAACACTTGATACCATCACCCAGATCACTTATGAAGATATTAAACAGCATTGGGCCCAGTATCAATCCCTGGAGGACCTCTCTTGTGACAGGTTGCCAGTTTGAGCTATTTACCACCCCTCTCTGGGTGCGGCCTGGCAGCCAGTTCCCCACCCACCACACAGACCACCTGTCTAGGCCAGAATGCATCAGCTTCTCTCGGAGGAGGCTGTGGCAAACCGTATCCAAAGCCTTGGAGAAATCCAGGTAGACAATGTCCACCACCCACCCCACGTCAACCAAGCAGGTTACTTTGTCACAGAAAGCGATCAGGTTTGTCAAGCATGATTTGCCCTTGGTGAATCCATGCTGGCTTTTCCCAATCACATGCTTCATTTGATTTGCGATAGCCCCCGGAGGATTCATTCCATAACTTTCCAAGGGACTGAAGAAAGACTCATGGGCCTATAATTTCCCGGATCCTCCTTTAAGCCCTTCTTGTAGATGGGGGTGACATTAGCCTTCTTCCAGTTCCCCGGGACATCCCCTGATCTCCACAACTTCTCAAAGATTATGGAAAGCGGCCTCACAACAACATCAGCCAGCTCTCTTAACACCCTCAGGTGGATACTGCAGGGCCCATTGATGTGCAGGGGTAAAGCTCCTGTAATACTTCACAAACCAACTCTTCCTTCACTGACGATGGGTCTGGATTTTTGTTCCCAAGGCCTGGGGCTCAGGAATCATTGAAGGAATCAGCTATAAAGGAAAGTTTATAGCCATTGATGGAAGCACATGTCCTCCTGAACTTAAAACAACTGCTCTTACAAAGTGTTTTTAGAGCCCTTCATACAGCCAAGGTCCTTCATCCCCCAGTCTCCAAACGCAACACTGGAAAAAACAAACGGCATAGTCAAGCAGGATTGGCAGTAATGTATAACCATGCTGCCACTCCAGAAGGCACTTGCTGCAAGCTCGGAGACTCATTTCCCAAATGCAAACCATCTCCTTTTACCTGTATGGTTATGGTCCAAAGCAAGCATTTTGGAAACAGTTTCACAGACTTTATGATTAATACTCTACTTCATGGGGTTGACACCAAAAAGCAGACATGTGGGAGGGAGCTGTAAATTCTCCAGACTTTTTTTAAAAATAGATTAAAAGATAAGTCTGGATAAGGACTGGCTCTACACATGTACAGCATGAGTCTGATCAGAACTGCTCCATAAGGAATTCTCTTTTGCTTGTGGAGTTACTCTGGGACTTATAGTAACATAACAGACCTGAATTCAGCCCCCAGATTCAAGAATTGGGAGACTTACATGTCACAGTGGCTACAGACTGTGTGAGTGAGTTACCTTTTCATTCATTCCTTCATCCACAGGATGCTCAGATGAATCTCGGAACCTTCCCATAATCATAAAAGTGATGATGCATAGAGCATCCCATCAAAGGGGCATTTCAGGACAAAGCACTTTTATCCTCCAGTACTCAAGGCAGCTGAAGCTCAGGACTTCAGTGTCCGGTTTTACATCTTACACATCTTACTCTTGTGAGCGCAAACAAGCGTTCTGTTCAATGGCACACAGAGACAGCATACCCATGTGTTTGTATATTCAGTTAGGAAGTACACAAGTGAATACACACGCACAAAATCCTCAAATCAAATCCCTTGCAAAGTCCATCAGCAGTCATACATTTGGATCCTGATGTACCAAAGAACAAGCTCACAAGGCTCACCTCTGGGCTGACAGAGGAAGTCTACTCAATGGTACACCAAAATACCCTTCTTTTCTTTAAGCACCAATGCACCTTTCTACCTCATGTTGCAGGACTTGATCTTTCCGGTTACAGGCAGCACGTGAGCAAGAGCCGTCAATCAGAAACAAACCTATGCTCAAAGGCATCCTGCACTGCAGTGACTGCTCCAGTTCTCTCTGTAAACAGCGTTAAACATACGCTCGTGAAATGCTACCCTGAAATATTTATAGCACCACATCTCAGAAAACTGTTATGGGAAGTACCATTAACATTCCGGTATTAAAGGGAAGGGAGCTACACAGGCTCAAAAGCCAGACAAAGAACTACACAGAGGAGAGCGATCTGCCGGTTCCCAAGCACAACCCCAAAGCGTGATGCTCCCTGTCTCTCTTTGAGAGAGTGCACTGGGCCACACAGAGCTGAGTAAGAATGCTCTCTCTAGGAAGGAATGAGGCAATTAAGTTAAAATACTGCTTAGCTCTAAGGCAGAGTAACAAACAGTTCATGCACTGCGGCAACCTTGGGCATCACACACATGATAAGGTGGTTCCAATAAGTCAAAGTCAGTTGCTGGCAAGTCTTCTAAAGGGCTGGGATTTGTTGTGTTTGGACCATCTTTGTGCATGCAAAATGCAAGTAAACATAGCTAAATATAGCAATTTTTAACTCTGTCAAGCAGACTGGGACCACTGCGCTCTGTGCTAGGAGAGAATGGAGATCCACTTCCCCAGCAGCCTTTGCAGACACAGCATAGGGATATTATTCCCAGGGATGAGTTATTCAAGGTTTTCTCTTCAAAAGTGTTTAACAGTCAAGCCTCTTATGGCACCAAGACGGTCTGTGGCATGAACTGTAGGCCAGGAAGGACAACATAATTGTCTGAAATCTAAGCTGTGGGGCTGGAATAACCAGATGTCCTAGAACTGCAAGTTCAGATCACAGCAGGGTCATCTTAGCTACTTTAAGCTGGAAGAGGGCAGGTTTAGATTAAACATTAGGAAAAAGTTTTTCACTTTAAGGGTAGTAAGGCACTGGAACAGGTTGCCCAGAGAGGCTGTTGAAGCCCCGTCCCTGGAGGTGTTCAAGGCCAGGCTGGACGTGGCCTTGGGCAACCTGGGCTGGTGGGAGGTGTCCCTGCCTATGGCAGGGGGGTTGGAACTCAATGATCTTCAAGGTCCCTTCCAACCTAAACCATTCTATGATTCTGTGATCCACACAAACCAATACATTCAAACCCACCTGAAACAGGGCACATGTGATTCTTCCCACGTGGAACAGAAACAGTCACTTTGTCTCTCCTGTCCAGACATTTCTTAATGAATAATTATGTTACTCTATTATTTGCATCAAAATGGTGTCTTCCAAACCCAACTGAGTTTACTCAATACCAGTGTGTTCCCCAAATGTCTATCACCAGGCATTTATTCAGGTAACACTGCTACCATTGGACACATGGAATTAACACTTGGTCTGCTATGTTCACACAGCATTATTTACCTTGTTGTACCAGGCTCGCTGTACCAGGACTGGTGCCACACCTTGACCCAACAAACCTACACAATCTGCCCCCTCCATTTAGTCCTGCCAAACATGGTCACTCTCCCAATGCCACCAGCCTCCAAGCTGACCCCCACTGTCACCAGTCATCCCAGCTGGTTAACGGCAATCCAAAATAAGCAAGAGCTTGACTTCAGACAGACATGAGAAACCTAGATGCAAAAATGACAGCAGCAATGGGGTTCCCTGGCAAGAAAAGCAAAATGCTCAAGGAAGTGAAATGCAGCACGTTATGATCATAGTTTTAAAAGAAGTAGGAAAAAAAATCCCTCGTACAACTCAACAATCATCTCTGCCCTTTACTCTTCCCCTTTCCAAGCAGACTGTAATCAAGATGCCATATGGAAAAGCAAAGAGGCAGCAGAAACTTGATTTTCATACTCAGTCAGGTTAGCATTAAAACAAAGACATCCCCTCCCAGCCTCCGCCAGATGCCTCATTAATGCAGCTCTTGGAGCTCTGCCCAAGGATGGGGAGGAGATGCACTTTGTTTCAGTCAAACACTGGGACCAGGGCACAGGGATTTTCAAAATTCCAGCAAGGCTGAAAGACAGACGTCCACCCAAACACATCAGGAAGCTCAAATGGAGTAGATCCTGCACAGGGCAGGGAAAGAGAAAAGATCATCTCCCCAGGGCACTTTCACCCATGTAATTTATGATGCTCAGTTAGAAAATGTCTATTCTTTTATCTACTAAGAAACAATGAAGTATCAATGTTTCCAAGTGCAACCTCTCACTGTGGCATGGCAGCCAAGGTGACACGTGACAACCTACACCTGGGGATGGAACTCACCTTGCCAGCCTGGCTTCCTTCTCGCTAACTCTAACAACCATCACAACAAAATCTCTTGCCATGGTTTCAGTCCACCTGGGGCCTGGGATTGCCGGGGGCATCCTGCAACTCGTAGCACATGCAAACTTCACGCTCGGCTCCGGGGAGGGAACAGGTGCTTCTGCAGTATAAGTTACACTCAGCATCCCTGAGGCTGCTCTCCCACATGGGGTAAGATGTGGGACGCGTAGAGCCTCATAACCACATCACTTCCTCTTCCCAGGCAGGTCAGGTACTGCAGCATTTGTTTTGGGAGTGGAAAACCCTAAATCAGCTCTACAGCAACGCATCTGCAAACCCACGAGAGAACAATTTGCGCCATCAGTGGTGGAGCTAACGAAGCCTCATCTGGATTCTCCGACGGCTCACAAAAAATAATCTCCCGCCCTCGCTCTCCCTGCAGCTGGGTATTAACGCTGCTCTCCGGTGAGGAATTTTTTCAACCAAGAGTTTGGTTGAAATGTCAGCCCTTTCGCTCAGCAGGGACCCTACGGCGAACATCACTTCCTCTCCACCACCTGCTTGCATGAAACCGGTAGGGACGTAACGCATTTGAGTTCATCCCCTTTATTTGGCTGAGATTGAGCAAAGGGATTCAGAAGTTATTTTGGGGGAGCTGGGAGGGGTGCAGTCACAGTCCTTACGTCAGCTTCTGCCTAACAACAATAGGCAGATCAGCCTGCACAGTGACAGGTCTTTTTAATCCTTGCACCTCTTAAAGAGCCCTCCATCGTTTTGGAGGGTTTCTCTCGCCCCCACTTCTCAAAGACAAGCAGGGCTCACTAGAGTAAAACCTGGCTTCCTGTAACATGACAAATTACAGCCGTTATTAGATTAACGCTGCCAGGTCTGGAGCCAAGAAGCACACCGACAGGAACCAGCCACTTAGGAATCGAACCGTTTGCTCTCAGCCTCCCTGAGCAACTCAAAAGGATGAACCCTGGATTCTCGCAGAGCAGTTGGCTGCCGGGATCCTGTGCTGTGAAGCATCCTTCTAACCCAGCCTGTTTTGGACTTCTTGGGATTTTTGCACTTCGGCTCTATACGTCCCCCTGCACCTTCCACAACAGAGTCCCTTCAGTGCTATATTAACATTAGTAAAATTAAACCTCCAGATTTCCCCCTTGTCAGGCAGTATCAATGCTCCCATTTTGCAGGGAGGGGAAAAAAAGCAGACAGGCGCGATGACTCACTGTGTGGCCTCAGGCATGTGCCAAGACAGAGCCAGGGTATCCATCTCTGCTCAGCTCAGTCCTAAACCACCCTCTCAATTACTGTGCCAGACAGACACAGACAACAGGCACCCGCACTCTGTAAGCAGGGCGAAAAGTGATCGGTCTAGGCAGATTTAGCACTTCCCACCTGAAAGAAGGACACAGAGCTCATAACCAGGAGCTCAACAGGTCAAACAGCAGATGAGCAAGTGTTCAAAAGCTCCTGCTTTCCCCTTGCCACCTCAAGGGTCAGCTGCACAGGAGTTTCAGCCCAACCAAAGCCACGCTCTGACTACTCCCACAGTCAGACAACCACACAGTCCGAGAGAAAGTCTATGTCTAAGTCAGAACCAAAGCCACACCTCCTGCCTCTCAGTCCACTGGATGACCCACCAGACCTCTTCTGCTTTCACTCATGAGTAGCAAAACTGAGAAGCCAAAGGTTAAGAAACATTAGCAGAGGGCTTGAGGCCAGATCCACAGAAGATATTTAGACACCTTAACTCCTGTCAAAACCTACCAGGGCTTTTGGCACCTATTTACTTTGACAGGTCTGAATTATTGGCTTGTTTATCTCAAGGAATCTTAAGGCAGCAAATGCCAACTATCAGGAGTGAAGCTGGCTCTTCTAGATACAAGCTGTCTTCTCAAGCAATGGTAAAACTGGGAGATCCTTGTACAGAGCAGCCAGGAGGAACCCAAGTAGATGGACCAAGAAGTACTGTTTTGGTTGGACATCTACACTCGCCATGGTGGGGATGACAGAGTGGTGTTCATGATATTCTTTCCTTCTGTTAAGTAATACCCAAGCACACCCATGCTCCAAAAATCACATATTAAATAAAACAGCTTTGGCCTCAATGGACTTGGAAGACATCTTTCATTTCTGCTTCTTTCTGGAAGCTGTCCTCTTCACCATTTCTAGGATGGGGACCTCTGCACTCAAGGGAGAGATGAGCAGACAGCTGGGAAATCACAGCATTATACCAGGAATCAAACTCAGATCATGCTGGCTGGAATTTTGAAAATGCCTGTGCCCTGGTCCCAGTGTTTGAATAAAACTACATGCATCTCCTCCCCATCCTTGGGCAGAATTTCATGAGGTCAACACCACTGACTTCAGAACATCATAGAATACCAGGTCGGAAGGGACCTCAAGGATCATTTGGTCCAACCTTTCTTGGCAAAAGCACGGTCTAGACAAGATGGTCCATCACTTACTTGATCTGCTCCCAGGTCTTGGTAGCCAAATGCAGGACCCAGAGATCCTTGTAATGATAGAACTGTTCCCCATTGGGAGAGGCAAACTCCCCGCCAAATATCCACAGCTGCCCGCCAGCTGTGGGCACCACTGCTGCCTGCCAGGAGAAGAAGGAAGAGCTGGATCAGACAAGGGTTCAGAAACCAGAGACAGAAGAACTTTATCAATCAAATGTGCAGCTGTCTCCAAATACGAGAGAGCAGACAAGTGGCAGCGGCCGCTCCTGCCTTGCTTGACAACAGCAGCTCTTTGGGGCTGAAGGAAGGGGAATTTTAAATGCAAGTTACTCATTGTTTAGCACACTTTCCCTATAGCAAAGGAAAGCTGGCCAAGGAGCTGGGCTCCTCCCACCTCCTAGCAACCTGAGTTACAATTCTACAAATTCAAAGTTCCCTGGGAAGCATCTTGGGATTTAGTCTAACAACGATTGTTCAAACCTCTCTGTTCACCAAAAGCAAATCTCTCCACAACTAAGGTTCAGCAACATTTCACCCATCCTTTAGTCACACAAATAGCATCCTGCAGAAGACATACTGGGGCTGATGATCTCTGCGCCATGGGAGGCACAGGGGCACTTCCTGCCTCCACGACACAGCTAACATCCCAACACCAGGCAGGCAGAAGGCTTTTGGAAAAGGCCCTTAACAGGGCACAATTGCCCTTTGCAGTTTCTGTAGGTTATAAAACAACAAATAGTACAGAAGCCAAGCTGCAGCACAAGTCCAAACCTGGCGCTTCCCAAGACCTGAAAAGCATTACTTCTCCCTCTGAGGCAGGGGTAAAAAAAAAAAAATCACAAACCAAAAACCAACCAAAAAAACCCCAAACACAAAAGGAAACTCACAGTATTTGGACAAGTGAAGACTATTACTGCTTTGATTAGGGCAAGTAGCAGAGAGGCGAATATGAAAGGGTTTTGTTTGGTTTTGGTTTTTTTTTTTTTTCACAGAGTAGCACCAAAACACTGCTTTGATGCAAGCTGACAGTTCAAAGCAAGGAGAGAAGAGTAAGACCCTACTTCATTAAAATTACCTGTCTAAGGACTAAGGAAGAAGGAAGGAATGCCAAAAAGGAAACTATGTGACTGTGCAAATTTCTTCCTTGACCAGGACCTCTTGGGTTGTTTACACTATAAACAAATTCTTCCACAAGTGTTTTTTCCAGGGTACCTATCACAGATCAACATTGGTAAAAGGATCTCTTTCTTCAGAAGGGCTTCATTACCTTCTCTTTCCCAGCAAACAGCAAAGAAGATTTCCAGCATCAGACACATGACAATGCCCTGACATAACCAGCCTATACATGCAATGATTATACACATGAGAAAATACGGGGTGTGTTCACAAGCACGATTTGTGGGAACATGAGGCTACCTAAACGAAGGGGATACATGCCTGATTTTCATGGGTATCTAGTGCTTAAAAGCTTAAGGGGAGGGGGGTACATACAACAGCCTGCTCATATTTGTGTGTGACCTTTTGAAGAGCTGGCTTGAAATTCATTACACAGCCAAACTTTTTTCTTAGACAACTGACAACACCCATCCATAGCTATTCCCACCTCAGCTCTGTTGAACTGATGTAATGAAGCCAGTGTAACTCAAACAGAGGACCAGAGAAGTGTGTCAGAGACCAGAGATGACAAATAAGACTGAAAACATGCACATACAAACCCACCTACACACTTCTGTTTACCTTTGAGCTAATGAAGAATACGTGTTAAAAACAAAGTCACAAGGAAGACAACAAACCAGGCAACTAATGAGGCTGAACTGTCTCTTGTGCGACTATAATTATCAGACAGAAAACTGTTTTTATTTCTGTTGTAATCCAGCTGCAGCTCCCTGATGCGCAGCCTGCCTGTTCAGTTCTGATTCAGCTGCTAGACAGCCACCTGCTGGCTACCAACACCCTAACAAGCACCTCTCAACTCCACACCCACAAAACAACCTCCTTTTCACCTAGGGAAAGGAGAATTTGAATTTATAGTTTCCTTGTGGAATTCGGCCCCTGAAATCAAGTTCTATTTTAAGCACTGCAAGGTAGCCCAAAAATCAAATCAGAACCTTTCAATTCAAGAAAGGAATTGAACACACAACTCAGCAAGACTGGCATTTAGGTGTAGAGTAACAAGGGCGTATGAACCTAACCAGGGTACTGGATCTTACCAGAAAAGTCTAACAAGCTTTGGCCTTGGGAAGGAAAATAACATTCACATCCTGTATGGCAGCTTTTGAAATGTACCAGTCACCCAGACACTTGCTGTGACGGGTAAGATAACCTATCAGACAGCTCGCGAGGGCCAAAGACCTGCAAAAAAATACAAGTCTTTGGTCCAGTTTCTACTGTGCAGGTGTTCACATAAAGTAAACAAACCCAAATCCTTCATGATCACAACCAGCCAGTGACCTTAATGACACAGGCACCAGAGAGGTGAATTCTAGGGGAGTGTCATGATATCCTAGTGAAAATTTATACAACTTTGTCTATTGCCTTTGCAGACCAAAGGAAAAACAGCCCATCTGCCAAGGAAAAAAAAAAAAAAAATCACAACCCAAAGGCAGGACGCACAGAGTCAGTGCTAGTGGTCCATTGTGTTGTACAACTGGAACACCTGACAAAGCCCAACTGCTACACGCTAGCAGGGATATACCCTACAGTAATGAGTCTTTCACATTGCTGGAGTGGCAGTATCTGTAATGCCCATAGATGTAGGCCTGTGGGCATTAAGAAAATAATCATGCACAGCAACTCTGCCATTCATTCATTCAATTTGCACTGTGGTCAAATTCAAAGCTATACCCTGACCAGCATTTTGAAAATTTAGTGCCATCAGGGGATTATAGATGGTTGAGCCGGTCCCTATATAAAGCAGCAAAGAGAGTTCATCTTCAAAAGAAGAGTCTCCCCCATGAGTCCTGCTGATCCAACAGATATAACCCCAAATCTTCATTCCACACTTAACATTTCCAGAGACCACCCAGTCATGAGAGAGCAAAAGCACCTTGGACGGGCTTGGACAGGCCCCCTCAGCAGAAGAGGTGAAGTGACTCCATTGGCAGCCCATTACAAGAAGGATGCAGAGAAGCCAGAAACCCTCAGGGGGGAAGAAAAATAATCAAGTCCCATCCATGTTTAACGAAGTGTTAGAACAATTCCACCTGCTGCTCTGGCACCCAGTACTTTACCTGGTGAGCACATCGTCTTGGTGGTGGGTTGGGGATCTCTACTTTAGACCAGCTGTTCTTCCGGATGTTGTAAACATACAGTTCATTATACAGGTACGTCTGTTGCAGAGGAAGAGAAAATACACATCATCACAGCTTTCCATTGGACAGGGTCAGTCTGTCCAAGCACAGGCACCCCTGAGGTTATCTCTGAGTCTGAGGAAGGAGCAAAGCACCCGCTTTGCAAAGCAACAGCTCACCTGCCTCATCAGGCAGGGAAGGAGGACAACAACCTCCTCCACTAGACTGGGAGTCAGCGACTTTTTCAGAGTGAACCACTGGACTGGACTGTTCTTTCCCAAACCCTTGGGTAAGCCTGTGACAGCTCGAGATATGAGGACTTAAGCTGAAGATGTGCAGATTGAAGTTGCCCAAACTGCTGCTGAACTCCAGAGACAGGAACAGCTTGAAGTAGTGAAGCGATCACACTGAGTGATCCTAAGGTGGTTAAGTATCATTGGCAGGCTTGAGTTTTCAAGCTACATTACATACAACTTCTTAGGGTCATAAAGACCACTTTGTCTCCAGGAGCACAACAAACACTTGCAACTCGCACAAATTCAGTCACAAGAGTGCCCACTTGGAAATATTTGTTACTGTACCCATCTCCAAGGCAGGCAATGCCTTGCCAGCAGCCAAACTGCACAAGTACCTTGTTTTGAAAGGTGGAAGATAGAGATTCTTCAATAGTTATCAAAAATGAGGGACAGATATGGCTACAATTAAGTCTGGAGAGATTATGAAGCCCTGAAATATTAATGGTGAGACAATCACTCTGAGTCCTTAATGGGTTCTAGCATGTCTCCTTCCTGTCAACTGCTCAGGCATGAGACAGTATCACAGCAGAATTAAAAGGCTATTTTGCTCTCATTCAGGGACAAATACATATTTTATGACTGCTGCCTTGAATTTCACTTCAAATGAGACTCATGCAAATTACAGTAAAAGGCAGGGAGTGGGTAGAATAAAGAAGAAAAAAAAATGGAAGTATACATTACTTTTTGGCCATTGAAATATTCACCTCCAAAAAGGATCAATTCGTCTTTCTCAGGGTGAGCAGAAAGGGAGCCATTCAGCCTGCAAAAGAAAGAGGGATGGCCAAAACAGTAGATGTGTAAGAGCCTTGTAAAACTCAGAAGCTTGCAGCCTTTAAGTCAGCTAGCACTAGCACCTCTGCCCTCTAGCCACAAAGGTCTCTCCATCATCTGCCAAATTACTAGGCTGTGATATTCACCCCAGGGCTGAAAACTTCTCAAAGAAATTAACTTCTTAAAAACTTCCAGCAAGATTAATTTGACAGTGTCTGAAATCTTCTCCTATTTTAGGAACACACGTTACACTATCATTTAACACATCTTTTGACGTGAGCTCTTGAATTTTAATGCTGGTGTGTCAAGAACAAAAATTAGTTTTATGAGGGCACATAACTATGGGTAGAACCGGACTGTCTCATTTCAACTTATCTGCGTCATTATTCTGCAGTCACCACCGGTGACTGCTCATCTACATACCACCAAAGTGTTTTGCATCATGCGGAGACAGATCCGTACCACTCCCAAGGAGGAACTAACTGACTACTGTAACACCCCTGTGAGATTAACAGCAATGTACTGTCCTGTCCCACTACACAGAGAGGAAAATAGATATCACAGACAAAGGCATTTATTTAACAAGCCACGGGAAACAGAAATACAGAACCTTGAAGTACATGTACCCCACTCTACACTTGGTAAAGTGCCTTGTAGCTCATGACACATCCTTTTGCCCCTTAAGTCTTTTCAGCTTTCTAGTCCAAATCCAAAATTTCCTCATTACGTCTATTTTTCCTCAAAGCCCTGTACTCTAATCCTGCTTTGCCTCCTTTGTGCTGATGGGATGATTAAAAAGCAGACTTTAAGGCCAAAAAAAATCTTTTTTAACCTGGGATTCAATATACCAGATATTTTATGACATCAGATATCAGCTGCACCAGGTATTATACCTTCCACTCCGTAACTTTACATGAATAAATTTCATTAAAAGCACCATCAAGCACTGTATAAGCGATACCCAAAGTCTCACACAATCTCTTACCTGGGTGAGGGAGGTGGGCAGGATGACTCAACTACTTGGGTCTTTTTAGCATCTAAACTCTGGAATTCTGCTATCAGGGCTTCAAGATCCTCCTGAAAATAAAAAGCCAGACATGAGTTCCTTGACATGCACAGAGCTACCTGCACACCACGTGAAGCCAGCACTCAACCTCACGATTTCCCCTTTTTAAAAAAAATTGTCTGCTTAAGTTCCGTTCATTCAACTACAAGAAAGGGATGCTGAGTACTTCCACATATGCTTTACAGATTGGTCTCCCCTAAAACACTAACAAGGTGCTCAGAAGAGTCCTAAGAGGATGGTACGCCAAGTGCCTTTAGTGGCACACCTGCTACTTCTGCAGTAAGAAACACTGCACAAATCAGCAAATAAATGCAAATCATTTAAGCCCTAGCAAAGTGATGAGCAACTATATGCTACAATCCAGCTAGCCCTCTTCTTTGTCTGCAATGGAAAAATGCCTAAATGGAACTACAAACTCTCTTCTATTCCCAGCTCATACCGTAGCTGGAGAGAAACCTGCATGTATTTTTATTCCTTTTCAACTTCTGTCAACTAAAAGTAAAATCTCCCTCCAAACTGAAGATACACCAAATTGCAAGGGCAGAAGCAGGACTGCAGCTAAGGAGAGTTTCTGGTCCATGGTCTCCCCTACGACCCCCATTGCTCACCACCTCCCTTCAATTAACCTTTCTGAAGGTGCGGTCAAAGCAGAGATTTCGAAAATCTGAGGATTTTGCCTCTGCAGCATGGTATCAGGTCTCCCTGCAGCCAGTGTACCTGTACACTGACACCTTCCATGTCTTAAGTTTTGCATTATGCGGGTAACACGACATTTTGACCTGGGAAACGTAGCTCGTTTGAGGCCTAAATACAAGCACCCGCTCCAGGAGTGAGAAAAACAAACATTTTCACTTGCTTTTAAGACCAGAAGAAAAGGATGGGGGAGACGGAAGGCAAGAAGGACCCTTAAAAAAAAATGCATTTTCTTGTCCTCCTTTTACACCTGCTGCCACACACTGTTCCAGCTTGTCAGCGATATGGCAAAAGTCTTCCCGGTAGCGGTTTATCCTCTCTTCCCCTTGCGTGCCCTCGCTCACAGGCCACACGCTGACCCGCAGGCATGAGCACCAGCACTGGTTCTTCACCAGGATTGCCCTAACACTAACCCTAAAAGCTCCACGAGATGTGAGCCGACCTCAGAACACCTCCACCTGCGCATCTTGTAGCCGGCTGATGACCTGCGGGACCCGACCAAGTCACAGCCGCTTGCATTCGGATACGCTCCTTAACTTCCAACTGGAAATACCCCGGTCTCCAATCCACTCCTCCCACCTCCCGTGCCTCCACCTCCACCACCCGTTTCCCCTTCGGGCCCCGTTTCACAAAACGCCCCGAGATCCACAGAGGGCCCAAGCGAGCGCTGCAACGCCCCAGGGGAGGCCCAGGCCTCGCGGGCCGGGGCTACCGGAGCCCCCCGCTCCCGCCCCTCACCTCCTCCTTCTTGGCTCTGCGGGACACCTTCTTCTCCATCTTCGCGGCCGTTTTCTCGGCCCCCTTCCCCTTCTTCTCTCGCTTCCCTTTCTTCCCCATGGCTGAAAGGCCGGGCTAGGCCGCGCGGGGAGCACCGCGCTCGCCCCGCCGCGCTGACCGCCCCGGGCGCACCGCGGGGCGGGCAGCGGCGCCCGCTCCGGCCCGGCGCTTGCAGGCCGCGGCCCGCCTCCTGCCCGAGCGGTGTGGCCGCGGGGGCCCTCTGCAGGCCCGGAGGACTCGGCGCGGCCGGCATCAGCCTGCCTGCCGTCCTCCTTCCCGCCGGCTCCCCAGCCCGGGGCCGGGGCTGAGGGAGTGCTGCGAGTAGGGGCTGCCCTGACCCGGCCCTATGAGGCGCGCCGGGCCGAGGAGAGGCCTTAACGCGGCTCCACACACCCCCTGTCACCCGCCCTCAGTGTTCGGACCCCCGTTTGCTCATGTTCCCGTTTATTCCTGCCCTGAGGAGACCGTTGAACCCACAAAATGGCCCCCCTCCCCTCACACAAAATGGCCCCTCCTAGGGAAGCAGAGGGCCCAGGGGTTGCCTGAAGGCGTTAGGCACGCGTGGGGGGATGCCCTGTGCACAAATAAAAATGAATGGTGGGTTGAAAAGCTTGGGGACTGAGGTGCTGCACAGGAGTTTTCATTTTCAGATGCAAGGTTTTGGAAATGGGGTTTATCTGGGCAGGGCTCAGAGGCCTGAGGCGTTGTGGAGCTGAAGGAAATGGCGGGCACTGTGAGGCGATGCCAGGCAGCTGCTTCTTTCCTTTGATGGTGCGGAAGGAATAACGATGATTTGGCTTTTTACATGGTATTTCACACAGTTGCTGAGCCCAGGTAGCATTTCTGGGAAAATGCCAACTTTGAACACATAACCAGCATGTACACTGTAAGTATGAGTTCAAATACATCACTGGACTGTGAGTTTCCCTTCAGCTCCCTGTGCTTCAAAATTGCCTTGGTGATTGTTTCTCACCCCCAGGGAAGGAGTGCAACCATTATATTTTTCACTGAATTCCCACAAAAACCTGCACTGCCAAGAAACTGCGTTGTTGTCATCACTGTCCAAACCACCACGAGGCTATCCACTAAAGGTACAGCTCAATGCCCACCAAGTCAACCCAAACATCCAGTACATGCCATGGAAATTGCAGGACGGATCCTATGCTTTGAACGTCTGCCTACACTTGAACCTCAGGTCTTGGAAACACAGCCCCGAAGCACAAAGGGAAGAGCTGGGAAAGTATTTTGAGGTTGCAGACAATGTACCTCCCGACCAGCATTTTGTTTGTCTGGTTGTTCCGAAAACATTGTGGTTACAACTAAGGCTGCAGCGTGTCAATGTTTACGTGCAGGATGCCAACAGAAAGCTACAGAGAGACCAGGTCAAGCGAGTGGGGCAATTTCTCAGCCAACATTAGATGCAGGATCTCTTCCGAGTTCCCTGGCGCTACACACAGGCTAGGAAGTCTCCCTGCTGCTTCTTGTTCCTTAGCCTCACAAAGACAACAGTGTGTGAAAACACATCCCCTCCTGATGTCCACAGGAGTTTGGTCACCAATTCCTCTGGGGCCAGATCATCCTCTAACTCTTTTTAGGGGGGCTTTGTAATTAAAAAGGCTGCATCTTTGTGAAACCCGCTCTTGATGTCTTCACCAGGCATCAGTTTTCTGGGGGAGCAAGGAGTCTTTCACCCCCGGCACAGCCTGCTCCACCTGCCCCCATTTGCATCAGCGTTTTTGGTGCTGCATCATTTGTGGTTATTTCTATAACTAAGTGTGCAGAGATCCTCAGGTCTGTGAGCTCAAATTGCACACTCAAAACTTTATTTGCCATATTTCTGAGTGTAGTTTCACATGCTCAGGGTCATTTGGAGCTAGCCACCGCATGGGGAACTGCGTGGGGTAGAACATTCTTGGTGTGAATTCTTTGATCTCTTGAACTATATAGTCTGGTTTCTCACGGTTTATGTGAAAAAAGAGGATGAAAGAACAAAGAAAACTTTGCACTGCACTTTGACAATACAAAGGACAATATAAGCATGAAACAGGGCATGAACTTCTCAGGGATAAATATGCCCCTGCTCCACCACAGTGTAGAAATCCTGCTGTAGCAATGATGGTAACTGTTAAGAGATGCGGCTTCCTTGAAGGGATCTGATGGACACCTTGACTATAGATGAGACTAAAGATTGTGCCATGAGAGCACCAGTGCCCCAACACATGAATTTAAGACTCCAAAACTGACTGAGGTGAGCTCTGTTCACAGACTTCCCGTCACCCTGAATGGGAGAGAGTGTTCCATGTTCCCACACGGCATGCACGGATGTAATCCTACACGTTCACACAAACATCTTCACCCAGCTGGCAGACAGATGTGCGCTCCCAAACATGGCCGAGTTCAGGCGCGCGCACACATGCTCCCACGCACAGATGTCCTCACACTCTCATTCCTGTTATGTTTCAGGTTTTGTTTCCGCTTTGTTTTGAGGAACATAGCATAAGCTCGACTTTGCCTGTGTTTGCACATTTCGTTCTACTGCTATGAAGTTGTCCTATACTGTTGTATCTGGCAGCCCATCTCCAGTTCTGACCTATACAAAGAGCACATGGTTTTACTTTGTTATTTTTTCATAGTCTGGAATATGCTCATTCAACAGGATGGTAAATCCAGCTGTATCAGCAAAGTAAAGAATAACAGGCATGAAAGCTTCAGAAAGGACTCAAAAGCTTTTTCCCACAAGTCTTCTTTGTGCTCTAACACTTGATTTATTTTTCCCTTGTTAGTGCTTTCTGAAGCCAGTAGCAAGGAAGGAATTAATGGCACAGATTAAGCGGCAGGACATGCTGACAGCACAGTAACTAAATCAACCAAAAATGGATTGCAATTGTAGGAAGAGCTGGTGTGTTGGAGTATACTGATGCTGTCTGTATAGAAAGATGAGAATGAAGATAAACAGTTTAAACAGAGAGAACTGTGGGGCTGCTGAGTGGGGACGGCTGCAACCATGCTGGGATCCACTGCAATGGGATTTTGGTGTGGGCCTGTGGAGCAAGGGGAGAGCGCTGCAAGGGAACACAAAATGATGTCAGCGTAACAGCCGGGAACACCAGTGTGTTGCAGAAGATTTTGGAAGTTTGTCGGGAGGAGGGACAGCTGGATTCAGCAGGCTGAGGGCTCCGAGTGCCACATATGCCCTGGGACATGTCAGGATGCTCAGGAAAAATTATTTTCTTTAAATGCTCTGTGGTGTATAACTCATGCAGGAGAGCTTCACGTAACAAGTCAAAAAACAGGTCCCTCAGTCTCCTTCAGGCTCAAACCGCAGTTTTCCTCCTCTGGACATGGAAAATTGGGAGGAGAAAATTCACAAAAATCACAAAAAATGCCCCCCTAGGCTCTGGTGACAGCATTTCAAAGTCACTTATCTCCAAAGGCAAGGGTCAGCTGAGGGCTGAGGGTCAAGGAAGGGCACATGCACAGCCACGGCTCATTTTGGAAAAAGACCCTTGTACCAGAAAGTCTGGGGCTTTATCCTGGCCGTGCTCACAGTCCAGCAGAGGCCCCTCGGCCCCTGTTTATGCATGTAGCACCTGAAACTGGATTCTCACCAGGCAGGCGGCTGCTGCAAGTCGGCGACAGTACTTTGCTACATTCAGGCTCATTTATAACCAGAAGCTGATAATATCTCATGGCCATTCAAATGGCTTCCTGAATTTTCTGTTTTGAAATTGGTGCTTTAATATCTTGAAAACAGAGGAAGCAGAGGAAGGCCGAGGCTTCCCTGGAGGGAAGTACAAAGCGTGGCTTTATTCAGATACAGTTCCCAAGGGACATCAATCTCAATCCATCAGCAAATTGTCACACTTGAAGCCACAAATTCTCAGTGAGTCTGCGAAAGCCCTTACTTTTGCCATTCCAGTGGGACTTCATTGGGTTTTCTGTGTTTTTTAAAAGAAAACTGGAGAGAAAGAATTAAAAAGCAAAGACAGGGCAGGAGAGTGGTTTAGAAAATCACATTTCAGATCATTAATAATGGTGCAGCAATCTTACATGTTCTAGATAAGGATGTGATAGCACTCTGGTGTTATAGCACAAATTATTAACATCAGTATCAGCAATAATGAAGGTGGCAGCTCCCATTAACATATAGGAAACACCTGCGGGTAAAAAAACCCTACAGACACGGTAAAATAAATTCTCACCTGAATCCACCACTGATCTACAGCAAATAAGTAAGAATGTCTCCACCACTGATCCAGAGCAAATGAGCATGCCTCTCCCCTCTCTGAACTCAGGCTTTAAATGCAGATGCTTCCATCTAAGCACTGAAATGAACAGCTATTGCCAAAGTAGTCACTTTGGGGTTAACATCAAACTGAGCCCCTGCACACCGTATTTCTGCACGTGTGAAGCTTGCCCAGCCTGGCTGCGCTTGCTTCGTTTTTAATGAATTTACTCACAACCAAAGCACCAGGGCAAGAAGCGTGGTAGACACAGAGCAGGAAGCGTTAATATGTGTTTCCAGCTGTAATGTTTCATTCTCCAGCATCACACCAGGCTCATTTGTGCGAGATAGCTCTAGGTCTGAAAACAAGGTCATTTTGCACATGCACCGGTTCTAGCCTTGGAGATGGAACAGAGGAGCCGTCTCAGGGTAGTAAAATATCCAGCTCAGTGATAAGACTGATCAGCATTTTAAGCGTGGCCGTGTACTGGGAGAGTTATATACTTTCTGATTTGTGTAAAACAGCTGAAACTGCCTACAAGGGTGAGGAGTGAATGCTGATTGCCTCGTACTGCCAAGGGATCCTGGTCAGGGGGCACGCACCTTCTCTTCCAGTGAGCAGCGCAAGGCTGCTAAATTATTTCAGCTGTTTACCGTGAACAGCTGCCACGTGAGAAAGGTCTGCTCCCGCTGTTTACTGAACACGTCTTTCCAATTTACCACCAAGCTGATAAGCACCAGAATCCAGAAATTCTTTTCAAAGAAAGGTTTTGCTAACTTAATACAATGACACGTGCATACACGCATAGATGAGTAAGCACAGGAGGACAGGACTCTTGGAGGAACTAATGTTTTCATGCTATTCAAGTCAGCCTCTGCAAACTTCCTCGTAGAGCAGCCGAATTCTTCTGCACGTGTCACTGCCTTCTTTTGCTTGTCCTTTTGCAGACATCACGGATTGCCGCAGGGACTGGTGTTTGCCTCCGCAATTTCATCACAGCAGCTTTGATGGTGGTATTTCAAGTGTGTAGGGTGCCCACGGTGTCACTGAGCCATGGCAGTATTTACCAGCCCAGCCTTGAAGCTGCTCCCGATTAAAATGCTCCAGCAGCTGCACAGAAAATCTCTGTCCAGCTATTGTCACGTCTTTCTGTGACATTGGCCCCCATCAATCTGCTCGAGTCAGTGTGCCAGTTCCCAGAACAGCGATGAGAAAGCAGAAATCTTAGACTGCCTTTATGTCTGTCCTGGAGCTTCATTAATTAGGCTAGTGAACCATTAATTAGGCTACCTAAGCTTCTTTAGAGATGCCTAATCTTCACTGTGTAAGGCAGTAGGGTTCACAATATCAGGGATGAAGTCTGGCTGATACCAGCTGAAACTTCTTCCTTACCTGTCATCAGGCTTGTTTTTTCTCTATTCCCATTTTATTTATGAGCTATTTAGATATTTTTCCACTCACTTATGTACCAAGGTGATGCAGAGGCATCACCTTAAATTGGCTGTTAAATGCCAGCGTCATTGCACAGGTCCCCAGCTCACCTCATCCTGGGGTGAGGGTTTTGCAGAGAGATTGGGTGCACAACTGGGGGCTCAGCACCCACTTGGTTGTTTCTAAAGAGAAGTATAAATAGTTGGGTGAACCGTGTAGAAAAGAAGTGAGTAAAAGAAAACCCCATAAATCCTGTGAAGTGAGTTCTGGCCAGGAAAGGTCATATTGCTCATAAGAGCAAAGCAGCCAAAAATACCTTAAAATCCCCTGCCCTTATGTACACTACCATTTTTTTCCTCCCATTATTCAAATTCTAAGTCTGATGCAACCCAGGCCGGAATGTAGTAAGACTTGTAATGGCTTTCGTGTCCCACCAGATGTCAGCTCCTCTGCAGAGAAGGGCCCTGAGCCGGCTCCCACCGCACCATGCTGCAAGAATTGCTGAGACGTTGCATCATCTGCGGAGGTGCAGAGCTCTTGCTGGTGGGAAAGGGATAACCAAGCCCAGGGCCAGGCTTCAGGATGCCAGGAGAAAAGCAGCACAATGTACTCGAGTGAACGGAGGTTGTTCAGCTGAAGAAATCCTCCGTATTTCGGTTTCTCCAGCTTTAACTGATTCAGGTAGTGCCTCCCTCTTCTTAAATCCTCAGGAATTAGGTGACAGAGAAAGCGGTTCCAGTGGGGACTAAGAATTAATCCGATGTTTTTGCTTGCCTAAGAACAAGTCCAAGCACATTTGTTTCACCCAGGGAGACTTATACTGCTGTGAGGTGCCTGAACAGCCCACGCTTGGTTATTGAGGTACACCATCTCCAGAGCTGGAGTGTGCAGTGGGTTTCCAGGTGCTGCTTTCTCTTGGACGCAAAGGACCAGCCACTGGCATACAGTTATCGGTCCTGTTTTCCCTCGGTAGACAGATACAAGTTCACTTAAAAATAATCAGTGCTCTATTAACACCTAGCCAACACTCCATTCCCATTACGAACCCTTTCATCACAGGATCTCAGGATATTTTAGAGGAGAGGAGTGTTTCACTTTAATGGCGAAGGAAACAGCAGCATCATGAGGCATATGATACCCCCAGTAATATGAAGGCAGGCTGTGGCAGGGCAGGGTTTAGTATCTCGCCTGGCTTTTGTTGCAATCACCGGGCTAGATACAATGCTCTCATTCAGGTGCTGTCTCTCAAGCACCCATTTTCCTCCGTCAGTTCATAAGCGGCCACATCAGCCTGGTCTCGGTGGCTCACTCGGCTTGTTCTCCAGGGGGGAGACCTCGTAGTGGTCTCACGGCAGGCAGGGTGAGGAAGCTGGCTTATCTATTAGCAGAGAAAGGCTTAATTTAGACATTAGAGAAAACTTACTGACTGCCAAGCTAGTGAGACATGAGAGCAGACTGTCTGGGGTGGCTGTGAAATTTCCAAAGACGTGTCTAAGACCCTGTGAGGCCAATGTCGGCCTAAGATGGCTGGAGCGAGTCGACCTGCCTTGTGGCAAGAGTGGACACGGGTCGTTTCTCACTGTTTTCCCATGCCCAGCTTTTACAATTTTTTTTACAGCTGAGAAGGTAGAGGACAGGGACTGACCCTTAGTGTTTGATTTTTACCTACCTCAGCAATGATAACAGTGACACTGATTAAATTAATTCTGTTTTATCTTCGCAAAAAGCCACTGACCCCATCCTGATGGGTGAGTAGGTTTTTCCACAACTGATTGGCATTTACTTTTCCTGGTAGTGCTGTGACAGCTATTGGGATCAGATTATCTACTTACTGCCATACCTGCTGCTGTCACCTTGGTTTGACAAGGCTTTACCAGACTGAGCAGCGCACTGTGGAGGGATTTGGTATGTTCTCCTGCTCCAGTTCAGTCTGGATTTGTTAGCCCCTCAATAAAGATAGCTCCGTGCATCCCTTATCATGCTAAACATTTACCCTCAGGAAACGATGACCCTGGCAAGATGCCTTGTGGTTTTGCAAAAGGAAAGAAAATATTTGTTCATTCCCAATGGCTTAAAAAGGTACACCTGGGTATATTAACCACCCCGGTGAGCAGAAATGTTGTCCTGAAGCACTAGCCTTTAGGAGAAGGAGCTGCTCTAAGTGGGCTGTGTGCTGTGGTGTGATCGTGCTCATTGTGGTGGGCATGAGAAACCGTGCATGGCGCAGGAGACATGGGAGACACGTGCTCCATGGTTGCAATTACATTGAGTTGTCTCTTTCTCATGCTTCCCTGTGAACCCCTAAAACCTCAGCGGACACTGTAGGGTTGGTTAGCAATTGAGGGGCCATGAAATATAGATAAAACTTTCTTTTTTCCTTCCAACAGAACACCATGTGTCATCTACAAAGCCCACCACCTTATCACTATACTTTTCTCCTCCATTGACTGTTTGGATGGATTCATACTCCAGCAATTGGTATGCTTTAATTTTTAGAAGATGATATCACATCCACTTCTGAACATGTTTCAGAGTGTTGTTACAGACATGATGTAATAGATGATTGTCCCGTATCTGTCTATCTATCACTGACTCGTTTTTTAAAGAAAAGGTTTAATTTTAACCTCAAGCTGTGATCCTAGTGAAAATAATACCCGTTAACAGTTTTTCTGTCACTGTAATGTGTACTGTTTTCTATCGGAAATAACCATCTTGGTTTCCTGATCTGTGATGTCATTTCTCTTTCTAGAAAAGAAAGAGTCACACAGGAAGGCAAAAACCAGATTTTGGTGATATGTCCCAGTGGGCTTTTTTCTGTGCTGTTTGAATGGAAAGCATAGCTTTATTATTAAGATAACCACACGAAAAACAATCTGACATGCCACACTTGATCCATTCTGCTGATGAAGCAGATGGGAATTAGGTCCCATTTGAAAACCAATATTTACTCTGATACCCGCTGCTTGCTCTGCAGTGCTGTCTGGCAAGGATCAAGAGTGTAAACTGGGTTTCTATGGTGGCTGTTGACACTCAGGCCAGCTTCACGCTTTCCCACAAGATAAACTGTCACATTATGGGACCGAGGTGAGAAGCAACCCAGCTGCACAAGGGAGGGAGCGGGATCGTGGATGGGTGCCTGGGTCCAGTGGGCGGCAGGATGCCCATCCTGGTGGGTTATGCACTCTTGCCCAGGCTGTCCACACACCAGCCAGCAGGAGTGGTGGGTTATACACCCATGCAAAGGGCCAGCTCTGATTTAATACAATCGCTCTTCCCTGCTCTCCAGGTACAAAGTGAGAGACCAGGGCAGGCGCCAGGAGGGAGAGCGGGACACAGGGGCTGTATTTGTGCACTGCCAGCTGCAGAAGCTGCCCATTCCCTGCTGCTGTCTTCAGGGACAGGCTCCTCCCGCTCACTTGTGGCACTGGGGGATGCTGGTCCACTAAAAAGAGTACAGGTATTTCAAGACACCATGAAATAAAGATGCTGCACAGCCCACACAGGGCAATGAGTCCTTCTGTACCGCACCGCTGGCGTGGGACATCCAGCAGAGAGGTCTGCCAGGAAGGTCATTTCTTCTGCACAGAGCTGTTAGCTCACGTGAGCCGTATTACAACTTTTTATCAGTGGGAATGGGTACATATCAGACAAACACGTAGCAAAGCAATCTGGTGATGCTCTGAACTGCAGAGCAGCTATCAGGAGAGGCTGGCGGCTCTCCCCAGGCACAGACTTGCCTGGCGAAAGGCTCAGTTGGAGGCAGGCATGGGCTGGTGCTGGGGTTCCTCATTCCTACCAAATCCCTCACCTTTATCCACTGCACCTGGAGGCCAGCGGAGTTTGAACAAGCCAGTGGTTATTTGTTGGGGAGAGGCAGCGAGCCAAGCACTGCCTGTGCCCAAGGCCAGAAGGGGAACCTCACCAAACCCAGTCAGGGAAAATCCTTTAGCTCCGGGTGGTAATTCCATCAGTCTAAAAACATGGAGAACTTCACCCATACGCTGCAGGGAATTGGGGGTTGGTTGGCCTTTGGCAGCCCTTCACTCCCCAAGGTGCTGCAATCCAAACTGAAAGGTTGTGGCCCAATTCGTCCTGCCACCCCTTTGGGATTATTTGTACAGGGGGGGCATTGCCAGCTCCTCCACCACCAAACCATGCACCCGGAGGGGAAGCTCTTCCTGACGTGCCTTTTGCTCTTTGATCTAATGCAGGATCAAGATCCTTTTTTTCATTCTAGGTCAATTTTCCTCTTTGTCTCCAATTCCCCGTCTCTTCCCAACCCTGGTTCCGTCACACCTGGCTGAAGTTAACCAGCCTTGAGATTAATTTTGTTCTTTCATCTCCATGGTATTTTCTCAGAGACGGGTGGGAGAGGAGTTTCCCCCATGTCTGTGGTTTCTTTCCAACACAGGCCCCGAGAGGGTTTGAACATGCAGCCGCTGCAAGTTGCTGGTTGCAGCTCCCCATGCTGGCAGGGTTTTGCGGGTGAGGATGCAGCAGGTCAACCCTCGCAGCGCTCACATCGATGCTTGGAGCAAACCGCCCCAAAACACCAACGCAGCACTCGCCCCACCGTGACTTGCAGCAGGACCAGGACTGATGACTGGGAGACCATGGCACGCAAAGCAGGGTGTGCAGCTCGGCAGAAAGGTTGGAATTCGTTTAATAAGGGCAAGGAAAATCAACTGAAAACGTCCTTCCCCGCCTAACCCCCTGCATGAATCTACAGAGCTGGCTTCAGCATCCAAAAGCTCTCAGGCTGAAGCCTTTTTCCCAGCACACAGACGGAGAGCAGGCCACAACAAGCAGGTGGTTAAATCACCGCTAGTTGCCATAAATTGTGTTTCTGCCGGGCATCTTGTTCTGTAGCAAAACAGCCCATTTCTGACACTGTTACAGCTCTACACGGAGCAGCCTCGTGCCTGCTGGGTTGACTATAAGGCTCCTTTCCTGAAAAAAAAGAGCCACCTACGAGGAAGGAAGCAGAGCCCCCAGTTTCAAATCATAGATTCATAGAATGGTTTGGGTTGGAAGGGACCTCACAGTTCCACCCCCCCCTGCCATGGGCAGGGACACCTCCCACTAGACCAGGGTGCTCAGTTTCGGGGGAGGATGGGGCATAGCTGTGCCTTTGCGGGTGCTTTCCCACCGTGTCGGCTGCGAAGTGGCTCCTGCTGTTTTCTTCTGATGCAACAGCCCTTGGCAGGGTCTTGCGTCCGGCACCAAAGAGGCTGCAAGCCCATGGCCAGAATTAGGCGGGTGTAAAAGTAGTTTTGCAGACTTATTTTTCTGTGCTGAGGGCAGGGAAGAAATCCAGGTGGTATTTGACCCACGTAGCGAGAAGGAAATCCCATAGAGAATATTTTGCAAGATTTTTGGGTTTCTCTCATTTGACTTGGGTGCAGGAGGTTCTCTCAAATGTGGTTTAATGAATAAGACAGACAAAAGCTGTTGAACCTTTGCTCAGCAGTGATAGCACCTGCTCAGAAACTCCACGGGGTACCAGAAAAAAGATGGACTATTTTTGCTTGTTTCCTGTGTTTTAATTTAAAGTATTAATTTTAATTAAACATGGAAAGTAAAAAAAAAAAAAAGCTAGAGAGGTTTGAGGCTTGCAGGCTTTCTAACAAGGTAATGCCAGGCTCCTGTTTTTTCCTAGTAAATATTAGCGGTATATGAAGAAAACGAACATGAACAAGTGACAAAATGATTTTTCCATCCCCAAATGCTCCTTCTAAAGACAAAAGGTGACCAGCAATAGTCATTTCTGGTTACTCAGAGGGTCTGATCAAGACAGGGATTATTGTGGCTTTAAATGGCTTTCTTCTAGGAACTGGCATTTTTATTTTGAAGCAATTATTTTGTCTATCTGAGGAAGGACTGTCCAATTAGCAGCTCGTCAGCCCAGACCTTTCCTTGCGGCTGCTTTCTCAGGTTCCTGCTCTCCGCCTGTGACCTACAGCCAATGCTGATTTCTGCAGTAATTGCACAACCCAACATGTCATGTGAGAGCTTAAACGCTTTACATTGTGGAAAGCCAGGGCCTCTTTGAAAAGACTATTTCAAGCAACTTTGTCAATCTGACTTCTTTTTTTTTTTCCCCCTAATGCAAACACAATGTTGGCAAATGGCTCAATGCCATTTAGCAGGAGCAACGCTGCAGACGGACAGACAGGCGGCAACAGCAGCGTTAGGAGACTGCAGTTAACAGGCGGGCGCTCAGCCTGGCGTGAGCATTCCCTGCCCTGCGAGTTCATCCGGACGGCTGGAAAATCCTCTAAAGAGCCGAACAACCAGCTGAGTTCAATCATGAAAGAAATAGTGAAACAGTGAAAAGGTAATGCCCGGCATATCGGGCACCTTGTGGCCGCCGACACGTGTTCCCTTTGGGTCCCTGTGCCATACGATGGCTTTTTCCTCGACCCAGCCAGCTCTCCCCCAGCAGTGCCCACGTCCCAGGGACTTGCAGGAGCCGTCAGGGCTGGCAGTGCCTGGCCGAGGGGCAGGGCAGGGTGCGCTGCCAAGGCTGGGCATCCTCCTCAGTCCTGGTGGTAATGTCTGCAAACTGAGCTCCTCCTTGCATGCCTTTGCTTGGCCAGATCTCCCCGTCGCCACGCAACCGCCCCCCCCAACTGCTGTTGATACAACCCCAAAATGTTCAGCTTGATTTTCTCAAGACCTGAGGTGGAAAGGTTGCGTGTGCTGTTGGTTTTATTGTCTGTGTGCAATTGGTCTGCTGACTTTTGTTTCATGAAAGCCAGGGCCAGCAGCAACCTCAGTTCAAGTCCTTGCAGGCCCAAGTGTGTTTTGCATATCCTTTACCACACGGAGCCTTGCAGGGTTTTAGTCCCCATCGCCTGCGCAGGAGCTTCACCGCCCGCCCTTCTCCTGGCAGAGGTAACACATCCCCTCCAGACATCGGTTTGGTTTCTTTCCTTGAACTAATCTGTTGTCCTTGCAGCAACGCTGCTCGCAGATATAACATGCACCGGCACCTCCGTGCGGCTCGTTAACACCGCCAAACCTCCCAAATACCTGAGATGCCCAGACCTGATTTATGAGCTCTGCAAAGCCAAAGGCTGAGAGGGACGAGCTCTCCCGCCCTTGCAGCACACAGTGGTTACACAAGGCGAGGAGCTGCACGGGCAAAGGGGGGGCAGCCCGTGATTTTCCGGGGCAAGTTAGAGCAGAAATCCTGGAGACGCTGACCAAACCAACCAGAAAACTGGTCCAAAGTGGAGAACACACTGGTGTTCCCACCATGCAGTTATGCTTTTAGGGTTTGTACAGGCAGATTGCCACATCCTTAGAATTTGCTTATGGCACTTAGCGTACACAAAGCTCTGTGCCTTTTATTTTTATTGCTCATTCTTGTGATAATACTGTTGACTGCTCTGGAGGTTACGAGATTCATAACTTGATGCCTTTACAGACGGTACCTCATTTTCAGCAGTCTGGAGAGGTCTCTGGTGATACCCTGCTCAGAGCTTGCTTTGGGTTGTGCAAAGAGCCTGGCACAATGTGTAGACACAAAACATGGTGGCAGAGCACATATAAAGACCTTCTGCTGGTCTGCTTGGAGGCAGCCACGGACAAATGCATCCCTACCCACCGAAGCTGCTTTGCAACCTGTGCGTGTCCCCGCCACTGCTGGCGATGTGGCCTAGCTCTGAAGGACACAGGGACAAGTGATGACAACCCACGCAGAGGAGCTGGGAGAGGAGGAGAGGATCCTCGAGCTGGATCATTTCAGTGCTTATTGCCCTGGCTGCAAAGGGGAGGCAGGGAATCCGTTCCAAAAGAAGGTGTTGAAAAGAGCTCTTAATACAAAAAAAAGAATTACTTTTCTTACATAATCTGTCATCCTGCCTGTTTCCGTTGTCTCAGGCACTGTCCCTCGCCCCGCCATCCTCCCCCTGCTCAGCGACTTGCCAGCTCCATCCAAACTGGGCTGCCACTCGGCTCTTTGCCGGCCAGCGCTGCTGCCACGGCTCCTGGTGCACACGGTGGGTAATTGGATTGTGCCGAAAGGGCTTTCAGCTCGCCCAAATCTGGGGACAAGGCAACAGGTACGTTTTCTGCTCCAGCAAACCTTGACTGCAAGCTGACTTCTGGGGACACGAGGTGCCTTGTGCGGTGGCCCCTGAAGGACAAGTTAGTTAAATTAGGAAAGAGAGGCTCAGGCAAGAGGAGTTGTCATTTCTTACTTCCCTGGTCTCTTAATTTGATGTAGGGATTCAAATGTGGATTTACCTTTCCTATTGAGCAGCTTGAATGAAGACCAGGGGAATTTCCAGCACTTCGTGCCCCACCTGCTTCAGGCAGTGCTTTTTATCTGTTCTTAGCAGGTGGGCAAGATCGTTCGCAGCGGGGGAAACTGAGGCACAGCCAGGCACAAGGGTGGTCGGCCAGAGTACAGCCCAGATTTCCAGATCGCCCCCGATCGCACCACTGTCTCCTGTGCCATCCGTCCGCAGTGTTGCGGGCGGATGGCAGTCGAGATAGGCAGAAAAATTGCATATTGAGTAAATATGCAGGGGGGGGGAAAGACTTAGAGGTATCCCTAAGAAATCCCTCTATTGTATTTCAAGGTCTGGTAGTCAGGGGGTTGGAGGCATACTTTTGTTAAAGATCTTCTTTAAATCCAGTGTTTCTGAGCTCTGACCCCTTAAATAGCTCTCCAGCAAAATGAGGACAGACTAGCGTGTTCTGAAGAGGCACCTTTATTTCAGGGCTTTTGTACAACAGGTGAGATATTAGCAACTACGTTAAAAAACCCCACGACTTCCGAGCAGCTTCCGTTGCTTCAATATTAAGGGGACAATTTTTGTTGTCGGGTGTATATTGCTGCAAGGAAGTTTGTCAACATCAATTCTCGTTTTATTAAATTTCCTCATACCTGTATCTTGTTTTTGGTGTATTAATTTATCTGCCTCAGAGGATCCCTTTATTAGTTCTCTCCACAATTCCTCGTCAGCTCCTTGCTTTCATTTATGTTTGCAGCCTTGAAGCAGTTCCCAGCCGGTGTCACACCCCACCCTTAGTGGCTTCTTCCCAACCCAAACATATTTAGTGCCTTTCATCTTTTGCACAAATCTTCAAATAAACAACTGGTTTATTGCTTTTTTGCTGGGCTTGCCTCCAGCTTGCAGAGGCATTTCTATCTGCTGCTTCAAGGGCTCACCCTTCTTTGGTGGCAGACCCCCACGCCTCTCTCCATGCCACTCAAACACGTAGGCGCTCCTGGGTTTGGGGAGAAAAATGCCCTGGATTTGGTTTGAGGGAGGAAAACCATCAGTCTCGCTGCCTGTGTGTCCTCCAGAAGGGCTGCATTCCCACGCCTGCCCCCTCCCATCACCACTGCAACCTCCAGCCATCTGGACAAAAGACCAGCAGCCACAAGACCGAAGCTGGGGAGATGCGTCTAGACAGCTCGGTGCTGCCTGGGGACCACGCTGGGTCCACATGTGGCTCCCATGCAGTGAGTCCTTCCCGGGCAAAGCCCAGCACGAGGCTTCCTCTACCACTGTGGAGCTTCCCCTGCCACCACTGATGAATCAACCTTCATCCTCTGGAGATGAAGGCACAGCTGCCGCAGTGGCACCAAAGGAAAAAACAACTCGGGGCAAGCCAGGAGTCAACACGTGGCCAAAGGACCACCTCTCCAGCAGCCATCAGTAATGATCTTTTAGGGAGAACTCATATGCAACACGAGGTCTGATCCCTTCCCAGGTTTGCCCTTCCAGCCTCAAACTCGCAAAGATAGTGCTCCTTGCGGCTGAGGCAGCACCAGGGCTCCTGCAGTTAACACCAAACCCTTTATCTGAGCTTTTCTTGAACTTTAATGTGCACATAAAAGTGGTCTCAGCAACATCCCCTGACCCCGAGCGCATGATTAACACTGCCGTGTGCGAAAAAACACTTCCTGCCTTTGTTTCGGGCCGTCTGCCTGAGCGCTCGCCCGGCGCTGGTGGGACAGCGAGTCCGAGTCCTCTCCTGCTCCCCCTCCCGCGTCCTGCAGCCCCCAGCCCCGGGGCGGTGACCGGACCAGCTCAGCGCTCAGGACAGGCGCATGGAGTGACATTACATAGCGTCGTTGGAATTTTTCTTTTTCGTTCTCACTCCCTACCTAATGCTCTTCTCATCTGCAGTTTCGTTGCCCTGCCAGGCGATCCCTCCTTGTAATCAACGTTATATTTGATGAGCCTGAAAATGCTCATTCTCCAGGAGACTTTGCCACCCCTGTCCATCTCGTTTTCAAGATCATGTGTGCTGGACTGGCCCAAATCAAGGAAAGATCCACATGCAAGCTCTGTGGACCACCTCCCTCCACTATTAACTACTTTTGCCAGTGTTTTTGCTCTCCCAAACAATTATCGCTGAAATTAATTCCTCCTTTCAAACCCCATGGGAAGCTCAGTGAGACCTGAGCCTGCTGAAGACCCGAGGATACGAGGCACTGGAAGCTTGGTGGTCTGCTGAGGACTGACCTCCCTGTACGAAAGCTGCGTGTTTCTCCCCAGGATGCTCTTTTCCATCTCTCTCCTCACTTTATCCTCTACAACAGCTTCTGGCAACCGGTGTGGGCTACTCCGGAACCCGTTACCTGTACCAGCATCCCGTTTGCCACCTCCCATACCACCGGCACCCTTGTGCAGCAGGTTGCACACACCTGCTGGTAGCACTTAATCTGATGGGGGACCCTTTGCAGCTCTCGAAGGCCTCTGAATCCCACAGTTGGAGCTTTGCTCCGAAACACGATGCTTTCATCTGGCAGCAATTCCTTGGGCTGTCTCCCTGTGAAGAACGGCTCCAGCACGGGAACTTCTCCAAGCAAGCCTGTAGCAAACACGGATGCAAATAACTCATTTCGTTTCTGTGCTACTGCCTTATCTGTCTGCTAAAGCGCTTCGCAGCCCAGCATGGGGCCCACTGCATCTCTGGCCGGCGTCCCACGGGCGTCACAGCCCTTCTCCCGCTTGTGAATGTGCTGTCAACTTGTCTTATTGAGGTTTTATATTTAATTTGCCAGAGTTTATTCTCTCCTCTGTTTTCCTTCTTTGGCCACAACTGTCACTTTTTGAATGATCTCTTTTAAATCGCTAATGGCACAGGCTACTCTGCTGCTTAGCCGTGCTGGCTTTTAGAGATGTTTTTCTTAGATTACTCTAATTCCTCCACTAAGAGTCTCTAATGCCGTCTTGGAGAGCCCCTGTGCCCCTTGTCACATGCGTTATCCTTGTAACTGCCTTCTCGTTTCTGCACCTCTAACGTCTTCCTTTTTTTATATATGTGTATATTTAAAGTTAAATGTTACTGTGGTAGCTGGGTTTGGTCTCACAATGATGTTGGGCTCGAGCAGGTCACACTCCAGATGCTCTCTTCCAGTGTTACTTTCTGAAACAGCCACAACGCTCCAGAGCAAATCAAGAATTGCCTCTTTCTTGTGAATTCTCTCATTGTTCAAGATATCGGGTGACTGTAGCACCTAAAATTCAGTATGAAATTTGTGCATAGCATCCATTCAGCCTTTGTAGGCATCACTGAAGTCTCGCTTTAGTACTGGGGTTTCTTTGCAGCCTTCCTAAACTCCATTAGCATCTCACACCCACTTCTTCCTCTCGGGGGGCAGGGGGTTGTGTTAACAGAATAGACTTAGTGCCATCGTCTCCTTTAGGGAGGAAACTCCTGAGCTCTGCCATCTGCACACCCAAAAGCGCAAATCTTCAAGCAACCCTCACACCTCCACCCTTCTGTATGCCTGAGCATCCCCTCCCCTCCCGCTAGCCAGGGCTCCTGCATCCCTCCAGTGTGGAAGGACACAGGGAAGAGGGATTGCAGCTGCGGATCACTTTCCCCATATAAAGTTTGATACCTCCCTGCTGTTAAGCCTTTTTGTTTGTTTTGTTTTGGCTGCAAGCTTTTACCAGCAGCATGAGCAGCACCTCTGTCATACAACCACGCAGATACACCCTGGGAATGGGGACATCCATCTCCTGTTCCCACCTCCCGCCCAAAGCTCACCCACTTTCCCGTGTACCCTTAGTTTTAACACATGCAAAACCAGAAACGGCCCTTAGAATTTTAAAAAGGAGGACGGTGATAGAGGACTGGATGCTGTCATTGCTTTGCTGTCCTCCTAAACCTGTCTGCAAGAGGAATGCTTGGAAACCCAGGGCTCAGGTGCTGGTGGGATAAACAAGGCAACCGTTTGCAAAAGAAAACTTTTCGAGGCAAAGACGAGCAACAAGCGAGTCGTAATTCAGCTTTCTTTGTTAAAAAAACAAAACAAAACAACAACCCAAAACATAGAACAACCCAAACATTTAACAGATTTGTTAACCACGGACATAAAAGAATCAAGAAATACTAGAAAAAAAAATACATTGCAGGAGACATCTTGTTTTACAAGGCAATTTGATTAAGTTACTACTGGCTGACCAGCACTCGGTCAGTCGTGGAATAGCTGTGTTGACAGGAACACAAACGTTGTAAATAGACAGCGCTTACTGTAGAAGTATTAAGACTAAAAGATATTTACCCCTTAAAATAAATAGAATGTCATCTACAGCAACATTTAAATTAGTAAAATATTTTTAAAGCAACCAAATATAACAAAATTGTAAATCAGACCTAGATTTTCTTCTGTGTGTTAAGATCCTTTTTTTTTTCTGTGTTTTTAAAAAAAACCAACAAAAATACAAACTTTAGAAGAAAGGTCTCTCTGAAAAGTCAAATTATTCACTAGAAGTGAATTTCACCCTCCTTTTGTTCTGTGGGCCAGCGCAAGGTCCGGGTACCACTTAAAATTTTTCCTCTGCAAGGATTTAGGTGGGACACGGACCTCACCCTGTACTCAGAACAAATCAGGATTTTTTTCCCTATGCGTGGAATTCATCCCAGCGCAGGAGACGCAGCCGGACCCCTGCAGCACTGCATCCCACTGGCTGGGGCGTGGGAGAGCATCCGGGCGCTCGCAGAGCCCCTGCGCCGACATGAACGTCACCCAACGGGAATAATTTAGGTGTAGATATAAAGTCTCTTTTAGGCCATTTAAAAATTAATTCAGTGTTTAAAAAAATATTACTCTTTTTCCTCATTAACACTTCAACAGCTGGAGGAAGCAACACCCCTTCTCCCGCAAGGAACAGGGGGCTAAAAGCAAAGAAATAATCCTCTGGACATCGGTTCCTTAGGGACGACCCAACCCAAGCCACGTTTCCTACGTGCGGCTGAATGGCATTTGGCTTTGACTCCCAGCAGCATCCCGCGCACACGCGCCACCCACCCCCAACCCCAGCTGCTAGTTCCAGTTCAGACCCTCTAAACTGGGAAGAAACTTCTCAAGTACAGGCAAAACCAGCGTAAGGCTGGCCGGCTGCAACTCCTCGAGAAGCCACCAAAACTGGAGAGCCCCTTGAGCATCTCTCACGTTCGAGGTCTCGCGGGATGCCCTGGCACGGGCAGGGTCCCCGGCAGAGGCGCGGGAGCAGATTCCCATCACCGCAGGGAGCCGGCTGCTGCCGCTCCCTGGTCGGCAGCCAAGTGCTGCCGGCTCCAGCCGCATCAGCCGATCCCGCGGCTGGAGATGCTCTTGGGGCTTCCAGGGCCGGCACAAGGCTGCGATTCAGTCCGTGGGGCTCTGCCGAGGTCGTGGCGCCGGCCGGCAGACCTCAGCGTGAGCCCTGGGGGGAACCAGAGCCGTCTCGCCCCTGGGCTGCCCTTTCCCAAGCTCCAGTAGGAAGCTTTGTTCCAGCCCTGTCGCAATGGCCGGCATCACGTTCCCCTTTGATGTCATTAGGAATGGAGTTGCGCAACCGGTGGATGGAAAAGCTGGCCTCCCACAAGAACAGCCCCAAACAGCCAGAGTGTTGCGTAATGACAACAGTTGGCTGTTTCCTTCTTTCTTTCGTTTTTTTAAATTTTATTTTATTTATTTTTTGTTAAAGCCCGAGAACACTGCAGCCTTGGCTGAAGGCACGGGTACCTTCCCAGGCTGAGAGGAGGCCTTCCCTGTGTTTCCCCACAGCCGGGCCGGGAATCTGCCACTGCAAACATCTCTCCGTGGTTGGGAAATCGCGGCTGCGAGGAAGAGCTCTGCTGCAACGCCACTGCCCCTCGAGGGCTCCACACTCAGGGTGGACCCACAGCGGAGGAGCCCACCGAGAAGCCCAATTTGTTCCCCTGCCTGAGCCGCCCCCAGGGAGTGAGCTCGGAGAACAAAGCCGTTTCTTAGGGAGTTTCAATCCAGTTGAAGGGTCTTTAAAGTTTGTTCAACAGCGACAGAGTCCCTTTGAACTTAGTATTCACAGAGGGTGCCATTAAAAACAAAAGCGTGTTTACCAGAACACAGTATCTGAGATGGAAAACACTGCAAATACTGCAGGAAGTTAAAAAAAAAAAAAGAAAAAGAAAAAAAAAAGAAAAATCCACCTAGGGTGACTTAAATCCCTTCCCCCCCACCCAGTTTTTGGCCGGGAGCATTTTGCAGGGCTGAGGAGGGCTGGGTCCCCTCTCAGCTGGGAAGAAGGTTTCTCATTTAGAAAGAGGAACCCAAGGGATAAGGAAGTGCCCGGCTGCCGGCGCGTGCACGCCCCTGCCCTACGGCTTGGCAATCCCTGCGGGATGCTACTCCGTGAAGACCCCTAACAACTGACTGCCTGGGAGTCTAAATACTTAAAAACAAGCTAAGAAGAGCGATAATTGAAAAGGGGGGTTTAGCACAAGGACCGAGGGACTACTGCGGCACAGCCACCGCTTGCCGAAATACGCAGCCACGGCTCCACAGTTGGACTCGATGATCTTAAAGGTCGTTTCCAACCTAAATGATTCTGTGATTCCACTGACACAACAGCTCTGGCTGTACTTGCAGAACACTGTCATACAAAATAGAGTCACACAGTGCCTGGTTGAACTGTAGCTACTGTTTAGGAAAGCGAACTCACAGTCACTGTGGCTGTATGTGTCCTTTGCGGGAAGGGTTTATCTCCCTTGGTGGGTCGTAACAGGCATGACTGATCACGGGCTCGAAAGAGCACAAACAGAGAAACAACAGAAACAGTTGTTTCACCCACTGGAGTGAAAATTGCTTTAGTTGTGTTTTCTTCATAAAATGAAATTCAGGATTACCCCCTTATTCATTATCTCCCTAACCTCCAGGAAAAAATAATCCAACATCTCACAGTGGTGGCACCAAGCTCTGGTGGAGGGGAACTATCAGGGGTCAATGAATCAGGGATAAAAGAAATGAGGCTTTTGAAAGGTAAACTTTGAGATGTGAGTGGTGGCTGACCAAATTCAACATTTCTGTCATTCTGTGCTGGTACCTGGTTCAGTTTCTTCCTATACCTCTATTGCCATGGAGACGCTGGCGAGATCACCACCAAACATATGGTATCAATGCCAGAGCCAGCAGGTTAGTACAAGAGAAAGATCTTTAGCAGCAAGTGAAGAATCATGAAAATTCATCAAAAGCAAGCAAGCGATTTAAGGATTTAATTAAGATCAGTTAGTTAATAAAAAAAAATATTTCTCAGTGTGACATCGCCTCTTTAAAACCAGTGTGAAAGGTTCACCAAGAGGATATTGTGTAGTGATCGTCTTCATCACTGATGAAAGTCATTTAAAGATGTGTCCAAACCAAGCAACCCCCACGCCCTTGGGAGATTTGGACCTATTTCTGAGCTCTCTGTGGCTTGGACTTGAGTGCTAATTTACATTGGATTGAGGTGGCTGAGAGTTAAAATCCCTTTCCTTTGCATCACAAGTAATTCTGCTGGGACATATTAGCACTGAGAGCCCCCACGTTGAACCCAGGCCCTGCAGGAAACCAGCCCTGAGACCATTACAGCCAAAAAACTCCAGGCCAAGTGGAAGGTGACAGACTGAGGTTCCCTCTCGATGAAACAGGTCCAGCACAAGCAGCGATTTCCCACCACTACCCTGCCAAAACACCTCAGCCTTCAGCTGGAAGAGGATTCCAAAAATCAAGTTCAGGTTTTACAGTTCACGACCTTATTTATGCAAACGCGTCTCCGCAGGCACTGGATCTGAGATGCTCCAATTCATTGCACACAGGTCCCTGAAGAGCCAAGCACTGGCCATAACTTTGGGTTCTTCTGCAGTGTAGATATACCCAAACCAGCTGCAACTCTCCCCAGGTTCACTTAGCTGCAGGAGAGCTCAACGCTAACACGTGTGAAGCGGCACCACAGCTGGCTTGGGTATCTCTACACTGTGCTGCCGTGGAAGAAGCAACCTGACAGCAAAGGTTTTTCAGTGTGATGATTGTCTCACCTATTCCTCCTGCACTGCCTCAAAGCAAAGACGTGTGGTTGGCAAAGCGACAGCAAAGCGCTGCACGTAGAGACTCATTGACATAACCACAGTCATTGTCACACACACTTGAACAGAAGCGGCCACCTGCTATAACACACACACTTTCGTTTTTGCTAAAGAACTTCCTAAAAGGACAAAGCATGAGCTAGTACCATTGGTGTCCTTAATGCCTCTTCATCCAAAATAACTCTACGCTAAGAGGAGAATCCAGTAGCAAGCATTAGCTCTTGGAGGATCCTGGCTTCCAAACAGCTGAGTTTACAAAAATATTGAGGAGAAAAAGTAGTCAACGACCCATTTGCACAAAGCACAAGCACAAAGAAGATCTGTAACAGAGACTGAAGCGGCTCACTTGTGGGAAAAAGATGCTTTTGTTTTCCAACTGACCATCAACTTGAGCGCAGAAGCATTATGAGCAAATTGTTCAAGAACGGCAGTTTTGCTGAAAAGGTGATGCTTTTGACCAAAAAAAGCAACATGTTTCTAAGGGGACAGTTATGATTACTCGGGAACTAGAGGAATTTGGGGTGGGCTCAGGGGATGGGACTGCAGCACCCACAACAGCAAAACAAGATTTCAGATGTGGATCATGGTTTATGCTCAGAAAACCACTCCCTGGACGGGAGGATGTTGGTGGGGGCATCTCACCAAGCTGAAACTGATGCTGCAGTTTTGCATGAAGGAGGAACAGGTCCCCAGTCTCTGCTCCTTAGAGCAAAACAGACCATCTACAGCAGACCGAGATTAAAGCCAGGCTCCAGCCATCGGGGGACACCTGCCCTTTTCTACACCCCCAGACCCAGTTGGTCCCATCTCCACTGCACGTTCTAGAGGAGACACAGCATAACGAAGGGCACGGTGACAGGCAACGCACAGGCAGAGCCCAGGGGATCCGACCCTTATTTTCTCTTGGCAAATGGTTTAGTGGCAAAATGAATCACACCGAGGGCAACGAGCAGGGCCATTGGGAGAGCATGATGTTGCTCCTCCCATGCTGGATGGCCTATCTACAGAAAAAACATGGGAGTGAGCAAGCCAAGGACTTGGCCTTCTGCTAATTGCAATTCCCTGGGTTTATCAGGAGAAACTCCACCCTCAGGCCTGCACCTGCCCCAGTGCGAATTCACAGGGCCACGGGATGGGCGTTCCGGTGAAGAGCATCCCGGAGGACTGGCTCAATAGCAGGGAGGTGGCTTGGATCTGAGAGTTCAAAGCCAGGCAGTGTCAGGGGACCCCGAGTGCTCTTGTCAGGAACGCACTGAAAGTCAGACGAGGCCTCCCCACATCATTTCTCTGACACTAACTCTGCTCTGCCTTGTCTCACCTACGTCACTGCCAGTGGACAGAGTCCAAAGCGTCCAGCAGCGCGTGTTTTGGTATGAGTTTGTGTGTGTGTGAGCGTGTGAGCCAACATCAGCCAACCTTTGCTTCCCAACCACCCACCCCTTGACCCGGTAAGGCAGGCGGACCGGGCTGAGGACCACCCTGCGGCTCTGCCACAGTCCCAGCCCCCCAGGCAGGCACGTTCATACAGCCGGCAGCACTCACACCGGGCTCACGAGCAGATCCCCCGTGGTCTGGGGGATCCCCGACCCCAACCAAGTAAGCCCACACAGAACTGAACACACACACACATACACACACAGAGAGTCAGAGGCTGAGCGGACCCGCTGCTGCCGGACAGGTAGGACCCCCTTGGAAGCTGCCGGCAGGAATTCCTCCTCCTGGCCCACGTTCGTACCAAGAACTTCTCATCGCAGGGTTGCTCGTCTGCCAGGCTAAAGGGTGGCGATGGAGGAGCTGGAGGAGGCAAGGCAGAGCGGGGGGCATGGTGTCAGACACGAAGCAGCTCCGACAGGGTGCTCCAGTGCCTGGGTTTCGGTTACGAGGGATCAGAAGCGTTTTCTCCTTGTGTCGTCTTAAAATAATATTGTGCGTTTCCTCGAGCTGAACGTCTCTGCTTTTCCTGCTTACGATTCTTGCGGAACCACTTCCATCAGTTTCTGGCACAGGACTGTTGCAGAGTCTACGGGGAAGAAAGAGAAGTACAGGTCAGAGAGCGCACGCAGGGGCCCAATATATACCTTGGTCTCAGGTCATAATACTCTGCCTCAAAAGGACTGACCCGTTTGCCTCCCCGCTGTGGTCCTCAGCAAGATTAGTCCAAATACAACTTAAGACTTGAAAGCAAATGAGCCACGGGCTACTCTCTGCTCCTGCCCAGAACTTATAACATGCACCAGCGGCAGCTTTGCCCCTGCAGCAAGGATGCTGTACTGCCCCGAGAGAGGCTCCGGTACTTCTTGATGCCGGTTTCTAATTGCATGGTGATACGGTAACTACGTTTGGATGCCAGAACTGCAAGCAGCCAAAACTGAGTCAGGCACAATAGCAGGACTGGGCACAGAAAATATGAACCCATGCTTTTACTTCCAATTTTGAAAACCTCGGCTGTTATGTGCAACACAGCTTCTCTAAAGGCTCGAGTACCCAGGACAAAACCAACGCAGCATACTGAACACGAGGCCGAGTCCACTGCCTTTGCCCAAGCGCAGGTGAAGAGCAAAGGAAGCCATTCAGATGCAAGCTGGCACAGGAAAGGCGCTAAACCGAAGTAACTTTGTTTTTCCACCCATTAGTTTTGGTGGCTGGTATCCAAACACACCTGTGCTTTCTGCTGCTCCGCTGTGTGTTTGGAGATCACGAGATAGTCTGGCCAGGTAAAGCTAACGCTAATTCTAACCACACACAAAGTCAAACTCAGATCAGTTGGAGGCGATCAAATGATCTGCAGTATATGAATATACACATGTGTTTAAAGTTCGTATGTTTCTAACTGGACATTTGCAGGATTATCATTCTGTGTTCCCAGAATATTTTCTATATTCTCCTTAGAAGCCTTTGGTGGTGGAAAACAATTAATATGGTAATTTGCCACCCAGGCACTGCAAAAATGGCTTTTCCAGGAACTGAGCCTAATACTCAGAATAAAAAAGTGTGTGTGTGAGAGAGAGACATGAAGGGAAAAAAAAAAAAAAGAATAACAAGTGCTGAGCACTGTTGAAAGCCTTTTTCTTCTTCATAAAGAACATCCAGCTAAGGCTGGGCATTTCTACTTGTCTGCTTTTCTAGGTCAGCCTGTTGTACGAGAGCTGGGAGGCAGACGGTAGAGTTTAGTTACTTGGACAACACGGATTGACTTCCTTGATTCCGTTGTTCAGGCAGAGGTTACATGTGCCAAGCACAGCCTCTCCAGCCCTTCGAAACACACTGTGCTGTCGTGTCAGCTACTGGAAAACCTTATTCGAAGATACCTTAGAAATAAACCTCGTAAGAGAAAACACCCAGGGGATTTTCCCCTCCCTCTGCTCTGCTGCCACGTTCGGATGCCAAGGAGAGCTTTGACTGGATCAGAAATGTTAGCACTGGCTCAGCAATGGATTGGGACTAATTCCGAATTTTCAGCAGTCAAGTTTAGGCTTACTGTGCTCAAACTGTTACGCTGGTACTTCTTTTCCCTTCCTACACCACTAGAAAGGGATTCTCTGCTGACAAAAGGCGTGACCCTGCGCTTTTACAGGAGGCAGAAGAAAGGCAGCAATGTGCTCAGCGAATTACGCTCCGCTGTGTAACAACCACCCGTTTGCCAAGATTAAAAAAAAAAAAAAAAAAAAAAAAAAAGTATTTGGCCCAAACTTTGCAATTATTGCAAGTCAGGGTGCGTTTTGGGTGCTTGGTAGGTAAGGTAATCATCAGGTTAAAACTTGTTACCGTCAAAGAAGCATTGATCAGAGCCAAGACATTGGCAGCTTCCACTCCACGAAGGAGAGCCGGTGCTACCAGCTGCAGCACGCTCACCGGGAAGCTGCTACTTTTAGAGCAAAAGCCGAGGCTGCACCCTGGCTCTTCACTGGTTGTACTTACAGATGCCTTGGAGAACCCACTTGGGCTTGTTTTGCCACCAGACCCCGAAGAAGTAAACAGGGATCCCACTGAAGATGATTGCAAAGCCAATGGCGCATTCCTTCGGTGTCATCCAGAAGGAGACAGCGATGAGAAACAAGCAGGCCAGGATGAAGAAAACGGGCAGGCAGATGTTCACCTAAACAAGGACCCAAAGAACAGGTTACAAGTTGTATCAGGAGAACAGGGTACGCTTTCCAGTGAATTTTATCTAGCCACACAGCCCAGGAAGGGAAGGAGTTGCATCAAGCAGAGTGTGGCCGGCAGGTCGAGGGAGGTCGTCCTCCCCCTCTGCTCTGCCCTGGGGAGGCCGCAGCCGGAGCACTGTGTGCAGTTCTGGGCTCCCCGGGTCAGGAGGGACAGGGAACTGCTGGAGAGGGTCCAGCAAAGGGCTACGGAGATGATGAGGGGATTGGAGCATCTTTCTTACAAGGAAAGGCTGAAGCACTTGGGGCTTTTTAGTCTGGAGAAGAGAAGACTGAGGGGGGATCTTATCAATACTTATAAATACCTAAAGGGAGGGTGCCAGGGCGATGGGAACAGTCTTTTTTCAGTGGTGCCCAGTGATAGGACAAGAGGTAACGGGCACAAACTGGAGCACAGGAAGTTCCACCTTAACATGAGGAGGAACTTCTTTCCTGTGAGGGTGGCAGAGCACTGGCACAGCTGCCCAGAGAGGTGGGGGAGTCTCCCACACTGGAGACATTCCAAACCCGCCTGGACGCCGTCCTGTGCCACTGCTGTAGGTGTCCCTGCTGTGGCAGGGGGTTGGACTGGGGGAGCTCCAGAGGTCCCTTCCAACCCTGACCATTCTGTGATTCTGTGAGTTCATGTTCCACCGTAGTCCTATGTGAACTGTGCTCCTGTCTGTCCCCAGTGCTCTGAACAAGGGGACCGTGACCTTGAACTGCCACGGGGAAGGTATCGATTTAGGCAGTGCTTTTCAGCAATCCTGGGGAAACTGGAAGCAGGCAACACCTAACACGCACATTTAATACCAGCAAAACAAAGTAGGGAGATACGGCTCGCCAAGACGGCGTAAACCTTTCTCAGCACCCATTTTTTTACCCCAATTCCACATTTGAATGATTCCTTATAAAAAGCACCTGTACCAACAGGATCAAATTCAGCAGCAACCCCGGCACAAGCCAGAGCATCTTCACTGCAGTTTCTCAGGGGACTCAGCTACACTGCTCCGAGCCGGGCACCCGCTGAGAGCAGCCCAGCTTTTAGAAGAAAAACCAAAAACCAAAGGAATCAACCCTGCAAAGAGTTACTTTGGGAAGGCACTGGTACAGGTCTGCAAATCTGTTTCTCTCCGGCTGCCTGTTGCCTGGCAGAGACCTGAGTGTGCCGGGCGATGAGGGAGAAACATGCCTTTAAGGAAGGCAGACACGCTTGTGGCTGACATGATCTTGGCCTGCTCCCAGATGGGACACGGTACTGCCGAGCTGGCCAAGGACAAAGAGAACAAAGTTCTCAGTTCTCCTCTCTGCAGGCGTGGGTTTGTCCTCTTTATTAAAAAACTATTTTAAGTGAATTCCATGACGGTACAGAGTGTTTCACTGAGAGCCACAGCCTATGTTTTGTCCCGAGGAATATGTTAGTCACCGAGAGCTCCCCACTGGGCTACCCCACATCTCTGACATCCAGAGCTTCCTTCACTCTGATGCCCCCACGGCCACGGCAGCTCTTCATCCTTCTGCACCGATTCGCATTCGGCAGATTTCCATGCAGCAGGGACACCTGCGTTAGCTACAACACAACATTTCCCCTGCACGCTTAGAATCATAGAATGGTTTAGGTTGGAAGGGACCTTGAAGATCATCGAGTTCCAACCCCCCTGCCACAGGCAGGGATACCTCTCACTAGACCAGGTTGCCCAAGGCCACGTCCAGCCTGGCCTTGAACACTTCCAGGGACGGGGCTTCAACAACCTCTCTGGGCAACCTGTTCCAGTGCCTCACCACCCTTAAAGTGAAAAACTTCTTCCTAATGTTTAATCTAAACCTGCCCTCTTCCAGCTTAAAGCCGTTCCCCCCTCGTCCTATCACTCCATGCCCTAGTAAAAAGTCCTTCCCCAGCTCTCCTGTAGGCCCCCTTTAGGTACTGGAAGGCTGCAATAAGATCTCCCCGGAGCCTTCTCTTCTCCAGGCTGAACAGCCCCAACTCTCTCAGCCTCTCCTCATAGGAGAGGTGTTCCATCCCTCTGATCATCCTTGTGGCTCTCCTCTGGACATGCTCCAGCAGGTCCATGCCCTTCTTATGTTGGGGACTCCACAGCTGGATGCAGTACTCCAGGTGGGGTCTCACGAGAGCGGAGTAGAGGGGCAGAATCACCTCCCTTGACCTGCTGGCCACACTTCTTCTGATGCAGCCCAGGATACGGTTGGCCTTCTGGGCTGCGATCGCACATTGCTTGCTCATGTCGAGCTTCTCATCAATCGACATGAGCTTGCAATCCCAGTCCCTCTTCCGTACAGGACAACCAGCTGTATTTGCTGAACCTTCCCTGGTGCTGAGAAGGGACTCGGGGAGGACCCACCACGCAATTACTGCACTGTTCTCACCTTGATAGGCCTTTCCAGCTCTGGCTTCTTGTAACGCAGCCACATCATGCCGATGATGGCCAGAGCCACACACAGCCAGTTGAAGAAGCTGAAGAAGTTGATGACTGAGAAAATGTTGTTGGAGAAGGCATACAGCAGGGTCATGACACACTGCATCCAGAAAAAAGAAAGCCATTAGTAAAGGGAGTGGGCAAAACCACGTATGCTACAACACTAAATACAGGTATTTTAGAAGAACTAGAACTAGGACTAGGAAGAATTAGGACAAGAGGTAACGGGCACAAACTTGAACATAGGAAGTTCCATCTTAACATGAGGAGGGACTTCTTTACTCTGAGGGTGGCAGAGCACTGGCAGAGGCTGCCCAGAGAAATTGTGGAGTCTCCCACACTGGAGACATTCAAAACCCACCCGGATGCTGTCCTGTGCCACTGCTGTAGGTGACCCTGCTGTGGCAGGGGGGTTGGACTAGATGATCTCCAGAGGTCCCTTCCAACCCTGACCATTCTGTGATTCTGTGAACTATATGCCAGGACAAGAATCACGCTGATTACTTTTTACTTATTTAAGCTATTTTCAATTGGTGCCTGGAGCGACTTCAAAACAGAAGTGGAATATGAGGATATGATGAGAAGGAGAAGGGTCTGTCCTCTCCTGTAGGTACATGCAGCAATGGCTGTGTCTGGAGGTCGTACCCAAGTAGTCCCCCCTTCAACCATTCTTGATAGGATCCCACTCCCAACCTGTTTCTCAATACCAGGTCATCACCACAGACCCAGGTGCTTACCGTAAAGATGAGGGACGGCACGGGAGTGAGAAGCCTGGGGTGAATCATAGACAGGATTGAAGGCAAGTGTCCTTCTCGCGATCCCACAAAGAACAGCCTGAGGTGGAGGAGACAGAGCAGTTATCACCTCTGCAACCTTCAGCCCCGGGCTGGGGTTTGTCTTCAGCAAAAAACAAGTGGGGACAGCCCAAGCCCAGGCAAGACAGTGCTGAGGCAGCAAGGCTGAAACGCGCAGGCTCCCCGCAGGTTCTCCACCTCAGTGGTGCCCTGCACGGCGCCAGCTGTGCCCTTTCGCTAGTCACTGGTTCAGGAGTGGGGCCCTCCAGGGTCAGAGCCCCACACGGGGTGTTCTGCACATAGACAGTGGAAAGTCCCTGTCTTAGAAGGAAGGCTGGAGACGGACAAAGAATGCAAGAAAAGATGTTTTTATATCCTCCTTTCCAGAAAGAGCAATTAAGCGACTTTCCTAAGACAAGTTGGGAGATGTGTGTCCGAGCTGGAATCTCCACAGTCCCCGTCCTGCCCTGTCCTTTTTCCCCTTTCTGGAGGGATTCTCAGCCCTGGAGTTTCATAAGTTTCTGCTTTTCATTAAAGCCACTTTCTCAGGCAACATCACTGAGCCCCGAGCCTGTGTTTGTTTATCTTCTAATAACTTCAACAGGACTTTGCCTGAGGAACAGAAGACTAAGACCACTGAAAGGGTTTCCTTTAAACCAAATATGGTTTTAAACTCTTAATTTTTTTTTTTTTTTTTTTTTTTTTTTTGCATTCCCCACATGGCCTCCAGACCCTTTAGACTTTGTGTCTACCCACAGCCACTCTTTGGAGGACAACTCCAAATGAAGAGGCATTAAGCACGACTTGTAAACAAAAACCACAAAATTGAGCAAGAAACCTACCGGGAAGAAGTGAAGAGAGATCCATTAACGGATCCAAAGCATGATAAGCCAACAAAGACGGGTATGATCCAGGACATGACACCGAGGTGATAATTCCCAAAATCCTAAACAGGGGGCAAGAAGACAGACAGTTCACGCTCAGAATGCCCAGAAGAACTCACAGCTGCCTACAAAGACTTAATATTTGCAGACATCTGAACAAAGGACATGGCTTAGTGCTGAAGGTGTTACGGGGTTTTCCATATTGCCATGTGCTGCTCCTCCTTCCTGAAAAAGCATATTGTGGAATTGCAAAAAAAAACCAAACAACCCAGAAATCAGCAGAAAGCCCTTCCCTCAGAGTCAGGACACAACATTTATCAGAACAGCTACTCAAAAGTTCAAGAGCAAATGGAAACTGCGAGGAGATTCAGACAGGCAGCTATTGCCAACTGCTGAGTAAGGACGTGGGACAATGCCCTTAGAGGCGCAGTGACCTGGAGTTGTAGTCTTATATCACAAACTGACCCCCTGCTGCTTCACGGCAGTTTCATGCCAGCACTATTATATTGATTTGAAGACTCGCAAAGGCACACAACTAGAGCAACGCAACACAGGCTGGCATCTCCAGTAACCCAGCACTGTGTACGTGCAGGCTGGAGCGGGGCTGGGGACTAACCCAAAGGATGGAGCGCTCACTGTCACCTGAATGGCCCAGACCAGCTTATCCTGGACCGGGAGATTCCCCTTCAAGCACCCAACAATCCTGGTCACACTCAGTTTGCAAGGTCATACCATGCTGCTCACTTCTGAAGCAATCGGGATTTCTGACCGCAATGGCATTTTAATTAATAGAAGTATTATTTTTCTCTCTTAATTAAAACAAGGAAGATACAGAGAGAGAACAATCTAGTGCAGTATTGACTGAATGACCTTTTCCCATAAATACCATGCTGTGGTAACTGATGATAAGTCATGAGGCCAGCAGCAACCTTGCATATTTACGAATTAAAAGCAGCGTTAACTGTCTGCCCACCCTTACTATTGTCTGTGATTAATCCCACTTGGTATCATAGTGTTCTCCCCTGCTCCCGTCACAGTTGCTCTTTATCTCCTGTCAAACATCAGCTTTTCTGTAAGCAGCATGGAACAAACCAGGAGATGTCTGCGGAGATTGTAAGTCTGATTCAACCAGCCCTGGCAACCAGATGAGTCACATCAGAAATGCACCTATCTTACCACAGCCACGGCTTCGGACGTCAGCATCTGGTCCGTCGACAGGGTCGTGAAGTAAGCCAAGTTTGTCAGCACATAAACCAAAGTGACTACAGGTAGTGAGATGATGATAGCCAGAGGCAGGTTTCTAGGAAGCAAAATATAAATTGTAACGGAGCGCTGCAGTTCAGAGAGGAGAGCGGTCAGTGCCAGGGATCGGCGGCACACGCTGCAGCCCTCCTTGCGCTCACTGACAGTTGGCTCGAGCCATTCTGCTCTTCTGTGGCTCTTCAGCACGTCCCGTCCAGTTTCCCAGCAATAAGCTGCTCCCCTGGGAGAGGAGAAGATGCCCCCAGGGGAACAGCCTGCAGGCTCACAGATGTAGAGTGAGGGATTACGGCAGAAGGGGCTGTTTGCATGGCGAGACTCTGGCTGGCTGGGCAAGCAGTAATCCAAGATCACTGCAACGGCAATTAATTAAAAATAACCCCCCATGTCTCTTGCTAGCCAGTGGCATTAGCACGTGCATTCTCTTCCGGGCAGAGGAGAAGCATTGGTGCTGGTGGGTTTCTTGTGGGAGATGGAAAGATCGGGGATTTAGCGGGCAGTTTTTAGGCTCTTAACTCTGTGCAGCTGGCTGGACGGATGAAACTCAAAGAAAATGAGTTCAGACACAGTCTGAGTGGGTCTGTAAAGACGAGGCTGTGTTGGTACAAATCTGCCTTTCCAAATAGTCTAACTTCATTTGCGAACGGAAACTGAAAAAGGAAACCCTGCTTGATGCCACGTATAATTGGTCTAGTGGAGCTCAAAGCCACAGGAGGAGAGAGTCAAATACCATGACTGCATTCAGCAGACAAGAAAATAATTGCAAACTGCAAAAACCTTTTTTATAACTGTGTTTGTCAAGGAAAGGGCGTATCAAATCTTATGCTTCCCAGCAGGCGCTAATCACTGCCAGGGTCAGCCAGGAATGGGTTCTTGCACAAGTGACCCTGAAGCTCGTATCGACAGTGCCTCACAGGCACCTTCCCTGTGAGCAAAAATATCAGCGATGTCCTGCTTTGGTGTGGCCCTCCCTCATCTCACCAGGTGCCCTCCATAACCCCGAAAGGCACGAGCAGCGCAGAAAGCGGCTATTGCTCAAGAGAACAGGAAAAGCACGTGATGAACATACGTACGAACAGAGACTCTTGTGGGAGTTCATACAAGACAGTAATAAAGCCGTGAGGGCTTCTTCCCCGTCTACAATTCAGAAAGGTGCCATGCCAAGGAAGCAGGACTTTCCAACAACACTGATAACATTAGCACAGGAAAGCAGCGCAAGCGACAGCCCTTCTCATACAGAGATTTTTATTCCCCTTCCCCTTTTCCAGGGAGGAACAACGCCGTTAATTTATCTTGTTTTCTATTTGCCCAGAAAAAGACCTCAGCTTCTGGGCTGATTAGCAACCCCTGTTATGCACACGAGGAAGGGGCTCCCCGAGAACGATTGGTTTTCCTCCCGGGGAAGTCATCACAGGACACACACCTACCTGTAGGGATTTATCATCTCTTCCGTAACAAAATTCAAGTAATTCCTGTAATTTCAAAAGAACAGTGGTTAATTCTGGTTAGTGGACGGAATAAATGAAGCCCTTCATCTTACTCATCTGCAAGGGAATTTCAGGAGGGGTAGAGAGCAGTTTTACACCTGCGGTACAATTTACGATGGCTGATGCCGAGCCCAAGACCTCCAGCACAAAGCCTGCAAAGCACCTGGCTGGTGCCGGTGGATCTAACACACCACGCTGCCCGCTTCCTTGCGAGAGGAGCGGTGATTGCAGGTGAAGAGCTGGACCCAGGAGAGACAGGGCCACCCTCCGAGCGATAAGGATGGCTGCAGCTGGCCTGTTTTCACAGCAAATGGAGCAGGTTCCTTGTGCTTGCAAGCGCTCAAAGGGACTGATAAAGAAGCGCTCAAAGGGACTGATAAAGAAGCGCTCCAGGAGCTTTGGTTTGGTGCTCAAAGTAATCTGTTGGCATGTAGCACACCAGATGCACCCTGCTGCTTTCTCTTAACTCCACCCAGGAGCTGCAGCGAGCATCCTGGCGCACCATCACCCATCATCCGCTGCCTCTTCTAAATCCCATGATCACCTCCACTTCTTTGTGCTTCTATGTCCTGGCTGGAAGCAGGGTGTGAAGTACGACTATTAACATTACTAAGCAAACCAAAAGCATCATCTGCCTCATTGCCCTGGTTACAAGAAAGATGGAAAGTCCCTGGACCACAGTCCTGCCAACACAATCTGGGGACAAAAGGAATGAACTATAGTATTTAGCACTGAAAAAAAAAAAAAAGACAGAGGGCTGCATCTTACCATCCTCCATAGGCAAAGAGACCACTGTACAAAGCTAACACGATGTTCCCCACGCCTACTTTTGTGCCTTCGAAGGAGTGCTCAGGAGTCAGGTTTGTCACATCACCTGCAGAAAACAAAACCAAGACAGGATCGTTGCAGACGGCCTGTGAACCCCGAGGGCCTTTGTGGGCACCGAAACAGAGAAACCTGAAGGCAAAAGCTGCTCTTAGGGTACTTAATTATCACGCTGACGCACTTCGGGTTATGCTAGAGAGCACGTGCATGTATTTCTATTGGGCTGATCCCTCCAGTTTTACAGTGCTTAATTCATCCAGAGCAACACACCAAATAAGGAGCCCCAAATCCACTTGTCTCCAGCAACTGGCCATTACTGACACCTCAAAACTTTCTCACACTGCAACGTGCTGTCACCGAGGTAATCTCCCAGATATCTTCTCCCCATGAAGAAAACATTCTGGGGACCTTCCTGCTGGAAGATGCTATGCAAACAGATATTGTCACATTGTCCTCTCAACTGAAAGCTGCTTTCATTCGATAAAAACCCCAGGATTTCCTCCACTTCCACCAGCCACCCAATAAAGCAGAAACCCAGGATTTCCTCTAGTCCCACCAGCCACCTGATAAAGCAGAAGGTTGTGGCAATCCCTTTGATTGTGGGAAGTCAGGTTCTTTGGGGCTTGAATATCAGAAGTTAGCTTCTTTAGGACTTGAATATCAAAAGTTCCTGTTATGTACCTGCTTTTGAAATAAAAAGCCATAAATAGACGACTCGATTGTACCTTTGGTAAGAACTCTCCCGGAGCAGCCAAGGGTTTATTTATTTTGCTTTAAAATGCTCTGCAGTTGTTTTGTTCCCTGCCTTTTGATGTGGAGCCTGGGTGCAGGCCTGGGATGGCGAAGCCACGCTCCCCTCCCCGGACCCAGCACTCCCCTCGGTGAGGACAGAAGCGGGGAGCGAGGCCGGATTCGGTAGGGCTCCTTTGCATCCAGGGAGCCCTGTCGAAGCCCATGTGATTCCTCTTAGGGCATAGATCTTTACTAATCGCCCCGAGAAACTGCATCACATGGCAGTCAGCAGGGCCCGGAGCTTAACCCTTCATCTCTTAGCACAAGGTACCCAAGACGTGCATGCGGGGAAAGGAGAGGGATGCGAACATACCAGGCATTTTTCGTCTGGATGGCTTTCCTTCCCATCTCACGCTGGACACCTATGCCACCAAAAGCCACTTTTGCAGAGGGCGGGTAACAAATATGGACGCATGGCCCTTTTAATGCCTCGCTCTCATCTTTCTAGGGGTGGGAAAGGGGGACTTTTCCCGATGGCACTATCGGTCTGGTCTGCTGGTACATTTTTATTCTGTCAGGCTTTGCAAGGGACTGCTCCAAATCTGTGCCAGTGACACGGAGCTTCCCTGTGCGCATGGGAGAGCTACATCTTGTCTTGCCCCCTCTCTACCCGACCCTCCAGCTCTATCCCCAACCCCTCCATCCTGGGCATTGTTCCCTTCACCTCCTTTCTCCCTTCTGCTCCTGCTGAGTTGTAACCAGGGAAAAAAAAGATATTCCCTAACACAGCATGCAAAATGCCCTCTGCTCACAAAGCTACCCAGGAAACCAGCATCCCTCTGCCTTCTTCCCTGGCCAGTTCCTATCCCATTTGCAAGGGGGGTATGAGCTGCAAAAGAGCCAGGACGACCACAACAGCTCACGCTGTTGCTCATCCGCAGGAAACCCAGCGGAGTTATGTCCAGCAGGTTTGCAAGGCTCTACTTGTCCCGATCCCACTGCAGATTGCAGTTCTCCACCGGTGTTGCCTTGTCCCTCTCTCCCAGCGCCTCCTTGCACTAGGAAGGTCTCTTCTGAATCTACCCTGGGATATGCTGGTTGTTCTTAATGCCCCTTTGGCCAGTTAATCTCCTTAGCAAAACGCACCAACTGTTTTTAAAAAGTGAGGTTAGAACACGTACATCAGAGTGTAACAGGAAAGCCAGGAAATGCAAAGAGACCGACATAATGCTGCCAGTTTAACCTTAATTCCTGGCTTATAGGTTCAGTCATATAGTCTTAATTTAGCATTAATGCCCTGGCCTGGCTGTGAGTAAAAAGGCTGAGCCGGAGGTGGGTGTGCACAGTATCACATTCTGCTGGATCCCTCGGGCTCAGCTTTCCTGCGTTTATTTTCTGCCCCTCCTGAATAATTACCAGTCTAGTTCTTTCCAGGTCTTTTGTTATGGGAATAAGACACAGTTTTTGTTAACAGTGACTGTAATTAGCTACTGGAACAGCACACGGATGGACTACGAGACCAGGAGAGCTCTCCAGGCGTTTCAAAGACCCCTTGGGACATCTTTTCTCAGAGGTCTGCTCGAGCTCTGCCAGTAGCCCAGCTGGCACCCAGGCAGAGGGAGCACCACCTTTGCCACATCGGGAGGATGCTCTGATCTGGAAGGAGCGAGCACACAAGCAGCATCGCACCGTGGGCCCACACCTCCATTTCTTATCCACAACTGGACACCAGCTTCCACCAAAAGTCTCTTTCTGTTTGTCACAGGCAAAAAGCTCTCAGGCCAAACGTTCCTTTTCCTGAGGCACCTGCGGGTTTCTCTCTGTGCCTTCCCAAACCTCACACAGAAACCGTGCGCTGGTGCCGCCGAGGAAGGGCTGAACTGCCGCCCTCGCCCAGCTGGCCAGGAGGGGAGGAGAGCATGGGTGGTCACCAGACCGAAACCATGTGCCTGGGTTCAGGATGCCGCCAGCTGCTTGGGAACCGCGGGCATCTTCAGCCTCTGGGCAATGAAGGGTCCAAGCCCGATTTGGTGGCCTGCTGGGCTGTACAGACACTTTGGCCGTGTGTCAGGAGGACTGCCTGTCCCCCAGGACGCACGAGCAAAGAGGAGGGAAAGGCAGCACTGAAGTGAAGAAAAGAACACAAAGCCTGGTACTTCATTACACGGTGGGTGGGCGGGGGTGATGAGTGATGGACGGAGGGATGGATGGGTGGGACATAACTATTTACTCGCCAGCCTCTCCCTTGCACCCGCTGCCGCACACACCTAACCCATCTCTCCAAGGCACTGAAATGGAGCCACCGGCAAAGGAGCGGCAAGTCAGCATGGAGGCAGCCAGGAGAGGAGAGTAGGTAGGAAGGAGGGGGCTTTTTGTTCCTCCTCAACACTCGAGAGGCTGACACCTCGCTGCCCTCTCCCTGCCTCACCTAGCAAGAGTCGTAGCTCTCCGTAAACTTGCAGCAAGTTGCTAAACTTCACGTCTTTATGCTCCCACGGTAAAATTAATTTAGCAACACGTCAGAACACAATTAAACAACCGGAAGAGCTCAGATCTAGCTCTTCCCGCTGCAAGGGGACAAGCTCGTAGTCTCAGGTGTCCACTTGATGCCCCTTTGCCGTGATGTTTTCTTCTATCATGCTTTATGGCTTCCTGGTTGCATGAGAGGAGCCTGGGCTCCTTAACAAACACGCCTCAAAGAGCACATCCCAGCAGAGCAGCCGTCCTCTCCCACCATCACCACAACAAGGCTCGGTCCCACCCTGCCAGCTAGCGGATCACCAGCAAGATAATAATTTGTGCCCGCCAGCCATGCCTTTACAGGCATAATTGGCACCACGTTAAGACATCCTGCGGCAAAAAAGGCAAGCTCCAGCAGCGATGCTGGAAAGGCATCCCAGATGTCTTCCCACAGGGGCCAAGTTGTAAAACACAGGGGGTGAGCTCTGACTGTACCCGCAAATCCGCAGAACAGAAACACATCACACAAAGATACCTCCCCTGCTGCAGAGGCCACGGAGCTGCACCGGAGGCTGAGAAAGCATCCAGGAAGCACCACGTGCCCCCCTCATTCTTACCCTCACCCACTGGTGCTTGCTGCTGGCCCCAGCTGGAGACTGGGGACACCGGGTAGGTGGTCCAGCACCATCACTCTTACCTCCCTCCTCTAATACAAGTGCTCGTTGGGACCTGCTGTTCAACATGGAGGTACGAACCTCAGTTCCAGACACTCTGCCTGAATCTTTCAAGCCTGAATTTGCGATTCAAGCCTCCAAGACTCCGGAGGTTTGAACTGCAGGCTTTGGATCGAATCAAGGGTTACAGATCTGCAGGTGAGGCTGCCAAGCTCGGCCTCGATTGCTCCCACGGAGCGAGAGGTCCGTAAGCGAGAGCATCCCGGGCAAAGGCGCGCTCTGCCCACCCTCCCGGCTCCCCCGTCCTCCCCAGCCCACGCGGCCGCTGCTGCTCTCGAGGCAATGCCCTGCCCGTGCCCGGCACCCCGGCGATCCGAAACCTGGTTTGAACTGGCTGCTCAACTGCACTCTGCTCTACAATTAACCAAATTAAGGTAACAAGCTCTGACATAAACCCCATTTGCTGATCTCGCCAGCTGCCAAGACTCTGGTAATTGCGCCGGCAAGCGATGGGTCACCTGGGGCCTTTCTGCGGGAGGGACCTATTTCGGGTCCATGCACTGCGTGTTCAGACCCTTTCTTTGAAAAATGTTCATTTGCTCCCCGGTCATGTCCATTCTGGTTATAACAGCAGAGCAATCTTCTCTTGCAGAAAGCATTTAATGATAATTAAATATTTTTAACTTGCCTAAACATCGAGGAGAGGGAACACAGCCATCTAGAGAGCTCAGCGAGAGAAGAGGGGGCTCTCGGCACATCATCTCGCTCGTGGAGGAAACCAAGCCAGGGAAAAATGTGTTGTATATATGAAAAACCCCAGAGGAGAAGATCCGCTCAGCTGTTGAGCCATTTCCTGAGAAAAGCAGCAATAGTTCAACCAACTGAGTCAGAAAAACAAGACGGCGAGAAACACACAGGGGCCAGGGTTAGGAGAGCACCTCTGGCAGCTCGTGGCTCCCCAGGAAATGCGCGCTCGGTAGCCACATAAGGTGTTTGCTCCTCTCCGATCGCTGCCGCTCTGCAGGCAGCTTTGCATTAAGCAGTTTTGAACAGTAGCTATTAAACGTGGGTCCCGTCGCAGCTGAGTTTATGGGTCTGAAAGACACCACCAGAAAGCTTGGATCAGCAGAGAGGCCATCCAAGGAGGAGCCGGAGCTCCCGAGTTACGTCCTTGGTTCTCACCACCAGCTGTGGACAGGCTATGACACTTCCCCTCATTTCAACGGCTTCCTTCTGTTTTACGGAAAAGCTCCTCTCCCCTCCCAGTGCTGGGAAGCTTTGGCAATACTATTTCTCCTCCAGGGTGAAGCCAAGGGTCTGGGCTCCTGGAGTCACTCCACCCCACACGCTACTCGAGCTTCACAACTCCTCCTTTTGCAACGGTCCACCAGGACACTGCTGGGGCCAGAGAGCCTTTTGTTACCCTTCCCACCTCCTCCGCACCCTGCTGGTATCACCAAAAGAAAACTTTTTCCCCTCCCTCCTCCTAAGCAAACACCTCCTGATTTTCACAGCCTTCGTGCCCGCCAGCATAACGTTTGCTGATGAGAAATAAAGCAAAGCAGCAGACCCAGCGGCGGCGGCGGCACGAGCCCTGGAGCGATGCGCGGCACGCAAAATGCCGTGTCTCCTCCGGCAGCCAGACAGCACAGAGGCAGCGCAGAGACCCTGGACGGACAGGGGGCCTTTGATCCTTCGTACAGCGTGGAAAGGTGTGTCCTAAATGCCCCTACATCCACCCCTACCAGGGCAGATTAACAGCAAGGTGCAAAGCCTCAACAAACCACCCAGTGGGTTTCCAGCCGCTTGTTTTCTTTCTTTCCAAGTCCGCGCAACAGGTTCAGTCCACATCCATAGAAACTTGTGATCCAGAACGACAAACAAGAACGAGCCACCTGACCGGGCTCTGGAAGGGCCAACCAGAGCCAACCAGCTTGACGTGCAGGACAGCCAAGAACATTTGGGGAGGGCGGATCCTCCTGCCTGTCACCCACACCTCTAGCACCACCGGCAAGGCCATCGCTTTCAGCCCAGCAGTTGAAGGCTGTGGGAAAGGTTCGATATAAAATCGCAAGCAATAGCACACGTGTACACACACACACACACACACGGAGCTATTGACTGCTCTGGTACACCTTGGGCACGAATGACTGCTTCTGCTGCTGCACCCAAAGATATGAGAGAGAGAGACAGGCGATCCAGACAGAAATGCAAAGAAGCAAATACCAAAGTATTAGCTGCTCTCTCATTAAATACGTCTGCATTGCTGGGATAGCTGGACTTGGAAAAACGAGAAGCCAACAGAGCCTTTCATGTCAGCTGCCTTAAAACACAGCCAGCCCACAACCGTGGTGAGCAGGGTCCCCTGCGGCAGGTCTGGGATGTGCTCCTCAGCCTCCAACGCACGGCACCTGCCTCGGTCCAGCTTAGCATTTGCCTGTTCATCCAGGATACCAAAACCGAGCAACACGCTACAATCCACAGCTCCTTGGATAAAGCAGCCTTTCAGATGTCAAGGCACGTTTCCACCCTGAAGAGTTAAGGCAGCTACGAGCCTCCATATGCAACGTTAAACAAACAGCAGCTCCCATCATCGTTAAAGGCCAAGCTTCCAGCGTGTGCATGCAGAGCCGCTCAAACTCACAGTGATCAGAACAAGAAGTGCAGGTCACTGACCGACTGCTTCTGTATTTTGGATTTTGTTGTTGTTGTTATTAAATGCATTTTATTTCTTTTTGGACAGGTGACACCGCATTTGTAAAACGCAGAAGCCCCAGCACGACGAACTGCGTCCTTGAATCTGTAATTGCCAAAAATTTTCTGGGCAGAGAGGGCAAGAAAAGAATTGTCTGAGCAGAAATGAATCACTGCTGACTCCAAACCAGAGCAGGCAAGCTGCGTAGCACGCTGACCTGCCATGCCCACCCGGCCCCAGCATTTGCATTCACCTTTGGCAGGAGAAGAAATCAAAGATTAGAGAGCGAGCGGCCCATAAAACATAATTGTGTTGTATCAACTCTCCAGCGTTAAGATGCCTGATTAATCTCCAACATGCGGTTGGTATGATTTAGAGGTGCAGGATGCTGGCAGCTTTCCCAGCCTCCTTGTTCGTGCTCTCCTCCGGCGCAGTCTTCCACTCTCCATGTGCTCCGTTGAGTATGGGGAGCGCAATAGCTTTCCTTCAAAGCTTACGGCTGGAAAATCATGTTATAGTGGCATTTCTGAATGCCGGCGTAACAAGAAACAGCACGGGCAGCTGCAGGGCACACTTTTCTTGCAATCTTTTGTGCACGAGCCTCAGCCCCAACTTGCAGGGACACACCGAAAAGCTTGAAGGACGTTTATTATCCATAGGCTTTGCCTCCTGCCTGCCAAAGAGGATCTACAGCGCGAGTTAGTCATGGGCTGGCTGGGTGAACACCCATCTGGTTTGGCTTTGGGCTCCAAACTCACCTACAGCTCCACCAACAGTAGATTCTCGTGTCCCGGGTCGTGTCCTAGAGCCAGTCCCTTGGGTGAGCTGGTCCCTCCGGGCACAGACACCAGCCCAACGGCCACCCTGCTGCGTACGGCAACCCACAGTGTGCACGAAGACACTGCTGCATCTGCCCTCCGTTAGCAAGTCACGGCTGATGTGGCAGGAAATAAATTAAAAAAAAAAATCAATCGAAAACAAACTCCTAAACATCAACCTGCTAGTCAGGTTCGCTCTCAGGTTCGCCCCATGGACACAAGAGGTTACGAGCCCAGGTCCAGGCAAAACTTGTGGCAGATTTCTTCAGCTATGGTAAGTGCTCATCCATCTCTGGATGGCCTCGCGTGACTAAGCGTAGGTACAAACCCACGATAATTCAGACAACGACCACTCTTGTTTCCCCTTAGTATCCCTGTGCCATTGTGCTTTGAGGCCTGAGGGAGCCCGAGACCGTAATTACCGGCCACGGCATTAAGTTTTGCAGAGCAGCCCTGCCCTCCCCACGCTCGCAGCTCTGCCCCGGCCCTCGCTGCTCGCAGAGCTCATCCGCTCGGCCCCCGGGGCTCACTCCACATCTGGCTCAAGGGGCGTTTTTTGGGACGTTCAACTGACGTTGCCACTGGCAGCAGAGAAGAAAATCTGGGAGGAAAGGAAGAGTGAGTAAACTTTCCCTCCCTCAGGTCTTTCTTAATCATGGGATTTTTCAGAAGAAAAGGCAAAGAAAAAAGTTTTGACCGGGAACTAGCAAAATAGCCCTCACAGAGACAGACAGACACCCAATGGTCGTTTCCTAGCAAGAGACAAAGGGATAAATCAAAGTAGTACCCAGATGCGCACCCCCCCCCCCCCCCCAGTGCCAAGGTGTTGCCTCGCACCTGGAGTCCTTCAGTTGTATTTTTAGGAGGCTTCACAGACTCGCTAAGCACACATTAATGACTGAAGGTTTGAATCTTCATTTGGGCACTTTCAGAAACCCTCCCGTGTCGAGTTCAGAATTTGCCAGCCACAACTACACCTCTAAACACCATTTTACGCAGAGCAAATGATGCTGGGGTGAGAGGTGCCAGCGCTGGCTGATGTTGTACACATCTATTTCAAGAAAAAAAAAACAAGATTAAAACCAAACCTCTCTGCCTAGTCTAAGCTCTCCACGGCAAAAGTCTGAAGTTAAACCTGCCTATTTTGTCCTTAATTCACCCCGTGCTTGTTCAGCAGATGCAACTCTGCCGGTCTCTGACAAGCCCGATGAAGGGAGTGAGAATAATGCTGCTGCCATCAAACAGGCGCTCGAGGCACCGCAGGCGAGAAATTTAAGATCAGAAAATCAGGCATTAAGAAGGAAAAGGGACAATAAGTTCAATAAAAATAATTCAATAAAATGAGTGTTAAATTCTATTTCCCTAAGTCCCAAATGCCCAATTCTTTTTTTTTTTTTTTTTTTTTTTTTTTTTTTAAAGCAGAAGTGCTGGTCGAGGAATCGCAGCGAGGGCTGGAGCCCAGCGCCGCAGCCAGGAAAGGCACCTCGCTGCTTGAGCTGCCCAAGGGCAGATAAACATTTACGAAACCCTAGGACATCAACAACAGAAAAGAATATATCCAAAACGTGTCCGTAATATGGTATTTTTAGAATATTTTGGACATAAAAACCTTTCCTGAATTTCCTCACGTGTAAAAAGCATGAGTGTGTCCTTAAAGATTAACACCTTTTTTTTTTTTTAACCATTTCATGCCCAGGTTACTTTTTAAGGCACTGTGAGGTACAGGGTGACCGGGTATGCAAAGGACAGCTGCAGACCTAACCACAGACCTCTCTGTCACACCCAGCACAGAAAACATCCCCGAAACCTGCACAGCCGCCATCCAAACCGGCTGCACGCTCTAGTCCCAAGCATCCTGCTCAGCAGGTCAAGAATACAGCCAAAAATTACCCAGAGGCAGCTGGACAGAAGGCAGTTTGTGAGAGCTGGTAAAACAGCAGACCCAAAGATAAACCCAGTTTTTGTAAGAGCGGAGTGAAAAAAATCCTGATCGTGCCTACGCTGTAAATTCTTTATACTACTTAAGTCCTACAGACTGGTAGGCTGTACATTTGGGGGTCCATATATAAGGTTTTACACACTAATACACTAAGTCCAGGATACTGAACTTTTAAAGCAACACAGCTCTAGCCCCACAAAGGCTTTTAAAAGTGTAACTTTTGTATTAGTAAAATAATTGCATCCCAAGAGGGTCAGCTAGACTGAGTCAACTTTCAAGTAGTTGAAGGGCTGTCTCATTAGGAAACCAACTTCTACCCTCCTTCTGAAGTTTCATGAAAGAAGTGATGTAAACCAGCTGTCCACAGAAAGATCACAAGGAAACGCTACTTTCTGTGTGGCAATATTGCCACATATTTCTTTGTCTTGAGATGTTACTGCTTTTCTGAAAATAATGAAAATATCCAACGGAAGGATAGAAAGAAAAAAGCCAAAAGCGGAAGGCGCGAGGTCAATGCAGAGAAAGACATACTTCTGTGAAGTCTCAGAAGTTCCCACATTTGAGCAAGAAACTGTAGTATTGCTCCTCTTCTCTGTTTATGGATACTGTAAACATCAGCCAGCAATGGGGCAGTAACCATCAAAGCACTGCTGGGCACTATCCGCAGCGTCGTGGGAACACACCACCCCTTCACCACTGAAACTGCAGCCCCGGACAAACCAACTTGGTGTGTATTTCACCCCAATAAAGACTGAGTTTGCTGCGCTGGCAGTGGTAAGAGTCCTCTTTGTCCAAAGAGCGTTGGACCTGGTACAAAAGAAAACACGGGCACACGGAGGAGCCGTAAAGGCTGTGGTTATGTATGGGACCCAGCATCACTCACCTACTCAGAGGTTAAACAGGCTTTTAGAAAAAAGTTACCCATTTAAAAGCGTCAGCACTTTAGAAGACTGGGTCTGTCGTATCTCACCTGCAGAAGATCCAGCAACCCTGTACTGTACGGCTCCGGCACAGCGCAGCCCCACAGAGCACAGGCACGGAGGCTTCCAGGTGCACCAGGTTTGGCCCCCTGCTCCAAGGCAGCTTCAACTCACTGAAACTATTCCCGAGAGGTGTTTATTAACCCGCTCTTGCGAATCTCCAGTGAGACAGCCTCCCCAGACAATCTACTTGAGCTCTACATTACAGTTAAAACTGTTTTTCTAATGGCTAATTTCCCTTGCCTCGCAGCTTGCACCCATCATTTCTTGTCCCAATGAAGACAGAGATCAGTGCAGCACTTTCCCACTTTCAGCATGCTTTAAGTGATACTAGTATGCTCTTCTTGAAGAAAAAAGAAGGGGGAAAAAAAAAAAAGAAACACAGTTTCTTGATGTGTCCCTGCTACATAAAAGCACCAATTTACCTGGCACGATTTAAGGAAAAGTTGAGAAAGTTGCAAAATGTACATGTAAGCTAAGGAAGGGCATATGAAAGGAGCTTGCACATTCTTAAGGACTTACCAGAGAGCTTGCAACTTCCATAAGGAGATTAATAAAATCCATGCTAGGCCACAGGCAGAGTCCCGGGCGGTATGTTGTAACATAGGAACGCAGACAAGCAGTAGCGCGCCACTTAGGACACGGCGTAAACACGGGCTTTGTGAGGAGCATCCTCTGCAGGTCCCAAGGTTCCCACTCTGAACCTGCCTGCTTTACGTGGAGCGTTGTGTGCGCAGACAGGAAGAGAAGGTCTTTGCCTTCAGATCTTATCGTCTGCCTATTGCTTTTGATCTCGTTACCTTTCACTCGGTCTGAAGGGGCCAGGTGGTTTCGCAGGGAAATAAACATCACATGAAACGAGCTCTACTGCAAGGTGCGCACAAGCCATAGTTGTACCTCTCCAGACCGACAAAAACTCGAAACTGTGCTTCATAGGAGGTAAAACTCTTCTGAGACAGAAGAGTATAGGATGGTGGGTTTTTTTGTACACAAGACTGAAATCTCTTATTGGTTACAGATATAAGTCAATGGAAATATCACATATTTATACCTGAGGAACCAGGGCAGAAAGTGGTCCACCCTCAACAAAAGGACAAAGAGAACAGTACGAAGGGAGGGAACGTGATTCTGAAGAAGCAAATTAAGATTATTACCAGCAAGCAAAACACAATTGTAACAACCTTTTACTGGTAAAATGTTAAAGAACTAACAGAGATTTATGTTTACTGATCCTTTTCCTTCTAAGAGAGGAAAAAAAAGTTCAGCAAAGCAGCCTGGGGAGATATAAAGAGGAAGGAGGTACATTTTGTGATAAGCCTTAAACAATGTTCCTGTTGAGCGTAGGCACTGAGCTGGAAGAAAATAAAACCTCTGATAAAGCAAGAAATTCTGCAAAGACAGCACTGGCTCCCATAGCTGAGGCAGGAACCAAAAAGACCCACGTGCACACACGAACAGGCACACACACTTGCCAGTACAGGGACAGAAGCAACTATCTATAGACTTTTATCCACATTTAACAAATAAGGCCTGTACTGTTCCCTAAGCAAAGCTTATTTTCACAAAATTTGCACACACACAAAAAAAAAAAGCACGCAATAAATTTTGTCTGTGTAAATTATTTAATCAGATGGGTTTGGAACAAAATATCTCCCTGAGTTTGAGAGGATTTTAAGCGTGCATGAAGCAAGCAAGCAGAACCACCAGAATATTTGTTTTATCTTCTCATTTTTATCTCCCAGTTGACAGACACGCGTGCTAGTGTCAGCTGAGAGCCCTGATACCGCTGCTCATCATGTGCTTTCCACAGCCTTGCCTGCCCCAGGCGTCCCTCTGCGACCCCGTGGACTCGACCAGGACATTCCATACCTGAGGCGGGAGGAAGGGGACCGTGCAGGTGCACTTGGTGAAAGAATGAAAATTCCTGGGGGTTGGTTTGCCCACACAGATAATTCTCTTCTAGCAAATGGCCACGACCAGCCACCAGCTACAGAAAAGACTTCCGAGAGCCATCGCACCAAAATTTTCCTTCCCTGTAGACTTGGCAATCTCGAAGCGAGAGGCTGCACAGTGACTGAATTAAGTGGAAAAACCCTTGGGCGGTATATGCTGGGTGCCAGTAGCGTGAAATCCAGCATAACTTCAGCGAGGTAAGTACAAAATCTTACAGAAACGCACAAAAGCACTCAGCCCTCCACAAAGCACGAGCTGGAAACAGCGCCCAAGCACGCACGAGAACAAGAGATGCTTGCAAAGCGCTTCTGGTAGCTCTGAAACACTTGGGTTAGGGCTCCTGGGCTTTAGCCCCAATTCCCAGATCCTGCTTTAACTGCGCACCTCCTTCGCGAGAAAAAGGAAACGTACTCACCCTTCGCAAGCTGCACGAAGCCGAGAATGATGATGAGAGCCAGCGCCAGCAGTTTTGCCGCAGCAAAGGCATCCTGGACACGGGTGGCAGCTTTCACGCTGTAACAGTTCACTGCTGTGAGGAGCACTAAGGGAAAGAGGGACAAGGGGAGACACATCAGTTTTCAGCGAAACACGTAAAACGCAAAACAAATGATGACGAATTGGCCTTTGCTTTTTTTTTTCTTTTTTTTTTTTTTTTTGCTAAAACTTAAAGCGAACACGAAGAGTCTCTTCCTAAAATAGCAACTTTTCAAAAGCAAGGCTCCGCAGCCACGCGCTTCTCTGTTCTGTCTTTCGTTCTGGCAACAGGTGGTTTGAACAGTGCATGTACTCCTTGGGACAAGGAACTGCCCTGCTGTAGTGGAAAGTACTCTTCTGAGGGCGTATAAATAAAAAAGCGGTTACCGCAGCCATGAGCATCAGCTGCGATCCCTGTTAAAGTCAATCCAACGTAATGCTGCCGTTGTGTGCAAACACCGTAGAAATGTCAGGGCAAATTTCCAGAGCTGATATATGGTTATTCGTGTAACAATAGCACCTAAAAGGCTATCGGGGCCACACCGCGCTGCCCACTGCATAAATATAAAGGAAGAGACATCCTTGTCCCGACCCATTCGGTGAGTGCGTGACAAACAAGGTCTGCAGGTCAGCGGCACAGCCGGGAAGAGAAACCGGATCGAAGGAAACCCTCATCCTCTGCTTGACCCGCTGGACCAGCGGTGCCAGGGACGGTCCGGCAGGCTGCCAGAGATGCTCACCAGCGCAGCGACAGCAGCGAGGGCTGCACAGAACGGGGCAGTGCAAGGGCTCAGATCTGCCATGGCTGCTCTCCTACTTGACTACCCTGACTCCTCGTGCAGCATTTTGGTTGCCCAGAAGCTCCCACCACATACAAGTTGCCCTGTGGTTAATGCAACTAATGAAACCTAATTTCCTACATTTTTTTGCCCTGTTCCCCCATCGCCTTCCTCTGTATTGCCCGCTTCTGCCACTAATTCAGTGTGACACTCCTAGGAGGTGAGGGACAGCATGAACGAGGGCTTGTCTAAAGCCACGCAGCCACTGATGGGCCAAGTTTCACCTGCTTCGGAGAAAATAATGGCTAAAACCTTTACTGCTCTTCCAGATCACTTACTATTTTCGTGCCCTGCTCACTCCCCACTCCCCAGAGCCTCTTGTTTGTTATAGAGACGGGCAAATGTCACGCAGAGAATGACAGTGCCCCACGTGCTGGATGCCCTCCCCTCCTCCTCCTCCTCGCACCGAGCCACCCCTCGCTGCCCCCTTTGCCAGCTTGTCACCAGCCCCCGGAGCCAACCGGTCACCGAGCGGCTCGGGGAGGAGCGGATCTAAAACTTTCCTCGTGAGCCGGAGGCTTTTCCCAGCGGGATCCTTTCCCACTCAGGTTGCAGCTTGTATTTTTACTCTGCAGGAGCCAGGCAAGTTTTTCTAAAGCTGGTGCAAGGGCAGAGTTGGGCAACCGCTGCTGCTCTCTTACGGGACGTGCTAGAATAAAACCTGGCTACTGCCTTCCTCCATCTGCCTGTCACCCGCTTCCTTTCCAGGCTGGCCGCTGCCCTCCTGCAAAGGCTCTTTCCCACATTCCGCAGCTCATTTTCACAGGACCCCACTGCCTCAACCGGAGCCAAACAGCTGCTCCTCAAAACGCTCAGCTCGGATGCAGATCACCCTCTCCTGAGGTTACCGGTTAGGTCCACACTCACAGTTTAAAGCCCAGAGCCTTTGATGTAGATATCTCAGCCTCAATCAAACCCGCAGAGATACAAAGGGGATCAGCAGCACCTTCATCAGGTCACCAATCTCTCCAGGAGACTGCCAGTGGAGACTCTGGCCACAAGCCTGTCCCCATGGGGCTGAGCCACACGGGGTGCTTCAGAACGGGGTGGGAAGGTGATGGATAAAGGTGGGAGACAGAAATACCAGCAGTTGTATGGCTTGGTTACCACCCAGCAAGAGCACCCAGTGCCTTCAGACCCTCAACACATGCTGAGCATCACAGGGAAAACCACAATGCACCCCTACTCTGAAGCAAGGTTACCTCCCAGCGACACACTGCTGCCCCGCTGAGCGTACCCACACGTGCACGCAAAGGACGCGAGTGCCAGCACACCACGTGCTCGCTAGCCCACCTCCAACGTGAGACGGTGGCACGGGACGGGCAGTGCGTTGTCTTTGCTCTCCGGCTTGTTGGCAGGACCACGCACCAGAGCAGCTCACATCTCATCAGCTCGGAGCAAAGGCGCGTTCCCGCAGCCTCACGTTCCCTGCCTCCCAGCAAGGGCACGATAAACTGCGAGCTCAGAGATAAAACCACGGGAGGAAGAAGGAGTATTTGGGCATTTAAAGGGTCTTACTGGCTCACTGCCACCCTGCGTCCTGCCCTGCCTGTGAGAAAGAACCGCCCTGGTAAGAGTTCAGGCAAACGCAGGCAGAGCCCATGCCAGAGCTGGGAATAGCCCTCCCGGAACATTACGGGCATGGATGGGCTCAGACGTACCCACGGGCTGGGCTGGCTTCAGAGAGATCGGTCTTCAGGGACCGCAGTATCTGTGTCCGACAGCAACGATTAAACTGTGCGTCTTTGCCGAGAGCGACCGGACTTCCCGGTGACTCAGAGCACACGCAGGCAAGAAGGGGGACGAGTTGCATCATTCATTCACAGGGGTCTGAGAGCCCGCTACGGCCACGGCACAACAGCAATATGCATCAGGCTGAGAGGATTTAAGGGTTCCATACGTTCCTCAGCTAAAGGCTGCTTGTAGGGGGTCTTTAGAAAGGGAAGAGCAAAGCCAGTCCCAGTGCAGGATCCCAGAATACGATGCCTGCTTTCAGGACCATTGGGTCCCTGTCCCCTCAGCCCCTAGGATCTAGTGTCATCCCAATACAAGAGCGCTTAAAGTCTGGAGAAAGTAAAGAGTTGGACATCTTCGCAAAGAACAGCACGTGATGCAATATACCTCACAAGAATGAAAGCCAGAAGTAAATAAGGAATTTCAAACTAACTTTTTTTTTTTTTTTTTTTTGTATCATGCCTTTCAAGCCCCTTTGGGGGTGTCTGGACATTTGGGATGGGCGAGACCGAACTGACCCAGAGCTGTCTTCATTGGGAAGGACACCCCTGCGGGCTCTCGCACAGGTCCCGGGGCAGCGCGAGCTGGGCTTTGGCTGGCCTGCTTCGGCACACGGACAAAGACAAGCGGTGAGGAACCGTGCCGAAAAAACCCGCCACACCACCTCCCCCAAACGTAACCCCCTGTCCCAGGGTCCCTCCAGCCCGTGCTGTTCAGGGCAGATATGGTGTATCTAATTAGAAAGACACGGCGTGCCCAGGCTTGGAGGCTTTTCAGCATCAAGCAGCGGGCCAGCACTATCGGCGGTTTGCAGGGTCACAGCTCTGTCATCCTGCAGCAAGATTGCGATGTATCTGCTCCAACCAGTATGCTAAAAGGGACATTGTCCGCATATACAGGGGAGGAGAAAACAAAGGTTAGCAAGATCAACTTACAGCCTGTCTGTGTTACAGCGGGAGGAGAGGGGGAAAAGAAGAAAACAGTGAAATATCACCAAGCACAGGTCACGATTCATTTACTATTCACCTCCAGTGAATCCTAACGGGGAGGATGGGGAGGCAACAGAGGATCCAGGATTCACTTCGACCAGCGATTACGCTAAAAATAAAACTCTCCTTGTTTACAGAGGGATATTTAAAGGATGAGCTAACGCATCTAAAAGCACACTTTCCCCGTTAGTGAAGACAGCCCTTAGAGGTGTGACAGTGACATTCCCTTCCCCATTTAGGCATTCTGCTTCTTTGACAATAGCTGCTTCTGCCTCCACACTAAATACTGACTTACTCAGGGCCGTTTTTCATGTTCTGGTTCTGTACGGAGTCTGCTGGACGGACCGTGGGATGGCAGTGGTGTACATAAAAGGCAAAAGCTTTCTACACAGTTCAAAACTGAAAAGCAGTGGAAGCTTCCGTATTCAGCCCTTAAAAACATATCGGTGCCAGATAAGCAGGCTCCATAAAAATAAGAAAACACTTGGGGCCAGAGACCCTGAACAGGGCTGAGAGCTTCTTCCACGCCAGTCATGATTCAGAGCCCTTCAAGTCACAATTTCTCCGCTTCACTTTTCCCACCGTGAAATAATATTTGTCTTTCCTCAAGGAGGGCGGTGGAGTTACTACACTTAAATGCTTTCAACGTAGCTAAAAAAAAACATCCCCAGTCTCACCCACCAGAAAGAATCTTACAGACACCAAGACGAAAAGACAGACCAAGTACTTTTTCAGTAAAACTCCAAGACGAATTCCAGTGGCTGCTCAACTTCCCAGGAGACCAGAGGGACGGGCTTTCTTAAAGCAGAGAGTTTTATTCCTTTGATCCGAGATGCTACCCTGCAAAGCAGGGGCTGAGGGACTCCTCCTGGCACCGCTCCGTTCACCTCGGATGAACCGCTCCACATGAACAACGGGGAAAAGCTGCACAGTCACAGCTTTACTATAAATCAGGGCAATGATACAGTGCAGGGAACGATCAGACGGCGCTGCCCTAATTTCTCCAGCACCTTTCCTAAGGCTACAGCCGCTGGCCATTGTCAGCGGCCAGCTATGCAGCGAGGCAGACCTTTAGCGTGACCCATTGGGGCTGTTCTCAGGAGTCATTCTAGGAATACGGATTTCGGCACGACCTGACGTGACACAGTCTGTCTGATCCAGCAGCCCCTCTCCAAAGGCTTTACATAATTGGGATAATAGGCGCTAGAAAGCGGCAGTGATTGCAGATGTAGGAAGGGGTACTTTTATTTATTTACTTATTACTTCTGGCAGAAGCAGGAAAGGTACTGGGTTTTGCCTGCTGCAGAGAGAACATGCTCACAAGGTGCTGTTCACCCCTTCATCTCTTCTGGTGAGAAGGTGAGCTTCATTTCAAGGTACTCGAGCCAGAGGGGAAGCCAGAGGCTTTCAAAGAGACATTTCACTTTGTAAAGGCAACAGCGGGTCCAGCTTCAATTATTTACACTGTCCTAGCAGTCCCAGCTTGCTTCAGGCATGTCACTGAACCTGCTCCGCTGGCACCCACCTGCACAGGCAAGTCATTTCCCCATTACTGATAGGAACCAAGGATAAACTAATACAACATAGGACCCAGAACCTTGTCACCACCCCCGCCCCCCCCCCTTACATTTTGTGGGCACATTCCTTTGATCTCCCGGTCCCGAGTTCCAATATCCCTCCCAAACATGATTTCTAGGTGACAGCAGAAATAAATGCTTACGAAGCAGACGTAGAAAGGGATCCTGCCAATCCCCGCGTACAACGAGACCATGACGAACACGCTATATGTAACAACAGCTCCTGTGTCTACAAAGGAAAGGCAGGATGTAGTAAAGCCGCCCTGCGGGCACGTGGCTCTGCCCAAAGCAAACAGTGTGTGAATGGAGCCCTGATACAGGTAAACCGGGGCTTGGCATTTATGATGCAACAGTCTTGGCAATTATCCTACAGAAAAAGGCAGGGCTGCCGCTTTCCCCAGGTAATGGAACACGGCCATGGATCGGAGATGGAGTAAAGACAGTGCTCAGGGAAATTCTGTTTGGGATAAAAAGCAAACAAACAGACGATCCATAGCTCTGCGCACCGGTCCTCGCTCACAGGGGTAAAAAAATGATCCAATTCCAGCAGTATATGTAGCTGATGGGGTGAGAGGAGTTTGCTCAACCCAAGATCTTCAGCAGTTTTTCAGGTGAAACATTTCTGAAATGGGTGTAGGAATTCTTGAGGTACTGGCACAGCTGCATTCATGCTGCACGTGAGGTTACATACCTTGGGGAGCCTTGCACAATGTCACTTTTGTCCTTTATTTCATCTCCTAAAGGTTTCTCTGGTCTTGACCTGTAGTGTTTCCTATATAATTCAGTATACATGTCTATAACAAGGATAAATGTGTGTAAGTAGCTTGCTTCAAAGAGGTAAACTCAACTTGCTGCAAGTTATCCACGGATTCCTGTTCGTGGTATTACAGGACCAGAATGGAAATGCATAGCAGGGTAGGGAACTTGTGGAAAAAAAGGGGAAGAATGAAGGGAAATCCTCCACCTCAGCTTCCCCACCATGAAAGCGAGGACTGTAACACTGTCCACACACAGAGGATGAACCATGCAACGATTCGTGGTTCTAACTCACACATTTTCAAAGCCTCTACAATTGTAAGATAATGCTTCCACTTACCACCTGCCACTGGGTGATGTTGATTTTCTCCTCACAATTACTTACAGAACAGTTCTCAGCTCCTTACCATTGCCCCATCCTACAGCAAAGGCTGCACCTTGCACTCTTCATACAGTGCAGATGATGGACAAGCAGTTTTGTCTTCTACCAAAGATGATGCAACCAGGTTTCAGACAGAGTCAAGACAAGCTGAGCCCATGGCCACCAAGAAACAAACTGCAGGGATGACAGCAGCACATGGCACAGCCACAAAGCGGTCCACATGCTTTAAAGAGAACTGCTGCCTAAGCCCATGAGAGGTTAGACACATCTAAAATAAAGAGTTACTCCATAAACAAGGAATTATGCTACACTGACTACAGCGGTTTAAACCATGGGGCCATCAATGCCTTAGCTATTCGCTAAGGCCAAAACAGCCCCACTTTATATTCAGGTGGCTGTGATGCCACAGTGTCTTCCAACAGTCTCAGGTGTCTATTTCTAATAACACAATCTAACATGAGAAATATATACAAGGACATACACAAAAAATGGTTAGAGAAGTTTCAACGTGATAGATGTTGAGTAGACTCGTGCCCTGCAAGGTGGCAAAGAGAAAAAGCAGAAGGAAAGCAGACATTTCTTCAATGACAAATCCCTGGAGAAACTTAACAGCCAGGGCAACCAGTCTGTAGAAGGGAACTGCTCTGTGGTAATGAGGCTGTTGGAAAGAAGCACTTGGCCCCAGAGCAAACGTGTCTATATTAAAATCAATTTATCATAATAAACATACCTGGCAACAGTTTACAGTTTCCTTTTTATTTTTCTTCCCAAAACATCAATGCTGAGGAGTCAGGGAATGGGCTCATCCACAAACAAGAGGTGAAAGGAGAAGGCAAAGGCTGCCCTACCACCAGAGTTTAAGAAGAGGGATCGTCTCCAGACCCGCCCCCTAACTGAGACCATGAGCTCTGGATGTCTCCAACAAATGGCCGCAGACACCCGGAATGTGTCACAGCTCCATCTCCGATGGCTTTCAATTCCAGGATGCCCCTGGTGCTGAAATGGGGTCGGAGCCAGAGAAGTTAGTGCAAAGCGGGATGATGCTAGCATTTCATCTTGTAGCACAGCTCCCAGAAGCATCCACACCCTCAAACTTCCAGAATTCTGCAAGAATAAATGAACAAGCACTTGCTTGCCACCTCTCTCTCCGGTTAGCTCTGCCAACCAGTGCAGCACAGTCAGGGCCACACGGCAGCGCCAGGACTGCCCGGAGAAGAGCTCAGTGAAGAACATCAGGGTCTGCAGACCCTGCAGGGGCTGGATCTCAAGCCTACATAATAAATGCCCCTATGGCTTTGGTACCAAGGTACCACAATAGCAATGATAGAGTTTATTCAAATTGTGTGGTAGGTGAAAGACTACAAAGAATTTATCAATGCTAGGGGAGCTAACTCCTAGTGGTAGAAGTCATTGTTTTGTCTCCTTGTGTTTTTACTGTTGAAATTTCTAGATTACCTGGCAAAGCAATTCCACAAAACAGGTCATTTTAGCACAGGAAGACTGTAAACAAAATATAGGCTTTGCAATGGGAGAAAAAAGTATATTTCTTCCATTCCCAGCAAATTAAAAGGACCCCATAACTATCTTGAGCAAAACACCTTTTCCACCATACCCACCTCATATGAAATACCTTTCTAACAACAAACAACGCTTACTAATATTTTACGTCCACATGAAGCCCCAGACTCAGCATCCTTGCCAGATGGTCAGCCACTGGACCTGCAACACATGGCATCTTACCTGGCCCACAACGACGTTCACTTATACAGAAGCACCTTCCCATAGTTGCACTGAATTAGGTTCCACAAATCCACAGGAAGGCGGCTGAACTTCAGCATTGCGTGCTAAATCCTGGGTCATGCACGACATGAAAAATTCCAGGCAGGTTTTAGTCTGAATCATGCTACCTATGCCACGCAGAGGGTCAGAATTCAGCTCTGCATGCTGGCTGGCAAGGAATTGCCGTCTCATCCACTGCATTTGATCTATTGGCCACATCTGACACCGGGACTATGAGACTATTGGAATATTTGAAATACCTAGTGATGTTGCTTTGAATTAGACTGACCATGGCGAGTTTCTCTGAAAAAGCCTTCCCAATTTGTCCGTGTCAGAAAAGAAAGGCTCTGAAGGGTCCCAGTGGTAGTGTAAATCATTCAAATACAATAAAATTTAATGGGACATCTGTTGTGAAAGCCAAGAGAGGGGTGCCAAGAAATGCAATAGTTGCTTGCTGTGTTACAAGAGTCCTCCAAACCTTCATCCATTTCAAGAGAGTCCTGCTAGCGTCAGAGGCTATTTTCATTAATGCTACTCTCTCTAATTAAACGGGGATTTAAAAAAGCAACCTCAGTCCTGCAACATTAGCCATACAGCAGGGATTCTACAAAGACCCCTTCCTTCCACTCTGATCAAACAAATGCATATTTACTGATACACCTTAGTAATTTAATCCACCTTTCTGGAGGAGGAAAAAAAAAAAAGTCTTCAAAGCTTCACACCCTGCTTGTCCTGGCAGATTAATTCCCAGTAGCAATGCTGCAGAATAAACCCATCTTAAACAGACAAGCATAAGATGTATTTTGTGCTTGCCTTGCTTGCCATCTAACACCCGATGAGTTCAAAAATCTCCCCATAGCTTCAGCTTAAACAGCTGGTCAAACAGCCAAACTGTCAGATTTAAAGTAAAACCTTAATACTAAAGAAAGACGCTCCTGCTTACAACATATGCGATTTCTAGTTGAAATGCTGACACCGAATATTCACTTATGGACTACGGCTATAATTTGGCAAGCAGTCAAGGCATGTGTTTATACACTTTTGCCAAACCCTGGATTTGATACCATTCTCCTCCTCTAACTCACAATGTACTCGGGGGGCTGTCAGGCACTTAGGCTTCCATATGTCATGCGCTATTAGATATGACTCAACTCCGCACTGACTGCTACTAATTCTTCCACTATTAGGCTGCTCACAACAAAAGAGACGAACTAAAAATATGTGATCATTTTAATGGAATTCCATGCTTGCAGCAGGAGTGCCCAAAATAATATTTCAGAAGCAGCAAAGGAAGTCTAAAGAAATTTTAAAGAAGATTAAAATACTGTATCTTTGGAAGTAGCAGATACTGCTGCAGCAATATTGGGGTTATTAGTGCCGGATTAGCATATAGAATTAACAAGCAATAAAAGGCTTCAGAAGCTAACAGTCAAATCACTGATTTGACATTGAAGATCAAGAGTAAAATTATATGCAACTAGCAGAGTTTCCCAAGCTTCTGTGGAGCGGATTATACTGTCAAGAGATAACCGGTTGTTCTGTAATTTCCTCATGTAGCACACAGGGGGTGTGTGGCAGGCTGCGTCTAAAAATGTGTGCAGGATGAACAGCCCAGGCACTTGTGAAACACCAAGCAAGAACCAGCGCAAGTCTGGAAGCAGCATTATCCCTTGTCTCCTTTACCCACCAGGAATTTACTGTACCACAATTCAAAGACCTCTCGCGTGTAGAAAATCCGCAAACTCCCAGGTGGAAATAAGGAATATGCATGGTATCTGGAAAACGTGAAACTTTCCTTGAGCCATCTCTAGAACACACACTGTGTAGTAGGTTGTGGTCTGTGAATTTTTAACGATTTTTGTTGAGATTTATCAGTTGAAATTTAAGAAATGTAACACAAGTGGCAGCCGGCTTGTCAAAGAGAATCTGACCCGCTAGCACTACAAGCCGTCAGAGATGCACTTTCAATCGTATGCAGTTCCACGTCACTGTTCAGGCCATTACCCGGACACCACCTCTTCAACAGGAGAAAAAGAAAAAGACAGGATTAAACAGTTTTACGTGATCCTGCTTCTCCTACATGAAGGTGGTCCTGCAACATATATAAACAAGTTATTTCAAAACTACACTGGCTACTTAAGTATTATGTTAAAAGTGTGTATTTTTTTAATTCAAAGTGAAAACAAATCGGAAGAAAACTGCAGAAAAAGACAAAAGTATGTTGGAAGTGCAGTGCAAATGTACGTTCCACTGTGATGTTTTCCCAAGAGAAAAAAAGAGGAACCAACAACAAATATAATGGATTTTCATTTAGCTACATAGCCTCAAATGGGCACCTGAAACACAGAGTAGAGAATCCTTATCAGCTTAATTCTTTGCCACATACAATATTGATACTGTAATGTAGACGTCAAACATGAAAAGTGAGGACCTAGTCACTGTCCCTCCATCCACTGTAGGAGGGGTAACATTGGTTTAGATGAGATCCTATTTGAGGGAATTCAAATAACTGTTGGCTTTTCACGGTTATGCACACATTCTCAGCTTCATTAACTTTAACTTTTCCTGCTCAAAAAATGCTTGGATACCAGGTGGACCTTATGTTTTTTATCCCTTAGCATTTGCTTTTACGATTTATCAGTCCTAAAAGCATCAGCCATCCAACCCTACAGATAAAATAACACACACTTTATGAGTTACCTAAGTAACCCACAGCCTGAAAAGCATTAAGCCAAACTACCTGCGAGTTCTTACAACTAGGGAGCACTGGCTGTTTTGCGGTGAACATCAAATAAGCTACGCTAATGATGAACAGCTTGACCCGTCTTGCTACAGGAAGACTTCCCCGTAGTGAAATCCCACACTTTTATTTGGCAACCATAACAAGCATTCATGTTGTCTTATGGAAGAAGCAGTCTTGCATACCAACTGTCTGTAGATTACAATCTCGATAGCAGAAAATACCCGTTTGTAGTTAAATTCTACTTACCACCCACCTTGTTTTCTTCAGCACCTTAAGAGGAACAAAATTCCCCGTTCCAACTATTTTTTCTTTCTTTCAAGACTGTGATTTATTCAGTTTATCTTAATGCCTAAGCATTCAATTTCTGTACTTCATGGCAGCAAATATGGAACACCACATTAGTTATTCAACTGCTCAACACTAGTAACACTCAAAGTGGAAACAAATAACTTTTGTTATTTCTCCTCTTACTAGAAACCATGCAGTCAATCGCATTTTATGTTGAGATACAAACTTTGCAAAGAATACAGCTGGTACTGTTCTAGAGGGCTGGGGTTTGGCTGCATAGTAAATCAACGGTATTCCTGCCCGGGGCCCCAGATTCCCTTATTGCTTCCTAAACTGTTCTTCCCCTCTTTGAGATAACTCGTCAACCTATGCTCTAGAGCATATGCACATTTAAATGGGCCATTTTTTCCTACCCTAGGGCTCTTGGAAAAAAATAATATCTCACTAGGTACGGGTATGTTTGGAATAACAATGTAACAAAGCCGCTTGTTAGTCCATAGAAGTTTTGTGTGACTCGCTAAGTCCTTGGACCAGATTTACTTCATTTATTGTTCCTAGTTCATGATGTGGTTTTGGCACCAGACAGTAGAAAAGCTAACTCCAAAAATCAAAGTTACAGAAAACTAACTTGCTGAAGGCAACACATGATGAACTAACCTTTTGTAGCAAAGGAGACAAACAAAAATTTAACCCAAAGCATAAACAGAATAGTAGCCAGCAGTGCAGGGGGAGTGAAGTTTAAAGAAGAAACACATGGAAATGACGCAGATTTGTAGAACTAGCAACTCTTTCCTTGGCATTTCAAGATAAAGGCTCAAGAACAAATTCTGCTTCAGGAAAACTACTAATTGCCAGCAAAGGAAAGTTGGAGTCACTTATATTACTGCTTGGAGAAGCGTAAGTGGGAATGAGACCTGGCATCAAGAAGTTTCACGCTGCGATCCACTCTGTCACTGAACACATCTCGCCATGGGCAAGTCTCCTTTACCCCTGTGTTTGTTTTCTGATTGGTAAAATGAGAAGAGAGACGCCTCATCCCACCTATTTTGGGAAAGTTCCTGCAGATGAAAAGTTTCTTATTATTAGAAACACTTCTCAAAGGTTTTGTCAACTACAATATGTTCTTGCACAGCAAAATTTTGACACAAACCAGTAAGAAAGTCCATCTAATCAACTCTTGTTAGCTTCTCAGCAAGTAAGGTGAATACCAGGTGCCTACAGGCCCCTTTTCTCTGAAAGAAGAGAAACCATGTTGCAAACTGGCAGGAAAGCACTAAAAACAGATTTTTCACAAGGCCCCACCTGATGCAAGAAACCCATCAGCAGAACTATTTTTTAACCCTGCTGCAGCTTTCTTAGTTGGGCGACCGTATTTCCTTAATATACGCACTACGCTTTGTCAAAAACTTGGATGGAAAGTCTACACGCCTGTATACTTGCCCTGACCTTCCCAAAAATTTAGTTGGGGAATAAGTTTAGATCTTGTCCAAAGAAAGTACAATTGGCTGCCCTGTTATTTATGTTATTATACCCGCTAGCTAGCCACATGATGTACTCGGTCAGTTTGTGTATGAAGGCATTTACAGACAATATATCTTCCCATAACGACCATGTGCTGCAACATTTGAATGTCTGCGATCCTCAGAGGGTGAAGGAATCTAACACAATCCCCCTTTGGACAGCGCGAACAAGCAGACTTCTCTTCACAACCTCAAAATAAAATAAAAAAAAGATCACAGATCACCTGACTGACTTTGTACAGCGAATAAATGCTTTACAAAGTCCTCACAAAAAAATTGTATCCTCTCACAATATACACCTTCACAATGGCACAAGAACTAGTTGTGGAGTGGAACACAGACTGACTATGAAATTAGGAGAGAAAGGCAGAAAATGGTCCTGTATTTAAAGAATGAGGAATTTGGATGGGGTTACTTTGCTGTCACCGGAGGAATGGAAAACGGGGTTTCACTAGCAAAGCCGCAGACTTCAAAACACCAGAGAGATGATAAAACCTGCATCAGGAGAGAGAGATGTGTGTGCCGTGGCAGACATTAGTGGCTCTAAATTCATCACAGCATGACTGAACTCCTCTGCAAGGCAACAACTCATGAGATGTGATGTTTGCTAGCAAAAAAAAACCCCAAACGGGTTCCCAGCATAGTATCGGCACATGTACAGCCGAGAAACAGCTCATCTCAGAACGGGTGCTGAAAAGAGCCAGGCAGCGACTGCGGCACAGGCCGCGTTCAGCACCAGTTGCTCATGACAGGTAATTTCCCAACCGCACGTTGCCCTCCCCTCCGCCCGCACACAAACCCCCATCCCAGCCACCGCAGCCCCTCGGCGCCGCAGGGCTCCAGGGGGGGATTTCACCCTGCCCAAACACCCTCCCGCCGTGGCAGGGCACCAGAAATCCCATTCCAGCGCACGGGCAAAACGCACGTTGCGTTTATCACGTGCTTCTCGCCACATTGCCAGGAATCAGAGAGGCTCACCAGCCCACAACTGACAGTTTGGGATTTTTTTTTTTTTGCTCAATTTATTTGGGATGGGGCCACATTTCCTATTCACGCTGTTCAAACCAACCCCCCCAAAAAGCCCCCGGTATGCAGCCAGTTTAGCACGGTGCACTTCCTACAAAGCGACGGGCTCAAGGCAGCTAGCTGGGCTGACTTTTCGGGGAAGGCGATGGTGCGCAGGGAGCCACGTGGGGCGCCTAGAGAGGGTCTGCGGGTACTTACGGACGCAGAGACAGGCCACCAGCTTGGCAGCCTCGTCGGGCACCGGGCAGGTGGGGAAGATGGGCTTGAGCAGGTAGGTGGCGAAGACCAGAGCCACGATGTACTGCGAGGAGGGCCGGATGATGAGCAGCTCTATCCAGAGCTTGAGGAAGGCGGGCAGGGAACCGTACACCTCCAGCATGTAGGCGTAGTCCCCGCCGGACTTGGTGATGGTGGTGCCCAGCTCAGCGTAGCAGAGGGCACCCACGATGGAGAAGGCCCCGCAGACGGCCCACACCACCAGCGACAACCCTGGCGAGCCGGCCTCTCGCAGCACGCCGGTGGGGGTGACGAAGATGCCGGAGCCGATGATGGTACCCACGATGATGGCCACGCCGTTGAGCAGCGTGATGGAGCGCTGCAGGGTCACCCCCTCGCCCTCGGCGGAGGCGCAGGGTGAAGGCGAACGGGCGCAGCCGTTCTCCTGCGCCCCGCCGCCCGCCGCCTCCAGCATCTTCTCCATCGCCTGCTTCTCCTCCTCCTGCGCCAGCGAGGAGGCCGAGCCCGCCGGGCTCCTCTTCTTTACCGCACTGCTGCTGCTGCTGCTGCTGCAGCCGCCGCCGCCGCTGCCCGACATGGTGGCGCGGCGCGGAGCGGAGCGGGGCGGGCGCGGCAGGGCGCTCCGCTGCCACCATGCAGCCGCCCCTTTTGTTCCGGCGGCGGTGGGCGGCGTACGGCGAGCGCCTCCCGTTTAGGCGGGGAGCGGCGGGCTGGCCTCCTTTCCGGGAGGAGGAGGAGGAGGAGGAGGAGGAGGAGGAAGGAGGAGGGAGGTGTTGCAATGCCCCCGGTTTGTGCGCGGGCCCCGGGAACCGGCGGCCTCGTCCGCCCCTTACCGGCGGGTCGCTTCCGAGGCGCGGGCAGCTCGCACGCCGCCAACCTCCCCCCCCCGCCCCCTCCGCCCCAAAAAGAGCACCCCGCAAAGGGAGCAAAGCGGTGTCCCCCCCCCCCCTCCGCCCCCAAAAGAGCACCCCGCAAAGGGAGCAAAGCGGTGTGTGTCCCCCCACCCCCGCACCGCCCCTGCCCCCGGCTGTCAGCTGCCAGGAGGGGAAGGTTTGTTGGCATTCTGCTGCCTAGAGCGGGCTGCGGGTTGCCGAAAGGGAGAATGTGTCTCTCTGTGCCTGTAAACCTCGATTTCTGCAAAACCTGCCTCTCCCGGTTCCTCCTCAGCCACATCCCATCGCAGCGCGCTTACCGTACTCTTCTATCCAACATAGTCACACAGGAGCACAGGGCAAGGCCCAGCTGCTGCAGCGCCTGCGTTTCTGCAGAGCGAGGGTTTTGCACTGCAAAAATCTGCCCGGCGTGACGGACGCTAACATCACCAAAAAGTCTTGTTTGCAGAATAAAAATGAAAATTCAGCAATCTGGCAAGCGTGCAGGCAAGGTGAGCAACTTCTGTCGCACTACCTCAATGAAGGTATAGGTTTTGCATCCAAGGAGGCTTACTTGGATACTTCACAACAGTGCCTAAGGAGCCAATTCTTCAGCAAATTCAGATTTTCTCTGGGCCCTGTGGGATAGGAGATGAGTTCAGCGGCTAAAGCCTGGAGGCCCTGATTCTCAACAACAGTCATTCGTACCGAGAGGTGGAAGCGGTACCTTTGAGGAGCTCTTTCGCAGCAAGTGATCAGTTGGTGTCACACAAGAAGTCGTGCCCAAGCTCTGAAACCCAAGGTCGGCGTTGTTCCTCCCTGCACCATCCTCCTCCTCGCAACTTTCAGACACGCTTCAGTACAAGCTGCAGGGTGGGTCAGGAGGTTTCCTGCAAGATACCTCAGAAAAACGTGAAATCTGCGTTCTGGGGAAAGATGTAACATTTTAGTAACATTTGCAGGCACCTCGCACTGGTAGTTGGCATCATGACCGCTTCCAGCCAGGAGGGGAATCCTGAGCAGCCCCTGGAAGCGCTGATCAGAAGCTGACACCTTGTGGCTGTCAGCCACAACAGCACAGAGGTTTACAAACGCGTTCATCGTTTCCCCAGTTATATAAACATTCCATATTTAGGAAGAAAGCTTAGACAAAAATTACCTTTGCGCCGAGCACGTTTTTCTAGTTTTCAGAGAGAAATGGGATCCTGAAGAGACTGCAAAGACGATGAAAATTAATGAAAAATAAACAGCAAAACATACTTATCACACAATTTTCCTGAAACGTCAAAATGCCTTTCCTTAGCCTACCAGCTTAACATTAGCCCCATCCCACAGGCTACATGGCTGTAATCTAAACCCATTCTTTCTCCAAGTTAAGATTTACCACCATTTACTTGTTACTGTGTTTCATTCTGTATCGTAGGCAAAACGTTCACAGGACCACGAAGTCAGGGAAAAAAAAACCACAAACGGGTACCTACAACACACAGGATCATCTCTGTGGTGGCCTCATCACATCAGGATCCAGCAGACAGGATGGGAATTGAAGAAAGATGTATGCTTCAGATATTTCCAGGTGAATGCTGAAACTCAGTTGTATAGTTGGGTGGGCAAAATCATTCATCGGTGGATTTACCTCACTGGCGCTCTAGACTAACTTCTTACCTTAAGGCAAATAAATGACCTGCTCCACGGCTGGCATTTTACACCTGGTATCAACCTAATTCACAGAACGTTCCATTAACTTTCACAAGAATGGGACCAATTTATCTTTTTGTCTCTGCATCCAATTCTTCCAAAAGGGAATTTCTTAGTAGACCGACAGCTAAGAATTTGCAGACTTCACCCTCGGTTTTGACAGCATTTCCATTTGGAAATCCTGGGATCCGGCAGCAGCGGAGAAGCAGCCACTGAACTGCCATATTTCAAGTCAACCGCCTGCTTGACTGTCTTGCAAATTAATCAGTCGGAGTTAATTCTGCAACTGTTTCTCCATTTGTATCGCAGAGAAAATACCTGCTTTGCAGTCGTGGTGTTAGGGTGTGTTCGTATAGTGCTTTATATCTTCAAAGCACTTCACAAATGCTAAGTATTATTATCAGTTCTGACCACGAACATTAACTCTCTTCAGGCCCCCAAGTTATTCCGCAGAATCTTTGAAGACTATTTGATTATACAATCAGTTCTCCATGTGCTAATACTCAGGCACTTCAAGTTTGTCACATCAAAAAGAAAGACGGAAAGAATTATTTGTCAGAAAAACAAATAATTACCAATATCAGAAGTAAATTGGCCATTTGTTAGAAGTAACGTGTATGTTCTTAACCATTTACCGGGAGAGCTGCCTTGATCAAAATAAGACAGCCTGCTGGAACCAAATAAGCCATTTCTTTAGCAAACACCTCAGCTATACTAATGCAAGAGCTTATAAGCTTTTTTTTTTTTTTTTTGGTTGGGTAAATGGAAGTGGTGGTAGCTTGTAGAACCCTTAAATAGTAATAATAGTGGAGCCTGCCTCACTCTTAACCTGTGCCACTCCTTCATACTGAAATGGCACGCCTACACCACGAAGGGTACCAAACAGCACGGTCTGGGACACCTTTTATAAAAGTATCACCTACAATTATTTTTAGGGCGGGAATTCCTTAACCAGGTATCTCCTACGTTGCCCATCAAAAGAAGTGGAAACTTGTTTGAATGAAATGAGCTAAGCATAAGGTATCTACATGGTATCTAGACTCTAAGCACGGCTAAGCAGCGAGACAGAAATTAACGCTTATTTCACCTGATTAGCCAATTTTTATTGATAAAAGTGATTTGTTTTACTCAAAGTTCTTTTCCGGTTACTTGATAAGATTCTCATAGCCACAACCAGTAACTGTGAAACTCTCAAGAGCCACACTGCACATCAGATCAACGTTCAGTTTTATCAAGACCAACTACACAACAGAAAAAATGAGCTTAGTCAAACAGGTCGAGTTTAATGATCAGTGTCAAATGAAGTAGTTTACCAACGATCTCCAAAATTTGGAATCCCATTTTAGGCGGCATGTGGCATCTAGCTGAACATAACAAAAAAAACAAACAAACAAACAAAAAAAATCAGATATCCTTCCCTCATACAGCGACAACAGAGAGGTCATTGTTCTTTCATTTCAATTATAATACAGTTCAGCAGAGTCTTTCATAGCTTTTAAGTATCACAGAATGTCTGACATCTGATTAGACTCCACTTACAATGAACTGGTTCATTCTCAAGGAGGAATTGTATTATTTTCAGAAAAATCTACTTTTTAACTTGGAGAGCTTAATTACACAATGAGATACAGGCACAGGTTTCTCTGTGTTTCTTTATTGCATAGTCGCACACGAATGTAACAGTTTAAAATCCAGCAGCAAGAAGTTTCGTTACATCAGGTAAAAAAATGAGGAAAAAGGCCTGTATCCTAGGAGAACAAAAGGCATTCCCTGTTACATATATTGTCCACAAAGACAATCATTGCAGTAAATTATGATTAGGCAGATAACATGCATTAAAATACACAATGTAATAACTGCCACAAAAACAAGATGCACAAAGAAAAAAGCAAAGATGTGCCAAGAAATACAAGTTATGACACTCAAAATTAAGGCATTCAAATTTTAAAGCAAATACTATTGACTACGAAGTAGAGCAGAAAAAGGAACCCTTCCTCAAAAGTAAGCCATGTAGAATTCCAGTACTCTAGAACCCAGCAGATTTTCATGAGATCAAAGCAATCTCCATTTCTACAGCTTTCAAAGCCAAAAGATACACTCCTGTCAGACTTGTGGTAAAAATACCGATGCAAGCCATCCACGACAGAAGACAACAAAAGACTGGTCAGGTATACATGCTGGCGTACACCTGAAGTGCACTTGTGAGAAAGTTCTGGAATGTAGGAATATGGATCAAACATTCAAACGCCAAATAAAGTCATTTCCAACTATGAAGTCACCAAGGAGACTTCTGATAAGAGCAGTATTTAACAGAAATATTGAAAGGCAGTTGGAAGTCTGACCAACACGGATGCAGATCTATGCTCAAAAACCTTCTACTCCCTTTTCAGTAAGCTGTCATCAAAATTATTTCTATTACAATCTTTAATTCTTAGTGCCACAGGAATGCCTCCCAGTACAGTATTAAGTAACGGAAGTGACTACTATGCAAGAACAAATACAAATGTGTGCTTTGACCCTTTTGTATTGTACCATCTAAAAGAAGAGCCTTAAGATTCCCATGCAGTCACCTTTCAAACAGAGTTTAACTTAGTTGTGCAAAATCATGACAAATATTAGCTCTAGTCCAACAATCAAATCATTTACCCCCCCCAACAACTGAGAGAATAAGGCAAAATAATTACATCCCATCTCCTGTTTTATATACACGTGCACTCACACAGTATTATTTTTCTTGAAGTTAGCTTTTGCAAGGCCAATATAGTCATTGTAACAGAAAAGTTAACACCCCCCCCCAAAAACCCCTTTCTGTTAATTCCCAGACCAGTTCAACAACAATCTGCCCTGCAACTGAGATACTGCCTACCTTAACCAGAGATGTTAACACACTAACAAGTAAATGCAAGACTCAAAAAGCAGCGAAGTAACTGTAACAGAAAACCCCTGTAATGCCTATTTTTGTAGCACAGCAGAGTAACCTTTTTCTATGTTGACCCTGTTTCCAGGTATTTGCAACGATCAGTGCTGAATCTGAAACTGATTAATTTTACGTCAGTATACTTAGATGTGATTTTATCTAAATGTGTATAGCGTATAGCTTACAAACTATATGACTGGATAATACACCTATTCTCTAACAAAACTTCCTTGACAATACTTTAACAAAGTAAGCAAATCTCTATGAGGATTTTAAATAGACCACTGAAAATAGAATATTCAACATCATACATGATGGATGCACGGTCGTGAGCACGTTAAAAAGAGATTTACACACCTAGGAAGAAAGTTTTGTTCAGTGAAGCAAACTTAACCATTGAGAACTCAGTTGGGTATGAGCATACCAGGGCATTATAAAGCATCTGAAGATTAAAAATGTCCACTACAGTAGTTCCATAAGAACAAAATATGTATTTTGTATTTGCATATGCTAGGGAAGCTATATTAGCTAGTGAAACAAGCTCAGTGGATCACAGGTACACAAAAACTTTGTGCAAATTACCAAGGCAACTAAAAAACTTTGAGCAATTGCATGAAGCTTTTTGAAAGACCCATTCATATATGATAGGCATGCTGATGCAGGCTACCTATAGCTAGTTTAGAGCTGCTATCTCACCTGTATTTTCAAATGTGAAGGCAACATTAAGATGTCTTTATATTACCGTTATTCCAAACTGCTAATAATGAGTAGCAAAAACCCCAAAGACAGACAAGATACATGCCAGCTCTGAATCACTGCTATCTTTCTATGGGATCCTCCTCAGAAACGTGTTTGCAAGAACAGCACTGAACAAAAACTTCAAGCTTAACAATGACTGGATTACATACAGAAATTAAAGAAAGTAAAAGAGATCTTTTCCTATTGCCAGAACTGTAGATATCCCTTCCAGAATTATTTCGGAACCTGTAATTCTCTGGCAAAACCGTCACTGACACGATTCTGCAGATTACGAACATAGTAAAAAGTTTGTCCGATGATGCCAAAGACTGTATAGTTCAACAGAGATGGTATAGTTCAACCCAGTTGGTACAGATGGTATAGTTCTACAGAGTTCAACCAAGATGGTAATGTTTGACTAAGCAGTAAGGGCTTGGGAGAGGTAATGAAACTCAAGATATATACTGCCATGTTAAATATACTACATAGCAAAAATAAGTATACTACACTGGGATAGAAGAAGGATTTTCTTACATTTACCACGTGGAGTCACTCTAAGGTTAAGTGGCCACGTTTCAAATTGCTAAAGGAGAAAGGCACAACTGTTGCAACATAACAACAGCCTGAGGTAGAGCTATTAAGGAAGCAAAGGCAGGACCTGGGCACTTAATTGGTTAAACAAGAATATTCAAAAGCCTTAAAATCATCGGGGTCACATGAAAAGGTGTTAAAGTGCTTTTAAACTGAACAGTTGGATTTTAAAAAAAAAAAAACAAACCACAACAACAAACCAAAAAAGTATCTATTCTAAAGTTCTGAATTTAGCATTGACAAGCTAGTGTCCTGACATCACTTGTGCTGAACCACACCAGCAACCAGTGACTTTGCTTACTGGCAGAAGCAGACCAAGTAACATCTGTTCTCCACGAAGACTCCTCAAATACAATCAATCAAGATCACATCACGTGTTTCCGGACAGAAACACCTGCTCCTCATCAGAAGATCTGACCATACATTTGGTACATGAATTTCATGCACAGGCACACTGTTAAATACAGTAAAGCATAAAAAGCCAGTGAGAAAGGTGCTCAGGAGAAAACTACGACTAGTAGTATGCTTCAGAGGTAGAAAATACTTGCGGCAATTGGACCGTAACTCTACGATAAGGCTCCAGAGCTGGCAGCTTACATATATTCGTCCGGTCCACAAATAAATTTCAACCACCACTTCATTTCGTTACCATAAGGTGCTATAAATACAATCTGGTCCCCAGCTGTCCTGAAGCTAGATAACTCTTTTCATAAGAAAAGTACATCTTAAGACAAAACTTTGAAGAGAGTGCACTGGTGCTCTATGAGTTACCGAAAAAAAAAATCTTTCAAGTATCTGAATGCTGCATTTTGTCCATAGTCTCCTAGCACTGGATTAGGTTTCAGAAATTGTTTGGGTTTTTTTTTTCTCCCCAGATTCCATAGGGAGGGTCACCTGGGGCTTATCTAATTTTGCTTTCCTGTGATGTGATTAGTTTCCTGGGATCAATTCGACATTTTCGCCTAATTTGCTGCTCTTGCCAATCTTGAGGTACTACTGAATTCTCTTCTGCTCTCTTCTCCTGGTGCATTATTAATACAGAAAAGTAAATGCTGCGAAAGCTAAAAGCTTCTGCATTTGTTACAAGGTTTTAGAAAAAGTCTTGACTTGTGGCGTAGGCAGAGCAGACATTCTGTGGCATCCATATCAAACACGGATCAGGCAGTCAACAGAATGGAAAGAGGTTAGATTCTGTAAGAAATTTTTTTCCTTTTCGTCTTGTCATCCTAAGCACCAAGGAAAACGGAAGAAGATAAAGTGTCTCTGCATACACGACTAGAGAATCTAGTTTTCTTCCCAAACCTCTGAAACAATTCCACAAGAGGACCTGATCAGCATTCATACTTTTCACTTCTTCACACTTCCTGCTTGCTAACGTGTTTTTAGTTGGGATCATTAATTCATGCAAGTCACTGAAAGAGCACTTGAAGAGACACAGAACAACACAGAAAAGAAGCAGGGGAAGAGATCACCTGCCCTTACTTTTCCTTTAACTGTCAAAATAATTCCTTATTGATCCCTGCTTTAAAGCAAGTCAATTTGTTAAGGGTTAATATTATTTACTACTATAAAAAGGAAATCTAACAAAACCCACAGCTTCTCTACTGAATGTCAAACAGCACTTAGCAGAACTGAAACTGGCTGTGAAACTGTACAGCATACACACACTGCAGAGAAAGGAAAACTAATTAAAAAATAACGTCAGTTATATCCAGGTATTGCAGTCTGGACTGACATTTCATGGGCCACCTATGGCCTGATCTGCTCAGCGTGGTCCTTGGGCTGTACTTCAGTATTCAAGAGATGCCTGCTTTGGAAGGATGAACGGACGGTTCTGTTCATTAATGGCTGAAGAGGACGAAAGTTGTCTACCATTCTCTTTTCTTCTTCACCATCTGAAGTAAAGAGCAGCATCCGAAATGCCTCCAGCTGAGAATGAGAAATGTCCAATTTTGTGACTTTACTAACTGGAGAATTATTGGAGTTCACAACAAAACACAATCATTCACGCTTGGAAAAAAAATAAATCAGAGGTACTATTACATTTGCATTCTGAGAAATTTTAGCACAAATTTCTGCCACAGCTTTGTCACCTGCTGGTAAAGATTACACCATCATCCATATCAATGCAGCAGACGAACTGTCAGTCATTTGCCGTCTTTAGGCAAACTCAATCTCAAACGTGGCATGTCTGAGACGGAACCGATTCCCATTCAAACACTGGAACATATGCTGTCTTTAAATAAGTCTTTCCAACCTTCTTAATTTACACCCTTCCTGGAGTTCTGTTATCTTATACAGACATGCATATGCTGGCACCCAGAAAAGAGAGACCCTCAACAAGCGACAGTCTATATAGTTGTTGTTCTTAGTGGTTTATAACTGGGGATTAAAATAAAGTATGCAGCACATCGGCTTTTAATGCTCACAAGGGCATTACAATGTTAAGTAAACTATGAGCCTTTCTATGCCATAAAAGAATGAGAGAGAAGAAGAGCCAAGGGGGGAAAAAAAAAAAAAAAAAAAGAGAAAAAGTTTCAGTTGAAAAGAAGAATGATATGCTATGCATTCAATTCTCTCTGCTCTGTTAACAACCTTCAGTTCTTCCCGTCCTGTTCCTTTATGTAAACTAAAACAATAAGATCATGTACATGCCTATTCTTCAGAGTTAGTGTTTGCTTGGAGTATGCCTTTCCAGATGGACTAGCTCTGTCCAAAAGTTGTGTTAAAAAAAAAAAAAAAAAATCAGTATTTTGCCTTATGTTATTGGACTCACACTTCATTTTTACTCAAAGCCTCAAAAACCAGGGACAATGCACAGGTAACTTCTGGTGCCCCTTAAACCATGAAAAAATGGTAAGATTTTTTGGGGTTGGTCATTTTTACTTGCTTTGCAACAATCTCCAAGACTTTTTCCATGCTGTAATGCCCCTCAAAGCACTCCACTTCTTTGAATAGACAAAAAATCCTGAAAACTTCCAACAAAATCTGCAATTGTAGTACAGTTCCAATGAGTCCTCCTTCTGACCATTTTCTACATGCCCCTACATCTACCAAGGAATAAAATCACGTTGAAACATGAAGTACTAAAATTAAAAGCAGTAGTAGAGGGCATATGGAGACAAGTTTGGGTCGGTGTCAGAACAGACTATTGACCACGAACTTCTCCACTTGAAATAACTTTTGTAACACAAACATTTGCTGAAACCTTTGTTTGTCTATCCTTTTTAAAGGGGAATAAAAAAAAAAAGGAATTCAAGGACAGTACAGCCAAATACAGTGTAAACACGCCTACAGAGGCAAAGGAGAAAACCCAGTGGGGACTCACTCTATCTTTCGCCATCAGAATGGCATGTGAAGGACTCAGAGCCACCCACCATCCCTTCTGTACCTTCAAAGTCCACCCAAGGGAAGAACAGAGGATTAGCCCTTGCAGTCTCTGCAAAATTTCTGTGCAAATGCACATGGCTATCAAGAACATGCACAAAAGGTCAGAGTTTGGAATTTCACAAAACCTACCCTTTCTCCTCCCTCCCTACCACAAAAAGGGCTGCATGCTAGTAAGGAAAGCAAAATTATGCAGTGTTCCAATAAATAACCTTAGAAGTTTTCAAGGGGCAGCTTCCAGCATAAGGCATTGGTAATCAAGATAAATCTCTACTGGAGAGCTAGAGAAGCATCTTTCGCTGCTTACTGAAGAGGCCGTAAGTCTTTCAATATTAGCTGTCCTTGATGTCAGGATACCTCCCCAAACAAATACTGCTTGAGAAGCAGCCACTGATCTCTTTGTATTCACAGCAAATTACTGGTACTGGCAAGCAACTACTTCTGTGCATCTTCCCCTTGGTGGCAGCAGGCAGTCAAACAGGTATGGTATGATTTGAAACATTTTGAAAGCATGAGTTTTACCTGATTCTCATCAACCTCTATTGGCTTCTTCTTAATAATCCATGTGACTGATTCGGTAAGTGGAGGAGTAGTCAAGGAGCCCGCGTAGGTCCAATAATCAGGGCATGAAGGTATCAAACAGGAGGGATCAAAGACATCAAACTCGATAACAGTGTCCTAAACCCCAGAAATAATTTATTTTTAAAAATTGTATTTTGAGAAAAAAAAATTACAAACACTTTAATGACCTTAACAATGACCTTAAATACTGCAGGTGTTATATGTGCATATGAAAAAATAAGTACTGTGATTATTAATAATGATCTACATAAAATAGTAATTTAAAACCCCATAAACTTGTACAAAATTGGTAAGCTGGGTTAATGCAGAAGAGGCAGCTAGGGAGTAGACAAAATTTAAATGTTTCTGTTGTCCCCACAACCCATTAAGAATTCACTGCAGAAGAAACAAAGGGTGCGAAGGAGCAACTGACTACGTCTTTGTGGGAGCGAGAAGCAAACAGGAAAAAGAAAGAATAAATAGTGGAGTAAGTTCAGGTAGTTCTGCCAGATATACTTAATAGACTGCAAACAATAGTGCTTTTACTTTTGACCACATGATTTTAGGCAGCAGGGAGAGGGAAAAGGACTAAAGTGTTATTTAAATGACATCAAGTATTCTTGTCTCCAGAATACGCACTCCCACAAGTGAGATAACAGTATGTAGGAGCTTCAGAGCCCATGATTTCCTACACAAACATTTTACTCCCGGGGTACTTCCCGGATATACTGGCAATGAAGGAAATGAAGATCCTGTTTTTCCTTAGACAGGCTTTATCAGCTCCCCACTGAGAATGAGAAATGTTACAGTAAAGAATTTTTCAAAAATAGGGAGTTGGACAAGAGATTCGAGATGGGAGCTTTCACCCACCATGTAAGAGAGGAAGGTGCAAGGACATCTGAATAGGTATTATCTGACCTTCTTCCTCCTAACCAGGGTGATGTTCTTCAGGGTTTGGTGCTTAAGTCAGTGATAACGCTGGCAAGGCAACAAAGGTTTTCAAACGTTTGAACCAAGTTCTGATGAGCTGCTGGGTGACTGACACCCTTTGAAAATGAGATCTCCTTCAGAGCAGCCCACACGCAAATTGACGAGCATAATGTTCGATACTACTTTTTTTTTTTTAAAAAAAAGATCTTTAGTTTTTCAAATTCATATGCTGTAAAATATTATCTTCCCATAATGAATGTATATTCACAGATTTTTGTAGGTCTTTTTGGCACTGAACTGACTTGTTTGTCATTTATCTGGCAGAATTTTCACTGCACTGCCATAAATATTTGTTTTATTTGGACTAAAAAAATCCTTACTGCGATAAATAATGGCACAGAGACTTCAACTGGATGTGCTCGCAAGCCAGCAAAATTCTTGATGAGTGTTTTTTGTGCGTACTTTCAAAAAGGAATGGGCACCCAGAGGAGCATGAGCTGCTTCTGAGCAATATCAGAGACGCAGCACTCCCTCTTCTGGCAGAAGTTAGAAATTAGCTATGAAGAGAGAGTCCCGTGCCCCTAGCAGAAAATTTGCAGTTTTAAAAAACCCCCAAGATAATCTCCTCTTCAAAGATCAGACAAAAATCAGAAAGCCTTAATTCCATAAGAAAAACTACCACTTTACACAGCACAGAAAGTTCCTTCCAGTTAAACAACATACAAAAGCTAATCCAGTGGCATATGTTTTCATAGAAGTTGAAGGGCAGGCTTCAGTGAGGTCAAGCATTAAATATGTGCATGCCCTTTTAAAGGGATACAATCTCAAGAGCATAATTTCTTAAACCAAGAGGTTTGGAAAGCTTAAAGTATAGAATTCCTCCTTAAAAATTAGCTTTTCCCTCCTCCAGTATAATCAACAATTCACCCAAGGTGTCAATCAGGTCCCCTACTGACATTTAAGGAAGAAAGCATTTATTAGTGTTTGTCTATTCTCAAAGTATTCTTTAGGTTGAATGACTGCGTTAGCTATGCTGAGTGATAACTGGTGGGATGCTCAAAAATACTTACCTTGTGTTTAACTGCTGGCAAGGCATCAACCAGTGTCTGCAGCCCTTTGTGATGTGCTCCTAGCTGCAGGAGACAGGTAGGAGTCATTAAGCTGACATTTTACATATCTACCTTAATCAGTATTTTTTGAAAACAACAACAACAATCTAGAGATATTTTGTCCTAAATCGATTTTAACAACACGGAAATAAAAAGGCATCATTGCTGCCTACTACACAAAGTGAAATTACCTTTAAAAACACTCCAATAACAGCCAAGCCGTTACCTTCCATTACAGCTTCTTCAAAAGTTGGGTACACAACGGCATTCCAGTGTACTAAATGCAACTGAAATATAAATGAATGAGAAATCAACACATGCACAGAGCATAGCAATGATACCAAGAAATTTGACTTTTGATCTTTGGCAATTTGAGACACTGCTGTGAGCTACCTCAGAAATCAGACACCACGAAAATGAGGACAAAAATTTTTTTGGAAAATAATGGTACTTCCCTTCTTTTTTTTTTACCTTTTTTTTTTAGACAACAAAGACCCATAAAATACATTTCACACATATGAAAGGGATTTTGTCTGTGGGATACTGATTACAGGAATGCTCGTTAAAGGCACAAAATGGTTTAGTATACCTGGAACTGAAGGACTCTTCCATCTCTTAACAGGAAGAACACAGCACGCTATTCTGCTAAGGAGCATTCTCCTGCACATAACATAAGCTTCCTCTGCATTGCTTACAGTCCAATCCAAGCATCTAATTGAGGGGTTTTGCGTGTTAAATAGATAGCCAGCACCAGTCCCAAAACTTAGTCATACAGCTTTGCTGTTAATGTCTTGCCAAGCTGATAAGCATCGTTATGAACACCTTAACAGGAGATAAAGATCTCAAAAATAAGCAATAATCATTTTTCAAGTTTTCCATCTTTGGCATATAACTATGTTTTCACCTGTCACACTTTTCTCCCTGAGCAATTTAATCTGTATTTTTCCCCATTGGCTCCATTCTTTTTATTGACTCTCTGCCTTAGTAGCTACTTAATCACAGAAGTTTTGCTGCTTTAATAATTGCTTGTGAGTTGAAAACGGCAAATAAAGTGATCATGATAACAACTATATTACCACAGAACTCTGCTGAACATTATTCTAATGACTTTAAGAAACACACAAAAAATTTGATGATAACTGGAATAAACTTTCTAACATTAGCAAAAGCTCTGGGGTCACATACACAAGACAGTTATTTTATACAAAGTAAGCAGGACCAGGCTTCTTGAGTTACAGGTATGGGTGTGAGAATTAAATAATCTTTTATTTATAAATGAAATAAAATAATTTCCTCTTTAATTTTTTTAAAGAGTATTTAGTATGTGCTTTGCTTCTCTGCAAGCATTTAGTTACAATAAACAAAGTGATTTTAAAGCAGTAAGGATTGGGAGATTTGGAGGTCCCCCAGAGACAGCAGCTGAGACACAGTGCATTCACCATACTCCCAAGAAAACAGATCCTACATCTCATGAACTCAGCTTGCTGCAGCTCAGAGGTAAAGCACTGACTTTTTTTTTTTTTTTTTAATTGAGATCTGAGCTTGCACATTTACCTCAGTATTTGCTGTCCTCCTGATCTGCACCACATTAGCTGGGACCTGGGAGTTCATTAAGACTTGATTGTGCCCTCAGTCTGCTTTCTGTCCCATCCTTTTCCCCTTTAAAAGGCGGAAGGACAAGCCGAGTTGTGCCACTCCATCCAGACAGAGCTGGAATAGCAATGATACTTTGCTGCCTACCATTGGCTTGTCCGGCAGCTGCGCCTGGGGACATTCAGGGAGAAGAAAACATTACTGAAACTTTCAGTAATGGGGCCAACGTTCAATTTTAAGACTGTGTTCTTGTCCAGAAAATACAACGAGTATGAACATACTAATACAACAGTAGACAAGCTGTGGTGCCTACCAGGTCTGATCCTTAACAGTAAGCTGCAATTCTCAGACAGGGAGTTTTCTAGCATGCAGTATAGTCACTGACAGCCCAATACCTAGCCTCCAGCCCCTGCAAGTATTTGCATTGTTCAGCATTTTATCTCATACCTCTGCTGGGTAAAATTTACTGTCAACTGTGTGCTCTGAACCCCACTCGTTTATAGCTCCCCAATGGAAGTGGAACTGCTTTAGCCTGTATTGGTTTTCCAAGGGACCTCCAACGATTACTAAAAAACAAAACAAGACATATGTATTAATAAACATGACTTAGAATTGTCCAGACAAGTAACACAGCAAGATCCTGCTTGAAATAAGTTTGCCCAGGGAGGAAATCAGCAACTATCTTAACTGAAACAGTCCCCTATTGCTCGGCTACTTTTACAATTTACTTTGCTGTGACAAAATTGTTCAAGCAAACACATCACACCTTTCCCTGCAGTTTGAATCAACTATATCAAATTGAAGATGATAAGCTAAATAGTCTCCTCATCCATCTCCCCTCAAGGGAATTACTGTTTTTTTCCAATTCACATAAAGTTTGGCAGAGTCACAGTGATTACACGTTACGTTCTATGCTCGTTTATTTGAGCAGGCATATGAGAACTGCTTTACCAGAACAAACACATATGACAAAGCAATGGATACATCTATTAAATAGCATCCCAACAAAGCCTCAATATCTACACAAAATATTGACATTTCCCATGACAATACAAGATTTCGAAAATCCAATTTTACCAGTAGAATTAGTACATTGTGTCAAATGTTCAGCTCTGCTTTTTTTAAGTTACAAAAATCCAAACATACTATTCTGCTTCAATGCAGCTTTCAGACTGCATAACCCATGTTGTAAGATTTCCTGCACAGCCAGAAATATGCTAATATTGTGTCTACTGTAAACTGTTCAAGCTACACTCCACAAAGCATCTAAACATACAGCCTGCCTATGGGCAAGATTCTGAGTTTATGGAAATTTTAATGCACCTTTCAGCCATGAGTAAAGGTAAACACTCAGTTTACTCTCCTGATTTCAGAAGGCATCTCATCATCTTGCAAATACACGAATGAAAAAGTCTATGCCTAGTTTTCTGTGTAGTGTTGGTTTTTACTCATTTCATCCTAACTGAAGCAGGAACATCCTGCAAAGTCTTCTTGCTAGTTATTACATCACAGCATCTCGTGAATGAGACGATAATTACTTCCAAAGGGCTAACAATATATATGTAGCTGTAGAGACTCATTTGCTGATTTTCACTTAACTGTACTTCATGGTTACATTTTAGAGCAAACCACCGTATAAAGTACATAATCCCAACACTACTTTTGAATCAAAAGTAGTTAATCACTTTCATGCTAAGGAGAAAACATTGAGATATTAAGAGTTTCCTTGTCTTTTTTTTTTTTTTTTCCTGAAAGCCAGACAGCAGTTTTGAAATTCTAGCCAGATAGGCCTGCTTGGGATAAAACAGTAAGCCAAAACAAGCTATGTAAATTGACATTTGATTAATTTCATCCACTGCTGCTGAGCTCTTCACATAAATGCAATACTGACCATCACTAAAAAATATCATGATGGAGAAAGGTAACTTTCAGGGATGGGATGAAGTTGTGGCCCACACTGCCAAGTCTTTCAGAATCCAAGTTTCTGTGCTCTAACACTATCCATTCCTGATTATGTGACGATGCAAACCCACAAGTGACTACATTCCTGTTAATAATCACATTCACTTCAACATTTACCTCATGAGTAAAGTTAGGCACAGGCACACAAACATAGCAAATCTGATTCTATAGTGGACACTAGAAAGTGACAGGAAACAAACAGGAACTTACAGTCCCTTTACAACCATCTTTGCCATTTCATTTCCTGTCAATTTACTAGTCTTGATAACTTCAAAACAAAATAGAAGTTTAAAGGAACTCTAACAACAACCAGAGGAAAGAATGACATCAGCTTTTTATTGTAGCCCTAGTTCTGTTTCAGTCTCATTTCCTTGCAGCAGATGGCATTCATGCACACAGACTGGGACCACGTTCTGTACATACCTTCCCCACACCCTCTTCTTCATCCTCCTGCTCTGCTCATAAGCAAACACCCCATGGCAGCACTACCTTCATCTTTTGCCCAAGTCTTGTTCTGCCTCATCTCAGAAGTCGGGCATTTTTGTCTATCCTGGAAGCATTTGTTTTTTTCATCTTCTGTTTCATATTTGTTGCTTTTTTTTGTTTATTCATAAGCTTCCTTCTCTGGATTTCTATTATTGTTAGACAGAAGCTGGCAGAAAGAAAAATCAGAAATAGCAACAGTAAAGAGAGAAAGGTGGAGGAGAGAGGCAGGCACTTGAAGAGCTGGCTATTTATACAGCAACATCCCATAATCTGTTGTTTCTCTGTCATTTTGGAGTCCTGTCACTGATCATTTACTGCCATCCTCCATTTGCTGTCATGACCCTTCATCGACTTTTATTCATTTGAGGAAGATGATGATGACAAAAAGGGAGCCATCCAGAAAGAGGCAGCAAAAATGCTCACACTTAAAGATTTATTTCAAGTGTTCAGTCTTATAGATGAAGCGGGTAAGATCTTTCAGAGCTGTGACATGCCCTGAATAGCCAGCCTCCGACAGACAGGCCAGCGCCCCTCTGACAGTCCTGATGATTCCATGCTTGCCTCAATGTCACAAAAACTGTTCCTGTTTATTTAAATGTTGCATATTTCTTAACCTTCTGCAGGCAATTCCCCTCCATTACATCAGTTCTTGCAGAAAAAAAAAAAAGACTTTGTTATCCATCAAACTGCAAACCAGTACACTTTTCAGGAGCACATCCTCAACAGATAGTGGGGTATGGCTGTATAAAGTAAAAGACTGTTAAATTAAAAGCAAAACTGATCTAAAGTTAGTAAGTTAAAAATCACTCATGAGCTAACAAGTGATGTCTCCATCTTAGTCTCTCCTCTAATCCCACCTCACTAACGCAATAGCAGTTTGTACTGTAAAAACAGAAGGGCACTACTTGGCTTCTTCATTACATATCATAGCGCTCAAATGAGCAAGGGCAAGAATATTCCCAGGTTGGAAACTAATGTTCTGGATGAAGAACTATAAACAATAAAAATAATAACAAAAAACCCCAAATGTTAGACAAGCCCCTGAAAGCTCCATGCATTCCACCACTACTGTTTTTGCTGCATTGTTTTATCAGCCTCTTTCCAAACATCAACCAAAAATACTGGTATGACAGAGGCAAAGCATTTGTTTTTATAAGCATGCTGAAAACCTCCTTCCCAAGACCGTTACTAAATCCCCTGTGAGGATCTAGTAACTCCAATAGTAAGCAGTTATCTTAAACATACATTACTTTAATCGAACAGGTTCAAACTTGCCCAGGGTCCCCCAGTTTTTCCCTCCAGGACAAGCTGAGTAACTGACGTGAATCATGTGCTTCACAATACCCCTGACCAACTGCTACCAGTTCATCTACCTTTATGAAATACCTTCTTTATACATACCAGCAATATCCTTTGGTAAACTCAACTTTTAAAAGGAACAATGGCCAGGAAGTCTGGAATTTGGTAGCAATACCTTGATTTTAAGTCACTTGACTCTATTAAGCATTAAAAAAAAAAAAAAAAAAAATTAGCTGCTCAGGTCAGTGCGCTGACACTGAGCTGATTCACAACAACTTGCTGGAATGCATAATTGGATTTCGCATGGATGGACTCCTGCTTATACTAAAACAACAGGAACACATGCACCTGCTCCCTATGGTAGCAGCTCAGTATTATTTAATTCTCCAAAAGCTTATTGAGATAAGTGTGTATGCTTTCCAACCAAAAGTCATTTTGCTGCTGATTATTTCAAATGAATTAAATATATCTGTTAACACCGCAAGAGATAAGTCGCAGATTACTTTAATAAAGGACAGCGATGGAAGCTCATTTAAAATTAAGTACATACATATACATATGACTGAAGATTGACTCACATGGACAAAGCCGCGATATTACGAGACCTAATCAAAAGGCAGGGCATTAAGGCTTGTGCAATAAGAATAATTTTCAACCTACAACAGAAGATTTGCACACAACGTCCACAGTAATAAATACACAGAAAAAGTAAGGCCTATATAGAACTTCTGCATTACAATTCCCATCACTGTAAATCCATGTTTGGCCAAAGCATTCTTTTCCCGTACATTCATTTTCAACATTTGTCGTGAGGTTTTAAATCATGCAAATATTTCTCCTCTCTAAGCATTAACAAGACATTAAATTGATTTTTCTGAGTCTTGCTTACTTGATCTATCAGTAGAATCATCAAACTCAACCAGGAACGAATATCCATTGTTCCAGATGTGAAGACACGTTGTTGGGTCGTAGCTGATTTTCAGAGGCTTCAGAAAGGGGTCATAAACACTGTCTCTCCACTGGATATTGATAGGAGACTGTCGGGTGCCCCCAGGAATTGTAAGCGGACTCTGCCAAAGTGGATGCACTGGAAGATGATGAAGAGAGTCAGGCTCTAACACATGACACAGAATCCAACTCAATACTTCAGAACCTTTTGGCAAGAGAAGATGCTTTGGCATATTGGCTCCAAAAGCTAATTCAAGTCAGCTGATGCACAGGCAAGTAAAATAATAATACATTCCAGTTGCATGACTCAGAGCTACACAGGGAAGTGCAGCAATTTCACAGAATCATAGAATGGTTTAGGTTGAAGGGACCTCGAATATCATCTTGTTCCAACCCCTCTGCCATGGGCAGGGACACCTCCCACCAGCCCAGGTTGCTCAAAGCCCCATCCAACCTGGCCTTGAACACCTCTAGGGATGGGGTATCCACAGCTTCTCTGTCTAATTTGACTTAGAACTGTGTTGATACCTTTCTGCATTTGCAAAACACTCTTCAAATAAAATCTGTCCCCTTATTTGCCAGAAAATTGTTTTCCTTTTATTGCCAATTCATTTTAAGGTGGGTTCTGTTTTACAGCCTTGCCAGAGTCACTGCACACCACTTCAGCTTTCCTTGTACACCAGTACCATCAACTGACGTCAGATTGCACCAGACACAGGATAACTCCCACTGGAAAGCAAAAATATTCTCTTGAAGGTGCCGGTCTTTTGCCTACGTGTGCTTAGGGATTACACCACTGGTAAGGGTGTAATAGGTGCTCCCGAAGCACCCATACCAATATTGACCAAGACTACTTCACGCAGTCGGGACCTCGAGCCGATCACACCCACCCCTGTAAAATCCTGAACTACCGGTTTTGGGGGCAGCTCGGACGCCTCAAACCAGCACGAGCAGGGCAGATGCATGAATATGGTTTCCATGGGATTTTACTCTGCTTAAAAACCAGAACTGAGACCTGTGGGGACGGGGAGCACCCGTTCACCTGCCGCCCCCCAGACATCACCAACCCTCAGACGAAGGTTTCCGTGCCCTGCCCACCCGCCGAACCCACAACCGGGACGCTCTGAAGCACGGCGTTACCGGCCGCTTCCTTAGATACAACCGCTCGTGGTTTTTTGCAAGGGGAAAAGAACAAAATACGCTAAATCCTTTAAGAAACCACTCACGCAAGGGGCAGCTAAACCACCACCCTCCCCCACAGTTTCCTCAGCAAGGGGCAAACTATCGGCCGGCACAAGGCCACCACATGCAGAAGCGGGCGAGCAAAATACTCTGCAAAAAGTGCCTCAGCTCTCTCGTATTGTTCCTGCCATTTCCTGATGTTTCAGCGGAGGAACTGTCACGGACGAAGCCAGGCTGAACTTGCCGTCCTCGCCTCTTCTACACAAACTTTGGAGGCGCCGGCAGCCCCCTCAGCCGCGGGGGGTGGGAAGGGAGCTGGAAGCCACGGAGGGATATGGGCGCTGCCCCTGCCCAGGCCCCTCAGGCGGGCCCTGGCACGGCGGGCAGCGGGGCTGCCTCGGGGCGGGGACAGCGAGGGGGGCTCGGAGCAGCGACCCGCTCTTCCTCAGGCGGCGGGAGCTGCTCGCCCCGCGGGGGTAAGGGCAGCCCCGGCCTGAGGGAGCCTGTCCCCGGGCGGAGCCCCCCTGAGGGAAGCGGCTCCCTCCCTGAGGGAGGCGGACGCGGGAGGGCGGCGGCACTCACGGGCGTCTCGCAGGCGGTAGGAGCAGCAGGCGCCCAGGCTGCACCATCGTGTCCCCCGCCGGGAGGCAGCGGCCACCCAAGCCCGGCGGAGCAGCGGCAGCATCGCGGAGGAGACGGTGGAGTCGCCGGGCGCCGCCGCCCAGCCCGGCACAGCCCAGCCCGGCACGGCCCCTTCCGGCACGGCCCCCCCCCGCCGCCATGGCTCCCTCAGGGGAGCGGGCGGTTTCCCTGCCAGAGGCGAGGCGGTGAGGGCGGTCTCTGCCCAGCCGGCTGTTTTCCCCTCAGGGGCGGACCGAGACGGGCATGTTATCCTTTGACAACCATGGAGAAGAGACCACAGTTTCCTACGGGTGCGTGTTCGCCATTTCCCATGGTCAGGCTAATGCCTGTGCCTGACTCACACCAAAAATTTATTTCCTCTCAGGGTGATAGTGTCAACGCGCCTCAGGGGAGTAGCATTTAATCTTGTGTAGTTAGTTTTGCTCAAGTAGGAGGTTTTTGGTTTTTCTCCCAGCTGAAGGTGGGCTGGAGCACGATCCCTCTCCCCCAGAGATACGGGTGGCCTTGGCGTAGCAGGGTCCCTGCCCCACACCACACACACAAGATTTAGGATAAAGTTAACACTAAGTTAAGTTAGCCACTTAACCCAACTGCATCTGTCCCAGTGTCTGGAGGCCAAAATAGGCCCACCCCAGGGTGGTAAAAGGGGCCGACTGAGCTGGTGTTCATCTGACGCCACTTGAGGCAGGCCTCGATGGACCGGTGCGTAACACCTTGGTTATTCCTCGCATCTTTCCTGTGTTGCAGCTGCCAGTGAGGAACACAAAGCTAAAAGGGAAGCCTGCAGAAAGCTGACGGTCTCAGCGAAAGTGCAAAGATGAAGTAAGTGTCCTCATTTTTGCCGGGTCCGTTGGGCAGCCGGGAGCAGAACACCACACCTCGGCTCCGGGCCTTCATCTTGCCACCCGCTTCGAATTGTATTTCTTGGTTACTCTCTTAAAATCATTTTGCAAATCTGCATTTACCTTTTCGGGATTTTTAATCTTGTTAGGGTGAGTAGCTTTGAATTTTCTTTGAATGAGAAGCATTGAGAATGTTTTACTGAAATGGAGACAAGACTAGATACTCAGCTCGAGCCGACCAAGAAGTGTTTGCTCAAGTTTACAACATTGTTTGAGAAGTTTCCATTGCATTCACAGTATAGCATATTTAAAGTACTCCTGAGTTCAGGAAGAGGAGGTTGAAATCTGGCAAGTGAATTGCTTTGAATGGCTACATGATCAGAAGAGAGGTCATCCAGAGATGTACAAAGACAAACAGCATGTGATCTTAGGATGTTAAACCTGGGTTTAAATTTCATTTTACTTCCTCCCTCCCCCAAGACATGCTTTCTTTAAAATGCAGCCTTTTTTTTGTACGGTAGGATTCAATTGCAAATATAATGAATTCTTGGTTTGTCTCTCAATGTTTTTCAGGATGGTTAACTTCACTATCCTCAACATATAGCGTCCTGTAAGTTAAAAAGAAGAGATAGGTACTTGATGAAATTAAAAACAGTTGCTGCCCATAACCATCATTATTCATTCAGGCCTAATCACGGTTTAATAGCCTGTTGGTCATGGTTAGGCAACTGTATTTAGCATAGGTCAGACATGTCAGTTGCTGAAGCTATTTATGAGCAACAGGTAGCTCCTGGTCATGAGGACAGCCCATATGAGCTTCATGCTTAATTGCAGCAGGGAGCTCAGACATAGCTTTGGGTATTTTAATATTGAGCAGAAACAGGAGTTACTGGGTTTTATTCTTATCTGCTAACAAACCAAGATTGTCATTCCTTCATGTTCTGTTCTTCTGTGAGGTGTCCTCTAAATGCAATTAATCTTGGGCAGCTTAGCAGTCACATCTGCCAAATTAACTAATGTATGTATGCCCTGTATCATAGTATAGATGCTTAATGTTGCAGAGCATAACCTGTTTTTTTGTACAACTATCGCTTTTCTGTGTGTTAAAAGAAATTGAAAAAAAAAAAAAGCCTCAAACTCCATTGCTTTACTCTGTGGCATTAAGATGACCAAACTTTGTGAAGTTTTTAGGTATTTGATCCTGCAAGGTTTTGAAAATGTGAAGTTTATTATAGAGCTACTAAGCTGAACAGAATCAGAATGAGTCATTTTTTGTGGGCTGAACAGCAGAACCAAAGGAAAGTTCTTATGGCGTAGGCTTTTGGCACCAATGGGCTGTTCAGGTGCAAAACTAAAGAGAAATAACTTTGACCTACAACACTTTTGCTTCTGAATCATTCACAGAATCTGCATCCAGTTTTACATGCACATGCTATTTCTTACTGAGCATAAATTTCATTAAAACTTTAGCATTTAATTAAAAAACCCTTTTCTTCTCTAGGGGGTTATAGAAAACCCTTCAAAATATGAGTTCAGTGGCAGAGAGATGGTTTGTTTTGGAAGCTGCAGACAGAAAGGCAAAAACTACGTGTGCAAAAGGAAACATAAGGCCTAAATCTTATTCCCAGCACTTAGCCAATGTGGCCAAAATCTTCTTTTCTGGACCATTCCAGAAACATTTTCTCCTTGGCTATGTCCTAGCTAGAGATGGTGGTTTACGCAAGAGAGACATGGCTCTCATGCAGTGAGCTGGAGAGAACAACAGCAGCCAGAATTACAATATATCTATTGTTGTCATGTTTGGTTTTTTTCCAAAATTGTTACGTTTCTGAACCATCTGGGTCGTTTCAGCTATGCTCTCTCTTTTTCCTGAGCTGAGAGTGGTTTCTGTGTATAGGGAACACCACGACCAGAAATCTGACAACTGGCTTACTGGATGAGTTAGAGGGGTACAGAATCCGTGTGGAAAGAGAAACCTCATCTACTAGGTCTGTTTTCAAATGTGCAAAGTTTAAAAAAAAAAAAGGCTTTATGCATGTCTCATTTATGATTAACTCACTGAGGAAGGGACTAGTCTATTGTTTACCTTTGTTACATAAATATCTATGGTATTGTCAGAACAGTTATGATAAATATTGTAATATAACAAGCATGACCGAGATGTGAGTCACCCGTGAAGAGAGATCTGCCACAAACAGACCTAATCTGTGCATGATTTATTTTGTTTTTTTAAACTTTCCAGACAGACACAGTGATGCTCCATTTAATTTTATAGTATTTGGAGGCTTCTTACATTTGCACTGTGTTTTTTCCCAGCTGAAGTAGATGTATAGAGCCATCTAAATAGTCCCAAACTTTTTGATTATTTTCTACAATTAATTGCAGCTGTGGATGCTTTAGCAGGTCTGTTTGGAGTAATTGTTAAAAAGTTCATTTAGCATTGATACAAGTATCAAAAGCTGTGGGGTGGGAGTCAAGATCCAGATGAAAATACAGATTGTGTATATTACTGGATTATCCTAATTTATAACACGATTTCCAAGAAAATATTTTGAAGGCCACAGTTCTATGGTAAAAATCCAAAATAAATTCAGTTAAATGAAAGGATTTACTGCCAATTTACACTGTTGTAAACTTGATTTAGAGACAAAACATTTTTCAACGTTTCATTTTTGAATTCCCTTTAAGTATCCTGGGGAGGAGAGAGTTCTCACATATGGGTTATGAAATTAGAAGGAAGAGTAGTAATTCAGGTAGTTGTCAGGTGAGTGGTAAAATGACTCAGCTTCACTGGATTTCAGTCTTCATGGTTTTAATCTTTAAAAAGGAAAAAACAAAGATGACCTGTTGAATAAAGCACTTCAATTTGTTTACACAGGGATTTTCAAACAAGCTTCACCCAGCTCTGAAGTAAACCAGGGAGTAAATCATGGTGGGAACAGTTGAGAAACCCCACCCGCTTGGAGGAAATACGTTTTTATCCTAAGCTGAGCAGGGGTGCTTTCCATAGCAACACATTCTGAATTAGAAAAAGGAAAACAAACATATAACTGAAACTCAATAAAGACCCATTTTAAACTTTAAAGGACCATGGCTCTGCTTCAGCCACTTGGATTGAATATTGCAGAGGAAATCCAAGATAGGTTGATTTCTTTGAAGCTTTTTAGTATGAATCAAGATTTTGGAGGATAGCAATGATGGTTGGCTGAGGTCCATTGTGACAAGGTGTTGAAAGTTCTGCTGAATTGATGTCAGATTTGGACTGTGATGTAGGCCAGTTTATTGATAAACAGTCCAGTGCTTTTTATCAAACGGATGTAACTGACAGAGTACTCTAAGCTCAACAGGAAAGCAGCAGCAGATTGTGAAATGCTGAGCTTTTCTCTGCTTCCAGAATGTTTGGCTGAGATAGGAGCCTGGATGAGAAGGCAGTGGCTGAGGCTAAGTCCAGATAAGGAGGAGGTAATTCCAGTTGGCAAGGTAAAGCAAACAGAGGCTTTATCTTTTCTGTATAAAAACATTTGCTAAAATTATGCATGCAGGCTTAGTAACTCAGCATGGAAAGGGCTTAGAAGATATCTCATGGACAATTTGTGTAGTTACTGCAATTGTATGTGCAGTCCTGGAGATGGCACACCTGGATTGTGTGTCATTGCTGTACTTATACTATTCTTTAAAATAAACTTGAAGGATTCTGCTTTTCTTGTAACTTCTAAAAGGATAAGAAAGAAAAAAGCCATTCAGGTCTGCTGTGGCAATAATTACTAGAGTGAGGGTATACTTTATAGCCTTAAAAACTCCTATGAAGAGCATTTCCAGCAACTTCCTCTCTATTGTGTTAAAAGCTGTCTGAAACGACTGCCTTCATGTATTGTTACAAGATACCACCGAGCTTAGTACGGATATCCACTGCAGTAGTCCACGTCACTAGAAATTTTTACGTACATGCCATGATTCTCAGCAATGTTTCTACAGCTCTTTCCCAGTGAAGTGCAGAAAAATACTTTTGTCGTTGTGGGAACACAAAGGGAATCCAGAAAACGCGCTGGGAAGTGCCAGCCTTTGAATCGTTTAACCTATGTCCTCACAGCAAATGTCTGAGTTAACTGCCAAGTGAAAGAATTACCACCCAGCTCGGTGAGAGACTACTTCTGTGAGTGGGAGGGGTGAGGGAGGGAAGATAAAAGAGTCGAAGTTCTGGAAAATGGTGAACTTTACACTGAAGACATTATCTAAGACCTCAATAGTCCAATTTTACCGTTTCTTTGATCAAGTTTTTGTTACCAAAAGGGCTGTTTGTACTGTCAGCTGTGAATAGCGGAATTGAATCGAATGTGCTTTTTGCTTTGAATGCATGTTGTGCACAGGGTCTAGCCACCAGATGGAGGAACCCACAGGTTGGCTTATTCAGATCTGGTGTCTATTCACTGGCAGACGAAACCAGGCATTCCAAAGATAGTGTTTTCCTGAATCAGTTTGTTTTGGCATTTCCTGCATAAATGTCATGGAGTAGAGACAGATTTAAGTAATAAATAACATCTGCCTTAAATTGAAAAGAGGAATGTGAGTAAGAAGAGTTAGATAGCTATTGTAGTTAATTTAATCATCAATGGTCTTATGATGGAAAAGCCTTGTATCTCTTCCTGGAATGTTTGTTACCATGAGGTGAGTTTTGGTTACTCCGTACAGGTCCCCATGGACAAGTGTCCACAGCAAAAAATGTGGCATCATTTAGTGCCTTACTGGAAACTAATGGACATGGGATAACTGTAAAGTAATTACCTTCTCCATCACATGTGGAGATCTAGAGATCTCAGCTTTTCTCCAGTGTACCTTCTTACTCCACTAACAATTTCAAATAATTTTCCTTCAGTAATACTTTCGCTGTTGAAACAGAAGTGTAACAGTGTAACACTTAATTGTAATATGTTCCGTTCCTGAAGTTTTTAATTCTGTAGGCCATAAAGGTTTGTGGTATATTAATACTGAACAAGCAGAAGAATTAGGAACTATGTAGAGGGATTCCGTGCTACTGATTCATGGGTTTCATTACTTTTTTACTGCAGGATGTTGATTTATATTGTCTGTGTGATTTATAATCTGGAATTGGAAGTCGTTGGGCTCGCAATGAATATTCACTTGCAATCTTACTTTATGTCTTCAAATATAAAAAAATGAATAAACAATAAAAAGTAATGAGTGAAAATACAGGACTTTTAACCACGATTACAGTGGATTCTCTGGATTTCCCCTCTGAAGCGGTACTTCATATCACTGCACATGATGAGCAGTATTGTGTGAGCCCAAGCGTTACTCTTAGCGGGACAGGTTTTGGTTTTAGCTGTTGAATCTCCAATACTGAAGAAATTTGCTGATAAATTGCAGATAAAGGAGTGATACAGACATTGCTTGTGACTATTAGAATATGTTCCCTCATATGCACTCATCCTTGCGTGGAGTGGGTGTACCTCAGTTGTACAGACTAATTAACACACCTAATTAATATGAATGCATTAGAAAAGGTACTATTACATGCACCTAACTCATACGAATTTGTTAGGAATTGAATCATTGTTTTTATAAATGTTACTGTAGTGCTTTTCTTTGAATAGAGGAACAATGTCTTTTCCCCCCTTATTTTAATGGGGAAAAAATGAAGTTTCTGAGCATGCTTGTGAAGAAAAAACTGGTAGGGAAGGAAGTAAAAGTTTAAGAGACTTTTGAGCTGTACTAAGAAAGCTCTGCACACATCAGAAAAGGGAAAAATGCTGTCATGGATGCAGGTGTGACTGATTTAAATTTTGCATTAGGAATTAGGCTCGCTCTTTCTAGTTTCGCTAGTAAAACAATTCAATGCTAATCTTGCTTCTAGAATTAGGCATCTTCTATAGATTTAAAAGGCACCTTTTTAAAATGAAGGTGAAGTACTGTATTAACAAGTTATGCTACTCGATTGAAGTACCCATTCTGTTTTAAGCTTTCAGAATACAAGTCATTTTCTATTCTATTCTAAGTAGCAAAAAACAAGGAGAAAATTTAGACTGGGAACTCTGAAAAACATCACAAACACTGTATCTTCATAAAAACTGCTCTGAATTTTTTCTGATGTGCTGAGTGACAGGGAAGCGTGCATACTATATATTACATAAAGCTTCCATGCCCAGGAATACATACAACACAGAGCACATTGCGCTTGGCCACCAACCTACCTGGTTTTATGAAATGCTGATCACTCAGTGGCAGAAAGTATTTTGGTGTCATCTTCCAAAATGCATTGCAGATGCAGAGCTGTTAAACACTGAAAGTTACTGAATATTTCTTCTAGCTTTCAATATAAGCAAAGCCTTGTGCTTGTCTCCATTCTGCTTTGGTTTATATGTCACAAAATCAGCTGTTTTCTCATCAGTTAAGTAAATACAAAATTTGTTTTTTGATAATTTAAATAGAAGTGAATCACATCTCAGTATTCAAGGAGGGATCTGGCTGTTCTTTGGGAAAACTTAGTAAGCTGAATACATTTACAGAGAAAAAAAAGAAGAAACAGAAGGATTTCCTAGCTGTAAAAAATTACTCTTTTGCTATTGCTCCAGCTGACATTATCTGCACACAGGCAAGTAGACATGCAGTCTCTGGTTGGCCTCATCTTATTTGTAGATAAGTTAATTGGTATTTTAAATAGCTAAATCTTTGACATCTTCCAGTAGTGTCCTGTATCTCAGGAAGTGATTCATTGTAGTTCTACACACCACATTTGGAGGGTTTTGTGATTTGTACTTCTATTAGGCCTCATTTTCAAAATTAAACATGGTAGTGTCTATTAAATTTAAAGTCCCTCAGAATCAATTTGTGCTAAACGTGCTTTGAATTACACTTATAAATACAGTTTTCATTGAAAGCAGCAAAACCTTGCAAGACAAAATTAAAAAGTAATTATTGTATAGTATGCTACTTCATTGTAGTTACAAGCGAAAATCACAAACAACCCAATAATACTGACACAGCAGAAGTAACAAAAAGAACAATGTTTTAAGCCTGCCCATGGAGATAAATCGTGCAATTCAATAAGGCATTTCTATCTCTAGTTTCTGTCATTCTATTCACTCTTTTTTTCTTTAATCTTTCAGTCACATTCTCAAATTTCCCTTTTTGGTTAGCTGGCAAATAAGAAAGAAGAGCAACACTTAACTACATTTGTTGTCTTTGTACCTCTGCACCTCTCTTACGCAGGTATCCAGTACTATTTTGAGAAAACAAAATACACTTACACGCATCATTCCTGTTTTTACGAGTGCAGGCGGCCAGACTGCAGAGTCGTGCTGGCACTGCTGGTGGACTCCAGATAGTTTTCAGCTGCTTGTATAAATGCGCCAGCGTATTTGCCCTCACAGTATTCATTGCTGTCACCTTGGTGCTTAAAATCTTCAGGTAGTCGAACAGCCAGAGGAGCTTTCCAGAGTCTAGTGACCTTTCAAGACAAAGTAGAGGAAAATAATCCTGTAGATATACAGCTTCAAGATAACTGAGGGGTCTCCAGACCTCTAGTTATAAAAAAATTTGACAGCACCCTTTCCTGGTTGAAGAGGTGGAGCTAATCAAGTAGTTAATTTTCAACTTGTCCCTCGACTGGCTTTTTTACTGGCTCTACGTTTTGTTGGAGGGCCAGCTAGTTGATCATTATTCTACATGTGCTTTCCAGGTTCTTGCTCATCTGGCTCCTAGAACACTGAAGGGTTACAGAAACCACTCTTTTGTATGCAAGGAGAGAGGTTTCTTATCACTTCTTCATGCATACATGCTTTGAATTTGAATAGTTGTATATTTGAATACTGATAGCTAAGAATTGCAATCATTAACAGCTGTAATTCTGAGGACGGGTCACTCCTCAAACTAAGGAATTTGAAGAAACCTAGTAGATATACAAGGCTTGCCCAGGAGAACAGTAAGGGGAGCAGCCTCCTGCGGAAGAGCATTTTAGCTCCAACTGTGTAATACAGTAGCATTGCAGCCTCAAGGTGAGGAATTCATTCTTCTGAACTATCAGATATCCCATAAGAGGGATAATTCTGTATAGACTACAAATAGGAATAGACATATGGAACCATCATTACTCCTCCCACTCACACACCACTTTGACTCAGCTGAAGTGTTGTTTTTTTCAGTGGGGAGAACAGATTGAGATGTTTTCCTGACTTGTGTTTCTTAGAGATGAAAACACGAAGAATTTTACTCTCTTACTATTTCCACATGCAATTCCAATAACTTTGTTATCTTACGTGAAAAATCTGTATCAAAATCCCATCCTTTAATTTTCTTTGGGATGTTTGCTCTTCCTCCCACAGCTGCAATCCATGTAAATGGCACAGACACAAATAAGTCCTGAGTTAGAGCTGTAGTTTCTGAGGCCCAGCACAGAAACAGGCAAGCAATTCATTCGCTAAAGATGTCTCATAATGTTACAGATTACAATAGACCAAATGGGAATGAAGATGGAGAGCAATCAGGAAATGGTGTCCGGGCATGTCGGGGGCAGCACGGGCCAGCTGCTCTCCAAGGAGCGGGGAGCCAAGGATGACCGCAGCACAGGCAGTGCCCTCACCAGCAGCGTGCCACCCCACGGAGCCTGCGCAGAGCTGGCAGCTGGTAAAAGGGTCCCTTGGCAGTCCCAAACATTGCAAGGGACAAACCAGGTCCAAGGTCCAAACAGAGAGCTCAGGCAGGAGCAAAAGGAGACAGGGCCAAAGACAAGCAACAACAAGGGTCCAAAGTCCTTCCTAGAGACTGGGCCAAAGACAAACCTGAAGACAGGTACCCTAACAGCAAAGCCTGGGGGCCCATGGGCAGGGCTGTGGGTGGAGGCTGCCGGTGAGGCTTGTCAGGGCCATTGAGGCTTGTTAGTGGCCTAACAGTGCCATGGTCCTGACAGCACATGTCAGGGTCACGGCAGCACAAAAGTATTGTGGGGCCTTTAATACATGTCATTTAAGTATTTGCAAAATCCATGTGATTGATTGTTTTCCTCCATTAAGTACACAGGAGGGTATATTTTGAAAGCTATAGAATCTACCAGTGACAGAGCAAGCAGAAAGCAGATAAGACTGTTAACATTCTGCCATGTTTTAATGGCATTAAAAATAATTCATTTCTTAATCTATCTATTTACCTGTGAAGTATTTTTCAATAGTTGTTTGGCTTTACTTAACAAATTCTGATGTTTTGAATTAGAAACGTATTTGCTTGGTGATATTTTTGTTAAACGTATGCATGTCTGTCAACTCTTACCACACGGGGTGTAAGTGCAAGGGTCAGGCTCAGGGAATCCTCTTTGGTATCCTAAAGCGGCAAGCTTATTTGTGCTATTTACTATTCCGAAACCTGCTACTTAGGAGAGTGTTTCTTAATGCTTGTCATTTATTGCCTCAGCTGCCTGCTTCAGAGTGTGTAAGAGCAAGCCATTGTCAGTTAGGGGTTCTGCCTGAAGAACTGCAAAATCAAATTCTATCATTGCTCATAATTATGGGTAATTACATATGTGGAGTGTGACTGTATACAATGGAAATGTGCTTACTTTGTCTTCACAGAAACTAGAGAAGTAAAAATCTAGAAATTTCTTGCTGTCGCTACCCATCTGACATTTGCTGTAAGTGCCTCTGGACTAGACAGAGAAGATCAATATTTGTTTTCTTTCTGAGGCATACTGGAGGGTTGTCAGTACTTACATTCTGGTTAACTTCAAATGAATTCTGTTACTTGCAGAGAGAAAATCACCTCCTTGATTTAGTGTTTCAAGGAATCTGATTCTCCTGGCATCGTGCTTGCAAGGGTGTTCCTATCCTGATCTTGTCTCAGTTACAACATTGGTGGGTCAAACCCAACAATTCAGAAAAAATATAGTCTTACTGTTTACTGTAATTAAAAAGATACAAGGAAAGTGATTTCATAATTAACATTTTCCTCACCCAGTTATTGTTGCATAACAGCTGCCAGGTTGGTCAACCAAGTAGGGGAAGCTGCCTGGGACTGCTGCTGCGTTGTCCATGTGAAACCTCTATGGAGCAGCTAAAAATATCACCTAGCTTTCACAAAGCAGTCAGGTTATTACTGGGTGGGCTGTAGCACTCATTTCTCCGTGGATTGGCTCACACTTCCCCCAGGTTAGGTATTATTTCAGCCTAAGGGAAGGTTTTCTTTGATGTCGAGGTTTTGCTAGGATACTTAGTAACGTGGCAGAGCTCACCAGCCTGCTAACCATCTCTACTCCCTCCAGTTTTTCATTCTCCCTCTTGGATTAGGCTCCCCAAACAGGACAGAGTATTCCACGTGTGTCCTCACAAGTGCTGAGTAGTGGGGAATAGTCCCTTGATGTGCTAGCCATGCTCTTTCTAATACAGCCCACTATGCCATTAACTTTCATCCCTACAAGGGTGCATTGCTGATACACGGTCAACTTGTCCTCCAGGATCTGCAGTGTGTTTTTCCAGAGCTTTTCACCCTAGCAGTCAGTCCCCAGGTTGTACCTAACCGTGGGAATATACCATCCCAAATGCGGGACTTGGCACTTGCCTTTGTTGCAGTTCATGAGCAGTCAGGACCGCTCTGAATGGTAGCCCTACTGTCCTGCATATGACAAACGTTATATGGAAACTTGCTGATGGGACATTCTGTCATTCTGGCCACTGGAGATTTACACTGACTTTATTTTACCTCTCAAACCTGAAAAAAATGGGTTTACATTGCAAATAATTTTGAATGTGGCAAAATGGATGCAGGTCCAGAACTAGGAGACAGTCAAATTCTGCTTGCAATAATAGCATTAATGATACATTGTTGCTGTGTAACATTTTGTATCTGGATTTCTGAAGAAAATATATGAAGGTGGGGACTACATAGTGAAGGGAAAAAAGCAGTTCTTGGGCAACCATCAGTCTGAAGAAAAGGATAAAATCCTCTAAAATGAGTAAGTGTGATGAGCTCCTCTTCAGGCTTTTGATAATCCCAGTGGATTAAAAAAGAATGATGATGATAATGGTACCTGACCAAGTAAACATGGTCTGTGGCAAACCTGAGCAAAGCTGGGCAAACGAGCAAATACTGGGCAAAGATAGCAGCTGCGTAACAGAGGTAAAAGGGCAGCAGAAACAGCTGTGAGCGTGATCCTGGGAAGATCACAGTCGGGTAAAGTGCAAATACAGAGCTTGTTAGAATGGCAGATTTCTGAGAAGGGGAACAGCCTCCTATCATTTTTTTCCATGATGTATACAGGGAGATGGAACAGTATGTAAATAAATAAGAGAACATTGAGATCATGCCTGATCCGTCTCACCTTATTTCTCAGACTGGCAAAAATTACCTTATAAAACCATGAACTTTGACCAGCTGGATGACCAAATGCGTAACGATGTTTTTCTCTCTGCTGTGGGAATTCAAAGCCTTTTCTTCCATCCATATTCATGAAAATTAGGAGTATCTTCATTGAATGAAATGGAGTTTACTCAGCATAAAACAGAAGTGAGATCAGAGTCAGAACAGAAAATGTCTGGGTCTTGCCCTAAGTCGTAGACCTAGCTGATGTAGATTCAGGAGCAAAACCTGCTTGATCCTGACCTGTTTTCTGTAATAAAATCAAAGAACAAATCTGAGAGAATTGAAAATGGACATGGTGTCTGAAAAGTAAGTGATGAGGAAGTATGTACTCGGAGGAGGAAAACTGAACAAATTTCAACAGCAGAGAAGTTTTCTATTGATAAAAGGAGAAATGCTACTGCAAGTTTACAAGCAGCATTAATATAACCTTTGTTTAAAAAAATGTATTTTCTGTAATTTTCATTAAGCATCACTATGTCACAAGATAGTGCATGCTATGTTCACAAGGATGTGTTTGTGTCCCTCTCCAGTTATGAGAGTTAGTGTATAGAAAATTAATAAAGCAACTCAAACAGAAGCTGAATAAACAGGGGAACTTCAAGTACTCTTTTTGTGTTTAATGGCATAGGATGTGATCAAGGATTTTATCCATAGGAAAGAAAATTATTCCTACAGAGTTCTTATGGCAAATACTCCGGAGTTACTTCTGTGCCCTGATCACATCTTCTGTGTTCTTCATGCCTTTGTTTCTATATTGTCATGCTCAGCAGTAAGTATAATTATGAATGCCTGTCACTTGTTTAAACAAATGCTTTGTTTGGCAACCTTTGTTTTCCTGCTGCTGATGCAGCTGCAAAATTGTGTGCACAGTGTGTTAATTTTTTACCTTTGATGCTATGGTAAGTTTTTTTTCCTAACAAAAAAAAAAGGAAACCAATGAATGAGATACCAATCTCTCTTGATCCACACAGAACATGTGAAAGCAGCAACTTCCTTAGGAAACAATAGTAAATGAATGCTGATACAATGGTAAAACAAGCTAGATATTTCCTGGAACCAAAAGATTCTTCATAACATGACAGAGAAAAGTTAGCATGTACATAAAATGCAAGTGAGAGAGAGGAAAAAAAAAAAAAGAGCATGAAAAAGGTGAGGAAATAAAACAACAAAGAAATATCTTGTTACTTTATTTGGGACCACAGACTAACAGGGCAACAGGATGTATTTTCTTCTATAAAATTAAAAAATGAAATTGATGTATTAGCACCCTGACGTTCTTACTCATTTTTATAAGGGGGAAGGAAAATAAGAATAGATTTGACGTAGGCACTTGAGCAAGTTACCATGGTTTAAATTAGAATATAACTTACAGTGTATCAACTTCTTCCTGGTGCTTGCTCATGGGAAGTCTCTTATCCCGTGGTAAAGTGAAGCCTTCATTCACTAAAGGGGAACTTACACTGAATTTCATTATGTTATTGCAGAAATATTCAGGTGAGCGTGTTTTTGAAAGCTCATAAAGTTTAGGAGATTGTAAAGCACAGGCAACAATTATCCTTGGGTAAGTCATTCCTGTGTTAGTACTGTAAACTAAAGACTAAAAGCCAAATTTGGGCCTTCTGTTTTAAGCACAAAGGAGGTCTCCACTGTTAGACTGTGAACAGAAAGATCCTCTTTATTCTGCTGTTTACCAATGTTTTGTGTCATACTTTATGCTGCGCGAAGAATATGTCACATCTGGCTGGGTCAATCTCAAAGGGAACAAGGGATAGGCTGTGATAGCAGTCTCGTCATGATTTATTGGTGTAATTCCAAATTTTAAAAGGAAATTCCCCCTACTTTGCAAGAAATGATAGAGGAAAAAAAATTCTAAAAAAAAAAAATTTTTGGTAAAGAGGGAAAAACCCCTTACAAGAGGTAAGTTAATAGTATATTCCAGATTGCTGTAATGATCAGAGCAGACTGACTCGCTAGCAGAAAGTAGTGCTGCAGCCTTTCTTAGTGGTAAAATGCTGTATTATTTTTTTATTATGTTTCTATCTCTGATCAAAGATGTAGACATCACTTGGATCCTGCCAGTATTTCCTGCAGTTAATTTGATGACCGTAGGTGAATAGTACAATTGGTTTATGACAATGCAAGTTTTTCTGTTTTGTGTTGTTTTAGCTGAGAAATGATCTATTGGCTATGCAGAGGAGCGGGATCTCACATCCTCAGCAGAACGTGAGTTAATGATCTCTGGGAGGGAATGTACTGATGAGAAAACAGCTCATCAGTACAAAAAGAGGACAGCTTTTACATTGGATTTGGTTTATGATGGCAAAGGCTTTTACTAACAACTTTCCATAGCAGGTAGTACGCTGATATTTATATCACTGTTTTTCTAGCTGGGAGCTGGCAATTGCTTGAGTGCAGCAGAAACTGTTTGGCAAATCTGTTGCAGGGCAAATCTGTGCAGCAAAGCGTGAAATAATCCTGTGTGAAAAGTCAGTTTGTAAGTAGTTTAACCTTTTAACTTCCTAATCTGCTTGTGAGGGAAGAGAACACACTAAATAAATCAACAGACTCAGCTGAACAGTTACAAACCTGGAAGTAGAAGCAAGGGTTTTCCCCACCACACCGATTGTTAATTCCCAGGCTCGTGACGACTCGTTAATACTGAAAACACCAGCTTGAGAAGTCACTAGGAGCACTTTCGAAGAAAGGCACTGCGCACGTGCCTCTGTCAGCATGTGTTTCCCCGCCTGAAACGTGAAACCCCTCCAGTCCTGTCCTCTGACTCCATGACTTCCAGACAGATGAGCAGGAGGAATTGCTGTTCTCCTGGGGTCTGAAACACCTTAGAAACTGGACCTTTTGTGACAGGCACCATTTAATTTCATACAGGTACAAAAGTCCTGCAGTGGACACCGTTGAGTTTGAACATGACAAAGCTACAGAGCCTGAGAATGGCATTTCAAACCACTAGCCCAATAGCCACGACAACAACTCCAGTTAGCTGTAGGTCTGTAGGTGTCAGGGTAGCCAATTACAGCTGAACCAGAATGGGTTCAATTGCATGTCGTGACACTGCAGAACTGAATTAAGCATCTCGTTTAAGGCATATGTTTATGCAGAAGTCTGAAAGTCATCGCTGCCTATGCTGAAGCTGAAAAAGGAAGAACGATGATGGTCTCGTTTGGGCAACGCTGTGATATATAAGGATACAGTAAAATAATCTAATCTTTGGCTTCTTTCGGAGCTACTTGCATACTTCCTCCGTGCCTCCTTTTTGTGCTTTTGCATATTTTTATCATTCCCAGAAGGTTAACAGAAGGTTTTCCACCTTCGCCCAGTCATTCTGTTCTCACACCAAATGCAGGAATGAAGGAACAGAAGAATCAGTCTGATGAGCTAATTTAGCAAATTCCCACTTGCTGCCTGTTCTTCAGCTGTGCTCTGAGCATGGTGACATTTTTCTCCTTAATATGACAGCTCACATTCCAATCATCCCATTTCAGCGATGCAAGCCCTCAGGAGCCATTTGAGCAGGGAGAAATTTAACGGGAGGACCGGAGAAAGGCGTAGGGAGAGGGAACGTCTCAGTGCATGAATGGCTCTCGAGGCGCAGATATATGTTTTATCTGCTTTGCTGACAACGCCGCTGGCCAAATCCTGTGGCTACGTCACCTGGCAGGTCTGGAAACACTTAATGCAAAAGAGATGTGACACTGGAGTTAGCAGTATCCCTGAGACGCCATAGGAGAAGCGATCGCAGGGCCGTGCCCAGCAGGACGTGATCGCAGGCTGTGGGCCACCACCACACAAACCATATGGCTGCCTTGTCCGAAACGCCGGCCGGCCCATGGGTCACCATGCTGGGGCGCACGGGCAAGACCCCGTTGTGGCCTCCCGGTCCGAGCGGGAGGGTTTTGTGGAGCCCTGAGGGTGTTGGCAGGGCCGGGTGCGCGCCGCGGGGTGAGCAGGAGAGAGCGGGGACACGTTGTGTGGGGGTGTGCGGGTCCGGTGGGTGAGCTGCGGGGGGCGTCGTGCGTGGGGTGTGCGGTGCGGACTACAATTCCCGGCATGCACCGCGCCGGGCGCGCGTACTACAGGTCCCGGCCTGCTCGGCGGGGGCGGCAACGAGGGGCCGGCGCGCTGCCCTCTGGGAATTGTAGTCTCCGCCGGCGGCGCGGCGGTGAAGGGCGGCCGCCGGGCCGCGTCCGCCGTGCGCCTGCGCGGGCGCTCGGGGCGGGCGGGGGCCGAGCGGGCGCAGCGCGGCGGCGCGTGCGCGCTGAGGAGAGGGAGATCTCTCGCGAGGAAGGACGCCATTATCGCAGCCGCTCCACAAACACCACGAGAATTCGGCACCGCACACGGTAACCGCGGCGCCCCGCGGCCGGACGGCTGGGGCTGAGCTCCCGGGGGGCCTGACGCCGGGCGTGTAGCCCCGGCCCTTCACAGCCTTCCCGCTCCTCACAGCGCCGCCCGAGCACCCGGGCCGCGAGGCGGCGGCTCCGGGGAGGGGCCGAGGCGGGGGGGCCGCGGGCCCCCGCCCCCTCAGCCGGACGGGGCCGGGGGGGGCGGGTGGCGACCGGGGACTCGCCTCCTCCCGCCGCGGGATGCCGGAGCTGGGCTTTCGGCGTAGGGGGGGGGCTGCTCTTCATCACCTGGCTTCTCCGCGCTCAGGCCCGGGGAGGGGTGTCACCCCCTCGCCGGGGCTCCTCAGAGCTGGCCCCTTCTCTGGCCTCCGCTGCGGTGGGCCGCTGGTCACCCCTGCGGGGCGTGCGGCCTTTGAGGTGCGGGGTCTGGGCTGTCCCTCCCCCGGCAGTGTCCCCGCAGACCGTGCCCTCTCTCTCCCCCGCCTCCCCGAGGCTGATGTGTTCCCGTTCTGAAGGACGGGGCAGGTTTGAGCCTTCCCTCTCTCGGGTCGCGCCCACGCTGCACTGCAGGCACGTTTTGGGGAAGGGGCATCGCTGAGCGCACTCCCTTCTTCCCTTCCTCCCTCCCTCCCTGTCGTAAGAGAGTGTAAATGACTGGTGACACTGGTACTGCCTCTTCCTCTTCTCTCTGCTGCTTGCAGGTAGCGGTAATGGAAAGGAGCTGCTTCTTTTCACGTGCCTGCTAGTGTGTGGGGGGGAAAAATAGTCTCCCGAGGTGCTGTGGTGCGTGTGTGGTCATTCAGTCATAGTCAGGGTTTTTCACATCCATATCGGGGTTGGTATTTTCTAGTCTGTTCATATTAGTGATCTCTTTGACAACACAGTCGGTCTTCCCTTTTTTCCTTATTTGCAATTCAAGTGTTGCTTTTTTTTTTTAAATTTATTTTTAAATCCTTGTACAGTGGGAAGTTGTGTACTTAACCAAATATAGTAATTTTATCGTACTATGGGACATATACTTTATGTATCAGTTTATTTTTAGAGCTCTCAAGGGAAGCTTTTTTTAAAGTAAGTAAGTTCGGAGGGCTGTTAGTAACTGAATGATTGCTTCAGTAGAAGCAGCTTTCAGATTGTTGCAAAATGATAGTTTGGAACGTTTTTTGCAGTTTTTTTTGCCTTCTCTGTGAGGTTGCCTTAGGTGTAGTATCCTGCTGATGTCAATCTTTCAAGAAGCAAACATAAAACTTGTTGAATTTTGAGTACTCAAGCAAGATCGTAAAACAACAAGCAAAAAACTCGCCTTCGTCTTAATAATTTTATAGTAGTGCCTCTTGAAACAAAGGATTTTCTCTGTTAGAAAGTGTTACTATATGGTTAAAATGGATGTCCATAGAAATCGACCAGACTAACAAGAATTTGATTATGAAACTGTATGAGCCTTATTCCATACATTAAATGACACCTTGGCAGTAGCTCAGTTTTCAATAATACATGAAAAGATGTTACAAAAAAAGACTAGTTAATTTACGGAAGAGCGTAAAAAGATTGAGTTTGGATTTTGGAAACATTCCATCTCCTTCAGAGGATGAAAATATTTTGTAACGTTTTTCTTTGTTTTGTAATTTATAGTCTGGTTTACAGTAACTGGTTTTAATGTCTTAATTATCCAGCCATGTTTAAGTTGTTGTGTGGTTACAGGACAGGTTTTAAATTTTAAGGTTCTTTTAAAGGATTAATTGAATGATAACATTAGTAGTAGGGTAGTAATATATTGAGCGGTAATCATCAATGTTCACAGTTGAAAGCGTTCCATCAGCACATGTTCTGCTAAACATGTTTGAAAAAGGCTTGTTTCCTGCCTGTGCTTTTTTTAACACAGTACAACATGGATGTTTTACACTGTTTTGTACTTACTAGGTGAAGGAAGAAGAGCTTATAGTTATAGCTCCATCTAACCAGAAGTGCTACTTGCAGGTTTACCTTGGTTTTGCAAGGAGTGTTGTGGGACTCAGACCCACATTAATTGCAGTATTATGTTCACATTTGCAAGGACTTGAGGTTGTCTCTGGTCTTTATCTTGAGCTTTTCCCCAGACCTGTAAAGCGTTGTATGTGCAGGAAAACATGTCTTTATTTTGTGAGAACTAGAATGTCCTCATATCTTTCATTGAAGAATCCTTTGAATTGAAGTTGCTATGATGCTACTTAGAAAGTAAAGACTCTCTCAGTACGTTCATTTTGAAAGGAAGAGATGGGTATTTCTCTTTATGCACAGAAGCCCTTGTCCCAGAGATCTACAGAAACTGTTTATGTGAATTGAGCAGAACAGCAAGAGCTGCTTGTAGGAGGAGACAATGCGAAGCTAATGATTAGAATTAGAACAACAAAATGTCTATGTATACTAAACTTTGCCAATAAAATTTTTTTTTCACAGATTTGATTTCTTTTAGTTTGAAACCTGATTTTTAGTTAACTATTGAAGTATTTTTGCTTTCTGTTTTTTACGTATTCATTAAAAGGCTAAATAATAATCTTTTTCAAGTAAAAATAAAAAGAATAAAATGTCTTTAAAGTCATGTCAAACACCTGTTTTGTTGCAGTTCTAGGTTTTAAAAGCTACTGTTAAGTGCTTAGTGTTACCTGCCACTTGTTAGACTGCATGTTAAGACATTAAGCAAAAGCGCACAAAAGGATTAACTTCGTCAAATCCTTTGCATTTGGGACTTTAAATAAAATAATTTGTAATGTCGTCTGTTGAACAAAATTATTTTATCTTGCTTCCTGTTTTAAAACCCTGACTTAGCCAACTTAAGGGAAAAATATGTTAAATTCAAATTTTCATCTGAAAATTGGAGCACCTGTATTTTATGATGCAAAAAAGAGTGCGTCTCTCTTACCCATGGAGTGAATTCATAGGAACTGTAAAGTTAAACACCCCTTTCTTCCCTGCTGCTTAGGCACAAACGCGTCTGTTACATGTACCAACTTATCTCTCTAATATCCTATGAATATATAGTCTTGCAAGTTTAAAGCTGGAGTTACTTTTTTTTTTTTCTAGAGGAGGGAGGGGGAATGGCAGAACAGAATGAGACTGTACTAATGAAAGTATTTCAGAATGCGAAGAACTACTTTCTCTACCTTTTTCTACTGAAATGAAGCTCTTCAGTTTATTTTCATAAGTATTTTTGATAAGAATTTAAAAATACTAGTAGTATCCCTGTGTTTTAAAACAGTGCTAAAGTCTGTTTCAGCAGCTTGAATGTTTCTTTTTTCTAGATACCTGCAGAAGGTAAATCTATTAGGCTTTTGAGTAAGCAGATTACTTGTGTGTTTTGTGTTGGCCATCATGCTTTTTGATAGTAGAACCCTGTGCCAACATTGGGGTCTGTTTTTGTCCCCCCCTGGAATTGCTAGATCAGAAAGTTTTTCCAGTGTACAGAAGATTAGCAGTGCACATACTAGGAAAAATACAAAATTATAAAAACAATATTAAATTATTCCCTTTTGCTTTCAGAGATTCTGTTTTGGGTAAGCTGATCGCATAAGAATAAAGCATTTTGTACAAATTTCCCTTGAACTTGGGCCAGGTGCTTGTCATAACGCATACTGGTCCTGGAGTGTCTGCTGTGTTTAGACTGAACAACTTTGCGAGGCAAAGCCTCTAAGTGATACAGCAAAGCCTCTTTCCTGCAAAGAGGAAGTTAAGACTTTCTAATACTGTAACCTTCCAGTTTAATTCCTCCTGTCAATGAAAAGCGTGCACTAAGCAAGCGTGTCTTACAAAGCACACCGAAGGAGGTCAGGTTCAGGTATATGTCTTATTCCCACACCCTGCCTCTGCATTTAATTTTGTTTCTGTAGAAGAGCTAGTTTTAACATGGTGAATGAATTCGACAGTCAGAGGAAAACGGATTCTGGCATAGCATCCGTGCTCTGCTACACCGACCTGACAAATGATGTATTGTGAGAGAGCGCCCCATGAAACGCACACAGTGTCTTGGACCTGAGGAGAGCGGCAGCTTTGGATGTAGAACAGTTGAGCCAGATGGAAGTGGCTTCTCAGCAGTGCTGTGTTCTTGCAAACCAGCATGGGGCAAGATGTTTTCCTCTGCAGTCTCTTCTGGTTGGAATTTCACTCCTGGGGATTTTCATCACACAGTTCTAGTCCTCGCCTAGCCTGTTGTTGGTTACATGATGTAGTCATGATGTTGGAGCTGTGCTTGTATTTCTCAGGCTTAAGAGCATGGCTCTAGAGTATGGCTCTGCTACCTGAGATGCAGGGCTTAGTTACAGTGCTTTCATTTTTATCTAGAGAGTGACAGGTCATGTCTGCAGCATGGCTGCTTGCAGAAACACATACAAGCAGTTTTCTACACTGGTTTCTAAATGATCTTTTCCTTGGCTTTAAGTAGAGAATGTTCTGATTCTTTATGATGGATGTTGTTAAACTTGGAAAGATCTGTGCCAGGGCCATTTTTTAGTTTGGTCAAAGATGTACATACTTCTATTTGCCTACTGCTGTGATTTCAGTTTGAAATGTACTCTGAATTTAGTGGTATCTTTAACACTTCAGAGCAAATAATAGTCTCCAGCCTAAATCTGATGTTTAGGAAAGTGAATGATTAGGTATTTTTTATTAATTAAAAAGTTCAGTTCTATCTACCATAACTTAAAGAATTAATTTTTTTCCCCTTTTAATGCTTTTCCTCAGAAAACATGAGATTGTGTTGTGTTATGGGTTTTTTTCCCCCACATTTTGGATAATTTCTAATAAAACAAGAAACTAATTTAACACACACACCTCTTCCCCCCTCCAGTTAACATATACCTTTTAGCAACATATTTAAAAGTAATCAATTTCTGTTTACACTAAATTGCAGTGTTTGATCTGTGAAGTGAAGTAATGTTTGCTTTGGCTGAGTTAGTAATACAAGATGTGTTTTAGGAATTCAGTAGTTCAGTCCTTTGGACAGAAGGTTGGGTTTTGTTTTTCTATATAGTATGGTTGCTAGCTTGTTCTGGTAATGTAACTGCCTGCATGTGATCATTGATGCCACGGTTGGTGAGAAGCCTTCCTACGGAGTCAGCAAGTCTCATGGCATATTGGTGTGCCTTTTCCCACTGAGGCAGAGCCCAGCCCCACTGAAGCTCTTTCAGAGGGGCTCTGACAGACAGAATCTTCATGGAAAGTTTACTCTAAACATTTCTTTTTAAATAATTGCGTTAATGGCCTTGCTGTTTCAGTGGTCATTTAAAGTTTGAAGTACTATCTGTGATAATATTCATTAAGCTGTTTCCTTGAATACATAGAAATATTTTTTTTTAATGAGGGCGAAAAACTTACTTTGTGATACTGAAATGATTGGACAACATAACAAAAACCTGGGCTTTCAGAGGTATAAGTTGAAAATTATGCTGATTTCCTTAAAATCTCTTTATTTCCCATTTTTTGATCTTGACTGTATGCTTTCAGCTTGCGAAAGGGAAATCAACTTGAAATAGTATAGGTTGCCTAGATTTTCACAAATACCAAACGGCTGCACAGTAAAATGGAATTAAAGTATTAAGCAGGAAGGAAACTTAACAGGATAGCTACTTAATATTGAAATAGTTAATGAAGCTACATTACAGATGTGTGCAAATGCTTTTATCAAGTATGAATTATTATGTATGTAGTCAATATTCAGTAGCTGTCATTTATTCAGCAAGTTTTAGCAAGGGTTTTAGTGTTTAAAATTTTTTTTCACCTCCTTTTCTCTCCCTGTAGCATCTGACAGTTTTTTAGAACTGTTATTTTTCAGTTGCAACCCTTTTGTTAGACTATTTATTTCCCACTTTCCAAAGGGGATTCAAATATTGAATAAATAGCTGGTATCTAGATGTGTTATTCTTCTCATACACCTGTGCCTTAAAGAATCCTTTTGAGTTGAACCAGTAGTTGTACAGAAAGTATCTCAAGGACTTTCTGACCAACACACAGTATTGTTAGCTATAAAACAGCTACAAATATATCGTGTAGTCTTAAAGAACTTTTCAGCTTTTTGGTGTCCACTTCATATGGGAAATTAGAGTTAAATTTTCCTCAAAATTATTTCAGTCTGTGCCATTGAGATTTCAAAATGTTTTAATATCAGGACAGTTGCCCCTGAAGTAATAAAACTCAAATTCCATAGCAATTGTATTCTTCAAAGTCTTCTCTTGTGTGTGAGTTTAGGGTCAAAGATCTGGTGATAACCCTTGTTCCTGTCTACACATCCTTGCTAGGGGAAAATGTGCTCCTTTGATCCTTCATGAAGTAACTTGTGTTTCATGAGCATAATGCAGATCCCTCTGCTGCAAAGGAGGCTCATCTGAAAAAGTCTACATTCCGATGTCTGTAAAAGATGTTTGTGCTGCTTGTGCCCTTCCTCCAAGTGTTTTGATTCCTGGGACCGAAGAAGACTTCACAACTTTTCTCAGTCAGCTTCTCAGCTGCCTCTGCAGATCTTTTGAATAGCAGTGGTGAAGCTCATTTGCCGTGTTACTTTGTCCTGCTGCCAGTGAAAATTACAGTGTGGTGCAAGAACTTTGGGTGATACCTGCTCTGAGTTAGTGCTAGGTTGATTTCATAGCTGGTGAGACTTCAGCTACCAGCATTTTGTGCAATATTGGCTTTTCCCCCACCACAGCTCTTAATCACTTCTCAGTAAAGGCCCTATGATATGTTTAAAAATCACTCTTGTTTCCTCTCTGTTTCCCCTGCAGGAGGAATAGTATCACTCATGTAAAATAACACCTTTTATTCAGGAACCAAACATATACTGCATCTTGGATTTTTTCAGGGAGGAAGGATTTTTTCCTTTTTTTTTTTTTTCCCTCGCTTTTCTTTCCCAGATGGGAGAATTGAATCATGGATAGTGTCTGTGGTGATCCCTTGGTGGACCGATAGCACACATCATATTAGACCTGTTGTTGCTGAAGTCTGTAAACTACTGTGGTTTCTTTCACATTAGATGAAGCATAATGTTTTAATATCCTTTTGAGTTTTGTGATGGAGAATAGGAAACAAAGCACTCAAAATTCAAGTGTTTAACTACAACGTTTTGACTGCTGTGTAATCTACTTGCAGTATCAAACTTCAAGCAGTTTTGCTCTTTCTCATATATGTAGTGTTCTGGTAGGAGCTTTCTGCTTGTGGACAATGTGACAATGAATTGGGGTGCAGCTGTATTTTTGGTCTATTCATTTTTCTTGTTTGTTTGTGTTTCAGCTAGAAATAGCGTTAGCGTAGTTTTTGGTTTTGTTCTTACCTGTTTAGCAGGAATGTCGTTTTGCTAGCAACATATGAAAGTACTCCTGAATAGGAAATGTACAGGACCAAACTTAGTCTCTCTTTCTTAGGATAGTTTCTGGCATAGAAAGGCCTAAGGGGTACAACCATTTCTCTGTAAAGACCTAGGACCAGTGAGTTAGGTGGGATATTGTGATGCACTCTTTGAATCTGACATTGTGCAGCTGCCTTTGTTAATTGGACTACACTTTGCAAGCGTTCAAGTCATGCTGATAACCTCACCAAAAATATGTTCGTTCCCAACATCTGCAGGATGTTTTGGAGTTTATGGAGGCACAAAAGAAAAATACTTTTATCAGTTTTTGTAAAGATCTAAGATCTGTCCCAAATAATTCTGTGTTAGTCAGTGGTTTGAAATTCCTAAAGTTGATATGAAGGATCACAGAAAAATAGATGAAGAGGTTATTAAAAAAAAAAAAGTAGTATCTTCTAACTTCAGATGAAGGTACAGTTACCCAAAGTTCAAAGGACATCTCGACTACCTGTCTCAAAAAAATTCTGATCGTGGGTAGAGGTTCTTTGAGACTGGGAGACGCTTTTATATAAATACCATGAAACTAATTCTGGAAGTTTGTTCTTTGAATTTAAGTACTTGCAGGCTTTTTTTTTGGAGCTGTTATCAGTAAAGATTCTCCATCTAGTGGATGAAAACAATAAAACATGGCTACATCTGGTTCTGCATATTGCAGCTGCTGTCTGTGCAGTTCTTGTTTCGTATTTGCTGTTTTTCAGCCATACGTGCAAATTGTGCCTTGCATTAATGACTTATGTCCTGAATAATTATACCGTAATGCAGAAAACTGACCTCTGCCTTCAGGCGCTGAATCTGCAAACGCTTATGTGTATCTAGTCCATATGGGTAGTCTCATTAAGCTCAATGGGTTTATATGTCTGTAAAATTAAATTCAGACTTTTTTGCATGTCTCAGCGGCTGAAAGTGTAGTTGTAATAGGTGTTAAGGTATCCTTCCTAGCTCACTTGGGAATAATTATATCAAAGATACAGCAGTGCGGGTGTCGGCACGTGACAGCAATGAGAGTGTTTATACAAGGTCCACAGAGAATTTGTGCTTGAGTTGCTGGTGTATGTGGCCACACGCTCAGTGCTGTTGTTCCTTGTGTGAGAAGATGTTAGGCTGGTGTGAATACACTGGAAAGCAGGACAGTGGTATTCCTGGCTTAGTTTGTGTACATTGTGTTAGGATTGTGGCCAATGGCAGTGTATTAGAAGAGTTAGAAAAAGGCGTTCAAGCAAAACAGTGGCTTGTACCAGGTGGGATGAAAAAAAAAACCCGAGGGGGGGGGGGGGGGGGAATACTTGTAGAAGCAAAACAATAATAATGTGGGCTTTCATACAATATTTGAAAATTTCTGCCTCCCTGCAAGATGATGTACTCCAAAGAAATTTCAAGATCCTTTATTCTTGGAGCAGCTGTTTCCTTTTTTCTGTTGCTATCTGTTATTTTAAGAATTTGTACTGGAGTCCATCAGCATAGCATCTCTGTGAGTGATATTTATTTTATATAGCTATCTCCATAATGTTATGGCTGGTGTCCGTGCTTTCACAGATAAGGAACGTTTCTGTCATGTTTTGGGAGTAAACACTTTTTTTTCCTGATCTTTGGCTGAACCAAAGATGCCTGTACATTGTTACACTAATTTTTTATAAATTGTTAAACTGAAATGCTTCTGTCATTTTACTATGAAATTTCCTTAAAACACAATGTTTTTACTTGCCTTTTAAGGTGGATTGATAATAAGGATGAAAGCTAAACAGATGCTAAGAAAGATTTGAATCTTGTCCTTTATAGTTTTTAGTAGTAATAAAGAAATGTAAATTCTGATTTTTGTTTCCATCCTCCCCCTGAAAATAATTTTCAACTTCATGTTCTGATAGACTGCAGCTTCAGAGAGTTGGAGCATAAGGGAGGCTCTTGTATTTACAGTGCATTTAACCCTGCATGCTATTAAATTGTTGCTTTTTATTATGTTATTCCTCATCTGTTACAGTGCATTAAGATTTGCACTGCTGCGGCTAGTTGGGGAGTTATTAATTAGTAGAGGAAGGCTCCGTTCCAGCTGCCAACTAAAGTGATTTTATCTTGGAGAAGAAGCCAGACTTTGGGACTATAAAAATGTTGCAAGTCATAGAGCAAGACTAAAAGCATGTTGTCAGGTTCTGAACCTTGTAATACCCATGAATAACTTCATGCATCAAATAATACGAACATTTCCCAGTTCTTTCCATGGGACTACTCATAGAGGTTGTTTCTGTGAAGGCATGACAGACTTGTCAATGCAGGAGATCTGTTGCCAGGTTAGCTGGCGTTATAACCTGAGCGTGCTGGTTATTCTTCATTAAAACTATCATGTGAAAAATTGTTTTGTACTTGGAGTGCCTTTTTGCTGGTTTTGCATAATTTGCTTCCCGGGTGGATTAAACTGAGTTGCACAAAGGCATTCTTGGTGTGGGTTATTCTTTGCACAGAGACTTGAAGCTCAGTGGTCCTGCTGGGCTGTTTCCCTGAAGGGACGAGTACTCAGGGAAGTTGAACTGACCTAACTAAAGCGGTAGAGTTAATAAGTATTATGTCCTCTATGGATCTTCTCTTTCAGAGGGAAGATGATCTTTATACTATAATCCCTTTACAGCGTAAGGTCACTTTACTTCAGTGCAAAGTTGCCCTCACAGAGGATTAATACGCTTGGCATGCACATATAAAATACATTCTTGTCATTAGGCTTGCCTTCGTAGTCTAGCTGGTTTGCTGTTTCGGAAAACTTTTACAAGTGTCAGCAAGTCATAGCTCTTAGCAAGATAAGGACCTTTGTTTGTCCTATTCACAGTAGATATTAGGCTCAGAAAAATGGGCTGATTGGTTAATAGTGCTTGTATAAAGAAAAATATATATTTGTAACAGAAATGACATCTTTGAAAATTGGCCTTAATTGATTTAAAGGAAAAGTGAAATGAAGAAGAGGAAAAACATTTGGGGCTTTGGGGCTGGGCAAGTTGAAGTATGAGAGAATTTTTTCATTTATCAATACCACTGAGAAATACTAGCCAGGGGAGCGATTAGCTGCTCAAATAAGAGAAGTTCAGTTAAACACTCTAAATAGACTAGAGCTTTGGATTTTTTTTTTAATATAGTGTTTACCCTCACTAATTCATATGAGAGAGAAGATTTGTGTTTTGTGCATGTTTTTATATGTTAACAAGGCGTTGGATATTTTTGATTATACACTTTGGAATGATGCCCTGTGACTTTGTAAAGCCACCAGATGTTTCAGTAAATAGGTTTGTTTACAGGGAACTGCTCAGAAGAATTATTCTGAATTAATGTTTTCAAATAGATTAATTAAATTGCATTAAGCTTGTGCGTGGAAAAACTAATCTGAAATTCAGGTGAATTTAATTTAGTTGCTTACAAATATTAATTTACTTAATTAAACAAAGGCTACTTTAACTCTGTGTTAAGTGTATCAATTCTGAGTAAGAGTATTGGCAGAGATTTTTTGTGCACTTTATTTAACCTGCTTTAAATTTATACCTTTAGTCATCTCTGATTAGTTTTTCTGAGGGTTCCAGTAGTAGAGCCACCTCCTAGCAAGTGGTTGTAGGAATGCTCTCTAGGCTTTTGGTCTCCTTTTTGGCTTTGTTTCTGAATATAAAAAGCCAAGAACAGAGATGAGTATTTGTGTTTACTTTCAACTTACAATACATAATTAGGGAGATTAGTATTTTAAGTTTTGATGGGTGATGAAATAGACTTTATTATTGGAAAATTTACTTCTGTTGTTCCATATTGATGCTTGTTCTGTCTTGGAATCTTTGGACTGTTTTCTCAAATTTTGAAAAACTATTCTTCCCTTTGGATGTAAGAAGGAATTAATGCACTATGTTTGCTGTGTGTGATAATCGCAGTGAATAATGGAAATAAAAACATGAAACAATTTTTAATTTGTGCTGCTTTATACAACAGGAATGGGTTTCTGGTGGGTTTATTAGGCAAGGATTACCAAAGTAGTATCTGGCCTAGGGTGGGGAAAGGGTGAATAGTAAAAGAGCTGATTGGGGAACTGGCTACATGATGCAAGAAGTCTGAAGGGTTAGAAATGTTTGACGTGACAGATTTGAAGGCACCCAGGGCTGAAGTGGGAATGGAGGTGGGAGGAAATCCCTCTGATACACACTGTAACCTGTTTTTCACTTTTTGCATTGGGTAAGAGTTGAAGCACTCTCATCCAACCCCTAAAAAAGCCCTCTGGGAGAAGTGATGAGTGCAGTGTAGATCCACCTAAATAGCTCAGCTGGAGTCAGTTTGAGTTTGGCTGGCCAAGGCCTCCTGTAGTGTATGTATTAATGAGATATTTTCCATTGTCTGGTATAAGCTGTCTTCCCATACCCCTCCCCCAGATAATGGCAAATTGACTATGAAATATTGCTCTATTGATCTAACTTCCATTTGCTGGTTGGGGGAGAAAAAGTAGGGACATTTCATGTCCCTGTTGTAGTTTATCCTCGTCTTCCTGGCTTTCTTTTAATACTTTTTTCTTACAGCTTAATAATTGTTCAAGGTAACATTTCAGCATTGGCTTCTGAGTGCCAATGTACATATACTTAATTTAGAATTAATGGGGACTAGGATTTCAGCCAGAAGAAAGAAAGGAAATAAATAAAAAAAAAGTTGGGAACATATAGCAAGTTTCAAGAGAAGAAGTGTTTTACATGAGGAAATGCTGGTAAATACTTCACTGAGTAAAATATGTGGAATCTATATTGGCAAAGTTGTTATTCTGAATTTGTTGACTGGGGCTTTTTAAAGCTGATAAACTAATCTAACTCTAATCCTGTTAAATTTTATCAGGTTTTTACGCTTGGTTCTGAAAGGAAGGTTAGACCATTGCTAGAATTTTCTATTATAAATTGAAATTCTGAATTTGGAAGAGGGCCATTTTATTCAAGTTGTGATAGCTGTTGTGGTTGCAGTACCCAGAGTAGCTTGCCTGGGCATTGCTTTCCTAATCCACACATCTAGCATTAATTACAAATTTATTTGTTTTCCCCTTATGTTTTGATACAGGAGCTCACTGCATCTGGTGACAGCAGAAGTATGTTTTGTTCTGCCTGTTGAGAAGGCAAAAATGTGTTCCGTCATGATGTTGGCTAATTGCCTATGAGCTGTGTCTGACTTACTGAAAATGTAATAAAATTTGTTTCAATGGAAATAAATACTAATGTTATGAAGACACATTGTTGTGTATGTGTAGTAGCTGTTCTGCCAATCATAGTTTGGTTGTTATGCCCTTGTTTAAAGACTCTGTGGCAGAATATTTTGTGACTCCTTTTCTGATGTGTGGTTGAATACTTTCAGACTATGACCCATGAGAGGTGGAGAACAGATGCCAGAGGTGTGAAATTATTTTTTGTTTGTGTTGAAGAAAGGTTTAATTAATTTCAGTGATCTTTCAGTAATGAATTTTGGAAGGCTAAATATGTGCATCACATGAAGTATTAACATGGGTTTAAACAAATGCATTGCAAATCCTTCGGAATGTTTTATAAAATATTGTTGTATTTGTAGCTATAACTGGTTTAAATGCAACACGTGAAGTATCAGTGAAATCTTGCATCTTGTAAATAGAGAAAGTTTTAAAAGTGAGGTTTTGTTCTAGTTTGTCCTTTTTTAGTGTTTGTAGTGGCGGATGTCTTCCCTCAAGTTGAGGGCAGGGTTCTTAATATTACTACCAGTATGTGACATTATGAAACAGTAACTGTAGCACAGCTGTTTTATTATGCTAAGCCTGGCTGGTTAGCAGGATTTCTCAGAAATGGCAAATATAATTTGCCAAAATGGCATCCATATGCACTAATGTATTGCCAGGTTTTTTAGGCGTGCTGCCAGTGTCTGTGCTGTCCCAACAGCTTTTCACCATGATCAGAATTTCAAATGACTCAGTATTGGCAGTGCTGTTATTTTGAGTAAACAATTCTGATGTGTTGGGGAGTCCTCCTTTTGAGATGGGCTTTCTCATCACGGAGCGGTTGCTCAGGCCAGTCTCAAAATTCTTCTGTAGGTTGTGTTGCTCTCTTCAAAAATTTGTACTCCACCTGTCTGGCTTAATGGCTTTCTTGTGCTCAAGTGGAAAAGGAAAAGAGGAAAATCTTTATGCATAGTTGGATTTGATTCAGTGTTGAGGGATGAATTACCATTTCCATTGGTAAACCTCAAATTATCTCTCTAGTGTTTTTTCTTTGGGTTAAAAAGGAAAAAAATTGGCTGATCTCTTGGTCTTCATTGTCCATCCTTTTGTAAACTGTGGGAAAGCACAGATATGAATGGTTCCAGTGATTTTAATTCAGTTTTGCAGGCTGAAGGTTTCTCTTAAAACACTAATAAATAACCTTGACAGAGAATTCCAAGGGAGCAGGGCTGAGAAATATTTTGGCTTTAAAATCAGGACCATATTCTGAAAATAGTTGTGTTGAAATTGAGCTGTAGAAAAACTAGGCAAGTTCAATAGCCAAGAAAAGAAAAGTCAAGTTTTGCTTCAAGTCTGGTTGTAATTGGGTGCAAGGAAGCTCCCTGGTCTCACTTAATGTTTATGAAGATTTTAGAAGCCTGTTAAAATTCGTATATGTAGGGATCTTGTGTGCACATAGATCTGTACAGAATACAGGAATTGCAAATCTAATGTGACTTGGGAGCTTCCTATGCTTTTGCGACATCAAGACTAAATACTAAAGTCTCATCACTTCCAAGAGTTATGTGATAATTTGTAAATCGAAACCCTGCAATTTAGGAATGGTCTTGTATGCTCTTAAAACTGCTAAAACAAAAGATCAATTTAAAAAAAACACTTTATTTTGTATTTTATGCTGGTGAGCTGCCAAATCTCTGAAGCTAAATCTTCTCTTTATCCATTGGGAAAATGCAGAAAGGTGGATCAGTAAGGAAAGCCTGAGCTCTTGTCTCAGTCCTAGTATAGAAAGGTTACTCAGGGAGGTGATGCAGGTGGTTCAGTCCTTGGCTCTTTGATGAGGCTACTGAATAAAGTAGCAGTTGATAGCACTGAGTGATCACTTTGTAGGTTGGTCACTTCTGTTAGGAACTGCATCTCCTTTTATAGAGGAAGAATGAAAAAATAAATGTAGTATTGATATATCAAGTATATCTGTATTAACGCTCTTCTTGCTGCTGTTTTTCAGGATTGCATGACTTGTAAAATTACTTATTTGGGGGCCTGCAGTGGTGTTTGACTGGATATTGCTGCCTGGTTCTGAATGATGTCAGAACAGGATTTGGCAGATGTTGTTCAGATTGCTGTTGAAGACTTGACTCCAGATAACCCAGGTACAGTAGAGGTGGTAGTGATGGCATGAGAAAGATCATTTATAGTATCGTCCATTAACGAGGTGGAAATCACTGTTGAGCTTTTCTTAACAAACTGCAGCACTGCTTTATTTTTTTTTTATCTGAGAGGCGCTTGTTAAGACTCTTAAACATACCAAGTTTTCAATAACTTAACTTGTATATCGTCAGTACCCTTTAGATCAGATTATTTTTTTATTTTACTTTTCTTTTAAAGGCCTTATTTTAGAGGTAGAGTAGTGCCAAAAACTTTGAATGAAATATGGCATCCTGCAATGTTTTTTTTTCTCCAGATGGCATATATGTTTTAGGCTTTCCTTCAAATGAGAGCTGTCACCCATCTATTATGTATTGTTGTTTTACTTGTAAAATAGTTTCTGTCTTACATAATTAAAATTCTTTGTGTGTATAACAAAATTACAGTAAAATTGAAAAACAGTTCTGAACCCAAATATTGTGATATCCCTTGCTTAGAACTTGACCTCCTAAGTGAAAATGTGTTTAGATCAGCTACAGATATTGATCGGATGCTGCTGTTACATGTAAGTGACTGAAAGAACAGTAACTATACAGTTATGGAAAACAGAAACACGTATCAGAAAAATGTTTTTTTTTCTGATGCAGAACAAAACAGTTACTTCAGAAATATTCCCAAAGAGTTGGAGGAGAAGCTGGGACCTACCTGTCCTAGCCTAGCTGGTAACTTGTTGTGGGAACTCATTTGTGGTCTGGTTGACCTTAAACAAGTCTTCCTTTGCTCAGCTTGATAAAGGAACTCAAACCTGGCCCAATCTCAGGTGATGCTTTGACCGTGAGGATGTTCAGGGCTCTACCTCTTGATTTTACTAGCCAGGCCTTCGAGTTCTAAGTTCAGTTCTTTTTTTGTTACTGTTTTCTTCAAAATGTTTACCTTTAGATGAAAGGCTATTAGAACCTATAGGTCTGCATATGGAACTATTTATTTTGGAAAGCTTGCGGGATTTTATTCATCTATACTGAGGAAAAATAACCCTTTACTACACTGAGTAGTGGGTGTAATCCTGTCTTTTGTACAAACTTCATTAGTACGTTTTATGGTTTTGTATAAACATGGGGGTTCAGAAGCCTATAGAATCTGTCAAAGCAGAATAGCTAATGTGATAACTCTGCTACCTCGTGGTAAGTTCCTCATAAAAACATCCAAGGTAATGCTTGAGTGTTACATCCTCAGTGCATTTGAAACAAAGTCTTAGATTTGGATAAATGTTTTTTTGAGAAGCAGTAAACCATTGTCATATAGTTAAGAGAAAACCCTAGTAAGCGTGAAAAAAACCAGCAACCCAACACATATTATGTTTTTTGTTTATCATAGGTTTTTGTTTATCCATTTAATGTATTCTTAATTTGAGCCTTGTCCTCTTGTATTATAAACAATGGCAATGCTTATTTTTCTTCACAGTTGTGTTGGAGAATCATGAAGTGACAGATGATGATGTAGAGCCTGCTCTGAAACGTCAGCGTATAGAAATTAACTGCCAGGATCCCTCTATTAAGGTTATGATAATGCCTTTGTCTGTTTTTATTCGTAATATCAATTAGGTTAGCTTTCTTGGTGAAATACAGTGAAAGAAAGGACTGTAAATTAAACTGTTTATACGTAATACTGGAATTATTCATAGCCTTCTTGTAAATGTTTGCTCATTTTTATGCGTAAATTTTAAAATTTGGATGATTGGCTGATCTTCCAGTGTAAAATCAGTAGCGAGAATTTTACATGTGATATAAAATGTCATCAGAATTAATTTCAGTGACTCAGACATAACTATTAGTAGTTTTTTTGATGAAATGAATAAAGTTGACCTAAATGATAAGCTTGAGCATGTATTTGTATTACAATTTGTAGATACTTTCAGCATGTTTTGAATTATTATTTTAAGTTAACAATGTTCTCCTAATAGTGAAGCCGTATTTGGTTCAGGCTCAGTAGATCAGGCTTTTGTGTACTTGCAGAACTTCCCCTGCTGTTCCCACGAGCGTGGTTTAAGGTTTTTTTTGTCTTGAAGCATAAGTATATGAGTAGTATTTTACTGCAACACAGGTTAAATAGTATGTAATTATGTATTTTTGAAATGGACGTAGAAACTGAAGCTCTGTATTGAAAGAGCACCAGGGCGGTAGCACTGTAAACGAGCTTGATTAGATGTGTAAATTGTAATGGAGGGCCACAAGATGGCATAGTTGCTGTTTGCAAAGGAGAATGTGCGTAACGTTACCCTTTAATGGCCTATTTTTCTCTCAAGAAACCAAGTAGAATATGCTTTCTTTTGAGTAAAATTGCTTAGGAAAACAGATTTTATTTATTTGCTTTTCTTGATTTGGTGTTCGGGAGAAAACTTAACTGAGAGGCATTAATTGTCTTTGAGGTTATTTGTGTTGATATAATTTCCACTGTAATCATCTGAATGTATCTGTTTGGGCAGGAAAAAATCTTATTTAACTTTATCCAGGAGGATACGTTCATAGATTTATGATCCTTTTGTTTTTACATGTATTGAATGAAAGGGTTTGGCACGTCATTTTAAATGATTTTGTGGTGTATGAAATCATACAACAAAGTGCTTAGGTGAAAATGTGTTTGGCTTGGATGCTTTTGGCTTCTAAATAAAGATCTGGAAGAATTTGAGAATGCTAAAATGCTCCTGGATGTCATCAGTTTTGTACGTGGCTGAATTTTGTCACTAGGCACACTGCTTGTTCCTTTAGAATTGTTTTCCAGTCACATTTATCTGGAGCTTCCTTATGTGTATGTTGCTGAAGATAAATGTGTAAGACTTTAAAATCAGTTTCTTTTGCATTCTCCCCTTTCTAGTCATTCCTGTATTCCATTAATCAGACAATATGCCTGCGGTTGGATAGCATTGAGGCAAAGCTGCTGGCACTAGAGGCTACCTGTAAATCACTGGAAGAGAAGTTGGATCTTGTCATGAACAAACAGCACAGCCCTATCCAAGTCCCCATGGTGGCAGGTTCTCCTCTTGGTGCTACACAGACGTGCAATAAAGTGCGATGGTAAGAAAGAACAGATTACTCATCAATGTGCTTTTTAAAATAACGTAAATCCATTTCTTTGGCATCAAGCTCTGCAGCTTTCTGTATAGCTGTCAGGAGCTTGGTATGCTGTTTATGAATGTAGAATTAATTTATCTTGAAGGTAATTTTTGTACCAGTTTCATGATGTTACTTAGAATGAGACATTGGTCCGTGGACAGTTTGCAACTATTTCCACATTTCATTTTGACTTAAACCAGACTGATTCATCCATCCTCTGGAAAAGTCTCATCAGCTATTTCAGACAGGTTTTTTAGACTTGCTTTACTTTTATTTATGTGGCTGTTTTGAGTTAACGAGTTCATCATCATTCTAATTGCTTCTCATTTTACTTCTATTCACCAGAAATACAATGGAGTTTGGTTTATGCGCTTGTTTTCTAGGCTCTTGCTAAAATAATATCTGTGCTTATTTTGGGGTTAGAAGTTGGAGATGGAAAATCTGTTAAGTAATCTAATCCACTTTGAAAGAGCAGGTTTGACCTGCAGTACCTTTATGTATGAGTTGCCTAATATGGTTTTAAATATCTAAATCTTGATGTGCCTGTCGTTCTACTGTGGAGATGATTCCAGCCAGAGAAATATGCTTATCAAAAGACTTTTTTGTCTAATAACCTTTTCCTCCTCATTCATATTTTTATAGCTGGAGAAAAAAATTTCTCTAAATAATTACTTTTTATTCTCCATTACAAAGGTGCATAGGCAACTTTCACGTCATACCACTCTTGTTGAGATATGCTGACTTAATTCATCTTTTGTTAGTCTGTTTTTCCATCTTCTGATCTCTTTCATCACTCTCTCTGAACTTTCTCAATATCTGAAAATTGTTTTGAATATATTTTTGGTATATCATGCTTGGTGTAGTGTTTCAGGTGCACTACTCTAGAGCTCTATAGAAAAAATTAGTTACTTGCTTTATGTTGTGGATCTCATCCATGTGAGGTAAGGAAAAAAAAAAACAAACCACCTCCACCACAAACATTACCCATTTTCTACTAGGCCAGTACTTGCTCCCTGCTGTATTATTTTTTTTTTTTTTTTTTACTTTCAGTATTGCTATTTCTATAATAGGTATTTTAAGTTAAAAAATTTACCTCAAGGTCATAATCATGTTTCATTGTGATATCTTTCAGTTCAAGCGTGTATGAAACAGGATGGGTATAAGCCTACTCCCATAAGGGTTTAGAGGTGGAGATTTTTACCTAAGAGGGATACACTGTGTTCATGTAGCTGTATCTGTTGCATAATGCAGACTGTTACCTCACAATTGTTCATTGAGTGTGATTACTTCTGATGAAGGTAGTCTAATCTTTTTAAAAGATGCCTTGTCTGTATTTAGAAATCTAAAATGATACAGAACACAATGTGTTTCTTGATCTCTGTTTTAAAAGTTCAAATGTCCTATTTATTTTCAGTGTAATTTTGAGTATTTTCTGCTCCTTTTGCTGTAGCAGTCACCTGTCCAGTTAGGAGCAGCTGATGTCCTTAAAATTTTCCAAAACAACTTTCCTTTTTAGATATTCAAATACCCAGTTCAGAGTTCCTTTATTGGTGCTTGTTCTTGTGCTGGTGATGAACATCCTGACCATTGGACGTTCTCCTTTTCCCTTTTTCCATTTAATTTTTCTTTAAAATAGGTGCTGTGTCTGCATTTACCTATGCTTTTGAAGGCTTTCCAATCATATATTGAAGAGGTCAATTAATGGTGAAGTTCTATATAAAAAGAAATAAAGTACATGGAATAACTCTTTGGGTAATAGAGCAAGGGACTACAGTATTATACTGGTGGTTTTGCTATATACTCTTTGTCAATAGCTATGTCTCAAGGAACCTTCTTTAAATCTGTTATTAATTTTTTTTGTTATTATATTAGAGATCTTCAAGTTCTTGTGCATAAGCTGAACTTCTTAGTGCAGTTTGTGCACAAAAGACTTCAAAACCATTTTCACAAATAGGCGGCCCCTTTGGGAATCTGTTAACATGTTCCATGAATGGTTTCCTTTGTAAATTGTACTATTTTGAGTTTCTTATGGGATTTGTCAGACCTGAGGTGTGGGGTTGGTTTTTTTTTGTGTGCTAATGATGAACTTGGTGTTTAATCTTTTGGTTTGGACTTACAAATTTATGATGACGGCTTCTCAGATAGTCTAAACATAATTTAAATAGAAGTCTTGAAGACTGTAAGATTCTCTGCCCCAAGTATTTGTTAGTGTTGGTATGAAGTTGCACATTATCAAATGCATCTTGCCAATAAAGCACTGAGGGTTTTTTGTTCTTTTAGCAGCCTGTGGCCTATATGGCTCAGAAGAAAATAGTTCGGGGTGTGTGTGTTTCACTTGGCATTAGCAACACTTCAATTTCACAGTGATAGAATGTTTCACTGAATTCCCTGTCTCTCATTCATAAAAACTTTTAGCACTTGCTGATCATTTCCAATTAAAACCTGCATGGACTGTTCTGTTCTATCAACTCTCTGCATTGTTCCTCTTTCCCTTACATTGCACGTGGCAGTGGAGAGCTGCCAAAGAGAGTTGGTAGTTTGGATAGTGATTTTCAGCTTCTGCCTACAAATGAGATTGTTCAACCTCCTTCTGCCACTACAATAATAATGGGTTTGCCACTCTAACAAAAATTTTGTAGTTAGCAAAAGCATGTCAACCAGATGGTGCTACACTGCCAGTAAAGCAGTTTCTCCTTTTTTTCAGTAAATACTTTGGGGTTTGTGATCTTTTCTCTTCCACTCGAGAGTGAATTTTGTTTACACTTTCTGGTGATTTTGTTAATTGCATAAATTTGGTGCAGATTTAACATAATCAGAATTTGTTTTACAGCAGTGCATACAGTAATGTGTATGAACTGTGCATTATAAATTCACACCGTTTGATTGCTTTGTGTTATTTGTGCCTTTAAAATCAAATTAATTTCCTAAGACTTGTCAGTTTGAAATATGCTGTCATGTGATGAAGACAAGGACAACCTGGACAGAGGAGCTTTCTTCTGTGTCGTCTTGTGGTGGAATTGTGTAGTTACTGCGTGCCAGGTGAATTCACAGCTGTGCACTTGACTACGATGTGGCATTTTTATGCTGTGTAGCACTGTACACTGGCTGCTTATAAGATGGAGTGATGATCTGTCCATATAGCTGCATTAGGGAGGAAGGAGTCTTGCTTTTAACGGTTGTCAGATTTACATTCAGTGATAAGTTGTCTTTTCTAGTAAACCTAAATGTTGATTTGTTTGGATAACTCATACCTTTTTTTGTCCCAAACTGTTGTTTCCAAGTGTTAAAAATTCTTACTGGGGAAACGAAGCGGAAGTTTTCAAGGATACTTGCAATACATGAGGAACCACCCCATGTTATTAGCTACCAGGACAGAAATGCAGTTCATTTTAGAGTCTCATTTTGCTTTTTGTCTCTATTAAACTCTTGAGGGGTGATACATGTGGAAAGCTTCCAAAATCCTTTGCTGGGTGTGTGATTTTTGAAGGCTTGCTGATGTTTCTTGGAAAACTCCAAAATGTTGAATTTGAAAATTACAGTACTGTCTACTGCTCTTGATATCTTGCATAAGTATATTTTCATGAAAGCTGGATTGTGTTCTCATTTCTTTTGTTCTTATTGTTTACTCTGATCTGCTGTTACGGTACCTCATTATATACTAGCTAATTGCAGTGCAGATAAGGAAGAAAATAAAGGGTACATGGTACTGTGTAATGAATAATTTGTATGAACAGTTGAGATACAGGGGAACAATAGGCTAGCTTTTAGATCTCCAAGTAAGAAGTTTAAGCTACAGCAAAAACTAACAGGAGAAAACTTCTTTTGAAAGGAAATCATCCCGAATTTGTGAAATGTAAACTGTTTTGGGCAGAAGCGGCAATGGGCCACAAACGATATGGAAAGGCTTATAGTTGTTGCATTGCAATAAATCATCACATGAAAAGCAGAACTAAACAAGCGTAGCTTCATATGGGTGTTTGTCCTATGTCCTCTACCTTTTCACTGGACGAGCCACGTGTTTCCTATATGGTCCATGATGCTCCCTGCTGTGGGTTTTTGAAATCTGTGCTATTCACATGATAGTTGCATATGTGACTATTGAAGCTAGCTACTGTGGGGTAGTGGATGAGACCTTTCTGACTTTCTGTTAGTGGGGTGTAGCATTTGGGCTTGTCCTTACCCCAGCCACAGATTTTAGCAGGTGATATCTCTCAGATCTCTTTGTTTGTCAGGTTTGGTCATAAGGGTGCAAAGTCTTAGTTGGGATTGAAGAGATAGCATGATGTTAAATCTCATTTTCTTTGAGGGGGAGGGGGGGGGGAATAAGGAAGAGTTTTAGAAAGTATCTTCTCAATGTTTAGTGGCTGCTGCTTAAATATGTGGTTTTCAGGATTACCTGCAAAGACATAATGTTAATAGAGTTTTTTTGATTCTTTCTTGGAAGAAAGGCTGTCGAAAGGTTTCAGAACTAGTAGAATGGATGGCAAAAATCCTTAGATTGCACAGTTACGTTGAACTATGTGGAGCTTGAAAAGAGCCAAGAACAGTAGCAAAATAATGTAATAAATTAGTAGTGGGAGCATTGTCCCAGAGTTCTGAGCTTAGTCCGTCTTTGTGCAGCATTAATACAGCCCTGCTTTTCCATCCAGGAGGTGATTGTCTCTCTTCCTCTGTCTGCAATGTTTCCTGGCAGTATGGCTATTAAAACCCTCTAATTTCTTTTCTTTATGAGGTACCATGCTGGTCAAAAATTCCAGTAGTTGCTGAAAGTTTCTTGGATAGGAGAATTGGTGCAACGCCTGATGTCCTGTCAGCATGGCAGCCTCAAATGATAAGTTTGAAATTTAGCATGTGCCCAGGTCTTGAGATTTATAAATTGATGAACACACAGTGTGACAGTGTGACTAAAATCTTTAATCCATGTTTTGAAGAAAATATTTCATCTGAAAGATTTCAGTCCAGAAACAGTGTTATTTATGTCAACGTCTTTCCATTAATCATTTTTCTGAGTGGGGAAACCCAAGTATAAATGGTTAAGGTCGGTTGCTTCAGATAACATGGGAATTTGTTTTGGTTTCGCAGAAACCTCTATCATTTGTTTTTATGGGTGTTTTCTGCCAACACTACATCGTACAATTCTGCTCTGGTATTTTGGAAATTTTTGTTGGGTAAATAGATATAACTGAGAGCAGTTTTAAAAATGTGTTAATTTTGGAGAGGATCTGAATTTAAAATTGGTATTTTCTTCATGCTTAATAAAAGTGTTTCTGATGAAATATGGAAATTTATAGGTAAATGGATTTTTTCTTTTGTTCAGAAATTTTCCTGTAGCCTTTGTTATGGTAAAGTTGAAGTACAGACCACATGCGTCTGGTTCTTTACCATATGCATTTGTGGCTAACCTATTAAGGATACTGATTGCTAAGCGTAGACATAGCATTGCGTGTATTTTTGTCTTTAATGGGAACTGGAGAGTTAAATGGAATTGCAGAGTTTAGTGCTCTCAGTTACTGTGCAAAGACCTAATGTGGTATCCTTGTTAGTGGATTGGACATTAGCTTAGCAGAGTGGAGTTGCTTCAGATAGTCTTGTCTGCAGTTAATTGTGTTCTTGGTAGATTCAATCAGCTACTTGTAGAAAACAGCATTTGTCTTTTTTTTGTCTTAAGATACAAACCAAATTTGTTTTACGTGGAAAAGAAAAGGCTTGATGCAGTTGTATACCAGATGGGATATACGAGCTGGCTTTATTTTTGTAGGTGTAGATCATTAATTTGTTTGTTTCACCATTAGGTTTAATCAACAGGGTGTAATAGGTTTTGAAGAACAGGATTTGTTCATCCGCTTTGTTTGCAGTGTGCCAGTTGGCAAGCCTTTTGGCTCCAGATTCCCAAGTTCCAGATCTGTGTTTCTGGAGGGCGATTGTTACTTTGTTTACAAGTGGGTTTGTAGTCAAATAATGCAAAATTGAAAACTGAGATGATTTTAAATGAAGTTTTAAACCAGGGGGAAGTGGGGTGGAAAGAACTGTGGGATGACTGTTCTAGATTTAGCAAAACTGTTGTTGTTCCTGCATAAAGCCTTTAGGAAAAAAAACCCTAACAAAGCTAAAGAAATATAATCAAGGTATTGGTATAAGAAACAAAATAGCTAGATTTCTATTTTTCATATAGATTTCTTTTTTTCTGTGAGCTAAACCCCTTGACCCACCTAATTTCATGTTATCAGGTGTTGAATAGCTTTTTCACTTTTGTTGCATTTTTATCATAAGGATTTTTATAGATTATAATAAACTATCCTACTATGCTAATCCAGGCTTTTGAAAAGAACAGTAGTTCTTCAGTTCTTATCATTAAATAGTGGCTGCTGAGTCTCTGGGGTATATAGTTAACCTCTTCCCCGCATTTACTGCAGATGATGCTTTAAATCATTAGGTGATGTAAACCACCATCCAGGTTTAATTTTTGGCTATTTTTCTTTCCCCTTTTTTTTAAAAAAAACAATGCAACAATAAATAAATTAACATTGTAAACCTTTGGGATTGTTAATGTCTTCAACTGAAGTTAAGACCTAACTGTCCGTTCCTGGAAATACACCCTCTTCGGGTCTGAAGACCCTCAATTTGCAAAAAGATATTTTTTTTAAGTAACCAGTTTGAAACAAAGCATGTATTGAGGAATATAGTATCCTGAAAGATGTATGGTATATGGTTTATTTTCAAGTTGCAGGTACGTTACTCTGCCTGCTGTGAGCCTGATCTCACGCACTGAACTCTAGGCCTGAAAAAATATTCCCCTGGAAGCAGAGTCAGTCCTCAAGACAACTCAGCAGGCAGCTCAGCGAAAGATGTAAAATTAAGCCATGTTTTGGGGGGTGAGAGGGAGTGGAGTGTTACAGATAATGTCTTGAAAATGCAGTCGGTGATTTGGGGTGTGAATCAGAATGTAGTATAAAGGTTTTATTTGGAGAAGCTTTGGAGTTCATCAGGTTTTCAGAAATTCTTGTCACTTTCTCTAAGCAAGCCGGGTTTATTTATTCTTCAGTATATCTCATGTTAGAGCCTATTTCTGGGGCCTCATCCAGCAGAGTCTTTAGTGCAGCCCTTTATGTCTGGGAGTGGCTGACAAAAACACAGATGAGCTTTTGTCATTGTTTTGGACTGAACCCTGTGGTATCAATAAATTAACAACCTTTCCCTGTCACTTTCTGTCATCAGTCAATGGTGCTGTTTGCAAACATTTATTTTAAATTACCAGTTCAAGTGTCATGTCTGTAGCTTCAGCCAGTAAGAGTTCTGTTTGAAATTAATGGGTTTGTTTCATGAAGAATTGAGGACGATTGTGCTGCCCTCGTGTGAATAGCTCTTTCATGCAGGTCCAGTCTGTTTATGTCTGGCCACCGAAGGGGTTGAAGGAAAATGGCACAGTTGTCTGTGATCTATTTTCACCATGTTCATTTCAGGTACACTCACAATTAGGGAACAAAGTCAATATTAACAAAATGTAAAGATCATAATTAAAACTTCATGAGTCTAGAGGACTTTACTCCTTTTTATGAATTTAAAAATTTGGTTTAGAATCTCAAGTTTTTTAAGGAGCACATAAAGATAAGCAAAATTTTGGTACTTTGATAAAAAGTTTCTGGTAAAGTGGAAGTTTGACTAGGGGAGTCAGAATTTGAACTGCCATTCGTATTTGCGTCGATTGATCTTCACAGTGCTGTTATTTTCATGCCTCTTGGGGCCTCTGTTTCCAGTTCTACTGTCTCCCTACTGCAAAGCAGCTGATAAAGGGGTTTCTTACACAGGCATTCGTGTATAAACATGCACACGCTCGTGTTTTCGAGTGTGTGAAGTATGTTTTGTATGGTTTTCTTAAACGAAAGCAATTAGCTACTGTCACCTTCTGATGCCAGCAAGTGATCAGCAGTATTTTAGTCTGGAAGAATTGTTATGGCTTGAGGTGTATAAGTGGATGGATGAAACCCCTGAATACCTTTTTGAGGTGTAGTAGACATGTTTATCTGAAAATTATGGTTCTGTCTTGCATTCAAAAATTCAGTTTATGAAACTGAACTAATCAAATAAACGAATTCTTTGATTAGATGTCAGCCCCTCTTTCTTTATTTAGGGCTGCATAGTGTTAGTTTTTTGGCTGCAGTATGAAAAAAACCCAAAAACAGCCAACCAAAAAACTTGACATCTTTGATTCCCTGAAAAACAGGACAATGCTTTTCAAAGTCTCCTAATTTGTCAAAGAACTTGTCAGTCTCAACACCTTGAGATTGATTCTGGTCTTGCATAGCAGTAAGAGTACAGATTTACATCTTTTTATTTTGCCTGCATTGAGACATGTATTTCATGTAGAAGTACCTGCTGTGAATTAAATGGACTTCTGTGAATCATTGTGTATTTAGGATCAATACAACTTTATATTGAAAATAGTTTAAGAACTCTTGTGATTGTGATTTTTATCGTTATTTGCTGTATCCTGTAAGATCTACAGCAGCAGTGCTGCAAACAGTGGTAATTCTTGCTTTCGACATTTATGCTGAAGACTTACCTATGTTGAAATTAAGCTTGGCCGGTTGCTTGTCTGTCTGGAGTTTTTGTTACAGCCCGTCAGCAAGTGAAGATATTTTGTTACAAACCAGTTTATGAAGATTTTGCATTTACTTCCATCACTATTGGGAGTTAAAATTCACACAGGACTAAGGAGAAATGGCATGTTGGATTTAAGAAGCTTGTACAGCAGTGTTCTCATTGGAATTTTGCATTCCATTATTGTTGCACTAAGGTATTGAGAAGCCAAGTGTTTAATAATTTGTTGTTGGGATTTGATAAATTCAGAAACAATGTATAACTTCCAGATAGCATTTAGGTTGAGAGTGCAAGGTCAGTTATGGAATTAAAATAACAGTTTAATACCAACATTTAATCTGTGTTTTGGAGAGTTCAATAATTCATACATGTATGGGATAGAACTTAATCTATAAAACTCTTCAAACTGACCAAGATTTGAACTGTGTTGATTCATTTTCCCAAGTCCAATTTTTCTTAAGTTAATGGTTTCTGATGAAATACAGCTTATCGTCCAACGATTCAGATGAGAGCCTAGCAAGTAGCAGCTGATAACTTATGTCTGAGAAATGGATGCAAAATGTGTGGCTTGGATTTTTTTAATTGTGGTGTAGTGTTTAAAATGTGCCCGTGAGGCTTAAACACTAAAAAAGTCTTTCAGAAAGATTTAATTCTGAATTCTTAAATATGATGCTAGCTAAGATTTTCAGCAATACACACTGAAAAGAAAGACTTAGGTAATAAACTTCCTTCAATTTTTAGACAAAGGTTACAGTCTTGTATATGTGTTACAAGGCTTAATATTTTACTATTTGCCAGGTAATCATACAGTAAGATTTCCTGGTTGCTACTCTCAGCCCATGACAAACATGGAAGGCATCGGAAGTAATTTGTGCTTGCTCTGAACCACATGTGGGTAAACAGTTTGTTTATTTCCACTTAGCTAATACACAGGGACTTTGTTCTGCATCTGAGACCTTAGTGAATCCTTTAATTTTCATTTTGTAAAGAAAAACCTTATGTGAAAGTTATGGCACCAAAACCAGAAATGCAGTTGTATGAAGTCCCTTGTGGTGCAATATATTGCTATTCATAATGGTAAGCTAAGAAACGAGACAACTGAATGCGCAGAGAATTTGCCCCTTGCGCCAAGGCGTTTTAGAAATCAACATCCTTTAATTGTAAGGGTATCTGAGAATGAAAGAGAGAGGCGTACATGAGGATGAAAAAGGCTTTGAGTTTTATACACAGATTAGGGGGACATTTACTAGTGTAATTAGTATCTAAGAACATTTAAAACCAATTATAGTGGTATTAAAGTGTGGGTTAACCTACCCCCTTGTCAAATCCCATAAGGTCATATTAGATAAGTTCTGGGGAAAGCAGAACATTTACTTTAATTCTATGGTTCTGTGAGCATGGCCAGCTATTGCATTCAAGAAATAAATGTAAAGGGTGCATGACGTGAAATTTGGTTCAGGACAAATACCTTTGTATGGCTTATGCATTTTCTTTTTCCTAAGTAAACAATTGAAAAGAATTATTGTGTTTAATGAAAGCAAACAGTTTTTACCTCATGAATGTTGTAAAATGGATGAAAATTATTATTAGGATTGTATTTTAGTGAAACTCTCAAAATCTTAATATATTTGAAGCAGTACACTGGATCGTGGAAGCATATGTTACATACTATATATTTTAAGAAGTAATTTATCAACCATATAATAAACAGAAGGGGGCAGAAAAGCCTTATGTATTCATTTGGATTCCAGTTTTGAGAATTTAATTATTTTTAATGTTAGAGTCTCTGGAGATGTTTGGGAGTTTGAAAATCCAGCATTAAGAGCACTCCCTGGAAACTTCTCCTGTATATTGGGGTATTCTGAGAGTACAACAAAGGAATGAATGAAGAGCAGTTAATCAATTTGTGATTAAAGGGGGCAAGTTTTCATTTTCCTTTGGAAATGACAAATTTAAGTTGTGTTTCAAAATAATTTGCATACCAGTTTACATCGGATGGAAGTAGCAGTAATACTATTTTTAAAAGTTGCAAAAACAACTGGTCTTGCTACTTATGGAAAATAATTTATAGTAGTATAATTTTAAGAGCAATAACCTGCAGTGTTTTTGGAGAGTCCGAGTTTTACTTTAAGCAAGGTGGAAAAGAGCTATGGATGTATCCAGAGCTTCAAAAGGATGAAACAGCCTAACATCTAGCAAGGTCTCAGCAAGGTTGGTAAGATGGCAAAGAGCCAGTCTTCCATCTGCTTTATTTGGCAGCAGATGCTATTTAACTGATACATTTCCAGACATAAAAAACACACTGTTTGGAATCTGAATGTCTTTCCAAACAGAATTTTTCCTTTTTGTGGAACTGTACATTTTTGCATATCTTTAGCTCAGTCTCTTTGTTCCCTATTGAAGGGTGGAGTGTGAGACAGGAAATCTGCTCCTAATAACTTTTTAAATTGTATTCTTTGTAAAAAGCAGAGTGGTGTTTCTTTAACATGCCTTCAGGCTATATGGAAATTAAAGTTTCAGTACCAGCTCGAAGAGTAGCAGTAGTGGCCTTTCTGTAAAATGTGTGTGTGATGGCAAGTGTATGTAACTAGTAGAGTAATTATGTAAAGCAAGAAAAAGAAATCTGGGATGGAAATTATTTATGAATTGGCTCTGAGAGATCTGTGTGTTTGAGTTCTGTTTGCAGAAACCTAGTGTTGTGTTTATTTGCAGTTTGTTATCTGGTGACCGTCGAGGCTTCAGTTTCTGTAACCAGTGTCTTGAATGCCAGTTTATAACGCCACTTCCGTCACCCCCAAGCGTCTAGTGCCACATAAGTCAGGCTTATGCTGATATTAGAATTTGTAAGAAAATTTGGAAAATAAATCTAGAAGTAGCTAATTGTATAAGAAGGATCCTACCTGCATCGTTTGAATTTGAATTTGGATCACAAAATGTGCACACTTTGTACTTTATAAAAGTTAGAGTACTTAGTCTCCTGTTTGCAACATAGCTTAACTTAACAAATCAGTTTGAAAATTTTTTTATTGCACTTTCTGGCACTCTGGATGGATGGGCAAGGTTTGATTCCTTTAGGGTTTTTTCTTGCCCTTCTACCCAAATAATGTTACTAACACTTCTCTATTTTGTAGCATTTTGCGTTAGTATTGAGGGAGTTTTCTGTAATCTACATGGGTGATGAATGTTTTTTTTGTCATTTTGTTTTTTTTGCCTGTAGAAGTATAACATTTTAGTATTGGTATTGGGTATTTTGATCATAAAATCTAGGCTAGATAAGTTGTTATTTGTTTCCGGTGCATTAGAAGTTGCAGGAAAAAATGGGCTTTTTGCTCTCTTTGGAATGTACGTAGTACAGGTGGTGTAATAGATTGGCTGTGTCCTTTACTAAGGAAAAGTGACATTTTGCTAAAGTATTAAGTGCCAACAATCTCCTCTTCGTGAGTCTAATCTAATATTCTGCACTTCTGTAACCAACCTTGATTAACTATTGATGTATGTTGTGTTACCTTTTGCCAGTCTTTCTACTTCTAACTGGACATGGAAAGTTATTGAAGAAGTTCTCATATTTAGTGAGTGTACTTTGCTTTGGTTTAGAGCTTCCTCAAATTTTCTTGATCTTGGGCCAAATTCGTGAAGGTATTTAAGTGTTAAATGACGTAGATAGCAAAAAGCATAGCCTGCCTGGTAATATGTAGAAGTCCCACTAAGCAGATGTCTGTGGTTTTTAATCACCTAAAAGTTCTTACTCTTTCTTCTTTTTATTGCCTTTTTTTTGCTTCTGTGTTGACTGTCAATTCAGAGTCTTTACTTTTATTTTATACAGTGTTTTCTAAACATATAGCAATTTTTTATTTGAGTACTACGGCTGGAGTAGATCATTTCATAGTAACTGTGTTCGAGATCAGTCAAGCCCACATACTTTGTTATGGAAAATGACTGTCTTTACCTTATTAGATCAGCCTTTCTCATTTCATATTTAATACAGTCTCCGGTAGGCTGCAGTACTACTGCTTATCTAGCAGTAGTTCAGGAAGTTAAGGCTCAAAGAAGGGTGACAACTGTAAATTTCTTTCTATACTGTCTAGAAAAAAAAAAAAAGGATGTCTTTGCTGTTGTATTTTTGAGTACATATATCTTTAGAGGCTTGTATTAACCTGTTAATTACATGTCATGACCTGTCCTTTTCTTGTCCATAATCAAAAGTAGAGGACTAATAATTAATGCCATCTCTGTTACGGTAATTTTCAGTCTTAGTTATGTTACTTGTACATGGCCTGGACGTACTGGGTTTTGCTGCTTTTGTGTATTTGTTTCGACCAAAATGTTCTTTGGAGACTGTATTTCACTGCATTTAATTTCTATGGATTTTCAGTTGAGTTCGAAATAAGAGATTTTTTTTTTTTTTTTTTTAAAAAGGGTATGAAGTTGCTTGTGTGTACACACAGGTGTTGTAAAATCCCTGAAGTAACAAGTTTGACTTTTTAAGTGGTAGGTTCTTTGGGTCACTTGTAGCGCTATCTGGCTGTTGGCTAGTTAGTAAACTAGTTGGAAATGGGTGTTGTCATTTATGAGTGATTACACTTGGTTGTACAGGTGTGTTTAGCTTTTCTCAGAGCAGAATAATCCGCAGCAGATTTTAACAACTTTTAAAATTGGTTGATAAATTGGTCTTAAAGCCAGTAATTCACATCTTTCTGATTGTCAGCCAATTCAGAGGCGCTCTCTGTAGGTAAGGCTGAGTACAGTAAACTCTATCTAGATGTATTTTGTAACTTGGAAAATTTCTGCTTCTTACTTATTTGAGCTGAAGATTTGATGGTAAAGGTTCTTAAACTGTTAACAGTATGTTTTAATAAATGGTGCATTTGCTTTATCTTTATTATAAATTGATTACAGCTTTCTCAGTTTTCAGACCCATGAATCTCTCTCCAGTGATGGCTGGTGTACTTTGGCTTGTCTTTTTACAGGACCTAATCATTAGTGCTATCTCTATAATGTCTGCTCTTATGTGATGTTCCAGATGCAAATAATCCAAAGATAATTTTTGATGACTGAACTCTTACTGAAAATGATGGATAACACTGCTGCTTTTCTGGCAAATGGCTATGACTAGGCAAATGCACAGTTTAGGGACGTTAAAACTTTAACTGTTCAAGTGCCCATATGGCTCTCTACCTTACAGCAGGTGTCCCCCTGGTCTTCACCTTGGTGAATGGTTTGGTTGTTGGCAAGTTTTCTCTCTCCAGGGAGATGAGGAGGCGTGTTCATTTTTTTGGCATAAATGCAGTGTAATTTTGTGTATGCTTTGCCGCTTTGTGGTTTTGTTTGTGTATACCATAGTGTAAATTCGTAAGTCAGTTTTCTCATTCCTATTTGGATAGGGAATCTTAACTGTATGTGCGGAAGGCAAAAGAAGCAGGTGGTCATCAAGAGGAAGGAGCATTTTAATATTATCTTCCTGAGTAGCAGAATATCTTCCTGAAGAGCGACTGTTCTTAGAGATGAACACAAGTGTTAGAGAAAGATAAAAAAGAAAAAAAAAAAGGAAGGAAAATACCACACGTCTAAAATGGTATTTTTCTATACCATTTGAAAAACACCTAGATTTTCTTCATGGTAGGGCTAATTGTAATATTACTCCAGAGCCCCCCCCGCCATGCATGAGCTATACTTTTAAGTCTTCATGTTCGTCCCCACCAGTAAATATTAGAGGTCAAGGTCTCTTTCCCAGACTTGCTTTCCTTAAGACTGTGTTTGGCTGGAGACCTTTAGTCCAAGCAGTCTGCCAGCAGCGACGCTAACTCCTGCCTTCCTGATCTCTTCTCTTTCTGCATCTCTTTGTAACGTGTACCCTAGAGGAAGGGGAGAATGATGCCCCCGGGAGCCCTGCCTTCCCGATAAGCAGCACACACTGTGTGGGTGTTGTAGTGACCACAAAGTGTTATATAGACAGGAAACAGCAGTTCATGTGGATGTGGCTAGCTGAATGTCTCTAAGCTGAGCTCTGTCTCTGAGCTCTTATTTACCTACTTGCAGATGTTCACATGTGTAAAGGAGGCTCAGAAATGGTCTAAACAGAGGACTCTCTTCTTTCTTTTCTTTAACTGGTTGAACACTGCTATAAATATTCCATTAACCAGTCTGTATTAGCGTGTCTAGGAAAACAAGAAGAATAACTTCTTGTCTGAAAATTTCAGTTCCAGTTTTTCCACAAGTAATTCTCATCCATTTGGAGAAACGCTTTTGATCTTATACCTTGTGGAAGATAGAAATGTCAGTTAGTTCCTTTTCCTTTATTTTTCTCTCTTTCTAAATGAAAACCTCGTCTGGGAAGAGGAGGAGATGATGGTCCTGGTATTGCCAAAAGTTCTTTTATGTCATTGGCTGCATTCTGTGTGATTGACAGTTTATTGGCAATGAAAGCCCAATATTTAAGACTAATGATCATATCTATGACTCTCACATTTTCCATACTGAAAATTACCTTTGGCAGCAATTTTCTTGTGCGAAATAGAGAATGTCCTTTTGTATCTAAAGAAAACGCAGAGGCTAAATATGTGCACTTGAAAATCGTTATCTGGTATGTTTATTTTTGTAGAAATACTTTCACTTGTAATTTAACAGATTATTTGTTAAACTGCATTTTTAAAAAAAATCCACAAATATAATATCTGTAGGTTGCATGCATTTTACATTTTTTACTAAGTTGTGTCCAAGAACAGGCAAATTGCAGAACCAGCCTCTCCAAGTTCTAATGCTTATGGGGAAAGGAATATGTGAACACAAATGGAAAGTACTGAAGCCTGTGCAACGACACTGGGTTTCTGAAGCACTCCCCCTCACCCCCCTTAATATTTTCTTTCCATCTTCTCCATGAGTATAGTACTGGCAGCACGCACAGAGGGAATTGCTCCATTTGGAATCTGATTGAATATCAGAAGTTTTCCTTCTTCACGATTTTGGTTTTCTATATTTTAGTACATAAGTAATGATTAAAGTTGATTCATCTTCGTTATGAGATGTACAGACTGAAAAAAGAAATCAGAATAATCTAGTATGAGAATGCTCTAGGCTGTAATAAGTTTTAATGATTCCCTGATTTAATGATTTGACTTTACATAGAATTCCTTGTTTAATTTTGTGTATATTCAGCAGATTTCTTATTGTTGCCTCTTTAAATAAATAAATCTGAAAACAGAGAATAGAACATCTCACAGGAAAGTTAATGGGAAGCACATTCCCATATCTGCAGGGAATCTTGTGGATATCTGTTTCTCCTGGGTACAATTTGGAGTCTAAGACGATCCTGTGAAACTCTCCTGTTTCAAGCATAATGACACCTTTTTGTGTTCATCCCAATTGTTATTTTCTTTTTCTTCTGGATAAGTAACTCAAGTTTCACAGATCTAAAAAATTTCTTGCTCATGATGCTTCCTTGTCAGAACTCGTCAGCAAATTCTGTAGCCCTTCTTGTTCCATGTGGAACATGGACCAGAATTGTAGTTTCTTGGTTAACATTTATGACACTTTGAATGGAAAGGTTACCTCATCCTCCTCATGCAGACTGCTTTTGAAAGCATCATTCTTCAGGAGTTAAGCATTAAACATAAATTCTTTCTGCTTTAACACTGAAAAAGAATTGAGTGAGTTTTACTAGAGTCTGTGTTAGTAAATACAGAACACAGTGTCAGATAAGAGATTGTTTCTAATGTTTCCTGGCAATAGACAAGAAACTTCATTCCTAGATGTAGAGTATCTACTCAGGCAGGTTAATCACAAAGGAAGGATCATTGGTGGTTGTAGATTTGTTGTGCTGTGGTGAACGTTTCCAAATGCTTGTTTTAGCTGTTCTCTACCACTGTGCTTTCTGTGTGACTGTTTTCTCTCCAAATGGCTTTATATAGATTCTTTGAGTCCTTACAACTTGATAACAGTTAATTTCCAAATGTGAAACAATTGATGGACAGTTTGGTGGCAGTTTTAGCTTGTTACAGAGGTTTTCCTTGTGTGTGTGGTGTCTGTTTTTGCCTTTGTGCTGTATAGTCAGGAAAATATGTGTCAGTAAAATGGTATGTTTAGTTAGTGGCTCCTCCCAAAACAACTGTGAAGGTGGATTTTTCCTGTCAATAATCCACTTTACTTACTGGGAAAAGTTAATTCTTAGAGAGGAACCAGTGCTTCCATGGGCTTTTGTTTAGGGATAAATTTGGAAAAAATGTTTATGCATTGAAGTAAGCAAGCTTGAACATACATTGGTGCATTGAAGAAGGGATAAATCTGTACTGGTGGGTTGTATAGAAGTATTTTCTTATTCTAAATTTTCTTAAATTAGCTCTGTGCCATCAGGCTCACTCTCTAGATTGTCTGCCTTAAAAATTAATATTCTGGGGGGGGGGGGGGGGGGAAGGGCAGCCCTCTCCAACATCTTCCTTATTTTATGTCAAGTTTTAGCACTAAGATTCTTTTTCAAATATAAACTTAATAGGAGCAAAATCCTAAGGACTTTATAAATGTAATTTTATTGCATTTATCTCTACAGCTGAAATTAATTATTCAGAGTGTTCATTAAAAATAAGCTTTGGTAAGTGACATTTTAAACAGGCATTCAGAAGTGATTGCAAGAAAGATGGTGATAAAGAACAATGTCTAAAAGGAACTGTAAAATTCTCAAACATATTAAACTGGCCTGTAAAAACTTCAAAAAATGTAGCTATTTGGACAATTGGGGAAATGCAATAAGAACGCGTATTGCTGCTAGACTGGGGGGACTGCCAACATTGCCACAGAAGTTCCCACCACAGTATTTTACCAAGTATTTAGTGTATTTTTTTAAAATGTGCAGTGCTAGCATTGAGAAAATAGAGAGAAGTTACCATTTTTTTAAAAAAAAATGTCCAATCTTTTTTCCTCTTGATAACAGAGAGAATTGTTAAAAGGTGATTGTGAAAGCGTCATAAACCCTTATACTCTAGATAGCAACTAAAAAAAAAACAGACCCCCCCCCCATTTATTGCTTAATGCAATTAGAATTTCACATACACATGAAAAGCTATAGTACACTCCGTACTTGTCTATGAGTAGACAAATATCTTGCAGAGCTTCTCAAGGTTTGCAATCCAACAGATCATTGGCAGTCCATGAGGAATCCCATTTGTTGCTAGCAACAGATGCAATTACTGTAAGAGAGAGGCAGGGCATTAGGCCCTGGGGCTTTTTGTATCCAAAAAACCTGTGGTCAACCATTTTAGCTGTGCCAAAGTTGAGATCCATTTATTGCTGGCTCTTACGACAGTTTCTTATCTTTTCTTTAGGTCTTAACGACGGATATTGTAGCCCATAAAGTGTTATGTAGCCATGTGAATATTCAAGCAAGCAGGCGCTCTATTACAGCTGAAATAAACAGAGAGTTGCTGTCATCAGATTTGTTTAATTTGTGTTTCAGCAATTAGCCAAGGAATACAGTTAGGAAAAATAAATGACCATCAGTCATGTTTGAGATGTTGGACCAGTAGAAACAACAGCGGACTATTTACTGTGGGAAGCAAAGAGAAAGAAGAAAACCTTCTCTGTCACTAAAACACAAATGTTCTTCTAAGTTGTCTCCTTAAGTTCACCATGAGCACAGCGGAAACAGTCTTAACTATCAAACCCATGCCTTAGAAGATTGAGTAATGGTGTGGTAATAATCTCTGAAACCGAATTAAATGATAAGCCGCATGCTGGAGACAATTATTTACTTCATATTTACTTTTGTATAATAGTGTAGACTTAGTACGTTTTTCTATGCAACACTTCTCCAGTTATTTCCTTCTGCATTGTCATCATAAGTGATAGAGAAGGCTTTCTGGTTTCTCACACACTAAATGCTGTTCTGTTGTTTGTTTTAGTTTTTTTTTTTTTGTTGTTGTGTGTGAAATGCACACAAGAAATAGTTTAGTCTTGTCATTATTTAAAATTACAGTCTGTCTCTGTTCTGCTCTGATGCCCCTAGTATCACTCTCGTCTCCCTGCCTTCCGCAAGCCCCCAGCCCTGGAAGACAATATATGCATTTTAATTAAGCTTCTCATCTGATTTTGCAATAAATACTTCTACTTTTTTTTTTCCTAGGAATTACCCTATGAAAAATGGTTCGTTACCCTGTAAGTTGGCCGTAGTATCTCTGAAAATGCTCACTCTCAGACTTTTCAAAACAAGGATTTGGTGACTCTTTGAAGCTGTGATTTACAGGCTTCCTCCTGTGTATCTTGAGTTGATGAATTCTTTATCGCTTTGCCAGGGGTCGTGAACTTTTATATAATTCCATTGAAGCCATCCGTCCTGTGGAAAAAAAGTACTTGAGATGGTACAGATGTCAAATTCAATGGATTACCAACTTTTGCATTTGATACATAACCATGATGCTGGGAGAAAGAGCAAGGCTTAGAGTTTTTAAGTAGATTATTTAAACTATAAGACTGTCTTAATGTATTATTTATAAGACTTCCTCCTTTACATTCCATTTTCCTCTCTGATTTTTGTCTTATAGTGTTGTCCCTCAGACCACAGTAATACTGAACAACGACCGGCAGAATTCAATTGTAGCCAAGATGGTTGGGCAGGAAGAGCCATTGAGCAGAGCAGCGGATTCTCTGGAAAATATCCTTAGCAAGTTAGTAGCAGTTCCTTCGTTCCCTCCTTTCACAGATCAGTATCAGTCTCTTCAGTAATTTGAAGTGCAAAATGAGGAATGTTCTAGGTAATAGTGGGGAGAAAATCATTGAACCAGTACGTGAGCATTTTATCAGGCTGCCAGTGCTGCCTAGGGAAACCTCATATCAGCAGTAAAGGCACAGAGCAGCACTTCGCTCTTGATGGGGAGAAAACATCTTGGAGAATCTGGGATTAGTTAGTTCAGTGTTAGTTGACAGCTGGCAGTTGAAAGAAAGGGTGCCCATAGCTACATATTTTTTACATGGATGTATCGTCACTTGGGAGCGTGCCGAGACCCTGTATTTAACCAGCTGAAGAAAGAATATGCAGTAGCCCATTGAGGCTTGTCAAAATTTGTGCTATCTAAAGCAAATTTTATATTAAGTCAAACTGGAGATGAAAATGTTCTTAAGTAATATATTTTTTATAAATTATTTAAATTTTTTTTTGCTTTGTACACTGGGCATAGACTTCTCCACTGATGCAAATTTAAAAAGTGTGCATCTAAAACTTTTTTATTTCTTCTGCTATTTTCCTTTTGTTTTATTTTGCTGAATAGCGCTTAGTTATAAGCAGGAGTAGGCTTGCTTTTATAATACGTTTAGTTTTGTCAATTAGTGTTTTTAATTCCCTTATAATGATGCTATTCCCGATCAAGGATTGTGTTTTCCCAAAATTACGTACTTTTCTTTTCCATAGTGCTGTTCCTGGACGTAGGCAGAACACCATAGTGGTGAAAGTTCCAGGACATGACGACAGTCACAATGAAGATGGAGAGAGTGGCTCTGAGGCCAGTGACTCAGTTTCCAACAGTGGACAATTAGGAAGCCAAAGTATTGGAAACAATGTCACGCTTATTACGCTGAACTCTGAAGGTATGCTGATCTAACTATAAGGCTACTTGAGCAAAGTACTTGTGGTGGTGGAATGAACTAAGATTCAGCTGGAAGCTTCAGAGATCGTATCATGGGTCCAACCTTGAATGGTTACGCAGTACAGCAAGCATCAGATAGGAGTGAATGAATCTGAATGAATTGTTTGGTGGTTTGGTTGTGTTTCTGTTCGTTTGTTTGGGGTTTTTTTTCATTTTTACTAGTTTTACAGGCAGAACAGCTAATTAAAATTACTTGTAAAATTTAAAAAGTATGGCCCACTGTGGCAGGGTAGCTTTATATTTTAAACCCTTTAAACTAACACATGCAACCTGCAGGGTTTCTTATCACCGAGTTGAAATATTGTTTCAGGAAAATAAATGACTTCTCTGGGAAATAAAATCTACTGGTCCATCTCCTCCTGTAATGAACAAATAGTTATTTTAGCAACTGTAAGCAATTTTTATAAGGAAATTCATATTAAAAACAGATTGTTAACCTGATAGTGCGTAGTGTCAGATTTTTCTGAAAATTCTTTAGGTCTTGGACAAAGCAATCAAATGTAGTGAAATCTGAGAATTTTAGATTAGCCTTATAAAGATGTTCTGTTTTATGTGGTTGAAAACATTGAAATGAATGTTAGTTGATACATGTTAATCACAAACAAGATGATATAAGGGACACTGAGTTTTAGGTGAAAATAATATATGATAAATTATGTTTTATGGTTAGTTTGAAAGTATCAGTGATTTTTTTTTATACAGATGTAATTTGAATCCTATACTTCAATTTAATAATTTTCCTAGTTACTTTTAAAAACATATTTATTGAACGTTTACTTAAGTGTTATTCTAGATGGGGTAGTTCATGTTTACGTTCATGTACCACAGAGGAATAAGCTGCTTCAGGAAATGGTCATGGCAGAATGCACTTAGGAGGTGACCTTTGTACTTAAGAGGTAAATGTGTTGTCTTTTTGATCTCTAATGTTGAAACAAAGCACTCTGTTTCTTCTGCATGAGCTCCAGCCACTGGTAAAAGCATGTTGGGTGTGAACAGTTTAGGATACAATTAGTGGTAAGGATTGGTTCAAGATAGCCTGAAACTGAGTATTTAAGAGTGCATTTGAAGATTCCAGAACTAACAATTCAACGAGGTGTTTTAAAACTTTGATACATAGAAAACTTTGGAAGTCAGTCTACTGAAAGTCTCATGCACCAAAGATTGTTTCTGAAAATGTTGTCCTAAGGCATTTGAACCTAGGATTCTTCGACTTCTATGGATGCTTGTACAACATACGGATATTACAGAGAGCTTTTAGATTGTCCTGTGTGTATGTTGTGGCACAGAGTAGTTTCCAAAGGGTATTTAATTTTGGGTCAATGGAGAATTAAAGGAGACTGAGGCTGTCTGAGGAGTTCCTCTCAAAAAAAAAATGATTGGATTGCGTATAGGGCTGAAACTTCGATGTGAAAATGCATATAAAATGTACTCTTTGTGGAGTCTGTGAATATTTCATACAGCTCTGCATCAGCTATGCCAGAAACAAAGTTTCTAACATTAAGAGGGTATGTGTTGTATAATGCCCTTTTTGACTCGGTTGTTTGCCACAGATTTGCACAGACAAATGTGATGGTGGCCTTTTATGCCATTGTTGTATATGTAAATTTTGAAGAAACAGCTAATCCATTAATGTCTTCAGATCTGATTTTCTTCAGACCTTTAGAACACTCATCCATTAAAAATCTCTCTGAGATTGATGAATGCTTTGAGAATCAGATTACTAATCCCAGACACCTACCTCTTCTTGCCCTCGCGAAGACGAGAGAGGACCGCTTGCACAGAAGGAATGCTAAGCGAACTAGCCTGCAGTATGTCACAGAAATTAAATTATTAATAAAGGAAGTGATGAAGAATAATAGGTCTGTTGTGCAGACTCGTTTTCTTCAGCAGTAAAGGACAAAAGTTACAGCACCATCAGCTTGCTTTCATTGTGTGTGAAAGAATTCTGAGTGACTTCGAGTTGCTCAAAGGAATCTCGATTGATTGTAAAATACGAGGGGCTGAGAATGGAGTACTTCAGCCTTTGTGGACTGAGACTAAACTACAGGTTTTCGGTAGGACTCCTATCTGTCCTCTTGTGTCCAGAAAGCAAAACTAAACCGTGTTTATTGTTGGGCTTTAGCTAACTTCAGATATAGCATTGACTTATGGATGTTTTCAGAATTTAGTTAAAAGTTTTATAGAAAGGCATTGTTTGCTGTCTGCTGGCTGTTTTCAAAGAGCATTTAATCACATATGGTAGTTTAAAACATATTAGTGTTCTTGCCTTTCTGTTCCTGAAAAATAATTGTATAGAAGCATGGAGCCCGGTTCCAGCAATGGTGTAGAATAAAAGTTGTTTTGTTCTCCCCCGCCTCCTGAACAATGTGACTTTATTCGATCTTCAGCTGTATATTACTCTTTTTGCACGTGCAGGAAGGCATGTTCTCTCTTTTTTTTGAGCAACACTTACTTGATTCTTTCTTTTGCTTTTCAGAAAACTGAAAATGCTCATCCATTTTACAGATGCAGTTAATGGTCTGCAAAGTGTTGATTTTAAGATGTAGTGTTTATGAACTAAAAGCACCTAGAGATACTGAATCTCTGATTTTTGTGAAATTTTGATTTTTTTTTTCCAAATTTCATTTTGAAATAATTAATGTTCTTTCAGGTAGGGATTGGTAGTAGAAATATCAATACCTGATGTATTCATTGGACTGCAGTTCTAAAAGTGGTGTTCATGAAGTAATCTTGCACAATTGAAGATAAAACCCAGTAAGAATAGAATTGTTCAGTATTGAATTACCAGTGTAAAATCAAACAAAAATAGGGTAGAAGGCTTACTAGTTAAGTGACTTACTGTTTTTATTAATGCCATGTTTTTGGCATAGAAAATATCAATTGTATCCTTATTCAGCTGCCGAAGAAATAGTGGTTTTTCATTTAACTTGTACTTCTACCCCATAGATATTAATAACTGTCAAAAGTGATTAGTTTGTTGTTGTTTTGAATGCATATGTTAGAGCATGTCTTTTCTACTCTAACTTTGTTGCAGCCCCAGTGGATCATCTGGGGAAATTAGAGAAGAGCAGTTGGTATGGATGTATAAACAGTAGTGTAAGTTTATAATCATATGTGCTTTAGATGTAAAATTACTTTTCTACAAATAGGAGGATAATTTAATACTAAGGTCAAAGCTCAAAACTCTGTGTTACCAAACTTCTCTTTTAAGAAGAGATCTTCCTCTAGAAACACTGTTTGAAAGAACTGAATGCCACTGATGCTCCCAGAGTTTAAATGAGGAAGGGACATCAACTTAATACTGATTAACTTTGAATCTTCGGTTTCTGGAGATCTGGACTGGAGCATTCATTTAAATCCCAAGTAAAAAATGTAAAGGTGTTTTTTACTGTACTGAAGAAACAAGTTACTGAAGGAAGAAGCCCAGGTGTGGCTCACTACTGAACTCACATTTGAATAGAAGTGAAGAAACATAGAGGTCTTAAAACAGCAAACGTACAACCTACCAAATAATACTGTGTCCAAGCTGCTCTATTCTGGTAATGTAAACTGTTCAAGCAATGCTAAAATGTTAATTGTAAGCACCGTCTGTAAGATCTAATTGACTTAATCATCGCCCATCTCTTTTCTCTTTATTTTTCTGATTTAGGAAAAAATCCCCTCCTTGTGTTTTTAACACAATACATTAATGATGTTTAGAAAGGTCCTCACTTTAACCAAGAGTCATTGTTTCAAACCAAGGATCTTTTTATTGTATCATTATCTTAGTTATAATCTTAGCTAAGAAGTTCTGATTTGGAAGAGGTTTTTGGAGAGCTCCTCTGGCAGCTGTGAAACTGTCCTTACCCACACTGTGCTTAACTAAATAAATCTCAAGTCTGTTTTCTTTCTTTTCTCTTTCACTGTCTGTCTTTTGAAACATTCAAAGCTGTATAGGTAATGTGCATGTTGTGGCAAAAATGCAGTTAAGCAGTTTATGCAAGGAAGTGCACCTCTGTCTTTTCCTATGAAAGTTTTCTTTCTGAAGTTTTTAGTCTTTTGTGTCGTCATTATTCTCTGAATACATGAACACGTCTGTTTTAGCAGAAATGTTTTCTGGAGAAAAGAAACCACCAAACATGAGTTATAGCATGACCTGTCAAACTTATAAACAAATCATGTTGCTGTGAGAGTATCTAAGAATTTGGATAGAGGCTGGTTTTCTGAAAGGTTTTGGTAGATGAAAACAATGTAAATATAATGAAAATTAATGGTTTTGCAGCGTTCTCCTGAGGCACTGTGTGCTTTTTATTTAATCTGGAGGAAACCTGTGTTTAAAAATATAGGGAACTTTTCTTGTTTGTTTTCCTCTTTTTTTTTTCCTTTTTTTTCCCCAGCATGGATTACATGTCTGTCTTGTTTAATGGAATAAAACCCAAACATTTATCACTAAGAAGTGTTTAAAGTAAATGTCAACAATTGATAGATGTGTTTTTCTCTTTTAAAACTCCGGTTAATTTTGACATGAATGTGTTCTTACTGTAAGTTTTGGAGTACAGCATATTCTCAGCTTAAAGTTGCGCTTTTAAAAAAATCTTGAACTTTCTAATTAGGCTTAAAACCGAGCAATTGATAATGAAGAACATTTGTAAAACATCATCATTTGGGTTTGTTGTCTATATACATGTTAATTTTGTAATGAACTGGTGTAGATCTTCAGGAACTGTTATAAGAAACTTGTTTGTCCATTTGTGTTTGGGGATTTAGTTGCTATGTGTGTTAAGTGGTTTATAATGCAGTGACTTTTATCCATCTGTTCAGCCGTGATTGGAATGGCGTTGATATTTCTCTTAGGTGTATGGAAGCTGTGCAGAATTGTGTGACTTAATGTCATGGGCACCCTCCAACTTTGTACAGTTCACTGTATTATGCAAAGCAAAGATAGCACAGGAAGAGATTTCATTAATTTCACTGATATGAATTTGGAGTAGGAGTGCCATTAAGTTTTATATATAAACATTCTCAATTTTTTTTTTAAATAGTTGCATGGGAGTTTTTTGTATGCTAACTTAAGTCATGGAACTGTTCTATTTTCCTCTTCAGTTTTCGGATATGGTACTTCTTACGCTTTCAGGGTGGTAATAGGAAAAGTTTAGACTGTTACTTTGAGGAGACTATTTTTCTGTGCTTTCCAGAATTTCTGTACATTTATAAAGGTCTGTAGACTCTGAATTGGATTTCAGCAACCTAAAATGCTACACCCGATATTTAGTGTCCTTCTTGCACAGAACTTAGTTTGTGAATAGATTCTTTAGGCCTTCATATCTCTGAAGGTGTCGGTACTAGTTGATTACGTGGTAAGTAAGGCCTCGTGTGCAGTCTCTGTTCACGACAGCTTTCATCCTAACATTGTTGTGTTCTTTTGGATTTTGCCTTCCACTGCAAAAAATAATACTGCGAAGAACATTAGATCCACACTCGTTTTAAATTACAGAAGTTTTAAACCTATGATATTAAGTACCTATATTGTTTTCTGACTTTAATGAATTCTCTCATACTGGTATGTGGCTGTAATCCTGTCGGGGATGGTTTTCAATTGACTAAGCTATAACCTGGCAACCGTATGCACTTTCATGCTCACCGCAAATCTGTTAGAAAATATTCTGACATTCTCAAATATATTTGTCTAAACTTTTTAACTGAAGAGCTTTAGAATTAGGCGAAGAAAAGCAAGTTGCAGTAACTATGAACAAATAAGTTTTGGTAAGAATGGTGAGTAGATTTTTCAAACGATCGATGCTTAGAAGGAACCTTTTATGTTCTTAATAGATAACATCTGAGATGAAAATAACACTTTTTTGTCCAGGCTCCAGTTACTTCCCATGTTATTTACTGTAAGGCTTCCTCTCTGGCTTTATATTCAGAAAGCTGTTACAAATAGGAATTTCAAAACTTGTCGTTTTAACCACATCATCTTTTCCTCGCATCCCTTTCCTTATTCCATGGCATGCTCATTATGAAGAAAGACCTTGTCCTTTGCCGTCTCCCAGTTACTGTTTAGAGTTGCTCTGACTTCCTCAGCCATAGATGGGGATGACAGGTTTCCTTGCTTTTAATGTTTTCACAGAGACTTTTATGCTTTCTTCTACGTCCTTGGGAGAAGATCGTCATACCTATATATGTTGTCCATAATACTTGCTTATAAAATTGTCTTTTCTCGTGGTGTTTATGTAAAAATTAGCCATAGTTAAGATACTTTTCTTTTAAGATACTTTAAGATACTCTTTCTTTTGGTGATGCCTGCCATCTCAATGTGTGTTGTCAGCTGCCTGCCTCTCTGTAATCTACGTATTGTCTCCTGCCTTGTTCTTGGATTGTAAAATTGCTGGGTAAGGATGTTGTATTTGTCCTGTACTTACGTAGTACCTTCCACAACGCTTGATTCTCATTTAAGACTGTTACAGTTGCATTTACAGGAAGCAGTCAAAAAGTGTGGCTGTTACTTACCTGTGATTTCTCATTTGTTGAGTAAACTGCTTGGAATTCACGTATAAAAGATCATACTTAGTTCATAAAAAACTCTTTCTGACAAGTCTTGAGCTTGTGCTAAATAGCAGCTTGAGAATTTTATGTTAAGTACTATTTTACCAAGAAACATACAAACAGCAGAAAGCAAAGAATAGATAATATCCAAATATATTTACTATTTTTTTGATGAATTGGTTTTGCTGTGATCAAGCAGTTTTATGTTTCCTCTGAAGGTGTTGAATTTTACTTTGAAAAATTTTACAAGAACATGCTCTTCAAAATTTTACATTAGAATATTGGTGAAAATGGAATTTTGGTTTTTTATGCAGCTTATGTACAGAAAAAATACTGACAAGCAGCTGCTTCAATTTAGCTCAACAAAGCTCAAATTTTGAATACTTTGAATACTTAAAGAATAAGCTATCTAAAGGCACTGGTTATACTTGCGCACTTCTCTAGGAGATATGAGAGTATTATTTTGCTTAATAGTAGATACTGCTTTCAAGATACAAGGGGCTTCAAGATGTAAGCAATATTATAATAATACTACCCTTACACACATTCAGTATATGGTGGTAACATTTAAAATATTTAATCTGTGACTTACTGTACAAACAAGAGGAGCATCTGTTCATAAAACATTAATGCACATTATGTTATCCTTTTAAATCTTTCACAATAGAGTTACTGTCCTGTCTTTAGTATGGAAGGACAAAAAAGCAGGACCTCTCATCTTTGTGGTGTAAGAATGTCCCATTCAGCATTACTATGCTGCTTTAAAAGCAGATATTTTTTTAAAATGTCTGTGCTGAAGCCAAGACTTTGAAATTACTAAGAAAGAAACACACTGTCCTTAGTGTCTCCCAAGTATGTGAAGTGCTCTTGAACAGAGCTCCATGAAAGCTGTTTTTAAGTGATATACATAAAATGGCAAGATCCATTGATTTAGAATTTGATTCAGCGAACTTTACACTTGATACACTGACATATGATCTTTGGCACCATATATGATAGTTTTATATCATATCTGCTTTCCCTGCATTCCTTTTACTGCATTTAATACAGAATTAAAAATGTAAACATGCGTATTTTTTTGAAAAGATAAGGGAGAACTGGTCTACATAGTGTGTTAATCAAAGGATGAATAATATTTTTCCAAATGAAATTGTTTGGTGACATATTTTCGCTTCAACTTTGCATCTGAAACGGTCATTTAACAATAGTAGTATTAAATAGTGCTTAGAACTTGCTTTCCAAATGTGAATCCAAGCAGCTATTTGTACGTGGCCCAGGCTTATCTGTCCACAGGATTTTCCAGTTCACTGTAAGATCAAATCTTGCATGTTATATGATCATTTGCAGCACTTTGCTTTTCCTGCCAAGCTCCATATGACCAGATACAGACAGCGAAAATGAACTTTTAAATAGCAAACTGTGTGTACCTTAAAACAATATTATTTGTAGCTGATGTGAAGACACTGATGAGACTTCAGGAGCTTCAGTGACTTCTCAAAACCAAAGGAAACTGTAGAAATTGAATTGCTTCAGGTTTTTTTGATTATTGGGAGCAGACAAATGAACAATGGTTTCTTCCAGGTATCTGTCACAGTGATGTGTGGAATTAAGTCCAGTCCACTGTGTAAAGTTAAATGTAACAAAGACGCAATAAACAAGAAAGTGGGCAAAATCTAAATTAGAAATCTGATTTTCTGACATGAAACACATTTTCTAAGGCTTTGAAAAGCCCTCTAAGTCCATGGATTTTAATTTTCTCAATTTTATCTGGATTCTTTTTTAGCTGATTGTTTTAAATTACAGATGATTGCATAGCGCTCATTTTCTACTTCTGTTGAATAAATTCCCTGGTCTTCCATGAGTCATAAAGTAAATGAATCTCTTTCTCTCATGGATTTAACCATGTACTAAAACTGAGGCCTTATTTTTAACAAACTGGTGATCTCATTGGTGTTATGCTGAGACTTCTGTGCACACCATACTATTTGCTGAGCCAAATATGCTTTGGTACTGCGTGCCCATATATGTTCTTTCGTGCTGTGTATTGTCTATCAGACAACTGAAGAAAACATGACAGCAGGAGAGTGCAGGATATATTTTCAGAATATCTTGTATAGTGTACTGGTCCTCTAACCACCGTGGCTTAGAAGTTAACTGGAACTGTGTTTGTTAGCCAAATCCTATGTGCTGTACAGAAGATTATAGTTGCAGCGTGAGATTCTTCTGGCTATCTTTCTTTTATGTTTACATGAAAAGTAAACCTTTTTTTCCCCCATGAGAATAGTCAGGCGTAAAACTCCGGTTCTGTGTCCAGGGTTTCTGATATTCGTGGATGTGTGTGTGTGTGTTGTACACTTCCTTTTGCCAGAACTCCCGGCGTCTTAACTGCTTTTTTTTGTGGTGGGAGGAGGTTTTGGTGAACATAACTTTAAAGCTAGTTCTTTAAGCTTTCTTGTAGCAGAAGCTTTAAATCACATTGCTAGACTTGTAGGTTAACATATATCCTGATTGTTGCTCTGTTCTCTATATTTAATGACTGTTAGTTAATAAAGTCAGTATTCTGTGTCAGTTAATCACTACCCCTGTGAACTCTTGCAGGGGTGGAGGACTCGGGCTGATTGATAGAAGTTAGTTTAAAAATACGATATTGAATCTCCTACGCATCAACCAAAATATTATTTAATTTCTCTAGAAATGGGGATTTATTCTATCTAGGTTAGGATTTGGGTTTTTTTTGTTGTGTGTGGTTGTTCGTAGGCTTTTTTTTAAGGTTAGTTCATCTTTCTGTCTTTGTACTGCAGCTGCCATTTGTTTTTCTCTGCTTCAAATGCTAGTTTTGCACCTAGCCAGCCTTGTTCATAAAATAAACACAACTACTCAGAATAATGGAACATGTCAATTCAAGTGTTTATGTGGGCAGGTGTTTCCTTTTGTTGTTCCTTGTTTTAAAGGAGTGATTGACAGCACGTAGCAAGAGAGCAGAGCCTTACTGCTAATACTCACATGTCAAACTAGGGGATTCTATCCCAATGGAAAGACGTGAGTAACAGTTAAGTGTCTGTCATCTCCCTGGGCGGGAAAACACATACATATGTCAAGAGCAAGTCTGAAAGCCACAGCAGCTCTTGTCTGGTTTTTGTTCTCTTGACATAGGTTTTCTTGATACTAACCTTAAAGCTCGCTCGCCCTGTTTCCATAGAAATGCTTGTTTGCGCAGCAGCCCCAGCCGCCTCTCCTCTTTTTGCACGTCCCCGCCGAAACAGAGGAATGGTCAGCTGTGTTGTAAGATAAAAGAAATGGACTTAATACAGTAAAAAAGATTTGAAAACAGCATTGAAAAGTGAACTAGTTCTGGATTCAGTAGAATGGAGATAAAGGCAAATTTTCTGATCTTAAAAAAAAAAAAAAACATTGAAGAGGAGCTAGAAATTAATCTGTCATTGAAATGAGCTTCTGAGTACAGAGAGGAAATCAGATAAAAATGTCAGGACTTTTAACACTGGAAGTAGAAATGATCAAGAGCCCTTTCTCTGATGATATGTTTGGCTTAAACAAATGCAAGGAAGTACCTTTCCCCATAGCACTCAAAATGCAGCAAGGCCATCAGGAAAGTTAACGGAAGAAAAATACTTCAGGGCAAAACAAAGATGTGTGATTAACTGAGTTGCAGATGAGTGTGTGCATTTACACTTCATTATTTTTAAGAAAAGTGTGTTCTTTGACTGTATTCCTCCTCCCCAACCCTCCACGTTATTTGTGTTCGGGTAGCCTTTAGGGAATGGAAGAAGCTGTGTATGGTTGTACAGTGCCTAGTGGAGTCCTGACTCAGCATCTGGCTATTACAATGTATGTACTACATAACCTGAATCATCTAGATTCTATCTAGGTATTACATATAGTGCCTGGTAATACATGTAAAGAACCGTTTCAGTAAGCGTAAAAGGATGTTTGAGTGCTAGGAGCTCCAAATGATGCAGCTTTATTCAATAGTATTTATGTACTTAATTGTTCAGAGAGAACTTCCATCAAACTCCCAGTCTTTTCTTCTCTTTCCTTATTCAGTCTGTCTTCTCCCATACCACACCATTTGTTCAGAGCAGTTCTGCCTCCCTTGTAACTGGCACTGTACTTCCACTTTTCACCATTTTTTTTGTGTGCCAAGCTCATCATATTTGCTTTATGCAAAGTGCCAGATGTGCTGGCAGGCCGGTAGGAATTATATTTATATACGATAAGGAACAGTTTAACTTTTGTGCCCTGAAGTAGCTGCAGTGAGACAGTAGAGTCATGTTTGACTTTAGTTATGCAAGTTCCACTTAATGCAGAATGATTATAAAGCAAATTCCCTTTCTGCTGAAGGTTTTAAAGCAGGAGGAAAATGCAAGAGATAATTTAATGTGGGGCATGTCTTCATAGGTCAGAATAACAAGATAGTGTCTTTTTTCCAGGCTGTTAGCAATAAAGGAAGAGTTGCACGTGGTAAAAACAGTATGTTCTAGACTCCCTGCCAGTGAAAAAAAAAAAAGATTACTTTGCAAACTGAAAAAAAATCTTTCGTTCATGTAAGTTGATAGTATTTGTTAAACAAGACTGCAGGTGAAAATTGTTCCATAAGTAGTAATAACTTTAATAGTAATTCTGTGAACTAGTAGGGCAGTAAGATTTTGATAGGATGTAGAATCATTTACTCAAGCTTCCTAGAATTTCTTTGAAAAACACACATATCTATCCAGAGATGGTTTTGCTTTGCCAGCTCTGCCCAAATTTGTATAAAACAGTCAATTTATCTTCAGGAACAGACTGTTGTTTTCCCTGATAATGTTAACCAGACTTGTGGTGAGGCCAGACACAGTGGCATTCAAAACAAGTTGTAATTAATTTGAACCACCTTATTTTTCAGATGGCACCTGGTCCTGTGAGCAGAAAACAACTAGTGTGCCCTGTTACGTAGTTCAGAATAAAAAGTAAGGTTCAAATAAAATATATATATATATAAAAAAATCGCGAGTGTGTAGAAATACATTCAGAACAGAGCATTAAGTTCTGATTTCAACAGAAAAAAGTTTGAGGGACTAGCTGCTACATAAATCAGCAGTAAATATTTTTCCTTACAAATTATTATAGTTGATAATCTGATGTTTATAATGATATATCAGTATTGCATAATCTAATGTTTGCTTCATACTGTCATTATTCATTGCGGTAAACTTGCATCTGACATGTGGTATGACTCAACCCAAAGGTCATGTTGGAAAAGTGTTTTTTAGTGTCTGAGTTGCTTTTATGTTGTATTTTATTGCATGCTTTTGGCTTGAAGTCTAGTAAAACGCAGGCTGCTTAACCTATGCCAGTACTTGGAAATAAAGATGCTGCTTGCTCAGGGGTCCTGTTCAATGTGAAAAGGATATGCTGGTCTGCCTGAACTCTGTAACCCGGCTGTGCGACTAGAAGGGTTATGGAAAACAGGAATTTGTTACTTTGTATATACCGTGAAACTCTACTTTAAAGGTATTTAATGAAAGGTGAATCATGTAATTGAATGACTGGGTTCACCTTTTTACCATTCTGAAGGTGTGTGAAACAACAATGAGATACTGTAGAGCTCTAGTGTGGAAGGGCTGAGTGACTCTTAAGTCAGGAAGCTTGGTTTTACTGCACAAAGTTGAGCAAACAAAAATCAAATCCAAATGGTCTGTGTCAGTGAATATTGAAATAGTACTGGAATGTTGTTCTAGCCAGTTCCTATTAGCATTGTCAAGATTTGCACTGGAAATTTTGTTTTTATCTGGAACGACAGTCTCATCCTAGGTCCTGTGTTGCATCCTCCACTTCAGTAGGGATTGGTCGTCTTTATGAGTGCTATTCTAGTTTCTGCTTCGTCTTTAATCCACTAACTTTTGGCATTGTCTGCAAAGATTAATTTCCAGTGAGGGCTTAGGATTCCTCTTAAAATGAGTAGGTGTGTTTTCCCACCAAGCTGAGAGGCTAGGACAGAAGTCAAAAAAACCTTCTTAAGGTTTTTTTAACATGTAAGGTACACAGTTAAGGTACACACATAAAAATGTGTGTACACAAGAGAAGTTAGGTATACTTCTGCTGCTAATGATCTTATACTTGAATAGAAAGGAAGATGCAGTTGGCAGATGATTAGTGATTGATTCATTATCTTTATGTTGGGCCTGTTCCTTGGTAAACTGTGTGTTTAGGAAATAATGTAGGCTACTGGCCAGTAAATTTGAAGAAAAACCAAAATTTTGATTGGGATCTCTGGCTACACTTTGAATGATTGTCATTGCTTGAAATACTCTTTTAAAGTGATTAAATAAATTACTGCTTACTATTGATTATAATTTCTTAAATTTATGATCTTGCTTAGACTCATTTTAATCTGATGCTTTTGGGGAAAAATGTGGTTCAAAGCTGTTAGCTTCTTGAAATTAGCTGTACTTTAAGAATAGTATGGGGCTGCAGTAACCTTTGTTTTCAGGGGATGACTAACTTAATGAATGAGAACACTGTGAATATAGTATGCTCTTTCAGCAGTTGGACTCTTATATAAGACGCTTTAAAAAGATATCTGAGGGCAAGTTAGACATCTGGACTAATTGCACCAGTTCCTCATGTGGGCCAGAACATTAATGATAATAACCTTTGGTCACTGTTGGTGTGGGTTTGAGAATAACTTTTTATCTGTAGCAAATTTTGTAAGCCTATTAGTCATGCTAAATTTTTATGAAGTTTATGGGGACTACGAAAAAAACTGGAAAAGCTCATGATAACTTGAAGTGTTGACTGTAACTTAAACCTGACTGTTTCATTCTGTGCCACAATTAGAATATCCACAATCTCTTTTTTAGAGGATTACCCCAATGGGACGTGGCTTGGAGATGAAAATAATCCTGAGATGCGGGTCCGTTGCCCCATCACCCCTGCTGACATGCTGCACATCAGCACGAACTGCCGCACAGCTGAGAAGATGGCACTGACATTGCTTGATTATCTTTTCCATCGGGAAATTCAGGCCATCTCCAACCTTTCAGGCCAAGGGAAGCATGGGAAGAAGCAACTTGATCCTCTCATGATTTATGGAATTCGCTGTGAGTATAATACTGAAACTTTGGAGTTTATACTGTGTAGATAAGGCAGAAACTGTCTGCTGCTTGCAGTTAAACTACGTTTTGTAAGAATTGGTTATGTGTTGTTGTTGCCAGACAGATGTTTTGTTAGCTTTTGTTTATGAAGGAATCCTAATGGGCTGGTTTAATTTAGTTGTGGGTGTTCACCAGAAATTCCTCAATCTTGAAATCTGAATTCAGACTTCTTTGCAACTACCAGCTGTGAGCGCACCAAGTGTTGTAAGTATCAGGGAAATATTCCTTTCTCAGATAATGGAACAAATAATAAAACAAATTACACACATTTAAATATTGTTCAAGCGTTCAAAACAGTGTGGTCTTGAATGTTCGTTTTTTACTTCCTATTTGTGTATTATTTCAAAAGGCTGACATTGAGATGGAAGAAATTTGCAATCTCTACTAAAGGAGAGATATAAGTATCGTAAAGTCTGTGGATTCATAACAGGAATGCATATGATGCTAATGTACTTCTGTCTGCTCCAGTGTGCGTGAGTCTTTGGTTATTAAAGCTATTATGCAGTAATGAACAGATACTACTTATACTGAAGATGCAATTTTTGTCAATTTAAAAGGAATCAAATGTGTTTTGCATATAGAATAGAGTAGGCATAGCCACTAGTTTTGAGTGAAGAAGTCTGGACATCTGCGTCTTGCTCTGACATGGTGACTTCTAGTAGAGGATTACTTGGTGAATACATTGAGGACGGCCAAGTCTGTTCCGTGTGCTATGGCGTGTATATTTTCCAGTAAAAGAGGTACGTGAAGGCCTCTCAAACAGCCAAGCATCTGACACAAGTGAACAGCTTTTGTGTGATACCTTTGCTATACGTGTAAAGAGGAAACAAATTTAAATGTTAGTGGGGAATTAAGAGAGAGTCTAAAAATCACCAACTTCACTAAATTTTAATAATAGAATGGTTAGAGTAGGAAGGGACCTTCTAGTTGCAACCCCCCTGCCCTGGGCAGGTTGCTCAAAGCCCCATCCAGCCTGGCCTTGAAAACCATATATATGCTAACTATACCAGTAGATCTCACTGTTAAAAGGTTCCTTATAGTCACGTCTTATGTAGGTCACCAATGGATTAGTAGAGCAGGAATAATTTGTTATACTAGCATATTTTGTTTGCAATTGCCAATTTGAAATGCCAATTAAGGCTTAAAAACATAGCCAGAGAGAGCTTATTTTGAATGTTGTTTGAAGAATTTGGTGCTGTTTTTGTGCTTCTGTTAGGGCAATCTGTTTGATAGTTACATGGAAGAAAATGTGAAGAATATTTCATGATGAGACTGCTGTGCTTTCTTAACGCTGAGCTGAAGAAGTATGGTGCTATTGACCTGCTTTTAAAGTTTCTAGTAATTTACTGGCTGTCTTGGGGAAATTGATAGGTAAAACTAACCCATTCAGTTTGCTGCATTACACCAATTTTTGTCTTGTTACATACCTGAAGCAGACGACTTCAGGCTTCTGCAAGTATATTTAATATGTATTGCTAAGGGAGATCTTCAAAACCTTTTTATCTATTGATCTCATCAGTGTAAATGACCTTATTCCATTGTATTTTTAAAACTTACATTTTTCTTGACAATAGGTTTTAGAAACTTAAAGAAATGAGTCTTGCTCCAATGTTGAAGCAAGTCACTAACAGCACTTTTCCCCATCGCTTACATCTGTGGGCACAAATCAAACGAGTGAGTTAGTAACTATTTGTGCAGGAAGAACAGGTTTTTGAAAACATGAGCATAGGGAAGGAATGTGCTCATGTGACTGAATGCTCAAACTAGGGATTATGTCATTTATATGAGGCACTCTGACCGTGAAGAAATTGGATTATAGAAGTGATCCCTGCAGTTGGAAAAGGTCTGCGATGGCAGAAATGTAACAGCAGTGGATCATAAGCAGCAGCGTTCTGAATGATGGGCACAGAAACCACTGTCTGTGCCTTTGATGTCATAAGCATGGTTCAGAACGTTTGGGATCCAGGTGTCTGAAACATGTCTGCATTTCTTCTTCATGTTGACTAGTGCGTTGCTTTATTTTGGGAACCAGTCCATAACAAACTGGGGATTGTGTGTGCCTTCTGGAGGAAATACACTCCCTGTGAATCTGACCAGAATTTACTTCTTTGGGTACCTAAATGTTGATGGTTATTGAGATTTCCTATCAGCAATGGCAAAGGATCCTGTGGCAACAAATGACGAAAATGCATGTAAACTTGATGAAGCAGCAAATTTAATAGTAACAACATTGGTCCAGAAATGGTGATTTCATGTAATGCCCTAATATGTTATCACTGCAAATAATTAAGTTGAAATGAAATTTGATTTCAGTAGTTTGTAAATTTGCAGTGATGCGAGCGAGGATATGGATGACTCGTAACTTTTGAGGATGATACTCTGACCATGTTCAGATCGGTGGCAGAATTCCTGTTGAGTTCAGCTGTGCCACAATTTCATCCCTAATATTTGTCAGAGAGGCACTGGGAAGAGCCCTGCCATGCCATACGCACTTTGCTTTACCAGTCCACAGACCATCTGTTTTCTATTGGTGAAGTGTTGTTCCATAAAATGTACCAAAAACTGAGTGCAGTGCTAGCATGGGAACTAAATTACGTGGTTGTCCTAACAATGTGGTTTGCTTCTGCTCTAAGCAGTAATACTTTGATGCATTATTTTAAACTTCAATGAAAAATCTAATGTCATCAGCCTCACGTTTGCCAATCATAGCTAGAAAAGCTCAAGCCAATATAAAGGATTTTATTTTTCCTTTTGTTTCAAGTTTCTTAAAGTTTGTCAGTGGAAAGATATTCCTTCCTTTCTTTTTCTAGAAGAAAAAGAAAACACCAACCAAATCTGTATTTAATAGAGAAAATATTTTGTATAATATGCAGAAACTATAGAACATGGAGAGATGTATGTTTATTAAAAATTCTTGATATACTGCATAAGGTTTACCGCAAGAGAGATGAAAGTTTATCTTTGGAAGTATAAATTTTCACTTGCGGTATAAATTTGCTCGTAGAATGGCAGTGGTATTGAAGAGAGTTCTGGGGCAAGAAACCAAAATGACTTAAACACACTGTATGTCATTAAGTAGCTCGCTACCTCAGTCCTGCTAAAAATGTAGACATTTTCTGGTGAAATACAAGAATGTCCACAGTTGTAATATTCTTTGTGTAACAGAAAATACAGGTCTCTTGAGATTTTACAGCAATCTCCACAAACGAGTTTGAGAAAACAGATTTCCAAATTCAGAATTTTGCATTTATAAGAAACGTAAAACATAAAGGATAATTTTGCATGTCATCTTGGAAAAAATTGAGAGAGGATTTCTGAAGTTAATAAAAGAAAAGCTAGCAGTAGTTCTTAGTCTTTAATCTAAGTAATTAAATGAAAGCAAAATAACATTAGTTATTTCCTGTGCATGTAAATTTGTTAGTGTGTCATTTCTGTGAAAGGCTCTTGCATCTGCACATGTGTATTTGCACACTCTCATCAGTCATTTTTTAATATATTTGTCAGTTTTGGCCAATTATGACAAGAGGATAAAAGATCAGTACCTAAAATTAAATGCAGAAGGAGTGTTTGGGAGAAGGAAGGAGATGTAAATTCACTAGTTGCATTAAGGGGAACCTGTGCCCTTACTTTGTTGTATTATTGGACATCAGAAGTCGTCTTTTGTCTCCAGACAGTCATCTGATGCTCAGGGAACTATTTATGCATATTGAAATAACTCTCACATTAGGGACATGATTGTTGTTTAAGAACAACCAAAAAACCCCAGTAGCCACAGAGGGGAGGGCACCGTGGTGAAAGATGTAGTGTTATAGCCAGCTTAGTACTGTTCCGTTGAATTTTCCCATCTGCTTCCAAGACTACTTCATAGAGTAAATTTTTACTGATTTCTGTTCATGAGTTAACGTTTATTTCATCCAGAATACGTCCCTGCCATTTATATTATATAGGAAAAAAGTGTTATCTGAAAATATCTTATGATAAAGTCTGATTTTTAACTATATGGTAAATGATGTATATTCTGTTTCAAATGGCATGTAACTTTACTTTTTAAGATGCAATTTAAAAAGTAGAATAGAAAGAAATTGGTAATCAAGGCTTGGTGTTTCTATTGTGTCATAGTATTGCTTCCAGTAAAGATGGGACCACCTTTCTGCTGTACTAGTTGAAAGAGATGTTAATACACTTTGATAGAAGAATGAAGCATAGCTACATCCTCTTCAGAGGGCTGTTCAAATAGAATTAAGCACTATACCGCTATACTGCTTTACAAAATTCATTGACACAGTACTGCTTGAGAAGCAGACCACCCATGTGTGTTTAATTGGAAACACATTTGACTCCTGCTTGATTGTGTAACATATGTCAGTTAGATGGGGGTGTGTGTATATATTCATGCACATAACCCAAACGTAATGCAGGTTGGGCAATTTGTAACTTGTCTTGTAAAATCTGTGGATTGCAGTAAGTCACTACTGTTTCATCATCTTACTTGCTTTTAATGAAGATTTTGATCTTAATAGCGATGCAGGATGAGCAACAAATATACCACACTTGTGTTCTGTCTTTCTTAAGCGTTATCGTGCTTTTAAATACTGGAGGAAGGGTAGTAAGTTGCTTCTCAAAGACAAATTGTTAGCTCTAATGTTCTCACCCATGGATCTGTTTTATGAGATCTTGCAGAGTGTTGCTACTATATAGAATGTTTTATATATATGAACATTACGGTTACTGAAGGTATACGCTATAAATACAGACTGTATTTAGTATTTTTTTTCTCATTTTTCCACTTTAAAAAAGCATTTTTTATTGCTGTATATTTATGAACTATACCCATTTCTCCTTTTATCTTCTTTTTTCCCATTCCTAATCTTTGTATACTTTTTGCACTCTCTCTCTCTGTCTTCCTTTCATTTCCTGTTTATAATTCTTGGCTTCCTGTGTCTTCTTTCTGAATATCATACTAGTCACTAGCTGTGAGTGTATAGTGTACATATACAATGGTTAACACAGTGTTATGCCTAGATGCAGCAGAGATTGTCTTGGTTATCAGCAATTGTAGACATGCATCTAGACCTTGAATTTCATCAGTGCACCGTTGGAGAACAAGAAAAATTCAAACTGTTTCAAATTGGCATTTTGTCCTACCTCTTTCATATTTCATCAGCACTAGAAATTGATGAATTTCTGTAACTTGGATTGTTGAGACTACATTGCCAAATGTCATTTCAATCCATCCCCCTTGACAGACCATCTAACTCAAGGATTAGTCATGGTCTGGATAGCCTGGAAGTTTGGGGGGAAAAAGAATGGGTTGGTGGCAGTGCTCAAGCTAGTAATTTGTTGAGGATCTCTGATGTTTTCTGTTTAACTCATGCTTCTGTTTCTTCATTATATAGGACATTAACTAATCTTCCAAGCTATAGTATTCTGAAGAGAAGTTGTGTGGTTTGTATCTGCATGGATGAGCTAGTCTTGTGGTCCCTGGAAATACTTTTTGCCAACATTTTCTTCTCTTAGTAATAAATGCCACGCTCTGTAGCTCTTTGGAAATAAAAATTTGCTTCGGCCTGTTCCTTTGAGGACTGTGGTGTTACGAGATGCTGTAGCCTACTTCTCCTTAACTGCCAGGTCATGGCTTAGAGGTAAGACAAACTTCATTTTGTGGTTTGAAGGGTTGAGTATAAGCAGACAAGAATTTGCCCAATTCTGCAGCATCATGACTGTAACAGATGTGGGAGCTGAAGCAGGCTCTCCTGAGCTGTGTGCTCTTCAGAACCTCTACTCTGAGCCTTACCAAGTGGGCCACCTCCATCTGACGATTCCAGAAAAGCTGCTTTGTGGTTCGTTCTGAAGTCCGTGAGAGCAGTGACTGTTGTTAGGGGCAGAACTTGGGAAGAGAGGAGGGAGAGTTTGCAAGAGGTGTTCAACTATCTCATACTCCAGGAGAGAGTGAGAACCCAAGTCTGAGAGTTCAACACATCTTTACATGGGAAGAAGTGAAAGAAAGCATTTCTGTTGCGCTTTTCTGATATCCAAATAGCATTAATTCTTTTTTTGTACAGCGCCCTTGGGAAAGGCCTCATGATGCAGCAGAGCTGCTTTTTGCAAACATGTTGTCTTCCTCAGAGCTGCAAAAAGTCTGGCTTCAGTTCCAAATAGCTGCTTCTTTGTGAATCAATTAAATGCTGCCACATGGAGGGAAGTGATAACCTCTTTTGAGGCTAGGCAAGGAGATAATATGAGAACCCATTGAGTTTATCTCAGCACCGCAGTTCTCATAAATGGCATCAATGCTGGCACTTGCTTACTGACTTTATGTAAGCACTGCAATTTAATGCTGGCTGTTGTTTTCTTCTTTCCTGGGCACTTATGTTTATTTCAATTACTTTCCTGGCCAGTTACTGTTTAATAAACTGAAATAAAGGCAGCAATTTGGGGATATAAAATAAATTGTTGGCAGTGTGTTTTCTCTCTCCTTCTCACACTTCTCTTGTTGTACTCGCATTATACAAGCGATGAATTTAATTTTCCATTCTTGAACGTAAGCAGCTGCTTAGCCTGTCAGTCGCAACTGTGATTGCATGTAACTTGATTGTGCATGATGTGCTGTCAAGCATTTGTGAGTTCATAGGCTTTACAGAAAGAAGAAAACTAATGCATTAGGTCACTTGGACCATCTCTTTCCAACTGATGCACAGTTGTTCCATCCTGTCGATACTTTTCCCCTTTGGCCAGACTTATGTAAAGTACATGCTGAAGTACCCAGATCCTCACTTCTTGAGAGGCAGCTAAAAACATTCAGACAAGTCTGTGAGCATAAAAGCAGTTTTCTCAGTGACTTTAAATGTTGCGTCAGGAGTGTATAATGAAAAAAGGGGCAAGTTGTGTGATTTGTAAGAAAGGTGCTCACTGAGAAAGTTAATGCTACAAATTTGGTAACTGAATTGAACGAGTGCTGGTTTTCTTCTAATGAAAATCAAGGCAGTCTAGCGTGGATTTTTCGAAGTCATTACATATTCATGCCCCAAACCCTGATGTCAGCAAGAAATATTGGACCATTTATAATCAATGTGTCCACTGTGATGTCCAAGGATCATCTTTATCAATACTGCAAATCCATCCAAACTACGAAGTTACAAGTGAAATAAAGGAATTTGTCACGGTTGTACTAATCACTGTTTTCTTTGGACTGACGCCTCCATATGTGGAACTTCTCCAGTGTTATGACTGCCTGGAGGATAGTAACTACAGTGTGCAGCAGTGGTGTCCCTTTAGGGCCTCATTCAGAAGGATGCGGAGCATGCTTTACTCTCACCGTCTGTAGAGGAGGCTGGTGGTTACCCGGTGTCACTCGGTCTCAGTCCCTGCATAAATAATATATCCTAATGAACTTTCAATGGTCTTCAGCAAGAAATATTTTCTTTACTATCGAATGCCTATAAATGACAAAAATTGAACTTTTACAGTGTGGTTTTGGAAGACATGAAGAGTTGAAGAAAGTATTTGATCCCTGACATTTTGAGAGGAAAAGCAGCTCAGCTACCAAACACAGATTGATCAGCACAAAAATAACGTCTGTTCATCTGGAAAATGCATTGCCGCATTCAAGGAGAGCTGTGATTTTACAAAATCTCATGAACGGAGTTCCAGAAAGTTGCATAGCTTTTCCTTTCCTGGCTTTGAACTTTTTCTCCATTTCACAAGGGTTAAAAAGTGAAGTGAGGAGATGCCTCAAGCTGACTGCAAGTAAAATGTAAATAAATTCCCGCAGCGTTCAGGTTTCTGTCGTGCCAGTCCTTTCCAAACCCACAAGCTCCTTCGGAAGGGGGGAAATTTTCGTTGTTGATTCATAAGTGAGTTTTTCTTGGCGGCACGTGTGGCGGCGTTTGCCATCCAGATGGGCTCCCGAGGCACTGCGGTGAGGGCTTATGTAAGGGATGTCTCGGGGAGGGGGTGATTAAAGCAATAACCCTCTTTTTTCCATCGGTTCTGCTGCCGGTTCTGTCAGATCACATCGTGCTGCTGTGTAAAGGACAAACAGCTGTTTAATCAGCTTCTCTGTAAAATTGTGGCTATCAAAAATGACCTGATGTGGGTGGTTATTGGCAGCGGCTCCTTAGAATCAGAAGCATGTATTTCGATCAAGCATTATTGCTTCAATTCAGGTGATTCCATTTGTTTTGAGGATCAGACTTTGATTTTAAACAGTAAGTTGATCCTTTGGCGATAAACACATCATATACTTAGGTATGTTCCATTCCAAAACAGAATGACATCTGATAAACCTCGTGGGATTGTTTCTCCCAGTGAGTAAAAGAAATAGCATGGTCTTTGCTTGCTTGCTCTGATCATAAATGAATGCCCTGACATTTTGAATGTGCAAAACTAAAAGGTAAGTTTAACTGAAGACTTAAAAGCATGGTATCCCATAAGTGCATTTTTATTATGCAAAAAGAAGGTAGTAGTTATCATGAGCACATTAGGTATTTTATTTGGAAGGAGACTGTTAGTGGCCAGGTAAATCAAGTAAGCGTTGGAGTCTTTAGGTCCTAGTCTTCATGAAAAGCCATTTCAGATGAAAATGCTTGTACAGACCGTATGGAATGCTGCCATTGCAATTTTTAGCTGTACAGCTTTAGCTGTATGGAGTATACAATTTTGTGTTTTCTTTTAAAAATGGGGAAAAAAATGCAAGCAAATGTATGTCATTTGTCCAGTATCATCGCAGTGGAGTACCTCTCATGTAATTTTTGAACTGAGGCAAGTCTGTAGTAGACAACATGAAGACTTTCTATTTTCAGATTATAAAACCTCTGATTTGGTCTAGAATTATTTTCTTGTGGGGTGGATTGATTCATTTAACGAGTTAGGCACTTCGTTTTTGATAATTATACTCTGGTTATGAAATGGTTACAGGTATGCAGCTGTTGATATTCTGTCATGATCAGAGAAAACCGATCAAAAGATCCCTATGGGAATGCCTTACAGCCACTACTGTTACACGCCACGTGGAACTCACTTCAATCAAAGTGTGCGACCAGGAACATCAAACATACTCTATTCCTGTAGTGATTAATTCACTCACTTCCATTTCACAGCGTATCTCTGGTTCTGCAGTTCTGCTAACCTTTTGTAGCACTTGGCGTGTACTGCAAGGGAGTCGGAGATTGAGCAAACATACACATGCACGGATACAAATGCTGTCATTTCTTGCCAGAATGGTAAATTTGACACTCCACTAGATGGCATTATTTGCATGATTATGGCTGTCTCGATGTCAAAATAAAACAGGTTCTGTTCTTGGTAAAATAGATAAAAGTAGACTGGCTGGTTTTCCAGAAAGGTGGTAAGGTTTGTCTGAATGTAGGAGCTCTTCTGTTTTAGAAGAAGATACATTGGTGGAATTTGGAGATTCTAGGTGCTAATTAATTTTTTTGTTTGTTTTTTGAAACTTCTGGTAGGCTCCTGTAGACCTGCATGGGTTCTCTTAATTTGTAGAACTAGGGCGTTCAAAATAATTTTTAATTTCATGTTCCCTCTGGTTCTGTGATTTTTTTAAAAAAAAAATGAAATATTCAGGCAAATATTCTAAATAAGTATTAATAAACATTATTGAAACATTCTGACAAATTAACTTTTAATAAAATAAAATAAGGTGTTTAATATTCTGGCAATTCAAAGCTAGTTATTATTTCTTTTGAGGAACCAGAATGAAATCTGAGCCAGATCTACATATAAGCATCAAGAAGGTGCTGCGTTTTCTTGTGAAACATTTGGTTTAAGAATACCTTAACTCTTTTAAAATACGAGACATTTTACAGAGACCAAGGACAGAGAAAGAGAAACCTTATGCCTTTGGGATTGTACTGCTTTCTCATAACTTTGAAAAAACCCCAAAACAACCAACAAACCCCAAAAAACTATCTGGATGTTGGAGACCATGTATGTTTCCTGAAGCAGAAAGGCTTCTAGCAGTCACTTGTAAAAGGTGCATGGCTTCTTGCAGTGGGCCTTTGATCTGGTACGCTTGAGATAAACGCGAAAAATAAATGTGATTGCAGCCGTCTGTCTGCATCCACCAAATAGTCAGATCTGGAGCTTCAGATTGACAAAATTGGAATGATTGAAGCAGTGAATAATTCACTTTCACTTTAGTCTGTTATTTGAGCCACATGCCTATATGTGCAAACACTTTTTATGCTGTTTGGTAGATACTTAAAACAAGTTCATTTCTGAACTGTTCGCTCGACTTGATAGAGTAATTTTCTGTTATTGAAGAAAACTCTTACCTGTTCTTCCAAATGGTTTAGTGTACTATTTGCATAGAATTGTAATCAGCAGATTGTCTAAACAGTGTAATTAGCACTTTATAAATAGTTGCTGATTGCAGTTTAACACTTCCACTGGCTTTCTTTGATGCTGGTACATCAAAATGCACTCTTTTGATCCCAGAAAGTATTTCTACCAGATAGATACTTAATTTGAACTAGGCTTTGTTTTAGGAGCTGAGATAAGAAAACATTGTTTTAAATTGCTAGTTTTCTTGAAATAGCTAAAATGTGCTGATTCCATGTATACTAGAAAGGAATTTTTAATTCTAAAAGGCAAGCAATGTGATGTTACCTAAACCCATCCCGTTCTTGAACTTGGGGAATTTTATAATGGTCATAGTTTGGGGCGGGGGTGTCTTGGTAACTGTAAGACCTGTGCTGCTGGGTTTTTGGGGAGTAGGAATGGGACGCTGAGAGGCTGATGTCAGCTCAGTCTGCGGAAATTTATGTCCGCAGCCTCACTTTTATTCCATTTATCTTGTAAAAGGCATGAAAATACAATGTTTAGAGTTTGGGTCCTTAATGTGCTGATGTGTGTATTTGTATAACACCCACATCATGTTGGCATCCAGAAGCCAGGAGAATTATGCAATATGAGCAATACACTCCTGGGGAAAATCTATTTTTTGGTGTCCCTAAAGTTAGTCCTTATTCCCTAAATTTTCTAGTCACATGCTCACTGACTTCACTAACGTTTTCACATCTGGAGTGTTTCTTCAAACGTGCCTGGCTTTTTCAGTTGTGTTCTTAGTGGTATTTATGAATTTTCATGCTCTCTTATCACGATGTTTTGATTTTCTTACTGTAGGTAAACAATTTCTAGGTATTTTTTGTAAAGCAGTTGTAAAATTAGCAATTGTGTTTTGCATGAAGCTACCTAAGATAAGACTCCTTGTGATCTCTAGCGCAGAGTTGAGTTCCCGTTGTCCAGGTGGAAAGGGATTTGATTAACATGGTTATATATTATATACAGGTTTGTATATTATTATAACTCAGTTGAAAAGTACAATAAAATAATCCATTTTCTATGGAATATTTTTTGCAGAAATCCTCTTTAAGCATATCTTCTGTGCCTAGGAAAACAAGCATTTCTTTTCCTTAAAAGCTGACAATTGAAAATTTCCTGGAAAAGTTCAGATTTTTCTGAACATTTTATAGTGTTTGATTTTAATATTTCACTGTTTAAAATCTTCTGGTTACTGACACAGATTTAGTAAATCCTTCTTTAGGTATGTGTAGTAGAACAGGATTTCAGTTGTATTTGAGGTTGTTCGTAAGTACCCTCTGAATATAGTTTGTACTATAACACGTGCACGCTCCAGTCCCTAGTAGTCTATAAATTTATAGCTGTCTGAAAGTTATGAATGTAACAGTTAAACAAAGGAACTGTAGAAATAAAGTGAAAAACAGAGTAATTGCTTGGTAGCTGAAATTTCCTTCCCTCCTCCCTCTCTCCAAGTTTTTAACAGCTCTCCCCATCTCTTTTTGGATGTTGTTTAGCCTGTGGATGAGAACAATGTTATGGAAAGTGATTATCTGGTGACATGAGTGACTTTCACAAGCATGTGACGTTGGAGAAGCTGCCAAGGTTCTGCCATCCCACTAACTGTAACAGGGCGAGTTTTCCTTGAATGAGGATGATGTTGCCCTCCCCTCCTGCATCCCTTTGCCCAACCCTAAACACTTCTAAGTTTTGGAGGGGGAAACTGCCTCCCAGCTGTGGAGATCATACACCCCCCCACCCCCCCAGCTGTCAAATGAGTAAACAATTACTCTTTTTAAAATTGTTTCAATATGGTCAATGCATGACCATAATTACATTTGAAGAATTGAAGCCTGAAGGCGCAAGAAGTAACTTCAGAGGTGCTTAATTTTTTCCTCTGCAGTTCCAATATTTAGTACAGCAGATTTTGTTGTCATACGCTGTTTGTTTAATAAAAAGAACTCCAAATGTATGACCCTTATGTGAAAAAATGCATTTTGTTAGCCAAACCCCTAAATAATCGCCCCTCTTCATGATTCTGTGCAGGCAGGATCTGAAGCCCTTGTTGTTCATAATATCCATCATATTCTTGTCAATTAAAAAAAGATTCTGTTCATCAGTTTAATCATTTGAATTTTGAATATGACATCCTGTTGCTTTTTCTCTAGATGTTAAAAATGATGTTGAATTTGAAAATGGAAAGAACAGTTAACCAAATCTGTTCAGATTATATATTTAATGTAAATGTGTCTTTATTTTATATGTGTGGCTGTTAGATTCTCTGGGGGTAGCACTTTCCCTGATCTTTCAAAATGTAACAGTCACAGAGGGGAAGGTCTGTGCCATCTCAGTATAAAGGGCAGCAAAGTGCCAAGTCTGTGAAAATAATGATTTACCTCTTAATTTTCTAAAGAAATCTGGTATTTGTGGGGAATGAGAAGCAGCACAACCTATGAATATCCAAATGCAAGCTATTGACATGAAGTTTGCATTTTAGGAGGCTGATTTTGAATGTGGTATCAAGATGGAATATTTCATGTCTGGTTTTGCTATTGCAAATGTCTTTTCTTCCTCCTCAATTTGCTCTTAATTAAATTTCTTTACAATTTAATGTTTTATGTGGATTGTTTCGTCTGCTGACTGACTTCTGACCTTTAAGAAAGAGTGGATTACTTTCTCAGGAACATTGTTTTCATGGGGTTTTCTTTTTCTTCTAATTAGACCTGGTTTTGAAAAAAAAAAAAACCAAAAACCACTAAAAAACAAAACAACAAAACCAAAACCACCACCCCTTTCTCCCCGTATTTTATATATTAGATGCCCCAAAAGTTTGGGAGTATTTCGTCATTTCAGACATCATTGCTGACAATTTTTGTGTTTGTAACAGATGACCTTCCCTGCATTTACAAGCTTTTTTTTTTTTTTTTTCTTTGAACCACAGAAAGTTTTATGTTGCGGTGTACAAGGAACATTGTAGAACTTGCTGTGTCAGTTGTCTTTTTGTTTTATAGGAACTTCGGCAAAAATGTGCTGTGTTTCTAATCTAGGATCTGGAAGGCAAAACTTAGTGTCATGCACCTGTTGGCTTTTGAAGCTGACTTCTTTAATTTCCCTGATGCACACATGCCTTCCTCCTAAGCTTTTGCTTGATAAGATTTGAACGTTGGTTCTTGCTTGCAAACCAAAGTGATCTCCTCTGCACATTTCAGAATAGCCCGTGCCTCTGGGAATTCTTTATGCAGACCTTTTTGTCTCCCAAGATGCTGCTAGTAGGTATCTGGTCTTTAGAAATCACTCAAGCTCTTGCAATTTATTAAATAACTGACTTATTTTAAGTCTTTGGTGTGTTTTCATAGAAAGCTTTGCTTAGGAAGTGAAGTTCTCAAATAAAGCAAACTTCAGAACCTTAGTGTTTTAAAAACAAGCATATCCTTTGTTTTGAATGTTGCTGACAACCATCTATTGTCCGAAATAAAAAGATTGCTAAAACCAGTCAGCCGTTCTTAGATGATCTAAATCCTTTACTTCACTCTTCTTGTGTAAGTGCATCTGTCTTCCAAAATACTGTTGTCTTTTTGCCAAAGTGCTGAATTATATTGCTGAATGTATTTTTTATGTGTTTTTAGCAGGGTTGTTATGTGGCTCATAGATACTGTGCTGCTTACAAATTACAACGCTTCATGCTGCTTTTGACTAGCAAATGTTCCGAAAAAAGTCAAATCCCTTCTCACTGAAGTATTTCTGTCTTTTCTAATATGGACTTCCCCAAGTTAAATGTCTCATTTGCAGTATCTTGCTTTAGTGCTGCCTTTCTAACTTTTTTTGGTATTTGACATACTCGGAATGAGACAGCTGAAGGCTCTCGTGCATGTGATCACTTACGGATAGAGAACAGAAAGTCAGTACGCTTCAGTTTTCTAATATTGTTTCCACATGTTTTTAGGATGTCTCTCCCTACTACAGGTAAATCATATTTCTAATGTTATGGTGAACTTTTTATCTATGTAAAAAAATACTCCACTAGTATTAGAATCAGGTTTTTCTTCAGTCATCAGTGGACTGTTATGAAATGTGGTTCTAAAGACCTGTTCATATAATAATGCTTTAGATCGTAATACCAACTGGATAGATTTATACATCTGAAATTCATTTAACCTTTATATCAGCTGTCTTTGTACTTAAGGGCTAATTTTTCATGCCTATTTGTACATGCAGTTACTGTGACTGAGTATGCAGTTATGGTAAAAATCTGTGCAGGCAGCAGGCAATTCATCTATACCAATTTTACACCTTCGACCACTGTAACAGCTAAGTAGGAATTTAATGAATAAGGGAAAAGAAATAAGCACACCTAGCCTTGAAAATCTGTGCCTGATGTCTTGGGTCTCTTTAACCTAAAATCTTTTTCTCTGACTCTACCCTGTTTAGCTTGTTATATAATTTCATGCTGTCCTCTGTAGTCATGTTCTCTCCACGAAGGTAGTGGTCTGTCTATCCAGCCTTTCATGGCCATTTGATATCACACTGATTAAATGATAGCTTTTGTGATCAGTAAGTAGAAGGTCTTTTCCTGTCTTCCCTCAATAGAGCAATTTCTGGGCCGTTTTGTGTCACAGCTGTGGCACTCATCATCTTTCTCAAGCTCTTGTCCTACACAGCTTGGCTCTTCTAGTATGAACAGCTCAATGCACCTGAGACTGTCTTGTCCCAAATAATTTATATTGCTTTTGATTTCTCTTTGAATTAAGTGACATCCTGGAATATCCCATGGGTTACACTATAATAGTTAGAATTCCTAGCTAGACTGCTTTTCTATGAGTTTTCTCTGACCTGCAGTTGATTCAGTCACCTCTCTAAATGGAGCAGCATACAACGTGAAAGTAATTAAAATGTGTTTATGAATGAAATACGGTCATTTTTTCAAAATAACCACAGAGCATATGACTGTGTTTTATGTAGGAGTACACAAGTACTTTTATACATACAGCTGAAGTCGTATGAAGAGTTAAAGCATAACTATTTTTATTGGACATTACTGCAAACTTTTTTAAACCCATTCCTCTGTGTAGTGCGTATTAGTAATAGATTACACTGAGAAGTGTTTTCTCAGTATTTACAATACAGAATGTGCTTTCCTTTTGCTGACACCTGTGGAAAGGAAAGTGTTGCACAGCAGCAGATGATAATTTCAGTCGATTTTCCTCCGTTTCTACTCCCACTCCCTTTCTGGAGACATAGTGTAGGGGTTGTAAAGCAATCTCTAAGTAATGTGCTTGCTCTCACTTGCCAATGAGAAATCTTGGGGCCTTTAAAGTGCTTTTGAATTAGCTTTTTGATGGCAGTATTTTCCTCCTGCATGTTCTGGACTTTATTTCAAATTACTTTTTGAACAGATCTATAAAAAAATTATTCAGAGCACCGAAAAATAAATGTGTTTAAAAAATGATAATGACTTTAGAGATAGAGTACTCCACTTGACTATGGTAGATCAGTAGCCTGCAAATTTCAGTTTCTGAGGACTCTGGACTCATTTGTAATACAAAGGAAAATACAAAGCTCTTAGTTTGTGCAAACCTGGAGTTTTGGGGCTGTAGGCTTCAAATCATTTGTCTTATAGGAGCTGACTATATCCTGTTCGTAGGACTATACAACAGCTTAAGCAAGTACTTCACAGGGTCAGAATCCTATTTAAGGGTAACATTGAAAACCCAACAGGTTGTAAAGATTATTCTACTTTGCGGGGTAGGGAAAGCAACTAATACCAAAAGGAAAATAAGAATCTTAAAAGAGATCCTTCAAGCATAGTCATGTTGAGTAAAAGCATCTATTACAGCTTTGGATTGTGTTTTAACTGCAGTATTGCACATCTAAATCTGGAAAGTTTAGAAGTACTGAAGTTTTAGAGAATGTTAAATGTTCAGATAGTTCTATTTTAATTCATGGGTCTGGAACCTTCGGGTTTATTTTTCAAGTGTTTTTTCTGCAGCCACGACGATTATAAATTTCTCTTAACGTACAGTCAAATGCTCTCAACTGTTGATGCTTTAAGCAAAATGTAAACCACTCCGGAGCTTACAATGGAATGGTAAAAGTATGTAGCAATATGAGGAGGACCTTGAAACAGCTGACAATGCATAACGTTTCCTTCCCAGTTTTAAAGCCATTTGTCCAGATGTTGAGACAAGTATTTCTTGTCATACCTGAAATAGTCTTTTTGCTCCCTCTGTTTCCTGTATAACTAGGCTTCCCCTTTGGGTGCAGAGGTTGCACATGATAACGAACCTGGTTTGAGCTGGCAGCAGGACTCAGTCTGTATGAGCTTTGTTTCAAAATACTCAGTTGAAGTCACAAGTCAATGTTGTGTTTATATAACAGTTTGGCAACTTATTGCCAGATGCTGGAAAGCGCATAATGTGGCTCTTTAAATGACTTAATACTAGTAGTAATATTTTCAGAATATTCTGATTTTGTATTGCATTTTTATTGGATTCTGATGAATTTTGAACTGAGCTTTAAGAGGTTTTTTATAGGGAGCTTTATATGGCTTCCTACTGTCGTGGTTTAACCCCCGCCGGCAAATAGAACCCAAGAAGGGTGGGGGGGAAGAGTGGGGGAAAAAAAGGAGAGGAAAGGGAGGAGAGAAAACCCTTGTGGGTGGAGATGAAGGCAGTTTAATAGAAACAATAACAGAAAAGGAAAAATAACAATAATAATAATGTCATGGGTCACTCTCACCGCCCGGTGAATTGGCACTGTCCTGAGCAGTGATCGTGGATTCCCATCCCCCAGCTCACCCCCATGTATCTACTGAGCATGACATCTATGGTATGGAATAATTAATTGTCCATTCCATCATTCTGTCTGTTCTATCTTCCCATAGAAAAAAGTCCTTGAATAGTGTAAATATCACTTGGCAACAACTAAAACCAATAGTTATTATTGACAATCTTTTCACAGCAATCACTAGAAAGAGAATCAGCTCTTTCCCAGCTGAAACCAGGACGCCTGCTTATCAGACTTATATGTGTTGTGGGGCACTATCAGTGAGAAATAAAGCTTTATCCGGGTTTGGCTTTGGAGTGCTGGATCCTTCTGTTGGTCAGTGTTGCACGGCTTGAATGTAATAGTACAGTTTCCATAGATAGAAGTTTAGATTAGAAAATTTCATAGATCACTGACATTTTAAAATATATAGCTGCATATGGATGATTACTTAATTTTGTGAATAGTTGTTGAAATCACATCACTGTATAGGTTTGGCATTTTTCTTAATGTCATTGTATTCCTTTAGGCAGTGTCAAGCATGAGGGCAGTTCTAAAATTTTCAGAGCTGTTTTGTTCACCTTGTGTGTGTGACTGTGTCATCTATGCATTCTCCTGAAAATACAGATTTATGGTGATTTTCACCCTTTGTGTTTCTCTCTAATTACAGGTCACCTGTTTTACAAATTTGGAATCACAGAATCTGACTGGTATAGAATCAAGCAAAGCATAGACTCCAAATGCCGAACAGCTTGGAGGCGGAAACAGCGAGGGCAGAGTCTTGCCGTGAAGAGCTTTTCAAGGCGAACACCTTCATCATCGTCTTACAGTGGTTCAGGTAAAAAAAGAAACAAAAAAACAAAAAAACAAAAAAAACAAAACAACAACAACAAAAAACAAACCACAACAAAAAAAACCCCAAACCCATAAAGACCAAACAAACCCCAACAGAAATGGAAACTTAAAGTAATAATTTGTTTTTCAATATACCTGAAAATTATTTTTATCTTAAGTTATAGTTACAACAGGTGCATGTAGTACCCACAAATGTGGATATTTTTGTGTAACGAAGGTAAATGGAGAAACCCATAATTCTCACAATTGAATTTTTGGAGTGGATTTTGCCTTTTTTTTTTTTTTAAGTACCTTTTATCATTGGCAAAGAGGCCTTTCTATTACAGTGTATGTATGTCTACAGTGCTTCTCAAGGAGTATATCCGTATACCAAGTGAAGCCAGTGTTTCATGGTTAAATCATCATGGGCCTTCAGTGCAAGCCAGCCACCTGCTGGTACACTGGGAGTCCTTTGCTGCTTCATGGGGCTTGTACCGAAGTAGGTAGGATGAGCTTCTGATCCTGTTTCATGTACCAGTTGCAGTCACGCTCCTGGTTGCAGTGTGTTAATGATCCAAGAAAGGAGGTGAGATGTGCGTGTTTGTTCCCAAAGAGAGGAGGGAGAAGGGAGTCTGTCTCTAAAACAGTAGTAAAATACAAATTTGCCAGAAATGAAATTGTAGTATATTCCAGTGTGTGAGAGATTGGCTGTGTTGATTTGTACGTTATCTGAATGCCTGCCTTCGCTGAGATGCCTGAGAAAGTCCATCCTCATGTGTTAAATGAAAAAATTCAGCACATGCAGCTTTGTGCTGTTGTATGGGGTTTTTTTTACCATGTTCATTTTTTTTGAGTAGAAGGTCAAAGTGTCTCTGCAGCTGATGTTTGTAGGAGGATTCAAATAAATAAATCTTTCTCAGTGTCTTCACACCATTTAGTAGGATGTGCTAAATTTTGTTCCTGAAGTATTTTCCTCTGAAGAAATTAAATACGTTGTAGGTGATTCTGTATTTCCATATAGGTAGGCAGGCATGAATAATAATAACAAATGAAAAATACTGACCTAAGAAGTGTTCTCATAGGACGTTTCTGGCTCATGCTTTTAATATAAAGCAGTGTTACGGGACATTTGTACATCATATATTAAAAACAGTGTTTTGGAAGTGAGCCCAAAGAAAAGGAAGTAAGTTTATTTGCCTGCATAAAATTTTTGGTTGCATGTTAACACTAACCACTGTATCTCATGCAAAGAATGCCAAAATCTGCTTTCAATGGAAAATTTTATGTGCTGGAACTGGGAATCATATCCAAAATTCTCAAATTAAAACAACTAATCAACGTAATGATAACCATAAGCCATATATGTTGATGGGATTTTTATTTTCAGTCTCTTAGCAATCAGTATTTTAAAATAAAAATGCAGTAGTAAGTAGATATTATGGGTCTGTGCTCATTAGACCATACTCCTTGACTGTTGCTGAGATTTATTATTAAAAAATATTAATCTTTAATCTCCTGGTTTGGAGATTTGGGGAGACCAGTGTAGAGATGTAAAACACAGACTCAGGCTCAGTGAATTCTTGTCTCCAGAAAGCCATAAGACAGTAAGTTTTGGTGTGGTTTTTTTTGTTGTGGTTAAGCTGGAAACTCAATTTTTTTCCCCCAGTTCCACTAAGCTGATTTGTGAATAAATTACTCCATGGCTAGAAAGACACCTGAACTAACTCCTGGGATTTGAGCAGCGTGCTATCTGAGCAGGTGGGAGTAGCGTGGTACAGACACTCCTGAGCTGGTTCTGCAGCAGCCACCTTGTATTTTGTGCTGTGTGTTGCTGCTAGCTCATTCAGCTGGAGCTGAGCTGTCTGCCTTTGCTACATCAACCCCCAGGAGATTTTGTGCTACCTGGGTCTCCCACTGTACGGACTACTCATCTCCCAAGTCCCCTAGGTGGCAAAGAGGTGGCTGCCTGTCCTTATAGAGATGTCTTTGGTCCTGAAGATGATGAAGGTCAGCTGAGGCATCTTTGCATGTTATTGGCAGGACTGTATACTGTGCAGCCAAAAGTAGAGTACTGGCAATAACATTAACAGCTGCCTTTGGTAATGGTACGTGAAAATGTTCCCATGGATTCAGAGTCTTTTGTTAATTTTCTTTAAAATATTGCTTTTACTCAGAATGCCATTGGCATCATTTTCTGAGAGGCCGTAAAGATGTTAGATGAATTTGCCACTACATTCACACCCACTGTGAAAAAGCTCTTAGAAAAACAGACCACTTTTCAGAGTCAGTCGGTCCTTTGAAAAACTAATTTGCATTCCACAATGGGGTGGGAGTGGTATTTCACCTGGAGAAGGAAAAGGCGGTATGAGGAGAAATGGGAGAGTGGATCGAAAAGCTGAATGAACATATAGGGAAAAGGAAGAGCAGAAAAGATGCAAGGGAAAAATGTAGATTCACACATGTTTAAAAAGGTAACTTGTGCATGACAGGGCTGTAATTCCACTGCTCTGTTCAGGTAACTTCATGGACTGCTCAGACTTCGCCTTTGTGGTTTGACATCCCTGGAACCCCTCAATGGAATTACAGCATCATAATTCACAGGCATCTGTTCCTTATTATACATACTGTGTAGTGGATATAGCAGAATTCCTGCTGCCAGCTAGCAGGAAAGAGAAGTAATATTTCACAGCTCTGAAGTAAAGGAGGTCTGTATTTCACAGTTATGACAACATAGCTGTCAAATATGGCTTTTTAAAGTGTTACATATGAACCCAGACAGTTTTTATGGTAGCATTTGTTTCAGGGGGCAATTTAAGGTGAGCCTTGAACAGTCTGGAATTCAGCTACTTGAGAAACTGTCTTTCCCACTATTGTTAGTTATAGCTATTAAGATCAGCTTCTAGGTGCTTTACGTCGGGTCTCCACCCAGCTGTGGTTGCTGCTGTCTGCAGCAGAATACCTGTGTTTGGTTTCACTGAGTAATGTGTTGCTCCATGTCAGTTCACGTATAACAGGCATTTCAGTTGTTTATCTGTTGGGCAGAATATAATAGCTGCTTCTCACAAAAGATATAATGGGGAAAAAAAACCAAAGATGGTGAATGGCTACTGTGTCGTGTTTACAGTGTGAAGGGTGCGGGGATATGCAGCGTAGTTTCTTGTATAATGTCCTCTGAGCTGTTCTGAGAAGCTCTGGCTTGTGCTCCACTCGCTTGGCATAAGGCTGTATGACTTTTGTTCAGAGAAGCTAGAATTCTTTCGTTTCATCAGGAAATTTAGGAGAGCATAGTTTTATGACTAGCCAGGTTAGGACACTAAGGACCTCAGCTTCTCTGATAGTTTCGATACAGCAGTGGTGTTGCACACATTGGGTAGGAGAGCACTTTCATTTCACATTTTGTAAATAATCACTTCAGATTATGCTATGTGGGGGAAAAATTTAACACACCACCCACCCTCCCCCTTTTGCCAAGTTAAATATGATAAACCTAAGCTATTTGTAGAAGTACTTAAACCCACTGATTTTTAGCTAAATGACAATAATTTGTTAGGGAAGTTTTAGGGCTCACTCCAGAAGACAGTCCCATAGTCTTCAGGAAGCACTTCTTTTTATGATGCACAATTGCCATGAGTAGGCGCAGAGTATCACAGTGTCTGCCGTGGAGCTGAGCTCTTCTGAAAACATCATTAAGAGGTTTAAATGTGATTTCAATGACCTGAGCCTGAATGAATGAACACCACGTTCCTTGTATGAACTTTTTCCAGAGTTTGGTCAGGTTTTCCACTTCCAGACTTGTGATTGTCGTATTTCATATTAACATTGTGACCAAGAGGTGCAATAGAATAAAGGCTCAAATTCAAAACTGTTGTTAGATTGGCTTGAAGTAATATTTTTTCATCAGCTATCTCTGGGGGCTGGTAATAGCAAGATAGCTTTCTGTTATGTTGTAGTATAATAGTGCATGTTTTAATCAACAGATTTATTGGCACTTTCTTCAGGTGTTCTAAAGGACCACTGTTCTCTTATGTGTTACAGAGTATTTTCTTAAATGCTGGTATGCTAGAGGTCTAGAATAACTTCAGTATTTTCTGTTTGGCAGTGAAAATTGTTGAACATCTCTGCATATCATTACAAATAATATTTTTGTTTTAGTCCTGAAATAGTCTCAAATCAGCATGGTCACTGCCCTGCTGGCAGTCCCCTATGAATTAGGGGACTTGATTTTTTCAGAGCTGTTTTTAGCAGGAATGAATTTGCCTCATTTAAGAAAAAAAATATAGCAACCTGAAACTCACCTGTATATGACCTGACTTTGAGTTCTCTGGCTCTGAGGAATCTTGAGGATGGTTGAACACAGTAAGAGGTTGCCCAGAGAAGCTGCAGAGACACCATCCCTGGAAACAGTCAAAATCCACCTGGATGCAGTCCGAAGCTACCGGTTCTGGTTGCCCGTGCTTTGAGGAAGGGCATTGAATTAGATGATCTCAGAGGTCACTTCCAACCTCATCTATTTGGGGTTTTGTGATTATTTTTTTTATGAGCATTGAGTTATTGCACACTTAATAAATAATTCTGGATTATTTACATCTAAAGATTGCTATTCTTGAGCTTCATTCTTATGTACTTGTTGGACACGTCAAAACTTTTAGGCTTTTTCTGCTTGTTGTGCATAAAAGTTTATGTAGCACATGGCTTTGATTTGAGTCATGCAGTTAAAAATCATAACGGATTTCCTCTCTGCTCTGTTTATCATATGGAAAAATTAGCTATGCAAATACTATAGAAAAGCGAGAGGCTGAGCCATAGTCCTTACGTACCCTTGGAAGGTTTTGGCACTGTAATTTTGTGTTAGTGTTCAAGCATTAAGCACTCAAGAGGAACTGATCTGCAGACAAAAACATGTCTAAGGAGAAGCTGGTAGGAAAATATGAATGAATATCTCTTCTCTGTCCTTCACCCTCGGAGACATTGAGATTGTTCTACATTTAATTGACTGTGCAGCTTTACAGTAGCCACAAGATTTATGGGTTGCATAAAGTTGTTGTAGCAGACTGTTATATTTAGGCAAAAGTTGGTTTTTCTTTTTTATCTGGTTCTTCTGTTTGAAGCTGTTGCCTTTTGTTGGAATTGAGGTATTAATTGCAGTGGTTTGCTCTGCTCTTAGAGCCAACACTTCGGTCCTTAATGTGTGTTTTTCTCTTGGTGGTTTTTTTTTCTTTTTTTTTTTTTTTTACTGACACATGGTTGCCATGATAATTTAGCTAGATATTCTTTTTAAAAACATTAGCAGTCTATGGAGGGAAGGCAGTAGGAAATGAGTTTTTTGGGAGGAGGATTAATTGAAGAGTTGCCTTCTCCCTTTCTTTTAATTTCTCTTAAGATTGTTGAAGCTCTTATCACAGTTTTCCATGTTGGAATTTTTAATTAGTTCTATGACTTTGGGATTTGTATGTAGATTTGGGCTGAAGTGCTCAGCCAGTGCTGAGATGTCACATATAAAAAAGGATGTGCAGCCAAATCTTCAAAGCTGTTCTGCAAAATTGGAGGCATTTAGCACTGGATGAGTCAGGTTGAGGTAATGGTTTGCAGGATACAGTTTTATTTCTATTAATTGTTCAGTAATGGTGTTTATCCTGCTTTTTGCTTTTTTGAGGACTGCTTTGCTACATCTGGCCATTAACCTTTCCTTGCTAGGACTAAGTATCAAGGAATTAAGAAAATACGTCCTAGTTTGTAAGCAGGAGTGTGAGGCTTGGAGGCCTATACACAAGGAAAACAATTTTGAATAGCGACACACAAGGAGACTAAGCGTGAATCTCCTCTGCTACAGAATCTGTACCAACTGCATTTCCTTCCAAAATGAGAAGCCAGATGCTCAACTGATAAATATAAACTAGAATAGGAAAGAATTAGAAAATGCCAAAGGTTTTGCCTTTGAAGTAAGGAATTGTAAAACTGATTTTAGTTGAGAATTAAACACACATAGTCTTGAAAGAGTTACAAATTGCATTTGTCTGACAAATCTAATCTTGTTCAGCTATGTCTGAGGAAGATTAGCATGGAGAAATGTGCCAGAAGTAACTGCTTCAGTGGGGGTGATTTTGCCAACTCTTGAACGTTTGTCTGAGATGGACTCACTTAGGCTAAATTTTCTTTGCTTCATAGGCACATGCAGGAAACAAACAGAAAATGTAAAAGGTCCAGTTTCAACTTGAGAGGCAGGAATATTTCAGCGTTGGGGTTTTTTCCCCCGTATCACAAGCTAATCTGCCTGCAGAATGGTCAGTGCAGCATCTGCCATTCTGTGGGTGGCTCCAAAGCTATTCCATCTAGGGGAGGGTGCTTTGGGAATGCCATGGATAACGTGCTCAGTAGTAGCACTACATAACTGTTCAGTTCATGTCAAAGTAACCCATTGTTACTAGTGCAGTGGAAAATTTCAAAGCAAGAGTTCGGCTGTAGAGCTTCTCAGTGCCAGGGATTCTCTCATATATCAAAGTTGTAAATGTGAGGCTAGATAGTTTACATGATAGTGATTTATAACTGTTGACATATCCTCTATTCAAGCTGTGTGCTATTCATGTTTGTGTTTGTTTTTAATGGGGAATGTTTAAAAATGGATAAATATTACTTTTGTCTGGTCAGAGATTTAGAGGGGAAAAACAATACTTATAAAGGATGTTTTGTTTTTGGACACTGTTGAATCCTCTCTCTTCTTTCTTCCTAAGAAGAAAAAAACCCACCAAAATCCAACAGAAAAAGAAAGAAAATTCAACTGTGGTGGCTGCAGTGAAGCCAAACTGAAATCTGTTTATAAGTGACCATGCGAGATGTACAGTATGATTCCACTCAGTCTGTGTCTCCTGTTCCCACCTCTGAAAAGCATAATAATTTCTGGCACCTGTGAAGCAAAAGATGGTTTACAAACAACTTTACAGTTAAAAATATATTGTAATGTGTGCACATAATATATGTGTAAATATCTATTTTTATCTGCTGCAGCTCTTACTTCTTTGATACTCTTATTGCATGACTTTCTTGATCAGAAAATAAATACTTGTTATAAATGCATCTTCATGTTTTCTCAGAAGTGCAGGAGTTGCAGTTTGTGTAATGGTTAAGTGTAAGCTACAGGAAAAGTACTGCTGGAAGGTTATTAAATCTGTAAGTGAAACACATGTCTTGCCTTCCTTGTGTCCCAAGTCCATTTTTGCTGTTTGTGTATGTGTATTTACATTTACACTATATATATTTAACCATATGGCGTTATGTATGTATGCACATGTGTGTATACATGCACACATCTAAATGAAGGATTATGTATTTGGACACTGGGGCTTGACTAGAAGTTGAGTTGTAACTCAACTCAGCTGTTGAATTGCATAGTGGAGGACTGGGAAGAATGATGGAAAGAAAATCACAACAGAACGGACTAGTAGCCTGTTAGAAGGAAGATGAATAACAGTGGGCTTTCTTAGCCATTTAGCATCCTAACAAAATGCTATTTCTTAAATAAAAAATACAGAAAATTAGTTGCATAAAATGTTATTAGGACTGAAGAAATGAAGAGGTGAGAAAAAGTGAAATACAAAGAGGCCTAGGTAAATGATCTTTCTGGACCATCTGTTACTTTCAGTGACCATCACAAAGCCTCTGGCCATGGAAAGCATGTTCTAGTATCAGAATTTGAACACATCACGTTTTTATTTGGTTGATGGTGCAGTTTCTCATCCTAGGTACAGGACTTTTCTGCCAATTGTGATTTGTTAATTCTATCCGGAATTCTGTACAGCAAACTTACATTGTACAACAGTGCAGGAAATACTGGAATTGCACAGTAAGTGACAGGACTATATTTAAGAATTTACAAATTTTCTGCAGTTACCTACTAGTTAAAGGTAAGGTATTAGAGATGTAAGTCCAATAGACAGCAAAGCCGTGTACTTGTTATGTTTTGCTCAGTTACTGCATAGGTGTTCTGGTTCTAGTTACGCATTTGCAGACTGTGAACCTAATTAGAGCTGTCTAGTTGAATTGTTAAGCAACTAAAACTTGTAACTAAAATAAGTAAATACTAGCTTAGTGGTTTTGAGTTAGTTTCCAGTTCCCATGTTTAGACTTAAAGCTCAAAATTGTCTTCTTACACAAACATTTGCAAACAGGATGGAAAAAACCCAAATGGGTGATTTTGTTAAAGAACATTTCCATTCAAATATTTCTGTGAGTGGATAAAGCCCATTCTTGCAAAATTACCATTCTCTTTTCAGTATAAATCTTTGAGTGTTAAGTAGAGGTATTAAAATTTCATGAAACGTGGCTTCCTGCTGTGTTGGTTAAAAAAAACCCAACCATCATTTAAAAAATCAAAATATATAAAATATATCAGCCGTCAGTCATCTCTGAGCAGGATGAGGCCTATCTAGTGCTTATTTAAGCAATACCTAAAACCCTGTAAGGAAATGATCTACAATGGAAGTAGAGTCACACTGTTTCTTAAATATTTTCATTATCGTTTCCGGTACTTGGACAGCTTGAAAGCCCTATAGTATTGAGTGGTACTACATCTTGGACGTTAATGTGTTTTACGTTACCTCATAGCATAAACGTCGTTGTCAGAGCAAGAAATAATTTATACAAATTGTAAAACACTTAATGCTTCAGAGATTTCATTCAGTGTATTTTTGTGGCATAGCAAAAGAAAAATGTTAAAATGGTTTACAGTAATACTGTATGTAAAAAGTATTTCTTCAAATACATTATTCTAGAAACCTTTATGACGGTCCCATTCTCCAAGATGTCTCAAATTTAAAAAAATGGAAGAAAACTTGGACTGATGCTGAATCTTAGTATGGTATTAGTATGATATTGGGACATTTTAAGGTTTTTCCTAGCAGTGCATACTTGAACTTGTCACTTGTGCCCCAAAAGTGTCATTGATCGATAGCCCCAGGTTTTTTTCCCTGACTCCTAAAAGGATATATGGTATCTAGTGATAGGTGGTGCCTTAATCTGTAGGAAGACCCGTACATAACATTAGTCTCTGGTCCATTGTATTCCATTTTGCCCTTTCAGTACAGAATTATTGACATTATTAGTCTCTTGGTATCACTGACACCAAATGCATAATAAAAGTCATCTTTCAAAAAAAGGTATTTGAGTACTTTTATGCTAAAGGAAATCATAATTTTAGTCTTGTCTTTTGCCTCTTACATTTATAAGAATCCTTTCCTTGCAGCTGGAAAACCTAGAAATGAATCTATATGTCTACTTCTAATGCAAGTTGTTATCCTCTTGAAGTCTTGCAATAGTTTTCCTGGTGGCTGTCGGCGTTACCCAAAGATAACACCCAGGTGTCTTCCTTTTTGTAGGGGCATTTTCAGAAGGCCTTACTTTGCGGTGTGAGGTAGTCTTTAAATTCATCTAAGTCAAAAAATCAACCTGTCACTCCAGGTTCATGTGTGTCAGTATGAATTATAGGTGATGGATCTTGAAAAACAATTGAGAGAGATCCTTTATTTAGATGATAACTTCAATTTACAGGATAGGTTTTCAGATGTATCCTTGTGGTGGTGGTGGCAGTAATAGTTCTCAGCTACGCAGGTGCACAAAAGAAGGTATTGAACTGCTTTGGAAGTGTATGTGGTTTTGTCGTGATATGACTTTTACAGTTGCAGAATCTTTAATCTAGATTCAAAAGAGGCTGTTTAAACATATGCTTTCTCAGAGTCAAAATAGCCTTTGGAACTCCTTTGGAATTTGTAGCAAATCTATAGGTGAATAATGAACGTGCATAAGAATATTAACGTGTAAATGATCTGCATCTACTTACTGACTGCATTTGTTTTCCACAGTTTTTGAGTGTGCATTGTTGCACAGTCACTGGCATGAGATGCGCACATATAATAAAGCTGGATTTTTTTGTCTCTTTTTCAGAGGGTTCGCAGAATTCCGTTTCAGCTTCTAATGAGATCCAGCAGAACCAGCCACAGGCCCTACACTATGCGCTAGCCAATGCTCAGCAGGTTCAGATCCACCAAATAGGAGAAGATGGACAAGTCCAAGTAGTATGTACTCAACTTTATCTAAATTATTCCATTTAAACAATCTAGATTATTGCAAACTTTGCTTCAGTTGAAATTTAATTTTTTACTTTATAGAAGCGACCTTTCATCACTTCTTAAGCATGATTTCCAGAAAATAAACATTGAAGGCTTATTAAAAAAATAAAGTAGTTATTTGACAAAAATCTTCATGCAGGATTTGCTCACACAATTGTTGCAAATAAATGCACATTTGTTATTGTATATAGAATTGATTAGTCTCTACCTGGCAGTTTGCTTGCATTTGCCATAATAATAATAGCAGACCTACTAAGTGTATGATTTACAGTTCAGAGGTAGTTCTAGCTATGACTTTCAAAACAAGAATGCATTTATTTTTTTATTTTCAGTAAAAAACCCCCTGCATTCTCAGGCATTTTTGAACATCTGTTAGCTGAATCTTTTACATGTGTATTCATTTAGATGCATGTATATAAGTAAAAGTTATAAATATTGACATTTTTTAAGCCTGAGACTCCTACCATAAGTCAGGCCGTGATTATTTTTATATATGGTTTTAGTGTACTCTGAAAAAACTCACCTTGGCTTTAGTTCCCATGTGCCACAGTTTGACTACAGGGATTGTTTAAAATTCAAATTAAAAAAAAAAAAGTAGAAGAAAATAATGAAATAATGGATTGTGTGCCATTTCTGACGTGCGGCATTCAGAAATAGTGAATTATAGTTGTACACTCGTTCTGTGGGAGAAACTTGAGAATTTAATGTGTGAAGTCTGTCTGCCATTAGTTTTCAAAGACTTCAGGCTTTGCAGTTTACAGCGTTTATGCGCGTTCATATAACATAAACTCTTTCACTGATGGTATTAGTGGTTTGAAGGTACCCAGAAGCCAGAGTACAGGCCAGCACTCAACTGTGCCAGGCAGTGTCCAAGCACAGAACAGAAAGGAACGTGCCCGGACATGTACGTAACTCAGTTTTGGGCCCCTCACTACAAGAAGGACATTGAGGTGTTGGAGCGTGTCCAGGGAAGGGCTACAAAGCTGGTGAGGGGTCTGGAGGACAAATCTTATGAGGAACGACTGAGGGAACTGGGGTTGTTTAGCCTGGAGAAGAGGAGGCTGAGGGGAAACCTTATCACTCTCTCCATCTACCTGAAAGGAGGTTGTAGAGAGGTGGGGGCTGACCTCTTCTCCCGGGTGGCAAGCGATAGGACAAGAGGAAATGGGTTTAAGTTATGTCAGGGGAGGTTTAGACTGGATATTAGGAAACATTTTTTCACTGAAAGGGTTATTAAACATTGGAATAGGCTGCCCAGGGAGGTGGTGGACTCACCATCTCTGAGGGTGTTTAAAAAAGGGTAGATGTGGTACTTAGGGCCATGGTTTAGAAGTGGGTTTTGTCAGGGTAGGTTAATGGTTGGACTTGATGATCTTAAAGGTCCCTTCCAACCTCAGCAATTCTATGATCGCATAAGCCCACTTTCCTTACAAACCAGGCTAAAGAAACAGGTGGAAATGGGCAAATTAGCAAGAATTCTTGAGAGATATTAGTCAACAATATAAACTGTAGTACCCAGTGGTCTGGCTGTTGCAAAGGTTTTAGTCACCACCATTACAAAGAAGAGTGTGAAATAGGATAATGAAGCATCTTTGGTAGATATTACAGTATTCTCTCCCCGAGTAAGAGAGGCGGTGCAGGAGAGAAGGAGCACATGTCCCCAGTTGAATAATTTACACACAAAGAATGAAGACTCCCTATCAACACAGGGAATACTCAGGTCTGGTCATGCAGAGCTGCAAATAGTCAGCATGGAAAATGATGAAGTTGCTCAAAAATATAATGAAGAAAAAAGGGCTATGAAGTCCAGATTCTTTTGGAATGTTATCAAAAAGACATGTCTGTAAGAACTGCTGAAGGTTTACTGGAGTAGCAGTAGAAGAATCAGAGGAGAAAAGTGTCATGGAAATTGGGGGAAAATGTCAAGCTGTGCGGCACAGTGTTGAAGGCAACTGACAAAGCTGTAAGCATTGCTTAAGAGGAGGACTTAAATATTAGCCAGAATATTTTTTTAAGGAGTGCATGGAAGTGGAATGGGGTTGAGAGGAACTCTAGGCAGAAACTGTAAGAGTTGTGGAGAGGAAATTGCAGTAGAGAGCACATTTTTCCAACGTGAAAAAGGTTGCTTATAAAGTAAGAGAAAAGAAAGAGCTGGAGCGTGGGTATAAGGGATGCTAGGAACCCTTAGCTGTGAGATTCGGATAGGGTTGGAAAGTCCGGGCCACCCCTTTAGTTTTCCCAAAGGCCTTCCCCTTTGCTGTTAGGTGCCTGGACACCGTATGACTTAAATGGAAGTTGAGGAGCTAATCCTGGAGAGAGATTGCTTAATGGAACTAGATCCTAAATGCTCTGAGTTACTATTCTCAAACTTGGAAGAGGACTAAAGAGAAGTTCAATAAATTAACTTGCAAACTTTTTTTTCCCCCTCCTGTCAGTTGAGAACATCCTCAGTGAAACAATGCTCTTTCTGCAGGAACTGGGTGCAAAGGTTCCAGTTCCACTTCACTTTTGCTGTAACTTTACCATATTATACTGTGAATGTCTTTGTCTCTTGGTTTCCCTGTACATTTTAAAGAGCATATCTTCTTAACTGCTGTATAGATCTTTTTTTGAGATTTAATTGATGACTGAAAAGTATTTTTCAAGTCTTGAAAGACAAGGTAGAAGGGAAAATTATATGAAATACATGGATATGATAGACAAAACGGGTATCTTGATAGATGTAAGTGATGAAAGTTTGCCTCATTAAAAGATCTGGACCTGTCAGCTATCCTTTAAATTGGTTGTGCAATCTGGGAGAAATCCACTGTGACCCACAACCACTATCTAAATGTCATAATTTGTCTAATATGTAGAGGGGTCGTAGGTTGAAACAGATGAAAATGGTGTTGCTTTTCCAATTCTAGGAAATGATACGTATAGATCAGGCTAAGAATCATTAGCAAGGTAATAGTTATTTATACTATATATGTTTAAAAAAAATCAGTATTGAATTGAATTTGTGAACAACCTAAAAGGCCTGTCCTTGAAGGCCAGCTATGTATCTGCAAAAGATGAGTGAGCAGTTCTTTTTTGGAAGGCTACATGATACAAAGGTGAATAAAGTCACCTTCTCCCCCCTCCCTTTAGTCAGAAAGGATTGCTTATATTTGAAAACACTATAAATGGATCTTTTAAATGTTCAGTGCTTTTTCCTGGGAGCCCTGAGAGCTTGATGTTAAGGAGGGAAAGTGATTCTAATCTCGACATGGACTGGGCTGTGTTCTAATTTTATATACAGTCCCTATTGTCAGAGTGATACTTTCAGTATGTTTTTTCTCCCTATAAATAGACAGTTTCCTTCCAAAGGAAATGAAACTGTTTGAAATAGAGGGATCTGTGTTTCTTTGAAAATCACATGCAATTGTTCTTGTGTTATAAAATAAGAAGAGCCTTTGACAGAATTCCAAATGATTATCTTTAATCTGTCTCATGCAGGCATATTAAAATGAACACAAAGCCTTATAAACCCTGAAGTAGGTTATTTAGAATCCAATCTCTCTTCAGGTAAATCACAGTAGCAAAGACTTCGCTGGGCTAGTCAGGATGCACAAGGAATTCCGTCCACTCTCTTATCCACGTTTTGATCAAATAGTGGGCTTGATACCATTCTGAAGTGGTGGGTATGGTCAGCAATACAAAGTATTAACATTATTAAAACTATTAGGGCATATTCTCCATTAACATAAACCAGTGTAACTGCATTCAAATTAATGACTTCGTGCCAATTTATAGCAGCTTGAGAGATAGTCTTTAGCATGGTACTGTACTTCATCATACTTGTGTGAATGTACAAAGATACGTGGATACTTAGAGATACTTTTTAAAAGTTCACTCTTGGTGAGTAGTTAGTCTTGGCATATCTGTTTGAAGAACTGAGTTTCCAAGGTCTTTAAATGGGATTCATGTTTCAGGCACAATGCTAATCTATCAAAGCAAGTTAGTCCCATGCTTTGTGTATCAGTCAAAAATGCAGATACTTTGTCTACAGAGAAATGCACTACATAAATATTACTTATTATTATGCCTGTTTTCTTTCCACTGATGTGAAAATGAACCATTCTTTCTTCAAAGTCACCCTGCTTATACTTTGCATAAAAAGATGAGGAAATATGAATGCACTTTACTTTTTCTAAAGCTATGTTTAATGGTTTTCATCGAATAAGAATTCTGCTTCCATATGTTAAGCTGTATTGAATCCAAGGTAATAGCTTCTTCCTCTAGTTATGATTTTCTTCTGATGCTCCTTGGTGTTTTCTTTTGTTGCGGATCCCACAGGGCCATCTCCACATAGCCCAGGTTCCTCAAGGCGAGCAAGTCCAAATCACGCAGGACAGTGAGGTGAGCCAAAAGTTTGGGTGCCTGTGGAGCAGATGTCGGCCAGAGCTTAGGGCCCCAATTCTAAAACCGTACCTCTGAGGTCTGCTACAATATGCTGCGGAGACCAGCAAGTCTAGAAGTGAGGGCATGTGGTGAAGCCAGGATGAAATATGTTTTATGGCAGTAAATGCAACATGCTATTTCTGTCTCTGGGGGTTTGGGGGGGGGGGGGGGGGGGGGTCTGTTTATTTGTTTCTGAGGGGTTTTTTGTTGTTCATTTTTTTTTTTTCTTGACCAGCCAAGACAGCTCTGTCTGTGTTACACTAATGAGTGTTGTTTATGGTTGGTGGTCTTCATTGGAAATGTAGTACTTGAGTATTATAGCAAACCAGTTTAGGTGCTTGCACTGCCATTGAGAAATGAAATTATTTTAGTTAAGTTTGTGTACTAAATGTGTTCAGTGTCTTTAACTGTGGGAACTGTTGAACAGGAATTGGAGAAACCTTCAGACACCATCTAGATATATTGCAGAATGAAGTGAACTTACCTTTGTTACTGATCAAGCAATCTGGCACTGCAGTATTTGCACTGCATAATTTTTTCCCATAAAAATAGTACAGTAGAATGGAAATGGATAAATCCAGTACTGAACCGTCCAATTTTTACTACCCACCCCCCACCCCGAGGCAAAACAGCTGTTGAAACCAGCTGAATATACCTGAGGGAGAGTGCTTTTGTCAGTTATTTAAGAATGTATAGAGACTCCTGACGGCTAAGACTGCTGTTAGATTTCTTGTGCGCTTAGGTTTTTTACATGAAGAAGCAATAGCAAAATAAGGTTAAGCGTACATGCAGACTACAATTTTAAACTGTGTGATTTCCCCATAGGGTTTTTTTACCCAGTGTTAAGCATATCTGCTTGTGAGTTAGTTTAATTCATTTCCAAAGTGCCCTAAATCACATTTCATAAAACCACTTTTGGTGGGGAGGAATATTGTTAACAGAGGGAGCTATTGTAGAATAAATATTATCGTAAACATAATACAAATATTATAGTTAAACGCAGTCTCCTTTGAAGAGCTTGTCAGACCTAGAGAGAAATAAGAAAGGATCAAAATGTTCTGGGTCTAAAGGAATGCATAGTGTGTTACAATAAAACTGAAGCAGTTCTTGCGTAAAGAGCCACAGAAAAAAATATGATTCAGCAGATACTAGTTGTAATTGATCCTGACGTTCAAGCACACACCAGTGTCTATTGGCTTCATCTGAAGTTCCCATATGTAAGACTTTTAAGGACTACGTTTGTCCGTGACAGATGAAAACATCTGGTTTTAAATTTATTACAATGTACACAGCTTCAAATAAGAGGAAGTGCTGCCAGTAAGAGAAAATGCAGAAAACATGCAAATCAAAGAATTGGTATTTTTTCCTGAAATAAATGTACTATTTCACTTCAAGTCTCTGTGTTTGGGAAGCTGTTCTTTCTTAATCTAAGTGTACTTTTGAAAAGGCATCTCTGAGCACATGAATAAAAACTTTATTTTGTAAAACTACTGCTTTCCTCTTTAGACTTTGTAGCTACAGTTTCCTTTAAAATACATTATTGAGAATTTTTTGTAGATATAATTCCTGTAATAGAACTACGTTGGTCTTTGGTATCGAATTTTAATAAAATTAAAAAATCTGTTAGCTCAGACAGTGACTTTATAACAACAAATAGAAAATAGCACTCCATACACATAAAAGTGTTATACTGCTAATTCTAGTTTATTAAGGGTTTGTCTCAAATTTGCAGTTTTATATACAAAAAGGGAAAACAAAAATCTTACCTCAAAAGCCATACAAACAAACTTTGCATAAAAATACTGTACATTATACAGTAACTTTCAAAAAGCAAAACATGCTGGTGCTGAAAAAACTCCTTGCTTTTTCGTCTGTTTATTCTCTGTGGTTAAAGTGCTGACCATTGAATTGTAGCTGGATTGCCAAAATAACCCTCAGCAGAATTTCCTAAATTAATAGATTTCCTTAATGTTGAAGTTGTTTAATAATGAGATGAGAAACAGGCCTTTTTCGGGACAGAACAACTTTTTAAATTCCAAAGTTGTGTTTATTGTCAATGCTCTTATTTTACAGGGAAACCTGCAGATACATCAAGTTCACGTGGGTCAAGATGGGCAGGTAGGAACAGAACTGAGTTTTAAGCAGCATTTTACTGTGGTCTTTAAAATTAATGTTGCAGTTGGAATGATCTCGCATTATTAGTGGCTGTTTTAAAGCACAAAATCTGTTCTGGTCTTTCAGTTTAAATAAACAACTTGCAGAATGATAAAACGTAAGCTAAGTAATTTGTCTGTGGACTCTAAGTATTTGAGCAAGCTTATTTCATTACTCCTGCAAGATACTTTATCCCTGTGTTTTATACCTGCTTGTCTTTGGCCTCTTCACTCTTACATTCACTAACTGGATTGATTATATTGCGTACAGTATGTTCTTTTCTCTGTTATCAACTGTCACTGTGGCCAGATGTGGACTGCAGTCCATGCAAACCTAAGAACGTTTATTGCTGAGGTTTAAGCAGCTATTTTTTCATTATATGGCTGTCTTGGGAGAAACAGATCTTTCACATCTGCTTTTGTTCTTTTTGATAAGATGGCTTTATTAGGTGCTTATGCATACATGAGGTAAGAAAAAGAAGCTTTTACTTTGAGTGATGAGTCAGTAAGTGATTAAATTAGCAGAATTTCCATGTCAGGTGTCAGCAAAATTGCTAACATTTGATCTCAGACACACTTTACTAAATGTTGAGCTATATTAAAATATCCACAGCACAAAAATATTCCTGTAAGAAGCTTTCTAGCCAGGCCACTTTAATAAATGTGTTATGAATTTTTTTGTTCCTGTTGAATATTAATAAGTTGTGAGACATATGGCTAGAACTTGAATACTGCCCTGAATTGAAAAGGCTCACGTCATGAAGGTTCTTGAACTCAAAGGCCTTGAGAAGCTACCAGTACTCTGAACTTTTGACCACATACAGTATTTGTGGTGGGAAGCAATCTAATTTGTATTTAAAAAATAATAATAACCCCCCCCCCCACATTAAGTGTTCTTTACTGAGACTTTGATCAGAAGTACTTTTGCAAAAGTGAGACTAGGAAAGGTGATCTTTTGGAGACGTGTTAGAACCTTTGTTTTAGTACTTACTGTTGTTTTTTCCTTCTTTGTGAAATACTGCTGTCCAAATTACATCTTATTAGAAGGCTAATAGGGGGTGGCGTTATGTATCTCCAAGAGTGACATGTAGATTGGGTTACATTTTTTTTTTTAGTTATAGCCTAGTAGCATTATTTTTCCCCTTGAAATGGCTATTCATAACAAGGATTCCACAAATTGAATCTCTCTTAAATAGAAACAAAGAATGTAGTTTAAAATGTTGATGCAAGTTCATGCTGTTTTTAAGGGAAATGCTTGGATTACCATATTTTCCTGAAACCACCTAAGTTAGGCAGGGAGAGGCGAGTCCTTTCATACAACAGTAGCATTCAGCCATGTCTTATGCGAAAATAGTCATGGAGTAAAACACTGTAAACTCTAGAGGAGTAAAAAACTTCCAAACTCTGTAAGTGTAAGCCTGTAAGTGGAGTCTTGCTGATCATCTGAGCAGTTGCATTAGTACATGTAGAATAAGGCTACACTGGAAGAAAGGTGTTCTAAAAGTGTTTGTAAACGTGTGTATACGTGTATCATATATATGGATACCCGATGTGTGTTTGAAGTGTGTGAGAGCATGCACAAGATAGGGGAGAGAAGCACGATTTAATGGATTATTTTGTTGAAATCAACATCAGTTTATCTATAGGAAGGCATCTGCACTATTACATAGCAGAACTTATTTGGGATAATCTTGGTTCTAAGAGGTTGTGGCTGTACATGTGTATGTAGGAAATCAGTTTAGCATCCAATTTTTGGTTTTTTAACCAATTGTACTCTGGGCCCTGCTTCTAAATTTTTGTTGAAAACAAATGTTGAAATGCTGTTTTTTTTTTTCTTCATGCACTCAGCAGCATTTTGGTGCAAAAGAGTAACTGCTGTCTCTTGAGAATCAACAGCCAGGCGCTGTCACACTTCAGCTGACATCTGTGCAAATTCACAGGAACCCTCAAGCTGCTCCAAAAGTATTTGCTGCTTCACTGTCTTGCAGTGCACCAAAAAATAGGAGCAAGCAAATATTGAGGGGATTTTTATCTTCATTCTGCATCAGGTATTGAAACCGTCATCAGCAGTTGAAGCCACGTGGGCCTGTTTTGCACTGGGGTGGATGAGTAGCACTCACATGATTCCCTGCCACAGCTGTGTGTGATGTGAGGGGGTAGAGGGGAGGTCGGTGGCTCAACTGGCTTCTGCTCATCAGCTGATCTGTGTTAAGCGACCATTTTTTGAGCTATTAGCTCATAAAAACTGCAAAGGAAAATAAGTTAAAACTAAACTGTGTTTGTGGTTTAAGAATGGAAGTTGAAACTAATACATTTTCCTTGGCACTTGTAGTGGGATAAGAGCACAAGAACCTGTCATACGATATGGTTCAGTGGTAATGTAAGTCATAACAATCCAGTAGCTTGCAATCATCTGTACATGACCTATGATCAAAGAGACTGCTGTAGTTTTCCCACCTGTCCATTACTTTTCAGGAGAGAGGTTCGTTCTTCTGTGTTTTGAACTTTAATGCATGCTGCCAAGGGACACTGAAGAATATTGATAACAAGGAAAGGGAATAATGCGGTACTTTCAAGACTTCAGTTATTGAATATTCTTAGCTGATTAATATATACTTACTTAACGGTACTAGATCTTAGTTTCACTACTGAATATTCCCTTTGAAAATTCATCTCATGCTGCTGTTTTCCATGTGTTATTGTACACTTACCAGATGTTAGGTATTCTGGCTATTCAGATGAGGCTTCGTACTGCCACCTGATGCAGGGTTTCACTCAGAATCAGAAGTAAAAGGTTTACAGGAAGCTGGGACTGCAAAGCATGGAGTTGTTAACATCATATGAAATAAAGCAAAAAATGGCTTAAATCTACTGTGAAATTTTATCAGTAAAGTTTCCAAGGTGATAGATACGTTTTAAGCCTCATCATGTGAGTAATAAATACTAGCTTCTCTGCATAATGCTGCCAGTTGTTGATTTTAACTTTCCCCCCCGCCCTTGAATTGTCTGTCCTGGTAGTTGTATTGAATTTAGATCTTGTTTTTCTGGCATCATTGTTCATGGAACTAACGAAATCATGCCAAAAAAGAACGCTTTCTACCTACACATGTGTTCTATTAGCTGAAAGTTTCATATTTCAGTGCACGTTTAATAAAAATACCAAACTGCAAAAATAATTAGACTTCATATTAACTAACACTTGAAGCCGTAGACCAGTGGGAATTTTTTTTGGACTTCACATTTTATACTTGTGAATTACCAGAAGTTTTCTAATTTGTCTCTTTCTTTTCTCTGATTCCCTGCCCTCCTTTCTTCCTAACACCATCCTTTTCTTCCTTTGAGCTTCAGTGTTCTGCATCCCAGGAGGTGTTCAATGTGTGTCCTGCACGAGACATGCTGGCATAGTGCCACAGTGTTCAGAAATATACATTGGGTATAAAGAGGTCGAACAGGACAATTTCAGTAGTTGGACGTTCCTTGATTCTGCATTTTAGACATTGCATTTTGTACATCCTCATAGCCAGCATTTCTCCAATGTAGAAATTAATTAGCATGACACCAGGCAAATGGTCTTCAACTAATATCCTTATTTCTTAAATTAAAAAGTTAATGCACTTTAAAATCAAAAATATGATCATGTGTATTCCTGGAGAGCTGACAATTTGTTCTGCTGAATGAACAAAAACTTAATATGAGTTAGCAGCATTTCGTTCACTTAGTAGGTAGTTAGAAGTAGCAGGAGAATCCAGAGCAAACAGCACGTATGGTAGGTTTAGCAGAAAAAAGCTAGCCAGTGTAAATTGCTTTTGTAGTATCAGTCGTCTTACTGCGTGCATATGAAGTAAATGTGCAGAATTGCTTCTGCTACATTACAATTTTCAAAAAGAAACTTGGTGTCTCATATAGCTGTAGACACAGTGTCTTCCAGATAAGTTTGTAACCAAAGTGGTGTGGTGAGACCCATCCGTAACTGTTGAGTTTACATATATGTGGAGAGTGAGGGATCACATTGATAATACATTTTTCTGTGGCTCAATGAAGTATTTGTTTGGAGCAGTGATTGCATTATCTTTCTCTGAACTTTTACTCTGACCTTGCTGCTATGGGCTTTGTGGCAGCCCTGAGGTCTAGGAGAGATCAGGCTGTGGAGGTAACTCACTCAGGAGGCTTTAGAAGAGCATCCTTATACATGTAATGATTGTATGAGAGTATACGAATCTGATCAGAAAAGATATTCTTGGAAAATTGCCGTAGCGATGGAGAAAATATGGCAGCCTTCAGTGCTGTGAAGTAGCAGCTAGCTGCTGTTGGGCCTGAAAGGTTGGAATATAGACGGGTATGAGAAATAGATCAGTGAGAGTGTGTCTTTAATGTCCTCAGGAGGAGTATGAATCTGATGTCTCGTTCAGGTCTGTTTTCAATACACATAGTACACCCTGTAATACAGCTCAGAAGGAGATATGACCTCATCACCTATGTTTGAAACATCTGTCCTGTTTCTGTACTCTGCTGAAGTCTAAAGTGAAGGGCAAGCTGTTAAATCTTAGAGGAATGGAAGAGGGGGAGAAATAGTTCCAAATGTTCAGGGGAAAAAAAACCCCTATTCCGGTAATTCCACGTAATATCCAGCGAATCTTATTTGTGACTGGATTGAGCTAAAGTGAAAATAGGGTTGTTTGTGGAGGAAATTATTTACAAATGTGGGACAGTCTTAAACTAACTTTTTAACATACAGTTTTTCTGTCTTTGTTTCCCTTGATTGTTATTGAGATACCCGCACCTTGCTTTTAAAGTGAGGGCACCACAATTTTTAAGATCCAATTTAATCCATAACTCAAGCATGGTTTTCAGTTATACAGACAAAAAGGTGTTGACATATTAGCTCAGATTCTGCTCACTTTTATGCGTTTTGCAGATGTTATTTTATTGGGAAAGAAGCTGTTTAATATATTTTCTGAATATGTATTTTAATTGCCTTTACTAAGCCTTTGGAACAAATACTGCAGTTTCTATCAATATTAACAACTTCAATAATAATATATTATCCAAACCAGAAGAAAGAACCATCTTTTGCAGTTCTTAATTTTCATATAATGCATCTAATTAAGAAGTTCTAGATTTAAAAATAATAAAATTCTTTATTCAAGTTCCTCAGTGAAGAATGAATACAATGTAGGAGTTCTTTTCCTGTCCCCAATTTTTAAGCAGTAGAGGGCAGTAGTATTAAGATGATTGTCAGTTATTTTCTCTGCGAAAGCTTGAAGAAATGAGGAGGAAATTTGAAGTGCGAGAAATGTGCTGCTCCGACATCAGCCTTGTAAACTGTCGTACCATGGGGACAGAGACACATTCACAGCGTGAGTCTTTCTGCATGCGTTGCTGACATAGGGTCTGTGTGTGCACGCGTGTGTGCTTGTGTGCAAGCGAGAGAAAGGAAGAGGATCTTAACTTCTGCGTCAGCTGCTGTAGGAGATTGAAAAAGCTTTTTCTTGTTTCAGCACATCTGCTTTGAATAATATGCACGGAGAAACAAACAGGATTGTTAGAAGAAAAACAACAAAATTAAAAAACCAATATAGTTCAGCTGGAACTTAAACTGCTCCTATGGTTTTGGAAAGAAAAAAAGATTATTTTTAGCTGATACTTCTTCAATAATAGGTTGTACTAAAGACTTGCAGGTCCGCTCTATTTTTAGGAGTAAAAATGAAGAGACTAGTTTTGAAACAAAATGTGCTTTATGCAAATTTCACGTAAAAGCACAATGTATTCATGGATAAAGTAAGATTGCTTAAAATAGGTGTAAGCATTTTAGTTAAGAGATTTTTCTTTTTTTTTGTTTTGTTGCTTGAAGGTAGTCCTTTGTGTACATACACTCTTTAATTTGGCATTCCATGAAAGAGGTGTTCTCCACTTTGACTCTTCGTCAAAGTAGATTATCAAAAACGCTCACTATGGTTTTTAGTTCTGAAAACTTAGTTTGCTAGAGAAAGTAGTATTTTAGCAAATTAAAATTGAGATATTTAATTTTAAAGCAGTTGAGTGTATTAAAACTCACAAATGTGTACGGATTAAAAAAAAAAGCTTGGGGAAAAAAACCCTCCTACTTAGGTGATCAGTAGCATAGAAAATATCTCTAGAGGAATTAATATTGTAAGAAAAACAGTAACATTTGTGGGTTTTAAGGATGGGTAGCTAAAAAAGTAGCTGTAATAAACTGTTAAGTGTAGTTTAACAACAATATTTAAAATGTGTTTGTAGAAGGTTTGCACCTTCTTTGTAATTGTAAAGCGGTATAAGATGCTGTCCAGTAGGATAGCAACTGATCTCCAGCGACCCTTGTTGTCATCATGCTGTATAAGATTCCTGAAACAAATCTGTGCAAATTGTTTACTCCAGGTTATTATATTTGATGGTACAACAACGGAATTCTTCTACTCCAATATGAAGAGATAGTACTTGGGGAAAATACAGTCTTTCAGTGGCAGTCAACAAAACGTAACAAAATGGGGGGGGGGGGGAACACAGAAGGGGAACTGCTACTTCAGAGCTGTTGATGGGAAGATACGTTCTCTCTAGTTACAGAATGCAAAACTAATTCTGATATTTAATTGAAGATGCTATATGTTTTTTACTACGTAACATAATTTATCCACTTTCAGAGAAAATGATGAATGATGTAGAAACTCGTTGAAAGTCAGCAGGCCTTGCTCTGTAAATGAGTTAACATTTTTGAAAAACACCTGTGCTGCAAATCTAGGGATTCTATATTGTTTCGTTAAGACTTAAATTCTAATGCAGTTATGGTGACAGGACCATTTCTTTCCATGTTTGTGCCACTGAGCTGGGGAATCCTTCTGCCTTTCAGCTGTCTTGGAGAGCCTGAAAGTGAATGCACTTTTATAACAATGACAGTATGTACTGTTTCTTTGCATCTAATTGTACTTCTGTCCCTGTTAAATATGTAAAATTTCGGAAATGAGTTATTGGATGTCCAAGTTCACTAATCAGTACAGAAGGCTGTAGCAGATACTGAAAGCCCCCATGACTGGAAAATAGCTTCAATTTTTATTCTTACGGTTTTAAACTTCAAAATGTGTGAAGTATTTTCGTTGTTTTCTTTAAAAAATGGAAAATGTGAATATTTTGCTAACACATTTTTTAATATTCAGTTACTTAACAAGTGATTAATAGTGGGGTTTGGGGTTTTTTTTTAGATTTAAGGTAAAGAAAAAAGGCAGGAATCTTTTATATTTTTTTAATTTTATTTTTGGTGAGAGTTTCACTGCATTAACCTGACCACATCCAACAATTTTCGTCCCTTTTTTATTGCTTAAAGATGTATTGTAACTCTTTTCTTAAACTAAGATTTGTTTAAAAAGGAGTGGGAGAGATGACCCTGGCAAATTTCTAGCAGTGTCCAAAACAGGGTACCTAGTTACTGTTATTTATACAAGTCTTCTCCTTCACCTTTTTGAGACTTAAGTTGTTTTTCTTTCTGTTCTGCTGTCTCCATCTCCTTACTCATTTATGGTGCATGCTGCTGGGAAGGCAGTAGAAAAATCTTTTGTACCAGAGAGTCAGCAGTATCAGATCCCTGCAGACATTATTGGGTCATAAGTTTCATTTACAAACTGGCTGCACTTAGTTTTCTTTCTGCACTATTTTGTGCCAGAAAATACTGCTTTATTTTACGGAGAAGCCCAGCTATGTCCATGTCTGATACATCACCAAGAACAGTATCCTGAACTGGGTCAAGAGGAAAAACTTCTTTCCCAGCAGCATGGCTCATTCTCAAATGTAGTAATTGTTACACCTGACTGCCATCAGTACTTCAAAATTTTCCACTCTAAGACATGTTTATTACTACGTTTTCCATTCCAAGATGTAGCAGGTATACATTGGCACTCCCTTGAAGTAGTTTAGTCCTCTTGAAATTCAATGTTATTTCATTCGTCACGATGGATAAATATTTCCCCATTTTCAGAGTGCTTAGCAGGGACTTCTAGAGCCTCTGCCTCTTTTCCGTATGTTATTTAAGTTTACACGAAACCGGTGGAAGAACAGACAAGGCAGAACGAGTCTTTGGCCTGATGTATACAGAAAATGTACAACTCTGCTTTTCAGAGAATTTTGTTTGGTTGTATCAAGTAGTAGTGGCACCAGTTCCCAGCCTTTTCAATACTTAACTAAAATTACCTATCGAAATGCCATGCTGCTAAAAAAAAAATAAATAGTAGCGTAGATGAATTTACTTTCTTTGTGATATCTCCAGCTATTGAAAAGAATCTTTCATTGGCTGGTTGCTGATCCTGAGTGCTGCGTTCACTTGTTTTCTTTTAGTCAACATTGAGTAGGGACTGTTTAAAAGAGTGTTTACAAAATTAGCAAATATTTTTGTGTATTTTCTTCTCTCAACTTTAAAGCAGCCTTTATATGATGATGATATAAAAGGCAACACCTCTGTGTCAGTGTGGGATGGCACAAGCAGTAACTGTTACATATTTGTGCCCTTAATGCACAAATGAACGGATCGGACATGTGGTGAAGTTTTCGTGTAAGTGTAATAGAGGGTGGAAAGAGTACTTTATGGAGCTTTTCAGATAAATGTGTCCAAATAGATTTGATGTGTGGGAAAGGAAGGAAACAAGGAAGAAAGAAACAGGCTTAACTAAGTTTATCAGGAGTGGAAGAAAGGAATTGCTACTTTGGAGATAAAGCAAATATTAAGTTGGTTTTGTGTATTTAAGGTTTGGTGCATAGCTATTTATATGTTGTAGTCTATCAAAGGTCATTAATTGTTGTTGTTAATCTGCAGTTCAGCACCTGGTTTAAAATGTGAGTTTAGGAAATAATGGGCACGCCTGCCCTCTGCTCTCTGTCTCCACTAAAGTTCACTAGCTCTTACTGGGTCCATAGTACTGGTCTGAGACTTAGAAAGCCATTTTTGTTTTACCATTTGGTAAGAGGGCAAGCATCTTCAGTCCATAGCGCTTCTTGAAAAATGCTCAACTTCCTTTTGAATTCCTCATCAGCCACTTCATGATTGTTGCTTGCTGGCATTTGCTCTGCTGCTTTATGTGAGGTCCTTGATCTTGTCTTGTGGGCAGCTGTAATTGTGATGCCTTTCATTTCATTGTGATAATACTTTGTCTCATCCAGGATCTTAGTATGGTACCTAAGATATAACATGTAAGAAAGTTTGCAGTTGCCTTTCAAGTCAACTTGTTTAAGAAGGTGTTCCCCATCTACTAATTATCATTAATTACCATACATCAACAGTGATACAGTGTTTTTTGTCTTGTGGTTTTTTGTCTTCTCTGGTTTGGGACCCAGCCTACCTTTATATGCTAAAAAAAAAAAAAGGAAAAAAGTCTTTGCTGAAGGCAAAGTAAACAAAGTCTCTCGCAGCAAAATCTCGTATTTATGGCATTTTTTTTTTGTCACTTCAGCTTTTGGCAAAGTGTAACAATAAAGAAATAGCTTCCCATTAATAACAGAGGATTCAAATTTGACCCTGCTTTCATGCTTCATTTCAGTGACGCAGGTAAAGATTTGTTTTGGGAGCAAATGATAAATTCCAGCAGATACTTGGCTGTAAGCACATAATATAATGTCTGTGTTTTAAACATAGAGTTTTTTCCTTTGCACTTCTCAAGATTTAGACATTATGTCACGCAACTATTTTTGTCTTCTGTTCAGAAGTCCCAGTACCCGATACAATATGTCTCTCAATGACCTGCAGAGCCTTGCACTGTTACCTTTCTCACATCACAAACTTGGTTGTTTTTCTCTGGCTTACTGATCAAAAGTAGTGAAATGTGCAGAGATGTGTTAAAATCAGCCATTAGTTTAATACTGTTACATACTAGGATATTTTTTCCCAAATTACTTGTTTCCATTTGTAAAAATGTTCTGACTGGTGGAAAGAATTAATAAAGGTGATTTGTTAATCTCTTACAGGTATTTTCTTTGATACAGTCTCTGAGCAAGAGTCCATAGAGTGATCTGTGGTGGTTGTAAAGCAAGGCTGTTTAATGAAGGTTTTGGAAAAGGATAATACTTTCTGTCATCTTTTTTTTATTTTTCTCCTAAGAGAGGTTGTTCCATTAAAATTCCATTGAAGCAGACAGGAGCATTTATAATGCTCCAAAGAATATGTTCTCTATTTTGGAGTATATTATGTTCTTTATTCACCCAAATCTTGTTTTAATATTGCTGTAAACTTAATAAGAAGAGATGAGATATGAAATGATAATCTTTTAAATATAAGGAAAAATAATTTTCTCTACCTTCATAGAAGGCATAGGTCTAAGCTGTCTCTTATTAGAGATTTTGGTAATAAAAATCTCTGCTTGTAGAATAGCAGTCATCACAAAGCTATCTTGCTGTGCTAATCTAGAGAAATCATTTCTTTTTTGTTTTGTTTATTTTTTTTTACTGCTCTTCATTTATGATTTTTCTCATCATGTGATATGAACCCTGTCTTTATGCTGCAGATTTGCCCTTATCCCATCACTGTTCCACTTTGTATGCTCTAATAGTTCCATGTTCAGTTATTTTAAATATTAGGGATACCTCTGGCATCATATGTGTGTTCAGAAATCACTGTCCCACACTCCAAATTCCAACCCAAGAAGGATTTTGGGAACGGTTGGTACAATTGGACTGTCAGTGCCTATGATGGGTTGATACTGGATACATTATAATGCTAATATTCTTGGCTGGATACCAACTACTTGCTTGCTGCTGGCAGACCCTGATGATTGCTTAGCTGTTCAACATGGAGAGATCTCATTTCATCCTAATGAAAAACAAAATAAGTGTGTGCATGTGTATGTGTTGTCAGGTTACTAAATGGTAAGTATAGAGTTCAGGCCATTAACATAATTAATCTTTCCACTATGTTAAGCGCAACGGTAAATCTTGATGACTTAAATCTGTTTCCAGATTTCCATATTGTCTGCCTAGGGTAAATGATCAGTGGGATTTTTGTGGTATTTCACAAACGGTGGTCATGACTTCAGAAATCTTTTGTGACTGATTTAAGAACGTGGACATGGGAAACGGCTCTCCTTTTTTGTCTCCTCTCTGTTAAAACTATTGCTTTTTGCCAAGTTTGGTCATAAAAGTTATCCCTTTTATAAATTAAACCACAGTGGCTCAATTGCAAATGAAGAATGAGCTTATCTTTTTAGAAGAAAACCTGTGATTTACACAAAGTTTTCAGGGTTTTAATAAGGTAATGTTAAACATAGTGAAATTTTACCAGTTCACAGAATCGCAGAATGGTCGGGGTTGGAAGGGATCTTCGGGGATCAATCTAGTCCAACCCCCTGCCAGAGCAGGGTCACCTACAGCAGTTGCACAGGGACGCATCCAGGTGGGTTTTGAATGTCTCCAGAGACGGAGACTCCACAACCTCTCTGGGCAGCCTGTGCCACTGCTCTGCCACCTTCAAAGTAAAGAGATGGAATTTCCCGTGTTCCAGTTTGTGCCTGTTGCCCCTTGTACTGTCACTGGGCACCCCTGAAAAGTCTGGCCCCATCGTCTTGACACCCACCCTTTAGATATTGATAAGCATTGATGAGATCCCCTCTCAGTCTTCCCTTCTCCAGGCTAAACAGACCCAGGTCTCTCAGCCTTTCCTCATAAGCGAGGTGCTCCAGTCCCTTCATCATCTTTGTAGCCCTCCGCTGGACTCTCTCCAGTAGTTCCCTGTCTTTCTTGAACTGGGGAGCCTGGAACTGGACACAGTACTCCAGGTGATCGACTTTTATGTTTGTTGTCTATGTATTTAATCCTTTCCATAGTTCAAATGTATTTTTAGTCCAATTTTCCAGATTCCTTAAAATATTTTAAACTAGCTGAGCAAATATCTAATAAATTGAAGAAGGATGATCAAAGAGCATAATTTTGTGATTTGTATGCTGACTTGGAACAAACAGTATAGGATGCCATATAGTTCAGTGTATTTTTTAGTACTTAATATGTGTTTCTATTTCAAGCACATACATTAAAAAAACTACAAGATGACCACCTTATTGCTTATTTTAGACACTGAAATCCCACATCAACAGCACAGTTTTCAGTTCTGATCTCAGTTGCTATTTTAATTAGCTGAGATACGTTCACTTTATTCAAAGTATGTCTCTGTACTACTGTGAGTAACATTTGGAAAGTATGTCTGGAAAATCATCCACTGTAGCTTGCCTTAGCCACAACAAATTTTGTGAACAAAATTCTTCTTTGTGGAATAAGTACTTTAAATTATAAACTTGCTTCGTTTTATTTGATCCAGTCTACTGGGATTAATTGTTGTATACTGGCTCCATCAATTATTCAGCTCAAGCTATCAGTTCCTGACTGGTCTGGAAGCGAAAAACAGTACTGCTTTACACGCAGATATTCTTTTTCTTTGATAGTAACTCTGGGCTCCAACCAGGGTTGAGCTATGAATGAATCTGTTTTATAAATTGCTTCTTTTTTTTTTTTACAACTATTTTTATTCCTGAAATATGTCATTCCATGCTTTTGGAATGTTGCTAAATATTTGTGTTAAACAGCAGAAGTGTTACAGAGTTCACCAGGAGGAAGTGTTAGAATTAAGTTATTTATCATGTTAGTGTGATTTTTCTAGTTAACTGTTTTGTTATAGGTGGCTTGTAATGACACTGAAAATGAGGTATCTCAGTCCCACAGGAGTGACATAGAAGTAGTGCCGTCTTCAAATCCAGCCCATCTTACACTTAGTTTGGCTATGGGTTCCAAGACTCGCTCCGTTTTGTTTCTGAGTTGGTACTACATACAGTGTTGACTCCAAAACTAAGTCAGTTCATGGGTTTCACTGGTAAAGATGCTGAGGGTTGCAGAAATTTCTGTAATGCATCAAATTCAGTCAGAGGCAAAATGTCAGTGGTGCCAGTAAGTGAGGAGATACAACAGCTAGCAATGGAAAAATACCGATCAGCACTTCTAAATTCCAGATCTGTGTTGTGAGATTTTTGGATTTTGAGTTTTTCTTTGAGCAGAAGGCAGATATTGCAGCATTTCTCATCAATAACAGTAGGAAGAAAATAGTGTGCAGTTCAAGGATAGGATATCTGCTATGCTGTAAGTTTGAACAAAAAAGATGTCCGTGTAGAGAGGAGAAAGCTGCAAGAAAGACCGAACCAGAGACCGTGCTCTGAGAAATGAATGAGAGATTGTTTCAACAGCAGCATAGTGACTTTTGTTGTTGCCTTTGGTGGGATCATGTTTTCCTTCAAGATAAGTTATAATAGGTCAATCCACAAAAAGACTTTGTCAGATGGTAGAAACGGGTTGTAAGCGTAAAGAAAAGCGAATGTTTCCCAGTGTTGCATACAGAGGTATGCCAGAAGTCAATAGCGAAGAAGAAATGTTTGCCTATTGATATTCACTCTGTCTAGTACGGCCATGTGGTAACGGGTTGCATTTTGGTGTGAACTCAGATTGTAAGTTCTCTTAAAGGAATGACTATTCTGTCTGTGTATCTGTGCACCACCAGAGAACAGGACGTTAATCTTTAAAGGCATATGGTAAATACCAAATGACTTGACTTCTTGGTGTGTATTTTTCATTGTCGATGGTGGTATGTCAGATGGATGCTATCTGAAACCTGAAGAAAGGAGTGATCAGTGAATCATCTGTTCTGAATTAAACAAAATATGACTTAGACTTGCATAATGGGAATGGAACTGTCAAAACCATTTGTTATTGGCCTAATTCTTTTCCAAGTGATGCTAACAATTTTACCATTATTTGGAGTCCATTTAGTTTGACACTGAATTTGTAACAACAAAAAAATTGCTCATGAGTTTCATGAGTGTATTGCGTGACCATTTATGTAAGTATATACTTAAAAGGCCCAAACACAAGGAACAGATGCTCCTTCTTCCAGGGAGATTTTCCAAATTAAGATGATTCTCATTTGAGTCCATGTACGTTATCTGGAGTAGATAAGTAGTAGTTGAGGAAATCCAGGATTCTGAATGATTGACTGAGAAATGGGTAGATAAAAGTGTTCAGGGGGCACTTTCTTCTATTCTTTCAGAAAACATCATTATATACGAGCATTTCTTAGGTATATCAGTTGCAAATGTCTTTATTAGAAATGCTTCTTTCCTTTGGGAAAATTTAATTTAAATCTTTGGTTTGAAGAATGCAAGTCTTGGCTTACCAATATCTGTGACTTTCTAGAGTTCCTTTATTGAAGATGCACAGATGCTTTAGTTTTCCATACATTGAATAGTGTATTTTTCATTGTTATGGGAGGAAAGCGGAATATATTTGGAGACTGCTGTCAAACTTGATTATTGGGGTTTTTTTTGTTAAACCTGTCACTGACCTTTAAAAGAGCAGAATTTTGTCTCACTGATGATAGTGTAGATCGAGACTGACTTGGTTAATGAAAAAGGAATGACACCCTTACAAAGTCAGAACATCTGAATTTGGAGTTGGGTCGTCTTTTTCTGTGAACATGTCTCTTTTTTTATAGTAACACAAGACATTTAATGGCTTGCAACAGTGCTAGAAGCCACAGTTAAATATCACTAAATTGTAATTTTCCTTTTCACAGTACAGTAATTCAGTATCACTTGTTTTTCTGGAAAGCTCTGATGAAAACTTGCAGCAAAGCGAACAGAGTCAGAGGAATAAAAGAATTCCTAGAATGTTGCAAAATAGCTGACCAAATGGACAGTATTAGTGCTCTTGATCTCGTTGCCAGCAGGAGCAGCGCTAGTGCATTAATATCAGTCTCTCGTTTCCTGTAGCTCTTTTCCATGTGCAATCGCGCTATAGCGAACCGTTAGCGAAGTCACTGCTTTGTTAGCTTTGGTCAAGGCTGATGTCTTCTGTGGTGTGTTGGAAGCCAGCATCTTCTCGAGTGAAGTACCGACATTCCATGTTTTTAACAGAGTTTTAATCTTATTTCCTGTCCCATTGCATCGGACTAAGCCAGATTGTTTCATAAGTATTTATTGTTCGTTTTATAATTTTTCTCCTGCCTGAAATACTAAGCTTTTCCTTTCAGCCTTTATCTAAAAAGCTCTATAAATTGTAAAATTGTAACAGTGCAATCCTACTTCTCAGACTTTGTCAATATTGAGTGAGAGATATTTTGACCTTCCTCATTGTTTCTCTCCTTAAGTAATTGAAATTTCCAGGCAAATCTGTAGTTTTTCCTCCTCAGGATTTCCTGTAATGAAAAACTGACGTCCTTTTAACTGTGGACTAGTGCATACTTGTAAAAAAGTGCATAAAGAAAATCAATGTTGTTTAAATTATCCCCTGAAAATGAATAGTATCTCTTTAAATCTGTTTTGCTTAGACCAGGAAAACACAACTGACAAGTTGGTGGTTTTCCCCAGCTCCAATACTGTAATGGCACATGGCATCCAGCAGCTCTTATTCCGAGCATTTGCAAACACTAATGATCAAGAGAAGAACTTAAAAGTCACAGACTTCAGCCATTGCGGTTAATTGGTTTGTTTTTTATTAGTCAGACCTTGATGTCAGTACAAGAACTGACATTTATTTTGAATTTTTTCTAAATTCATACAAATGCCATATTAATTCCAAATGTTGAATTTGTTGAGAATTGCGTTTTCCATTTCAAGTAAAACATTTTATTAAAATGATAAATTGATTTGTCATCTGTTTGCGTTTTTACTGTAATTATTATTAAGGCAGAAATTGGTGCAAAATGTTCGAATGAAATAAAAATCCTTGCTTTTTTCAACCCAACTGAATGCAAAAATCAAAAGCTAAAAATCCCCAGACTTCCTCTTTCCTGATTTGGAAAGTTCTTTCTGTATTTGCTTCAGTGAGAAAAACTGCAATATAATAAGCAATAAAAGGGAAATACGGGAGTTAAAAACACACAGGAAAAAGCATTTAATTTTGCGGTATTCAAACCAAAATATGTTGAAATGAAATGTTTTTGTGAGGGGGAAAATAAAAACCAAAATTGTCTTCAGTATTTAAAAATAAAAAACCATCCAGTCTGCTTTTGGATCATCTCTTTAAAGCGTATGAACTTGTGCAGCAATAATAACGAACGATAGCTGCCTCCTGTGAGGCTATGATGTATTTCGTTTTATGGTCCATTAAGTTTTATGGTTCATATGACACTATCTGCTTTGTTGTTGATAGCATCTTACTGGAAGGAATGATTTGTGCCGGGCTCTATAAGCAGCAAGAGCTCGTGTTTAAAAAGAGTTGTCTCTGTTAAATTTTGCTAACCTATGTGGTCCTGCGTATGCAGGTTTTCTCAAGCATGCAGCCTACATAGCTCTGCTGTAGGGGCTGGGGAAGTTGAATTAAAAACACCCAGAAAATAGCAGCAGTGACTTCTCAGTTTGACCATGCTCAGCGCGATGCTGTGGCATGGAGTTTGTGATGCATTCTTAGAGAAAATGACTTTAAAATTACATTTTTTTCCTTCGTATTTGTAATTGTTCTGGACAGTGCAAAGATTTAAGTGGTTAGCTACGAGCAGAATTGTTTTGAGAATAGCTACTTGAAAAAGGAAAAAATTTGGAGGAGCGGTTCCCATATGTCCCTCTCTGTGAAGCCTGTGACTGAAATACTCTTGGGGAATGATGCTATCATAGCCAGCGCAGTAGTTACAAAATACAAACAAAATTATTCTCTCTGACCAATAGATGCTGAGAGGAATTAAAAGAACAGTTTAAAGGCATAATTTGGTAGCTGCGTGCTTTCTCAGAAAAACTGTATATGCGGCGAAGGAAATCTACTGTTGAACAAAAATATTTTGTTTCAGTGAACAGAGTTTTTACAATCTAATAATAAAAAAGACCTATAGGGCAAGGATAACAGCAGAGTGGTGTTCTGGAGCATCCCGAAACATCCGCATTCCTCAGCAACACAGATGATTCTGACTGGGATATTTTTGCAAACACATAAACTATGCTTCCTAAGCGTTGTTGTGAAACCCTCACCTGAAGCATGAATGCAGCATAGTTGAGACTAGTCCTTATTACTGATCAAAGAAAACTCTGCTCCCTCCATTAGGAAATATATAGGAAATACGTAGCACTTGAAAATAAATACATATATGGGTATAAGAGAATTTGGTTCTATGAGTTCCACCTATGTTGTCTGGCTAGCAAAGAAGTTTGTTGTCACGTAGAAGTTTGCACCACTGATGGTTTTGTTTTGATGTTAAATCATCATGGCAGGGGAGTTGAAACTAGATGATCTTTAAGGTCCCTTCCAACGTAAACCATTCTATGATTCTGTGATTCTAAACACGGCCAGCACTTCAGTTACTGAGACTTTTCACTGTGAATTGTTTCCTTCATTGTTGTATATGTTGGTGAACACTAGGTAACTTTTCTTCTAAAAATCTTTGTTCTAAATTGTGGAAGAGGTGTAATGTGTCTTTTAAGATATAATGTTCCTTTGTAGCCTCAAAAATAGGAGAGTTGAACGGAGAACCCAATGAAATGGAGGAGCCAGATGGCTTTTAAAATGAGGTTGGATGAGATGTATCCCCTTAAAAAAGCACAGGCCTTATTTTTATATTTTGGAAGCAGTGTTTATAGGTAGCAGGGAACCTTTGTTTTTGAAAATATGGGCATAACAGAAGACAGCCTTTAACTTGCACAGTTTTTGCACAGATTCCTCTGGTACTAGAATATTGTATTATATGTGGGCTGTGAGCTGTAAATTTCAAGTTGCTTTAGAATTATTTTGATTCTGGATTTTTTTCCTGTGGAAAAACAGGCATGGATTGTCTAGTTTTAGGATTACATAGCACTAGCTTAAGAATTAGCTTAAATGAAAAACTTCATTTTTATACTGTTCTTTTGAAGCCTTTTTGAGCTGTTCTTTTTAGGTAAAAAAGTACACTTTCTCTGCTCTGCTACATTTTATTTACAATAGTCATCCATATGTCTAATCAGGGGCTTGTTTCTCCCCCAGGATAGTATTTGGCATCTTTTTTCTTTAGTTGCTCCAGGAAAAGTTTAGCCCCTTAAGAATCTTCTTACTTTGGCTTTGCTTTGGTTTCCCCTGGTCTCTGTTCTCATAGCCCCATCAAAGGCTGCCTTCCTGGCTCGTGGCTGTCCTGACATTCCTTCTTGGTTTGTGCTTTTTGCTGAAACTTCATGAATATAGTAAGCCTAGTGCCTTTGAAGTATGCTCATGCCACTTTTGTATAACTGGTTTCAAAGACCTAACAGCCTTTCTCAAATTCAGAGTGATTTGGGCAACTCGGTCCCTTGGGTTCTGGAGCAGCTGCCAGGTAAAACTTCAGCAGCTTGATCACTGTCAGGCTTCCAGCTCTTTTATCCCAGTGCGGGCAGGAGCACAAAGGTTCTGGCACAACACCATAAATGTGATCTCAAATTATGACTTCATGTAAAAATCCCAACATTTGAGTGTGAGTGGCAATTGAGATCAGAAAATACAAGGGAGTGCCACTATTTCCCTCCCCCCTCCTTGTTTTCTGCACGGTGGTTTGGTATTCCTGGATCAGTGTCATTTCGGTTGGGTTGCTTGAGACTGCTTTCTTCATCAATATCATATTTTTCATTATAAATCAGTCCTATCAATGTTATGTTACATACTCAATCCTTCCTCCAAAGCCTTTCTTTGTAGCAATGTGAGAGCTCTAAAAATACTTATTTCAGGAAAAAACTTAATTGCGCCAGCTCGTCATGCTCTCACCAGCAAGGTGCAGTGTTAGGGACAGCTCCTTTAAACGCTGAGTTTTTGAGACAAAATACATGCAGAGGGTTGTGAAGGTTATGTTGTTACTTTGCATAACCAACTCCGAACAGGGCATATAATTTAAAAAAAAAAAAACCCCAACACAAATGCGCACATGCAGTCTCTCAAAAATCTCATGTGATCGCTGAATTCCGTGTGGTACGAGGCATAAGAAGAAAATAGAAGATACCCTCAGTGGGAGAACGGAGGATGTAAAACATGCATCGGAGCTGAAATTTGCTAGCTGTATGGGAAAGTTTTAAACAGGAATGGACTAAGCACAACAAAAAAGAATATGGTTGGACAGTAATAGCTGGTTTTGACACACTTGAGACACTTAATTTTCTTTTAACTCAGAAAGAGAATGGTAACTGTAAAATTGAATCAAGGAAATCGGAACAGTGCTGCATTCCAGTAAGATTTGCAGTACAGGGGAGAGATGCATTTTTACCTTCTAAGAGAGAAGGTGCTTAAAGTGGTTGAAATCCTAGAAAACCCTGTGACTTATCAAAGTTTCAAGAACCATTTTTTCAATTTTGAAAGGTTTTTTATTGTTTCTGTGATAAGAGATCAGATTGTGATAGCAATGTGATGGAAGAGCCTCAGAAGCAAAATGCTTTTTAAAGCAGTAGAATTTGTCCATCAAAACAAGCCACTCAGTTTGTGGTAGAAACTATGGATACAGCTCTGCATGAGGAAGAATACAAAATAGTACAGGAGAAGAGACTTGCAACCACAAACCATGTGGATCATAGAGCTGGAGTCCAGCAGAAGTATGCATGTGAAATATTTTATTGTGTTCAATCCAGCAGCTCTGCCTCCTCATGAGGACAGGAGGGCCATAACAAGAGCCCATAAAAAGCATAAAAATATTTTAATTTGTATTTTAATCTTTTTGAAAGAGGCAGTTTTCACAGATTATCATTTGAGTTCAGTTCAACACCAGAGATGCTCTGTTGAAAATTACAGCATGGCTTTGATAGCACAGAGCGGTGATGGCCAATGGACAGCCCAGGGGGACAATTTGGCCTGCCAGAACTATTTATTGACTGGATGTATGGTCATTGCAGCAGTCTCGGCTGTGTTCATATGCTAGAAAAATCTCTTTTGAGTCTCAGCAGCACTGTCGCTATATTTGGATATGTGCTCAGCTGGGACGAAAGGCAATAAATAATGTGCTGGAGTTAGTCTTGACTTATGGTCAGCAGAACTTGTGTACTGGAAGGGGCCCCGTGGAGAAGGCAGAAGGTGGTGTATGGCCTGAAGCTAAGATGTTCAGGTTGTGGGTCAGTTTGTGCACTGGAACGGGACTGGGAACAGTAGAGGAGAGGGCAAGAGAGGTAGGGTGAGCCTGGGGGCAGAAGGAAGAGTGAGGGCAGGGAAGAGAAATGAAGGAGCGCTGCTCCTCTGTGGCTTCTCAGCATGTGGCTTGGGTTGGGTCGGACAGATCCAGCGCTAGTAAAGGTGGGAGGGGAGGAGCTGCATTTGGGTGTCGGGAGTAGTGGATTTCAGAAGAGGCAGTATAGTTGAGTTTAAAGTTTAAAAAAGAGGCAAGAAAAAAACCCTCAATATAGACTGTCAAATCCATGTAATGTCAGTAACATCTGGAGAAACACAAGAGAGTGTGCTGAAAGGTCACGTTAAAGGTGTAGCGATCACTACTGTGCTGTCCTGGATAGACTAGGAAGAGCTGCAGAAGAGATTGCTGTGTGAGAAATAGTCTGAATGAGCAGCCTAAGAATGCTGATGGGTAAAGACAGCTTATGGACTTATTTGTAAATCCACAAATTCTGCACCCCGCCCCTGCAACCCCAAAACAACCAAAACACAGGGAGCCCTAGGACTGCAACAGTACCGAAATGACTTAAGCTTTCTGACTTTGTACACTTCTTTTACTTCTGTGTAATCAGAACTGAAGGTCAAGAACTGGTATGTGTAGTTGCTAAAAAAAAATAATTATGCACCGGTACAGTCAAGAAGAGGAGGAGGTTTTGGCTTCAATACAGCTATGTGAAAAGTTTTCGTGATTTGTCTTTGAGAGGCCAGCTGACCATCAGCCACTAACTGGTATTGCCAAGTAGAGCAAATGGGTGATATCCCACTAGAATATAAAGATTGCTCTTTTGACTGCAGATATACAATTAGCCAACGAAATACAAAACTATTAGACATTCGATGTTTGCAGACATTGTTTCTAGGGCTTTTGCCAAAAGCACAGTGGAACAAAGACCAGAGTTAAATTTAGTACATGTCAACCTGATCAAAACCAACTATACACAAACACAGCCTGTCCAGATTCAGACACAATGTGGCCTGGAGTTGCCAGAGCTACCACAGAGTATGGGATCTTGCAGAAAATACTTAAAGCGATTACAGCAGGAGGCTTGACAGTGTCAGTGTGCGAATTCAATAAGCCTTGTAAGGACTAGAGGAGGTTTTATTTAAGGTAGCAAACTAGGGTTTTCATTGTTTTGTTCAAAACAAGTGTTTAAAAAGATACCCTATGACTGTTCAGTCTTTCTTAGTTGTTTTAGTCCAAAAGTTTATGGTAGCCTCAGATCCATTAAAACCCTTGCAAACCAATCTGTATTGGATACTGTTAAATTGCAGAATAGCAGCAACGAAGCACTGAGAATCACCTTGTGACACTTTGTCCAACAGAAGAATGAAAATGAGAATGCCTACACTGCATAGAAAGTGATGTCTGAAAGACTTGGACTGAAAACCTCATGACACCAACGTATTAATACTGTTTCTGGTTTTGTCTTCAAAAATGACACCGTGTGGGTCTGAAATGGGAAAGAAGGGTTACAAGGAGCAGGGATGTCTTATGAGCTTGTCCTGTGGTTGTGCGAGAGAGCCTACCCAGCCATTCACAATATACAGTAACAGAAGATAGATGCACAAATTCCAGGAGGAAAGAAGGTGATTTTGCCAGAAAACATTTCAAACAGGCAGGGGCTACAGGATGGGACCGTGAATGCCAAGGCAAGGAACCAGCGAGCAAGCCCCATTACCTTAGCAGTACCAGTACTTCGAGAGAGCCCAGAAGGTTCAAGCACTGGCACAGAGAGTATTTTTCTAACTGAACAATAAATAACTTAACCACAAGGTTGACTGTAAATATTTCATGTTAAGTTAATGTTGGTCTTTAAATCTTTTAATGTGTTTTGAAGTTCTGACTTGGAAGGGGGATGTGATGTTAGGGGTTGGGACTTTTAACAGCTGAGCTTCCCTGGCCTGGAGTCTGGGCAAGGCGTTGTGAAACCCTTTCTGCCTGTATGCAGCCAGTTGGAAGGAAAGGCACAGCGAAGCCATGCTCCAGCAAGTGTTTCAGCACTGAGTGCGCACAAAACCACCACATGAGGCCAAATCATTCCAGGTCCTTAAATTTTCCTCTTGAGCTGATCTTTTAATTTTGGAGAACTAAATTCTTCCAGCTGTGCAGAACAACCTGTGTTATCTTGACACCTTTCCCTTTGAGTGCTTCCTGTCTGTATCTCATCAGCAGGAGAGAATGATGGTTGCTGAGTCCTTGCAGCTTTCATTTTTTCCTTCTGAAGAGATAGAGCTGTTGATAAACGTTTCCACTTGTTTTATGTCAATTAATACTATGAGATTGTTCTTAGAGTAGCTTCAGACAGCCTTTATCTTTTACATCTTTATGGTAGTGTTTGTGTATCAATGTTTACAGGGAATTGTCTTCACAACGGTCTGTGTATTATCTCTAAAGCAGATTTTATTCATTAAGCCTCTTTCAACCACAGAACTGATCAGAATATGAAGTATTTCACAACAGAGTAAACAAAGGCAAGCTTGCGGTCGCAAGTATCCGACATGTTCTCCCAGAGAGGCTGGGAAGCATTGGTTTCACGTTCTTGTCATTGCTGTGGCTTTTAATTCCCATTGCTTGCAGGCCCATTGGAGCAGGCAGGGTGAGGATGGAAGATACCATAAATTTCTCAGCATTTAAACTTGGGGAGTGTGAATCATTTCTTTCTTGGAATAACTTTAGTAGAAAACTAGAATCCAACCTGATGAGAAAAACGTGCAAAACCTTTTCTTCCCTTTTTTCCTGTTTAAATGTTTTTTTCCAGACTATTTTTATCATGAATGCATGAGCGCTTTGAGAAACCTAAGAAACTTTAGAGTTGTAAGGCTTACAGAATTAGAGCACTGTAAAGAAGTATTTTGTTAGAAGGGTTTTTTTAAGGAGCAGTAGATTTCCAGCCAATTAGAAAAGAAAGTTATTTGTGTCTGGGATAGTTTGCTTTAGATTTTAAACAATTTCTGCAGCTTATGGAAGGTTAGAAATAGGTTGGAGGTAACATCATTTCTAGTATATTTTACAGCAACATCAGAGAGCTTATATCTCAGAGGCAATGCCAAAAGTATAGCAATGTGCTCAGTAATTCCCTGGTTTTACAAGCAGCGGTGGATTATATTCACTTGAATCTTGCTCAGTTACTATGTCATTCTTTGGATGTTTTATCTTGATGATTTCAAAATACTGAACAAGCGAAAAACAGAACCAGAAGATCAATTTAGTGACTCCTATTCCTAAAAGAACTATTGACATACTTTGTTGGTTTAGGACTTGAATTTATGGTTCTTGGGGTTGTAGTCCATTCCTTAATGTCATCTAATCTATTGAGTGCTGGACAGAAAGCCAAAACTACTACTACTCAAATCCCGTGCCTGCCATTGCTAAGTGTAACTTTAGAAAAAGTGCCTTCACTATCGGTATGAAGGAGTACAGCCGTTAACAGAGTTTACAAAAAATGTGAGGCTGTTACTGGATTGCAAAGCTTCTTAATATGTAGTACTTTATTGTCATAAGAATTGAGCCAGTCTGAAAAGTTTACGTACAAAACGTGAAATTGTACAACGCGCAGTCTGTCCCAGCACAGAGCGAGGGTTCACATTAACCTGCATTCTTTGCATAGTTGGAAATCGGAAGTTTCCCTTCTTGTTTCCCCTCCGTCATGTATGAAGAGGACATAACAAAGAGGTACCTTGAATCTGGCTTAATGATTCTGAAATTGTAGTCTTATAAATGATTACGGTATTCTTAATAGAACATGAATTCATTTTTGCCAGGTGGCATTCATTCTAACAAGTTGAAGAAATTGGGGGCAAAGTGGTTCATGTCTAAAAACTTGAAATTATAATGTTTCTAACTCAGTGTAAATGACCCTGCTGCTGCTCTACCCCAAATCTCTGGGCTTCCTTGGTACTTCTAACTTTGGTGGATTGACAGTTAATAATCAGGAAATTGTTCATTTGAATGCCATTTCTTTTGGAGTCTGTTTTTTATCATCTCTCTAATTGTCCAGCACCACTTTTTAACTCTGCAGGATTATCCAGTGGTTTTGGTGCAGTAGTGAAAAGGTAGCTCAAAATTATCCAATGCCAGCTTAGTCCGCACCAAGGAAGCACAACTGCGATTATGGTCACTCGTGCTGTTATTGTGGGCGTTACCAGTGGTATGTAGCTCTCATGTTTACTGTAATTTATTTGGCATCTCAAGTTGCCCAGTACAGAAACCACTGTTACAATGCAACTTGGCAGAAGCAAACCTTAAATGTGTCTTCCCTGCACCGTTCCATTTTTGGGGCACCTTGAGCTGAGTAGAAAAAGTTGGAAAATGTTTTGTGTAGGAATTAATGAAGCCCGAAGATAATGGAGCAAAAATTCTGTTTGATTTATAGATTTACAAGGAGTTTCCACATGATCTTTTACTCCTCAGTGACAGACACTTGAGACAAAATCTCATCTTCGCTGATGAGACTTGGATAAATGTCAGTTGGAAAACTTTTTTATTTATCCATTGAGGAAGTAGCTTTTAAAAAGTTTTGTGAAGGAATTTATTTTTAGATAAGTATTTTCTTTAAAGTAAATTAATATGTTTACAAGGGCAAAGCTCTAGTTGTAATAACATCTTTGACTTCTGTAGGTGCTCTGCTTCTTATTTAAGCTCCTTTAAGATCTTTAGCAATTAAGGTATACTGATAAAGCTATGTGTTCTTATCTTGTGCCTTCTCTTAGCTTAGAGGAAATAATTTGTGCATTATATTGGGGATAAGAGCTAGAAAGTGTGAAATCTGATCCCAGTTCTGCCACTTGGTGACCTATAGGAAATTGGTTCACCACATCATTTCAGTCTTCTTGTCTGTGTGATAGGTAAATGCTAGTCTCGTCTGTCTTCTAAGGTGTTCTGCAGCTCTTTAAGTATTTAAAAACAATACCAAACCTCTTACTAAGCTCCTCTATGTATAATTTTTATTGAAGTAAAATAAAAATTAGGTAATCTGGAGCTTACAATAACTGTGAATTTCAGATTAACTGTGAATTTCAGATTAACTGTGAAATCTTTCTGCTTGAAATCAGTGTATCCCACTTGCTTGGAAAGATTTTCTATTCCATTATTCATTACAGGGGCCTTAAAATTATACTCCAGTGACAAAGCCTCTATTTATTTTTAGACAATTGGCATCCAATTCTGGCTGACCTAGAATGTTTCTTTGATGACAATGTCTGTGATCCAGCTGGGTTTGCTGAATGGTTGAATAAACAAAGACAGATAGTAAAATGTGGGAAAGAAAAGGCTATTTTTATTATATTAGGGAATCTGCCCAGCCAACTCCAGGCCTGATTCTAAATGTCATATCTGTAACAGTACACTTCAGTTAAGTGCCCTTGTGGTCTCCATAATATCTCTGGAATTTTATCATTATTGGATTTCAGGGTTATGAGAAGGCTAAGATCAAAAAATTTAGAATGAAGGTGATTCACAAAAAAAGGCAATGACTTTTTTTTATCCGGCCTCTTCCTTCCTGAAGTATGTAGGTTAAATACATGGAAGTAAGAGGATAAATCAAAGCTTGTTGTTTTCTCCCTTACCATTTTTTCATTGTTGTTTCGTTTGCTGGCCATTTATGGTTTATTGCAACAGCTTTGAAGTTGACTTAATTTTTGAATGATAATGCTGCCTGTAGGCAAAGAACTCCAGGTAGCAGAATAAACAGAAGTCTCTTGTTTTGACTAAAATCAAGAGGGCATTATATAGCATCATGATCTGGATTTCTCTCTCTTCTTCAAAAGAAGAGCCTACAGGTGTCAGAGAGCAAAATTTGGCCGTGATTCAGATTTCACTGTAAACTTGGGGAAGTTGATCTGTTATGTGAGACTTAAGACCAAGTGGCAAATAACTTTCTTGAATGTGTTTAAATTTAGTTTCTCCATTACAAATAGTAGATAATAATGAAAAGAACATCCTGATATTCCAGTTCTGACATCTCAATTGTCAGTTATAGCCAGCAACTTCAAATTCTCACTAGAGCTGCCAGCACAGAAGGAGACCCACCAAGCCCCGTAGTACTACGGGATGTAGTAGCAGTTTGGGCCAATAAAAACCATTACTTCCACTGTAAAAAGCAATGGCATAGCTCAAGAGTGCCAGCATGAATATTGTCAAAATATTTTAACAGGAAAAATAATTGGTTACACAATTTTTTTTTAGTGGTCATTTCATGTCTGAACAAGAAGCCATTTTTAGTATGTGTAAAATAACCAGATGTGCTCTAGCTTTTAACTACAGCTGCTGTGCGATCAGTAGAGGGGTTATTTCTACCACATGAAACAATTAGAGTACCCGAGAAATGCTCTGCAGGAGCATTCTACAATCATAATCATCATGTTTGTCTTGGATTAGGAGCTTTAAAGGATTTATTTAGAAGCCTTTCTGTTTATCTGTTTCCAGAATGTAAAAAAATAGTCTTTCACATATAATACGCTAAGCTTGATGGCTTCCATGTAATTTTCCATGGTTCATACTTTCTGCAGTAATAAATAAAATGTAATAAGAATAAATTATAAATATTTATAAGACTATTTTTGTCTTTTATTAGGCTCTTATGATTTAGAATTTAATATCCCAGCCAAAGCTTCAGTCGGAGCTCTCTAACATCAAAATGACTGCTCAGAATTTTACAGTTGAAGACCGATCTAGTTGTCTGCAAAAAACCCTCACCTGTATCAGTGCCAAGGAAAGCATCCGGTGAGATAGACCAAACAAAGGCAGCAAACCTTAGACATCCCTATTGGGGTTACGAAGTTCATATGACCCAAGCATATTCTAGCTCCTGTCCTTGTGCCCCTGTATCTCAATTAGTCACTCTTGCGGACTCGATTGCATGCCAGGTGTACCAGATATGTTTTATTGAAAAATATTAAAAGGGGAAAAAAAACCCAAGGCACAAATTCTTAAGGTTTTGTAAATGAGTAACTTTCTATGCTTAAATTCGTATCACAAATAATTCTAGATGATTTAATTTAACAAATATTTTCTGAATGTTTTTCTTGTTAAATTTGGACTTAATTTATGTGCAAAAGAATGTGGTTGATGGTGCTAGAAAAGAAATAAACACAGTCGTCTTTTAGTTTATGAAAAATATTTAGTGCCTCTTATTTTTTGCCCAGACTTGAAACTGAAATATTTCCTTAATTTGGCTTGTGCTGATGCACAACAGTTTTGTTTTTCATTTCCCTTGTAAAACATGTTGTTCTCAATTTTGTGAAAATCCATCCGTATGTATGTTCCACTGTGGTTGTTCATATACCTCATACGCCCAAACTGGGAGCTGTATTTTATCAGTTCTGTCATTTAAGAATTTTTAAGATGAGAGCTTACAGGGCAATGTCTGCTTCTTTTCACCCCTCAGATGAAGATATAGCATACTTATACATAGCATTTCTGCAGTCTGTGTCACTTTTTTATTTAGGTACTTTTATACAGCAGGACAATGAAATTAGTTTGTTCAGTTGTCACTGATAATCTCTAAGCTTCTTTTAAAGCAGGGAAAAAAAATTTCTTGTGCCCACAATGGCTTCCTTGTTGTCTTATGGATTCAGAGTACAGCTTTGAAAATGCAAAAGCCAAGAAATAGATAAAAGGCTGTGAATACCTTTACTCATCTGGAGAGAGCCTTGTGTCCCAGGAAGCCTTTATCTGCAGATATTTCACTTGCCCATCCTGCAGCGACAAGATGATAGACTAGCAAATCTCTCTCTTGAAGAGGCTAATGTCACTAACTGCAAACTCACATGCCAAGGACATCCCCAAAAGACTGAGAAACCCCAAAACTCTTAGGTTGTCTTGCCTTCATGCAGTTCTTCAGTGTTAAACAAGGAAACTCTATTCAATGAGATAAAGGACTAGGCTTGCTCAGGAGGAAGTTTTGATTTTCCTTCCACCTGCACAGTGTTCTTTCTCTTATGAAATATAGGCAGGGCTGCAGTAATACAGCAGCAAAGCATTGAGTCAGGAAACTGACGTGTACAAGACTGGAAAACCTTTCTGCTTTCTCCCATGCTTTTATCCATCCCTTGCCAGTTCAAGAGCATCAGTGGTACTCTAATGAGTCATCCCTGACCATGTAGTGATGGTAGGGCAGAGTAAAGCAACAAAGAATTTGCAACAGGCTTGCAGAAGCTATGGGTTTATACTGTACAAACCTGGTTGGCCACGGTTGCTGAAAGCCCTGAAATCTCAACATGTTTGGAAACATTTCCCAATCAATCCTGCTGTCGGCATCATTTGTTACTACAAATGGATAAAATATGTTTGGTGGTACCTGCCTCTTCGTTGGTGAATGTCTTCTGGTAATGTTTAGATCATTGCATGGGTTCTTGGGTTTCTTCTCAGTTGTTTTTCAAGGCAAAAACAAGTTCACCCCAAGGGAGACACTTGGATACAAGCTACACTTTCAGTGTGTTCTGCCACTTGGGATTGTGTTGGCCTTGGATCTTAGTAACAGTTGTAATGACGAAGCTGGATTGTAAAACATGAGAGCAATTCAGTGACACTGTCTGTTCCAAGACTGCTAGCAGCCCTCAGCAGCTTGTGCCTGGTGACTGTCCCAGCACAGCCCAAGATTCAGAATATGCAGCTGTAGAGATACAGAAATACTCGATGTTTTTACCTTCTCTCTTTTTTTCCCCAATGAGTTGGAGGAAGCAGGAGCTGCTCTCCACCTCCCAGAGCTGTCAGAGTTCCAAGATGTTCTGCAGGAGCAAAGTATGGCTAGTTCACATTAGTCCCCTTGACTTTAATGGAAGGACTCAGTCCTTGCAGCTCTTCTCTTGAACAAGTTGATTACATTGACTTCAAACCCAGAAAACTGGATTAATTAGGTAATAAGCATATGATTTTGTGCCACTGGTTTAAGGTCAATAATGGCCAAGCGTTTTGTTAAGATATGTAGCAGACTTGCAAGCAGCTCATTTTCTTTATAGGCAAATTATTCCCTGATGATGGGGAGGAGCTGTTTTGCTGCTGTTGTTAGGTCAATTTGCACATTGGCCTATACGTGTTCAGTGTGGCGGTCACAGCGCGGTCAGTCCGGCTGTTTGCATCAAGCTTTTCCAGCAAAAACTAAGTGCTGTGAGCCTCCTGGCTGAGGTGTCCAGCTCTAGAGCTGCCCCGCTGTGGTTTGTAACCTCGGAGGCCTTTAGGTGACTCTTGTTGGCAAGGCTGTTTATGGTCCGATGAAGTCATTTGGTGACTTTCTAAAGTAATCTATTAATTAACAATGGGCTTTTCTGTCAGTTCAAAGTATCTGCATTGCTGAAAAGCTCATCCAACTCAACACGTATAAGGCTGTATTCAGTAAGTTAGAGCTGGAATTGATTTTTTTTAAAGTTCCAGGAACTGAAGTCCAAATGTCACTGCTGTTGACAGCACTTGCATCATTAGTGCAGAGAAAGAACTTACCTTGCAATAATCAGGCTAATTTGGGATACGTTGCTGGTGTGCATATTCCATAGCCTGTGCTCGTCAGAAGCTGCCCTGCCTGGGGGTTTGGGGGATGATGAAACTCTGCACCGCTCAGTGCTCGCTGCCTCTGCCCAGCGATGCGGAGCAGTAAACCCTGCACGTAGCTCCCAGGGTGCGTATGCAGTGTTAGATATCTGTACGGTACAATACGTGGAAAATCCCCTATTGCAGGGAAGAGTCTTGTGTTTCAGAAGTATCCTGGCAAAAAGTATCACTGGCGTTTAGTACATAATTAAATACAAAATCTAAGAAAAAAAATTCTTTTTTGCATGTTAAACTGTTCATTGTGTTGGGGAAAAGAATATCCTACCGCTTAAGTAGAAAAAAGGAACACTTGGTAGTACCTTTATTAAAACTGATTTTTTGCAAAGCTTTAACACATTCCTGCCAAAGAAGAGAGCAGGTTGGATGCTTTTTTGTTGTTAAAATATGGTAGAATAACAAATGTTCTTCTGATCCCTTAAGTAATTTTTTCCCTGGGCAACATTCTTCATTGATAACATACATTTTTTTATTTTGAAGAATGTTCCAAAAACTGGCCAGAAGATAGTGAATTAAAGGAAATATTGCAAAAATACCCTACTGAATATATGCTTTCTGTTAGTATTTTACTATTTATTGATATCCTGTATAAAAATTTTTAAACCCGTATGGGTGGAGATAGGATTTTACTGTATTGGTAAAATACATGGGCTTACATAAAAATACTCTCTAATTTACTACCGCTGCTTTTACTGCTATGTCTAGGCTGAAGGATTTTGAAAAAGAAATTTTATTTTCTTGATGTCAAACAGATGTGTAAAAAAAATTTGTTTTTTATTATTTTCTGCAGATTTTACTGATAGAGGGGGATTTTTTTTTTCATGGACTGCCTTGGTGATTTTTTCTGATAGTGATGCTTGTAGAATAGGCGGGTTATGGGCTTTTGAAAAAGTATTATTTGGATGTTTGTGTAAAACTTAGTAATATATAGGAAGAGTGAGATAAGGGTATTTTTTTATTAAACCTAAAGATGAAAGTGTTTTAAACTTTTTCTATTTTAGAGAGTGATTAGAAAATAACATTTTCTCCTATACCTGTTTGGCATGGAGAGCCCTATTAACTTAATAAGACCTTTGCATGCTAGAAGTTTGAGTATATAATGTCTTTGTTTTCTTTGAGCTGCATTTCCAGCTGTGTCTGCTTTATTTCAGTTGACAATGTTTAACTCTGTTCAGCAAAGTAGTAAGAAATATGTATTTGGAATGAACATCCTGAAAATTTTAGCTAGCAGATAGTGAATTGCCGTAAAGAGAGTGCTCACGTTTCAGCAGGAATGTTAAAGATGAGCCATTTTAGAGTGAGGAATTCTTCCTGACACTTAGTTTAAATTCTGCATCACACCCTGAGATAGTAAGGACTGTGAAATTGGTAAGAACTTACATACTTTTGTGCTATCTAATAATTGTCTTTTAATCTCTGAGTTTTCCTGATTGTTTTTTGTTGAGGGTGCAGTAAATTGGTCTGGCAGGCTGTGAAATGTGTTAGCAGTTTTTAACAAAGTTTCAGTATTGACCAAAATTAATAAATACTGTTGTTAGTCACTTCAGCTGTCATCATGCATCTGCTTGCTAAAGATATGCGGTGCTCTGTAGTGTCAGTTTCAGTAGTTTTGTCACATATAAATATAACTTTAAGTTACAGCACTTAGATGTGGTTTGCAATTCTATGATTAAGTCTTTCATTTCAAAAAACCCATCTTCCTGCTACTCAAATTCAATTTGGAATTTTAATTTGCAATAGCAATGAAGAAAATAGGTTGACTGTTTTGGAAGCCTTTTCTTTTCAAATACGGCTTCATTTAAAGAATATTCCACTCGTTTTAGCCAAACGACTTTTTTTTCCCCTTAGCACTCTTGTCCTCTTTATCCTCAGCTCACCCTGCTGTGCTTAGGTGTTACAGCAGAGGCTTCTAATGCTGTTTGCGTAGCGAGAGGACTTCAGCAACATGTCAGCGTGGTAGCATGAGCCTAAAGAGCACAACAGATGTGCTTAAGTATGCGTTGTGCAGCTCGGCACGGTTGAAGTTAATCTTTGATAACTGGAACTGATGTTATTGGATACGTAAACCAAGGGTGCTGCAAGAGCTGAAATAACTGTCAATTTGCATTTGGAAACTACTTAAAATACTGCAAAAAAGCAAAGCTGAAGAGCGTCTCATGATGCTAAACTAAACCAGTGCAGTGCAAGGAGATATTTTTATTCAGTGCCACAGTGCAGCAAATACAGCTGTATTGTGCCTGTTTGTCTTAGCAGTCTTTCAACTTTCCAACCCCTCTTCCACGTGAAAGAACTTTTAGGTCTCTGATGTGTTTTACTACTTTTCTCTGGGCCACTTTCTCTGTTTTCTTTCTGATTTGTTTCTAAGATTGAGAAGCTAAAATTGAATGCATGCTTAAAGGCATAGCACTAAATACTATTTTACAAAATGACATAACATTTTGCATTTCCTTGTTTCCTGCGCCTTTCACATCTGTTTAGCTTGACATTCCAACCCCTGTTTAACCACGTTTCTTTTTCGTGAATGTACGTAGTTAATTTGTTAGCCTATGTGGCATTGCCTTGCACTTGCTGGGGATGAATTTCACCTGCTGCTATGCTGCTTTTGTGTTGCTAAGTTGGTTTGGATTCTCTTGCAGAGGTTTCTGCTATACGTTATCCTATTGTCATCAGAATGGTTTGTCGCCTCCCAGGGTGCGCACATTGCTCTGTCATCCACCTTTCTGAATGTTAAGGTTAAAACAAAATACATCCTGACAATTTAAAAATACTGTAGTTTTTCTCTTAATATTAGGACTCGAAAGGGCGTTCTTGGCTAAACAGGTAAGCTGACTAGCCACCATTCTCAACAGAAGTTGTATTTATACTGTTATTAAGGTACATTTGAGAAGAAAAGTGTTCTGTAAGCAGTACATTTTGAGTAAAAGTATTGTGAACTACTTTAACATATGCTTTTTTCACTAGTAAATATGACTACAGCTGAAACGAGTACTGTTTCCCCCTTTTAAGTTGTTTACAGATACGGTCTATTACTGCTAAGTTGTGTGTAAGTTCTGGATTTCTGGCATTTCTCTTTTTCTAGGGGGGAAAACTCATTCAGAACACTCAGAAGGAATTAAATTCATTTTGTAAAATCACTTGAGGGGAATTAAATACATCTGCTTAGATAGTTCAGTGTCTCTAAATTCTATTAAACTCTCTTAAACAAGAAACACTCAACATCCAGCTGCCTCAGGCAGGACGCGGAAGGTAAAGCTGCGTGTTTTTAAGCAGACACCCAAGGTCTCTGTAGATTTGGGTAGTAACGTTTTGTGCTGCAACTTAATCTACCAACGGCGTATAGCAGCTTTGTGCTCAGATCTTCATTTTATGCTAAATGTGTTATCTCAGACCTCAGGCAGACAATAACGAGCTTGTGGGCAGGCTGTGGATAACCTAACTTGCAATTACAAACCGGGGGTAGATTTTGAGCAAGAGCGAGCTCAGATTGTAAACTTCCCCCCTCCTATATTCACACATACAAGAAAAGAAAAAGATGTCGTTGTTTTAAATGAGGAGCTGCTTGTTCTGTGTGGTAGTGTGTATTTTTGTAGCACTAGCTGCTCAGTTTTGGAGGAAAGAGAATTGTTTTTATAAGTGTCATTTGTCTCTCTGCAGATAAAATAGGTTATCAAAACATTTTCAATTATGTATGAATAGTAATGTGTGCAATTATGTACAAACTAACAGACGAACTAATAACTGAAGACACAGAATTCAAAGCAAGGAGAACTGAGTTCTGCTTGTGTCTGTAATTATTCCCGTACTTTTACTGAAAGAGGAATAAAAAAATATAGACGTTATTTGCGTACTCCAGTTTATATAAAACATAGAGTTGAAGCAAAGTTCAATTTCTTGAGCGACAACTGAACACAAAGGGGTTGTTGATACAGAACTAGGACTGGATGCCCTCAAAATACGTTGTATTGCAAGTTCAAAATAATGAACCTGCTAAAACAATAATACATGTATCTCTAGTCTTTGCACAAGACATCCTTTCAGGTGCAGGACTGTTTTCACCTGGTGGGTCTATAGAGCACTATCATGGTCTTGCTTCTCTCCCCCTTTGTCCCTGTGCACCCTTGCTTCTGCCCTGGGACACTTTACGTTCTGCAGATGCTACTAGGGATTTTCTTTTTTTTTTCCTAACGCAGGAATTCGATCGGCGCTTACCGTGGGCTCTAAGTAGACTGCTCTGAGGGAGGGATTCTTGTCTGGAACGCAGGCAGTACTCCACGGGCTTTCCCTGAGCAATCCCGCTTTTAAATCTTGCTGCGTATGCATTTCTGAGCACCTGGAGGGTGTGCACGTGTGTGCACCTGTGCTGTATGCGCATGGTCTTGGGTTTACAAGTGGGAGAAGAGACTACCAAGAGGGTTCGCACCATATCTTTAACCCATCCTTGTTTCCTTAAGAAAACACTTGGGTCATTTCTCTGCTTGCTTAAACCCTTCAAGCTGTACTTGAGCTCTGGCAAGTGGGTTGGATTCAAGGAGTTAAAGGTGCCCTTTGGCTGAAGCCCCATCCTGTGAGTCCTTCCCTTTTAAAATTCTGCATTTTCAACACAAGACAATTTCAACTCAAATGAAGTTACTTACGCATTAAATCACTGTTTGCCTGAAACATCACTGCAGAAATGCAATGAAAACTGATCCAAAAATGCAGTGGTTTCACGTCCAAATTTTAAGGCCTAATTAACTAATGTCTGCAGGGGTTTTAAGGTTCTCTGGTTGCAGCTGGATTTAGAAGGGCGAAATAACAGTAGCAGAGTGCTAAAGAACTGCTAAAAAATACTTTTGGCGTTGTGTGTCTGCTCTACTGAATTGACAGTTCAAAATTTGGCATTAAATGAAAAGATAAGCTTTGGGCCGTATCCAGAGTCACCAAAGTCACTGGGTTCAGGCTTTGAAGAAGCTTGAATCCAAGTATCTTTTCAAAGGTACTTGTTTAAAAGGGCTACATAGGAGCTAAGGGGATTTTATCTGTGGCAGAGGTTTTTCTTTAGTTTTCTGCTTTTAAAATTGTTGAGTATATTTTTTATATGTATAGACTTTTATACTGTTATCTCTGTTTTCAGTTTGTGTCTTTTTATAGAAAAAAATTGTATATGTAAAGCTTTTTCCTGTGAAAACATTTGCCAAGCAAATCTTTATTACAGTTATCCAAATGAAAGGCCATTTTTACAAGAGACTTTTCCTTATATATTTTCAGACAACTCACAAAGAGCCAGCCAACAATAGCAGTGGCATTTTTCAACTTTAACCTTGTGTTCTTTAAAATTTGTTTAACAAAAAAAGAAATTCTAAGAACTTCCATCTTTTCCATGAAGTGATTCTTTTAAAAACTCAGATAGCAAAAGACTACTTTCAATGTTCAACTTTTATTTTGTATGCATGAAAAAAATCCTTCAGCAAAAACATTGTGTTGCAACTTCCAGAAGTATTTGACTATCAGTAATCGTTTGCCATAAAAAACAGAATAATACCAACTCAATATACAGGGTAATTCGTTATTTCTCTTGTAATGAGAGTTTTCCTTTCAGGCAAAAATGTTCTTGTCTTGCATGCTAAAACAGAAACAGAAATCTTGGAGAGCCTAGGTAGCACAGGGAATTAATCCTTTATGGGAAACCCATCCCTACCAGAACTAGTGGAAAATAAAATTTAAGCCATAATGAGTCAAGAAAATGGGGTTGGTGTTTACTAGGTCCAAGAAACACCCTAGTAAAGTCTCAAAAACAACTGTACATCAGTTGTGAGTCTGGCAAAGGTGAAGCGTGGCCAAAAGAGGCCCAGGACAGCAAGAACAGGACAAATATCCCCTTTCAGAACGATCTCAGCAGGCGATTGTGCTTTGTCTGTCCTGCCTGTTTATGACAGGGAATTCTTCTCTTTGCTTTCGCACTCATAATCCTTCAATATTTAAAATTATGTGAGTATCTCTCCCATAAAAACTATTAGCAACTACATCGGAAGCTTCATTTAAAAGGTGAAAGTTAACTCCATTTTTGAGGTTGGGCCTGGAAAGGCAAGTGACCATGTCACAGTGCCAGTGCTCATGAGAGAGAAGGATAAATAAGAGAGCCTCAGCTCTCAGTCCAGTGCTTCCAGGGGTTTGGCTTTGCCTTTTTGTGAATTTAATGAAAATCCCTAAGACATGGCTATCAAAGTAAGCACAGGTATTAGCAACATAGAACTTGCTCCTGTTTTTTTTACCCATGTGACTTTGATTGGTGCGTGTTTGTGTAGACTGATGCATTAAAATCGTAGCAGGTTTTGTTCCAATTTCTGTGTAACAGTGTATTGAAATGAAACCGTAATGTATTTGAATTAAGCTTTTCTTTTGAAGATTTTTCACATCGTTATTTCTTGCTGCCATGAGCTACAAGTATTTGAAACTAGAAACAGAGCCCAAGAATCTCCTAGAAAATAATTTTTCATCAGGGACAGGCATCAACTTCCTCCGAGAAAAGGAAACCTTAAACTTAATGACTCTATTAATTAAATTTTCAGTAATTTCTCAGACTGTTGAAAATGTGTAGATGTTCTTGATGGATATGTTAGGATATTCAGTGCAGGAGGCTTCTGGGTAAGTGAGAGGTTTTTTAGATTTTGCTTTGGCAGCATTTCAAAAGGGATTCGAAGTAGATGGAAAAAGCGAGTAGCGTTCACAAAATGCACATATAGGTTACGCTCGTACATGAGATACAAGTGCTCTTGGCTTTCTTTGCTTTTTTTAACACATGAAAAGCTGCATTGTGCTTTCGTTGGTAGCAATTAAATAGTAGATTTGTGATCCGTGTGCTAATATCGTATGACTGTATATTGTCATGCAAGTAAGAATTTGTGCATTCCTGTCGTATGATGATTTACAGAGCAGTGGGCTGTTTATTTGTGGCTTAGTAATAATGCAGGACATGGCCAAACTCTGCGGTAATTAAAGGGTATCATCAGGACTGTAAGTTATCATTTCAATGTTAATCTTTCCAGGAAGCCTTGGGACTTTCCCTCCCTTCTCTATTTTATTGAACCTCACATGTTGGAGGTGTGAAAGGTGGAGGAAGAAAGCAGTATGTCCCCTGCAGGTTCTGGGGATCTTACACCTGCACTGTGATCTCAGGAGCATTTTTAATCTAGTTTCTCATAAAGCGGAGGGTGCTGGTTCTCACTCCAGACCTGGACTTGTTTTTGGCATCACTTCCCACATTCCAGGAACATTTGCCTCCCAGAGCGAGGGGAATACCCGAAGAGATTTGTTTGGATGGAGGTACTGTACAGTACTAATAGAGTTACAGCTGGAGCTGGCTGGCCTCCAAAATATCAAAGCATAACACGGTCCAGGCGTTATTACAAAAGGCTGGTGATGGGACGGAGTCCTTTTCTGTGGCAATCTCAGAGGGGGACAAACTGAAAGAGGATTGCAGTCAATGGACATGGGGTTGCTATATACAGTAAATAAAGCTTTCTAATAAAAAGGGAAATATAATTGCATTAGAGAGAAAAAGGTCTGCGGTGGACATTGATTATAATAATCTTTAAGATGAAGTTCTAGAAGGTCAGATTTACTACCCCCCCCAAAAAAAGTGCATTTCCCAGGTAGTTTTTACGAACATTGGCACTCCTTTGCTGACTTGGAAGACTGAACAGTAACGGGGCAAGCGTGAGATTCATGGCATTCAGTGAAGAGTGCTTGGGTGGATGTTACACCTGGGGGTGCCGGATATACAAATATTTAATTAAACACTGCCAGCAGTAAGCACAAAGCTACAGCAGGCGATTGTTGTGTGCACCAATCTGCATTAAAAATGTGAACAGATTAATTCTTATATTGGGTTTTAAAAGCATAATCAAGAAGTTGTAGATTTGTGTATGAGAATACCTTTGATAATTCTACTCAACTCATCCTTTAGAGAGCACCTGTGTTCTTTTGGGCTTCTCTGTACAAGAATACTTCAAAAAGCTTATCTAAATTAACCAGATATACATTTAGTATTTTAAGCCATAATAAGCCCCTGTGTGGACACTATTTTACAGAATTCAAGCAGATTTAATTCATATATCTTAATTCACTTTTGAGTCTAATTAGATTGAATTTAATGAAAATCGCTTGAACTATGAATGAGTGTGCTGAGGGATTTAATGTAGTTTAGCTTATCCACTTAATTTTTTTTTTCTATGTCCTGTTATAGATAGGCACTCTTAAATGTTTACTTTTATGTGTAACAGGACAGGCTACTCTGCGTGGTAAGAGCAGGTTTTTTTGAGCCGTAACTGTATCATTCCAAATGATCAGAAGTACCACACAATTTTCTTAGTTTGCTTAGTCAATGTAAGAGCAACAAAATATTTAATATATACTCACTATTCGCAGGACGTGTCACACTGCAGTTGAAAAAGGAAAGATCCAAGATTTGTGTGCGTGTGCTTGTATATATATTTTATCTCAACTCATCTGTGGCTATAGCTTTCCTAATGTTATCTGAAGATGGGGAATCGGGAGGCAGAGTGGAGGTGTTAAAGGAGAAGTATATAGTTACGCACTTGGAGAAAAAGCTATTTTGGCCTTGGACAGAATACAACTTTCTGTGTTTACCTTAATTCTAGAGGTGACATCATGCTACCACAACTTTTGGGGAGGGCATCTTGGGTTTCCCTGGCTTGTCTCGAGTGTCCCAGCTCATGTGTCAGTTACTCATATTCTCAGCTGAATTGTTTTTTCAGAGGGAATATTGGTTATTTATACTCTTAATGATTTTGTTTCATGCTATTCCATTTCAAGCTCTTGGGAATTTTGCCATTGATTTGACAAGACCTGGATCAGACCATGAAGTTTTCAGCTCCAGCTACGAAAAGTCTTATTATTTTAGTTGCTTGGTATTTTCTGCTTTGTAGGCTCAATAGTCGTTAATAGTTGAATCCAGCATTTAGTTTCTGCATTTCGTTGTGTGATAATGTCAGCTCAGGGTTGCATTTTACTAAGAGACAAATTACTGTGTTGTATTTCATTGAAATTTTTGTACTGCGCTTGGAGCAAAACAAGTCTTATTTAGATGAGATTAGAAGTAGATTACCTTTTATTCTTTTCCTCTGCAGTTGACAGAATCCTGCGGCCGTGTTCCTGGCTGTGTTCTTTCTGCCTTATCAGTTCAAAGTTTAAGCATTCCCAAATATTCTGTGAAAACCCTTCTACAGTCCCTTGTATGTCCTCTCAGGATTCAGAGCCCAGGAATGAAATATGTGTGAAGTGCCCCCTGGGTTTTGGGAGGAGGTAGAAATTGGTTCAAATTGGCAAAATGTGCATGTCTGACAACATGAGGACTTAAATTTTTTTTTTTAAAGAGAAATTAGGAGCATATTGAACCACTTTCCCTAATTGGCAAAGCTAGTGAAATATGCATGTATGCATATGTATACATATGCCATCTACAAAACCTGAGCATTGGAAATATTTTCACTCTATGACAAATGTAACCATTTGTTACTAATTTTTCATAGGTTGGAGCTGTGCTAAACAGTGCTCCCGAGGCTGGGAGAGTCAAGGCGAAGGGGAGAGGAGTGGGTTTTATTGTCACGAAAAAATCATCTTTGACTGGATTTTTGCCCTTCTATTTGCTATTCCTGCAAGTCACATAGGAAAAGGAAAATAATATCCACGAGATAAATCAAGCAGAAGATAAAACCCTTTTATTTGTTACAAGGTTTTTGGGGTTTTTTTGTTGTATTATTTTTTTTTTTTACACAGTGTTGTAGAACAAATAGGAACGGGGTGTTGGCTAGAACAGATGCTTTTAAACCCTGGTATATTTGCTTTCGGAGAGATGATGTGGAAAAAAGTTATAAAGACTCTCTGACTATGGGGAAAATAGTAGAAAAGGTTGAAAAAAATAAAGATAATGAAGAATTCATACAGACCAGGTCCTGTAGGCAGAGCCGTGAGGATAAACAATTAAGTTTTAGACCACACGACACGCTAAATTAAGCAAAGATTCCACAAGCAGAACTGATCTTTTGACTTTAAAAACATGGATTCTTTCTGTGGACTTAATTACATTAAGGTAACATTTATGTGCTTTTTTAGAAACTTTCTTGAAGTAATCTTTCAAAAAATATCGCAGCGTGCATACACTGATGTACCACATAATAGTCAACAAGTAGAATGAATGTAATAAAGAGCATCTGAAACACTGAAAACCTGATTTGTGAACACATATGCATGTGTGTCAGCTTTTTGTTGTTCAGTCTGCACAGCGTTGGTTTGTTTTTTTCATTACAGTTGCAAATTAATTGCTGTCCAAATAATCATAATTAGCACATTAGAATTTGCCTGCCTTCAGCTGAATAGAGAATTTACTTTCCATGGTACTCACAGAATTTTCCTCTTTATTAGAATAACAAATAATGTTTGAGATACAGTGTAAAAAATGTAACGTTTCCAATTTTAAAGCAGAAATATTTTTGCTTGATGATGCATGATTTAAAATCCTTAAATTTGCAATTAGACTAATTACAGTGTATCTCAGTAATGATATTTTGTGTTATTCCACCTTTTGCATTTTAACAGACCTCAGGAAGAATCTCGAGGGATTGATCACTGATATTCTGCATTATTACGAAGTCCTAATGCTGTTAAAATTTCAGAAGTGCATCAATTAATGAGGATGTTGTCTTTGAATTAAAGTTCCTTCCACGTGCAGTTCTTTGGCTGTCGATATGCCTCTTTAGTGGCAGTCATAGTTACTGCACAAAAAGACAGTCAAAGTGTGCACCTCCTGTTTAGTAGTAAAGTTTTGACTACTGAAGTACCAATTAGCTGCGTGGATAAGAGCAAACAAAAATCACGGAGAGTGGTTGTGTGAGTATTTCCAACAATGGAAAAACATAGCCACAGACAAATTTCAGCTGAAACTCAGATTCATAGGAGCCTGTAAAAATTGAGAGAAACAAAGGGCAGAGGAAATTCTGGGACACAAAAACTCATCCCGTATAAAATTTCATATTCTAATTGGTTGCTTACTTCCAGAGGGGGAATAAGGATTTATTTCCCGTTTTAAATCTGTTTTTAAGCGCTGCTCTGACAGTGGCGTCGCTGCCAGATATCTGTAGCTGCTAGAAGCTGCTCATACCCTTGTTTTTCATCTTTCAAGCCTTTCTGTCTGTCCGTTCTCCAACTGTCCCTGTAAGGAAATAGTAACAATCTCATTGTACAGGTGAAGAGGTGGAAGCAGTGACTTGCCCAGGATCACTTATGTTGGTTGGGAACTAGGAAAAGAAATTGTGAATTCTAGTTTTTTTTGACTACATTTTAGAGCATTTTCACTGATTTATGATAGATTTTTTGTCCTGCTTTTACCGAGGAAGAAGCCAAAGAAGCTTGCTTGCTTTTGGAGGAAAATGGCTTGATTCCTTTCTGCTTTGTTTGAGATCACATCTCAGCCCTTCTTCCTTGCTGAGGAGCTTATGACTAATAACAGAAAACTCTTCTGATTTTTCTTCTTCTGTGAAAAAGCAAAACATGTTTTGCTATGCACAGAATTACGTCGGAAAACCCTTCCAAAGTCCACAGTTCCCTGATCCTGTCAGATTTGGACCAGTTGTATAAAAACCGTTGGATTTTCATATTCCACCTGTGTTTTTGGAGCTCACTGATATCTGGTGCAGGTTGCAGTGCAATTCTTCTCCGAGTTAATAACTGTGTCCAAATGCTTTGTGATTCTTAGTGAACAGAGGACCTTGACATATTTGTATAGGGTTTTCCCCAAAATCTTTGGGATCAATTTGACTTCCTTGTTGTGTTTCAGAGAAATGAATTCTCCTTTGTTATGTTGCAAATGCAGTCATTGCAGGAAACTTCTAATTTAGTTGAAAAAGTGAAGCGACTTGTTTATTCTAAATTTTATATATATATGCACACACATGCACATCTAAGAAACAAGGATGGAAAGGTTAGGAAGTGCCAATTTGATACTTTTCTCTGTGAATACAGAACTGCCCTGGAAGCTCCGGGCTGTAGGATCAGCGTGGCTGAGGAGCGGGATTGCGGACCGTTCATCCCACGAAGCCCCTCTCTCATACATTCATTCATTCATTCAGTAGAATGACTATCCACGAGCGCAGGATTGAAATTTGCACTGGTGATCGTACATTTGGCACTCTAGGGCTTCTGTATGTGATTTACAATCTGAATAATCTGTGTTTGTGTCATTTTATACCATTTGGTATACGGGTTTTCAATATTTATTTTTTTTTTTTAAAAAAGATTCAAGCTAAGGTGCATATGTCTGTACAGCAAATCTGAGCCTCATTGAGAAAAACTTGTTAGTAATCAAGTGAAGTCCAAAGATTTTAGAAGTATTTCAGAGATTCTTTGCATCCCTTCTGAAGCGTTAACCAAATGTTAGCAGAAATAGCCTGAGGTCAGCTGTTGGTGTCTTCTAATGAGTTTCTTTTTAATCTTAATATCTGAGCTAAAAATATTTGTTTCTTGTTAAGTAGCTGCAGAACGTTTCATTCATCTAGCAGTTGTCTACAGCTGCATATAAAAGAAGTAAAGAAACTTAGAGGTATTTGTTTTCAGCTAAAATAAATACTTGCTTTCAAAATGTTTTTATTAAAAATATCTATGACAGCTTTGGAATATCTTCCTTGTTTTTTACGCGCTCTTTCACATCATTAATTTACAAGCTAATGAAAAGGTTATGATCACAATAAAACAACATGGAGCAATAAATTACTAAGTTTGTAAAAATACTTGGCAGTATTTAGTTAGATACTAGGTGAGATAAAATTGTATTTTGTTCTGAAAAAAGGGTGTAAGAACATGGGACCCACCTGGAGTTTAAGCCTCAGGTCCCCAAAAGTCTGTGTTACACCAGTCTGTGTGCCCAGGTTAAATAAACTCTTGATTGCTAAATCTGGGTGAAACACAGCTTGTTGCTTCTGCTGTAAACTGCACTTCAGTGTTTCTCGAGTGGAAGATACAGCTTAGTGAACTGTTAGATTTCCTGCTAATGCAAAGAATAATAACGGTTTTTTCTTCAGTTATAAATACTGGCAGAACCCATTACTGTAGCCGGGGATGTCGTGTAAAACAAGAGTTTAATACGTAATTTTAATTCTAAGGATTTTCCCTGTTTATAGAGGCAAAAGTGACTTGTTCTGTCTTCATTTTTGCCTTTAAGCAATACAGGGAATGGGGTTCAGTAGTCTGTCCTTCAGAATATCTGTTCCAGGCTTTCATACTGTCCTCTCATTTTATTTGCTTAGCATTCTTCATTATTGCTGTGGCTGTACTGCTTTCCCAGGTTACCACAAAATTCTCTACTTTGACGGAAGCACTCTAGAAGAAAAGACGATAACACCATTTACGTATCTCTTTAAATTTAAAATGCAATGTCTTTTACTTAGAAAAATTCAGGTGGTTTCATTATATAATAAATCTTTCATAGCCTTTGAACATTCCTGCAGTTCAGCCTGTCCCATAGGAGTCCTTTCACAAGTCCTTCCTCTGCATCATGTTTCCAAAAACACGCGGCTCGTCTTGAGCCAGTTTCCACAGGCTTGGACACTTTGCTGAGAACATTCTGTATCTGGGCAGTTCCTATTTACCTGGGATACCAGTGACTTAAGTCATCAAGTTACTTAACAATTATTCGCTCATTAGCCAGATATTTCAAAATCCTTAAGTTTTTCAAAGAAATTTTTGGTCATAGTGCCGCCCCATAAATCAAAAAGTAACAATGTAGATGTTAAATAAACTCCCATAAATATTCTTCATTTGAAATTATTGGTTTTTTATAAAAATAGACAATAATGCTGTTACAGAAATTGGAAGCAGAACTTTCAAATTCAGGAAAATTTGTTTAATCCACAAAAATTGTTAATCTGGTGCTTTTAGCAGTATTAGTCATAGGTGACTGATAGAAACTATATCGTAGCAAAGAAATTTTGGGACCATTGGCTTTTATTACCATTGGGTGAGTAAAAACTTGGAAATGTGTAGGAGGCTAGCAGCTTATTACTCATTTTTGTTTGTGCTTTTGAGGTCTACCATAGATTTTACCTCATTAAATTTTGAGGCAAAATCATTCTCCCTTTCATTTTCTTTTTCAATGTACTCAATCATCATGATATTAAAACTGGTTTAGCTTTCCAAGTTGCCTGGCATGTTTACTAAATCAACTTTATGAACGTTTTATCGCACTTTTTTTCAAAAACAGGGCACACTTTTCTTTTTCTTAATCTTCTCTGTCCCGGTCTGTGTGGCAGGTGTGCTTAGTAGCACATTACCTGTGCATTATCCCAGGGATGATGAGGGTTTACAACTTCAGGTGCTTCTCTAAAAGCTGAAGAGAGATGGGGGGTGTGTGTCACGAGGGGAAGAGGGACGACAGAGGACCTGGAGCACTGCATCCATGCTGCATTTCGGGGCCTGGCCATGCTAGCTCGGTGGCCAAAATCTGCTAGTACTTCAGTGTGAAGCAGCTGCGCCCAGAGAAAGATCGAGCCAGAAACATTTGGAATATTGGATAAGCGTGAGAAATTTCTGGTCCGTAAAGCTCAGAGCTGTCTCTTTATTAGCACGTAATTTAACATGATTTGTATCCTTAATATCGCACAGACCGAATCTTCTCTCGCCCTTTGATTTGTTAGGTCGGGTTCATTACTTTATTTTCCTTGGATGGAAACCTTCCCCAGTTATCAACCAGTGAACAAACATATTTAGACATAAGACCAGTATTGTTTGTCCTTTCCTTTCAATCTGAAATCTGACTTCCAGCCGCAGTAAAAACAATAAAACTGATGTTTGCTTTTCTCTTTTTTTTTTTTCTTCCAGTGATAAATATGATGTATTTTAAATTTTATCTGTATATCTAAAATATTCCATTGGAAGCGTTTGAAAGATAGCATTGCCTTTACTGCATGACTGGCTCCTGGTCAAATGGTTTAAGCTGTATGCATGAATAGAAACTTTTGTTGTTTATACTAAGTACATCCGTTGCTGATGTACTTTGTAACTTACGTTTAGAGCTAAGTGTAATTTCTCAGATTTTAAGTGTTTCAAGTTGTTTCTCAATACAAAGCTTTTTCCCCTCTGTTTTAAGTTTTTAATGTATCTGGCACAACAAAAACTTATTGCAGTTCTACATACTGCTAAATTATCTTAGAATCTAATATTTCATCAACATAATGTCTACAAGTTCTCTCAGCTGTTTATCAAGATATAAATCCTATCCACTGTGTCCTGTGTTAATCTTAACATACAGTAATACATTTCTACCCTGTGTTTTGTGTAACTACAGTGTAACAGCAGTGCTCAGCAGCGGGGTGGTTTGTCTTTTTTTTTCCTGAGTGCTATCAATATTCCACCATAATTTTTATCCCGAAGGTAATCTGGTGAGAGTCAAATAGGTGGGGGTGCTTTGAACTTTGCATTTTCTCTCTTAGTCCTTTTTGAAGAATTTCAGTTTCTCCTTGCATCCTTACTCTCAGATTCTTTAGATAGATATTTAAAATATATATGAGCTCTGAGATACACTTTTCCTGCATGATATGCATAAACATTTTCAGATTCATTCTTGTGCCATTATTATAGTTTTGTCCACATCGAGTATTTTCACATTCACCTTTGTCCCCTTCAGTACACAGCCATTTTGTTGTTCGCAGTGTTTAGAAACTTTCCTTGTTAGTAACACGTTAAGAAATTTCAGACAGGTTTTTCCAATGTCAACTGAATTTTTTTAATTTAATCTTTGCCTTTGTGAAGTTCAGCACTTGTTACTTGTCTGAAGAAGTAATGTTTATCAGTAGCAATGCTAGCAAGCTCTCTAATATATAGTTTTGCTCATTATTGAAAAATACAGAGAGGTGCAGAGCCTCAGGTGTAGATTCGCTCCTTCACAACACAGCATCGTGTACCGCATGAACAAAGTGACGGCGCTGCTCTGTTTCTGTAGGGAGCTGCTATGTTCTGGTCTCTTGCTCGTTAGAAACCCTGAAAAGTCCAAAGGGAGCTGTATAACATAACCATTTCCCTGTGCCCTAATGCATTAGAAATTCATTTATGAATGTCAGCAACTGCGGCTGTGTTTTATTTAATGAGATCTGTAATGGTTTAAAGACATGCATCAATCTGTATGGCGCTGGCTGGTACTCTCAAAGGAGCTCTTTGTAAATAAAGCTGTAATAGGTCTGGGACTGGCCCATGTGGGTCTCTGAAAAGACGGCAGTAAAGTCACCAGTGGTTTGGTTCAAAATGACAGTACGTTTTTACAGTGGTAGAAATTAGCACTGTAACAAATTTTGAACCTAGGGAAGAAATATCAAAGGTTGTCAAAGGTTCAAATTGTAGTATTTCAATTGTAAATGTTACTTAGGACTAACCTTACCTCACCAGAAAAAGTTCAGGTTTTTTTCCTTGAATTGCCTCTTGACATTTTGGAACATATTAATACAATATTCAGCAAAAAATCTGGTGTGAACTCAGCAATCCAGCAGGTCGTTAGCCAGAACAATGCTGGTATTTGCCACTGCTGTTCAGAAGACGCACAGGATTTCAGAGGGGAGGAACGGCTGAAAAATCTGCAAATCAGATGCAGCTCAAAGGGGCAAACCAGGAGTGTGTTTGTTTAGAAGTGACAAATTACAGCTGAACTCACGGTTCCGTTGAGGTCTGCCCCCCAGTAGTGTGGAGAAACAAAGTATGAAATTGTTGAGCCCTAATAATAAAAGTTTCAGGATTGCAGGCAGAGGAAGATCATCCCTGGATGATGCAAAAGTTTCCTTCTCTAAAACTACCGGTGCGAAGGACTTGAGTGTGTTCTACACACAGCAAATGTGCACGCGCAGGCTGCTGCGCGTTGGCCACGCATAGCTCACACACTCAAGGGTGGGACAAGATTTCAGAGTCTTCTTCATCTCATTATTTCCAGCTGTCTGTCTGGACACTCAGGCAATTAAATTAACCCCCGATCAGTCACGTATAGGATGTTGTCGTTGTTAAGAAAATGACTAGAAATTTTCATTTCCCTGTATTTTGAAGTTTAAATTTTTCACAAAGCAGACTCTCAAGCCTATTAGAAAAATTTCTCTCTTCAGTGTTTGCCTGCTAGATTCTGTCTACCATCATTTAAACTTTAAAATGTAATTATTAACTATTATTGCTTTTTTTTAATAACACTGGCTAATCATGCTCTGTGATGTACAGTGGTTTACTATTTATCTCAAGTGCTAAGGGTGGAAATTACTAAAGATTTTTTTAATCTGACTGTGGTTGGAAGGGAAAGAAATTTTTAAATTAATCTTTTTCAGTGCCATGTTGTTACTTATCTCCTCCATGGCTTATTTACTGTACAATGGGTTTCTTTGTGCTTTGTGTGATCTAATGTCTAAGTCATGCATGTGGGAAAATGCAGTATACACATCGGTAGGTAAATAAAAGCAAAGTATCAGAGGGAATACTTGGTAAGCTATAAATCTTCTGCGCCCTTGAGGAGTCTGTTTTACCCCTTTCTTCTTTAACGTGCTTTTATTTTTTTGCTGTGGCAGATGCTTAAGTAGCATTTGCTAACACCTCCTCCTGAAATCCCATTTCCCCCCTTCTCCCCAAAAAACATCTGTAAGTGTGAAACTCGGATTTAATGGAGGTTGTGAAAAAACTTTTGTGGCGTGCACTTTGGCATCCTTGCACTTTGATTACAGCGAGATTCAACCAAAAATTTTTCTAGAGGAAAATGTTGGTACCAGGAGAACAGGTTTCTAAGAACACCTTGGTGTTCAGGAAGAAATTACAAATGTAGGAGGAAATATTTCCAAAATTCCCTTATTAACTGTGAATTCAGAGCCCAAGTCTGGCAGTGGTACTCAGCTGGACTAATTTCGTAAGTGTAAGTAGTTTCACTGGTTGGCACGCTGCAGCAAGGTCATTCAGGGTGCCTGTCTTAATGATCTTGTTATCTTGTTAATGACGTTGTTTGATTCAACATGTCTAACATTGAATTTTTCAGAAAAAAAAATAAATAGCATGTTCTGTATTAGATATGAAAAAAAGGCTTTTTATGAGCATATGCTATATGGAATCCTTATATTAATAGCATCTTGGCATTTTACATTCCCAAGGCAGTCTCAGAAACCATGCGAGGGCTGCAAATCTGGTTTATAAGTGCTGTAATTTGTACCGGGACCAGATTTGATCAAGTCCAATTTTATTTTTTTTTTTTAATAAAATGCTGAATCCATTTTAAGCCTTTGTGAATCTCTGTAAGAAAGGCCAGCCGTATAGAATCAGACTCAGACTGTAGGATGTAAAGCTATTGTGTGAAAAGAAATGTAAGTTAAAATAATCCGTGCGTTAATGGGCTGGAAGAAGGAGTAACTTTTACTGATGCTTCTTTAAACTCCTTTAGTAACATTTTACACATTGCTTTCAAACTGAGCTCATTGTGGTCCTTGCTTCATGCTTACCTCTTAGCAGCCTTCAGGATAACATTATCAAGTCGTCACTTTTATTGCTGCACAGTTTTGATTTATGTTTTGGCCATCAAAATTGCCAAAAGATTATTTTATAGACAAGAGTATTCTGTAGATTCAGCTTGCTTTGTTCAGCAATTTCCTCTATGCTCTCTAATAGCCTTAGTTTCCTAAGAATTAAAAATTTTGTTACCAGACATTTGTACTTCCCACGGACTAGAAAGAAGAAAGTTTCAAGTTGGTCAGGGAAAAGATTGTCAGCAGCCTGGGGAACATTCCTGCAACATGCTAGTGCTAGACGCTTTGATAATTCCTTTCTGATGTTATGAGAAAACCACATTTTAAATGTCTTTGCTTTAAAAACTTGTGTTTTGATTGTAAAAATAAGTAATTTTAACCTTTTAAAAGCAAGATTTTATGCCGCTCTGGTGAGCTTTAGTACTAGTTTCCAGTTGTGTGGCCACACACATGCACAGTGCCTGGTTTGGGGTGTGATTTTTTTCTCCTCCTCTTCCCCCTTCATTGATACAAACTTTTTGGTATATGGCTAGAACGTTAGTCAAGTTGAACTTAATGCATACAAGTATTACTGAACAAAAATATGTGCTTCTAGCATTTATTTTAGGTTATATGCTAGTTTTACATTATCCCAGCTGGGTATTAAACTGAGTTACAGAACTGGCAGTATGTTGGGGAAAACCAGATGTGTACTCTAAGAAAACAATAGTTTTGGGTCCAGAGCTTTCATTGAAGTCTGCTTCAAATTCACACTCCATATTCCTCTCCCTTTCCTCACAAAAAAAAAATAATAAAAATTGAGAGTTGTTCAAAAATGCATTTTAAAAAATCCAAATGATGATCGGAAAGTTTAACATGTATGCAAATGCTATCTGGATATGGCTTCAGAAAGTAAAGACCTTTGGCTGGCCTGGAGGCTCAGCTGGTAGCAAAATATATTGCCGTATGGGAGACTCTGATTTAAGTTCAACCACAGGCCATTAATGTCTGGAAGCTCCGCATAGGTGAAACTTTGAGCTCTACAGCAAAGTAGTAGAGGATTCGGAGACAGTGTTACTGATGGGTGGTTCCTGTAATTACATCCCAAAGTAATTGTCTGCCATGGATTTCAGTGAAGTGGAAAATGAACACAAATGGTAAACAAATGGGCGAATAAATGACAGTGCACGGCGGTAAGTGCACAAAACCTCGGAGAACCACCGAGACTGGTGCTCTTGAAGGGTAAAATTACCTTGACAATAGACATATGGTTAAAGTTTCATTCACAGGGGAGAACAGGCACTCAAATACTGTGCCAATTGTTTTCCACCCCCCCCCCCCGAAAAAAAAGATATTTTAATGATTTATAGCAGAACAGGGTGTATGTGTTACCTAATGTGTTTAGAATGACTTGATACACTTTTCTAAGCAATGCAGGAAGTGAAGTGGATAAACAATCACTTCTTATTCTTATTTGTTCAAAATTTAAACAGCAGAGTTTTGGTTATCATCTGTAATACTAGTTTCTCTGAAAATACTTTCCCATGTAAGCAAACTTGTAGAACTTCATGCCATAGGCTTATACATGCAAGCAAAAAATAAATTTTGAAAATCACTACCAGAAAAATGATTTCACTTGTGTTCTCGATGTGGGATGTAACTGGCAATTCACATTTTTAAGAATTTGTAGAATTGTTAAATGTCAGGTTACTGGCTCCAAATAGAGAAAAATAAATAAAGGGGGAAATTAATTCGGTAACCAGGCATTCATTTGCAAAAGTGGGAAAGTATTGTCTGCAGTACCATAACATGCAGTGCACGACTTAGTCAAACAAAGTGGCACTCTGTAGGATTCATTTTAATTTTATGACTTTAAATTAGAAAAAGTGTGGTTGCATCATTGCAAAGTGAAAGAAGCACCAATTCCCAAGCTCTTCTCCAGGGTGTTAGGAACATGTGTCTGCTTGGTGCATTGACTAAAGCAAAACCGCGTGCGAAGTTCCATTCCTGAGCAGTCTTCTGATGGAGGAGCTGAGTATGAACGATATGGCTTCACGTGGAGAAAAGTATATATAACTGGTGTCTTATCTGTGAACTTTGATGGAAATCAGAGGATGGTGATTTGTGTTAGTCTAACGTTATTAAATTTGTCAAAAAGAGGATAGTTTTAAAAATGACAGCGGATATATGTAAGAGCATCCACTTTAATGAAAGAAATCAATCATTTTTCCTAATTGCCTTTGTTTGAGAAGTATTGTCTGAAAATGTTTTTGACATGAAACATAAGATTTTCTGAGTTGGAACATGATATATAGCTTATAATATACGTTACATCTGCTTTCAGTTTTGGTCATCATTGGAACACACTGAGCAGTTCGCAGCGACACTCTTTCAGTGTGAATAATTTAAATGAAGTAGATAAAGCTTCTATTATTTTGGATTCTTTTTACATGAACTTTAGTAGATAAAAGCCAAGATGAGAGATACAGTTGGGTATTTTAATTCTCTTCCTACCGATATCCTGTAATCTTTTGTACGGGTGTTTTGAGAAGTCCAGGTGTTCTTGTCATATGTTTTTCATTCTAAAAACCAGCCATTTCATATGTTTGTTTCTATACGAAATTCTGGAGTACATATTCCCCTTACAAATGTATGTACCCTGCTATCATGTGAATTGTACTCCTTGGGTTTGTGTTTCTTACAGCTATCTGTCATTCCTGTCTATTGTGAGACTTGGGTGGAAAAGCAAAACCAAAGAAGACAGACACTTTCACTTTCTGGATTCCTTTCCTATCTATGCAAATCAGAGAGCATCTTCTCTTAGGGCTTGGGTTGGTTAAAGGGAAAACCCCAAGTATTTGAGTGTCTGCTCTTTAACTTCTGTCCAGTTTACACTTTTTCTCGTCCTTCTTGGGATTCTTACTTGAATTATGTCTACAGTGTTATTTTTTGTGCAAGTTTCTGTAAGAGACTTATTAATGTAATTCAGGTAATTCTCAGGAGTACTGCTTTCTTATTTAAGTATTCTGTAATTGACAAGTACTGGCTTATAACTTTCTCCAACTTCTGATTTATAATACAGGCACAGTTACAGTTCACTCCTCACTGGGGTTGTTCCTACCATTTTTCTTCTGCATTTCTTTTGAAGCCATTATGTACTTCTGATACTGATTGATATAAATTGAGCTGATTACATCATTTCATAATTAAAGTGCAGGAGGTGGTATATTCATTTTCTTTTCCTTAGGACTTTTCCTGAACGCTGCAATACTAGAACCTTTCTGTTCCTCTGTGTATAAAAGGCTCATGCCGTCGTCGCATGTGCTTTTTTTTCCCATCCATATTTCTCCAACTTAATGGGATCCTGCAGTGTACGGTAGGAGCAGTGTTTTGTTACCCTAGCAACAAGAGCCAAACTTTCAGATGTTATTTTGCTAGTATTTAAAAAAAAAAATCACTGCCAGTTATGATGTAAACATTTGCAGTTCCCCCCAAATGTCTTTTCTTTCTGGAATCAAAGTAAAATCACTGCTCTGAGTGGAAACTGGTAAATTGTTTTAGACATTTTAAAACAAAATAACAGATGTGCGTGATTCTGGTAGATCCTCAGTGATCTGGTCTTACTATTTTTAAGTGGCGTATTTACTACTAGCCTCATCGGAGGAGATGTACCCTCTCATCAGCACTAAGAGTCCAAATTCTAGTTTTAAGTTATTTATGAAAGGATTGAAAGCTATTTCTGCTGAAAGTGCCTGAAGACTTTAGCAGAATTTCATAGTAAATGCTGAAAGTACTTCTGCATTTATCTTGACCTTTTGTTTTAAGCATAACTAATCCCATCAGGAATTTGAGACCAGAGGATGGGACCAGCACGGTGACATTTAAAGCCATGTTTACATTTATTAGATGGGCAGGGACTTGTCACATAAAAATGTAAAGGAACACGGTCCTTTAGACTGAGTTATCGTCTCCCTCTTGGCTAGGTTATGTCACAACAAAAAATTTCCCACCAGCCAGATGCCGTGTGAGTCACCATTTATTATTCACTTGAATAACCTTTATCAGTGCTGGTCAGTCGGAGGGAGTCTGGGTCACTCGTGTATGACTTGTTTCTTGAGCTTTTGCACTCGGCAGCTACAGCTTAGTAAGACTTCTTTGACACTGTAGTATTTTTCTCGAGACTATCCAGCCATTTCTTAATAGCACTCAGTTGTACGTTGAATAAAACCCAAAAATAACATTCTGTTGGAAAAAAAACATTTAAGCCAAAGGCTTCTTTAGTATTGCTGAAAATAGTGAATTATTGTAGAGAGATTTAATTATCCGCTCTTGAAAAACCTTTCTTTTGGAAGTAGTTCCATCAGTTTTATCGTACTTACTGCTAGCAGTAAGCCGTTTCATCACAAAATGTTGCAATTGCATAGATTTGAATGATCTTTACCATTCTTAGATGGAATTAACTGAAAAGATTTTGCAAGCTGTAACAGAATGTCGAAGGCTGAACTGAGCTGAAATGTTTAGTTATGTATTTCTGTCTTGTCTTCTTTCTTGCCAAAAGGGGATTGGGATGTATGAAATAATTTTTGGTGGGTTGATGACCTGGCAGTCACATCTCCGTTTGCGTGCGTGTAGCCTGTATGATGTAAAACATTGGTTCACCAGAAAAGAGATGGATTAACCAGAGCTTTGCCTTCAGAGGAGAAAGCAGGCACAAAACACCAAAACTACCTAATTTAGGGAACTCTGGCAGGTACAGGTACATCAAACTACCTTTTCTATAGGTATAACAGCTGAAATTAAACTGTAGGTTACGGTTTGGGAAGTGCAACATCTGAAAAGAGCTGTCAGTTAACCACAGAGTTGTTATGAGAAGTTTCCCTTAGTGGGTGATTTACTAAGAGTATCTTCATACAAAAGATGAGTCAGATGTACGATACAGATTTCCTTACAAGCCTCATAATTCCAAATAGCCTCTTTAATTCGATACAGTGAATTTCGATGAGGTAACTCTTCTTTCCGTAACCGAGTAATTTTTACTGAAATTACATCTGCAGCTGAACTGCCAATTAATTATAATTAAGTTTTGCACATGTGCTAGTTTCAAGTGTGTTTTCAGTGAAAGTCTGTGCTTTGTTTTGATGTATTTTACATCATTTTATAGGGCCTGAGCCCATCTTTACTTTAAGTCAAAGGAAGGATGCCGCTTGGCTTCCATGGGGCGTGACCCCAAGACACGCTGAGACGACACCTCTTTGTTTTCCGTTGATGCTGGCAGATACATTACTGCCCGTCTACCTGTGACAGTGGGTTAAAGTAAAATACTGCTGATGTACACGTGGACTACTTAGAGACAGGATTTCATATAATCTCATTGTATTTAGCTCACATGACACAGAGCCTAATTCAGGCTTTTATTTCTTTGTAATTAACTTTGCATCCCTTTCAGCCAGAGTTCATCGATAAAGTTTTAATTACGCTGATTACCCTTTTGTGTTCAACACCAACCAATTCTCAAAGGAGCTGTTAGTCTGTTGAGGGATCCCCAGCTTGGCTATGTAAGAGAACGCGCGTTGACCCAGTGAGAGTGTGAGTGAGAGTGTGAGATACTTTTAACAACCACACCTTTGTCTTTAGGTGTTTGCTTAAATTTAGGCAGGATGCATTTAACTGTGAGAGAGATCATGAGTCTCATGGATTTTTTTTTTTGTAAGTTGTGTGTTTGTATATACTGTATATGAAAAACAGGGTCAGCTTGCTTATTCTGGTTGGATTGAGTTTAGGAAAGGGTCAGAGAGACAGTGATGGTATGGGCAGGTGTTTCCTTAAAAAAAGTTAACATGAACTGTGTTAATTTGGTCTTTTTCTGCCCCTTACGTTTCTCCAGTTTATTTACCAAATTAGATGCGAACACTTTTCAAAGACCTCAGAATATTCATTTGTAAATTTTTTTTTTTTTAAAAAAAAAGCTTTTACAGGGAATGTGAATAAAGCTCATGAACGTCTGCCATGCTTTCTCTTCCAAAACTTCATGCAGTTCTATGCATCTCATTTTTCTTTGCTCAGGGCCTATTACAACATTTCCCCGACGGCTGTGACTCTCCGTGAAACCATAGCGCTGGGAAGTATTGGAGTTAGTCTTCAGAGGCAGAGGCTTGCTCCTGAGGCTCGCCGAGTCTTGCTGTGCTTGGGGATCACTGAAACGGAGATTTAGGAAGCAAGGTGGTGTGTTGTGAAAGGGCTTTTGAAGATGCAGATGGTTTAAATATGCTAAGCCACAATTTGCCATCACTTATCAAGCTCAATCCAACCGCAGCAGTCAGAAAGATGGACATTTTTGTAAAGTTTGTTTAAGTAACCACAATAGCTGCAGTTTGTGTTCATGCATTTCTCCTGGTTTTGTACAGGCGCATTAAGGGAATCTCAGAGTAGACATTACTGAGTAGATCTGTGCTGTGCTATATACTCAAAGTGAAAGCAGATGAGATGCTTTATTATTTGTTATGCAAGGAAATAATGCCGCTGATAAAAATGTACTCTGGAATTATTCTTTTCATTTTTCCACACTTGGTAGAGCTGAAATCAGTTTCACTTTTCATGCCTTTTAGTTTGGGGAATTTAAAGGAGGTGCTCTCAGTTATATGACTCTGTAGGGGTGTTAGTTAATGAAGTTTTGACAGATTTAAGGTCACATTTTGCATGGTTCAATTCAGCGCACTTAGAAATACACAGCAGGGAGAGTTCCTCTCTCTGTAAACTGCTAAATATTAGACTTTTATGTATGCTGAATTTATTTTTGTATTGGCATATTTTATGTAGGAAATAAATAGCAAATTTAGGTACAGGTTGTTGTTTTAGTAAGGAATGACTCTAAGTAAAGCTTTATGGACTAGATCATTAACTTCAGAATGATAACCTAATCTTTAAGAGCAGTGGATCCTTTTTATATTGTTTTCAGTTACTTTAGATCAAACATACTTCTATTTTAAAAGAAACATATTGGGACGTTAATGGGAATATATTACCTTAACGTTACCAAGGCTCTTGCAGTATAATTTTCTGCAAAACCCTTATCTTACAACACTGCAATATTTGAGGACAAGCGAGTGGAGCAATTTGATTTTGAGTGATGGAAACTGCCAACAGGATACATGATTTAGGGACTCCAACTTTGGTAGTTGCTTAATTACCACGGGGTCTCTCAGAACCGTTTTTTTTTTTTTTCCTTCTCTTCTCCTCTGCATGGCCCAGTCCATACCTGGTATCTCGCTGAAGTGGAAAAGGGGAATCGTAGCTGAATCTTTTCTTTGGCATCGGTTGTTTGGGCACAGACATCGAGGAGTGTGTTTTTAATTCAATAAATATGCCTGGTTTAGAGGAAGTGTTTAGAAGGTAATTAGTAAAGAATTAAAACATGTGAGTATACTTAACGTGAATCAGCGTTATTTTATTAAAAATGAGCTTGTTTTTATGAACTTGATTGACAGTATACTCATTTGCTTTCCATTTCCAACATGCTGTTCTGATCATTTGAAAATGTAGCCCTAAAGCAAATGATTGAAGCCAGTGTTAAATTTATGCAAAAGAATTTAGTTAATATGTTGCAAAAAGTAATTTTAAGCCTTCCAATTTGTATTTTCTGGTGTTTTCCCACAAATATCTTTGACTAATGCTATTCAGTATTTTAATCAAAGATATGAAAGAAAATGAATAATTAGTGATATGTAAATGGCAGTGTAATTAAATGCTAAATAAAGAAAGTTAACAGGTCATTTTTCTACTCTGACCTAGATTACTAGATATGATTGACTCGGCCTGCCTTTTAATAAAGCTAGATGCAAAGTAACGCATTTTTCTAAGAACAAATATTCCAGAATTATTTTTTAATACTGGTGAACATTTGGTGGCCTGCCTGATAGCGTAAAATATAGTTTCACCTCCCAAACGTTTTCCTGCAGGGAGTAATGAGAAGACACAGAAGATGGGGCAGTATGTTCTATGATCCGTGCTATTCTGTCAATTGAAGTATTTAAAAGAAAGATGGGATTGCCTCTGAAAGAGATGTTATACTTCAAATAGCAGCTGTAGTTGTCACGGAAAGTGCTTTGTGTGAGGGTCTTTAATTTAGGCCATGTAAGACAAACTAGACAATGATCAGCCTTTTGTAACAGTAAAATAGAAAAACCTGTGAATTTCTGGAAACTCTGTGGTGGCTGGATGCGAAACGCATTATTAAAGTCCACAGTATGCCTCGAGGCTTTTTTCTCTTGTGGTGATGCTGGTAGTAATGAAATGATAATCAGAACAAGTTCAGCTTGAAAATTAAGAAATTAATACACGTAATTATTTTGGAAAAAATGTGAGTGGTATATATTTTGGCTTTTTCCTTTACTTTAGTGTGATCTTAGTATGAAGTCGGACATACAGCGGCCATCAAAATGCACCTTAGAAAGAAGAGAAGCCTCATATTTTGGAGGCTTCTGCTTAAAAAAGGGTTGCCAATAAATGATCTAAAGGATGGGTTACATCTTCCATGTGCTTGCTTACACCTCTGTGTTCTTCTCTTCACTAGTTACTGAGAGAGAAAAGCTGCAGATTTTCTCTGCAACGCTGTGAGCCATCTGTCTTCCTTATCTTTTTGGAAGAGGAACTTCCAGTCTTTTATTGCTGTTAATATTTTGAAAAGTTTGGAAGATAAAACCTAGTCCTTAAAACTGTCTTGTAATTCTATCAAAATACTTATTGTTTAATTTTAAGTACAGCATAGAAAGTATGCAGCAATACGTAGTGATCCTTGGTCCATATTGTTAGCTGTGTGTTTGTTCTGGTTGAATGTAAATTTATTTCTCCGGAAGGATAACACATCATCAGGCTATATGCATTCTTTATATACATATGGGATAGATAAATATAGTGCAAGGGTTACGTGGTTTTCAATGAATACTGCTTGATCTTAGCATGAAGAGGACTGCTTTTTCAAGAACAGTTAGGTCAGGCTGTCCTTTGCTGCCACTCCTTTTTGTCACGTTAATACTTTAATTTTATTGGAACTGGACTGTAAAATCACCAGAATAATTTTGTATCAGCCACCACAGGATATGAGCTTTTCAGTACACTTGACCTTGGTTAAATTGAACCGATGGCTTAAAGAGGAAGGGGTGTAAAATTGGTCATGTTACCGATTCTCCTTTATACTATAGTATCCTCTGTACTGGACTTACTTCCTAGTGTTGGGTCTTGCTCTGCTTCATCAAGTAAAATGAGGAACTACAAAAGAGAATCTTCTAGAAGAAAATCTTGGGGTTTTTCATACAGCTCCATTCTTTTGGCATTCTGCATTGCCAGTTCCAAATTCCTTAGGAAATGCCAAGGTGACGGAGACCTTGATTAGTTTAAGGCTCTGATGTTTTCATGGAACTCGTTACTTTTTGATGCTAAAAAATTTTGAGTTCTGCACCTACGTATGGTGTCTAGTTGCCCCATTAAACCCCTCTGTAAGCATGTAAATAAATGTTTTGTTGGCACTAAATACAGTGGATGTTTTTAGTCTTAAGGCTCCATGAAGAAAACTTTAAGACTGAAAAGAATCAGGTGGAGGGAGTTATTGTATTTAAGTGAACATGTTTGTCAGCAAAGCTTCTTACCATTTGAAGGAGCTGTGTTTGCTATTTGAATGTATTCATGTAGTTTTGCCATCAATGATGAATGGCAGTGTAGGAGGATGATTGGCAAGTATTTTCTTAATTTTTTGTTTTCTAGGAATCACCTGAACCCATAACCATCCTTACACTTTTGAGCCCAAACTGTCCTTTTTACTAATGTTTTAGCTAGAGCATGTCACTGGGATCTTTCCTTTTTCATATGCACAACTCATTTCTTTTGTGCAACATTTGCTGAAATGGTTCCTTGCTGGCTATAAGCGTTACAGGATTTTCAGATGTGAGCCTTCTATAAACAGCCACTCTTTCAGTGATTCAAACCTCCTTTTTTTTGAAAGAAACGTCATCTTTTATTGCATTCCTGCAATAGAAATGGGAAGAAAAGATGGAAAAAAGACACCAAAATGCCAATGTGTCTTGTTTTTGAGCTTTTTATAGGTAGGCAAACATATGTGCTTGCCTAGATTAATAAAAAAGCTCACAACAACAGTAGCAAGAATGTGTTTTAGAAGGTTCAATCTGGCAAGGACCAGGCTGAGGAATGGACTTTTTTGGTAAACAAACTTCAGCTATCCCAAAACAGTTACCTATTTCTGAAGACTGGGGTCTAGAGAAAAGTTTTAAGTTATGGGCCTCTAGGAGAATAATTCTCAGTGATAAGTAGAATCAGCAGAGGATGTGATATGAATTGAACCATGGTTGGAAACTATGCTTGAATAATTTTGGAAAAACTGAAGGAAAACCTATTACATTTTAATCTTTTTTTAAAAAATTTATTTCCTGCCCTGGCAGTTGAATGTTAAATGGGAACTATTAGTTATGGGCTAAAATAGTCTTTAAATGGAAAGAAGGGAGCAGAGAAAGTAGCTGGTTTTCATTATTAATACTAATTTTATTATTGTGTTTTATATGGCAAGCATCTCGCTGAAGAAGGGACAAAATCCAGAAATCCAGGACCTTCAGGCTCAATAGCTTGCATGTCCCAAATCACCAAGACTTTGAAGAGAGAACGATAGAGGAAAAAAGGTGGAGAGAGGAGTCCAAAAAATGAGAAAGGGAAAGGCAGAGATTCAGGTCAGTGGGATACCACTGCAAGGGTCTGTACTTCTGCTGCAGTTCTGATGAGGAAGCCTGGGTTTCTGTTAGTGTTGCTGTTGCTGTAAGGAGGGACAGAGAATGTATGTATGGGCACAATATGCTTTGAGCAGGTAGGAGGGAACTGTCTGTCCCTTAGCTCATTTTATCAACTCTGTCAGCTCTCGTATCTCTCATTGAAAGCTTGTAGAGCTTTAAGGAAAATAAATGTTTGGTCAAAGAGACTGTGGTTCTGTATTCACGAACAATGCCAAGAGTTCACACTTCATTTTAAACATCTGAACAAAATACTTTTCCTTCTGGTATTTCTAGGACCGTTTAAAATCAGAACTAATAGAAATGCATTTATGTTTCTGTCTGAAGGTGTTAGGGAACATTTTCTTATTCTGAAAGTTGATGGGGATAGCAAGAGAAGGGGCTCTTCCATGCTTGCTTGGTCATTTGGGCACGTTGTCTTCACCAGGGTCACCACGCAATGTGGTAGTCTTTGAGGAAACGAGGTCTGGGGCATGAAGGCTTGCAAAGATTGAGCTAGGTCACAAAATGTGCTTGAGAGCATCGGTAGCATCGAAGCATTCTCAAAGATATGTATCTCAAAGATATTCTCAAATATCTTACAGACATTTCCTAAAGTATTCTGATTTTTCTTGATAAACATTTTTCATTAGGTTTTCTATTTGGGAAAAGCAAGTATCTGTGGTTATAACTGCAAGCTGAAAGAACAGAAGAATTTAGCGAGCTGCTCTGTTCCAGCTGTGCAATTGCTTATGCTTGCAGTGGAAATAATTGTGCAATGTAAAGAGTGTGCTCCGGCTCCGCGAGAGCTAAAGATCTTGTCACTGTCAAGATAATTTTTTACCGCTGACAGCAAGCAATAATAGATGACCAAACGTACTTTTTCTAAATACTCCACTGAATGATTTGAGAAAAAACATTTTTTGGTCTGCTTGTTAATGTTAAAGGGCACTCTGTTTTAGGATCATTTTCAGCCTTGACTTGAACTCTCACTAGCCTGAGTTCGCTCGAGTGACACTCCACGTCAGATGCTTTCGTGCTTTTGTGCCGAAGTGAAAAGGAAGGGTGACTTCAAGCTTCTTGTTCTGCGTGTGTTTTTAGAGCATGAATTAATCAATTTTGTTAGGAGTGAAGTTTATTATTTTTTCAGTTTAACCATATTCTGTTACCTGTTTTGGACCAGCGAGGCAGGGTGTTAGAGAAGCTCAGTGGAATTGGGAAGAGAATGTCATTTTCAGGGTGGACTGTTTATTTTTTTGTTTGATACAAATCCTTTATTTTAAGGTCAAGGGCAGGTAAGAATTACAAAGTTAAAGCGTTGGTTTGGAAGTCAAGTGAGCAGCCAAAGAAAATCCATATACTTGCGCCTGCCCCATTGGCGATAGGCTCAGCTGCCCAGCTCCTCCATGAGTCCCATGTTACTTAAAGCCATTGATCCCTTTATGTCTTTAATTTTTGCTGCTTTGCTATAGTTTCATATAAAACTTCTGACACATACGAACAGAATAAAGCTATTAGGTGAGGCTGATTGAAGTTATAGGGCTGAAGTTAAATCCTGTTGCTATCTGGGGAAGCATGGTCATAGTGATTAGAGAGCCTGGTCAATCCACTTGAATCCACTCGCTAGACTCTGTCCTTTATTATGTTTGTTTATATCTGTCTTTCTATCAACATGTATTTTGAGACAGTTTCTTCCCCTGGGAACTTCCTCCCCGATGTTAAAGGAAATCGGCATACCTGTTTCTATAAGGCGGGAAGAAAAAGGTTTTGCAAATGCAAGCAGAATCTGAGGACCATAGCCAAACTTCCCAATCTGTTTGCCTGAGTTGGGCTTCTCCTGAGCAAAATAGCTATCAATACTGCTGTTTGTGAGAAGCAGAAGGGGTGATGTCAGTCATAGTTCTTCAGCATAACAAATTTTTAGCATATTTTTTAAGTTAAGATGGAAATAGAATAGATTTATTTTAATTTCCAGTAGAGAAAATGTAATTTATTGCTGGTTTTAATATCAATTCACTTGGATTTTTCTGTCTGGGTACACTTGAGATTCTTCATAAATTGCATTATCTTATGAATACGGTGTGGTTAGTTAAGTGGTATCTTTAGTATGCTGCAGGTCATCATCGTGTCACACATGACAGAGGTGTTCAGACATTGTAAGTGGGATCGAATGTTCCAGGCTGAGCCTCAGATTGCGTTGATCTTCTCTTTGGCTCAGCAGATTAAACAAAAGGTACTATGCCATTGAGGCTACAGAAACAGCTTTATTTCCAAGTCCCTTAAAAAAAAAAAAAAAGGAGGGGGGGGGGGGTTAAAGCTGGCAATTCTCCCTTTCTGCTCTCATCCACTTGTATCTTAATTTCAGAAGCTGTACAGGAATTCAAATAGAAACTGCAAAATAATAATTTTGTTTAGAGTGCTGTCTATCAACAGGTACTAAATAGAGCTTGTTGCTCATTCCTTCATTTAAAATGCAGTCAGTTTAATTCAGATGGGATCTTTTCCCTGGTCTTGCTTTTATTTTCCTTTGTTCAGTGACTGGTTATAGGCCAGTTGTGCCACAATAAGGTAGGTAGTATTTAAAGAAATCTAAGACAGCTATTTATGTTAGCATGTGCTAGGTGGCGAAACATTAAGGAATCTGCATTTGATTGTTCTGCTTTTAGTTTTCAAAGTCCAGACTGTTTTGTTTTTTTTTGTTCTCTCAGGTTAGTAGTGTCTCTTCAGTAGTTGATTTGTTTATGTGAACTGAGCAGTAAAAAGCTCTTTAGAGTGTTTCAGTGCTGTATTTTTCCCGGCGTATTGTACATCTCTCTGTTGCTGTGTTTCCTCCTTCAGTGTTTCCTAAAAGCAAGACCAGGTTTCTAAGTGTGATGTTTTGTAGCTATAGGGAAAAATACAAAGAAAGCAATTGCTAAAGAATAAACATATCAACGTGATGTTCAATTTAGAGCCAATCGCCTGGTTTGTAAAACCCAAATAATTTGGTGTAACGCTAGTGGAAGTGAATCTGTCTGGCATGGCCACACACCTTCCGTTATTGAATACTGAAGCCTGTAGTCCTTGGGATCTGCACAAACAGGAAAAAGAAGAAAGAAGAAAAAACTGTACTAATTGCAATTTTTATAATGTTTGATGTCTCATCTCGCCAACGTATTAATCTGTTTTTTTCAAATTACAGAACTGGAAAGCAAGACCAGTGTATGTAGCTGTCACTGCTGTAGTCTTGAATTGGGATTAGAACACGTTTAAATTTAACTAAATTGGTTTTAATCTGGCTAGTTTGGGGGATTGGAGCAGCAGCAATCAATCTGTGACCTTGTCAATGGAAATTCATAAATACCTGCGTTTGTCAGCCTCTGCTGACATTGGCATGTTGTTCATTTTACCTCTATGAAAACTAGGTGAGCTTCATCATTACATTCTACAAAAATGCTTCCCATTTCTTTGTGAATGAAAGCTTAATTACAAATGTGGCAGGAAGGAACAGTAGGAAAAGAACATAACCATTTGCATGAAACCAAAAAGGAAAGTGTAATTTGACGGCAGAAAGTATTTTATGCAAATATTGCTGGGGTGGGTTTTTTGCAGGAAGTGTGGTAAAGGTAGATTATCACTAGGAATCAAATAGGTCTGGTATAAGAAAACATGCAACAGTTATTTGGTCTTCTCCAGAGTGTGTTACAAAAGGGAGTTCTTTTGAAGTGTGCTGGAAGGTGTGCAGTTGAGAACATACCGTGAACCGGGGAAGCTGGTACTGTTATAAGTTTTAGGCTTCTTTGTTGTAAAGCCATTTGTACGCGAGAATGATGGACTTGCTTAGTTGCTCACGGTCATTCTGAGGTTTGTAGTTCATAAATAAATGAGACAAAATACATTTAAGACCTGCAGGTAATCAATAGGACAGACTGTGATGTGGTTCTGACAGTATGTATCATATAGTTCCAAAATAAATACCGTAGGATGAGAAAATTTTGCTTACTCCTGTAAAAACAAGATGTAGCATCCTTTTGCAGTTTGATGCTGACTGTAGCTCAGAACACCCAAGATCCCTATAAAATCCTGACAACACCCCTGAAGGTCATTTATGGAGGTCACCTCTTTTTGCCTCCCACACTCCTTAGAGAAATTCAGGTCTACCCACTCCTTCATGGCCACCCACCCGCACATCAGCTGAGAAATCATACTTTGTTAAGAAAAACCTTTGTTCAGAATATTATTTTTGTTCTTTGTTCTCTTTCCTTCATTTGAAAGACGTCTTTTGTTCACTGTAGTTCAAATACCATAGTTTAAAAATATTCATGGCATATAGAAATTAAAACCGAATTTGTGTATTTTAGCTGAATTAAAAAAAATTAGATTGGGGGCTTGTCATTGTTTACCTGCATGTATTTAATTCTGATTTGTGTTTCAAGAAGTAGATTAAAATTAGTTTAATCACAAGAACATTTTTAAGTAAGCATTTTTAGATGGATCAACTGTTCTTTGGTTTTTGAAGCCTATAGGGGACCTATAGTCTTTCCCAGTCAAAATGCAGATGTGTTTAAAGTAAGCATTAATTAGCATTAATTCTTACATCTACACCTTCATACACCATAGGAATATAAACATTACTGTAATAAATTGTCAAAAGTTGAATGCCTTTGGCTGTGAGAAGGAGTATCTTGGATCTGTGTCTGTTTATGCAACAGTAAAAGCATTACTCAGCAATATTTTGTGTGCTGTTGACATTATGACACTCTTAGTATAACCTGCACAGTGCATCCCACTTAGTCTTTGCAATAATCGTTAACAGAATTATGAATTTCATAAGGCAAAGTGCGGCGAGTATGTAGTATGGGAATATTTCCATATGTGTACCATGTCCTCTCGGAAACCCACATGATTTAAAGCAACTGTTACCGATAGACAAGTTTTCTTGTGTTTCTTTCTAACGGTCTTTGGTTTTGCATCTGTTTCACGTTAGATGGTTCATAATGCATTTCTGATTGTGGTTGTTTACAAGCTGCTTTCTCCATTGCTTCCCCTGCAGGTGTTGCAGGGTGCTCAGCTGATAGCTGTTGCTTCTGCTGAGCCTGCATCAGGGGGTGTTGATGGATCCCCGCTCCAAGGGAGTGATATCCAAGTCCAATATGTGCAGCTGACACCAGTGACAGACCACTCTGCGACTAATCAAGTATGTATATATTTTTTTTGCCATTTGAATGTACTTAACTTGATTGAAACATCTGTCAGATGAACTATATATCTATCCACAAATACTGCAGTCCCAGTGAGTTTATGATCCTGTTTCCAAGCCGTTAAAAAAAAAAATAATTAACAAATCATCTATAATAAGAAACATCATTTTGTTAAAGGTATCATTTTTGCTAAAGGTCTTTGACTTTCCCTGCTTCTGTGTTCTTGCTCAATGCCCCTAGAGAAAAGTTATTTTGGTCATCACTGTTTTTCTGCATCCTTGAATGCTGAGAGCCACGTTAAAGGACAGGGCAAAAAACTTTCTTGGAATCTATCCAAAAAGTATTTTTCAGACTGAGGTTTCTCTTAAAAATGTTATTCCCTTTCTGACAGCAGTTTTCCAGTTATTTTGATCAACAGCCTGGATTTCCCGCAGGAGTCGCAATGTTAGCAATTGTAAGTGAACACTTGATCCACTCAGTTACGGTGGAGGAATTTTATTTTTTTTTTAAATCAGTTTGAACAGTCATGTATCTGAGTCTAGAAAAAGTTTCTCATCAGCTTGAAGCTGTGACTGGTGACAACACAAGAATGCTGACTTAAAACAGTTGTCAGAAATTTTTCTGAAGATGATTACACGTTCTTCTGTGAACCCCACTTAGTGAGCTTCTTTTCTAGAGAATGCCAAGTGGTTGTGAAAAAGCAGCTGTTGCTTGCTAGCCAAAATATAATGGTATCCTTAGAAGCCAGTATTAGCGTGGATTTTTGTCTGACACATACCCAGTTTTGTAGAGAATTCTGATCTGGCTACAAACATTTGGATATTGAGTCTCTTGAGGGAGGGGAAAAAAAAAATTGCATAAAAAAATCAAGGGAATCATGTCCAGACTCTGCGTGCATGAAACTCGGGTGCTTGGTGCTTCTTCCGTGGGCAAGGCAATCTGCAGATCAGTTCGCTGTATGAAGTTTGAGCGTATTAGTTATCCCAGTGGCAAAGAGGGCCTCAAACAAAAGATGGAGCTGTGTTGCATATCTCCGAAGTGCCATCTGCGCTGGCTGGTGCAGGTAGGGAAGCCAGCACTCTAAACTCTCCTAGTTGCTCCAGTCCGTGCTGGCTCCCCACCTGGATGCTACAAAGTGCTTTTCAGAAAAATTATGCTCCCTGCCAAAAAGGATCAGGCTGCCTGGCATGTGAGCATACTGTGCTGTAAGATTACATTCTAGATTTCTGGACACTGATCCTTTAATAGTCGTTTTTGCCTCTTTGCTAGATTTATCTCTGCACTAACCTTCTCAATATTTTATTCATAGTCACTTGTAATGGTACACTAGGCAGTAAGCGTTGCTACAGGGATCTTGCCTTATTTTCTATAAATCCTCAAGTACTGCTGGTCCCATCCAGTTAATAAAGCATATAGGTGTCAGGCAGCGAGAGGTGTTTCTCGTGCTGCTGTCCTCACTCCAGGCCTGGGAAATGCTCAAATTTACCTCCCATGGACTTTCTCCTGGGTCTGTTCCTCGTGCCTGTCCTCCCTTCTCAGCTCCCGCCTCTGATGGGCGGGAGGTTACGGAGTGCAGTTCTGAACACCGGCATCCGTCTCCCACGCGACTGGCCGCCACCAGAGGAGTTACTTTTCTCTTCAGGGACACTTTGCACCGTGATAGGTTTTAACATTGTGGTTAACCGCAGAGATTTATAAAGAGCTGAAGAGAAGCAGAAAAGGAATGCGAAATAAGAAAAGTATGAAAGGAAAACCAGAGGAGACTAAAAATAAGTTTGGCGTAAATATTTCCTCAGTTTACACAAACTAAAAACTAAGGATCTGTTAATGAATTGGAGAAACCAACTTGGTATTTGCATTACTCTGAGTTATGTGGATAACCCAATAGCTTTTTTGGCTAAAATTATGGAATAGTCCTACTCATTTTAGATCTCTTATTTGAAGAGAAAAGTCTTATCTGAAAGGAAAACCCTGCCAGTGAGGCTGCAGTGACACTTTTGTCTGTTTTCTTATGGTTCTTTGCCAAGGGCTCGGAGATGTCCTCAATGATTTTGAGTCTATTTATCAACCAAAGCTTATAAAAGTGGAGTTTATTATCCACCTGGGTTCAGTGCTATGCCCTATGCAAATTCCGTATTTGAAACACCACAACTGTGCGTTTATTTAATGTCTGAAAACAAGGCACCGGTTTTCTTACCTTTGCTCTTGAAAGCCATGCCTTTGGAAGCAACTGCACATGCAAAGCTGACGGTAGGAGTGAGGCTATTTGAAATTAATCTCCTCTATCACTTTACCTGAACCAGACAGCAATACGCACTTCAGCTCAGTATTTTCAGTGTATTCATGTATGATTTTTTATTTGCAAATTAGCCGTAGACAGAAGTATTAATAGGTAGGATTCTGATAGTTTTGTAGTGACCCTAAACCACATACGTAAACACAAACTATTAATATATGAATAGTGTTTTGCTGGCATAAAATTGCAAATGTACGGAGGGAGGCATGGTTTGAAATCAGATGCATTTGGGGGATTTATGTTTCATTGGCTTGTTTTCATATCTCGATAGCATTCTTACTTATAGCAGCTTGCAAAATCTAGAAATACAGAATGTGAAGGTGACAAAGAATATTCGGATTAATTCTGTGCTCAAATTCGTATGCTGGTGGTAAAATTTGTTAGATTTGGAAAAAAAACGTAATTCCAAATCTAAAGCGTGCTTCTCATCCTTTTGGGCAGTCTTCTACTTCTGGTCTAAATGTTGGATAAATATTCGGTATTGCTGCTGCTGTTATTATTTGATAATTATGTAACTTCAACACAGTTTTCTGCTAACGGGAAAGAAAACTTCGATAGTCACTTGAAAACTTACCTGCTATCAAATTTAGCAATCTGATAGAATTATTCACCACTTTGGCACTAATTTATTGAACATTTAAGTAAACACCAAATTACCTACGAAGTTGAATAGGAAGAAAAAAATCTTGAAGCTGTGTGCAATTACGGGCAACAAGGCAGAGGTGAAATGAAATAATTTGACAACAAAACCTTAATTCAGGAGCAAGCCTTTATAATTTTGAACTTCCAGTATTTTCATTTGCATAAACAAGTTGTGACTGTGTAGTAAAACCTAAAGGACTGGAAATCTAGTTGAGCTTCCGCCTTTGTGTCTTTGTGTATCATCTTGCAGATGCTCGGCTGAGAGCATAAAGCAGGGCTTCAAGTAAGACTTTTTCATAACAGAAGTACTGCCACAGAAATAATTCTGTATCCAGGGCGTTACATAAAGCATCTCTTAGATGAATTTATGGAGGGAAAAATCCATCAAGGGCAGATCTCTGGAATCTGTGGGAGCGTACAGGAAAATATCATTAAACGCTTACCCTTTTCTTGTAGTTTATCTGTGCTTGTGATATTGGCTGCTATCAGGGGAAGGCTTATTGGGTGTGATGGATTTTATCCAAGCCAATACAGCTGTTCTTAAATGCTATTCATCTTATAGCTCTAAAGATGGAGTTTGTTTCATAATCTAGTTTTCCTTACTCCAGCTAACTTGGCTAAAAAGTTTTCTATGGGATTATCCTTTCACAGCGTTGTCAGACTACTGGTAGGCAGTAATTTAATTTTTAAGGAGACTTCCTTTGAAAGCTTAAGTCAATTGTGTTTACTTTACTTTCTTTCACGGAGGACTGTTTTTGCTTGGAAAGTGGGTAGAATCAGGCCTGTAGGAAGAATTTTATTTGAGAAAAAAGTTCACTCTAGTAGCACTATTCTCATTTTACACAAAATAGAGAAAGGCTGCAGTGGGTAAAGTCAGCAGTTTTAGACCATATCCTGCACCAGCTGGTTATTTTACTCTCCTTACCTACAACGGTTCTGTCACTCCGGGACTTCCTACTGTCTGTTCTATGATCATCCCCGGTGGACTGTCCTTCCATAACACTGTTCAGCTCTGTACCCCAGAGCTGTCAGTATGCACATCGTGCTTGGACAAGCCCTTCCACAGCTTCGGCACATGGTGTGCCAGACACGGCTTTTATTTTGTTTCTTTTTTTAGAGCTGGTTCTTCTTTGGGAAGAGGGAGGGAATAATTGTTTTCTATTTGCTCTCTTCGTGCCACTCATGATTTTATAGATCCTTATCATGATTTCATTATTTCAGCCTTCTCTTTCCAGCCTGAAGGGCATTAGTCTACTCAGTCTTCATGTGGACTCTTTGTTATTTTTGGTGCCTTTGTAAGCGTATTCCCATTTCAACTCTGTCATAGAGCTGATACCCATGCAGTTTTTGCACTGGTGTATACAAGAACTTTATATTGGTATAATATGTTCACATTCCCTTGGCTACACCAATGGAAAGAACTTTTGGATTGATTTACTGATTTCATCTTTCCTTTTGCAGGGCACTGATACCCTTCAATCAGCAATCCAGCCAGAAATGCAGATAGAACACGGAGCAATCCAAATTCAATAAGAGAATTGCGAAAAGCTGTGTCGACCGAGATGTCAGTGAACCACAGTCAGAAGTGCTGTAGTCTTCATGCAACAACAGGAGAATGGAAATGCCTGTTAGACTCATGGTCACACCTTGGACATCTCCTGCAAATAGCAGGATGATCTGATGATCTGGTTGTCCTCACCTGGAATAAATCAGACCCATTTACTTAAATTGGAGCTACATCACTACATCAATTGAGGATCTGGCCTTCAGAAGAAATAAATGGCCTGCCCTTAGGTACACTTAGGGAGGAAAAAAGTCTTTCAGAAAGAGGGAAAGAAATGTAATGAATCAAAACCGTGAGACTACATTAATGTTTCATCCTGCTCATTTCTTCTGTGAAATGCACCATTTGAATGTCTGCAGATATCTTAGGAAGTGTATTGCTGCTTTGCAATACTTGCTTTACCACAGATAGAAGATCAAGAGCTCAAATATTTTTCACTGTTTAAACAGCTTTTTTTTATTTGCTATGGTGTTTATAACAAAAATGGAAAATATTTAAAAAAAGAAAAATCCCATAACTGCAAGTATTAGCCTTTTGCTGGTGTTTTCTGTTCAGTGTAATGAAAAATGTATTTGCAGAAGACTAACAATTTTGTTTGTACTGTTGCTTAACTACTTTTCTAGGGGGAAATGCTTTTAAATGCTGTAATTATGCATTTCTAATGAAAAATAAATGTGTATTTATGAATAGTGCAGCTCTAAGTTGCTCTCTGCCTTAGGAATGAATACCGTTTGACCGGACTGTGGTGTAAGAGTATAGTTCTGGAGCGTTTGAAGACACGCTATCTGGCAAGCTCTGCTGTCATACTGAGAAGTAAGATTAAGTCTATAAGGAAGACACCAATCTTAGATCATGTTGTTATCTAAATTTCCAGTGCGAGAAAAATGTGATAGTTAAGCTTTTGAGTCTGCAAATCCTATTTTATACAATGAATTTGTGAAATAATTTTTTAAAAATGTGAATGATTCTTCTGAGCTCTCTCCTGCCTCCTTTGTCCAGCCATTTGTGGCAATACCTCAGCTTGGGATTCATCCATAAAAAGTTGGGCTGCAAAAGTCTGATACCTATCTTGTTATCCAACCTGCAACAGCAAGGTGAAATCCTTTCCCCACTGAAACTCACGGGAAGTTTGATACCAATTTCAAGAAAGCTACATTTTCATATTTGCTAAGTTTGAGTGGAAAGGATACGTTTGCTGTAACCTGATTATCTTAATGGTGCACGTTTTAGAAAAATACGGAGGTTATTGGGGGAGGTGGTGCTTTGTATTTGTTTTTAAGCTGACTTGCTGTATGATTATTGTCAATATATGGCTCATAATACATTTAATGTATTAATGAATGGGACATAGCCACAAATTCTACATGTTTGAATTCTGGATAGCTTTTTTTTTTTTTTTTAAATGAAAGGAAGGGTTAAGCACACACAATTTCTGGGAATGTTGTCCCTGGTAAGTATTACACTTTATGTAAATTCCTACTTCACTTTAGGATATTTCTTGACGCACGAGTACAATGCATACTGAACCGCAGCTTATTGAAGACAATGTTTGCAACAGGCCAAGAATTTGGCTGCTCTTCAGTTTCTTTTTTTAATAGTGCTTCTCAGACTGGGTGATGTTTGGAGAGGTTGGCATCCAAATAGAAGCCTAAAAATAAAGCAAGGCCTGTACATTTTAGCATGGCTGTTTAATAATAATTTATCACTTGGAAATGACAGTGAGAAAGCTGGGATGGCAAAGCTGCTGTGTGCTATTGCATACCACTCTCTTGCTATATTCATATTGGCCACAGTGGCATTCTTGTCTTCTTCAGAAAGTTTTACTCTTACCCAGCTCTCCTTCTGCATCCTGGGCATCTTCTGCTTTCAGGGGGAACACACGTGCATTTAAACCGTAGGGTATCTGTCTTTGTTTTATGGTGCAATTAAGAATTCTGTTGTCTTTGCATTTTTCAGCTCAGGTGCAAGATGCAAGTGAGTTCAGGAGAGATTTTCTGTAGCCACTACACTGCTGCATGCTTTAGTCTCGTCTGCTAAAAAGTGATTGTAAAGGCATATCAAGCAGCAAAGTAGCATTCACTAGATTTCAAGAGAATGAAATCTGCTTCACCAGTGTGGAATGGAGAGTGTACAAATCAACTGAAATACATAGGTAAGGAGAGCAGCTTAATAAGATCCTCCACTGCATCCAGATGTTAAGACTGCATGTTCCTCAAGACGTGAATTTTTCTCGGTGTTATGTCAAGGTTTACATTAGTCTAAGCTGTGTCACACTATGTTTATACTTCAAAGAAAAGAGACTTCAACATTGAGCCAGGTATTCCTATGAGTAATCCCTGTCCCTGTTCACGTTCTGTAGATTTTATGTCCTTGGAAGATTTATGTCCCTGTCCAGGGAGGAAATGTCTTCTCTTCAAGAATGTTTTATATGTTTTCTAGACATCACAGGGTGTGTCATGTACAAATAAGTCATTCCCGAGAAGAGTAATTCAGGAATGAATGCCCTTCTAGGAAGTGCTTGTGGCTGTGAAGAGTCCATGCAGTTCTGTGCAAGTGTGAAGAGTACGTTCATACAGAGGTTATTGTAGCAATAACATGCCAGCGTAGCAATAAGAAATCCTAAAAGTATTATAACTCAAGGAATGAAAATCTTGCCGGGGCGCTGAGGCTTTTGCCTGGCTCTCTGTTCAGATAGGTTGGTGGTGTTTCACCATGGATGTAGTTCTGCCCTTGAAGACTTTTCTACCGTTTTCAGTAGGTCAGCTAGAAATGAGTTCTCATTGTCTCCTTCTGTTACTCACAGCCTCTGCCTTTTTAATAAAGAGGTTCTTTTCCCTCAGCAAACCTTCTGACATCCTTGTTTTTAACTGTGTTCTTTTTCTCCTCGTGCTGCTTTTGACCAAGAGGCAGAGATTGAGAACATACGACCAAGAGTCTTCAGGGGGGTGTTTTGTGTAAGGTTAGACTAGAATCAGCTGCATATTTTATTTGTAATTCGTCATGTGATCTGTAGAATACTGTTTTTAGGGGGTTGATTTTGTTTTGTATAATCATGTTTAGGCATGCAGGCTTTGGGGGAAGAGAGCATTTGGTTACCCTACTTGGCCCCATTGATTATTTTTGGTATTAAGTTCACTATAGACAGGACCTCACCATTTATCTTGATGTTGTACGAAAATTCTTGACGTAGTTATGGCTGCATAGGCAGTATGGTACCATTACAATGACCTTTCAGATCATTTAATCTTGAATCCCACCTGAAAGAGCATTCATCTCACGAATTATTAAGGGCTTCTGTGGTCCTGATGTAAAAACTAATCAAAATGTTACAGTTTGAGGGATTGTACAACTAGAAATTGGTCTAAAAAAAGTGAAGGATGTGGGTTATTTCTTTTCTGTCTGTCTTTTTCTTTCTTTCCTTGTTAGTTTTACATATTTTGTCTTTCAAAACAAAACTATAAAAATGAGCACCCTTCTGTGACCCAAATAAACTGGAATGCCTTCATTAGCTGCATTTTTAGGCATTTCAGTATCGACAATTTGCCTATAAAGCAAGGAATGCTGGCCAAAATGTTGCTATAGTGCTCGTCTCCATCATGGAGATCCTGGCATGCATACGGGTATGCTCTAGTGGCCCTGTACTTTATTATCCGCTTCACAGAACTGCTATGGAGTTTCATGTTAAAAGATACAGTAAGAAAACCAATATCTCAAAAAAAACCCCAAAATCTCACTCTGTACAAACTTCTGTTGACAATCAGTATTCCTTCTGAATTCCTAATTACCTAAGTACTGAAAATTTAGAGCCGTAACTGTAATTCAACAAAAACTGTTTCCCATTATCAGAAATAAGAATGTTGCTTTCATTCACTGCAATCCCAAAGCAATTCTATAAGCTCTGCTGATTTAGGTGAGTACTCGACAGTCAAACCTCATTTCCTTGAATGAAGCCGGGAATAAGAAAGTCATTCAGTTAGAGTAGTGTTTGGGGTAAACTGAGATTGCTTTTTTAATACGCTGGTACAAATGGACATACTTGATTCCTCTGCTAAACAAGGTTTGACATATTTAGAGGTTGTTTTATACCCCACAAAAATAGGAGTAACGAACCGTGCGGCAAGCGGAGGCAAGAGGAGTCGTGCAGAGCTGAAGTTAGAGCTGAAGTGCGTGGGATGCAATTGCCCACGTGCAGTCTGGACAGGGCAAGGGGTTAACACTCCTCTTTTCAAAAGGTACCAGGGGATTTTTAATCAAGTCTTGTTCTTTAGCGTGATAAATTAGATGGAACTGGATGAAAACCTATTTTTCCTCATCTACAACTTCACATGCAAAGCTCAATTCAAGAGCAAGTGTCTCCTTTGTTTGATTTTTTTTGCCTTTTTTTAAACATGCGAATTCTACTTTTGAAAGCTTTCTGAGGTTTGTTTCCTATTCAATTTTTTAAAGTATACATTTTGCAAAGGAAAAATGTCCTTTAATGATATTTAATAATTTTTTATAATAATAAATGTAATACTTTGTGGCAGAAAATTATATTTTTAGGATTTTGGTCATCAGCATGGATATTTTTAATTGACCGGTAGACTGGGAAAAGTTTTTTTTCTTCCAGTCCCTCAGGTTAATCTGTGGTTTTTGAATGTTTAAGTAAACTGTCCGGTTTCATCTCTGTCCGTCAGCTTGGGTTAAGCATGAGTTAATGTATGTTATATAATCTTCCAGTACATACTTTATTTCAGATTTTTCCTACTAGTTAAAGGAAACTTAATCTGGTTGTGAAACAGATCAACGAAAGCCTGGATGGAAAGCTGAGTTTAGCCTGACATCTCTTCACGCTCCACTGTGATGCCAGCTTTAAGGACAGACTGTTCATTGTCCCTCACTGTGCCACGATCTGGACATTCATGGTATTTAATTTGAAAATAATAAATATCCCTATTTTTCACACTGAATCCCTGCTTTTCCTAAGGAATCTTTGGGATTTCTGTTTTCAAGATGCACTGGGGTTTGCTTGTCAAACTGTTGAGTGCATCATATTAGGGTCTAAGAATTTAAGCAAGTACACTGAAATCAAAGGGACTTTACTCTTTTGTTATTACCACAGGGAAAACAAATCCGCTGTGTATATATATTTAAAGTAATTCAATTTTTAATTGATGAACTGTATATTAAATTTACCATTGGCTTTCTGGATAAAGCAGAAAAAAATTTGGGAGCTGGCCAGCACGATTTGACTCGCTGAAAAGTGCACTTCAGCTTGCTTGATGTGTGTGTGTATATATATGTATTTATATATGGCTATCCTGTTGCTTGAGTTTGCATGGGGTTGGCTCACCTCCTACTGCTTTGGTCCTAGAAGTCACCTCTCCCCTCTCCTCATTTCCTTTTGATACCTGGTTTTAGACTCCCACTTCTACAGCATTTATTTTCAATCTTATGAAAAACCTAGGTCCATTTTGCTGCTTTGATCTTAGCCGAGGAGCTTGGCGGGCCACCTCTGATTAAAAAGAAATAAATCAAAACCCTTTGTCTGCTGGATTCTGAATTGCATTTAACAGAAGAAAAAAAAACCACCACCAAACCAAAACGGTTATAGACATTACCTGGTGCAGAGAGAAGTAGCTGTCTTACTTGGTTTATTTAAGTGTTACAAAAATTGCCATAGTTGGAAGTTCTGTGTCTGCCATTAATTAGTCACATTTTCAGTTTAGTAACCAGATTTTCTGCTGCTGTTCCCATGTGGTAGCAAAATTAAGCCTTCTTTTGCAAGCACTCAGGTGAATACGTGAGTAGGTGGTACTGTGAATTGCGCTGCAGATTCTGCTGACTTCCAGTCTAGGTTAAACAGCAGCTAAACTTCTCATTTGATGCCTTTCCTCCCCAAGATGCCTGCTTCCATCTCCCCGGTGTCACAACCCTCTTAGGGCAGCCCTTCTCTAATGATCGCAAATTGGTATGATTTAATCAGACACAAACGATGTGCTCTTTCTAAAGCGGAGCGGGCTCGGTTCTGCTTCCCATCCCAGCGTGTGGGAAACGCTGTGCTCTCTCGTTGGGGCCATCTGCCTTGCATAATTGCTGTTATTTAACAGCAATTTTATTACTCAATCCTACTTCAACTCTCTTAATCCCCTTGCTCTAATGGGCTCCCTGCTCTCTTCAGCAAAACCAGAGGAGAAATAAAAAAGCCAAAATGTTCATAAAAGAGGAGATGGGAGGAATCACGGAAAAGACGAGAGGCGGTTTGTTGATTTGTTTTGAATCCCTTTCATTCATTCAGGTTGCCTTTCGCTCCTTTCTGCAGATAAACGTGCAGCCCAGGGAGGTGGTTCACATTGAGAAGTTCTTTTTTTGAAATACAATAGTGACAAAAATATCCTACTTTTGTCCAAGGAACAGCAGCTTTGGAGGTAGGCAGGAGCAAGGTGGAGGGTAGAGGTTTGAGTTTCTTTTTTTTTTTTTTTCTTTTGTTTATAGCTCAGTATGTTTCTAAATAGTTTGTAAGCATCTTGGGGGGGTTACATCTGGTTTGGGTTCTGCCTGAAATTCCTTTGAGTGTTGTTGAATTGACCATTTTAATGGAACTAGGAGCTTCTCTGGCATGTTTTCAGAATTTCAAAAAAAAAAAATAGCGCATCTCCACACTTCCCACCTCTGACATTTTCCTGCATTGTCATGGAAATTTTCTTGTGTGGCAAAAGGCTGAATGAGCCTTAGTGTTAGTGAAAATAACTTTTTCCTTTTGTTCTACTTTTTGTAAAAGGTGGAAGGTATTAATATTTTCTGCAAGAAAATGAACTTTTGTAGGAATATTCCCTTATGAAACTTTGACCTCTGTGAATGTCTTTGCACGGATTGACATCGTTTTCCATGCTGATTCCTTTCTTTGAGCAAATGCAACACATTTGACACTGATGAAGCTTTATAGACAATAAGTAGTTGAGTATTTTGAGACAGGTTTTTTGTGTGTGGTTTAGGTTTTATTTTGTTTTCACTTGCGTCATTTCACTGATCCGATTCACAGTATGGAGCTCTCTGCTGTACAGAAATGAGCCTGACGGAGGAGCGTGTGCTTGGCTTTGAGCTCCCTTGTGGCCGCAGGCTTTTGGCTCCGAGTCCCTCTAAATCTTTTTAGCTTTAATCAGTGTGCAGATTTGGGCAAATAGAGGGTAAGATTTAAAAGCCCTTGATTGGAGTGTTGCTCTTGGGAAGAAAACACTGGCTAGCAAAGAGCTTTTCAGTTTGGGCAGGGAGGGAATTGCAAGAACCATAAGCCAGTCAAATTCAGGTGGGAAATGAGGCAGAGTGTTTGACAATGTGTGTGAAGGAAGATTAATAACGGAACAAATTGTCGAGAGAGGTGGATTCCTCGTCTTTAGGTACCTTCTGCTCTTGATCGGCTGCCACTGGCAAGACTATCACCACGTGCGGCCCCACGATACAGTGGCATGCCTCGTGACAGTAACTGGAGTGTGCCTTGATCTACAGCTGCCTGGCACTCTGTGATAGGTGTGCAAAGGTTATCCCGTGGGATGCCCGTGGTTCCCACAGTCTGCAGCTTCACCGGTCTCGCAGCAATATGTCCACGCAGTAAAGCCCATAGTTATTAAATCCATTCCCTGGACTCGCTCACAGGACATTGCCTCTATTCTCTCCCTCTGCACCATAAAGCACAGCCCAATAATGTATGAAATATCCTAAATTCAAAAGCCATAAATTTAAAATGTACAAGTAAAAAGTATAAAAGATTGAGGGCTTTGCTGATGTCCTGGTGTCCTGCAGTGGCTGCAACTTGTCATAAGAAGATACCCAGATCGTCCTGGGAATGGGACTATCCCATGCGAGTGAGATATCAAAGTGTTTCTTGCCCATCTGTCCTTGAAAAAACAATTCCTTCCAGAATCCAAATCTGGTGATTAGTTGAAGAAGAATCAAACAGACAAGCCAGATACCAGAGATTTTTTTAACTTAGTATCCCCTCAAGCACTAGCACATGCCCTCCAACACTCAACCTCTTGTTGTGGCCCATCACATTGCATCATGAAAACAGGTGTGGGGAGCAGTTTCTCCTTCAGTCTTTGTTCAATGCCAAGTAACTGAGCAGACCAAACCCTTGGAAGAGCAGCAGGGGTTGGCATTTTTGTTACGTTGTGCAGTCAGTAATTCCTGAAGGTATCAAGTTCTAACTTGAAACAATTTTCTCACGGCCATCCCTGTCCTGCTTGAAAGCTCATTGTTCTCTGATGAGAATTTTCTGTTTTTCTCTGTTGATTAGCAATGTTCTGGTGTAGGTCTTGAGTGCTTTTTTTTGTAGTTTATGGGTCTTTTCCCAGTCCGTTCTCTATAGTTTCAGCTTTAATCAACTGAAAATCTTAAAAAGAGTTTCCGTTCTATATCTCAAGCACTCTTCCAGATTGCAGCTATGTGAAAGTGACATTGGCACTGAAGTGCCCAAAACCACTAAACCCATTACTAGTTTGTTACCCTTGATCTGGATTTACTAAAAAGGCTCAGCTGCCAATAGAATAAATTCCTAAATAAAGTTTGTCAATGTGCTGAAAAACACCCAGAGCAACCTCATGTCAAACTGACATGGGGGGCAGAGATAAAATACAAGCGACAAGTCACTGATGATCCAGAGTGTAATTTCGGTCTGCCCATCTGTGTTGGCACAGGTAGTCCCAGCAGGTACAACTGAGATAGCCTGGCAAAACAGGTTGGCCAAGGAGTGTCTCCTGCCACTCGAGGATAATCCTTCACCTGAGGTATTTGAAATCCCTATAGTTTCTTGGAAGGAGTGCTGAAAACCTACATGGAAATACCAAATGTACATAGTGAAGCATGCTGATGACTGACACCATTGTCTATCAGTTGCTTAGATGTTGTGAGGAAGGATGGGAAGGAAACTTTATATTGCATAATTTAATATTTATTCTATCTAGAGTTATCAATCTTCCTTATCTTAATAGCTTCATATCAGAGTTTTCCTGTGTCTGAGAGACACAAGGCGGGTATCCTCACCGTTACAAACGGGGAAATTCAGGAGTGGCTCAAAGCCTGGTGATGGCAATAGCTCCCACTGCGCCAGTGCAGCACCAAGTGACCCTATGTGCTGGCTCCAGCAGCACCCGCCGGCTGCCTTTCTGCGGCTGCTGGGTCTGAGTTATCAACATTTCATCACAGGCAGGGTATATAGCTTTTTAGTTTCCATTCTCAGTTTGTGTCCTTTACTTTATCGAGAGAAATACATGATGGCAGTAGAGTCTGTGATGCAGTAGAGTCTGTGATGCATCAGAGGTGCTGGCTCTGGTGAGTAAGTGGAAGCTATAGCCTGCAGGTTACTTCTATAATGGCTGTGCTCATCTACGTGTGCCAGGTTTGCTCACAACCTTCATAGCAGTCTGAGCTCTGTGGTAGAGTACTGTTTCTCTTTCTGTTGGTCTGCATGGATCTGAGCAAGACGATGGAGAATGGGTCGTGGCAGGCGTGCCAGGCTGTGTGACAGGACTGTCACAGAGGAAGCCTTTGGCTTAGAAATCAGGTGACATTGGCAGCTATTTCATCCTGCACAACTGTCCATGGAGGCGGGAGCACACATTCCCCTCTGCTTTGCAGTTCTTAGTGGATGAGGGTTGAGTTGGGCTAGAAGTGCATTTTACTGAGTTGCGACCAGTGAAACAGAAAAGCGATAGGTTCTTGTGCACAGATGCTAGTTTGTAGCCAACAGCAAAAGTCTTGCTAATGAACAATACTTCTGTCCGTAGGTGGTCTGGGAACCGAGGGAGGAGGGGTGGGTTGATAAAGATCATAAGAAAGAATTCAAGACACAAACAATTTAAAAAAAAAAAAAAAAAGAAAAAAGACAGACTTGAAATCCCTCATCCTTTGTGGCCGGTTCCTTTCTAGGGGTCCATAGCTAAAAATATCATCATTAAAAAGAGCTTTCTTATGGCACGGAGTTAATGAGGAGCGAGCATCTATGAAAATACTTTTTTTTTTTCTCTTAAAATGCTGCCTTTCCACTGCCTGCTTCTTTGCAATCTTTTGTAACTAAGAGTTTTTTGTGGGTGTTTACTAGACACTTCCAGGAGAAGGAGGGTTAAGTGCATGAGAAGGGGGTGGAGAGGGAATCCCAGCTTGGAACTTGAGACTTTCCAGCTGAGAAAGAAGGATTCAGAGATGCAGACGTAATCATGCAGCACTGCAATCAACTCCTGTGTCAAAAGAAGTCAGGAAATGCACATAAATAACTCCACAGCCACACTTAATGTAGTGCAGGACATATATCAATAATGCCACCACTTCCTCCAGGGTGAGTATAGAAAAGCTTCCTGTCTAAACGCTTGCAAAATGGTTTAAATACTTTGAAATGGCTTTGTGTAAACTTCAGAAATTGAGGTAGCTTTGACTTCAAATTATTTGGTACCAGATCAGATAGATACTCTTTTATCTTATCGCAAGTTTCAAGTTTCCTTGCAAATAGTCTCAAGAAACAAACTGTTGTTGTCTGAATCATAATCTATATTGTTTCCTGCCGTAAATTCAAAACTCCAAACGAGCTGCCAAGGACTGAAAAGCACACTCATTTAGCGGGAATGCAAATTTGTCTGTATTCTTGAATATACAAATTTGAACGTTGCTAATTTAATGGCTTAACTCCTTCCAGCTAATTGCTTGAGTTGCTCTTGTTATCTGCCTGCTTCAGTGTAACAAGCTGAACGTTTTCAGGTAATCCACGTGTTTAGGATGGGCTTTCCTGGAGCTGTCACTTTGAAGAGGCTTTGAAGCGTCCTCAGTAAATCTGCTGTAGCTCTACGTTTTATTTGCTGCCTGAGTAATGTACAACAGCTTCTGTAAGGTCTGTGGGGTGTTTGTGGTCAGTCTGCTGGTCTGAAGGATCCAAAGTCTTTTTGATTGATCCAGAGAGAATGAAGGATGGAAGAGGAAAGAGATGCTGCTGCCTTGCTTCTCAGTGGGGTGCTTTCTCCCCTGCTAGGTGGAGGGTGATGTGATAGTACAGATGGTGTGTGATTTATTGCATTATTAATATTATTATTACCAGTCTTTATGGAATGGTTCTTGGTTAAAGCACTCGAGTTCATAAACTGTTTCATGCTGGGCTTTGTGTGTATGTGTTTGTAAAATGCCTGTTTTCCATTACAAAACTGGGAGATAAACGAAGATGACAGTCACATTTTCCTAACATAAATTTCTCCCTTTCTCAGTCCTCCATGGAAACCATAAATTTCAGCAGTGTGTCTGTGTGCTCCAGACATCAAAAAGCCACATTCAGGCAGGCGTTTTTACAAGCCCTCTGTTTTCCTTGGTCAAGTCCTTTGCAGAAGAAAGGATAGACATCCAGATGATAACAGAAAGCTGGGAAGGGAAGCAGAGTTAAAGGAGGAAGCTGTACAATGTGGGAGGGGAAGGAAAGTCTCCTGGGAGGACTTGTCTCAGCTGATACAATTCAGGTGGTGGACAGAGATTTTCTTTCTATTTCTGGCCAATAAACATCTTCTTGTTTTCCCGTTCCTGTACTAAGTGTTTTCATCCATAAGTATTCAACCTTTTCTTCCTCACAGCTAAAACTCTTGTCCAAGTTGTTATCTCATCATGTCTTGATTAATACAACATCCTTTTCTCTTGGCCTTGATGAACGCTGATTTTTGCCCAAACCATATCCATTCAGAAACTTCCTCTCATTTGGCTTATTCTTCTCTATTGCATCAAATACTTTTGTGGTCCTTCTTGGCCCGTCCTCATCTTATATCCTGTTTCTCGGTTAAGATCTATTACTTCCCCATGCTGCCCCTTGCACTCAACAGGAACAAAATTTTGCATGCAAACAACCTTTACTTCTTGCCTTTTAGTCCCTTCCTATGGTGTGTTGTTTTCTGTGCCTATCATGAAAATCTTGACTGTTTCAGTTGCTGGCTTGCTAAGAATACTTCCTATTAAGCCTAAATATTATGTTAATATTATTCCTAAATGTTATGTTACTTGTCTGCCCTGTATTCCCTGTCTTTATGGGCCTTCTGTCTCTTTGAGGCTTGGACCAGCCTTTCTTCCTCGTGCAGCACCTAGCCCCTCTGTGGAGGATACTAACAGTAATGCATTCACGAGTTTCACTTGTCACCAGTTCTTTGAGCATTAATGCATAAGCAGTACTATTTGTCTTTTTAAAATTATTATTTTACATGCTGTGATTAAGCATAATTAGCTTGGAGTTAGCACGCGTTAAGAAAACCAAGACTCAAGGTTGCAGATTAGAAACCTTTTTCTGGTTTTTAGTCTGCGTAAAGAACTTTACCATGCCCTGGTAAAACTCACTGATCTGTTGAAATAAAACCTTTCTTGCAACTTCAGTCTGCTGAGTCCTTATCAACAAAATATTTGGGAGGCCACACAGGCCACAGATCCATCACCATCGTTACCTCCCTGGACAGCAGGGTCTCTGCACATTGCCTGGTGTGGGTGTGTGGCCATGACGCTCCCCACCAACACACGCCCACCCCTTGGCATCGGGCTGTGTTTACTGAATCTTCTCTTCCTACCAGGTTGCTCTCAAGGATGATCATTTTGAACCTCTGACTTTAAGAGGCTCCAGCAGGATTAGGAGCTGAGCTGTTCAGTGATGACTTGGAGCCATGACTTTTAGCAGAGACCTGTTCCGTTCAGGGCTTCCTTCTGTGTTGTTGTAACATGAGCGTCTGGGCAGCACCGCAGCCATGTCCAACTGCTTCTTTAAAGTGCCTCTGAAAGGTGTCCCTGCTCACATTCTCTTTCACTCGCCAAACATAACAATAGTAATAACGAAATACAAACATTCAAATAAGAGTCTGACTCTGTAGCTTTTTTTAGTAGGTCCTTCACTGTTTTGGCATTTTACACCAACCGGTTGCGCTGGTGATAATAGCAACAAGTCGGAAAGGAAACTTCAGATCCTGATTTTACTACAGATGGCTCAGACTACCAACAAGGACTATTCTTTCAGGTGCCATATTTAGCAAAAATCAACTCGGTGTTTTTAGCTGCCATATCTTCTAGCAAGCTGTATCATGGAAAGAGATTTAATAATCCAGATCACCCCCTGCTATTTTCTTAGTGAAAACATAACTGCATTGTTCTGGTGAAAAGCTTTTTAGAACACTGATTTTTGTCTTCCTGTTTGACTGGTCTTGCCATGTGTGACAATCCCGAGCTACCGCTTCCATGTGATTGTTTATTTCAGCTAGCGTAAAACGTTTCTCTCTGTTATCCTAGTGCTTTTAAACAAAACCCCATCCCCAAACCAAAAGATCCTATCAAGATTAAGGATGTGTTAGGAGTGTACTAGCTTGACCCAGTGCCAGTGCCTACCTGTGAGATCTCATCTTCTAGGGTAGGTCTGGCATTTGCAATTTGTATTTTTTCCAAGAGTATATACAAACTGGTTTGTGTTGTTTCATAAATATTTGGGCTATGAGGCTCATCCAGTTTATTTTTTAGAGCAGGAGATCCCCGAATGTGGTAGGTCTGTTTCTGGTGATGTGGGTGCTGGGTGGGCAGGTTCTTCTGGGGGTGAGCTGGGGCAGGGTGTTGCTCTGGGGTCCTACCTGGGGCAGGAGGAGATAGCAATCCATCTCTTCAACCAGCAGGTCTCTGAGCACAGGGTGTGGTGGTGGTGCTGCTAACGCAACATACAAAGCTGTTGTTGGCATCACCAGAGCAATAAATGAGGGAGTGTACAGTGTGTCTCTGCAATCACCAGACATTATCTGCTTTGCAAATTTTGTGTTCATAGCTGAAACAGGGCTGTGTCCTTGAGGAGTCCCTTGTCAGCATCTTTTTGGCAGCAGTGATGGTCATGTTCATGGATCCCTATCATGTTCATGGTTTGTGGTTGATTGCAGATAACACCTGTCTTCCTCAAGGAGAGACTTCTGCTTTTAAACACATAACCGCCAACTGTGGCCAAAATCTCCATCCCTTTTGAGCGTGCTAATTACATGAACACCAAGATACACATGGCACAGGTCTCGATTTTGACCATGCTGGTGATGGAGACTGTGCCAATATCCTCTCTAGATGTATATCACAGTGTCTGAGGGCTGAAGCCTTGCTGCTTCAGTTCCCACGAGTACTCTGTTAAGATCAGCATCCTTTGTTCCCTGGGATAGCTTTTTGCACAGTAGCACACTCAGGTTGCTAATTTGAGCAACTGAAGTAGGGCAGCTTTGTTTGCACGTCGTCATTCCAGGAAATCCTTGAATCTCCTTGTCTGTTGTGGCAGTCGGGTACATCTTGCCAGACTCTTCTCTGCCTGATATCTTTCATTTTCGGTATGTGGAATTCAGCTTTAGCTTAGCAGCTCCAGCTCTTTCCAAAGTGAGTTGGAGCTTTCTGTCATGCTTTTTCTGCAGATTTTCCCCAGATGTAAGCATCAGCTCTGTAGACTTTGGAACCCTCCTGGATACACCAACAAAAATATGTTGTATTTTCCAGTGAAACACCTCTGGTGCTGAACTCAACCCAAGTGACAGGCTGAGGAAAGTGTCTCTCAGAAAGAGTGCTGAATGCCCACAAACATGCGTTTTATTTTTATAAGGGCACCTGCCAGAACGCTGCTGATGCATCAAGCACAGAAATATATTTGGCATTAGACATCTCTCCAAAAATGTCTGTCTTTGTAGGTAATGGAAAATGTTTCTTTTTAACGTATTCTTATAGTTATTTTGTCTATACAGAATTTTTTCTTGCAGTACCCTGTGAGTATAACAAATCTGTGGATTCTTTTCCGTGCTCTGGGGTTCATAATAATTACATCTTTTCCAGCTCTAGGTGCCATTAGTAAAACCAAGCTTTTTGCACCAAACCTTGAGTTTTTTGTCATTACTTTATGCTCAGTGCTTCTGTTGTTGCTCCATGCTGCTTTGTGCACTTCTTTGCTAAAATCTGCTTCCATTGCAGCACCGTCTCTTGTTTCTATAAAGCCTTCCCTGAACTAATGCTAGTGTCCTCCATTGTTGTCAACTTGCATTTGACTCATTTCTAGTGGATTTCAGCTCTGGTGAGGCTCTCTGCTACTCTGTTTTCCTCAGGATAGCCTTTTATTCTTGGTAAAGTAGTTCCTCAGAGCCAAGAAACTGGGGAAAAAAAAAAAAAAGAATCCCAAACCCAAAGACGAATCAAAGCTACCAAAGCCATGAGGCACTGTCTTGCCTTTGCAGCACTTGTGGTTAGTGCTTTTCCAGCTCTTTGGAGTTGTTTAGCATAAGGCTGCCTTCTAGCACACCAACTTATTCCAAATAGTCTGTGCATGACCTTCTTAAAGCATGGCTTACGCAGGGAGCAGCTGTAGACAGCTGCTGGTCTTTGCTTGGGATCACAGACACCCCAGGAATCCCACGTATTTTTGTAGGGAAAGCCCAGAGCTCCTTTAGCTGCATTTTATGAAGTTTAGTTTTATGGATAATATGTCCCTTTGCAGTCAGGCTGTAGCCGAGGGGTTCCTTGCAAGTTCAGGAAGTATCTCCATGCTTGGCTCATTTTTGGTGTGCAATAGCAGCTGTCTGCTTTCTGTCACTGATATTTTCTTGGATTCAGGGAAGAGTTAGTCCTCTAGGTAAGTCAGCCATAGTCCCCCATGGACTAAAGGAACCTGGAAGTAGCAGGCTGTCGCTGTATTGATTGTGGCAGGGACACAAGTCTTGGGATAAAAGGCAATGATAGATGTCAGTGCCCAAGAAAGCTCACGTGGGAGAAGCGTAGACTCAGACTAGTGTGATCACCGTCACTGGGCAACAGGTCAACCTGTCCTGGCTTTCATCCTTGTCTGAGTTACTAATTCTGTTGGGCTCTACATTAAGCAGAGTCTGCCCCTGTGACAGATGAACTCTCAATTTATACAGCTACGTGATTCCTGGGAGGGGGAACAGGCAGTCTTCAGTAACCAGAACCCCGTTGTAGTATACAGAATAAAGAATCCTGTAGTATGTAAACATGACTAGCTTTTCCCTTTTTTCTGTTATTTTAGTTTTTAATATTTGCCATAAATAAGGTCAGTTTCTAAGTAATAATAATAAAACCTGATGGTAGTTTTACATTGTGGGGTGATGTCTGTCCAGTTAGTCTGAGCTCTTGTCCTCATGTGTCTGGAAAATTTCTATTTATATACAATGTACGGAGGCTTTTTCCAGTTTCAAGGTGGGGATTTGCTTGAAGGCCTAATCTGGGTCGTAATGAAAACTGCTGGGATAGACTGACTCATTCTCCTGCTATAAACAGCTAATGTACATAAACTTTCTATTTCTTTCGCACTTGTTGCTACCTCTTTTTATCCTGTGTCTTAAATTCACTTGTTTTTATGGCAGGGAGATGAAGCCAAGACCAACTATACTCATTCAACTCCTCCCAGTACTTTAAGCCTAGTCCTTTAGCTACTAGAAGCAATATTTCACCATGTGCACTCTTCAGCGGGACAAGGGACTACATGCAGGCCTCCTGATTCACTGTCCAGCAGATTCATTATATGATTATCGTGTCTCTTCTCATCATTAATAAATCATCTAAGCCCTTCTAGGTCTGATCTAGTCCATTCTGTTATTAGTATAGAGTTGCTTCCTGCAATCAACTTCCAATTTATTTATTTTTTTGTTTAGTTTCTTGTGTTCCCAGAAATGAGTCTTGCACTTCAAGCTGTGAAAGCTTCCACTCAATTAACAAGCTGGCTGAATTCAGCTGAATTCCCTTTCTGTCTTCATTCCATGATCCTGTTTTATTTGTTAATAAAATAGAAAGTATTTCAGATATATATTGTTGTAATTCATCAACACCACAGTTTGGATTTCAACTACTGCTGAAGATCCTTTTCCATTGTGAGGGCCAACGCGCCTTTGGCGGGACATTAAACACCCACAGCTGTCCTGCGGAGAGATGTTCTTCTCAGAGCTTACGCTAGTGTCTGTGTTCGTCACCTTCACAAAGTACAGAATTCCCCCCTGCGCTGCCCAGTCGCATGCAGCAGTGTGAGGACCACCGAGAGCGTTGTTTCTTCCACATGCAATGTTGTTCCCAGAATTTCTGTTGTCTTTCTCCTCTCCAGCCTGTGTGATGTACCCGGTAAGGCACTTGGCCCTGTGAAGGTGTGACGTTTATGGACACATGAATATTGGGATCCTCAGGTGTAAGTCTTCTGTCATTAGTTCCAGTTCAGGCTTGGCTGTCATCCTGGAAGAGACAGTGATGGAGGGACCAAATCTGGGATCTCCTTTCTGCCACTGGGATAGCTCTTACCTTGGCTGATAGGTAGGAGAACTGAAGTTGTAATAAATCCCTTTCCTGTCCTGTGCAGACTGGGCACAGACCCGGGTCCAGTGTCACACTAGTCTATCACAGTAGTACTTTTCAGTGCAGGGTTTTTTGAAACTAAGCGTTTTTGTTTTTTTTCTCCTAGAAAAGCTGAAATTCAGACAAGCCAAAAGGGACTGTGCCAAGGTTCTCTCATTCACAGACCTTAAAGAACCAGTGGGCAGTGTGGGAGTTTGGAGATAAACTGCAGGACACAATGTTGAGGACCTCAGATGTGTAGGCAAGTGCCACTTCCTCAGGGAGCTTGGAAGGAGCTGCCAGTGACAGCTTTTTCTTTTCCTAGAAGGAACCTAACTGCTACTGCAGAATTCGTGCCAGGCTGAGACCAAAGCAGAAAGCCCGGGGCAGGGGGAGCTGGTTTCTTTTATGTTTTGGAACTTTGTTTGGGAGCCCTGGAGAGAGGGGAAGTGCTTTTGGGTAAAAGTAACCTTCTGCAGAGAGGCAGGGTGGCCTGGCAGCCTGGAGTGCCCATCTGCTTTCATTTTAGGGACCAGGTTAGAGCTGTCCTTCACCCATTCCGCTGCAGTGGACTGGAAACAAACCTGTACTGGTCTAGCAAGTGCTCACTCCGAGTGACAGGGAAAGGGGCTAAAGCTGTGGGACGTGACACTGATTGCAAGTCATTTACCATGACACAAGTTTTTAACTATTAAGTCCCTGTTTGGTGCTAGTGAATTGCTAGAGAGAAAATCAGTTTCTGCCATTAAAAAAATATAAAAATCACTGCTCCACAGTTGGCTAAGCCTATGGTACTGCCTTTCTTCCTCCAAGCCAGAGCCCTCCCCCTTTCCTCCCCGGGTGTTGCTTTATGGTATATTTACCTTTGGAAACTACTAAAGCAATTCTGAGCCAGGGGATTTGCTCCTGCTACTGTAGCTGGGCTTTAACTGATGGGTAATTCCTGCATGAACACTGGCTTTCCCCCGTGGCCTGACTCCCCTGAGAATTATGGAGGTTATCAGATCTGTCCAACAGCAACAGAGAGAAGCTTTCTGCATTGTCTGTGTTACAGTTTCAGATCTGTTGCTCTATAGGTTTGGTTGCTGAACTCACGCTTGCTCACAAGCACACACACACGTGCGTGGTGGGGGCAGGCATCTGAGCGGGACAAGCTGTCTGGTAGGGCTTGGGGGGGATGACTGTCACCTGTAGAATATAGCAAAGACCAGAAGGAAATCCACATTTCTTTCTGTATTGCACGGTGTTTGGGATGCACACGGGAGAGCTGCTGAGTCTCTTACGACTGCACCATAGGCGTGCCTGGCAGAAATTTGACGTGTTACACGTGAGTGAATTACTAGGCAAGGTAAACAGCGGGTCTTAAATGCTTTTGGCCACATGAGAAGCTGCAGGATCGCACCACAGCAAGCCCTTTGTACAAAGGTATCCAGTCATGCTGGCCACCAAACATCTTGTAGTGTGGCTCTTTCCAGGTCAAACTTTAATTTAGTGTTTGCACCCATGATGTTTGCCAAATGGTTCTGAAGTACACCCTGTATGAACGTATCTGGTAAAGATCATGGGATATAAAAGCGTTAACTACATTCCCTCTTTCCTGTCCCAATCTCTTAATAACTGCAGTATGTTGTCCTGTTGGGCAGTTGATTGCTGTCCTCTGCCACCGTGGTGGCTGTATTTCATAGCTGCAGCATTTTATGGAAAATGGTTGTGATCCATTTGAGGATAAAACACACTGGAAACTATACAGGACTCCAGCGATGATGGCTGAACCTCACCTCCCACAGAAAGACCTGGGCAGGTCTTTCTCGCCCATTAGCTGTTTTATTTGGTTTCCTCTCTAAGACCCTGTGAAACAGCTGAGGTCCTCTTCACCCTCGCAGCATGGATGCTTTGATAACTTCCTTCCACACAGAAGACAGATATAAAATCCACTCTTTTTCTCAATTACCTATTTTTCTATTTATTCATCGATACGCACCTTCCCTTGTTGCTCTGCATCTGATACCCATCTGGGAGAGACGTCTGCTCTGTTGCACTCAGACTATGACTCAGGGTTCCCATGTCTTGTTTACGCTGTGGTCCTCAGTGGTGATCTTACCGAGCCTGGATTGTGACCTCGCTTAAGGAACTGTCTGGTTTTTCTGTCTGCCAAGTACTGCAGAGCAACTCTTGCTGCAGAAGACATATGTATCGTGGTAGCGTCTGACCTTTGCAGTTTGCTGTTGAGAAGAGGGAGACAAAAAGGCAAGAAATAAAGCAAAGCAAACAAAACAAGGAACAGCTCTGGAAGTGCCAGAAGCAAAAGTCATTCAAGATAGCAATTTTTTTTTCTTCTATTTTTAATCCACTAAATTTCATTTTCTCTGGGACTCATGGAAAGAACAAGCTTCTGGATAAGGAAAAGAGACTGAACTTGTGCTTAGACATAAATAATCTTGTTAATCAGCAATGCAAGGAAAGGAGACAGAAAACTATGTGACAATTGAGCTGAAGTTTGGTCAAATCCCTCTTTGTTTGAGAAGTTTTGCATGATTTTGCAGAGAGCCGTCTCCAAACCAAAATCCAATATAAGTTCGGTGTTATTAAAATAATTCATCTTTTAAACCTCAGTAGAATTTGTTTGGATTGTTAATTTCCTTGAGGCCTCGGGCCCCTGTATATGTTGAAGTAGATAAAATTCATGGGTTAGCACACAAGGTATCCAATTGCACAGTCTCTTGGTAGGAAATCACTTTACGAGCATGCCTAATAGTCGTAGTGCACAGAAATTATTACTGGTGATTACACAGTAAAAAAATAAATGATAAAGCAGATACCACACAGTGATGTGGGTGCTGAAAGAAAAGGAAAAGGGATGGGAGAGTCAGGAGATACAGGCTCCACACCAGTTTTGCCATTTTATTCTCCCAGTTTGTCCCTGGATATAGTCACATCGGTGGCTAAATAACATTTCTTTCAGCAAGGGTTGGTACGAGTAACTGCTCACAATTACCAGAATGGAGGAGTCATACCTGCCTTTTATCCAGTGGTTCTCCAGCTCTCTGGGACCCTTGGTGACATGGAAACCAGTTCATTTTTAACTCACACTGATGTACTTCAGACCGAGCCCTCGGGTCTCGAGCTTGACTTCTGGAACAAAAGGGGCTATGGAAGCGGCCATCATGGTCCTTTCTGTCGATGCCCTCCAAACACTGGATGTGGTGACACTGCTTCTCACCTGCCCCTGGCATCATGGCAAGGGGGCCTCACCAAGCCAAACTTCATGCAAAAAGTTGCGTGTGTGTTAATATGTGCAAATATATAGAAAAAGCAAGAAGCGACCTGGGTTAACTCTCTGACCTCCACAGCATTCTGCGGACTCTGTTTTCTTAATGTTTAGAAGCATAGAAAAGAAAGAAATGCTTCTTTGGCTACTAAATAATGCTTATTTTTGTCCTAGTGGTCTCCCACAGTTCCAACCTTGGCTTTTCCTGGCTGCTCTCAGTGCCCCCCAGTAGAGGTTTCCGTTTTCCCAAAGTGCACCTTAATTGCGCTGTATGTTTTGCTTCATATAGCTTTTGTTGCGAAGGCTGCGTTTGGCAGCAGATCCTCCCCCACGTCCGCCGCCAGCTCCCTGGGCTGCCGTGCTGTGACAGCTGAGGGTTTTGCCCTCTGGCTGGGGGGGGCTCCGCTGCTGCCCTCGAGACCCTGCTCCCCTCCGAGACGGGCTGCAGGCTGGGCTTCTTGCCTTTTCCCTCGCTTTTACCTTACCAAAGTCATAATCATCCTGGTAAATAAACACCTTACTCCTTTCCAGCTGCTTCGGTGGCCTCAGGCCAGAAAGCGAGGCCGTGGGAGTCACTCCGTTTTAACGTTTTCGTGCTGTCGCTGTGGTCTGTCTCGGGACCCCATGAGGTTTTCTCCCCCCAGGCCCCTGCCTCAAAAGCTCGGCGAGTACGAAAGGCAAGTGGCACACGAGGGGAGGAGGAGAGTGGGGTGGTGAGCTTGGGGGAATTCATCATTTCCTCCCTAGGAAATTTTGTTAATCGTTCTTTCCAGACGACACGGGGACCTTGTACTTAGCTGTTGGCTGGACACAAAGAAAATCCTTCCCTTTATTCCCCACAGAAGAGGAGGAAAGCCACACAGCATCCTTTTCCAGACAGCAGCAAAGTGCCTGCGGTCATTTTTGCTCAACTGAGAGGGTGACCAGATTTTATAAATAAAGAAGAAGGTGTGAGACTGGGAATAACCCCAGTGTCAAAGCGTTTGTGGAGGAACATGTTTCCTGTTACAGCCTGGGGGCTGGGTATGGTCCCGGCGTCTTGGCTCAAGATGGGGAATCAAGGAAAATCACACAGCTAAAGCAAAATACTACCCCTGAAGAATTGTTGGGGACTGTTGGGACAGTTCCTGTGTTCTGGATCTGTCCCCGTCAACTTGGGGACGTTTTGCCCTAGCCCTAACAACACCCACGTGCTTCCTCTGACATGGATACACAAGGTGAAACTGAGACAGTGAGCAATGAATCCCGACTCTGTTATTCTCACTGTGCTCCAGTTATGCTTCTCGCAGAGTTAAAATTGCCCATTAGTTTAAGGGGTTTTTTTTTCATGACAAACTTAGACACAGAGGGAAGTAGCTGACTTTTGACCCTTTTTATATAGGCTTCCTTTGCAGACTTAGCTACAAACATCTATAAAGTGCTAGTGCAAACAGAGCTGATAAGTGTTGCAATAAATGCCTGTCTGGATGTTTTCCGTGGGCTGTCTTAAAAACACCCTAAAAATTGTTTCAGTTTGAACATAAAAGCTGACAGAAGTGACTTAAGCCTATTTTTCTTAGCCACCCTGGCTCTTCTAGGTGGTTCAGCACCTTTTCCTCATCTGTTAATTGGCTTTTACTAATCTCATCTTCTCCAGGCAAGTAAAAGCCATGTTCGAATTTTTTCCTTTCCCTGCCCATCCTCTCTGCCTTTCTGTGACTGCCCCAGCTGGATGGTCGGATGCGACGAATTTGTTTTTAAGTGGTACATCAGGCTGAAGGTTTCCTATTGCTGGCATTTTCTTTTGCAGCCATTTTCCTAACCCAGATTGCCCCAAAGTACCTTGGATATAAAGCGGTTCTTCACTCAGATGAGAAATCAGCAGTAGATTAGAACAAGGACTGTATGGAAAAATATTTTTTTCTTGTCTTTTTTTTTTTTTTTACAAATATGGCTTCTGCTTTAGAGTATAGATTTATTTCCACCAGGTTTTATGGTTTTCTATAGGGTTGTAGACAAACTGAACACAAGCGCAAAATCACCAGCGATAGCATCGTAGCCTGCAAAATGTTCTGAGACAGGGAAGCTCAGGGGCAGAAAAGGCTATACCTCTCTGCCTTAGCGGAGTGGTTTTCCTTAAGAGTTTGATCTGAGGTTTCAGAGAAGTGCTGAATACCTGCACAGTCGCATACACGGAGTCCGCCCCGTCACTCCCCTGGATGACCCAGAGGCTGCTTAGACGCATCCACAAGAACATGAAGTTTGCATCCTTTCTCACGTGCTCTGTATCCTCAAGAGACCTGATGCTGACGTAGGTTTTCTGCACATAGCTGTAGATCCTCCTGCCAGCAGTGGACTTTCAGGTGTTTATGGGTTACTGTCATGGGGTCCGTGAAAGTAACTGAGAAAAGCAACTTCTCGCGTGCTCTGCAGCAATCCCCAGATGTGACATTTCTAAAAGGAATGGCATCTTCCCTGGAAAACCTTCTTGTTTTGACAGAAGCAAAAAAATGAAAAACAATCATGTGTAGACGATAGAAAGTTTGCACGTGCGATTTATTAAAGGAGTTTTGTGTGCTCACCAAACTTGGGGCACCTGCGTGTCTGATCTCATAAGATCGGACAAGTCTTAAAAACAACAGCGCAGAAAAATTCCTGTAGAATATAATAGAAATCAACTGTTTCCAATTGTTTCTTAACCCTCTTTATTTATTTTATTTTCATGTCTGAGGTGGAGCTATGTCCCAGAAAAAGCATGTTAACACATAAACTGATTCTGATCCTTCTCACCAGGCAGTTTTGTTCTTCCACTGGAAAAAAAGGTTTCCTTTATGAATGAGAGATCTTCGGTGAGCTGTGCTCTCAGCCCACAGTAGTTCAAGGTTAGTTGATTTTATGTCACATCTTTTTAAAAAGATATGAACTTTCCTGTTGGAGAATAAATATCACAGGGATATGCAGAGGTGTTTCAGTAAAACCAGGTAAGCAGATGAATCTCTTTCTCCCTTATTTACTATGTCTCTACCATTCTGGAGGGAAGATGGGCATTTGTGTGTTTGCATCTTGCAAGATAAGCATTAGGTGCTTTATAAGTGGTTGTTGTCCTCTGCATGAGTTGTCATATCATAAAGGAAAGGGTGAAACAAACACCAGGGCAAGCGTGGAAGGAGCTGGGTGTTAATTATTCTGCTAAAGTTTGGCATGAGGCTTCTTGTGTTTAATGATGCTGTATCTAATAATGACAGGTTTCTGCTCTAACAGGAATGAGTTAATTTGCTGAGTCTCTTCATAGTGTGCAGTTTTCCTTATGCTCAAGGGCTATATTCAGATAACAAGAGCTTGGATTTTCTCTTCTTTTCTATTTTATGGAAGCTATTTTATAAAACGTAAAGCAAAAAAAAAAAAAAAAAAAGTCGTAAGTCATGCAAATGCAAATTAGGAGGTGAGGGGGGAAAAAAATCCAAACCCTTTTGCTGTGGCTCTGGGAACTCCGACTGTTTCCGTCCCCAGCGTGTGCAGACAAGAAAGTGAAAACAAGCAGAAATGGAAAATGCGAGTCAGTTGTCAGTGGCAGGGAAGCCACTTGGAGGCACGTTCCCCTCCTTGTGTGGAGACCCCTTCCCATCGTATGCCCCGTCCGTCCCTCCCATCTTTTGCAACATCTCACACTCCGGGATAGGAAAAGCATAAGAGGTCAGGAAATGGTAAGAACAGAATTAGACTTTAATTTGCTTTCACCATTTTTTAATAATCCCTCATACTGTTAATAATACAGGAGTTATATTCCTCTGAAGAATAGAACTAATAAACTTCCTTTTTTTTAAATGAACGCTTGTTCAGAGGGTTAAACCTTCTCCCAGGTGCTATTACAAGAAACAGCAGTGATTTAAACTCCAATAATTTTAGTCTGCAGGACAAAAAAAGACTTATTTGAAGCTTGTATAGGTCTGTTTTTCAGCGTGTACAACTCCCTCGCCCCCCTAAAATAACACTTTAGCCATTTTGAAGAAAACCTTGGGCCAGGTTTTACAACTAACCACGTGCAAAAATGCTTATGCAATTGCCGTGTTAAAAATAAACTAAAAATTCAGGCAAAAATGACAGTTTTGTGACACGTGTAATGAGTGGATGAGGTTATCAGACTGCTCTCGCGATGCGGTGGATGCCAGAGCTGGCATGTTTATGGACTTCGCGCCTTGGACTCCATGGTTCATGATGGCAGCAAGAGGGAGCAGCCGCCCCCACTGCGAATGCCCACCCTCCCTTACCGAGTTATGGGGAACTCTCCTGCCGTTTTAGCAAAGGAACGTCAAATTGGTGGCAAAGTTGGCTGATGCTGTTCGCCAGAGGACGGTGATGCTCACCAGCTGGCTCCTGTAATGAAAGTCAGAAGAGAAGAGGGGTCTTGGCTTATGTCATGCTTTGTGGTTTCCTTATGGAGCTTTTAAATACTAGGCACATTGTAGCATCCCCGAGCCTGTCAGCTGGACAAATTATGGCTTTGGAGGGGCAAATCTCTGGTTCATTTGGTTTGAGTTTTTATGTTGTGTTGTTTGCAACTGCAGGCTCTGTCCTAGGATGTAGGCATGCAGATTCAGGATTTACTCCTGGTGATGCCCTTGTGGTAGTATTTTCTCTGTCTCTGTGAATGTTGTTTAAGGTTGGGTAGAAGGTTGATCTGCCCCTCCTAGAATTGCTGTCTACAGGTTAAAACAACACCATAAAAAAAAAATAAATTAAAGCCCTCTCTTCCAGCTGGTTACATCTGTGTGGTCTGCTCTGCTGGGGAATTACCGCTTACTGGAAGATCTCCATGGCTCTCAGAGGGCTGAGGAAGATGTGTTGGAGGGGTTAGTCACCGGCTTCTCTCTTCTGGAGACCTTTGTTTAAGTTCAGCCCGAGCCACAGCAGCCTTGGCTCTGTGCTCACGGCTTTTTGATGTGTCTTTGCCCATGTAGCTGGGCAGCCTGGGACCCCAGCCCAGGGGGAAGGGTGAGCTGGGCCAGCTCCGCAGTGCTTTGTGAGGCCAGATTTGGAGCATCTGGAGGGGTACATTGGGTGTCCTGCCTGTGCAGAGAAGTGACAGTAGTGGCTGTGCCAGGATGGCAGTGCCATGTCTGAGTTCCAGCAGAGCCTGTGAGTCAAGCCACAAAACACGTACAGTTGCCCAAGCGCCAGCCATGAAAACCCCTGTTGAGTCCCCCCGTCCATCGTCTCCGGTGTTGTGTACATGGGGATTGCCGTGCTATGCTGCAGCAGATGCGTGTCTTCTCGTGCGGCAGAGGTTCCCCTGGAGACGGACCATCAGGGACCATCCATGATTGCAACACCTTCTCCATGGTGCCACAGAGGAGGAGCCCATGCCATGCTGCAGTGGCGGAGGGCTGGCTTGTCTGCTAGGGAGGCCCGGTGAGATGCACATTCGGTGCTGCAGAGTCACCACATTCACCCGTTTTCTGAAAAACAAACAAAGAACCAACGCAAAAAGTAAAAGCAGAGGACTAGAGTTGAAGTTTTGGCTTTGACCCAGTCTAATGGATATTCAGCTCTGGCGCAGAGACTCTGAGATTAGCAGATATTTGTTTTCCTCGGGGATTGAGGAAATCTCCAGATTGGCTTTTGCAAAGGCTGGTTTTTCCCTTGTCTTGTGACAGGGGTTCATCCTGTGGACACACGTTAGCAAGAAGCAGATGATAAATTAATCGCCTCCTGAGATTTTTACTTTTTTTTCCCTTTTTTTTTTTTTTTTTCCTTTCACACAATGGCATCAAGGCCTTCCAAAGGGAGTTTATAGTTGGCTGTGGGCTTCCAAATGAAAATGACTCTGCGATGCAGAGTTAATCAGAGACAGCTGTTACTCACAGCACTGCCGGCCTCACCTCTTTAGCATCAGATTAAAAATCATTAATAACAATCAGCGAGAAGCCGTGGAGGCCGCTGGTGAGCTCCTGCCTTGCGGTAACCATGCTCACCAAGAGCTATGATGGCCCTGGGTGGGCACGAGCTCGCCCTGATGGCTGGGGCAGGAGACCGGCAGCCAACGGTGAGTCAGGATGACTCCGATGGGTGGATGTGAACACATGCAGATCTTGCAGCTTTTGGGCACTGTAATGCAAGAGTGCGAAGCGAGAAATCTTTTGGAAAAATGCAAATGAGGATGGGAGCACGGAGCTCCGCACAGGGATGGTCTTGGCTTTGGATTTTGTTTTCTTACCGAGAGTGAGCTGGATTTGAACAACACAACTGGCAGGCGAGCGAGCCTTCTCCCTCTGTTTCAGTTCTCTGTGCTTTTTATATCAACCTCCCTCAGCTGGGTCCAAGCAGAACAAAAGGGGGTTTATTAATTTTGTTTTTCCCTTTTTAAGTCTCTTGCTCGTGGTTGCACAGACTTGGAGGTCCCTCTGTAGTTGCCCCCGTTCACGTACAAAAGCCCTCGCCAGTTGGCAGGCCAGAAGGTTACACGAGCAAGTCCAAGGAAGCACGCAGCTCCTTCACTGCATCCAGCTAGCGTTTCTTTCTCCCTGTTTGGTGCCGTCTGGAAAACCGTTTGCTCAGTGTGAGTGGAAATGTGGGTAAGATTTATTTGATAAAATGGGGTGCGCTGGGACACCCGACAGATGGATTCAGTTTGCGAAACAGCCTTGTGTTTTGCACATGCTCCTATTCTGTGTAAGGCGCAACAGTTGCCTGGGAAAGGGGCTCAGAAGACAAGGGGTCGAATCCAGACTGTGATGTAAACCTCATTTTGGTGAGTCATTGAGGCCAGGCTCTTAAAAGTATCCACGTGTTGACCTCTCACAGCAGTCTTTCCGCTCCCTGCTGCAAGCGCTGGGTCATGCCCATGACATGCATGGCTCTGTTCCCCCTGGTGCAAGCACTGCACTGCTTGACTGCCAGCCCTGCACTGGGGACGGCGTCTCACTCCCCATCCTTACAGCGACAGCACAGCGGGGCTTGGAGCCTGGGCACAACATTGAAGCATTGCTGGTATGGAAAAACCATTGCATTTCTGCCCTGGACTTCTTGATAGCCAGAGATGAACCCTCAGGGGGTGTTGCAGCACTCGGTGTGAGCTGGGGAAGGACTGCTGAGCAGACACCTATGCAATGCTGACATAATCAATAAAGCTCAGCAAACTTTCTCCAACTGCTGAGGCTCACTGCTTGGATTTAATTAGCTCCAGAGATCCAGCAGCACCCCGTTGTATTTCTTGAGCTCCCAGAGGCATGGAGAATGAAGGGTTTCTTTCAACACCCCAGAAAAAAACATGAAAAATGGTCTCCAAAACATCCAGAGCCCACCCTGGCTTCCACCCACCATTGCTGGCTCTAAGCGTTTGCCGATGGTTTGCCAGGAACCTCCTGGAGGAAAACAAAAGCCCAGGACTGCTGAGCAGGCTTTGCAGGAGTTTGGGATGGATGAATCAGTCATCTCCTTAGCTCCTGCACGGGCTACAGGTTCAGAGACAACCCTGGCCACAGTGGTGACAGCTGCCAGTCATATCATACCTTACTGTAGCCCGCCCTGCGCTCCGAACAGAGCGTTGGCCATGGATTGCCGTGATGCTGATCAGTCTGCTTGGTATATGGGCTGCGTCATGGCAGTAGCATTGAGCACGGGGAGGGCTGGGACAAGACGGGGCTCAGGCTGCTCTACAGCCTGGAGGTTTTTGCCTTGGGCTGTAGGGGTAAAGCACAGCTTCACTACTGCGTTGCTGTGGGTTCTACTTTTGTCCTATTAATTCCTGGCAAAATAAAACCCAACCAACTCAAAAAAAGAGCTAGATAGCAGGTGCCAGCATGTGCCAGCATTTCGTCTTTGCTGCTCCTGCCATGTGGAGCAGCATCTGCCTTTATTTCCCTGTCTCCTTCCAGATCTCAGCTGAAAGCATGCCTGTGCTTCTTTGCCCACACCTCTTAGTTTCTTTCTGCTTCTGCTACTATTTATGACTTAACTCTGTTCCTGTAATAACTCTGGTGTACCCAGATGCCCTATTCCTACAGAAGTGGTGGCTAAAATGAAGCCAGGCTAGTATTCCCTCATTGAACTGTGGATGGAGGGTCCCTCCAACTCTGTGGCGGCATTGCTAAGGCTTTTCTGTGCTTTTACCATTTTAATATGTTATTGTTTGAGATGCAGTGCTTTCACCCGTGTTGCCCAGAACCCATAAACGCCTTAATGGAATGAGTTGTGCAAGTGGTTCATTAATTGTACCCTAAGGCACAGAGAGCTGATGCAGCCTCCTCTGTCCCCTCTTCCTCCACCCTTGTGGCAGTGGCGCTGGAGATGCTAAGGGAGAATTTCATACCCACCAGCATCCTCCCCAGCCCCTTCCAGCAGTGAACGCCTCCCAGGGGTTTCATCCCAATGGATTATATTCCATCATTTTGCCTGATTTTATAACAATAAAATACCTTGGAGTCAATCTCAGACACTCCAAATCTCAGGTTATTCAACCCACAGTTCCTGTGTTAGTGCCATATCTAGCATCTCTCCTGAGCATATTGTGAGTCAAAGTCATTCCTGTCTTACAAGGCTGTATAAAGCCCAGAGGTGACAACCATAAGAAGTGCTCGCATTGAGGGGAAGGACAGTTTCCAACGCATAAAGGCTGTGCACTAAAGCCTGAACCTTTTCCCTTCCCCATGTTGGGAACACTTCATTCACAGTGGATGAATGATTTGTTTGTAGTCAAATTAAGGACCAAGCTGGTCCTTTGGCTTTGCCTGTCCATTCAGCAGAGTTTTGCTTGTGTCTGGCCAGAAAGTGACTCAGTCTAACCATGACCGAGGGGCATGAACGTTTCTAAAGCAAGGCAGGGAGAGGAATTAATCCTTCAACAAATAGAAGCTGATATCTTGATTCAATACTAAGCTTGTGAAGTAGAGGAAACCACAGGCAGTGAGATTTGAATCAAGAGGCGATCCATGGGGAGAAAATGCTTAGAAAAGGACAGGCTGTGCTGATACAACACCCAGGATAAGGACTTGACTAGGGTCCAGTACTCTTTTGAGAGCTCTGTGAGCTACCAGACAGTTTTTCAGCTGGTTAGGATCCAGATGGAGAAGCCAATGGAAGCCAAACTAGTGCGTGGGTTGCTGAGGATGTCTTTCCGTTCCTATGACCCCATCTTGAATCACAGTAATAGTTTCTGTATTGTCGTAAAACAAATGAATTTTTCACTTTCACAGTAGCACAGGTCGAATGTTGAGTCATTTTGGGGGTGTATAACAAACCTGAGGCAGCTTAGGGACTGGTAATGCACGATGTGAAAGCATCCCCAGCCAGGTGGCAATGGGGTTCATTAAATTAGCCAGTGTGGAAGGGATGGATGCTGCATGTCTGTGTGGGAGAGCAAGCTCCCTGCTGCAAGTCTTTTTGAGTAAAAGACGTAGGAAAATGGGGACAGCATCTGCACTGAGCAGAGACTTCTGCAAGGTCCCCAGTGCTGTGAATCAAAACTTAAAGGACCTTGTAGGAAATCTGCTTTACTCAGCTGTCCATAGCAACAGCTTCCAAGAACCCCCACCCTTTCTCCCACTCGTAATAGCTTGGGGTGCATAAAACAATTTCTCCTTAACTATAAAACACCCAAACCTCAGCAGAATTACAAACAGATGGATAAACAAACAAAAATTTCAAACAACGTGAGAAAAGCCCTTAAAAAGCAAAAGCAAGGCAGAGTCCTGCCCAGTCCTCAGAGAGACAGTCCCCACTCCTCAGCCTTGGCATCCCTTTGTCAGAGCCCAGGTGGTGGAAAGTTTTGCGTACACACCTCGGTTGTCTTTGTATAAGCCCTAATTATGCCTCTTGGTTGGAAATGGTTTGTTGCAGGATTAGGCTTGATCTGAGCTGGTAATTCAAGTGCTGGGTGCAATCGGGTATCTATCGATGACCACGCTGACCCAAAAAGAAGGCATGGTTTTATTGTTTTGCTCCAGGCATTAAATTCTTGGGGCAAGGAGGGGGGAAATGTCTTCCAATCCTCCTTGGGGCCCACCGAGCAGTTGGGAAGTGGCTGCTGGGAGCACATGAGGGAGGGAGGAAAGCTGAGACCTGCTGCAGCAAAGCCCTAAATTTGGGCACTGCCAGGGCAGCAGCACTGGAGCTGCCACCGTCTGATGAACCCAGCCCGGAGCACTGGGGAGGGTGTAGGTAAGCCCTGGCAAGCAGACGCAGTGGGATGGGGAGACACAAGGAGTATCATGAAAATGGGTTTAAGTTGATGATGATGATGCTGAGATCGGTTATTGGACTTTGAACAGGCGTTAATTTTTTGAAGATAAAGATTATTTTGGTAATTTTTATACAAAGCGATACTTGGTTTAGTTCAGATCAGTAGGGCAGACTCAGATTGTGCTTGCTTTGATGATAGTACATTTGCAGAAATCTTTGTAAGAAATAGGAATAGGTCTAAAGTGTCACTTCACTTTTTTACCTCCAGCACACCTGAAAAAATACTAGAGAACAGTGAGTGGGAAGCGCTGCATGTTCCCTACATGTATCCCCCTCGGTTTTGCTGCTCCTGAGCAATATCATGGTCCCAACCCACGCCCCGAAGTCTCTTCTCCAATCCTGTGATGTTTATTCTCTCTATTCTTCCCTGGTCCTTTGTGTAAAGACAGACTCTGTTCCTTAGAAGTGTGCATCATCATTTCCTGCTGCTCTAACGGATGGAGATTTTGCCATGAAAGGATGTGGGTTTTGTTCCCATCATCAGTGGGAAATTCTGAAAAATAGCGTTAAAATTGATGGCAGCTCCACATGAGGCACAGCAGGGCTGCTTTTCCCAGGATCATTCAAGAAATCTATAGTCTGCATCCGGCTGGGCTAGCAAGTTACGATCCCACCTCCTTACTCAGAGCCACTGCGAATCCTGGCAAACCTTCTCCCTCTGCTTTCCCCACTAACGCTGGACAAATGCCTGCCAGGGATGCAGCCGGCATCAAGGACTAACTCCAATATCTCCCTCATTTTCTATCTGGTGGGAAATAGCGGTGCCTACCCACAGAACTTCGTCATCAACCCGGCTCTTTGCAAGATCAAGAGAGGGCACCACTGGTTCTTTGAGGGGTTTGTGGCCCCCCAGCCACAAGCCTCATCCTCTCGGTAATGGCAGTTGCCATCAATCATTTTCTGCCTCTGAGATAGTTCATTCTTTTAGTTAGGCTTCTGCAATAGTGGATGGCAACTGCGGCCTTTTGTATAGGGTTGCTTTTTCTTATTCAGCTTTTATTTCAGGGAAGTAGCTAATTTCTTCCCTCTGTGCGGATATGCCCATGGAAGCCCCTACAGAAGCCAAGCCACTGACTGGCTTGAAGGAGTTTTCATGGGGTTGAAGTCAGGGGTTGGGATGTGACCCATTGCTGTGAAAGTTGTTTGAGGTTCACAAGTCGGCGGGGTGGGAAGGGATTGCACTGAACACAAGCGAGCAGAGTTTGTCAGTGCCGGTGGAGCCTTTGGCTTCTTGCTAGTGGTGCGTAAGGGACCAAACATGAGAAAAAGACTGTGGGATCAGGGAGAGGAACAGAAACCAGAAGAGCTGGAGTCTGGTCTTGGCTCTGTGATGAACTCAGCACGCTGCGCTGCGTGTGTCGTTTAAGGTCACCTCATTAAAAGAAACAGCTTCTAATTTGGGGAGTTAGGTCAGGCTCTAACAGTGTGACTTTCAGAGGCGGTGAACTCCCACTGCTTGGAGTTGGCTACTTGAAAATGTTTTAAAGGGCAAGCCCTCAAGCTGTGACTTCAACTGCCCCTACACTAGAGGCTGCTCATGGACAATTTTTGTATCTCAGCTTCACGGTGAAAGATGTGGCCAGTAATGGTTGCCTTCAAAGGGTGGCGGAGAATGAACACATATTCCTGATTGCTTGAAGCTCTCCACAGAGGCTGGACTCTTTGGACCATTACTAGACTTGAGATTAGCAGGAGGTGCACAGTAACTCACAACTGCGAGGAACAGCATCTTGCAGCAATCTCTTACTAATGGCAGCTGGGATTTTCCATGGAGCTCGGCTTGTTTGTGCACTGAACTCCCATTGCAATTTATGAGCATTTGGTGCCTACTCCTTCTGAGGTCTTTGGAAAAGACCAGCTGGTCTAGTGGAAGGTTACCTTGCCCATGGCAGGGGGGTTGAAACTAGATGATCTTCAAGGTCGCTTCTAACCTAAACCATTCTATGATTCAAAACTGCTGCCAAAATCCACCAACCGAATTTTCTGTGAGCAAAATGCGTGTGCCACTCGAAAGGCAGTCGGTGTACCATGGTGATGAGCATGTTAAGAAAAAACCCTGTGGAGTGAACTGATCTTTTGGATCAGTTCTGTACATGTTCATTTAATTGCAGAGAAAAATAAAAAGTTTCTCTGTTAGGCAGGGAGCAGCTTTCTTGCTGGAAGGCCCCATGGATGACTGGATTTGGAGGCTGAACTCAGCCGAAGGCAGAAACACGTTGGGGCTCCTGAGCTACACGTGCCAAATCTCCAGGTGCCTCTCCACGCTCAATGCAGGCAGATCTGGCTGGTGGGGCGTGCGGTCCATGTCGCTGCACCTGCTGTTGGGATAACCCCAGCCCCAGGCTCCTCCACTGCTCAGCTGGCTCTGTTCAGCATGAAATAATGTGCTTGGAAACTTCTCCCGAGGGGCTTTTTACAACCAGAGCAGCCTTCTTGGTTGTTTCCTTGCGAATTGGTTTCACCACCTCCTAGGACCTGTTTTGCGCAGCGCTGGCTGGGCTGCTCTGTGTCTTGGCTTCTGCAGAGTCTGTCTGGCCATTTGATCTCTGTGCGATGGGTCGCTTCTGGAGCGTAGTCTGTGATGAATACGTCAGCTCAAGGGAACCATAAAGAAGGAGCTAAGAGTTCAAGCAAACAAAACCTGGAATCTTTGATAGAGTAAGGTCAGTGGAGACACCCTCTCCATGGCAGGACACTGTGTTTTTTGAGACTGGGCTGCTTTGCCTGGCTGGAGATCTCTGGCACATCACAGAGTTTGCAATGGACTCCTCTGTTGAGCTGGGTGTTGAGTCTGTTCACACTGCAGGAAGCAGCTTAGACTCTGGGTAAACCAAGAAGAACTCTTTGATGCAAACACGGTTGTTAACCAATGCACAGTGCACGGGGAGCACATCAGATGTCTCTTATCTTTATGGATGAAATGCTTCCTCCCTGTCTGCTGAGAATCCAGCCTGTGCAGGGCACGGGAGGACAGAGTGTTTGCCAGAGAAACCGCCTAGTCTGAAAAATCAGGATCTCCATCTCAGGCAGGGAATTTGCTTTGATTCACTTGGTGCCCCCGGAGCAGCTGCCACACTTATTCCACAAACGGGGGGGATTTCAACTCCGTCTGAATCCTGACTCGCATTGCATTGTCCCAGCTGATAGATGTATCTGGACCTTATGATGCCCAGCATGGGATTTATTTGCTTCCCTCATTGCTCAGTTTGGGACTCATTCTGGCAGCCCAGGGTTGCCAGAAACCTGGTGGAAACAAGTTTTCCAAAACCCCTCTTCCCTTCCAGTGCACAGCAGGCCTGAGGCTTGAGGGACCCACTCCACCATTCCGGTGGCATTTCCCCATCTTGAGCAGGGCATTGCGTGGCAGAGGACCCTATCCAGAGCAGCTTGTTTTACCAGGTCAAATATTGGACTGCGAACTGTTTCTCCACCCATGACACGGGGCAAAAGGCCTTTCATCTCCTTCCTAAAACCCTGCGAGACCTGCCGGCTACAACGCTACTGCGAGCGAACCCTTGCTGTTAATGTTTAGCGTGTCCAAATATTATTTCATCCCTGTACCGCAGCCCAGCCGGCACGGGAGCCAACAGAAACGTGGCTACAGGACAGCCACAGCGGCACGGGGAGGGCGGGGGGCTGCCGGGATGGGGCAGGCTTGTAGCCCCCATCTCGCAAACGTCACGTTTGCAGCCCCCGAGGTCTGCGCTCTCTGTATATGGCTTGGCCCTGCTTAGCCTCCCGCGAGCGCCGACGCGTTGAACGGTCTCGGTGCACCACGTGCAAAGGGACAAACTGGAAACAAATGCTGATCTCTAAGACTTCACCCCCTGAATGCGCCAGCTCAAACAATCCAGGCCCTCCTGGGTCTTGTGGCCTTTTAATTTGTCTTCTTGCTCGCAAACCAAGTTGATTTCTGTCAGAGAAGATAAATGTTGTCTACAAAGCTCAGATAAGAATGATGAAATCTGTCCTTTTCCGAGGGCTTTGCGGAGGTTTTGGGGGATGCAGATGGAAAGTCGGGACTAGACTTGCCAAGAACACAGAGACTGATCAAGTACACATTAAAGGGGATTGTATTGGTTGGGGAAAATGGATGTGAAACTCTTTGTTGCTAGGTCATTTGCTTATTTCCATCCCAGTTTGACTGCGGTCGAGCAGTGTTTCTGTGTGATCGGTTAAATGCAGGCTGTGCCGATATACTCTGGTGATACAAGTCTTTGAAATGCAAGGGCAGATCCTGCAAAGGTCTTTCCCTGGCTACTGGGAGCTGCATGTGCTGGCCTCCGTCGGGTTCAGACAGGGCTAACACCCATCTCACAAAATGCCACCAAAACCCTTGCTGAAAGCCTCAGCGAAGAGGCCAAGGTATGTCCGAGCGATGGAGCTTGACCCGAGCACTTACCAGGAGTGGGGATTTCCCCAGAAACAGGATTTTGGGTAGAAATGGACAGGTGGACGTATGCAGAGTCAGTGCTGGGATTTCACTGCAGGTAGTGGAACATGTCTTGCTTTTGCTTGTGCTATATCTTGTCTGAAGGCGCAGACCTTTGATCTCCTGAGCTGTTAGGATGCAGGAAGAGAAGTACTATGCTGCCCTGCGGGGCTGTTGCTCCCCTCTTAGCTGTCCCACGTTGGGAACATGCTCAGTATCAAGTGGGGTGGAAGCTGTGGCAGCTCTGCGCCCCAATCGTGGCTACATCTAGCCTGGATGCACCCTGTTCGCCAGCAATAAATTTGTTAAAACTCTTAGGGAGCCTTGCTTAGTGAGTGTAGGTGGTGTGAAACATGAAATCTCCCCCAAAAAGCTGCAAAATGCTGTGTGGCAACCCCAGTTCCCCTGGTTTCTTTAAAGGCACAGCTCTTTATTTCTCTCTGGAAAGTTTCTGAAAGATGCTGTTTGAAGTCTCTGCCTTTTTATGTATTATGCAGGAATTTGGCTACAGGAAGTCTTAGTTCTTTCACGTATTTTGTATCAAAATCCCTTTATAGACCAAATAATTACTTTCCCGTGGTAGAGAGGCTATGACCCATACACAGCGAGACAGATTGCTCCAACCTGTTCATGCTGCTGAAAGGAACTGAAAAGACAAGTCTGTAGCTTTGCTATTAAATTCTCAGGCTTCTCCTGTTTTTCAGGGATGTTTTTCCGAGGAGAGGAGACAGCTCTTAGGAAAGCTTTCTGCTTGCTGCCTGGCACGCTGGCCTCATCCGCCCTAGAGCATCACTGAGGTGTTCAGTGGTCAGAGCATTGAGTCTATGGCCCTGTAGTTACCTTCACTGGCACTGAAGGAAAAGACTTGCAAAAAATTCCGGTGGCTTCTGAACTCTCAGCCTCTGAGTTTTCCACCTGCAGCGAGTCTGTTTGCTCCACGCTTAAAAGCAGACCTCACATCAGCAGTGGTTAAATCCACCCTTCAGAGCCAGCAGCTGCTGATGTTCCTATCCCGCCCAAGACAGGCTGATAACCAGCTCGGTGAGCGTGTTATCATCACACCCACTGACATCGAAGCGATGGCGATGAATGCTCGGGCTGCTGGAGGGAGCGAGTGAAAGGCAGAGAGAGCCTCTTGTCCTCTGCGTGGTACACACGGCCTTGATTAGGGATGTGCTCGCTGAGGGGGTTGCAGCTTGGGGAATGTGATGTGCCCCGTGGAGACAACCGCACGCTGCAGATGCTGCCCTCCCTGCAGCAACCGAAGGTGCCAAAAGGAGTGAGGGCAGAGGCAATTAGTTGCAGGGAGCCGGGATGACAAGGGGGTGGAAGATAATGATACGTTTTTAATTTCAACATCCCATTAAACGGAAGGAGAAGTGTTCCCATCCCAGCAGCTTGTTCGCAGTTCTGCATCGCGTAGTTGCCGTCAGGTTCTGCAGAGGCCAGCAGGAACCCAGATGTCTCTAGGAGTGAAATCCCAGAGCAGCTCTGCCTCTTCGAGGGACTGCAAATCCCAGCTGGCTTTGTGTCCTGGGCCTGCACGATCATTTACGCTGGGTGGAATGGATGGCAAGTCCCAATGTGGCTTTGCAAGGCTGGAAAATCAGGAGAAGGCAAGTTCCTGACTGCCTGTTACAGGGACAGCTCGGTTCTTTCAGTGCTGGACTTTGGGGACGCTGTGAGTTTGCTGGCCCACGGGCTCCAGTATGAGAGTGGGAAGCTGCTGTTTCAAAGGGAGTAGACAGAAATAAAACACACTGTGATGACATTTAGTGAAGTGGCAAGAAATGCACCATGGACCTCTCTCTGCATCGGCGTTGCTCTGGGTTTCCCCTGGGGGTGGCAGCTACGAAAGTCTCCTTGCCCGTGTCCCTCGGGAGACACAGAGCTTGTGGGGTGGGGGAACAGTATTTCCAGATTGCCAGGCTGGAGCAAGCTGGTCATCCCTGGGTCTTGTAGCCTCTGCCCAGCCGCAGTCACTGCAAGGCTTTGCAAGTGAAAGCGTGACATTCTTTTTATCCTTTGCCCGTTTCCACAGGGGCACCTGACCAATAGTGTGGTTGAATGCGTAACCTCAGATGCCGAAGAGGAAAAATCCCTCTAAGGCCGGCCTTCGGTGTGCCAGCTCTGGTTTGCAGAATTAAGCATCTGTCTCTTCTGCTGCAGACAGCTTGCAGCTTTTCAAATCAGAGCCTTGGCTACAAGGATTTTGAACGTGCACCTGGAAAAACTGCAGAAGCATTATCCCGTACCAAAAGAAGTCATTGCGCCTCTCTGAATCTGGCAATTACTTTTTCCACCCTCCAAATCTATCATGCTTGATAGCTGATTGCGCGCAATCGAGGCGCTGCAGGCGAGCACATTACCGCCTGTCAGCTGGGTTGTGGACCACTTGTGTGCTGCCGCACGGTGCTTCTTTCCGCTTACAGTGGCTCAGGAGGATGTGTCCAGCCCGTTACCGCAGCTCAGCTGATGGATGAGAACTGATGAAATCATAGTCCCAGGACACTGGTAATCCGTGCATCTCCCGGGACAGATTTCAGAAACTGCTGGACAGAATTGCCACCCTGTTTCCATTAGAGACAAAAGGCTTTAGACTCCATAAGGACTCAATTTTTTATTTTGCAAACAGTACAATATTTATCCCCTTGACCAATATTTGTAATTACCAAGGGCTGATGCAGGGAGCCAGGTTCAGTTTTGCCTGAACTGTCAGTGCTCTTAGAAAGCCAGGACTTCCAGTGTGCGTCTCTATCTGCTGACCTTCATCGTGCGCTAACATGTGCTGAGCAGATCCTTCGCCTCACCCGCACAAAGTGCATCGTGACCTCAGTTAAGAAAACACTTGCTGTAATCGCCTCCAGATCTGCCGCTGTCTTTGATCAGTTTAAATATCGGTTTATCTTATGATATAAATATGTAAAACATCTATTTGTTTTCGTGCAGGATGCAAATAAATCATTGCGTAAGTTTATACATGAGCTAGGAAGTGGGGGGGGGGTTGCAGCAATGGGTTCATAACTCATAAGTCTCCACCTCTTTGAAGGTCATTACTTCACGAACATGCCGTTTCTCTTTCCAGCAAGCCCCTATTTTGCATTATTCAAATAGTCCGTGTCATCCACGGACAGACGGACAGCTGTGCGGTGCCGTGCCGGAGGAGCGTGTTTCCAGCGGAGCGGTGACACCCGGGTGTGCATGGTGCCACTGCCCTCTCGTGGGTGCAGGACCCGTCCACCTGCCCGGCTCCCACCCAGCTCTCCCCAGCACTTCAAAAAAAAAAAAGAAGGAAAAGAGAAAAAGCTTCTAATTTCTCCTGAGACCACCACGCGTAGAGACTCGGCAGATCTGATGTTCATCTCCCAGCCCTGCCACAGGCCCGCCAGCTCACCCTTGGCCACGTTCAGCTCATTTCCACCCCTTTACTTGTGTCCACATGTGTGCGCCAGGAATGATTAATTAGATTGCAGCCTCAGGACTGCAAAGGATTTTTTATTATTCTCTTAATCCTATGGTTGTTTCCCTGCAGAATTTGCCCGTCCTGGACCCTAATCTCCATCTCTCATGTGCTCTGGTCCTGGCGGGGTGCAGTCCTCCGTCAGCACAGCTCTGCTGTAACTCACAGCCGCTTCGCACGGAGGTGACCCCGCAGCACGGACCCGCGTCCCCAGGGACGGCTACATGCAATGCTGCTCTTCAGCTGGAGGATACAGTTAAGCCCCTCTGAAAGCAACAATTCCCACATGTTGTAAGATCGGCTTTCCAGTGGGGAAATTGTTTTTAAAGCATTGTTAGCGGGATGGTGTTACAGAGATTAAGCTGAGTCCAGAGCTCAGCATCTCCTCCTTCGTTTCTGGCTTTGTGTAACACTAAGCTGGTGTCAGCTGGGCTTCTGCTGCTGGGTCAAGCCCTGCTGCTGATGGTCATTTGATGGGAAATAGAAATTTGGGCTTTTTCCTTCGGAGACTCCTAAAAATGAGGTTTATCTACTAGTTCCCAACCCAGGCATAAACACACCCCATATTTAACATGTTGGAGAATGGAGTCCCTTGCCAAGAGATTCAGTAAAAACTATAAAAGCATATAATAATTGATGATTGGGGAATCTTGTCCGCCAAGCCATAAAATATGCAAATGAACGTTCACATTTCTTCTGTATCTAATGAAGAATCGGGGTCTCACACCAGTCGTGTTCTCCAAAGGTCTGTTAGCACTTTCCCAAGAGAGAAGGGATTTTGTGTAGTTCTTCTGTCTTAATTCCTACTTGTGCCTTTATATTCCACCTACTTAAGGCCTTATATTTTTCCACATTTTTAGAGGATTTTCCATTTCTTATCCTAAATTCTCTGCTGGTGGGCAGGTCCCACCCAGGAGGTGGCTTCATTCTGGGGCAAAGTAATGCCTGTGTTCACGTCTTCGTAAGTAATAAAGCAATTTCAGTGAAGAACATTGGTATATAATAATATTAATCAATATTTTACGGCTGTCACTTCTGCTCACAGATGTCCTGTAAAAGAGAGAATAGGGAGCAATTCGAAGATAAGATATGGTGCATAAAATAGTGCAACATGATTAATGAACCTTTTGTCCTGGTGAGCGAGATAAAATATCTAGTGCTACTGCCCCATGCTAACAGCATTTATATCACATTTTAAATATTTTTTCTTATTTCAGAGGTATTTCACTATCTGTCTTTGTTCAAGGGCAGATGAGAAAGGGATGATGCAAAAGCTGAAATTTAAAATCTTCCCCAGCTTAATTTTATTCTTAGATCACAGAGATCCTTTCTTTGCTGCTTGTTTGTTTGTTCCGTTTTCTCACCTTTGCAGACTCCAGAGTTGGAAGAAATCCACATCAATTACTGACCCCCCCCCCCCCCCCCCCACCCCTTCTCCACCTCGCCAAACCTCCCGCATCTCAAGCAATGCAGCTTATCTCCTGGCTGCCACTGCTGGCAGGTCTGGTGGCTGTCCCTGGGGCCACAGGCAGCACCGCTCCGTCAGGCGACCGGGAGGCAGAGGTGGACCTGTGCCAGAGTTTTGTAATGCCACAAAGCAAATTTCGGATGAAAAGCAGAGGGGAATGAGGCAGAGGACCCAGGGCATTTCCAGGTCATTTGAACTGGTGATGGGGTGGGCGAGTGGGAGAAGATGTTGGGCTGTAGATGGGCAGAGCTCTGGCACGGGCACAGACGTGAGCTTGTGAAACTCCCCTGGGCTGGCGACTGAAAAAGGCTTTCCCCCTCCTCCTCCAGCTCAACTTTCTCTTCTTGTTCTTTCCTTTCAATTTTACCACAGCTCATCCAAGGGAAACCCTTGCAACTATGTGAGACATGTCAGGCCAGTGCTGGGATTGCTTCTTCTGGGACAGGAACTTCTTTACTTTGCGGGTGGCAGAGTACTGGCACAGGCTGCCCAGAGAGGTTGTGGAGTTGTGGAGTCTCCCACACTGGAGACATTCCAAACCCGCCTGGACGCCGTCCTGTGCCACTGCTGTAGGTGTCCCTGCTGTGGCAGGGGGGTTGGACTGGGGGAGCTCCAGAGGTCCCTTCCAACCCTGACCATTCTGTGATTCTGTGACAAGAAATCCCCAGGGGAGACGGCGGATACAGGGCTGGGAGGTTTAGGACACCTCTTAAAAGTTACAAGAACCCCAAAGTCGCTGACCGTGGGAGCTGAGAACTGCCTGGGCTTTGATGAACCCTGTGGCTGAGGGTTCCCTGACATGAGTGTGGTGATGAGGACAGATAGGACAGAGGTGTGCGACGGTTAGTGGGCAGCAGCATCTCCTGGGAGCAGCATCCCCACCTCCAGCGGCCAAGTGACAGATGAAGCTGTCTGAGAGATAATTCTCCAACTTTAATGTATAGAGGCTTGTCTTTATTTAGAAATTTGGGTTGTACTGATGCTGTCTGGAAAGCAGACAGTTGTGTTGCGTGAGCCATGCTGAGCAGCCTCACCACACAGCAGTTGCCTGTGCAGGGGCTTGGACCGACCATATTTCCACTGCCAGTTGCAAAACTGTGGTGTAAGAAGAATGTGATGACACCAGCATTACGTTCCTCCCGTAAGGACTGGCTTGCTCCATGTCCAAAATGAAATGAAATACAGTGCTGCAGCAGCACTGTTTGGCCTTTCCCATTTTCTGGGTATTGAGTTTTATTTGAATGTCAACCTTTCCCCCCGCCGTTTCTTGGCGCTCTTCTCCGCAAGCTGACAGATACTTGCTCTGCATGGAAATCCGCCCCACCTCAGGTGCTCGCTGCTGCCACCGAGCAGAACAGGAGCTGCTGCCTTCGTTTCACATCTGTTCCTGATACCGCTGCAGATGAGGGTCTTGCAAAGGGCGGCATCCTGCCCATTTGGAGTTTTGGATGCTGCAAACCTCCCTGCTATTTGCTTATTCACATTGAATTCTTGTCACGCAATTAGCATAAATCTATGGCGCTCTCCCTGCAAGATGAAGCTATTTGCCTATCAGAGACAAAAATGTTCCGTTTCCTGCGTCTGAAGCATTTTCTCCAAACTGTACTGTTGTAGAGCAAGTTGTGTTCTTTAACTATGTCTACCGATTTTCCTAATAGACAATCAGACCTAGCTGGTTGACTGCAAATGCCGTTTCCTTTGGTTTTGGCAGATTTTACAAAGTCAAATCAGCCTCCAAGCACATAAGCGATGAGCTTAGCTTCTTCTCTCTAAGGTTAAGACTGAAACTGAGACAATTTACAGCAACATTTCCAGCTGGGGAGAGTGGCACTACTTTTACACCCATTCAATGCTTCTTGGACTTCAGGGAGTTTACTCCCGATTTATTCCATGCTACGTGAGGTCAGAGTCGGGCCACTAAAGGAAGATAAATATCTTTTAAAATGTTTGCTGCCTGCTTTGATGAAAGGAATGTAATGGCTAAAAATAAATCTAAAGTGGAAAAAATAAGTCTATTTTTGGAGAGGTGGGAAGGACACCACAAAGCCAAGGACAAAGTCATTGTCTGCCAGCAGAGGAAAGCAAGGTGCGGAGACAGTGATGTCTGTGGTGAAAAAAAATGGTGATTTGACAGATGAAAAGCAGGAATCTGCGGTTGCCCACGGTTTGTGGAGTAGGTACCTTCGCAGATTCCCAGGGCTTCTGGCTGAAAGTTGCCCATCACTGCTGATCCTTGCCAGGGGCTGACTTCTCCTAATAATCCCCAGTGTGCTGTGCCTGGGGATTTGCCTGGCATGTGCGTAGCTGACTGTGGAACCATGCATCCATCCGTCATCTCACTTAGGGTACCCACGATCAGCATCCTGCAGCCTTCTGGCCCCAGCGGCTCTCTTGTTATCGCTTTCCATCAAGTGGATGGCAAATCCTTATTTTAGGTGGCTAATTAAAATGCATTGATTTATAGCTGGCACTGCTCACGTGCAAATCTCAACAGGGAAAATATTCTTAGCCACAACTTGCCAGGCTCCAACCCATGGTCTCCAACTCACGGTCTCCAACTCACGGGTGACCTGATGTGCAGCTGAGGAAGGCTCAGCAGCCCCACATTCTCAACAGGGTTCCTACAATTGCAGCTCAGCTGCATCGCTGCCATGGTATTCTGGGACGCTATAGCTGTCCCTGCTCAGTGTCCACTCTCCTATGAAATGTATATTTGTGTTTAGTGATGGTTTTAGCCCTCACCAAGTGGTGGCCTGCTTCTCTTCAGTTGGGAGCATTTTAGGATAGCTGGGATCATCTTGCCAGTGCTGCTTTTATCACCTCTGGGAAGTCCATAGCCTGTCTCCACCTCCTTCTCTCTAAACTGTGGCTATTAACAGTGCAAAAATACTGCCTACACGGGCAAAAGTAGAACGGAGAAGGAAATCCTCTCCAATAGTTACAGTGTTGGGTTGGATGTTAGCACTGAAGTTTATCCTCATAAGAGGCACAGTCTTCAAAAGCATCTGGAGAAGAAGTGCAGCATGAAAGATGCCCCTCTCCATGGGAGAGGCATAATGGATTTCTTAGGCCAGGATGGCATAAAGTGCAACCTAGTAATTCATGTCGTAGTAAGTAGAAAAGATCACTGCAGTACCAACTTTCCTGTAAAAAGAGAACCCGGTTCTTTTTCACAAGAAAAATGGCTGGGGACCCTGTTTGCTATCTCTGAGCGGAGAAAAGGAAGACAAAATGCTGTAGTGATTCCCGAAGCTGTCATTTTAAAGTGTCTAAAGGGCGAGGAACGTGCATTGTAGCAACCTGCAGGAATTTGTGCTGCCAGATCCCCTGAGGGGGGCTTGAAAATCTGCTCTCCACAACTGAGCCTGAAATGGTTGGGAAATTCAATTAATACTTGCACAGATAGCTGTTCCTAAGTATTTACCCAGTACACCTATCTTGGTGGAATGTAAACACTCTGCAGGATTTAGCAGCATGATTACAGCTGACCTGCCAAGGGCAGTCATTCCCTTTACTATTTTCCTATAGGTTGAGTCCAGGCTATTGAATCTGAGCCCATTTTCTGAGAGATTTCATTTGAAATTCAGAGTACAGTCCTGCTCTGCATGACTAGATAGGTGTGGGACAAAATTTCGGGAGTAGAAACTGCGGAAACGTGACCCCTCCCCCCCAAATAATTTTTAAATATATGTTTTAAAATTTACTATCGGGCAGTGTTTTGTGCTGAGAATTAATTTTTATTATAGCTGATTTATAACCCCATGAAAATGGGCTTCAGTCTTGGAAAAAAATGCATACGCTGCAAATACCAGAGGTGTGCTATCCAGTTTCCATACAGCCCTCCAGCATTCATATACAGCATATTTGTAGGGGTGTCACAGCTGTCTTTCTCTTGGCCATATTTTGCTGGGGAACTAGGAATCTTGGCAATTCTGAATTTTGTTGCTCTTCCAAAAGCAGAGTCGACACCATTACTGTGTGATGAAAGGTTTCTCCATAGGAACTACATCTCATAAGTTAGTCTGCAAACGCAAGGCTGGAGAAGGGCCGTCATTCCCTGCCTTCCAGAAATAGCACTTTACTGTGTGATTGCTCAGGGTCCTCCTTCTGCGTTTTCCACACGTCCACAAAATCGCTGAGGTCAGCATGGCGTGCGAGGCTCGGGAAGAGCATGGCATTACAGATGCGGTCAGGAGAGCGGACTGGCCGCATGGTTGCAGTGAAGCTTTGCGAGGGGACTTCTTGCAAGGGGATTAAGTGTTAAAGCCAAAGTGAGCCATCTCGCTGAGTCCTGCGGATGTATAAATACCTCCTTAAATATAAGTACATGGACTGGCTCACCTCTGGGTCACGGGAAAGTTAATTTCAAAAGTGATCCAGCTAGAGTGGCCAGGTGTCTTTTAAGCAAGGCTGCGATTCCTGTAAGGCGTCCTGGTACGGATGCGATTCAGTGAGTGGATGAGGAATTGCAGTGACTGGGGAGCAGCGGGTCCTTGGTGGCAGCAAGGCAGGAGCAGGGGGTACCCCAAACTCTGCAGCTGCCTCCACCCTGCAGTTTTTCCATGAGGTCAGAGGAGGTGGTTGTCCAGGCACCTCTTGGATTTCAGTTTGCTGGGGAGTAAAGAGAGGCTTTGAGAAGCAACCTGGGTTCAAAGGCTGTGCCTGGGACAAGAGGAAGGCAGCTGCCATTGATAACTTCCATCCTCTGCTGTCAGGGCACGAGCTCCAGCGCTGCAATGTGCTCGGTTAGCAGTGCTCACCTCTCCAGGACACAGAACACAGGCAGCTGTTTTTACACTTATCCCGAGAGGAGATGAAGCAGCATAGGTGGAAGAAGGTAGAGGAGAAATGTGCCTATTCCCTGTGCGGTAGTTTGGCAGAGAAAGGACACACTTTGGCTGCAGAGGCAGTGCACTCACAGCTGCTGATCGTAAAGGGTTTTACAACTGATAAGCAGTGAAATTGCTCGTTGCCCATGGAGTGGAGCGTGTTTGCACCGAGGCACGGGGTAGACACGCGTGGTAACAGCTGCTGAAGGATCTGTGTCAGGCAGCTTTGTAGCGTGAGGCTGCGCTCCATCTGTGGGACAAACCCAGGCAATTTCACGAGTTACCAGTTCAGGAGGTGGGTAATGGTGCTTGTCCTTTCTCTGCAGAATAGCAGTGGCTGAGCTCCTGCAGCACCAACTCGTTGCTGATTGATAGGAAATGTCTCAGATAGAGCTCTCTTGTCACTCGCAACTGATCAGTCCCCTTTTGGAGAAAAAAAAACCAAAACAAAACCAGAAAACTGGAAAATTTCAGTTTGCAGAGGCTACAGCCTGGCTCTGTGGGCGATGCTGTTTGCAAGCCTGATCTCCTGCGCAGGCTGGGCTCAGCGCTGAGGTAGGACCAGCACATCCCTCGAGCAGGGCTTTAACCGGCACCCTTGTTTGGTTAAAAAAAAAAAACAAAACAAAAACCTGGCTTATTTAAGCTGCAAACAGACAGACTTTTTGATCACTGGAAATCATTTGGACTCACCTCCGTAGTCTCTGCGTGCAGGTGGGGGTGGGTATGTGCCTGGTCTCACCTTTAGGGTAAAAGCTAAGTAAGAAAGTGAAGGGTTTAACACAGCTGCGTGCAGTAGCTCAGCACGTTTCGCATTCTGTACCGCGTGTTGTTTGCTCACTCTCACAGTATTGCTGTCCCTTACTTTTAATGAGATGTGACCCGGCTTCCAACCTTACAAGGCTGGTTTCAAAATTATGAGGTCTCATATGTCTAATAAATTTGGGATTCTTTTCCTCTATCTCCTCCTGGGTCTTTTTCAGTTTAAGAAGCACTTTGCTGTCATTTTGAAGTTCTCTCTGCAACCCTATATACTAAAAACTTAGTCCTGGATTTTAAGCATTAATTATAAGAAGTTAATTCTTGTGTATTCCTGTGCTTCAAAGCACTTGGACTTGGGGAGAAGCGCTGATAGCATGGGATACGCAGCAATGCAGCGAGAGCTGCCAGCGCTGCCTTTCTATACATTCCAGCGTCTGATCTTTCCTCTCCCTTTTCCAGTGGAAACTTAACCTTCAGCTTCTCAACGCTGCAGACTTTTTTGTTGTTAGGACACTGCCACATTCTTGGAAGTCTGTGCTCTCCTTCCCCCTTCCGTCCCCCGAATCAGCGTCTGGTTTGATGGCAGGTTAACACCGGTGGTGGCGGTGAAGGTGGGATTAGGATCACGTTCTTCTTTCTCTGTTGGGCAACTTCTTGCCCTGTCCCAAGGCCCTGGTGCTCGCTGTAATTCTGGCTGGAGTCAAAGGTGCTGGCTCTGTCTCGCTTTCCTTTAGCCTACAACTGAAAGGCCAAGCATAGCTCTGTACTTCTTGTATCCTGGCCTGTTGTTGGAGTCCGTATGTGAATGCCTGTGCTCCCATGGCATGCTCTGGAAGCACTGTTGTACCTTTTAGCAGCATGTGTGATGAAGACACCCACCCCTCTTAGCCAGGGTTTGCAGAAACGTTTAAGAGCCCTTCACACCTTGCTTGCGTGGTGGGCAAGGGGCTCTGGGAGCTGCTCTGATATCGCTCAGGCTCCCAGAGCAAAGCCGATATGATAGAGGAAATCATCCATATAAAGAACAGACAGAGAGCGCTGCTGAAAAACAAGTCCTGAAATGACTTTTAGGAGGAGGTACCCATAGGCATGAGAGCAGCCAGGCTCAGCAGTGCTTTGCAGAAGATACCAGCCCTTCCTTTCCTCCCCACCAAGAGCTCTGCTGCTCCCCAGGTCTGAAGGTCCCCAGGTGGGGCAATCAGTGGCTGTAGGCAGCTGAAAGAGATTAATGGGGCGGGAGAGCCCAGCCCAGCCCGGCCTGGGTTCCCCACCTGGTAGCAGGCTTGAAACTACCCATAATTGCTGGTTCCCCTCTTTGGAGCTTGGGTGAGGTGTTGTTTGGATTTACTTGGGTGGGAGCTGTGGTTTTCTTTCTTATTTAGTAGCTTGCTAGGGGCAGTAAGGGAGTTGGAGAAACTGCTGGTGAACCTCCTGTTTCTGTGGGGACTACACAGGTCTTCTTGACCTCCTGGATCTTGGGTTGCAAGGTGCTATGTCTGGGCTGATGCTGTCTATGGAAATTTTGCCATCTTTTCTGGGACCTGGCTGGAGTCCTGGACATCTTCCAGTGTTGTCCTTTCCTTCCTGAGCAGCAGCCTCTGGGCTTAGCAGGTTAGTGAGGTGTCTCTCTCTCCTCTGTGTCCCTGAATTGCCTTTATTTGATTCTAATGGTTTGTGATTTACTGGTGTGTGCATGTGTGGGTGGGAGGCTGAGCTGTGGTTTGGTTTAGCTCCCTCTTGGTTCAGTTATGCTACTGTGCTGCCTGCACTGAGTTAGGAGAGATTATAGCTGTGTTGGATGCAAAGCTTGTCTTGTTCCTTCCCCCTCTTGTTCTGAGCAATGTTTGGTGCCAGTCTTTCAGCCCTGGGGCTGTGAAGTCTCGGAATATAGAAGCTGTTCCTGTTTCAGAAGGATATTCCCTTGTAGCAAAATAGCTCTCAGTTTTCCTTCTTCGTTTCTCCAAAAGCTGCATCCCTCTTAGTTCTGTGCTCTTCAGTGTCATCAAAAGGTATGTCTGTATGTTATTTCTTACAAGCCCTTTTTTACAGCTTTCAAGTGTTGGCAGGTTGGATGTACCAAGTGTCCTGCTTTTGCTGTGCTAGATGGTGCTATTATCCTCTTCTGTTCCTCTCCTCGTGAACCTGTGAGCTTGACTGAGGGCAATGCCCCCCTGCAATCTTAAATAATTATGTGGTATCTCTGGTATGCACAATGTACCTTCTGCTTCTCCGCTCTCGCTTGGAGAGTGCCAACTTTCTTCCACTAAAAATTGTCTTTTGTGTGTTGCGATAAGAAAACAAGTGCGAGCCCTTACTGCTCTTCGTGAAAAGGATGAGTTTTGCTTGATGCCTTCCCTCCATACTGCTGTATCTTTTTGTGGAGGGCTGGAGTGACCCTGTCCCAGGCTCTGCCACTGTGACCTGCTCTACATCAGCTTGCTCTGCTCCTTGGTCTCCACATCTGGAAAATGGGAACAAAAAGGCTTTTTGTTCTCTCTCTAGTAAAGTCATTGTGAACTGTGGATGAAAAGCAGCTTCTGGGTCTGATCCAAAACCCTTGGAAGCTGTCTGAAAGGCTTCCATGGATTTAATGGTCTTTGGAGTAGATGCTGTGATGTTTGCCTCACTTTTGTTTAAAAGTCTCTCTTGCCTTTCCTACCCAGCTGAGTGTCTTCTCGTTGCAGCTGCAATCACTTGAGAGCATCACCACCAAACACCTCATAGGCAACTGAGTAACGAATTCCCTTGGGCTGTGTGCTAAACAGATGCCTTCACCTTTTTGGTCTACTTAAAGAAAAAACTGCCACATGCCGTTTCAGATGGGATTGTTATCAAAATGTCCCGAATCTTGACTTTCTGTTCCAAAGTGAATCCTTCCAGCACTTCAGAAAAAGAAGATAAAAAGGAAGCGGCAGGCTGGGGGAACACATCAAACCGTGCTTGTCTATGAGTTTATATATATCTATGTTTAATCCTTGGCAAGAGGGCATAGGCCTCTGCAGCTGTGTGAAACCCAGGTCCTGATTCACTGGGCATCTCCTGTAAAGTATTGATTGTTATGAATTAAGTCTGGAAATAGGTGTTGAGTTGCACAGTCCTCCCAAGTAAAAGTCATCCTGCCTGACTGGAAGCAGAATATTGGATACCTGGAAATCTTTAAAGTGTCTGTAGGGCCTGAATGTTTCTAGGATTAGATAGCAGCTGAGCTGTGATTTTTTTTTTTTTTTTTTTTTTTTTTTTTTTTTTTTGAGAGAGAGCCTCTCTGGAGATTTAGTTGTAAGGCTTGCCTTCACCTGGTAGGTGTTTGAAGAGCATTGAAAGTGTGATTTAGGGTTCCTGTCACTTGCGGTTGCACTCTTGAACCTCTGCAGCAAGTGCTTATATCTGTACTTAGGTGTATTTTTTTCTAGAAAAAAGCTATTTCCTCAGGAATTACTTTCCGTTAAGCACCAAGCACCTGCAGAAGTTGTTTCCTGTTCTTTCAGGGGTGGCGTCCAGGAGGGGGAGACAGGCGGGCACTGGCTTTGGGGGTTAGCAGCTGGACAGCACTGGAACTGCAGAAATCGGTAACGGAGTTGCTGGTTTTCATGGAAGCCATGGAAAGGGGAAGCGTGAACTCTGTTGCAACCCATGCATGCGTTTGAGCTCTCTATGGTATGGTTGTCCTCTAAAAGTGCTTTTTGAAGTCAGGAATGGCTGGTTTGTTTGGGGTTTGGTTTTTTTGACTGGAAAATTTTGCTGAACATATCCCACTTTATCTACAGGGTACATGTTTCCTTCACAACAGTACTGGCTAAAAATAAAACAATCTTTCAGGGAAAAAATAAATATTCCCATCTTTGATCAAGGACATTGCTGCTGGCACTGGAGAGTGGATAGGCTTGGCTAGTTAGCGTGGCTGGATGCAGAAACACCTTGGTACCAATCCTGTCTCTGAGGGGATGGTAGGACTCGTAGTAATGTCACTAGTGCCAATTTCATTGCTTCGTTCAGTGTTATGGAGTGAAACGTTACTGTAGTCCAGGCTTTAATATTATCTTTTTCTGTGAAGTGGGTGTGATGGTACATACATCATGCATTGGCACCAAGAATTTAATAAATTAACGCTTGAAATGCTTGGAGATCTTTGAGTGAAAAATAGCAGTCCAATATTAACAGCTTGGAAAGAAAATAGCATTGGGGACCAGGCTGTAGCGATGTGTCTCATCCTGTGTGGTGCAAAGTCCTGGCAGCCTCTAAAAACAGATGTTGAGACCCATTTCTCCATGCTGAGATCAAATCGTCCGTAGGATGTGCAGGATCATTCACGAAAAAGTCCAGGCTGTCCCTCTGGGGCAGATGGGAGAGCACGGGCATTTGCCAGGCTTCCCACCGAAGGGATGCGGGACCAGTGTGCATCTGCAGCTCACCTGCCCTCTCAGCATCTCGCAGTCATGGGGTGATTTGGTTTAAGCTATCGAGGTGGAGACAATGTGCAGTCTACTTCTGAATTGGACTGCAGCACAGTCCTAGTAAATTAGCATCCCATTTTACATAATAGGGGAACACAATCTCAACGGGAGATGGAGGTATCAGTATATCTCTTTAATGGACTTGTACTGAGAAATACTATGATTCTGTTGAAATGTGATTTTAATAGTTTCTCCGTTTTCCCTGATTCTCCCTGCAGAGCCTTTTCAGCTGTGAAGGATGCAGTGAATAGTTTGAATACTGATTCTTTGTGGGCAGCCTAGTTAAAATATAATTATACTGTTTATCATTCAGTAAAAGCCTGTTTCTGAGAGGAGTCCTTTTAGGAAGGAGAGGGTTTTTTCTTCTATTTGTTAGAGAGCAAAAATGAAAAGGAGCATTTGATACTGTAAGCAGTGCTCTATTCACCCGTCTTCTGCCATCCTAACCAAAAAAAAAAAAAAAAGGAAAAAGGGAAGACTTGATGCTTCCTCTAATGCCAAGAACTACAAAGAAGGTCATTTTAAGTTTTACTGGCTTGTTAATTCAAGCTGTTAACTTAAAGTGCATCTTTCCCATGCAATGGCACAGCCTAAAAATGTTCTTTATTTGGGTTTGGAGATAAATAGCTCATACAGTGAGACTGTAGACTCTGGAGAAGATAGTGGGTCAGAAGAATGAAGGAGATAGATGTAATAAAACCAGCAACGTGGACATAAAGCTGATGCATGTGGAAAAAACCCAAACCCTTTGCTAAACACAGGATGGGAAGTCGGATGCAACCACTTCATTGCTGCTTTTGGTGGGCAGAGAGTGGCCGGCTGGGGGATGTTACCCCTTCAGCACTTTCTTGTTCATATACATGGTAGCAGATCATAAGTGATTGTGACTCTCCACCTACTGTGTCCCCTGAGGCCCACAGCGCAGCTGTATGAAGTAGCACCTGTATCCTTCAGTAGGAACCTGAGCAATGTCAGGCATCTGTGGAGACAGTGTGACCAATTTTATTATAAAATTTTGTTATTTTATTTTCTTAAATAGCTGTAATCAGAAATGCATAATCGAGTGGACGCTGTCTGCAATTCTTTCCTTGTTTCTCTCTGGTGAGCGCTCCCATCTCGGTGCTGTGCAGATAAGCAACGTGCTGGGAGTGTTTCTTTCTCAAAGAGGAGTTGGGATTTTACAGAGCCCCAATGGTTCCCTTCTGTATGGTCTGGGCTCTGGTGTGCGCTGAAGGAAATGTATTTTAGCTGCTTCTTGGCATGTGGCAAAGCAAACGTTGACCAAGGAAACCCCTGGAAGTTGTTGGCATTGCCTAAGCAGAATAAAAACGTGGATGTGAAGGGCATGTGCCGCTGGGCAGCGTGGGAGGATGGTCCCATCCAGGCCCAGGAAGGCAGAATTGGCACCCAAACCTGCACACGCAGCTGCTGTAAAACTGCTAAAATAGGGTAATAATGTCATTCTCACACACACACACCCCCCCCACTACCACTTTCTTACCTTTCTCTGACCCAGGTCTCGCCGCCGCTGTGCTATGCTGTGTGTGGGAGCTCAGCTCGGGTCAAAACCTGCACCTTGCAGGACCAGAAGGTTTTGGGGCTGCAGCTGGGGGAGAGGGGGAGGGTGGAAAGTGGAAAGCTCGTATGGGACGGGGCTGGATCCTGGCTTTGTAAGGTGAGGATGCCAGGAGAGAGGAAAGGTTAGGCTTCAATTATTTTATTTTTTTTTTCCTCTTTATAGAGGCCAAAAAAAATTTGGGGCTTGTCTTTATAGTCAAAGCTTTTTATGTTCTTGTGGAAATAAGGTAACTCATCCCTCTGGCTGGAGGGCCAGGGATTAAAAGCCTTCCTGGCTCTGGGCTCCCTTGCAGCGGCTTCCAGCGTGCTGGGGACTCCCCTCGGTGTCCTGTCCTGCGGTGTCACTTCCGCCTCAGCGGCGGGAGCTGGTGATAGAGTGAAAGTTACAAATGACCAGAAAACAAAAATCTGCCTTGTACAAACGTAGAGGTTTAAAATGTGGTTGAGTTCTGCAAAGGAATGAAAACAAGACCTTTTAGTACGAGGGTGGTTTTTTTTTTTTTTTTTTCCCTTCTTCTGAATGGAATGGAGACAAAACATTTGTTTTTGGATAGAAAAGGCTCCCCCTCCCACCAGTTTGCCTCCCTCCATCTCTCTGGAGGCAGCAAATGGCTCATGCTAGACCTCGGATTCTTTTCCACCAAATATTGTCAGAACTAATACATGTCTCTGTGGGCTCTTTGGGCAGAAAATGTGAAGTTCCTTTGATGCAGCCAAGAGGAACCATGTCCTGAGTCCTAGTCCCAAAGAACTGCGATGAGAAACCTCATTTCCAGCCAGCAAAGATGGTCCTGCTTAAATCCAGTGCCACAGAAAACTTCCTGTGACTGGTTCCCAGTTTAAATAATTACAGTGCAAACTGAGGGTGCCTGCAGCTTACGGCGGAGATGGGAGTCCTGGTCTGGTGGCTGCGCTCCTGGATCTGCAGCTACCTACTGTGGGACCTTGAGCAAATGGATTGTCATCACCTCCAAGGAGAGGACACCTCTCTTGTGGGAAGTGCTGTGTTGGCGCTGCTGTTACCAATGCATAGCGTAATCTTTTCTTTCTTTTTTTTGTTTGGGTTTGGTTTTTTTTTTCCCCTTTCTGTAAGGGCGAAGCCAGCCTTGTTTTTCCAACCGGCTTAAAAGCACTTTTTGAGTGTAACTTTTGGCTCTTTGAGCCTTTGAGAGAGTATTGAGTTGCAAAAGGTGGTGGCTGCCAGTTCCTATATAAAAACACTGCATTAGTCAAAAACCCCTTTGGAAGCGCCACTGATTAATATATCAGTTCCTATGAGAGCACGCTGACCTAGATTTTGCTTTAGCTGTTTAGGTGGAGACTCAACTACAATGTGGCTTTTATCTATTCACAGAATGGATTTGGAGGATGTGGAGTCTACAGAGAGCTTTTATTTCCTTTTAAAACCATTGTGTTCAAATGTGCTACCATATGTGTTTTTTGGTTCTTTCTAATCTAGCTCGCTGATCGTTTTGGGGGTTTAGAAGGTCAGTGGTGTTAAGGAGCTTATCGGCCACATATGAATGGTTGGGGAATCTGTTAATTTGCACGTTTCATGGCATAACTTGATTATCAGACACCTGAAAGACACTGGAGGTAGGGGCTGTAGCAAATGTTTGCTGGGATGAGCGTTTTTTTCCTCTTTGAAGTTCAGATGTGTTAAAAGTATGATCATAACACTCGTAGGCAGGCATTTCTTATCTGGCTTATTTTTGCTGGAAGAATATAATGCAATGTGAAATGCGTTTATATGGAATTTCTGGAGTAGCATTTTACAGGGTGGGAAAAGCAGGATGTCTGCAAAAGAGTCCAGCCTGTGAATTCGCAGTAAGGGCTCACTGGAAAGGAGCTGAGACTCGGTGGTGCTTCGCGGTTGTAACTCTTGCGCTGCAGGATCTCAAAGCTTTTTCAGAGCATTAATAGGGGTTAGCTTCCTAATGCTGCTGGCCTACCCATCCTTAAACAGAGACTAAAAATAAGGCATGGAAGTCATTGTGATCTCATGGATTTGAGTTGGGGGGTCCCCCTGCTTGCTGAATGCGGGAGGGTTTCCTCTGCTTGACTCCTGTAGTCTCTGTGGTTGTCATCTCACCTTCCCGAAAGGGCTCTCCTCCACGTCTGCATCTCGGGCAGCATCCAAGCCAGGGGAGATGGAGTTGAAATGAATGCTCTGCTCGTTGGGTTTAGCCATAGTTCAGGTGTTCATCTGCACGTGTGCGCCTGTGATGGCAGCTCACCTCGCCGCTGCTGGCCAAGCGATGTTGAGGAGGAGGAAATGGTTAGCAGGGTTGGTTTAGTATTTCTCACTGCAGTTCGATTAAAAGATTCCACTATGTGCCTTTGATCTACCACGTGTACTCGCTCTGCCATTGAGACAGCGTATAAATTGTTTCTTTCACTAGCAATATTTACAATGAAGTCTTACTCATTTTGGGTAAAGGGCAGTCCAAGCACATTTCTTTAAGTCTTGATTTCATTAGCACAGTGCTGCGGTTCATCAAACCCCATAAATATTTATCTTTTCAGCATTCTTTGTATGATTTCAAAACACTGGCCGTATTTTAGTGGGACACTTCATGTTGTTTATTGTGCAATAGCTTTGCCATAGATACGCTGACAAAGAAATCTCTGATGGCCATAATGAACGGGGAGGCACGTTCTCTTCCAGACGTGTTTATGAACCTGGTAAAAGCCGCCTTTGCATCAGCGCTCCCTGAGTGGGTGGGGAACCAAGGCCAGTTGGGGATTCCCCCGCTAATGCTATGAGTCAAAACGATTTGCAGCTCTGCCAACGCTGCACACTTAGAAATCATGAGTCGGTTGCTAAAAATCATGAGACTTGTAATAAATCAGTGTAGGGTATTTCAGCTTGCTTTCTGACAGCTGTGGTTCTGCGTAAAATCCGTACCTGCATTCTGGATTTCTCCGCATCCCCAGTGGCTTGGGGTTTATTCGTTAATTTTAATGGCATAGCTGAAACATTTGCTGACATAGGAGCCTTTGGGTGTTGGGATTTTTAAAAGATACATCAAGTGTTTGGAGGCTTTTGTGGATAAACCAACACAAGCTGGCAGCGTGGGCTTCAGGGGGCAGCGATGGGGCGAGCACACCTTGTCCTGGTGATGACAAGCGCTTCCCCAGGGCCTGGGGACTGCCCAGGAGAAGCTGTCACTTGTGTCTGCTCACTTTAGAGGCAGGAGAAGACAGTCTTGTCTCAAATGGATAAGGAGCTTACTTGGCTTTTAGTGGCATTTGGATTTTGAACCTAGTTCTTGCTGCAATGAAATGGGTTGGTTGTTAGCCACTGAATGCTTATGGAATGTTAATGGCAATTACAACCACGTCCCTGAAGTTATAGGTGTTTCTTTAAATGTTTGATTTTTTTTTTTCTTTTTAAATGCTGAGATCATTAAAACACAATAAAAAGTGGTCTTTCATGAAGGTTTTTGCAAAGTTCTGTGGAGTGAATGGGAGGCATAGTCATTGCTAATGTTTGTACTACCAAGAAATTGCCTGATGTACTTCATGCTGACATGAAGAAATCAGCTGCTGAAGAAGCCTGTTCATGAAACTTTTGCATTAGAGGGTATTTTTAAAGGCTATTTCAGTTTTTTCGTCCAAGCATTTCATTTGTTAGAAGAAAATATTTTTGGAGAATAAAAGAAGGCTGAATAATAACTATTATAAACCTTAGTTAAGTGTTCCTTTATAGGACAGAAAAAAGTTCATGATGTAAAGAAAATCAAACTCCAGGTTTCTACTTCTTAATGAGTAAGTGTGCTTAATAAGTGTTAAAGTTTTAACCAGTTAGCTGATCTTTATTTTGTTCAATTATGGAAGACCTTTATTTTAAGTTCTGAAAAAGTATTAATTACTCTTTCCTCTCTGTTTCCAGGCAGGATTGATTCAACACGCTGATTCTGTCCTGTGTGAATTCATCTCCTGAACACCGTCACCAGGTACTTCTTTTCTTTCATTGCATCTTTGTGCTATCTGTGCTATCTTTCCTTTTAATGCCACTTCAGAAAGGTCTGTATGCTCTAATAGATACTGTGTTTGGATTTTAACCTTGCTTTCAGGAGACTGGGCTTTGTATTTTGTCCCCCTCCCACTGACATCCCAAATTTTTTTTAATTGCAAGAAGATGCTTCTGCTCATGGAAACTGGCGGGTGATGGGGCCCTTGGAAATAGGGACTGGATATTGTTGTTATTCAGAGTGAATCGAATGGTACGTGGAGGCCTTGCAGAAAAAAAGAATATTTCCAATTGCTCAAGGAGCACGTGATGAGGGCTGGATAAAGGACCCCGGTCTTCCTGCTGATTTCGGTTGTGCTCTCACAACCATGAGTACTGTGCCTGTGAAAAGCAATCGACTTCCCAGCTGTTTCTTATCACAGACGTAGCATGTCAGGAGGAATAGCCCCATGTGCGACCTGAGACATCCCGCATTTCTGACGTGTCTGAAATACTTTAATACTTTTGTCAAACTGATTCCCCGGTCTCTTTTCATCACGTTGAAGTTATGGCATGCTCTGATGACCACAGAGCCTAAGGCAATGCTGAGTTCTGGCCGTATGATTAAACAGCGTGAAGTACTTCACCCAGTTACGTGATAGTTTTCATATGTTTTCTTATTGGTATTTACTACTCTACGTTACCTCTATTTCCGCTTATAAATGAGCATGTGGCTGCAAAAGTAGAGAGGGGAGAAAAAAGCGAGTCAAATTTGCCCTCTTGCCCTACATAGGGAAAATGATGTAGTGCGTAGGCACCAAGCCATTCCCCGTCACACGATTGGGATCATCCTCCGTGAATATTTTTCCATCCAGAATTCGCTGATCTGCTTTGCTGGTATTTTTTGACCACACTTCTTTGTTTATTCCCCAACCACTTCGGATGAGCAAAACTTGCGTTGGCAAGAACATTTGTGGGAAAGCAACATCACGTTGCATACTTGTGCGAATAAATATTCACAAGAGAATCCACGTCGAGAGCGCTCGCACAGTCGCTTGTGAATTCTCTTCCGATTACTCACGAAAGAGAGTTGTTGAATGTTTATAGCTGTTTGGTGGCAAACAAGTTGGGAAGGCTTACAATTTGTCTAAGCCTTTGATTGTCAAGCCTGGGAGAAAAATTAAAGCATCCGGCCTGGGTTGACTAATTGAGTGGCACTGGTAGCCCAGACTCATAGCCACTCATTTCTGTCTGTAGCAACTCCAGTTTGCCTGTTCAGGCTATTCATCAGAGCTAAAGGCTGGAGAAATTTATGGCAGAATCGCCATCTGTTTATAGGTTGTTATGACTTAAACTAAGAGCTGGATTTGCTGGATAAATGAACAGAGTGTTATTTGACCAACTTTAGGGAAATGTGAAGACTCTATTTACCTTTCAGTTTTGAGTGTTCTTGAAGCAATTACCAGTTAATGCCTGTGCTTCTGGAGAGCTGTTACTAAATGATGATTATCTCTTGGGAGTCCCAGATTCTCTGCTCTGAGTGCCCTGCACTGTTGGATGCTTTTATCTGGTTTTCTGCTTCTCTCCTTGCAAAGTACTGGGGAAAGCAGCTGTTGCCTTTGATACTTGGGTAGATTGGGCTTCACAACTGAGTAAACTATCACTACTTGATTGCTTGCTTTGTTTCCCTGTGAGTTTTCCTGTAGTGGAGAAGAAAGCAGTAATAAACTCTTCCAGTTGTGGTTCTGTAGACAAATGTGTTTTTTGGTGGATGCTTTTTAAATGGGGGTCAACTGTCAAACAAAAATTGCCTGATTCTTTAAGGACTTGGTTAACAAAGGTAGTCGAAATAAAGTTGGATGTTCTTCTGAAGTGCTGGATGTGTATCTGAGGAAAGCAATTAGCATTTTACAGCATAAAGCACACACACCAAATGGATTAAGAATTGGCTGATACATCTGAAAAAATAGTCATCATCGGGGAGCCCTCGTGAAACGAGAGTTTGCTTGTTGGGCTTCGTGGAGCTTGGCGCACTGTTATTCCATCGTCTCATCGGTGACCTAAAGTCATGATAAAATTACTGCTGATGAAGCTTTTGTGCAGCTCACGCTTTGGCTGGGAAGTGCATAGTGGTGACTAAAGAAGTAATGCCGTGTGGTCTGGAAGGGTTGGTAAGCTCAGCCCACGGAAATAAAACATTCTTTGATGCAGATGTAGCTCTACATCTGGGAACAAGGCAGGCAAGCGGTACCGATGGCACTGTTGGCCGTGCTGCAGAAATAAATGCCTTTGTGAAAGGCAGAATGAGTTCCCGGCGTACCAGCCTGGCAAAAACAGGCCAGTGTGATGCTGGGATGTGTATGCAACAGAGCCTTGTGTTCCCCCACCAAAGTGTGGGAGTTTGGTCTTTTTTCTTTTTTTCTTTTTTTTATCTTTTCAAAAGGATGTCAACAAATAGAAGTCAATGTGGAAAAGGGCTAGAAAAATGATTTGAAAGCTGGGGAAAGTAAGATATTTTAAAAGCTCTTAATCTACTGAATTTATTAAAAAAAATTATAAATGAAGTGACTTGGTATTTATGCACTGGGATCATTTAAAGAGAGAAAACTTTGGAAACAAAAGGAAAAGATATAGTGAGAATCCTAGCTGGAAGCTAAACCCCAACACATTCAAGCTTAGATACAAAGCACGTGTTTCTGAGTATGAATGCCACGGAGGATTTACTGTCTCTTGGTGCTTGTCAAATCAAGCCTGCGTGCACAGGAGGGCTGCTTTAGCCAGGACCCAAATGAAGCTTTAATTGTAGGGCTTTAGTTCTTGGGCTTTATACAGCCGGGTGAGTGGGTGAAATGTAATGGTCAGGGTGATGCAGGAGGTCAGAACAGATGATATCATGGTCCCTTCAGGACTCAAAGCTTTATGAATAAATGCATTTGAAAATCCTGTTACATTCTAGTGGAAAGGACTGGCGTTCCCTGAGATTAAAAGGAAAGATTGAGACTTGCAACCATGATAATATCCTTGCTGGCTGGAGTGTTGCAACAGGGAGTGCTGGCTCAGCCCACCTTGTCTCCTGTCTCCCTGGTACATTCATCAAAGGAACTGAAGCACTTGGAGCTAATACTCATTACCAGCTATATACCTTTGGAGTTTTCTCTCATTAGAGATCACGGAAAATAGTATTTAGATGAGACTGGACAAGTAAAACAGTTGGTTATTAGACATCTTTAGGTGTCTTTACAGAATAAATTTTTAAAATCCAGGGCAGTTTTATGCCTTGCTCCAGGAGCTCTGAAACACAGGCAAATTGGTTTTGTCAAGGCAAGGGAAGCTCGGGGTATGTTTTTCCTTCCTCTCATATATGTCTGATTGTTAAGACGTCTCTGTAGGTACCATTCTGTTTGTCTCAGTGTTCCACCAGAAGAGAGAGCTCTGATGAGGGAGAGTGCGATAACAAATCCCCCATCTACAAAACCTGTTTATTCACTTAGCAAAAGAAATACTTTTATTTGGGGAAAGCAAATGTTTTAGGCTTTGTGTAGCAAAACCAGGGAAAAATATTTTCAGGTCAGATATGTGACTTGCGATGATTTCTTGTTCCGACCTAGCGACACCCTATATTGTGATGAAGCTGGGGGATTGATCCCAGTGATGCTCCCTGGAGTCCCTGAAAATAGCAGAGCATTGGGGTGTTTTGGGGTGGATTTTTTTTTTCTTTTTGGAGGCTGCAAGGTGCCCATCTTGCCTCTCAGTCAAAATTCCGTTTTACTTCTATTATAGTAGAATGGAGTAAGCAAGTTTAATTAGCTGTATTGTGTTAAATGGCTTCCAGATTGGAGGTAAGTGCCTCTAAGCAATAGGTAAAATAGTGTTATCCATCTGCATCCCTTTGGAACATGGATGAAGGATGCTGTGCATTTGTTGCTGTGATATTATTACCTCTGTAGCTCATGTGGCCTGGAGACAGCAGGCTCAGAGTCCGTGACTCGTGATTATGGGATTTGGTGGTGTTCTCTCTTTTTTTTTTTTTATTTTTCTTTCTTTTTTTGTTGTTGTTGTTTGGCTGCAGCTGGAGAGGAAATACCTTAGTGTTGTCAGCTGAAATGTAAACAGAATGTCCATCATCAATCAGGAGTCATTGAGGTTCATCTGCTCTTGCGTTCTCTCATAACCACGGGAGAAGCAGATTAATGTGAAAAATACTGGTGCGTGCATGTGGTTTTGTGCATTTAAAGCTAACCAGATGTTTGAAACATCTTTCTGAAATACAGATGATGATATAATGACTCCATAGTAATACAAAGCATTGGCAAGGGAGACATGAATATCCCTCAGTGTGGCATATAGCGATGAACTCCTGATTCATAGGCTTGCGTGAGTTCAGGAAGTTCACGGGCTACCTAAGGACAAAAGATTTTTGTTCCAGGCGTGCACTCTGTCCTTGGTAACGCACAACACTGCTGGACTGAGAACATCTTCAGGTTATTTAATTTAAGAAAAGCCTCCACTTGACAATCAACTTGGCACTCGCAGGATGCCTCTTGTCCAGAGGCTTTATACAACATCTAGGCTGCTGCTCAGTCCCTGTGGTGGTAGGTGGGTCAGAGGGATGTGCCGAGCTGCCTGCGGTCACCAGGATGGTGGAGAGCAGCGCTTGCCAGGATGGCGGTGGCACACTGAGCCCCCCACCCCGGCGGGCAGTGGTGGGGTTGGGATGCCTGACTCCAAGGGTGTTGCCGTTCATATGGCATGGTGCTCGCTTGATCCTCTAGAAAAGGAATCCTCTAGAAAGAGGAAAAAGCACACAAAAACCAGACATGATGACTAGACTGATAGCAGCAGGTTTGGCCACTTACCTATAAGACTTTGAAAACTAAAATGTGAATAAGAGGGGGAAATAAAATGCTCTGGGGTGCGGGTAAACTGATATGGAGGCATTGGTCTCGGCTCCTCAGTAGGAACATTATTGTCTTCAGTGAAGCTGTGCATACGTTTCTTTTTATACCAAATGAACAGATAGCAATTTCCTGCCTTGCTTATGTTTCAAGGCCATAGTCTGCCTCTGTCTTTCCCCCATTGCAGAAATTCACGGCAGCATGAGGAATGCGGCATCTGTCAACACGTGCTGCAAGAGAAATACAGAAGCCTAAAACTGGGACTCGACAGGAGGCGGATGCCGGTGTTTTTAAATAATAAAATACCCTTTCCTGTTAATTTTGTTTGGGTGAGTTGCAGGAGGAGGGGAGGAAGGCTGTAATGAATGCTGGGCTTTTGTGCTCGGAGGGCAGAGAACGTGCCGCAAATGCAGGAGGTAACGAAAGGGTGTCAGTCTGGGGACAAAAGCAAAACATAGCCCGTGTGGTCTGTGGCAAGGTAAATCTGGAATGATTTTGCTAAAATGAATGAACTTCACCAGCGTTTAGTCTTGAGCAACTGCAGCTCTGCACTGTCTAACCTTCACTACACCTGCCCTGCTAGTTTGCTTTTTTGGCTGGAACCCTGCTTCTGTCCCTTCTGTTTCTTCTGCATCCGCTTAGTAGTAGACCAAGACACGTGAAGTGTTGGCACCTGTTTTCTGCCTGATGTACAAGTTTGAGGCGCTATAGCGTCACTCTGATTTCTAACCTGTTACTTTACCACTAGCTTTAATCAGAGAGTTTTTGGATTCATTTGCTTAAACTTTAAATACTCAGCTAAATTTGAATGGCTTATCCAGCCTGGGTTGGACCTGTGAGTCTTCCAAAGGTCTTTACGCTGTGTATAGATACCTGCAGTAAAAAGCTGTTGTCCTGTGTGGAGTCAGCTCCAGACTTGTAATGTCTGAAAACTGATAATGTTGATAATTGTAGTAAGATAACTGTCTTGTTTATTTTTTATTTCTTTTTCTGAAAAAAAAAAAAGGTGATGCTGATCACTGAAGTGAAGAATCACCTAAGATGTTTGAAGATGCTGATTTTATTGGCAGGTTTGCTTCTAGCTACACAGTTAATCCTCCAGAGAAGGTCTAATTGTTTGGCGCTAGCACAACAATTTTCATCTGCAGCCCATGATTAATTTGTGCTGCTTTATCCCCTGAGCCTACAGAACAGTGCCCTCTCGTGTGCAGCACAGACATGAGCTGAGAATGATAAACCCTCTTCCAAACTAGACATGGCTTTTGGAGAGTCACTAAGAAAATGAGATTGACCTGTCACCACGTGTTGCTTTGTTCTTTTTTTTCTCCTGGTGTTCTGTGGGCATGATGGCTGTGGAGGCTTTTGTGTACTGATATCTCAAACCGTGTAAATGAATGAGCACTTTTCTTATACTTCATAGTTCAATACACTGAATGAATTTCTTTATTTGGGGGGGGGGGAGCATAAACATTTCGCCTGTTTGCCTGACTCTCATGCTGTAGCTAGCATAGATTTTAGTGACTTGCACACAGATGGCAGCAACTGGGCTCATGGAGATTAAGGTGTAGAACACAATTTCAGAATAGCCCCAAAAGAAAAGATTCAACATTAATATGTATATTACACATTGCGGGGGTTTTGGCATCATTGCTTGTCACTGTAGCGGGACTGTTTCAGATAAGTAGTGAAGTTGAAGTCCTTGGTTTGCCATAGACTCTACAAATGAGAGAAACGTGTGCTCTCTCCTGTGCCGCTCTTTGAGCGTGGTCTTCCTTCCAGGCCTGGCCTGTTGCTATGCAGAACCCTAATAGTTTTGTTGGTTGGGCTCTGTCTAATAACTGCGGTCTCCATATGGTAGGAATGGTCCTTGTGTTTTTCTGTCTCCATCTATTGTTGTGTTTTGCTCTTAACTACTCTTTCAATTAGCTAACAGTTTGTCTTCTCTTTCTACAGGGACCTATTTGAGTAAAGTTATCCAGGCTGAAGCTCTTAGGTGCTTTGTAGAGAGATGTTCTTTTTTTATATGGCTAGATATGAACAAATAAAGTTAATTACAGACTACTATGTATAATTCTGACATGTGGATTAGAAATGCTGTAGTGCTTTTTGATTAGTGCTATAATAAAGGTACCTCCAAATTAATGCCTTTTGGACATGACGAGTTGGAGATGACTGCGTGTGGCACGTACTTTGGTTTCATCGTGCTGCAATGGGCAGAGTGCTGTTATAGAAGAACCTGCACTGGGGATCAACAGGGGGATTGAGTGTGTGTGCTTGCTTTCTGAACATACCCCTAGATTATTTCTAAATAAGACTTAAACTTTTTATGAGGCTTACAATGCTGCTTCTCTGGTGCCTCTGAACTTCATTGCGGTAGAGAGGGTAGAGTCTGTGGTTTTGGTTTTGTTTTTTTTTTTCCTGCGTTATGGGGAGTGTTTGTCTAGCTAGATGTATTTAATCTCTTATGAGGTGGAGGAATGCATGTTGAATAAACATTAAGTTTGGGCACTTTCTAGAACTGGGTGTGTTTGCCTGACTTTTAGGAAGGGTGATGTGTTTGGATGAAGGATTTATGTTTTGCTGTCGGGTTTCCTTTGCACTTACTCCAACGGCTGAGATCCGATGTTCAGATCCAGGATGCTGCGTTCAGCCAAGGGAAGTCATAAGGGGAGTGGAATTGCATAAGCCAGAGACGTTCTCCATGTGGGTGAGCCTCTGGAGTGCAGGGTCCTGTTCAGCAGGGCTGTGTGTGAGGTGCAGCATCTGCCCTTTAAGAGCTCACTGTCAAGCTGTGAGTCGCAATTGGTGGCATTTCCCCACACTTGGTTCTGGTTTTGCTTCCAGTAGACTTCTTGCATCAGTCACTGCTTATGAGGGTGGACCTCTTAATCAGTGGTTGGTAGCTCCTCTGCTCACAGCACCAGCTTGGTGGGAGAAACAATCAAACCTTTTTTTTTTTTTTTTTGGCCAAGATAACTGGAACAATAGAAAGCGCCACTCAAAGCACTGGCCTTACAGAAGACCTGAACCTGAACTAACTCAGGGTAATTTGAAGGGTTTTCCCAGGGTACAGCTGTGAGTACAGGGCTGGAACCCCGACTGGCTTGCGGGTGTGCACGTCTGTATGTGTCAGAAGTGGCAAATGGGCCAGGAAAAATCCACAGAAGTGATGGTGCTGTGCCCCAAGATGATGCCAAGAGAATGAGAGGTTTCTCAGGCAGAGTATTGGCTATGAAGGTAGGCTTGGAAATGTCTGCGAGGAAATTCTCCTTCTGTTCCTACTTGAGTCAGGGAAAAATGACTTTGTGTGCACATTTTTCAGTTAAACAGGAAGCTATTTGACTCTTTCTCTTGGAAACCAGGCGAGAAGATCCTGGGTATTAGCTAACCACGCAGGTTGAAAGGGCCAGTACTGCACCTCTGATTCTTCTGCCTGTTACTTGAATACCAGAGCGTTTGCTCAGAGCTTGCCATTGAATCTAAAGCAGAAGAGTGGTGCTAATCCCACTGTTCAGACCAAGGGTCTGTGTGTGTTGGAGCTGATGCAGAGGTCTTCAGATGGAAACAGTGGGGTTGAATGATGCCCTGATGTCCTCGCTGGGAGGCCGGGCTCATGCCACTGAGTGCAGGACTGGTCCATGGTTGTCTGTGGTGGTCTGGGCTGGTCCAGCAGCGTTCGGGTGGCTGCTGAGGGCTCAGAGCTCTAAATTTCCTGCCTGTTATGGCAGTAACACCAAAATTGTCTCCTCTAACATTGTGTTTGCACGCAAAGGCTGTAACAGCAATTCCATATTCTTATAATCCTTCTGCTCGGATAAAAATCAGATCTGAACAAATGTGAGCACATGAGGACTAAAGACTTTTATTACAATATCTTTTTAATTATCAAGGTGTGGAATCACATTTTACAAACTACAATAAATTGAATTTTATTATGGTTTGTGTGAGGACTTATTTAATAGTAGATTACACTAGACGCTAACAAAATTCTTTTTCTTTCTCTAAGGTTTATTTGTCGCTTGTTGAACTCTAGAAAAATGAGCTGTGAATTGAACCAGAGGGTTACAGATATAATCCAAATGATGGTTCATATTTATGGTTTAGATTAGCCTAGTTTAATTCCAGATTGAGAACACTCTTAACATCTGTGAAATCCAAACCAGGCTGTTATGCTTTATTAAGATATAGCTTCTACTATTTTCAATAGGTAATTTGCGAAGTCTCAAATACTGAGTTATGGCTGTTTGTTTTGGAAGGAGCTTCACTTATTTTTCTCTTGTTTGTACTCATTGGTAATCCTGGTGTTATCATAACTCAGGGCTTCTGTGGAGCGTGCTGCCATAGGCAGATAAGGTGAGAGGACGGCTTTGGTAATGAGGAGCATTCACCCTAAACGAGTGGAGTATTGTGCCTCCCATTCAGGGCTTGGCTTATTGCTGGTCCTTGTCATATTCTCCTGATGAGCAGCAACTCTATTCTCTTCCCCTTCTTTCTTATGCTTTGTCCTTTGTAATGGAGACCATGGATCCATTGAGTGACCTATTTTCAAGTTCATGGGGCTTTCTCCTACTCTCTTCATGTTTATTTTTGTATGTGGAAGCCCCTGAAGAACTCCCAAGGTCTCTTTTTCCTAGTGTGAAAGATGCCTTGCACTGGTGTGCTTGGGTTGAGGTGTGGAAGCGTTGCATAGCTGAGAAGTTAGAGAGAACCCATCTCCTCTGGTGAAAGGAGTGGAGACTACCTGATGCTTAATAGAAGATGACAATGTCTTCTGTAGATCTCTCATGGGACCTTGGTATGGTCTAAAAGAAAAGACTGTCTCTTAAAAGACCTTCTCTTAAAGAAAGTGGGGACAGGACCAAGTAGAAGTTTGGGACATGGGTTAAAGGAGATGCTCAGAAGTTGTAATTATATAAACAAATACATCAGAAGTGCTTGCATAGACTGGGGAACTCAGCATATTTTTCTTGTTAAATAAATGTGTTGAGTATGGCTCCTCAGTGCCTGAATTAGGAGAAAACTCCTGGAAATGGAAGGGTTTCTATTTAGCAAATATAGGAGTAGTAAATGCTAATGTATTGGAAGAGACTAGAACTGTAGCTGACTGCAGTTGGAACTTGACTTGCTGCTGATGAAAGAGGATTGATTCAGGCCATAGCAAGGCTGAGTAACTGGACCAGAACAGCCCCTTTATGTGAAGCAGCCACAGGAGTTTGCCTTTTTTCCCAATAACACCGAGGTTTGTAAAAGTTTTTAACGGTTTATTCAGCTCTCGGTGTCCCTCTCTCAGATCTCGGTGTGGCAGTGTCTTGCAAATAATTGATTTATTCCCTGATTCTCAACAGTTACAGTCACTGTCATGGTCAGTCTATACAAAAAAGATGCTTGCAATTCTGGATGCTGCTGTTGCAGAAAAATTGCAAGCAAGCATATACTGGATAGCAATTTTTGTCTGTTGAGAAGATGCTGGTATTGGGGAGGGGGGGGGTCAATGTGCAATTCCCCCAACTTGCTCCATGTGTTTTGAAATGCAGCAAACAAAACTGAGCCCTGTGCTAAATAAATGAGAAGGTGTAGGTTAACCAACCTTGCAGATACAGCGGGGTGCCAATATGATCAGGTTTATACTTCCACCTCTAATTCAATTCCCTAGGAAAATTTTGGAAAGTAAATCCAATAAAACTGTGAAGAATGGCAGGCATTTTCTGGCCCAATGGCGAAAGCAAGCATACACATTTAAGAGATTGTTTTCATATGCATGTAGTCATCTTAGAATTCTGGAAGGGAACATTTTGTCTGTGATTTATAATAAATTATTCATCCTTTTTTATTACCATAATAATCGGTTTTTATGGTTACCCAACCGAATGCTATTATGAAAGCACAGAAAAATCTATTAATTATTTTCCAGGATTTTATAGTATTTAGGTTTTTTCCTAGAGTTTTCCCATTCTGTAGATTTTTGATGTTATCAGAAAGCGAAGCATTTATTCTTTTCTAAGATAAAAGTCTCTAAGCACACTTATTTTGCGTATTGTGCGACAGAATTGCTATTTGCCGAGCTAGAAGAACACGAGAACAACTTAGCTAGGGAAAGTGCCAGTCTCTGCAACGATCGCAGGATGCCTGTTCCCTGCCTTTTGGTCCAAGAAGCAGTATGGATTCTGGGTGTGTTTCCATTAGCCTCATGTAGGTACATAATTGACATAGATAAATATCCCAAACAAGGGCTGGGTTCTTAAAAATAAGAAATGCTGACTTGTGCCAGGAACAAATGGAAGTAGCCTGGAATGCAGGATTTTTCTCCTTCAACAGAAGGAGGTTCTAGTCCTGTTTAGTAGGATCTCCCAGGACCCAAACTCGTGCAAATTTTAATGTGTAAGCTGTGTTAACCAGCTTATGAATGGGGTTTTGTAAGTTTGTCTGGGGTACTGAAGGACTGGACCCATCAGCGGACCTGTATCATGTTTGTCTGTTTGTTTTTTCAAAATAAGTAATTACTTAGTAGATCAGCAGCTCCTAGTGCCGTTTATTGCCGTATCTTTGGGAAGCTATTCTGCCTTCACAGCGCGGAGTGCACAGTGTGCAACTGGGGTATGTAATAGTTCTGCATTTGGAGTTAAAAGCCTTATGAAATGTCGTTGGACTGGCATATAGCTGCTGGTGTTAGAGGCTAAGTGAGTACAAGAACGATGCATAAATCTTTCTTTGTGACTCTGTGTCTTGGTTTTGATGGGCTGAATCTCGTTTAATGCAATCTTCACTGTTGCATGTAATGCTAATTTGGTCTATATCTAATGCTCAGTCTATGGAGCACTGACCTTTGCAATGAACTGGGATTGAACGCTGGGGAATCTCTGCGTAATCAAGTAATAACACCCTTGGACCTCTTTAATGCCTACAAGTCAGTTTGAATAAAACTGGTTGCTTCTATTCTACACAAAACCAGCGCTTAAGGAAATAGGTTGCTTGTTCTGCACATTTGGGTCTCCTTAAAGTGAGCCTGCTGGATGTACGCACGTGGTTCTTGTGTGACACCATACAACGATGAGATGTTAGAGTGCAAAATGATAATAAACGCCCGGCGCAGCTGGGAGGTTGGATCTTGGTTCATCCTGTATCTCTCTGATTCACTGGTCTCCCCTGCTGCAAGCATGGGTTTTGACCCCGTGTAAATCCAGGAGGTCACGGTTCAGCCGTATAGCTAAGCACATTCCTAGGTTAAGGCATGGGACTAACCTTGGTGTGTCCAGTGAGACTAGTCTCATCCTGAAATAACATGCTGAACTGCAGCCTAAATACCTAAGAAGAAATATTCTCTGAGAAACTTTCCTTTGGAGCTTGTTTTACGCTGTACATCTATTTGGCCTCTAAGTGCCGTAAGGGTTGGGAACATGTCATCTTCTGGGGGTTGTACAGAGCCAGATCACTGCTTAACACAGCCATAATCCTGTCATCTCTAGTTTAGATCATGAGCATTTTCAGAGAGGGAGATCCTCTTTCTTTTCTGTATTAGCAGAGCACCAAGAGCCCTGTCAATGCTCAGTAAATCCAACAGCCTCTTAGGAGTTGGCCTTTAATAGAAAAGTGCTTTTCTGCTTTATGAATGATGGAAGAACTGCAGTTTATAGTAAAAACGAAAAGTGTGCAAGAACAGTAAGGTATCTTTTTATGTTATGTAGCGTGTGGTGCAAGGAAACAACACAAAGAGCAATTAAAAAGGCTTTGCTTGGGTGAGGTTTGAAAGACACTTTCTGGCAAGCTTTGAAGACACATGACTAACTGATCAGGTGAAGAAACCTAAAATGCCTTTTGCTTTGGAGGAGGTGTAGAGGAGAAAGCTCTCTTGCCAGGAGAGAGGATGGTGAGGGGGTGGGGAGAACTGTAGGCTGGATACAGGGCAAAAAGAGGGAAGGATGGCCAAGATAGTAATGATGGAATGCGTCCAGAGAGACTTGAAGAGAAATAATCCAAGAATGAGGTAGGAAACACGACCCTCCTGTCCATGAGTCTCAGCTGCAAGTTGCAATATTTCCACTTGTGATTGGCACACAGTAGGGTAGAAAGTAGCATCCTGGCATGAAGGTGACGTGTCTTTCAGTAGAAGCTCTGGGAGTTTTGTGAACTGCCAGTGAGTGATATGTTGAAATCTTGACACACAGTGCTTATGATCTAGGCTAATTATTGACTTTATGCCAGTCTGTATGTGTGTCCTTCCAAGAAATAATGTCATTCATGTTGGCACTGCAACGAGAGCTGCAGCCTGTAACAGGCTTTTGAGGGAAAAAAAACCCCAAGTGCGATATGAATCTGTATGTCTAAGAACAGTCCAACAGCACAGCTTACTTTGGATGAAGTAGTCTTGGTAATTGTGTTTAATTGGAGATTATTCTACCATTTTCAGGCATAGGTAAACGTGATTAGCAAGACCACCTTTTCCATAGTATGCCAACAGAGGAAAGAGCTGTATGCGGTACATCTCAAGTCAAATATCTTCCCCCCCCCCCCCCCGCCCCGAGCTTGGCCACCAAGGACATCACATGCCAGAGTTCTAATTCTAAATAATAATCAATACTTTTTAAGAAATCAGTGGGCTTCTGGTTAAAATTGAAGGAAACTTTTCAGTAATGTAGTTCATAGATTAGAACATATGGCTTTGTTAAGACAAACTTGTATTTGTAGATATCTACTTGTATTTGCATATGTGTTGTATAACACACAATTTCTGCCTTTCTCGATGCTCCTCTTCATATAAATGATTGAGCACTACCTTTTCTCCTGGTGTGCTCTAACTTTATAAGGGTTGACCCTCCTGTATGTGATTTGAACCTGGATTTCTGTCAGCTGACTAAATGGCCTCCTTATAAGCTGGTCTGGAGTGCTCAGGTTTTTGATTTCATGGAAATACTTTGAGAGATATTGAGTTCCTGCTTATGAAGAAAGAACAATTTCAAAATGGTTTTAGGAGATCTGCATTCACAACAGACTGCTGGTGAATGTGCTGTCTTGTAGTACAAGGCTTCACTTGTAGAAAACCAATAATGCAAAAGTACTGAGTGTACACAGAGTGTCCTTCCCATGGTGTTTACTCCCTTCCTCTTTCACACCCAGCAAATCCTGGAGAAGTGCACTGTATGGTATTTTATGATGCTTTGAACTGGGCCGTTCACTTTTTTTTCTCTTGGTCCTGCTACCATCAATAGACCAGTAGGACTGAAAAATGCAGTAGCCTTTTGGCCATCTGGTTTCATCTGGCTTATTTTCAACTTTGACGTGGCACTGGAAGCAAGCACTGTTTGGGTGCTAGGAGGAAGCTGAAAGAAGCTAATAAGAGATGAATTCTTTACTGACAAATGCCAAGTAAGCCACAGTAGAAAAAATAATTGGAGCTGCTTCTACAATTTTTCTGTTCTAAGTTTATTATATTAATCGGGAAGAAGTACTTAAACTTCTTTGTGGTTGCTCAATGTAGCCTTTGGCACCAAACACAACAGTGGTCAAAAAAAGCAAACAGAAGTGTTAAGAGGCATACAAAACACATGGAAAATATCTTGCCATTATATAAATCGGCTGAATGCCTGTGCCTGAAATGTTGTCTTCCATACTAGTAAGTTCATCTCCTAAAGGAAGCAGCAAAATAAGAAGGAATTCAGAGGCAGGAGGAATGAAAAGGGTTAGCATTTTAATATTTGGGAGCTGTTTCCCCATAGTGAATTTTAAAGTCATTGGAAGGAGTATAAAGCAAGGACATAAGCGGACTTAAATATTCTGAAAATATGCAACAAAAGAGATGCTCAATTAAACTGAAAAATCAGCAAACTGGATTGTCAGAAGATGTGTACCTTGCAGGATCATGTTGTGACCATGATCTCCACAGGTTGCCACTGAGATAAGAGTTAAACAAGACTCAAACCAAACCCAAAAAACCCACCCACCAAAACCCCACAGCTAAACAAATACCCAAATATCTAGAAGTAAAAATACTAAGGCAATCGGAATCTAACAAATCAAGACAAATGAAGGGATTTATAAAGGGGCATATGTGGTTTGGGTGGTGTTTGGTTTTGTGGTTTGTTTTTTTTTGTGTGTATTTTTACTGTCACAATTTGGAGGAATTTCTTCTTCACATGGTAAATGGAGGCAGAGATGCTTGTTGTGCATAGGTGAAGCCAGTATAAAAGATACAGTGGTATCTCTGGCATATCCTAGCAGTTTCAGGAAAAGATATTTTTACCTTTGCAGTTTTTCTATGAACCAGAGTTTTGAGCACAGGGCAGACTTAAGGGTTTTGGGGGTGAAGAATCCCATAAGCCATGGGCTCTTGATGCAACCTTCTCTCTCCATCCTCCAAGGAACATGCTGCCTCTTATCTGTCCCTTCTTATCCATTCTTCTACTTCCATCATCTTTCATCTGCCCTTAATTAACTTTTCCCATTCTGCTGAGTGTACGTACTCCTGAGATTAACGTAAGAGGGAGTGCAAAGTTTCAAGAGAATTGAAAATCAATTTCTCTGTCTTCATGTACCTGTCAAGGATTGAGTGCCAAGGCTGGAATTTGTCCTCTGATAGCTGATGGTATCACCTCCACCTAAATCACCTTTCTAGCACTGCTTAAGATATATTAGCCTTAGCACCCTGGCTGCAATCCAGTTCAAGAACAAAGTATTTGGTGAAATAGGGAAGCAGTGTCTGTCGGTGAGAGCGGAGGAGCTGAAGTCAATGCCGACTCCTCTATGTCTGGCAAAAACGTGGTCGTGGAGTGAGAGGAAACAATGAATGGTCAAAGCTCCTGGGTCCTCATCTCTGACAAAAGCCAAGCCCTGGTGTTCATAAAAAGAATTGAGCATCAGGGCCCTTGAGTTAGACTTACTCTGCTGCTGATCTATGGGAACAAGGAGGGGGGTGTCTGTTTCTACATCTAATCACTTGCAGGCATGTGATTACAACACTTAATGATCATGGACTAGGTCAGTTTTTAATTAGCTGAGCCACATGATAGGCTTTTGCAGTGCCAGCAAACTCCTTCCTTATTGATGTCTAGTCTGATGTTACAAAATAGCAGCTGTGCCAGTGAAATCATAGATTTATGGGTTAAATCACGTTGTGTAGCAGATTGTATTTCCCAATCCCAAGCTGTTTTGCTCTGATCTGGATGGGACACGGTGGGTCTAAATTTCAGCATGCAGTAACTCTCTCTTTTTGTTCAATGTTTTGTGTAGCATGCAATAAGGAAGAAAAATAATGTTCCAAAATGCTTGGGAAGTTAGAAACGGGGAACCACGGCTGTTACAAGGACTCACATGATACTGTGGTCCGGTGGAATCAAATGCCTTTACTGATTGAATCACATGTTTTTGTACTAGTAACAACCAATAACACCCCTTTCCTCCCCAAAAGGACTAAATATAGTCCTGAAAAACTCCAACCAGTGAGGATTGGCACCAGATTGTGACTTTTCCACAAGCCCCGTGTGATGGCCAGTATATGATCGTACTGTTCCAGGAGCAGATGGCAGAGCAGGCTGTGCACTTTTGAGTCAGTCAACTTCCCCTTTTACCCTTCCCTGCAAGGAGGGACGTGTCCCGTGCTGGCTTTATGCATTGCTTTGCATCCATCATCTTGCACTGGAAAGGGAAAATATATGACTTTGGTTTTCCTGGCCTGCACGTGGAAGATAACAGCCCCCCCATTTCCCTCCCTGCAATGTGATGGGGGTGGAGGACACGGTCCACGACCCTTCCAACTTAGATGCACAAATCTGTTTTCCTGAATGTACATCTTGACACTCACGCAACTGTACACATGCTCTGCCCTTGACCCCTGTTGCATGCAAACTGTAAAAGCTTTCCCTTCATTTCCTGGAGGTCTAGAGATTTCAAACAATGCTGTCCCTTTGAGCCATCCAGGTCTGGAGTGTATTTAAGTGCCGAAGTATAGCCAAGTTTGAACACACTGAGATCTCTCAAAAATGTGCACGTGAGCAAATCTTTCCTTATCGTACTCTTCTGCTGAGCCAAGGAAGAAGTCCCTGGTGATGCTGATCTCCAAACCGGGGCACATTCTGGGGAGGGTTTAATTTTCCCTGAATGTCTGGTGCTCATCCCTTGTGAGGTCAGGGCTTCCAACCTGTTGCGCTATCGATGGTTCATAAATTCATCAAATTTTGGGCTCAGACACCACTAGTATGATGATTTTTATTTTTTTTTTTTTGTTTCCCCTGTAACGTAGGCTGTCGAATGATGGTTCTTCAGTTGTTATGCTTTATATGCTTGCTTTTTTTCCCCCACCTCACTCTTTTAATTAGGCTTAGCCTAGTTTGTTTATGCCTTACTTTCTGCCAGCCTGGAAGCTCAGTTGATTAAAACTGACTTGGAGCCAGGGCCATGTCATCTGACCCTGAACTTGGGCACTTTCCTACCCTAAAGAGGAAGGGAGGAATCTAGTGGAATCATTTACCCTCGACTATTGCCGGTTTCTGGTATCTATTGCTAATTTTTCAAAGGAGATGTGCTGAATGAGGAAGCTCTGTGTTGCTCTTCTGGGTTAGTTAGCTCACCTGCAGTTTGGATTTTGAGCTTCTCAGGATCCAAGATTCACAGCAAGAAAAAATGCTTGTATATGGAAGTTTGTCACATATCTCTGTTAATTTAACACTTGGGGATTTTTCTGCAGAAGTTTTGTTTTATGCAAAGCCGAGTTACGCTGCCTAAGACTCAGTAGCTGACTCAAGGATTAAAGTTGTGTTTTATGATCCTGAAGTTGAGGAAGGTTTTGTCCTCTGAGCCTGCTCTGGAATTGAAACTTGTGGGGAAGTTGTTGGAGGGAAGAAAGAGACAGGAAGTGTAGATTTGTCTCACAATTTTCCTATATATCTCCCATTAGCTGTTGCCTGGGAGGCGCCCGCAGTGCTATGGAAGGATAAAAGGTAGGTCAGTGATCTAGCTGGGTACCAGAAGCTGCTTGGCTGCATCAGATGTGCTAATTAGCTGATACGGAGTTCTGTGCTAATGCAATCTGCTGCCTCCAGTTTGCTCCAGGTGTGTGTTCCTTGTGCTAGGTGCCTTCACTGCCTTGGTGACAACAAAGGAGAGCTGAGGAAGGGCTGCTTGGTTGAAAAGTCCTTTCTTACTGTTCGCTTCCTGAAGATTTGAAGTCCCAAGTCCGCCCTTGCCCTTTCAGTTGTGCTCCTGGTAAGAGGAACCTGCTTATCAGCCTGCTTAGGGGATGTGTTTTTGTGGAAAAAGTACATGTGGCTCTGTGCAGGGCAGAGTTTGTATGCAAACACCTGCAGTTTCCCTGTTCAGGATAATAAAACCTCACTTCCATCCCATTGAGCTTCAGACTCCCTTTAGTCAACAAGAAGAGATGGGCATCTCCAAGTCTTGATTTCAGCTCAAGTAAGATCTGAATTTATTTGTTTAGACAACTATGAAAAACAGTTACAGAACATCACTAAGAGCAAGTGGACTCTTAATTAAATCTCACCTACCAGCTGTAGGTGACCCTGCTCTGGCAGGGGGTTGGACTAGATGATCTCCAGAGGTCCATTCCAACCCTGACCATTCTGTGTGATTCTGTAATTTAGATACTGCTGTGGGTTGTGTATGTAGACCTCTTCCTTATTCTGGAGATCCATTCATCTGTTTTACTGAGCCTGGAGTTTTGGACCATGGTGTGATAATGGATAGGAGTCGATAGCTGCAGATGTTTTCCCAAAGGCAGCTTTTCAACAGTTTGTTTTTTTTTTTAAAAGCACAATGTATGTGCATATACATTGGTATGTTGCTGGTGATTATACAGACTGTGCGTCAGCCGGGGGATAAATAAAAAAAGATGTGTCATCAAATAGCTGGTTGCATGCCCACGCAGTTTAATTTTTAGAAAGCCCTCTATTCTGGGCTTACCTCCCAGTGACATTGGCACTGTCACTTGCAGAAATCATCAGCTTGTCACACAGAATCACAGAATGGTCAGGGTTGGAAGGGACCTCTGGAGATCATCTAGTCCAACCCCCCTGCCTTGTCGCTTAAGCTTGTCTGAGCAGGGGTCTACAGGATGGTCTGATTCTTGCTGCAACTTTCCTAGGGCATAGCAACCTTGTTATATCACATTATGGGAGTCTGTAGACACGATAGCTGCTCCTACTGGGTTGCCTGGAGGTCTGGTGGAGAAGGCTCTATCATAGAAGGATCTGAGCTGAAGTCAGCTTGCGGTGCTTGCCAGAGAGGTACCTTTTTTTGTTGGAAAGTGGGGTTTGTGATGTGTGGATTCTGAACGCCCAAGGCTTGTGCTTGACCTGAGTAACTGTTTGAATTACAGGAGCAACAATGGGCTAAGGCGAGGGCTCCATTCTAGGTGCTCTGGGTAAATGTTCCTGCTTTCTTCTTAGCAGATGGGAAACTAGAACAGCAGGAAACTCTGCAGCAAAACTAGGAAGCGAACCAAATTAACGGAGTCTTGCCCTGTTGCTTTGGAATTTTCTGTTTAATGGGCTGACGCAAATTTGACTCTTTAAATTACTCTCTATTCCTGTAAAGACTGGGGGTTTGTGATTACGTGAGGCACTAATGGACATCAAAGCGTTGTTTCTTAGCACGTGTAGCACAGGCTGTTTTATCAAAACAGCAGCATGCTTGAGACAGGTAACTCTGAGGTACTAGCATGAATTATTGACTTTTCCTCATCTTCCCTTGCAACACAGCTGTCTGGTAGGTAGCCAGCTAGCCCCACGCTAGCAGTTTTGGACGGCATTGCCTTAGTTTTTGAGACATGGAGACGGTATAAGCACTGCTAACGGCTTCAATAGGACAACCACTTGTTGGGCTGAGTGAGAAAATAGACAATTTCATGCTGGTAAGTTGACATGGGAGATTCTTGGCTGATAAAGAGTAGCATAAACATCAGAAAGGCCCTACAGCAAGAAATATTGTAAAACTACTGTTGATGAAACGCAGCTACCAGCATTCTCCTCCTCACATTTTTGTCGGGGAAGAGGCTTGCGCGATCAAAGTATATTCAGTTTTGCCTGTGGGGATGAACGAAGAGCAGAATTTGGGAGAAATTCTAGTGATTCCCACCCCCCGGACACTTGGGGTTAGCCTTTAATGTTAACGGTTATTCTGCTGTAGAGCTCAGTGCTTCTGCAGAGATTTCAGTGAAGTGTTAAATTCAGACATATATATTTGAAACAGGATATAGTTCCCACAGGGAGGCTTTCTTGTTTCTGGACAATCCCAATGCCTTTCATGAGAATATCTTCTTTTCACCATCTTGCTTTCCTTTTCTTATCACTACTGGCTTTGCATGTGAATTCCCAACAACAGGAGAAGGCTTGGGAGCTCTGATCCCAGTCATATCTCTTCCAAGTGTTTTTGAACATGCCAGTCAAGAAGGCACTGTAGCATAGCATAATATGAAATATTTTGAGTGTCCTGCTGTAGGTCTTGCCTTTATAAACAAAAGCCATTCCAGAAGTTTTGCAAGGATTGATAGGATCAGGATGTATTTGTTAAAGGGAGGGCTGGCTGAGATATAGCAGTTGTAATTTACGCTCAAAGTGGGAAGTTGATTCTGCTGTTTTCTCTGTGTGGCTGTGAGGGAAGAAGGACCTAAAAATGAGGAAAGACTTCTGAAAATATATCTTAAGAATAAAATGCTACATCACAAGAGAGATTTGGGATGTTCTGATGGTATGCTACCTTGATTGTAGTCTTAATCAAAAGAACGTACCCAACTCTTATATGTACAAGCACATATGTAGGGTATAAAGGGAAATGGAACATTTCAGTTGACCTGAAATGAAGATTATTTTAATTTATTTATTCCCGCACCCTACCCTGCACTTTTCTGCTTCTTTGTAGAAGGCTCAGTATTTTCAGTTTGTTTTTTCCTGATCTGGAGTGAGACCATGGTTCAAAATCTGAATGACTTCTGAGACGGACCGTACCTTCTCTGCAGTGCTGGACTTCTGCTTGGATCCGGCTTCAGCAGAGCAGCCCACAGCTGGCTGTCGCTGGTGCCGCTGGGAAGTTTACAAGGGTTTGCAGCTGCACCCGTTCAGATGGCTGCACTGAGTCCGTTCCAAAAGTCTCTGTTTTTAGCTCCAGGGGTGGACGCTACAAATTATGAGTAGCTGTTGTATTATGGTTACACCAAGGAATGCTGATCATGAACTCAGCTCCCTCAGTGATGGATACGCTGTGTGTCTCTCGGCATCCAGGGCCTCGGAGTCTGAATGCTGTAGGACCTCTTTGGGTGCCTAGCCTGGTTGGAGAAAACAAGAGTACAAGCATGAGAAGGAGTGGCATGGGTGGACATACCTGAATGGGCTTGTTTGAAATGGTGTTGCTGTGTGGATGTTGGAAGAGCTTCATCCCAGGGCATCTTTCCGTTGCCCTCATCGGGATCAGACCCTGAGCCCTGCAAGGATGAGAGCAGCTCACCCGCTTTATGCAACTGAAATCCCGCTCTGGTTTCTTGGCGTAATGTCGACACACCCTTTTTTATTAATGCGAGACCCTTGGGGAAAGGAGAAGTTGATGGGGTGGGGACCCCTTGGTTTAGCTCTGCCAGTTCCACACCCACTCTTCAGCTGGTCTGCTTGCGATCAGCGTTCTGGGGAGCAGCGGACCAGGTCAATTACTCCATAACAGCTCCATCTATGACTCTTCAGTCATGCAGCTGTATCAGAATTACAACAAAAACAACCTCAGTTATCCTAGTTGGATGTGAAAGCAGACGCGTGTTCCATGAGAAGCGGTGATGCCAGAACGTGGAGGTCAATGTTGTTCAGTGTTTTTTGGCAAAAGAAAAACCTATCGTATGGAAGCCGGTGCCTGGGGGATCTACATGGAGCGGCGAGATGAGCTCTGTGCACGACGGGAGATAATGGTGCTTGGGGAGGTGATTGAGCCAGGGAATATTGGAGAGCAGCTCTGTGCGGCTGCCAGCAATCCCCCCAAGCCCAGTGGCCACCCTTCTTTGTGATGAAGTCATTGGAAGCAACAAAACCATTTATCCAGGAAGCCAACCTGCCTCCAGAAGGCCTGAAGGCAATAGTGAGTTTCTGGTACCTCTGGGGCCGTGTTATAAGTAGGTATTTGTATTGTCAGCCACCTGTGAATACGGGTGCTGGTGATACTGCCTCCTTCCCCCTCTGATCAGCTCAAAGTTGCCAAGTTTCTTTTCTCTTTCTTTTTTTTTTTTCCCCAAGCGAAAGGTTTTCAGCTCTTCTTTCCTGGAGAACGAGGTGCTTAGTACTGTCAGCAACACATGAGCCATCCCTACAGTAACAGACCTGCGTCCAAGGGGATGTAGGCAATGTGTTAGTGCATGTGGAAAAATCCCCCGGAGCTTCCAATTTACACTGGAATTATTAAAAACAAAAAGTAGAGAAAGTTTTGTTCATGAAACTATGGAAAACACCACTGATAATATCTTTTCAGGGCTACTTCCAACCTCCCACATTAAAAGATGATCTCAAAGTACCGGTTTTTGGGTCTGGGTTTGTAGTTTTCCAGACTCTTGGGACTCAAAGCAGCAGAGGGATGTGGGCTTGAAATAATCTTTTGGCTTCTGTTGCACAGAGATTAGCATGGTAAGAGTGACCAAACCTTCAGCAGCAGGAGGGAGCTGATGGAGATGAGACACCAGCACGGCAAGTAAGAGCCGATCCTCTTCTCCTGGAGTAGTATGAAGCTGACCATCCAGGCGACAGTCAGAGCCCCAGCGTAATGGCCTGTAATATGGTTTTGATGAAGTTTGCCTTTTGCTCTGAAGAAATCTGCAGCTTTTCATCGTCACTCCCAAGAACTGGATCCATTCTGAAGAGCAACAATACATGGAAAATGGAATATTTTGCTTATTAAAGTAACTTGGAGTTCCAGCTCTGAGGTTGGCAACCAAACCTCAGAGAGGCTAAGGAGCTGGAGAGCATGCTGCTCCCCCCTTCCAAAAGAAACCTCGGTGTATGCCAGCACTTTTATTTATAATGTTAAAATAAGTTGAGTACATTAAAAGGTATTATTGAGGGAGCAGGGCTTAAAATATATCATTTTTATGTTATTAGGCTGCTCTAAGTGAGGTGTCCTACTGCAAGCAGATAATCTGTCCCTCTGCCTAGATTCCACGCTGGAACTTACTGGAAGCTTTTCACCGCAAGAATCTGAGCAAACTGATTATTTTCAAGGAAAGAAAAGGGAGATTGAGGAAAATAATATTGAAAGACATAACCTCAAACCACGGTGGAGAAATTTCCTGACAGCAGTTTGATGTCTCATGACCACCTGATCACTCCTGCTTATTTTAGGGGTTTTAGCAGATGCCCATAGGGGAGCTCAGCTGGCTGGGAAGGGTTTGGGGTGGGCTGCACCTGGAGCTGGGGCTGGCTGCCCCCCTTCCTTCATTCCACCCTCTCTTTTTTTAGTAGCGAAAAAGCAAGCAAGGGAAATCCTGAAGGAATCCAGACGTTTTGAGAGCATCAAATAATCTCCTTGACCTTTGCGAGCTCTTCCATCACGTTAAAGTCCCATGGTCTGAGCTGTGACATGAGGAAGCGCTGCTGTCTGGGAAAGGACGGTGGGGGAATGAAGGTGTTGCAATGAAAGCTGGAGCAGGCAGCCAGATACTGGGGGGAGGAGGAGAGAGGGAAGATGTGCTTACCACATCCTGTCCACGGGACCGCTGAACGTCGGGCTTGCAGAATATTTCATGTCAGGGAAAGGTCTCTGTCTCCAGCGGAATTCCCCGCAGCAAGAAACTTCCAAGGGCTAATTTTTCACTGTGAAGTGCATATGGTTATTCAATAAACACCAGGGTTGTGTGCATGCACGTGCCCAGTTTGACAGCTCTGCTCTCCTGCATGCTAGGGTGACATACGTTAGATGTTTGTGCAATGTAAATACATGTGTGTGGATGCAAACGGGCATGTGCGTGCTGTTACCCTGCTGCAATACCAAGGAATTGAGCTTGTCTGGCAGCTCCTCTTGGAAAGATAACCCAAGGTTGTGGCACATAAGCAGGTGTAAAGAAGAAAATGTTCCCCTCAGGGGTGGAGGGGAGGACCACAGGCCATCCGATGAATTAATCCTTGTGTATTTGCCCATGCTTGTCTCTGCAGGTGGGTGCAGAAGCCTAAATATGGCCACGGTCAGAACTACCACGATAGCTGGCTGAATCCGGCAGGGATAGCTTGAAATGCGTGAAGAAAAACCTTGTGTTGTACCTAATTTGATCAGAAAGGAGTTAAGCTATAGCTAAATGGAGCCCACAAAATTAGAGAGATGAGTAAAATGAGATGCAAATTTGTGTAGTCCACGGGTGATTAAAAATCTATTTAATTTGCCTGAGTGTTTGGGTGGAGGGCGGGGGAGAAGTGTTGGAGGTAGTGAGCAGGGGGTCTGGGGAGATGGCTCTGGTTTTCATCTGCTGCTGGTATGGGCTTGTCCAGTTTTTTCCAGACTTTCCACATATCTCAATCCCTTATGAGTTAAGAATAAGCTCAAAGGGTTTTAGCCAAAAAGGGCTTTCCATGTGAACATTAGAAGCTTAAGAAGAAAACGCTTTTTCATCTTTAACTGTGCATCTTGGTAAGATGCTTTCAGGGACCTCCAGTACTGTACAAGTTAGATATTAGAGGGGAAAACTGCTTAAGAGTTGGAGTGCTAAAACTTCCTATGAAGGCTCTTTGGATCATCTCTATATTATTAAAAGTGTTATTTAGTGTTATCACGGAAGTGCCTGGAGGCCACGGCTGGGATCTGTCATGCTGAGTGTGGTGCCTGGGCAGAACAAGAAACAGAGTGTAAGCAGAGGAAAGTGCAGATGAGGTGAAGGAGAGCTACGGTGTGAGAAGAAGGGACACAATGGCAGGGGCAGAGTAGACAAAATCACAGGAGAAAGCACTGCGTGGCTCAAGGTATCCAACCCCATGTTTCTCCAGTCTCCAGGACTTTAGCTGTGGCTCTGATGTCCTGCAACTGCTGCAGCTGTGGAAAGGACACATCCTTATGGCTAGTCTTGACTCAGTCCCATCTGGTGTCTACTTCCCAATCGCAAGTATTCCTGATGCCCGACAAATGCTTCAGTCTTAGGGAACAGCAAAACAAAACATTGCTGGCAATGCTCTGACACTTAAAGTGAGATAGGAAGTGGTGGTTTGCAGCTGTAAATAAACAGCTTGGGGAAATTTTCAGACCACTTATGTACAAGGAGGTCAAGGGAAGTCACGAACATAAACTAAGAAGCAAAGAGGAATCTATACATTTAAAACCTGTTTGTCTACAAGGGGCCTGTGTTCCTGAAAAAAAGATTCTTTGAGCTTTTTCCCCCCACCTTCAAACCACATCGCACCTCCCTTTAGATGCTTTCAGCAACTGCAGTTTGTCTGCAGCAGCAAACAGCTACGGAAAGGATGGCTGCAGGGGGGCAAAGCCACCAGCTGCACACAGCTTTAAGGCTCTGCCGAAGGGCGAGCAGACCCCAGAAAATGGGCTTAGCTCCTTGGCAGAGGAGCCGTGCCCATAGCTAGGTATTCCAGGTGTGCATGTGGCTGCTGTGCCGACTCAGACAGGGGGAATGTTGTGCTGGCTCTGGCCGGTGCACTGGGAGGACGTGGCCGCTTGGCTTGTGCCCTCTTCCCTTGGCAGCAGCGGAGGGAGCTGTGGTGGCTCTCCGGGCAGTGCTGCTTGGGTCATCCTGCAGCTTGAGACAGCCAAGCAAACAGAAGACAGCCAGATACGGGGCTCCTTTGGGAGGCTGTGAGTCGGAGGAAGCGCTGCTGGGGAAATGGATAAATTGCGATGGGTGACTTGAAAGCACTGGCTCGCAGAGCTGCTAGACATGAGACAGTGGCCTTTACATCAGGGCTGGGGTAGTATCCAATGCCTTATCCATCCTGCAGAATTAAATTGCCACAGCTGCTCGTGATGCTCCTTAGCTATTCATCTGTAGTGGGCCTATGTGGGGTCATTTCAGCCTCTTGCAGCAGCAGTGTGGCACACGGGGGAGCTCAGAGGTCCCCCACCATGGGCTCAGGACCCCACAGGGAGACTCTGAGGGGAGTGGGTGGTAATTCCCTCCAGCCCTCAGCAGCCCTCAGCAAAATTGCTTGAGCTAGTGCTGTGTCTAGAGCTATTTCCCATAAAATACTGGAGTGAAAAAAATTGGGTTTTTTTTTCTAACTGTTAAGACCAAAAACTCCCTTTGGGAGATGAGAATCCTCCTGTACCTCTGGTCCCTGCAGTCAGGCACACTGTGATAACCGCCGCTGAGGTATGTGGTAGCCTGGACCCCGGCTTGCTGTGGGGGTCAGTGCACGCAAAGGGTGACAGGAATGAGGGCTGTGTTTCAGAAAAGCATGCCAGAACACACTCATCTTTATTACTCTGCAGCGTTTTTGTATACAAACTTTTATTGTCCGCTCCTCCTTCCCTCTCAAATCAGCGCTAGTAGCACCAGAACAAACAAGCGTGCTGTGCTGGGACTGCCTCCGACAGCTCTGATAACGCCGGGGCTCGGCGCGCAGACTGCGAGTCACAGGGCTTGCTGCAATATAAATACCTCATAATTAGCTGGCAGCGTGGATTTTTAAAATTTTTTTCTTTCTTCAGATTTTACAGCTCTGAAATCATTTAACTAATTTTTTTGGTAGGAAAGAAACATGCAAGGAATTCGGGAGGAGGAATTGCCTTTGATACCAATGGGAGTGTTTAAACGGGGCACAGATGGATGTTTGCTGCAGGAGTGGCAGTGGGTGTTTAAGATGCTGGTGGCCCTGGCTCATTGGTGGCAGGTTACTGCTCCCTGAGCTGAGCTGGGGGTGCAAATTAGCTTATAAGGACCTCTGATGAGGATGGAGCCACTCTAGCTGAGTCAGCACTGCAGCTGGTGAGCAGTGTTTGTGGATCTGCTAATGGGACTCAGCTGGGGAGATGGGAACACGCAGCTGGAGGTGAAACCACCATCTACCGTGGCAGCTACCTCAGCAAAAGCCTGGCCCAGTGTGCAAGGCTGTATTGCCTGGGGTGAGGACCAGGCTCCCCCGAGAAAGCTGTTGGAGCTCTTCTTGCTTTCGTGAAACTATTTTGCCTGGACCTGAGGCTATTTTCCAACTATTTCTCAGAGCAGGCAGCACGGACCAGCCGCTGCCCCAGCGTAAGTTGTTTGGAGTTGCTTGGCTGCGGTGGGGGTTTTGAGCAATATCCATTTGTGAAATGGGTTTTGCAGAAGTCATTCTCTGGACTGAGCTCTCCATAGCACCCTGCGGGGAAGGCTGGTGCTTTCCAGTAGGTCTCTGACCTCCGCCAGCGCTGCCTTGCTGTAGTGGTGGCCTTCTCCAGTGCTGTATGCCACCACAAGCTTGTGGGGCCCCTCCAATGGGGAATGGGGAAAGCTGACAAAAACACTGAGCCTTGTAGCTGTTTGTGATCCAAACCAGCCTTTCAATTGCTGAGGGGCAGCCTTGTTTTTTGGCTTTAGCTGTCTCCACCTATTGTGACCAGGGAGGCTGTCCCTAAGAGCTGCTGTTCTGCTAGTTTGCTAGGGAGAGTGATTTTTTGGGTGGTTTTGGAAGAAATCTGCCTGTCCCTTCTTTCTGGTGACCCCGAGCCTTATTGTGTCCTCCAGGTGAGTCCTCTCAAAGATTTCAGCTGAGGATGTGGCACTTCTCTTATTCCGTTCTCTAGGACTTTCTGGGAGGCTCTGATCTCTACTGGGAGTTTAGTTCCTATCTCTGGTACTGCAGCTCCAGCTAATTTCTCCTTAGTCATGCCTCTCCCCTTTGCAAACAATAGCTAAATAAATGTTTTTCCACTCAATCCTGCAAGGGCAGAAGACTTGCTGAGGACAGCCGGCTCAGCTGCTGGCCAGCCTGGGCTTTGTCACTAGCAGGACCATGACTTACACTAAATCCTTATGGGGCTCAGGGCAGCCTGCCCAGGGGCTGCCTTTGAGAAAACATCACACATGCTTTTTTTTTTTTTTTTTTTCTGTGGAGGACAATGCAGTGGTTTGCTTGAAGTTTTATAGACTTCTGATATACCTTAGTGGTTACTCTCTGCTTTCTGCAATGAGCAGCAGACCACCCTATTGCATTTTTTTTTCTCCTCAAGGGTTTTCTTAAAAGGTGAGGTTTCACTGCAGCCTGGCTGTCCTTGCCATCCTTACACGTGTCTCATCCTCTCTTATTCTTGCTTGGTTTTGGCCTCAGCAGCTGTGAGGTCCCCAGACCGCCTGTGAAGGCTTCTCATGAGCTGACTTGGAGCGTAGGCTGAGGATCGCAGCCCTCACGGCTGGGCCATGGGCAGAAAACTGATACGATCTTCAAATTTGGTACATCTTGCATGGTTAGTCCTGAACAAATAGTTAAATAAGGAAAGACTAAGGGAAAATAAGCTTGCTTTCTCTGTTACTATTTTTATTTCTCTTTTACTGTGTGGTCTGCTCATTTTGAAATTACAGTGTTTTCTTTCCCTCTTACCCTGATTTAGGGGAAAGGTTTGAGCTCCCCCCGCCTTGCGCCTTTGGATTGGCTCAGCTCATCAATGGGAAAAATGAGGAGGTTTCTTAGGAATACTGTGTTCCCTCCTCGTTTCCTGCCAGTTGGCATCTTTGCAACATCTCCACTGCTGCATACTTTGGGGATGCAGTGAGATTTCTCCTGTTCTTTGAGGTTTGCTGCTATTTGCTTAAATTTCAGCGAGCTCCTCTGTGCAAACACACACGCGGATTTAATTGTGAAAAGCCAATACTGAGATGAACTGTCTCTGGTTCTGTTTTCTTGGTCTACTCTGTGTTTGCTTGGGAAGGCACAGCCTCTGCTTTGGGTTTGTCACAATCCTTTCAGATAAGGTTAGACGTGTTTTGTCTCGGAATTGTAGCAAACAAAATTATTTCAATTTTTATTTGCATTCTGCACACTTCCCGAGCCTGATGGAGTGCTCTAGTGTGGCATTTTGATCCCCGTCCTCCCCCTTAATTTCCTGATCCAGCTGGGTTTAGTTGTTTTGTTCCTGGTAGGTGGGTTCCCAGATGTGCTCGTTGGTGTAGGAGCAGCTGGGTCCAGGATCACTTGTGGCTGCACAGTGCTTGTCTGGAGCACTGCAAGGAGAGGTCCTTTGGTGGCAAATGCTTGAGTGACCCCTTTCTCCTGAGGACAGGTGTCCCCAAAAATGAACATGGTGTAAATGTCAGGTTTGCCGAAATACCTCCCATACTCTCGGGGGTGGTCTTTTGCAGCCAGTGAGATCCCTCATCACGGCAGCCAAAAATGCCTGAAGAGGGATGCCAGTGTTGGTGGCCCTTTCCTGGGATGGGCATCTGCCAAATGCACTGCCTGACAACTCTCCAGCTCGTTTCTCGTAACCCCTGGAAACGTAACCTCTTTGGGCTGTATTGATGTGGGTTGGGTTTGAACAGGCTATTAGCTCCGTATGTTGTTACCAGTTCCTAGATCCTGGAAAAACATCAAATTCTTTCTACGGTGAGTCACCTTGCAAAGGGATGCTACCTCGAGCCCAGGGCTTGCCCTGTGTTGATGCAGGGCAAGTCATTTTAATACTCCTGTACTTGTTTTCCCAAATGGTTTGAGGATGCTTCTGACAGAGGTGCAGCATAGGCTCCAGGAAATTAAATGCTAGCAACAAATGCTGCGCAGTAGATGTCTTCAAAGACTTCAGCATCCTATTCCAGCTTCTCAAACCATCCAGACCAGCTGTAATCGGAAAAAGGTGGAGGGAGGGAAGAAACACATTTCCTTAAGAAAGTTAACTGTCAGATCCAGAGCATATTTCAGCATGGATTCAGCTCTAGAAGAATATGTTCTGTGGGATGGGCCATCGGGAAGTCCTGAGGATTAATTTAGACTTTGACTTTGCATTTGAGTTCTTCTTTGGCTTAGGTTCCTTGCCTGGAAAATGTTGATTTGGTAATTCATCGCTACTTCATGAGGGTTGTGAGGACTAACAAAATAGCACCTGAATGCAAAAAGATCATCATAATGCTTTGTATTTGAACAGGAAATTAGCTTATTTCTTTTCTTTAATCGGTCCATGATACATGGCTACTCTGGGTTTTCCCCTGTAACTAGTGATACACATTCAATGTGTCTAATTGATGGAAAGCAGGAGGTGGAATGACATCATCCCGCCCTGTCTTCCCACTGCAGATATTTAATCTGATTTTACAGAAGTAAACCTTTCCCTTTTTCTTTGGTTTTTTTTTTTTTTTTTTCCCCTCTCCTTTTTCTGTTTGCACAGAATCCTTGGCCTTTTTCTGAAAGGGCTAAGTGTGAAAACAGATTGGAAAGTGATAAAAGAAGTAGGTTACTGTCACTTGCTCTTCTTCAGTTTTTTGCCTTTCAGTTCAGCTGCATCCTTTCCAAATTGCATCCTTTTTCCTCTCTATCTTTGATTAGAAACAGGACCTTTTCCAAATCATATTTATCGTTTTTAATAAAGCTGAATGCATCCTCTGAGCATAAAAAAAAAAAAAAAATCCTTGTAAAGAAGATCCTAGGTGAGTCCTTGGTTTTTGTGAGCCAGATATTCTGCAATGTTGGCTCATAATTGGATAATGATCGTAAATAGCTGAAAACCAAAATTCTTGTCCTTGGAAAGTTCCTGTATCTTATGAAAAAAGGTCTTATCTGGGGTGAATAACAGTGGACTTGAGGAAACTTATGTGAAGTGGTGTCTATCAAAAATATTACTGAAAAAGGGGCTGTTTTTAATTTTTATGTCAGAAATTTAAATACCAAATTTTGACTGTATAATTAGTAAGTTAATAATTATGCAAAGGAAGGATGCAACGAAACACAGCTGCTGTGAAACTTCTACAACAAACTTTTTATTAATATCGACATGTTCCCACAAGGAAAAAGAAAACTCACCAGCTTTTCAATGGAAGTCGTCTCTGTTTAAAAGCTTTCAGTTTGCTTGTACTGAGGGTGCAAGTAAAACCTTCTGGTAAAGTTTTGTCAAGTCTGATAAATGGTCTATGAAAACTTCTTCCTGTTATTGGTCCTTCATTTCTTTAGTCTCCTCTTCATTTGGTCTATGGCCTGGATGCTGTCACCCATGTGGGTTGTTTTTTGGTTTCTTTTTTTAATACTTTATCTTCCCATCACCAATAAGCTAATAACTCAAATTTCAGGTTAAGCTGAGTAAATCTGGAAGCAGGCTCATGTCTTGTCCTATTTAGCAAGTTCCCCACCAAGACTGGGTTCGATCACGCATAGAGGGATCTGGTTTCTTTACACAGTGTCTTGAAAATTTGCCAGCATAAGCACCTCACAGTTTGGGTCAATGGTATTTATAGGCTACAAAAGAATATCTTTTTCTTGCAGACTTTCCCGAGATCTCTTTTCTACTCTAAAGTCAACTGCCTGAACAACAGCAAGGCTATAAAATGTCTGCTACTATGAACCCCATGATAGACCTCCATGGCTCGTAATGGGACCTTTTCATACAATAATTCAAATTTAGAAGACTTGTGGTCATAGTGGTTTTTGCCCATAGGACACATGAACTGTTATTTGAAGGTAAAAAGGGTACTCGTGGTAAATTGTGCTATACTTTCCTATGCCTTCGCTTAATCCTTTGCACAGGCAGGGCTCTGTCTTTTCTCAAGACTTCTTGTAAAGCTTTATGCCGCTCAGTCTTCTGTGGTTGCGACCATGTGTGTAAGTACTAACGGCTCAAAGGCGAATTCAAAGGGAGCGCTGGACCAGTCCTTCAGAAAACATAAAGCTATTGAGCAGATCCTCGAAACCTCTCAGGCACCCATCAGCTGAGAGCTAGTGCTCTCACTGCAGACCTCCAGTGCTTTGCTGATGTTTGCTTCGGTGTTCTTGTAAAGCTTATATCTGAAAGTTTACACCCGTGCTGCTTTATATTGACATTTGTGCTGCGCTGCATGCGTGAACACCCCATCTCCAAAGGGCTTTCAGGTGGCAGCTTTGGCTTTTTGCAATGCGACCCCGTTGCTTTTGTGTGCGTGTGGATGTGTGTGTGTGCGCATGTGAAAATAGACGTGGAGCAGAGTGCCCAGGGGCTGGGGTTTTTCAAACCCTGCCGCCTGTCAGGGAGTAAGCGGCTGGGGATGACTTGGGCTGGAGTCGGCATCAATGTTAGGAATGTCCCAAGCCCAGGGAACGCCTGTGTCCCAACCCTGTACAGTGCGGGGAGCCTCTTCGTATTTCCAGACTGGATAACGCTCCCCAGAAAACCTCTTTCTTAGAGTATTTTCTAATTTCCTGGATTCCCAGAGAGGGGTAGAAGTTTACAAGCTCAAAAGTAAAATGGGTTTTCTAACCTCAAAAAAATGTCTGTCTTCACTTGAAATGCTGGCGATAAAAGATTTTCAGGGCGTGGGCCACTTATTATTCTGAACTGTCTGCTCATCCTAACAAGCTGTGTCCAAATAAAAATGTGTAGTTTTGAGCAATAAAAAAATTTGTATCTTGCGAAGAACCAAGCGGGACGATGCATTGCTACGTTCTTCTTCCAGCTAATATGTTTGTGCTGAGTTCCCAAGTATTTCTAAAGAATAACAACCCAGCAGATGGGAATAGCTCAGCATTTGAACAAATGCATCTTTGATCTATGTGTTCTTAATAAACATGCTCCTGGTTCAACGGCATCTCAGAAACCTATTCATGGGCACATAAATGCAGTTTTTCCAAGTTGCCCAAAATCACGGACAAAAATGCCACTGAGAAAAGATGCAAGTAGTGCCCAGCTTGGTGTTTCGGGGGCAGGACTGAGCACGGTGGACCAAACATTTGTGCCTAAATATAGCTTGAAATCTCTCTGCTTCCTCCTGTTGTAGACAGACTCCCTGCAAATGGATTTTAAGGGTAGGTCGTTCCATGTAGAACAGGAAGAATTAGGAAGAAAAATTAATCTGTCCTTTGTATTCAAGTTTGGTTTAATCGTATGGTAAATGAAGCCTGCTCCACAGATTATTTCTTTTTATATCTGTAGTGAACCATTGCAAGCAAAATATGAACTTCTGAACTCATCTGTGTGAGCATTATTAGAAATCTTGCATAACAAAAATATACTGGGTACCAAATAATATGGTATTCTGTTATCAATCAATGTGTAATGTAAATCATTCTCATGTGTCACTTTTAGGGATGCTTTCAGATTTGCTTTGGATGAGGTTTTTTTTTCCACTGGAATTAGTTAGAAAATATGTTTTCACAGGTGCCAGTCATCTCCTTTGTGCACGAGTGTCTTTTTATAAGGATAATTCAGTATTTTTTGAGAATGTTGTAGTACTTTGAATGGAGAATGAATGGTATGTAGGTGGGAGAATAAAAAAAGTGCCTAGGCTTTCATCTGCCTTTATATTTGTCTCTGCTGGAAACTGAAAATAACGTGTAGGTTTATAACTTTTCCATAGCGGACGTTGGCTGTTGGTGTAAAGGCTGGTGATAATATTGGGAGAGCATAAAGAGACAAACCTGCCAGGACTGGGCTCGCACTCCCACATTAAATACTGCAGCAAAGAATCTCACAATCACCATCACTTCTCAGAGGCGTGGGTGACAGCTGTCCATCAGGTAAGTTGCTAAGTCTGTTGTGTGACAAACAGTGCTTGGACAAATTATTGTCTCAATCTGGATTTCAGGCGATATCTGAAATGAGAGCGCTCCTCTAATGCCTCCACTGCAAATCTCCCTTCGCACATCCTTACGTTACTCTGCAAAACTCAGATGTTCCCCTTCTATTCTGCCAAACTTCCAGCTGGTGTAAATGAGCGTGTATGTTCCTCTGAGCTCGTTGTCGGAGCAAACATCTGGCCCTATTATAATATAGATTTGGATTAAAGTCATTGTAATGTTAATGTCTTTAATGCATTTATGCTGTGGTGGACGCATGTTAAATTAAACTAAATTTGTGGTGAATGCCTTGCAGGATTTCAGCTATCTTTGTTAAAGTGGAAAAGAAAAATCCTTTTAGTCAAGCTTTCAAACTTTAACTCACATGAGGGGCAAGTAAATTTTTGACCTGGGGATTCAATGTGTCTGAGAATCATACTGAAACTTCCAATTTCCTGCTCTTTATTATTTTGAGAATATTAAGCCTAATTTGAATTGGTAGGGGAAAAGTTAGAGTTAAGATGATGATGACGATGTAGCTAAGATTACAGCTTTTCAGGAGTCTTCTGCATGCTTCTGAAAATGAGGTATTTCCTGGTGTCTTCTGGGCTGTCGTCAGATTTTAATAGCTGAGCAATGCAGAATGAGCTGCATAGTAATGAGTCGGGATAGAACATGAGATCCCTCCTCGTTGCTGTATGGGTTTTCCTTACCTCTATGCATGTGCAGGGAGGAGTGGAAGGGGAAATTGCATCAGGAGGAAAAATCCTCTTCTGGTTGCAGCCAGAAGGTGGAAACAGGGACCTACGGACTCTGTTTTCGGTCCTGCTGGGTGGCCCTGGGCACATTGTTCACCCTTCCTGTGCTGCTTTCTCTCCCACAAAATGCAGGTGATAACTCTTGGCTTTTAGGTGTGGAGCGCATCCCTGCTGGTACCCTCTAGCCAGCGGAGAAGGGAGAGTCCACGGTGGGGGCTTCTTGCTGGCAGGATGGGGTGTGGGATATGCAGGCAAGAAGGGACTGTCCCTAGTAACAAATGCGGGGGAGGCAGTGGTGGTGTAGAAAAAGAGAGAGGGAGGGAAAAAAACCACCTGTCTTCTTTTAACCAGCTCTGATTTAATTGTCTTTCATCAGAACATCCTGCTCGGCAGCTGAGCCCTCTCCTGAGAGCGCTTTCCACACCCCCTCTCCTTCCTGCAAGGAGAACACTGTCTTTGCAGATGGCAATTGTTTGCTTTGTGGTTACTGATCTATGGAGCAATTTAGAGAAGGGGGAGGGGGGAGAAAAACCCCAACCTTTCCTTTTTTAGATTTAGTGGGAGTAATCCTTCTGCCTGTCCATCTTGTGCGTTCACCAAAGGTGTCGCAACCCGTGCAAGGGCTGCAGTGAGATGTGAGCCCCTGTCATACAGGATCAGATATTTGGGTGGAAGTCGGCGGTTGGCATGGAGCACAGGCTCTCCTTGCCTCCACCAGGAGGCAGTTTGCAAGGTGGAAGCAGCAGAGCTGGGGCAGGGGAGCTGCAGTGGGTCCCTCTGCTCTCCAGGAGCCCCAGGCAGGAGAGGCAGATGGCTGGAGCTGCTGGGAGGGTAGGATACACCTCTGGGCATCCCGGTGTGGGGAAAGGATCTGGGCATGCAGAGAGGAATTTGGAAATAATGCTAAGTTATGGAGATGAGGCTGGGGCTGATCTCAAAGGAAGATCGATGCTGGCCTTCTCACCGTCTTCCTCAGCAGGGAGGAATTGCTCCCTGTGACCCTCCCTGCATAGCTTTAGAAACGGCTCCTCTTCTCCTGGTGGTATTGGGCCTTCAAGGGTAACATATTTGATTAGGGTTTTTAGGATGAGAAAGGGAAGGATGACTGGGGTGGTGGTGTGTAGGGTTCCAAACTCTAACCAGAGTATCTGTTTCATGACAAATACCCGGTATAAAGCATTGTATCAAAGTTCTTATCAGTGTCCATTTATTGATCCATCTTTTGATTTAGCATTAAGGTGTTGCGGCCGCGTGGCTGGCCTGGTGGTGCTGCCAGAACAGCACTGAGCACCCCAGAGGTTCAGTGCTAGAAGAGCTCAGAAGAGGAGCAGCAAGCGGCGTTAGCCGAGATTGCCTTTCCTTCTCGCTTCTCGTCTTTCCTGGACATAACCTTCCAGGAGTGGAAGGGGTTGTGGACTGCATCTCTCCATGCTCTGGTCTTCCTTTGCAGACTTTGGGAATGTACTTAACAGGAAAGCACTTAACTGCCAGGAAGCATTTGTACGATGACACAGTTAATGACTGCACTACAAATTTTATAGATGCTAAAGATCAGGATGGTCTTCAGTGTGCACTGGAGCAGGCTTGGCTGGGGTGGAAAGTGGGGGAGTGGAGATGTTGTCAGCAACATTGGGCTCCCTCTGAGGACCACACAGAAATGATGCGTCTTCCGGCAGATGTAGCTGGAGGTCCCTGCTCTTGCCAGTGGCTGTGGCCACCTCTCTGCAGCAAGGATGAGTGGGCAGGACGGAGCGATCCCAGGGGCCAGAGCTGGCTTCCGGATCACCCACCGCTTGCGTCAACTGGCTGCGTAGATGTTGTTTGGTGAATAAGTGGGGAACCGGGAAGAGGGATGCTGTAATAAATAGTGAATGCAGCCTAGACACTGCCTTGGGATCTAAAGCTGAAAGCAAAGGTGCATCACTGCTGTGTTCCTGGAGAGGAATCTGGGAAAGATAACCAGAGGAATCCCATGGGATCCCATCACCCGGAGGCAAATGCAAGGAAACATGAAGGCACTGACCTTCAAGGTGAGGGTCTTCCACAGCTTTGCTGCAGACCACCAAGCCCTGCCACCCACACGGCAGCTGGAAGCCCCCACAGGTCGGGACCACAGCCTGAGAAGGAAGGTCGGAGCAAGCCCTGTGCTCCTGGGGCTCTGTGCCATGGGGTTTGCCCTGGGGTGACCTGGGCTGCGTCTCTACCCTGTCCCGCGTTCTCCCCATCCCACCTACTTCTCCCAAATGGACCGGAGGGAGATCTCGCCGGGGCTTGGCCATCTTCCTATCAGCCAGCAGGATCTGCAAGCTTGTTCCTGAAGGGAACAGGCAGTGAGGGGGAGTTTGAATGGTTTTGGCACTTTCCTGGCTGGTTTTCGGTTTGGTGGGGGTTTTTTTTGTTTATTTGTTTTTGTTTTTTGGGGTTGTTTGTTTGGTCTTAATGTTTTTTTCTCTGTTCCCAGCTGGAGCCTTGCCTGGAGGTCCACGGGGGTGTTTGTGTTTTGGGGCAGTTGTGGAATCAAAGGACCTTTGTGCTCCTCACCCTTGCTGTGAAATGCGAACGTGTGTACGCTTTGCAAGGCCAGCTGAGGCTTTTTTTTTTAAAAAAAAAAAAAGAAAAAGAAAGGTGCCCCTGATTTGCTGTTTTATTTCTTTAAAAATATGTATCTATTTGCTGCTGTAACAGTGTATTCCGATTAGATACATAGTTATTGTTCAATTTGGGGGGGAAAAAAAAAAGCAGACTTCTGGAAGTGCTTCGAAACAGATCAAGACACTAAATTATGTGCGTCTCTTCCTCAGAATTTGTTACAGCATTTTCCTTCTTAGTTTCTTCCTGTGTTGCACACTGTAAACCCAGTATCCGACCCTGACTTGCATCGCACAAACTGAGCGGTAATCTCTGAGTTTTTGAAGATGAAATCTGGGATTCTGCATGTGTTTTACTACAGAATACCTGCTTTGTTAATTAGGTTCTTGCACTAAATGAGTCTACTTGGTTCTTGGTTGTGGTGGTGGTGTTTTTACTAACCTTTACATTTTTCATGTCCCTTATGTTGTCTGGTATTGCATGGCTGCACGCTTCAAACATGTCTGTAGCAGAGTTAAACGCGTGTGCAGTATCAATATTGCTGTAGTGAGCTTTAAGGTTCGTTATGGCTTAGGGAAAACAAGAGCCGTTTTTTTGTCCTCTGATATATTATTGCGTCTATCTTGGCTTTAAAACATAGTAGTATGGAAAACTTAATAAAACCTGTAAATCTGGTGAAATATTTTAGTCTAGTTTATTTTGTAGCCCAGGCGATTGCAGCCCACCACGATTATAAGGCAGGGCAGGAACTATAATTCATCAAGGGATCAGCCTGTAAGACTGCCACTGAGCAAGTCACTTGGCCTCCTTCTGCTCTGTCACTGCCTCTAAACTGGAGACAACTGTGATCTTTACTCAGAGGTACTTGGAACTGGCAAATTGGGAGTTTCAACCGGGCTTAAAAAGCAAAGCAAACTGGTAGGGAATGCATTAGTGTGGGGTGAGCAGCGGAAAGCTCAGCCGCAGTTCAAGAAACGTCAGCGTGTCCTGTTCTGTGTGGTGCTCGTGGGATGCTGAGAAGCAATCAGATGCAGCAAAGATGCGACTCTGCTTAATCCCTTAGAGACACATTCACATTTTCCCGATTTCACAAGCCATGTTTCCCTGCTACCCCTGACAAGAAGGGCCATTTGAAGTGATAAATGCCATACATCTTGCTAATGGATGTTGTGGCTGAAGACAGTGACTCCAAGTTAAGAGGCTTTAAAACAAGTTGTTGTTTTCCCACGGTGATTTTTTTTTTTTTTTTTTTTAATGTCTCACTGTTGCTGGTAGCTCAGAAGAAGTTAGCTGGATTAGCAGCGAGTCAGATAAAATCTGGATGGGTTGGAGTAAGTCTGAGGGATTCTCTCTGGGAACAGTTCTGGCTCCGATTAAGTTGCTATTTATATTTCTAAGGCAAAGGTACTTACGGTCCAACTAAAACTGTGAAAACTTTTCACGTTCTTTACATCCCAGTGAAAGTAATTTGTACAAAATAGTGATGTTTTTCATGGTGTTTTTCTTAAATGGGAATTCTTCCACCATGAAATACTGCAAAAAGCTGTCGGTGTTTGCGTGAAACATCCTGTCCTGTTTGTAGTCATGGACTCTGCTGGGAAACAGTTAAGTGAGAGCTGCTGACCTTCTGATGGCGAGTGATTTACTGCCCACCTGGATGGAGAGGAAATGGGAAGGGTCTTTAGAGAGATGATTGTAGCACGTGGGATGAGCAGTTTTGAGGGAGTATCCCTACAAGCACCCATGGCGGGAAGTGGGTTGGAGTTGAATTTATCTTCTTTTAATTTTGCTTATTAATCAGAACACCCCACCCCTCTCCCGTAGGACACGTTATTCTATGAAAAGATGAGAAAAGCATCTACTTTTTGCTGTGTCTAGTGCTTAAATGCTTGTTCTGTGTGTGGAGGAGCAGAGCAGAGAGACAGGTCTTCTCCGTGTTTGGAAGGAAACTCGGAGACCCTTCGCTCACAGAGATGCTGTGCTGCACTGTCTGCTCCTGGAGTAATTAGTCACTGCATACTGCAGAGCATCCCAAGGACTGCACGTGTTTGCTTTGAGATTCATGTTATATTTGAGTTATAGCTTACACGTTATAGCAGATGGTTTTATCTTTGAATCATAAGGCACTATTGCAATAAACACAACAAATAATCTGTGCATGCGGAACATCCCAAGGGTCCTACTAAAGCCCTTAATCGTTGTCTGGGTCTTATTCTACCTCTATGCTAATATGACTTGCTGTTTTGGATAGTTTCTGTTTTCCCTGGATATATCTCTCCTGAAAGGATGGAGGCTGCATGCTTTAACTCGAGCGTTTCTGACTTAAAATGAGACAGAGGTGGGTTTTGGGGCTGGGGAGCAAGTGTTTCTTTTGTTCCAAGAAGTTTCTCAGGAATCTGAAATGGATTTTTCTCAGTAAATGTTTGTTTCTTCAGGGGTGAAATTAGGTGACCTATATTCCATCTAAGGGATGCATGATAGATAGGGCTTCTGCAGAGGAAGGAATTTCACTCCTGATGAATAATAATCAAATCAAAAAGAGGGAAACCACATATAACTCTTGATCCCTTTTGGACTCTGACCGTTCCCAGAAGCGAGCGTGACTAATAGGTTTGCTCCAGGGCAAGCTGAATATTTTGCTGAAGTAAAAATAAAATCCAGAAGCCCGGACTGATGTGTGTGACATGAGTCATCCTCAGACTTCTGTATCTCTGTCCCGCTCTGTGGGATCAGACAGCAGATCCCTGCTGAGCTTTGCTGCAAGGGGCACAGTAGGGCATGGAAGGTCCTGCTGTGAAATAACTGTGGGGTGACTCAGCCTTGCTTGAATAGGCTTTGACTCACTGGTTTGGAGTATTGGGGTGTATTACCAAGATATTGTCACAGAGTACAGAGGACTGGTCCACCTCTTTGTGATTTCAAGTGTTGGTTCTTGCAGCTGGGATTGCTTCCTCACACAGCCACAGGAAGCACACGTGGCCTCCCACCTTTTCAGGAGGTGGTGGTGGCCACTGGAATGGCCAAAGTGAACTGGGACACCAAAAGTATGATGGGTTTGCAGGAATTGTGCAATGGGCCAGTGAGGCTTGAACTCCACTGGACAATAATGGGAACGTTAAGCGATGGGACTGGGCAGGGATGCATGTACTCAGGGAGCAGCAGTGGTTTCCTTTGAGACACAAAGAGGCGCCTCTGAGACCTTTGGTCATTTTTCAGTGGTGCCCAGACTGTGCACTGCTTTTAGCTTGAGAAAGGATTTCACCCAAATAGAACAAATACGGGTCTAAATGGAGCGTGACCTGTCCTGAGTTGGTGCTTTGCAGGAGCTCAGGTCATTTCACACTTGCGGGTGGGAACCATGCAAAAAGGCCAAAGAAGAGAAAATGTCATATGATTTGCACCAAAAACCAGGCAGAAGTTGATGCCTTGGACTGCGTTATGTTTGAGTCATTGAGTTTGGTTCCAAGAGAAATTAGTTGGAATTGCAATCGATGTAAACCAAAACTGGACGAAGGTACTAGGCAAATGCCAAAAACTGGAGAACGAGCCAAGCTATGAAGAGGGTGGGCTGAATTTCTTCTGTGTGGTAACTAGCCTCCATAAGGGACTCGGGACAGTGACCTTGAGGGGACTGATCTGTGCTAACCCAATTAAAATGTACTTAGTGAATGCGAGTATCTATTTTATTCTTTTAAGTAAAACCAGAATAAGATCCTTCCAATAATTCTGCTTGTGAAATGTGTCTCAGGGTAGATAAAAATGAAGTAAAAAAAAATTCCAGTAGTTTTTGGTTGTATAACACCGAACGTATCACTTATTTCTTGCCAAAAACCCTGATAAGACCTCTCTATGTTTTTTCTTTTAATTAAAACTAAGATTTTTTATGTACAAACAAAATATTTGTGCTATATTTTTCTTTTATGGAATATTATGTCATTTCAAAATTTGTTCCTGCTTCAGACACTGAATTCCCAGTGGGAGGGAAGTAAATCTTTTAAAGTGCATTCCCCAGTCATTCCCTCCAATACTCCCTTCAGTTATTAAGAGGCCCAATGCCTGATCGTAAATATTCCTGGGTTTCTGAAATGCTGTGAGGGTCCTGGATTCCTCTGCTGTTTAGTTGCTTGTATTAGTAGTTGCAAGAGAAACATAAATTTAGTCCCTGCTCTACGTACATAAATGAAAGGGCTCTATACCTTTAAAAATGTTTTTCTTTGCAACAAAAGCAGCAGGGTTATTTACAGGCAGGTTTTTGAGTTTCTTGTACTTTAAAGCAGGGGCTAATCAAACTTTAATTTTTCTTTATTGATGCCTGCTGGATCACTTCACCCTGGTACCAACAAGACCCTGGCCAGGGCTGTTTGCAGCTTTCTCGGTGGTGCACACGGTTACTCTCTGGGAAGTGAGCAGAATAGCAAGAGATGTGGGAACGTGTGGGACTTTGTGTGGGCAACGCTTAGACGCAGGCTAGGTCTGGATCAGAGCCTGCCGCCGGAGCGGCTCCGCTCCGCAGCGCTGGGAGCGAGGCAGGACGAACGCGGGGCTGTGTCGTGCGGGAAGCCCCATGGCAGCGTCTGTGATGAACACGCTCTTCTCTGTGTGCTGCCCCAGGGGAGGGAAAAGAGAGCAAACCACGGGACATTGGTGAGAAATTCGTGTTTCTTTGGAAATTATAGGGAGGAAAATGGAGGTAAAAGAACAGGATGCTTTGGGAAGTTGAAAAGATGCGTGCTGGCTTGTTTGTTGTGTCTGCTTCTGGAAAACCTTTGCGTACGCCTTTAAGTGATCAGAAATGGCTATTTTGGACAGTGATCCGTACCTAGCCTGAGTGTCGATTCAGTTGGGGATTTACTGGAAGCGAAGCAGTGAGGAAGGCGGGGGGGATGTAAGTCTGTCGGCAGCGGCTGCTAACCATGCTGGTGTGCTATACGTCCTGCAATACGATGGGGAAGACACCAGACCAGCTTTGCCCATAGGAATGTTGGCGGTTTTTTAACTTCATGTTCCTACTGCATTTTCTTCATGCCCACTTTGGGACAGATGTTGGGAAATGCCTTTCCAGGGCACGGCAGCCACAAACCGCTGCTGCTTTCTTAATACAGCTGAGCCCCGAGTTTGGAGAGGAGCACAATGGCACGGCTTTAATGCATGGAGGCCGCTGGCATCTTCCTTGGCTTTGCCTGTGGTCGAGCCAATCTCAAATGAAAGGGAGCTTCGTGACTGGGCCTTGGGGACTTTGAGACAGTCATTGTCTGGTTAAAGATCGCTCAGCCCTTAGGGTGAAATCATTCACCTCGCTGGGGAGGGAGAGCAGAAAGCACCATGAGTTTGTGAATGTGCATCTTGCAGATTTGTAGAAAAAGCGTAGTATTGAAGAGGGGCTTGTGTGCTAGTCCTCGCTGAAGCCTGTACTTTTGAACCTTGTGGAGTTCCCCCTGAACCATGGATTTATTGTGTTAATAGAACTTATTTTACGAAGAGATCCTGCTGCAAGCTGCGCCTTGTGAGGAGTGTGGTGTTGTCTGTTGCTGGAAGCATCACACATATCTAAACTAGAACAGACCGTAAAATGTTATAATGACTAAACCGGGCATTTCTGTGCATTAATTCCAGCCAATTTGCTGAGAAACCATGTCATTTGTAGAGCTGGCATGATGAGAAGTCTCCTGACGTGCAATCGTAAAGCACTTTCCACCTGCCTTTCCATATTGGCTCCACACGGTAGGAAGGAAAATCCATTGTTTAACATCCACCCTGATGCTTCAGGGCTGGAGCACGAAGGGTTTCCCTCCCAGGAGAGGTGGGCTCGGAGGTGAGTGTGTTTCGCACATTGTTTGCAGGGCGCTTCTGAGCACGGCCTCCGCGGTGGTGCTGGCAGGGGTCTGAAATCCTGCTGCAGATGAGCTGCTCTGGCTCCCCACGCTCTCCCTCTCCGGCCCCGCTGCCCTTTCTGCACCAGCTTTTTCCAAGGGAAAACTCATAAAAAGCTACCTTTCTTCCCTGTTCCTTTGGTCGTCTTCTCCCTCCTGGCTCTCTCCCCAGAACGCACGTTATTCTATTTCATTGTAGATGCTTTGTTCGCCACCCTTAAGCCCCCCCTGAGTTTCCATGTGGTATCCTTTACACCTTCTGGACCTCCAAGCTCACTGAATATGCTGTTCACTGCTGCTGCTTGGGTTTCCTCTCCACTGGTTCCTTTTCTAGAGTCTACCTTGCTCAGCTACTCTTGCCTGCAGTTGTAAACCGTGCTTAATCGGGGCTCTGTCCCTGCCCTCCAGGATTCTGTGCCTGTGCCCATGCTTTTCTTCCGGCAGCTTCGTCCTTCATCAATATCTGTGTCACCATCTTCTCCTCTTGTTGCTCCTCCAACCTTTCTCAGGGCTTCTTCCTTCTTTGGAGATTTTCTTTATCCCCTTCTGGCCTTTTTTTTAGCCTATCCTGTTGCTGCCTTTCAAGCTTGGGACAAAAGTTCTGCAAATACCTTTGAAGCCATTTCATCTTGCTTGTTTTGATTCCCAGGCTGCGACCAGGTTTAGGGCAGTGCCAAGCAAACTGCCAAGTACTGTTTCATAGCTTCCTTTAGTCCTCTGAATCTTATATTGTCTCTCTATTTCATTAGCAAACTTCTTAGGGCAGGGACTATCTTCCCGTGCCTGTAAAGCACCTTACACAACAACTCCTGCCCCAAGAGCAGCTTCCCGGTTCCTTCAGTCCCGATGGTTGCACAGCCCTGGTGTGGAAGGTGTAGCTGTGACTGACAGCCGTGGGCACGAGTCCAGTGAAACCTTCCAAGGCATAGCTTGGGAAGTGCTTGGCTTGATCATTGTTCAAGGTGAAAGATGTGTTAGAAACACGAGACTGTGCCACTGGAAATGCACTTTGGTTTCCCTTTCCTTGACCTTTCAGAACTGCTCTGCTGTGAGCAAACTAAGCGAAGCTTTGCTTCTGTGCTCTGCTGTGGCTGTAGAACAAATTGTATATATACATGGGTGTGTATAGAATGATTAAACTGAAGAGTGTCTGGAATAGATGGTGGTGGTTAAAATGTTGTCAGCGTGATGCCTTCACAATAATCATCTTGTGCTCATCCAGCAATCCTCAGACAGATGTGTGCACGCTGTTGGAAGAGAATTAGAGCTCTCTGTTCAGTGACACGTTTTCAGGTGTAACCTGCTTCATTTCAACTCCTGTTCTGCAAACTGGGACATTTAGCAGGGTTAATGGGATAAATTCCTTCATTGCAAACCTAATGGCTTCAAAACTACTAAGCTTGCTTATTATGAAGCATTAAAAAGGATTGATGGACAAGTCATCAGAGATTGCTTGCATTGAATAAGAGTCTGCCACTTTGATTACACAGAGCTTACATGAATGTCAGCCTCTCATGCTTGTGAGTTTTGGGTGGGTTTTATGGATCAGCCAAAGTTGACTTCAGATCCAGACCTGAACATGCCCACATGACAAAAAGCTGTCAGGCTTCCAGATCTTAGTTTGGTCTGTGGCCTATCTCGGCTGCATCTGAAGAATAGATCTCTCTGTTTATCCACTTGATGATGGTTGGGATTGGACTGTTTGCTATATAAAAATATCTCTGTTCCAAAATTGGGTTTGATGTGGGCATATGCTGCTTGCAAATTGAAAGAGATTAACTCTGGATAGCTGTACAGAATTGACTGCAAGCCTCCTGGATCCTAGTCCAGATCCCTAGCAATGTAGTTGATTCTCTTCAGACACTAAAGCTCTAACATATTGGCTTGGATGCCTGCAGCAGACAGATGTAGATGTTAAAGTACTTCCAGTTTGGAAGGTGTTGGAAGGTGGGGTTCCTTCTCTTCCAGTAAGAGGAAAGATTGACAAGTCTGAAGCTTAAACGGTGTTATTTGGTTTGGATTTCATATTCACTTTAAGGATATTTGGATCTGATCCTCTGGTTTAGACCCATCTTGCTTGGAAATGTTACTGCAGTTTGGTGATAGCCTAGAGGCATGTGGTGTTTGGGAGAACGGCCAGGCAAATCTCTGGAGGACCACCGTGAAGTGAGCTTTGGGAATCTGTCTCTGCAAACCTCCTTAGAAAGGCCTGAGCATCTCTAATTTCAACAACCCCCGTTGTCAGAATGTCAGGCAATGGGTTTCCAATGAGATTGGTAAATGTTTAAGTCAGAGTCGGAAATTGAGACAACTTGGCTGCTGTTTGGTGCTGTTTTATATAAAGCAGACTAACACAGGATTCCTTGAAGATAGTCTTTCTCCATCTCCCACTGCCTGAAAAGCCACATTAACACACTCAGAAGAAACAACTTCTGAAAAGCCTCATGTTCTGTGGCTGTATTTACACTGCGGAGAGCTGGGTCTGCGCCAGAAGCTTATGCAAGCAACCAGTATCTCAATTCTAACAGACAGGAAGATGACAAAGCTGTAAAAGTGGTGGGGTTTGGTTTTTTTTTTTTTCAATGGCAAAATTCCCGACAACAGCACTCCTTGTGGTGTTTTGTTCTGACAACCAGAGCATTGCCAGACTTGCCAGTTCAGGTCACATCCGCAGGCCTACGAGGCTTTTTAATTGGTTTTGAAAGGCCGTTGACTGGGGAAGGGAAATTTTTTTGGTTCTGGTTGCTGGATGCATGTTTGTCTCTGGATACGACCAGTTTTCCCAGGAGTATCTTTATGACATCTGTGGAGTCAGTCTGCAGAGCCACCTATAAGATTTGGATTCTGGCTTTTTTTTTATTTTTTATTATTTCTGGCTTTTTCATCATTTCATAATCCTTGGGCATCCAGATGCTCAAGGCATCTTTTGAAGGGAGAGACATGCAACCTTAAAAATGGAAGAATCAGCTGTAGGTGAAAACTAATTTGGCCTGCCACACCCGCTTGGATAGCAGATTTCCTTCTCTCTTTTAACTTTTTGATTGGGTTTTCTATGGTGTTATCTAATACAAAAAAAGAAAAGTATGTGTAGGATTAAGAGGTGGAGCTCGAAGGGGTCATGGGGCATTCCTGCCTTGTGTGGGCATTGAGCTCAGGTTCCTGGGGCACTTGGAGCAGTATTTTGTTGCATGGGGGCTGTTGTGCAGTATGCAGAGATGCTGGACTGGATGTTAAAAGCCCAGTTAGATGCTTGTTCTCCATTCCAGAAGTAGCTCAGATCTTTCTTCCCATTGGGGCACTGCAAGGTATGAACATACTCCACGCCTCTTTGCAGTATGCTAGAAGCAAGAGTCATCGATAGACCTGTAAAGCATCTGAGAGCTTGGGTGCCGTGGTAGGGCTTTTCTCGAGGGAAGGAAGAGCAGGGCACTTCATCCCCACACTGGCAGGAAGCATCCATTTTCAAGCAAAACTTAGAGGCTCCCTCTCAGCCCCGTGTTTATCAGAGTATAATGTTCTGACCAACAGCTCAACGAATGCGTCAAGACTCTTGTGATGGCTTGTGGATTTCCAGCTTATGAGTCAGTTAATGGAGAGCAAACGTTTTTGCAGTGACGCAGCACTGCGGCAGATTGACCACTTGTGTGTGTGGCTGGATGGGTGAGCTGCCGAGAGGGGAGGGTCTGGATCAGCTGCAACTTCTGCTTGGTTTCTCATGATTTTTGACATTGTTTCTCATTTTTGTGGTGGTTTTGAGGCTTGGGTGGAGAAGTATTAAAGCATGAAGCGTTGCAACTGGCTTGGGCAGTCTCTTTTGCAGATGCTGCACCCTCCACGCCAAGACTGTTGAGACTCCAGGGATGGCGCTGTGAGTGCTCAGCATTGCCCCGTGGACTGGAAGCATCTCAGATCTGTTCTTGGCCGTGTCTGCCAAGGACGGATGATGGGACAGCGAGAGGCTGAGAGCAGCCTGTGCAGAGTGAAACATGAAAATCAAAACCTAAGTATAAACTGCCTAACCCTATAGTCATTCACATAATGCAGGAATCCTCTGACTTTAACAGTCAGGTTTATAAAGGTCTACAGTTACTTCGCATATCTGCGGAAGGCAATGCTGTTTCACAGGGTGGGTTTCCCAACCTTGGGAAAAAGATTAGGGAAGTGACTGGTAAATTGTTTGTATTTCACTGGAAACAGTTCTGCTGTCTTGTGATTTTATTTTATTGGTGGTGCTGCTGGTAGCTAAGATGAGGAAACTCTGAAAGTCTCTGTATATTTATCCTTTTAATATGGCTTCTGTTTAAGGAATTTATATATTAAAAAAAAAAAAGCAAGAACAAACAAACTTTTCTTAAGGTCACTTAGTCTTCTGGTGGAATGTCATGATATAATTTAGCTTAAAATGCCAAAGCACCATTATTTTCTGACTGCATAGACTTGACAACTTGCAAATAAATAAGATTCAGCTGGCTGGCAGAGATCCTTTGCCCTCTGATGTACCGGTGTCCAAAGGAGACCTTGAAGGCCCAACATCTCTCCCTTGTCTAAAGTCTTTTTCTCTTGACCACTTTTCTGTTGAGCTTGTTCCTGTGGTTAGCTGCTCAAGTATTCAGCAAGGACTTTGGTACTCCGCCTGTATTTTTTTTTTTTTTTTTTTTCCCCAGTAGAGGGGGTTTAACATGAGGTTGATCTCCTCCACATCTGTCTAGAGTTGCCTTCAGGATCAAGCCCAACTGCCCTCTGCAGTTTCTTTCCAGCTGTGTCTTGACGCAGCGGTTAAAGTCCCTCTGCCCTTCTCTGTCTCACCAGCAGCTGTACCTAAACGTGTTTTTTTAATATTTTAAGCTCCCCAAGGCAGAGATTTTTGTGGTTCAGGTAGTATGTTTTACATGCTGTAAAACGTTGTACGCATTTATTTTATGATATGGAAACAGTAACGAACAGGCATTGCTTCACCTGTCTCTGCCCTTGGTGACTGCCCCTGGGTGGAAACTCTGGGGTGTGCAATAACCTACACCAACACCGTGCAGATGCTGATAGAAGGGCAAATTTTGGTGTCATTTGCGTGCACTTTTTCACCAGCATTGAAACCTAGAAGTGTTTGCAATGCCACCGTATTAACATGTGGATGTGGTGTTCAGCTAGAAAATGCCTTTTCATGTGCAGTTATTTTGCAAGATAAATCCCAGTATATGTGATAGCATTCTAGTAACTTCTGTGGGAATCTCTGCAAAATACCATTAGGGCATAGTTCTTTGTGCTAACAACTTAATTATTAATTTATGTGTTTAGGACTAGATTTCTGAAGTTTTATAGCTCAAAATCCCCATAGGTAGGCCCCTCGTAGGATGCCAAAAAGCACATGGATGCCTAAGAATAGGAATCTCCTAAGTATCTTTCCAGATCTACACGGTGCCTGGTGTAAAGCCCAGTTGCATCCGTGGTTATGTTCCCAGTAACTCATCCTGCTTTGGACCAGGTCTGCAACACCAGTCCTTTTCTTGCAGAAATTTGATGAGCTTTCACTGCTTGCAGCGTTGGGTCCAAGTGTCACATCCCCAAAAGTGTAGGTTGGCTTGGTGGAGTGCCCCCCTGGCCACAGAACTCAGTTTCCCTGTTCCACTGAAATATCCTAGATGTCCATGTGCTTGGAGAATTTTTCTGCTGGGATCTTGTCCATAAACGTCCTTTGCACATGCAAGTTGGTGTTGTTTTTTTTCTTGGACTGCTTTGCACTGGCCATGCACTGGCCTCCTGGAACACTTTTGAAGCAATTTACATGATGTAAGGGACAGGCCAATTACCTTTATGGGCATTTTACACAGAAGTGACACAATTTTAACAGTCTGTAACTTATTTTATACATCTGTCATGCTGAAATAGGCTTTTTAGGCATGCACATAAAACTTGTACATTTTAAGGCAACGTTTAGGAGTTGTCTTAGTGCTTCAAAGGAGACCTGCATCGAGCAGTTTTCTTCTCTGTAGGAAAGAAATTCACATTAATTATCAAGGCACCAATATGATCCCAAGGCTAGTGAGAAGCTGGGGGGCAAGGGAAAGGCTGCAAGTTTTGAGATTAGCATCAGGCAATTAAAGGGGAAGGGGAAAGGGGAAAAAGAGAGCAACTCCGCAGTGAAACATGTGGTTGCTCTTTTGCCTCATTTGCATTGTCAGCCTAGTGATTTACGCTGGGTGAAATTCATTCCAGATCATGAGAGCAGATTAATAAATGTTTTTTTGGACCTGATTGAAAAGATATTAGTCTCCAATATGTTTCCCTAAAGGTGTGACACGCCTATGTTTTGCTGATCAACCGCTTCCCATGAGTAACGTGCTCTCACCCTGACGCTGATTTGTGGCATCAGCAATATAGAAGGCAGGTTCAGAAGCAGATAAAACTTTTTCTTGCTTCATCCTGTTCAGTTCAGAGTCTATTTTTTAACCTGAAGTATGTTCTTTGCCCAGCCAGGAAGGCCAACCAACTTTTCTTTTTATGATCTTTTATTTGCCAAAGGTATTGAAATATATATATATGTTCCTACAAGCAAGTTGCCAAACAAAACTGTCCTTACTGTGTGTCTGCTCCCGGGTAGCTCTGCCAAAGAGCGGTTCTGGAAGCTCCCCTCCGGTCTAGGTTTCCTCTTAACTTTAGCCTCAATCTGTGACAGAAGCATGGGAATAGGAGGAAAAAGCGAAGTCTTCCCAGATCGCTGTGAAGACACAACTCGTATCTTTACCTCTCATCTTGAGGCACGTTGGCAGAGTGCTGCAAGTGTGGAGATGGGTATTCACCTACGTGTGCACTCACGTTCACGTGCACCACGTTTGTGGTCTTGCAGCACTGCTTAATTCCAGCGTTCCCGAAGCATTTGTGCTAAGCTCTCTCTGAAACGTTTTAGTGTCCAACGTCTTAAAACAGCCCTCCCAACTGGCTCGATTCAGGAGTGAGCGTATGGAGCTCTGCAAGTTTGTCTCAGGCGGGTGAGTCACTACCCCTCTGAGTCAGTTCCCCCGACAGCTCCGCGAGCATGACTTCATTGCTGTAGGTTTAGGCTAACCGATGGCTGAAACTTTCCCAAGAAGAAAGATTAATGACAGTGGAAGTCAAAAGAGTGGGAGTTGCATGTTTATGGTGAGTCAAGTGAAATGGAGAGCTGGACAAGAGGCGCACGTATTGGGATGTATGGGCTAGCTTATGTCATTGTGTTGACAATGTGTGTTGGAAAGAAAAGCACCGGTGTGCAATTGAGATGCACTGGGTTCCTGGAAACTCCAAGAAGGATTTATTAGCCCATATTCAGCGATGCTGAATGGGACTTTGCATCTGCCTTTCTATCCGTTATCCTAAGTTTTAGATCTAAGGTTTAACTGCTGGCTGGTCTGAAGAGCGCGTGGCTTTTTCGTGCAGGCTTCAATATATGTAAGTGTCCCTATGGAAGGAAGTCTAAGAACTAACAGTAACATAATCCGCTCATCAGCAGCCTGCTGAACTCCCCGAGCTTTTCCCTGATCCTTCCAACTTCCTTCGCCGGACGGCGTTTCCCTTTGCCTGCAGACAATTAACGATGGCTTTGGAAGGTCGGCTGTGTAATTGCATTGCAGGGCTGGCTTCCGCTGCTGGGCTGCTGTAAGGAGGCCGTGGTGCCTCCTTTACCTTTTGCTTGGCCGTTTCTTCTGGAAACACCTTGAGGCAAGCAAAGCGGTGCGCTCCAGTCTGATGCATTTTGCAGCTAAGATTTCCAAAACCCAGACTGTAAAATCCCCCAGCTCTGCACCTGCTATCCCTCCTAGAAAAGTTCTGTATCGGCTCGAATATTCAAGGGGAGACGGTCACCTAACAGTAAAAGCACAAGAGATGGGAGAAAGAGCAGAGGGTTTCTGTGCAGTTACCACACAGGATCTGAGCATTTCTCCACATTGTGAATAAGTCTGAGCTTATCACCCTGGCTCGGGAGTCAGGGACTGAGCTAGGTAGGAGATATCAGTGGTTTCTTAACAGCATCTGCCCAAATGATAGGGCAGTAACCTGGTATCGTTGTCCTTGCTTTGTGGGCAATTTCAAGACTGCAGCTTCAAGCTGTCTGTCCCAAGACCCTGTATTGGCCCCTAAAGCAGAAAAGCAATAATATAAAGAAAAGTAATTAAAGTTTGGGAAGCTGTTCTATGGAGAGCTTTCTGTTTTGTGTCAGAAATTTAGATCTGGACTCGGGGATCTGGTTTAAATATGATACAATCAGAAACATACCCAGAAAAATGATTGTTTAATTAAAGAACGCTTTTTAGTGCAAACCAAATGAAACACAACAGCTGAAAGCAAGCGGCTGTAGTGAGGATCCTGAGAGGAGATAAATGCAGGGGACGATGTGGGTGCTCCGTATCCTCATGCATAGCATCAACTGAAAATATAAAGTAAAGCCAGATGTTGGCTGGGTTGGGCTGGCTCGGCTCCAGCTGTGCACTCTTAACTTTCTGCCTACCTGGGACTGTGCTGGAGCAGCTGCTGTGTTGTAGCTGGCTCTGTTTCTTGCTCCAGTTCTTAAAGCTGGCATGACACCCCCACGACGGGATTTAAGATTTGTGGTAGGAGAGGGAGATTGCTACAGTCGTTGGGGTCGAAGTGGGCAGCGTTGGGCCAGCCGGGCTTGCCAGCTGCTGTTCCTTAAAGGTGAATGAGAGGAAGGAATTAGTTTGGTTCTGCTCTTTCCACCTGGGCGACTTTTCTCTTTTCGTTTTTGTCATTTGTTTCTCCTTCAGAACCTGTGGGCTGTACAGACCTGCAGCGGGCTGGCGGAGCTGAGGCTTTCCACCAGGCACCTTTGGAGCCCCAATCCTGCCGTCAGCTCTCTGCCGTCAGCCCACCCAACCAGCGCCGTCTCTGGGACCACCTGCTCCAAGGGACCTGCCAGTGGGGGAACCTGCTGAAGGAGGGATTTGGGTTTAAGTCTTGGTAGTTAAATTTTGCCAGACCCTCTGGAGCAAGAGGTGCTATACAGCTCTTTCAGGCTCCAAGGTTTTTCTTGGTATTTCATATTAGAACTACCAATACTCTTACTTTACATATAAATTTGTAATTCTTTTGAATCCCACTACCTCGTGGCCTCTATGAGGTCCTGCAGCAGTGAGGTGTATAGGTTGTTGTTTGCCTTTTTGTTGGTTAGATGTGTGGAGAAACACTTTGAATTCTCCTATTCTTGGGCTCTGTGGAGGTTTCTTTGCTTTGAAGTGTCCCATCCATCCTTGCTAGTAAGTGTCATCTAAAACAGATCTGACTTTAATGGAAATGTCATAGTAATGTAATCTACTTGGTGAATGTAATTTTTTCTGTCTTTTGCGTTGTCAGGATAATTGATTAACAAAAATTTTCTGTACATCACTGTCTATTACACAGTTCCCAAGTATTTGATTAGAAATCACAGGGGCATTTTGTGACACAGACAAGGTGCATAATCTCATCTGGCATGTTTTCATAATTTTCTGATACCTGATTAAACCATGGTAATCAGGCAGCAGAAGAAATGCTTGTAGCAACTGGGGTGCTGCTATCCTCAGCAACGTGCTGAGGGGAGGAAGAGCCGGTTCTAATCACTGATGCTGCTTGGGCTGAGGGAGGAGTTGGAGGTGCAGGCAGGGATTTGTCTCGGGTCGCCTCAGTGGTAGCTCAGTGCTGGGGCAGCAATGTGACTGCTTCCCCAACTCCTGAACCTGTATCTGGCAGTTAAAAAAGAAAAAAAAAAAAAAAAAATCACTGTTCTCCCTGCAGTAAGGAGGGGATGGACTGGCTTTCCATAAGAATTTTTGTGTGTATTAATTCCCACCAGCATCAGTTTTATGCAGCTGTAGAAGGCCTCCTGTTTGTGATTTGAGATGGACTAAGTGGGAGCGAGTCTGTCTTTGCTCTTGGCCAAAGGTGAAGACACTTGAGACTATAAGACTTTCCAAGAATCTCTTACTAAGATGTATTTTAGCCGTGCTTAATGGCTGCACTTACCTCCTATTTCCAGACGTAAAGAGCGTGCAACCGGTTCTCAACTTGACCTTTTAAACTGAACGTACTTAAACTCACTGGGCCAAATCCCCTTCGCAGCCACAGCACTGGAGCTCCCCGCTGGTGCCCAGGGGTGTCACTGAGCCTTCCCGAGCCGGAGGGCACGGCTGGGGTGCAGCGAGAGCTGGCACGTGCTGAGAAGGGGTCGTTAGTGTTGCTAATCCCACCTCATGAGAAAGAGAATAGTTAACTTCAGCAATCGTCCTGTGCTTCTGCTGGGAGGTTTCTTTTCCAAGATATGAGATGCTTCAATGCTAAATGTGAAATTAATGGCTTTGTGCAAGTAACTGTTAATTTTAAACGTGGTTTTTAAGCTCCAGCATGCTGGCTGCATGGGGATGCTTCTGGCTCTGATGCTTCTTAGTCCTTTATCCTCAGGATAAGGCACAAACTGCCTGTACTGCTCAGGAGCCTCCACCTGCCTCCAGGTTTCCATAGCATGACGCTTTCAGGTCCAGCTTCCCATGGGGCAGTGTGCTGGAGCTCCTGTTTATCCTGCGTGGGGAGGGAGACCACTTGTAGCATCCGTCAGCCTCTACAGAGGTCTGGAAAAGCCAGCCAGGCTGAAACCCACTCCCAAAATCTTATCATCTTGCTTATGAGAGGGCCTTGTGTATTTTCTAGGTATTCACTAGTGTATCTTGAAGTGAAAATCCCGGTCTAATCATACTCAAACAAAACCATTCTTTGGAAATGACTGAATCCATATATTCCGCTGCTAAATGAGAATCTGTACTTTAAAGTTGGTGCACTTAAAGAAACAGAAGCTTTTGTTTTGGTTATAATTGAGATGAGACCAGTTTCAGTTAGTGCAGTGGAGCTTTTGCAACTGCTTTTCATAGCTCTGTCTCAAATATTGACCAACTGGCAGATTTCAAATCTGAGATTTTCCTTTTAACTTTTGGCTTTTCAGAAACCAAAACGTGAATGCTCTTAGTTATCAGAGTTTCAGGTTCTCAAAGGGTATGAATCTGAAACAGACAATTTTTTGAGATATTACGTTGAGAGGAGGAAGTGGCAGTTTTTCATTTAAAGCTAAACTTTTTGGTTAGCAAATACTGAAGTTGTCCTAACTGCAACGGATCTGTGACCTGGGGAGTCCTTTCCCAAAAGAACTGATGGCCCCAGCAGTGATGCCGGGCTCCACGGGGAGCCGTGGCAGGATGGGAAGCAGGGCACGGCACTGGGAAGCAGGTCACGGCACGGCCCCCCATGCCTCAGACTTGCCAAAGGCTTTTGTGAATGGAGAGAATCGGGATTGTCTGATACGCTTCTCTGACAGAGGTAAATTAGAGGTTTAAATGTTGTCCTGTCACTGATTTTCAAAACGATTCTTAGTGTTTGAAGATGTCGATGTGCAACTACTGTGATTTTTAAAAAAATAATTATTCGGGTAATCTGAGTCCCAGAAAAATCTGCTGGGATGGCTGCTAGGAGCTGCCCTGCTTCTTACTGTGCCTGAAGCCTTTGAAAGTCTGGTCTGGCAAGGTGAGCAGTTACTATCTATCACTTGCTTGTTGGTGACTGTCCAGCTTTGCTCATGGCAAACATGAGAAGTCTGGAGCTGCTCAAAGATCTTTTAATGCTCATTCCGTTTACCTCCCTGTCCCAAAGGGCTGACAGGGTGAGCACAGGCAGTTGTTACAGAGCAGCCTTGGGCTTGTTCCTGCGGTAACTCCTCCTCCTTTGAATCCAAAAGCTTGTGGCACTGTGAATCTCGATCGCTTTGGGAGTTGGATTGAAGCTCCTGTGGTCCTGACAAGCTTTCCTGGGCTTTGCTTACCCCCGTGGCCTCGCCATGGTGTGTCGCTGGAAAGCTGTCCCCAGCTCATCCGCCCTTTAGTTTGGCCAAGAAATGCTGAATGCGAAGTTGTGTCTGAGCTCGAGGTTGCATTTCCTCCCGTTCTTATTTTCAACCCCTGAGTACGAAGGTTTTGTAAGAAAGCGTGAACCTCCGTAGAGCGCGAAATGATTGGAGTCCTGCGAAGCTTTGGTTAAACCCGCGCAGAGCTGCAGCGAAGCAGCAGCCAGAGCACAGCAGGTACCAGGACACCGAATGCCAGTTCCCAGCTATAAAAACACACCGCTCGCACGGTTCACACAACCGGCACAGATGCAGCACGAGCGGCTGCCAGGGAGAAAGGGAGGAGGATGAAAAAGACCATTTGGATGTGAAAGCAGAGGAGCTGTGCATATCTTCCCAAAACAAAAATAGTAGCTCAAAACACACTTAGAGTTCTTCTGGCAATAATAACCAATGGATGGGAAGCATATTAGGATATTTTCCTGGTTTTGGAGCAAGCAGATGTTATTGTGTCCACTGAAATCATGGCAATGAACATAAAGCACAACTTCCCTGCTGCCCTGGCATGAATTTTGATCTCTCTCTAGTGTAAATCAGGACAGACTCCATGGAGGGCAGCGCTGTTACACTGTTGTACGCCAGAATTTGCCTTGCTTTTGCAAGTCCCAAGGGTGGTATTTTGATATCTAGAAAATTAATGCTTGAGATGGATCTGACCCAAAACCCTGGATTTGAACTCTTTGCAAGTTCAGATCCGGATGCAAACTTCACAGCTGCACCCTATTGTCTCTGAGCCCAATAAAACCCTCTCTCTGAACCACCCACAAGCTTAATGAAAATGTAGATTGAGATCAGATCATTATGGCCTCAAGCCAGTGCTGTGAAGCACGCACAGTGAATGGCTCGACTCTTCTCGTGCTCACGGTGATGTAAACTGTGAGCAACTCCAAGGAAATCATCTGGATTTCCCCAGCGTGGAGCCAGTTGTAAATGTGAACAGAATAAGACCCTAGGTATTTATTTATAAATTTTTTTTATGTATTTGTTTTGAGGAGCAAGTGAACTCCCATCTAATGCTGACCTAGTCTGAGAGGTCATCTTCTTTCAGGAGGAGCTGTGCCAGGAGCTGAGACTGGATTTGTCCTGATTACCAAGACACATTGTTGGGGAATGTGATGTCAAATGATGGCTATTTTTGTTCCAACCTCAGCCCTCTTAGTTTGTTGGGAAAGCTGATACTACCGATGAAGAGTAGGAAGGTCTTGGGGGAGGGAAAAGGGAGAGAAAAGAGGGCAGAGAGGAGGTCTAAACAGCTTGGGCAGTAGTGCAGTGTGGGGATCCCTCCTTAGGGACAAGACATTTTTTGTAAAGCAAACAGCAGCATCAGACTTTTGAGAGAACTTTTCACTGGAGGGCTGAGGCACTGGTAAAATAGAAGTCTTGTCTTCTTCCATCTCTCAGTCCTCCCCTTTACAGAGATGTGCACAAATGGTTTAGCTCAGATGAGTATAAACTGGGTTAAGTGGAAGAGTGGTATGCTTGTTTGAATAGAGAGTGGTTCTTGCTACCTTAATTGTGATCTGACTGTATATGTGATTTAAGTTTCACTGTGCAGATTCTTGCATCTGGAACAGTAATATTTAGTCAAGTTTCCTTGATAGACACAAGACCTAAGCCTCTGGTATAAACTTTTTCAGCTCCTGCTTAATCATTAGTTTTTCCAACCTTAGTTTTTTTGGTGAGTACTTTGTGCTTCCTCTGGGCAGTATTTTCATAAAAAACTTGCTGTATCTGTGCAGGTCAAGTCCATCTTTGGGTGGAGTTGTGCTGCTTCTGCTGGCTTTAATTTTTTGGATGTTCCTCATGAAGGGTTAAGACTAGTTCCTGTTATTGCTGACATCCATGTGTGTCATCTCGAGAGCACCTTCACGCAGAAGCAGGTCTTTGCCAGGTATGGATGGGTGTGCTTATTTTGCTACACAGTAAGTGAAGTTTGGGTGCTGGTTCCTCTCTTCTTGGACTCTGCTGGAGCAGAAGTGTTGCTGGGAACAGAGGAAAAGTCTTGACTTGCAGGGAGCTGAGATGCCTGGTTTGGAGGAATTTAATTGGCAGGGTCATGGGTTTGCTCTTTTATGAGAAGCCATTTGCTGTTTTCCCAGAAGATGAAAAGATTTTGCTGTCAACACTATTAAAAAAAAAAAATATAACAAACCAAACCCAAGTGGGACTACAGTTCTGTCATTAGCATCTACTGGGGCTTGTTTCTGTGTAGCCACTACTATAAAATCTCTCAATTCTTTCCGATACGAAAGCCCACAAAATGGGCTGGCAAAGCAGAGGACAATATAGAAATATTAACAGCCAGGTAATGGGGTCATGCATTTTCAGAACTGGTATCTCTGCTTACATGGATCATTTAACCTATTTAAGTGCCTGGTATGGGTGCCTGGCAAAATTCCCATCTTCTACCCCCCTTTTTTCCTGAATAAGGGAACAAAATATCATTACTTCTCTTGTTTTCCTCCTAAGAACAAAACTTAGCACCAACAAATCACTTTTATCAAAGTTCTTATTAAAAATGTTTCCACGTAATGGCTTGGGAACGTTCGGAGAGGATCCAAGTCATAAGCACGGTTGCGGTGATGGAGATTTTGCTCTGAGCTCAAATAGTGGAACGCTTTGTTTTTGGAGTTTGCAAAGATCTGGGCAACCTTTTTCAGGATGAATAGTTTATTTGCCGAGAAATGCAATTTTGGGGTTGACTGAAACTATTTACTGAATTGGCACTAGTAGCTAAACTTTTTTATAAAGGGCAGCTATGTTTTGTTTCAACATTTTCGGAACTAAATATTCATGTTCTTCCATTTTGAAGTACCATTTCGTTTCATAACTTTCCTGCATTGTAATCCTTTTTGCAAAAGGGAAAAATTATTCAGACTACCAAACCAAAACGAAGGGATTGGTCATGCATTTTGATTGACCTGAACTTAAAGGATTATTTTTGGTTTTCCTTTGCTGAGGGGGGAAAACAAATCAAAAGCTTTTTACTCCTAATGGAAACATAACCTTCTTCCACTGCTTGAATAACCCAGTGAATCTCATTTATTCTTTGCCTGATTGTGAGCTGCAATTGCCAATCTCCACATCATGGGTGGAGATTGAATTCATCATGAGAATGAATTAGTATTTAATGAACGCTTTGATCTTGGGAAGCGGCACTTCCCGGATGCTCATTCCCTTGTGCCTGTTCCCAAGAGCAGTTGCCCCTGGACAAGACCCCATCCTTTGCTAATTGAGGTTCATGATCACTTTGCTCTTGACTTAAGTGCACACAGATGCCCTTAAAATGCAAGAAGGGCAGATTTAGATCTCAATTAACTGTGGTGCGAGCCAGCAGTGAGCGTATTAAGGTCAGGGTGTGCTTTTGTGAACCATACCACCTATTGCACTTCAGGACACCAGTTTAAGCTGTTTGAATGTGTCCACGAGATCTCCTTATTTTCCAAGATAAAGTATTTCTTGTGGTTGAAGAGGATCCCTGCTGTGGTTCGGACAGTGCGGTTAGGACACAAGGGCTCTTGCTCCATGACACTGATCCTGACTGTATGTGCTGGTCTGGAACTGAAAGCATAAGGCTCAGCTGTGGTCTCACCAGTGCTAGGGAAAACTCTTAAATGAAGGTTTCATGATTTTGGTGGGTTGCTGCATTGTTGGTTAGTGTTACTACCCAATACTTGAGAAAATCTGTGGAAAATGAGTACAACCAAGTAAATGACCCTGTAGCCAACTAGTGTCCAAGTTGCACTGCGGTTTGCGGCATCCATCATGGAAGTCTGCCTCCGTGAATCCACCACGCATGTTGTCCCACAGCCTGGGCAGCTCCAGGCACCGCGTGTTATTCCATCTGCCTATGGTAAACAGAATGGCACGTTGGGTTTGGCTTTTAAATATAGCTTCTCTCAAAATGGAGCAAATACCAGTGACACTGCTCTGCGTGATACTGCGCTTGTTTTTCCATGTCTTGAGCAGCGGGGCAGAAAAATTGGAGCCAGGCGCTGGTGTGTCTAGGGGGCGAGGTTAAAGCATTGAACTGACTATAAAAGAGGTTAAATACAAATCTTTGTTAAGGAATTAGACAGCACAAGTAAAAAGAGAATGATGTTAAAACTAACGTTCGGCCCTGTGGAGGGTACCCTGCAAATTTCTCCTGAGGTGCACCTACCCCTTGCAATATCACATCCCAGGACCTCGGAGCTTAAGCAGGATTATTCTTGCAACTTCAAGTTTATTCTTGCAACTCCCCCACCATCCCAGTGAAGGGGAAACTGTGGGGCAGGGAAGGATGGGGTAGCCCATGTGTTGACTTACAAGCAGGGGTCGGCAGCTCTGGAGAAACAGCAAAGCTGCGCAGTTGGCCTCGTGCCTTGGTTTTGTCTAATTTGCTCCTGTTGCTTGAAAAAGTTTCTGCAGGGAGGAGGGAATGACGTAGCCCAAGTGGGTGCCAGTAATGGACTGAAGTGCGAAGTTGGCTTCGCCCCGATGCAGAAAGAACACAGGCAAACCCATCCTCCCTGGAGCGTGCGGGTGGAAGGTGCAATGGGACACGCAAATTTCTGTTGCTTCTGCTTGTCTGCGAACACTTGCACAGCTGATGTCGCTTGAGAAGCTACTAAGGGTCCTTCCAGTGCCTGTCACCTAAGGACTTGGTGTTCTTGGGTGGAACAGTGCTCTGACAACGAAGAATAATGAGTGATTGCTTAATTTCTGTCAGCGCCTCCCAACCCAGCCAGTGCGCTGCCTTCTGGCATGCAGCGCGCAGGATCCTTGGCCACGGTTGGGGATGAGCTGGGATCTGAGCCGCAGAGCCGTGTTGTTTGTGTTACGGTTTGGGAGTTGCACCAGGGCTGTGCTGTGAAGTGATGACTGGGTTGAAGGTGCTGACAGACTCCAGGGGAGCTCCTGGTGCCGGTTTCTGTCCCTGGATGTATGGAAAGCCAGAACAGTCGTATCTCCTCCATCTTCCAGCTCTTTCCCTGCCACCATTCATTTTGTTCTTCATTGCTCTTTGTTTAGAAACTCTGTCTGGGGGCTGTATCTCCCTGTGCTTCCTTCTGCTCATCCTCATGCTGTTGACTTCTCCTTCCTTCTCCAGCCTTTGCTGTCTGGAGCAGTTTGTCCATGATTTTCCATGTTTTGTCTGTTGTCCCATTGCAGTGTCTCTTGCTTACCGTGTACTTCCACCACTCTTGCTGCAGTTGTATCTCCTAGCTTTGCACATTGCTTTATGCAGATGGGGAGCAGAGGGAAGCTGGGGTGCTGTGGCACAGAGATGTTTCTGCATAGGAGTAATGCCACCAGCCTGTGTGGCAAACTTGGAGCGAACTGATGTTCTGCCTCTTGCCAAGACTGTACAAAGCAAGATGAACGCATCCTGTCCTGCCACAAATGTGAGGAGTGGATACATGTAAACCTCACTTAAACAAAAAGAAAGGACCTTTCCTATTTGTGCATGTGCTCACTCAAGTCTCACCCGCATGTAGAAACCAAATGCCAAAAATGTGCCCAAGTGCAACTTCCTCATATGATGCCACCAAAGACTTTAAGGCAACCCATTGGTTTCTTTTTATGCAATTGCATTTATTTCGGTATTTTTGCAAAAATAGTCCTAAAATATCCTGCCAGGTAACCTACTCCTAGTGCCTGCAGAGATCAATAACTGTCTCTGAACTATGGACACGTGCGCTGTAGATCTGCAGCCATGAATTTGCCTTTGTGGATGCACTTTTTTTACTTGAAGGCCCCAACATCCGGATACATCTGTGGAAGAGAGACTATGCAAACATTAAACGCACTTTCATATTCCCCTTTCAGGCCAGCTTTGACTTTCCCTGAATGTAGTGAAAACAAACAGATGTTCTCAGAAAGCCAGAGTGACCTGGAAACTATTAATTAGGTAGTGAGTGAAAGAGGAGATTGCAGTGTTTGGATTTCCTTTAAGGATAATTATTTTTAGCTTCTGCTGACGTAGCCCAGGACAAGTTAACAGCAACCTGCTGCTGGGCCAGTGGAGAAAATCTAGAAAGAAAGATCGCTGCACTCTCAGATAGAGATGGCAGCTGAAATGCTGTGATTACCTGGGATTAGTGTAATCAAAGTCTAGATATATTAATTTGGGAAAATGTGTGTGTCCCCCCAGTCTTGTTTCTGGAAGAGAACCCAGAAAAACCCCTGTTTCTGGGTCATTTCAGTTTTCCATCTCTACCTTCTGTTCTTTCATGCTCCTCCTACACTGGAGATGTTCAAGGTCTTCCACAAAGGTCTATGTGGTCCTCACAGTGCCTTTGACCCTGATATATTTGGCTATGATGACAAATGCACCACAGCTTAGGATACCTGAGAGGTGTTTGTCTCTCAGTTGTCTTCCCCCAATCCGTTTTCTGGTGCCTGTTAAAATAATAGAAATAGCTAGGCTGATTTGTGTTTGGGTAAGCTCTGTCCCTAACCACCACCTAATTGTAAACGGTTCTTGGAGGAGCTTATCCTGCTGGACGAAGGGAAAAACAACTCCGAAGGTCCACGTGATGGACCCTGATGGGAATATACTGCAGCAGTGGCTGTTCGTGTACATTTTTAAGAGCTGTTTTAGTTCTCACAATATTTTGCGCTTTTCTCCTCTGATGTTTGTGTGGGAATGGACTTATTCATGTGGCAAAGGTACTATTGATGAATGTGGGTATTTTCTGTGTTTGCGAACAAGCCCTGTACTCTGAAATGGTGAAATGTGTTGCCCAGCTCGGAGGCAGGAGCAGTGGCACGTACGCATGTTTGATCAGCCACAGTTCAGGGAAAGCAGAAAGCTCCTGGTGTAGCTAACTCAGATGATGCCTGCTGTGCTCTCTGCTTGAGACCTGATGCTTAAAACTGATATAAAGGCAGGTCACAAGCGTGTGGTTTGCATCTCACCCTCACCTGGCTCTGGTGTAACGTGCTCTTGCTTGACTCAACACTCCATCCTTTCTCTTTTTCTTTGCAAACATCTCTCCAGAAGCCTTTCTAACAGCCTCCAGTTAGTGTCCCAACAACCAAACCTGCAAATGTGGCTAAGTTTTCAGTTTGCAATTTAATACCAGATGTATCTCTTTCCCCAGAGAATAACGTGCTGCCAGGACAGGCAGCTCAGTTTTCTGAGCCATGGAGAACAGCAGGAGAAAACCTCGTGTGCGCGACAAGGAGGCTGTGGCTGGGCTCCAAACATCAGGAGAGCCTCAGATTGGATGTACAGTATTAATGACAGCAGAGTGCGATTACAGACCCCAAAAAATTACACAGAGCAGGCTATACATGCCTACCCTCTGCCCTCCCCAGGGTAGGACCTGCGTTTCTTCCTGCCAGCTTGTGAGCAGTGCTAATAATAAGTTGTTTGCGTGCACGCAGTATCTTTCATCTCTGTTATCTCTTGTTCCTCAGATGAGACAGAGCACTTTGCTGGCCAAGGATCTGCTGTGCATCCTTGGCCAAGTAGAAAACAGGACCTTAGTTAGCAACTTTGTCCCTGGCTCTAACCTCTGGCTGCAGGAGCTGGTTTTCGAAGCTCATACCACCAGGCTTTCCACGTCTGTATCTCCCTTCCCAGAGGTTCACTGCAGAGCGGGGAAGGGGCGTTAACCCCCGTGTTGCTTCCCTGCAGCTGCGTTCCCCAAGCTCGCCTGAAGTGGGAGGCTCGTGGGCTTGATGTTAAATGACCCCAGCTTGGTTTCTCCTGTCCTTCTCAGGCCTTCCAGGCTAAAGGCCACAAGAGCTGTTTTAGCTGCATCCTGAGCTTCCAAGCATCTGGGGCCGGTTCTTAGAAACCTTAGACTCGTGGAAGCGGCGCATGGAAGTGGCCGGGCTGGAAGGGCTGGGCTCAACTGGCCTCCAGGGAGCGTGTGGGAGTCCTGGTGTCATGTTCAGTTATGGAACTTCACCAGCTTCATCCTCGGAGAGGGATTTGTGCTTTCGGCACCGCTGTCAGGGAGAACTGGCCAAGGAGGAGCAAGATAAGAACAACACGTAGCAGAGGATGCAGAGCACTGGGAACGGCAGGGATCACAATCCCCCAGCAGCCTTTGCTTGGGCATAACTTGGCACTCAACTCTTGATGTTAACTTTGCTGTCCATGGAGCTTTTCCAGCGATCTCTGCCTGAGGATCCAGGCAACGGTGTGAAAGCGCTAAAGGATATCCAAGCGAGTATTAAAACCTTGCTCTGTGCCAGCACAGGCAGGTGTTTTTCAGCGCAAACAGAGCAGTGACACAAAGCAAGGTCCTTTGGCACATTAGCGTCATTGTGCACGGTGTATTTTTGTGTGCGTTTTTTTCTGCACTGCTTTTTGGAGATGTGCAATTGCCAGGGCTCATCTGTCATGTTGTGGTGATGTGTACTTAGCTGTCACCTACTTATTGCCTTACCACTGCGGAGCCTGTGTTGAGTAGCTCATTGTCACCGCAGTTATCGCACCGAGACAGAGCCATATGTGTTGTCGTTTCCTGGTGAGGAGGAAGACTTAAATACATGTATTTTACTTCTATTAAGCAAGTATCGCATTCCTAACTCTACTGGAAATCAATCATCCCTATGTCAGAAATTACCCCCTCCCCCAGACAGGGCTTTCAAGTCTGTAGTGTCTAATGAAATTTAATAATATTTATTATGTTTCCAGCACATTTATGGGGAGCAAGACTTGACTTGCTGCTTTGGGCTTTCTCTGGAAGGAAATGATGGACGGGGCTTGCTTTTACACTGTCATGGAACTGCTGTAGATTCACACAGATTTAAAACTTGCAGGGACAAAGAATTTCCTTCTGTAGCTTAATCCATGATTAGTCTTAAATTTCAGCCTTGGCGGGAGGAGAGGGGCTCTCCCTTCCATCATAGGTAAGAAGCTGAAAGTAATGTTTTCCCTTGGAGAGGCTCCTGATTGTATGTTTGTATTGCACTTAAAAGGTGTTTAAACTTCCTACTGCCCTTTCCACGTAACGCTGCCATAATCCTGTCCCTAGATCATCATCACTAACGTGTTGGTTGTTTCATGATAGCGAAGCAGCTGAGTCCAAATTATACAGGTGAGTGCCTGTGGCGGTGTGGCAAGATGCTGTCATGTGCCTGTTCGTCTTAATAACCTCGTGCAGCCAACAAAAACATCGGGGGATGATCAGTTTGCATAGCTGAGGGGAAGAGGTGAACTGTGTCTTCTCGCACATCCTTCACCTGCTTCAGACCGCGATCAAGTCGTACGATTGTTTTGTAGGATTGTATCTTCTGACCAGCTAGGACAAACTTAGCTTTGGGCTCTGGGTTGCTTATATTTCTTGGCAACAAAGTGGTAGATACCCACAAGCAAGATACCCCTCTCCGGGTGAAACACCTGCTGCAGCAGGTTAGATGTTGTGTCCAAGTTTCTTATAATTCTGTGGCATGGATTTGTTGGGATAGGCATGCAATTTTCTGTGTCAGGCCTTGTGAGCGAGGAAAGCTCGGAGCCTAGTCATGTATTCTGAGCATGAATTGTGTTATTCTGCTGTAAGTTCTCTTTTTCTTTTTTTAATAAAAAATGGGTTGGCTGAATAAACTGAACAATTTGAGCGTTCGCTATAGGACTAACGGCAAATTGAAGTGATGTTTACTTAACCTACAGTGACAGACCCAAACTTTATGGGTTTTAATTTTAATACATATTTTACATAAGCGAGATGACAATGTTATTAAAAATGAAGAGATTTGTTGATGTAAAGTATAAATCGATGTCAGCAGTAAAGCCTCTGAAGTGGCTTTTCCTTCTCCTGGTCTAACATACCTGATGGGGTGAGCCTAAGCAGAACCCACCACTCCTGCACCGTGCGCAGGAGCCAAAAGCCCATGTGGGAAATTATCCTTAGGAAAGAAAAAAAAAATAATAAAATGACTGAGTGCATTGATTACCGTTTTCCTTGATGTTTGCAATTGCTGTGGGGGATGAGTCAGACTGAGTTTCATACATAGCATTGTGTGAACATGGGGTTGTGCAAGTGCTGCAGGAGGTGGAGTCCACCAGCACGTGGGAAAGGACATGTGGGGCTGAGCCCCAGCAGCAGCTCAGGGCAGGAGCAGTTTGCGAAGTGGGACAACCGCAGGTCTTGATGAGTTTGGGGCCAATGAAAAGGTAACAGGTGGAGGTGGCGTGCAGTAAGAGCTCGCAGGGATCTTGTGTTTTCTGCCATGCTTTTTGATTTATGCTCGCCTTTAAACAGACTCTGCAGAACTCTGGGTTCGGTGCCATATTTTTGAATTGCGTACATCATCCAATAAATAAATCAAGTCCCCATCAACTTTGCCTCTGAGCAACATCCAGCTGCAGTCGAGCAGAAACACAAACAAGCTGCTGCTGCGTTCTTCAGATCTTTCCTTTGCATGCACGCTTTGTTGTTCGCTGGCAAAGAGCACAAGGAGTCACCCAGCAAAGGGACATGGGAAGGTAATTCCTGAGTCTGCTAGGGACTCCACAGTGTGACCCTGCTCACTGCAAGTCATGTCACTTTTTGTCTGTGCCCTGTTTTTCTCAAAACCTCTCTGTCTTATTGATTCTGTCTGAGGATAATCTGTGCTCATGCTGGAGGAATGCTTTAGGAGCAAGTCTGGTTTGGATTTTTAAGGTATGACCCGTTTGTGGTTCTTCCTGATTTGGTGGTGATGGAGATTCCCATCATCTCAGAAAACTGGCTCAGTAGTCAAGACCTTTAAAGGAATTTGAAATACGTGGGGTGAGGCAGTAAGGCCCGGGAGAGGGAGATGCTGGCTAGACAGCCGCAGCCAGCAGCAGCCAGGACGTACTCGTTCTCCCGGCGAAGTCATCACCTCTTCCATAGCTTCTTGCAACATTTTAGACTGCTTATGCCAAACACTTACCGAGTCCCCATGGGATGGATCTGGCACAGGTTGAAAAGTGCAACTCCTGGTGTTCCCACTTCTGTGAGTTTGCTATGATGGCCGGAAGAAGCTAAATTTTGGGATCTGATGAGGTGGTCTGCATCTGAATGGGCTCCTAGTGCAGTCGGGCATATCTGCTTTCCCCATGGTCCTCCAGTATGAGCCGACCCAGGTGCCACGTTGGCATCACGGCAGGGTGTGACAGAACATGCAGCCCTTTAAATACCTTGAAAAGCAACTGGCCCCATCACAAACTTACGCACAAATGCTGAGAATCGGCCCGGAGATTTCTAGCTGGCAGATTCAAAAAGTCTTTCCCACCTGGGGTGAGGAGGAGGAGTGTCTGGTGAGGATGCTTTGAAAGGGACAGGCTTATGGAGCAGGTGCTGAGCAGAGAGGCTGATCTCCAAACAGGAGTAGGGGCCCCACCAGCTCCTGTCAAGGAGGAATGGAGTTTTTTGTGCTGCTGATAATTGAGTTGGGTTGTAAATAAAGGATTAAGAAACTGGGCTCTCAGACTCACTATCCTGGCTGCTAGGAGGCTCAGCTGTCCCACGCAGGACACTAGCACTTATCTGTTAGCACAGCTCAGGGTGAGCCTCATGTCAACTCTGCCGAGCATCTGTTGCAGAGAGTAGAGATGCAGCGATGCTGTTGGCTTTGGAAAGACAGCCTGGGGTAGGGATGAGAGTATGAGTGTTCAGTGTGGGGTTGGATTTACCCTCACCCTATGGTAGGCGAGGGCTGGGTTAGGATTGCAGCCCTGGGCACGGACAGCAGGGATCAGAGGCTTATTGCGGGCAGCAGAGCCCTGGGAGAAAGCACTGCCGTGTCCCAGGGGTGTCTGCTCAGCTCCGCACTGCTCTGTGTCCCCATCAGATGGGGAGATTTTCTCTCTCCTGGTAGCTTCTATAGGATGTGCCTCTGAACGATGCCATATGTAGGGTCCCATGCTCAGAGCAGGGAAAGTGAAGTTTTACCAGCTGGTGCTAACGCAGAGCGTCACGGCAGATGTGACCGAAGGGTCATTCCTCACCTTGAGCTTTGGGAACATTCGGACGCTGCGGTTCACATCCAGCCAAACCGTGTGTTATTTATGCTTCCAAAGAATAAAGGAAAAAAATAAGTAAATCAATTTGCCTAGATTTCAGTTTTACTGGAATAAAAACAGAATGCAGCCTCTTCCTGTAATTAATATTCTCCCTTCTACCTTCTTTGGATAATCACACAAAGAATGTTTTGTTTTAAGCATCTCAGTTGCGTTGCATGCATGCAATAAATCTTAAGACCCCTATGAGCATTCTTGCAAACCTCGGGGAGGGGGGGGGGGGGATTTCTGACTGCCTCCTATCCAACCAGCACTTGGAAAAATGCCTTGTGGACCTCTGCCCTGCCCTTGCTTAAAAGTCTGAGTGATTACATGGTTATAAGTATGTGTAGGGCATACAATAAATGCCCAGCTGAATGCCAAAGGTCCTCTGGTACTGCAGATGCTCTGATACCTGATGCTATTGCAGCCCTATGTCGGGAGCTCCTGCTTCGTAATTTGGCTGTTCCTGGGCTCTGACCACAGGATCACTCTCGTCCACTTTGTACGTGTCAGTGGCACCTCGGGGCCTCTCTGCGCAAAGGATGAGGGCAATCGCAGTCTAAACAGGAAGGTAGACACCATGGAGGGGAGCGGGCGGAGGGAAACGGCTTGTCTCAGATAGGAGCAGAGCCAGGGAGAGGTGACAGCACTCCTGGCTCTCGCCAACCATCAGTAATGGACGTGGCTCTGTTTTGGCAGTATCTGAGCATCATCAGATGTGCTAGAGTTGTTTCCAGTGGTGTGCCCTTCCTTCACCAGGGCACACATTTCCCCTTTTCCTGGGGAATGAAGCGCGGAGGGGCTGGTGCGCCAGTTTCAAAAGGCACTTGGAAGTGCAGCCAGACAACTAATGGATTTCCAAAAACACCTTGCTGCATTGAAATGCATTAATCATCTGACTTCCCTTGGCATGTAGAAAGCATGCAATAGAGCTGAGACTCCCAAGGTGGGTTTCTGGGGTGCTCCTGTCCTGGCTGACAGCAGATGACAGTTTTAAATGCACGCTCAGGTCTGTACCCACTGGTGTTGGGTACATGTAGAGCAGGTATATCTCCAACGAGTGGTGGTTCAGTGGTCACAGATGATCATCCAGGTATCTTGGAAGAAAGACAGGAGTAATTTGAATGTTACAGGAGGATCTTCGACATGCTGGTCCTTCCAGGGATGCTGCCTTTGAAATGGATCCTGTGCTGTGTTTGATGGCTCCCCTGGTCTTTTTAGTAGAGAAATGTTTTCAGGCTGCAACAGCACTGGCAAAAAAATGCTATAAAACTGCAGTTGTTCTATATGCCAGCAGTTAAAGTATCGTTATCTGTTTTCCAGTATTCTAAATAATAGTATAGGAAAGGGAAGGAAAACTATCTTTCTGTAGGTTCCTTTGATTCCACTTTAGACGAGTTCCTGCCTATAAAAATATGGTGACTATGAGTGCATTCCTCCCCTATCAACAAGGCTTAGGTTTATCCTATAAATACATTTGGTCTAGATTCATTTTTCCAACCTTACTTTAATTTCTGGTGTCCGGATATATGATGCTACCTATGCAGGCTTGTAGCTGATCAGAAGATTATTTTTTTGTGTGTTTTTGGTTTGGTTTGGTTTGGTTTTCTTCTTTTAAATTGACTAAACTGTTTCTGTCACCTGGCCTGGTAATACTTAGCTGACTTCTTAATTTTTTTTTTGTTTTTAATGGAGTGTTGAGTCATTAGGATGTCAGTTGTGACTAGACTTGCATGTCTCAGCTGTTTCTGGATTGCAGCGATAACTGATTTAAGGGGGGAACTGCCCAGCTTTCCTAAAGACTCAATTCCTCTGGTATTCTCAAAAAAGCAATGTTGGCCAAATCCTGAAGTTCCTGTTCAAGCAAAAACTTGTATCTTCTCACAGGCATCCGGAATTGTTCAATGGTAGATAAATGTGTTTGAAATATAGACCTGTCTTGCTCTTCCATTTTTTCACTGCTGCCCCTCTGGCTCTGAAGACTCCACAAGATCTGTAGAGGGGGTGAACTTTGGGGAGAAGGGAAATTACTGTTTGCTGGTACTTCTGAAGTGGTCCTATTACTTTTTAGATTCAAGGAATGTACCACGCAGTTTCCCTTTGGTGGTTCTGAATACAGTAGAAAAGGAAATTGAGATCCAAGGTGTTGGGCACTGAGCAGAAGAGTGTAACACAGCTTGCTGGTTGACAGATCAGGTGATGTAAAATCATCGATTTAAGAGGTTTTGGGGTTTTTTTTAGCGACTTCTTTAAGCAGAGAAAATAAAATATCTTGAGTAAAACAGCTATCTGTTTGGATTATGGGGTAGAAGATACAGGCCTAGCGTTTTACGCACACACAATCCAAAAGCTATGTCTCAGAGAGTTGCCCCTTCCAAATGTTTTTGAAGTCCTGGAGGGGTTTCCATAGCCTTGGAGATGAAGGCCATCAAGATGTGGGATTAAGGAGTCATTTTTTAGCTTGTTCCATGGCATAAATCCAAACATGGTCCCACTTATGTAGTGAAAAAAATACCTGTGGACAAATTAAGGTATCTCCTGCTAGAATTGCCAACGAACCTGTGAGTCTGCGCCTCTGACCCAGGACTGCATCAGCAGTGATGAACTGTAGCTGATGGTGACAGCTAGAAATGAGGAGCTCTGCCTGAGGGCTCTTCAGGTGCTCAGACAGGTTTGCAGCCTACTTGGCACTTACTTTAAAGCATCACTTCTCAGAGCAGGAGGACGAGAGGATCCTCCTTCTAGGCACGGTATCTGGCTCCCGTTTCATGCTGCCGATGGCCTCAGGAGGAGGGACCCAGGAGATGGGAAGCCGCAGGACTGGCAGCAGCTCACCCCCTGCTCTCCCAAACTCTCTGGTTGTCTCTTCTGGGTTTTTTTTTGTTCATAGTTTAGCAACTATTTTGTAGTGCCTGAGTATGTGACTGCTTGCATAGCCCCCGTGTACCTGGGTGTTAACAAGTTGGCCAGTTGTTGGAGAGTTATGATGGGATTTTTATGGTAGGAAGGCAGGCTGGAGCCTCTCTAAGCACCCGCCTGCCTTAAATTATGGGGAGGGAAATCCTGCTGACAAACGCCCTTGGTTGTCTCAGCAGCTTTGCGTGCGGAGAAGCTTGTCCGAAGGACTTGGCTGCTGATAGGGAATTCAAAGGCTCCCATGGGGCTGTGGGCTTTACACAACACCCTCCTCCCCCGCCACAGAGAACTGCGCTTAGCTGGGTTGTACGGAGGAGAAAATAGTAAAGTCGGTGAAGAGAAGTTTGTGCACGTGCTGTGGCGTGTCCCTAACCCCGTGTGTCCACATGGATGATGTGGACAGATGATACCATGCCACATGGCACATCCGAACATCCACACCTGATGTAGTCTTGATGCTATAGCTTGTACCAGAGCTGCTGCTGGGAGGGAAACTCAGAGCCCGCTATCCTCATCAGTGCATGAGCACGACCAGGCAGAGCAATGCTGCCCCGTGCTGGCTCGGGGAGTGGAGGCAGCAGAGCAACGTGGGGAGCTCCGGGCAGTTGATCTCGTAAATCAGCCCATGGTGGGCTCTACTGCCATGGCCAGCAGTAGGGACACGCATCCAGACAGCTGGTCTAGACCTGTCCTCCTCACCCCATCCATCAGGCTACAGCCGGGGTCACTGCCACAGGGCCAGCAAGAAGGTGGAAAGTTCTCACGGGGTACCTGGCAGTTGCTGAAACCACATGTTATATCGCGCAAAAGCTTTGCTCTTAAGGTGGATATGTTGTCACGAGGTTAATAGAAAATGTTTGTTGGAGTGCTCAGGGAAAAGAGGTGATTTAAAAAAGGATATTAAGCTTTATGCTGCTGATTTTGTTAGATTTGTTATGATCCCTCTAACTTCATAGAGCCCAGTTTAGTGATGGCATATGCAGATGACGCCATGCCGGAGCTAAAAGAGAAAGGGTTTTGCCCAAGGGAAAACTTGGATTTTTCTTCTGGAGAGAACAAAATACGATGGAGCAAAACCTACACAAATTTGTTCCCACATTTTTGATGAATGGTTAATATCTTCTGGGGAAATAGATCACTTAAAAGAATTAATCAAAACTTAATTTGTCATCAAAATGCAGTCCTGACATTTTTTAGGGGGCTTTTGATCAGCTCTCACACCTGACTTGCGTGCATGAGTTAGATTTGCAAATGTACACATCTGTTTGCTTTAACTTGCAAACCAGTGCCAAGAGATTAGAAGGTACTGCCAGGAAAAACTCAAGTTGACGAATGGGAATTACCCTTCCTAGGATGGCTGTGAATGTTTTTAGGAAATAAAATCTCTTGCTGGTCTCTAGCAAGTCATTTGTATTATAGGCAGGATCAGCCAGTCATCTACCATTTTATTTTATTTTAGTACAGCAGCCTCAGATCTGTGTGTTCCCCTTGAGCAGGCGAGTGTGAAGAGTGTCCTGTACACAGGAGCTGGACTCTGCGCCGATGCTGAGAGGTGGTGGGCAAAGGAGGGAATTGCCACTCTCCATCACGTGTCTCAGAGCATGCATGCTGTGCATGGCAACACTTAATTACTGTTTCTTAATTTGTTCTGCCCTCCCCACCTGTAAATCCTCCCCCGTCCATCTCTGCACAAGCACGGCAGGTCCCTAGAAGTGCTCTCTGGTTTGTTTGGAATGTCACCTTTCAGCATCACCTTGCAGGTGACCAAATTTGACAAAAGAGCTACGGCTCATCATGTCCATCCTCTGGAGAGAGGTGATAGGGGCAAAGGTGCCAGAGGTGGTGTCTCCACACAGAGCTACATGGAAAGGGCAAGCAAAGACCCTCACAGTCTGCAGTGAAGTCGAGAGCTGTGCTTGGCCTGAGGCCGAGGAGTGTGACAGAGGTGAGGATATAGGGATCCCACCCATCTCTCTTCTCAGATAAGTCACTGATGCTGTTGACTTTCAAGGGTCAGCTTCTCCCTTCTTTTACCTTGCTCCCCATTCCCTTCGCAGCAGATGAGTTGCCTGTCTGTGCATCAGAGGCAGGCACTGGCTTTCCACATCTGCTGCTGTCGAGAGGAAGTCATGAAAGCTTTTTCCTTTAAGGACATTCTGGGAACCAACAATCTATAGGAGTAAAGCATCCATAAGTTGTACCTTGTCCTTTTCTTTCTCTGTTGACGTCATGCAGTATCCCTGTGTGTGTGTTCACGGGTGTAGATTTGCTCGAGGAGCCTCTACAAAGGCTCTGCGCTGGGTGCCCTGCAAAGCAGCAGCCGTGTTATCAGTTGTGTTACAACACTTGTGGAAAACAAACCCAAAACCGCTGAGAACAGCCAAAGATTAAATTGGGCCTGGGAGGAATGACTGTTGGTAGAGTCAGCGCGTTGGTGACCACTGGTGCATGTGTGGAGCGCCATACCCCAGCTGCATACCGTGGGCTACAGAAACCCACCACCACTGCACAACGTTTTCCATGGCTTCCTCTGTGCCAGAGCCTTGCAAACAACAAACTCGAGATGTTTAGTTGCTGCTAATGGTAGCTGGCCTTCGCGAGGCAGATTATCCCTTGTTTTAGCAGTGGCTTTTTAGATTTAGGGGGATCCAAGTCCATTTTCTGTTTTGGCCTGTGTTTCCCCAGCCACTTTCCTCCTTTTCCTCTGCCCCTGCTGTGAAATGGAGACGCCAGCGCTGCCCTCCCTCCCACAGCTGAATACGTTCAAGGTTGTGAAGCTGTCAAATGCTTTGCCAGTGGGGCTATAAAAAACATATGAGGAGGAGGGAAATAAAATGACCTGCCAGAGGTGCACTCGCAGGTCTAATTACATGCAGGCGGTCAGCAGAGGCGGTCAGCCTCCTACCGAATCCTGCTGATGCATTAAGGATGTGTAAACCCTTTGGGGGAGCTGTTGCCCCACAGACCACCTTTGAGTCCAGCCCCCCCAACCCACTGTTCTTCACCCAAAACCAACTCTCAGGAGAGACCAAAGGGTGCTGAGGGCCGCTGTCAGGATCGTGCAGTTATGCCCTTTGCAGAGAAGGATGTGGGGGTGGCAGGAAGGATGCGAGGGGTTGTCTGCAAAGCCCAACCTCTGGCTGATGGTTTGCACAGAGCGGGAAACCTATTAGACGTTGCTCAAGGTGGAATGGGTGGCAATGCCCATTATGTCCTTGCAGAAATCCAGGCTTGCTGTAAGTTCTCCTAACTTTTGGTTTTCTCAAACCAAGCTAAAAGAAAGCTAGTCTCCTTCACTCTGCTCATCTCAGGTTGTGATGGGGTTTTCTGATCACTTTGTAGGTTTGTAAAATGTATTAAATGCCACGAATCCTGCATTTGTACTGTGAGTAGGTGAAGTGTAGCTTCCTCAGCAATACCTGAAATGTGATGTTTCTTGGATGCTTGCCACTATCTTGGAGCAGATGTACAAAAGTATGATGCAAATACCTTACCCCGCGATGACGATGTTCAGCTCGCTGAGGTTCTGCAGCTCCTCCCTGGCCGGGGACCTGCTCGCTGACTCTCCTGGATGGCAATTCCTGTGCCCTGGAATAGCTGCGGGATATGTGATGGGGCGGGTCACTGGAGACATGAGGCTAGTGTCCACCGCCGAAAGTGTTTAATATTTCCTTGTGTTCTGAGTGACTGATCCAACTGCGTGAGCTTGTGTGTGTGTTTGTGTGGGCCGGCGAGGGAGCTTCCTCTCCACATCCCCAGCTAAAGACCTCCAGTGTGTTCCCAGTAGTGGTATGTTTGTTTTCTCTTCTCCTCAAGTTTGAAATGGAGCATGTGCTCGCCAGCATCCAAATAGCATTTGGAAGTTACTGTCTTTAAAGCTCCATTCTATTGAGGTTTTTTTTCTTTTCTTTGGACTTGCAATTAGCCTCCTAGCCCAACAGCAATAACGCATGTTTTGGATGGAAGCTTACCATGGCCAAGTTCTCAATATAGCTTCTCCAGAAACGTATTTGTCCTACCACCTACGTTTTGGAGGATTCTGTTCCCAAAGGAAACTGTTACCTGGATGCTTTTCTGCTTTTTTCTCTTCCCTCCTCCCCTGTGTCTTTTTTTTTTTTTTTCTTTTTTTTCTTTTTGAAAGAGGAAAGAAGCTTCTTTCATCCTTTCGAGGCAATTGAATTACAGGCACCCTCTAAACACCCATCCGTCCCACAGAAGGTGCTAGGGGCAATTACATCTTGGAAACAGCTTTTCGCTCAAAGACTTGCAGCCGGCACCCTCCTCACAGCCAGGAAGAGGGATTGCAGATGGGTTTGACACCATCTCTTGCTATGTGCTTTTGTTGCTTCTCCCGACACGCACCTCCCAGGCACAAGGCACTGGGTGAAGCCACTGCGTCTCCACCAGCACAGCTGTTTCTTTCCTCTCCTTCCTTCCTTCCTTTTCTTTTTTTCTTTTGGTTTTTTTTTTTTTTTTTTGCCAGACCTATGAGCCAGTCCTGTTCCTTGGTGGGATAAGGGCATCTTGATGTTTTAGGTTTCACCCCAAGGGTACCATTATGGTCCTTGCCCTGGGATGTCAGTGTGCTTCTCTAGCTCTTCTTCCATGGGAAGAACTGGGTACAGGAGGAACTGAGTATTCCTCTAATCCTATACATCTGTTTCTGGCAGTGTGGAAAACCTCCACAGGCAGTAAAGCAGTTCCCCAAAAGCCCTTCAGTCTGAAGAGCCTAATGAAGACAGTGCATAAAACCTGCGGAGGGCCGCACAAAACAGGCACCTGATTGCCTCATTTTGCCTTTGCATTTGTCTTTCTAATGCTGATAACGAAGGCTGTGGGGTTTGTTTTGCACATATTAAGCCTGTTGTGGTTTTTTTCTTTTTTTGCTGTGAGCAAACTCTGGCATCTTAAGTGACCCAGTGCCCTGTGAAATACCATCATGGAGCACCAGTGTGTTCCTGGTTGAATGCAAATTTAGCAGGTCCCTACTGCTGGATGGTGTTGGTTACAGGGTGACATTTGAGGACATGGCAAACCAGCGAGCTAAAAAGCAATTGCATCCTCATGTAAATCTTTTCTTTCAATGCACCCATGTAAAGCCGTGCACCTTGGGCAGTCGGTGGCTGTAAGCGGGCTCTTGCTGTGCCATTTATCAAATCTGTGATTAAACCAGGGAATGTCTTTATTGTTGCCCATAGCTGCAGGCCATGCTTCTGTGAGCTTCGGTGGGGTGTGCTGGAGTTGAATCAAAGGCTTGCTGCAGGCATCAAGCAAGAAAGGTGGAAAAAGGAGCGGAAAAAAATGGGAAGCTTTTTGGGGGGGACAACTTCTTAGTGTTTTCAGCCAGGCTAAAGGAGTTTATCCTTTGAAAGACTCCTCTCAAGACTTGTATCTCTGTGGGAAGGATGGAGTGAAACTGTGTGCGGGAAGGAAGGTGGGAAGGAAAAGCAGGAGCAGGCAGGCAGAGCTGGAGTCCTGCGGGCAGTGCAGGGTGTGCAAAGGCAGCGTCCCACTCCACAGGGAGCACGCCAGGATGGAGGGCTGGGAAGGGAGGTGTCCCCTCCAGATGGTCTTCTGGAAGTGTCGCTGTGTTTACAAAGCTTTTGAAAACATGTGTGCGCCCATGGCTTTGTAAAAAGCTGGATCTGAGTGCATCATTGAAAGATAAATGACACAGGCCATGCAGTGTCAATAGGGTAATTCAGCATTTTGCAATGTTTATGAAATCTGTCAGGATCTCTCTTTCCTTGGGCCAGTAATCCAAGATGTCCAGAGTGCTGGTCCTGCTCCTCTCGGCTGTCTGCCTGCTTCCATGAAAAGAAACAAGTCATGGCACTTGTGAGCAGCTGCACTCTTCCTTGCTATTTTTACTTTGTATTAGGATTGTTTGCTTCAGAGGGAAGAGGTTTTGCATAAGGAATTCGGGACGTTCCCAGTCATCTTGTTGCTTTGGAGCTCTTCTCTTAGTCCATAGCCTCAAGGAGAACAGTACAATGAGGACAGGGCAGAAAAGGACCAAGGACCATTTCTGATTTGCAGTGTAGGTGAGTGGTGGGGCTGTATTAGGTACTTCAGCATTCAACACCTCTGCTAAGAGGTCCGATACCATGTTTTATTACAGGGAGATTTTTCTTAAGGTCTCACATAGCCTCCCCAACAGAGCACCAGGGATTCTCCTGCTCCAGCCGTTGAAATCTGTATTTGATACTTCACCATGAACATCTTGCACTTGCAACAATTAAAAATAAGGCAATCTTTTCTGTCCCAAAGTCCTTTGTTGCCTTTATCCTCTTCTTTAATGTCATTTAATCCAGTGATGGGAGACAGCAGAAAGTTGGAGGTAGGTTCACATGGCACTGAAGCCTGACCCCACAGTCCTGCTCCAAAACCTGTTGCTCAGGGCTGCGGGTGGATGGGCAGCTGACAGCGACAGCCTGTTTCAGCTGTAAGTTCATCTCCACATCCTGTGTTTTCTCGCTGAATAAGAAGGAAAATGAGCATTGGACTCTACCCCAGGATTTTGGTGTAGTCCTCTTTCTAGAGTGAAAATGCTGCAGGAAATATGGGCAGCGTGTCATTCTGCTATCAATATTCGGGGAGGACCTCTCCAGCGTGCATGACCAGTGGGGTCTGGAATGCTGGCACGCTCCCCCTGCTAACGTAAGATTCTGCTTTTACATATATATGGGATATGTAAATAAAAAAGAGTCTGTCTCTTTTTACTACATCTAGCACAACGGCCAAAGAAAGAAAAACTGAAAAGAAAACAGCACTCAGCAGCGTGGGCTGGAGCCCAGTCAGTTGTCAGACATTCTCCCTGCCAGAAAGATTTGGAGATCTCTGTACAAGAAAATAGTCTTTTAATTTTACACCAGTATCTGCAGAGTACAGGATATGGAATTACGATTTCTGGTTCGGATGGTGTTACTAAAATAACAGCGATGTGGAAAGTGGACTAATAAACTTCAAAAAGAGCATGAATGAATGCTGGTATTTGCATATCAGCAGAGGAGCAGTAGCCATAAGGATGGATGAAATTTGTCTCTGTGGCATACTTTGCTCCTAGAGCCGGGAAATAAATAGGCACGAATAGCCAAAGAAATGCGTGCTTTTCTCTCGTTTGATTTTTAAAGCATATGCTACTGGAAGATGTGTAAAAAGGCTTACTCTAGCTGCAACTTCTCACATGGCCATTTAGGGCCCTGAAATAGTCTCATCTGGAAATGGAAAAGTTTGGGGTTTTGGTTTCTTTTTTTTCCATTTTGTTGAAGATTTAATTGAGTTGAAGGGTCCGTCCCGTCCCCCGTCCCCCCTTCTTGAACAGCTCAGTCCTATTGCAGCTGGCTTCTCTGATGCTTTGCCTTACGATATCCCCCTCTGACTTCTCCTGACTTACTCCTGGTACTCCGGGTCTCTGACTCTGCCTACGTTTTCTGCATGTTTCAGAACCATAAACATGATTGATCACTTTTTTTAGTAAGCTGTTGAATTATTTATGGATCTGCTGGGATGCTTGAACTGCCAGCTACAGGCACATAGCCAGCGGGGAAAGGGGCCAAATTGTGAAAGGGAAAGCCTTCGCGCACACTGAAATGAACTCTGAGAACGTAGGATGTGTGGTACTTGGGTTAATGTCCTCCAAAAGGTCTCAGGTATCCCTCAAGAGTGTTGTCCTGCTCAGAAGCGTTCCTGTAATGCTGTGGAAACACCAGTGGTGGAAGGGTCTGGCCTTGTATCGTGGGGAAATGCCGTGTGCCGTGCGAGAAGATGGATTTAGTTCCTGACCTTTTAAATTCTAGAAAATGGTTTGTTGTCTAGGCTGAAGCGTTTTACAGCTGTTCTTCGTCTGCTGGGTGCCACAGGCCAAGGCTGAGATGTCTGCTTAGGAGCTGAAACTTCAAATGTCAGGGTGACATGCAGAAGAGTACACGTTGGGCTGGAGGACAGCTGGGTCAGGGCTTGTGTATATGGGGAAGCGTGGGGCTGGAAGAGGAGAGCGCGTGGTGGATGAGGCTGGAGGAAACCACACGTGGCCAGGTGGCTGGATGTGGGAGGTCTGGGCTCTGCTGAGAACCGGGCAGCGTGGATGCAAGCCTCTGGGCTGGAGGAGCATGAGGATGATGACGGATCTGGACCGCGTTGCTCTGGCAGGGTGGTGTGGGACACTCGACAGAGCAGCTGGTCCTCCTCAGCCCGCCGTCTCCCTTGCGCCGTCAGCTCTTTGCTTTAAGTACAACCAACTTCACGTGCAGCGAAATGAAAGGAGAGGAATAGTAATGAAAGCTGTTAGCGATTAGCATAGTCGGTGGCCTGCCTTCCTGGAGCTGTTAAAAAGCCTTTAATTGTCCCTTCTCTACTTCTGTTCCTCTTAGGACTCTCTGGCCTGGGGAGAAATTGCATTAAAAAATAAAAACCATTCATAAAATGAGAGGGAAATGGCTGTGTAATCTCAGCCCTGTATGTGCAAGAGGAGGAGGAGGATGGCTGTGGGGAAACGTTGGTGTGCCTTAGGAGGAACAGACCATTTGAGTGCTGGGGAGGCTTTTTTTTTTTCTGATTCCCTTCCTCTGAATGAAAGACACTGGGGTGGATTTGAAGCTTCTGGATCTCCTACCCTAATTAAGATTTATTAAGAGCAATTGCAAAGGAGATTAGAGCTGTCATTGGCCAGGATGTTTGAATAAAATAATTTTTTTTTTTTTAAAATCAAAAATTGTTTCTGGTCTTCAAAAAAAACACTTTTGAAACACGTTAAAAAAATTTCTTGTTATAGGAGCAGAGTGTCTTTTTTTATTCCCCGCCTCCACCCCCCCCGCTGTGGACTGAAGCACTGTTCCCAGGGTAGGCAACTTAAACAGAAAGGAATAAAATTCCCAACAGTGATCTCTGCCCCGACAGGTGGGAGCCATGCGTAATTACTCTTGCTTACTTGTTTTTGCATCATTGCCGTAATGGACCCTGAATCAAGGCGTAGTGTCTGTATTCTCCTTTAGTTTCACCTGCTGTCTTAGATTTCCCAGGCTTAACCTTTCAGCTACATGTCTGTAGTTTATGGGGAGAATTATTAGGAACATGTGTCCGTGTTTTCATCGTGACACTGTGACAAATTGGCCAGCGTGAATCAACCACTGCCCTCTGCTGCCGTTAGCCAGTTCTGCTCCCGCCTGCTCCAATGGCTCGGGGCTGCAGCAGCCCAAAAGGGCTTCTGGAGCAGAAGAGTGTTGCTTCCTAATTTAATAGTACAGCAAATCTGAAGTGCCCTTTGCATGCAGCAACACGACAGCAGGGAGAGGTGAGGTGTTCACAAATTAGGACAAGAGGTAACGGGCACAAACTTGAACATGGGAAGTTCCATCTTAACATGAGGAGGAACTTCTTTCCTTTGAGGGCGGCAGAGCACTGGCACAGGCTGCCCAGAGAGGTTGTGGAGTCTCCCACACTGGAGACATTCAAAACCCGCCTGGACGCCGTCCTGTGTCCCTGCTGTGGCAGGGTGTTGGACTTACATGATCTCCAGAGGTCCCTTCCAACCCTGACCATTCTGTGATTCTGTGTAGTGTGGCTTTGGCCGTGGGCTCTCCCCATGTGTTCCCAAAGGGTGATGCATTTAATAAGTGACAGTAGCCATCATGCCTGACCAAGGATGGACAGATTCCCACCATGGTGGAGTTGGAAAATGAGTGGCACCATTGTAAGGTTGCTAACGTGGCAGCTGCTGTGGTTATTGCAGCAAAGTCCTCTATAATGTGACAGATGATGGACATCATGGGTACATACTGTTCTGACATGCTTAACCATGTGAACTGCAGCAGTAAATGGGCTGCTCTTACATGATATGATGGTGGTGTTACTGGAATCCTCTCATTCTTCCCCACATAGTTGTACCCTTAGTCATTCTGATGCTGTTATACTCTTTGGAGTAGCTGCATAGTTGTTAATGCTCGATTTTATTGCAGATACACCCAAGACTTCTGGTTGAGCACAAATGGTTTATATATTGAATTAGAGAAAAGGGGGAGGGAGGATGGTGGAACCCCAAGAATGGAACGTATCCAGGTGTACGTTGACCATTTGGGAGTAAGTGCTGTGCTGTGACAGCCACAGCCTTTCCTGCCTGTGGTTTGAAGGCCACCTCTGCCTCCTTGTCACCATCTCCTACACGTGGGCTTTTGCCATCTTTTAGGAAGGGACCCAGCTATGCTGGTGGTGCCTTCCTGGCTTCTGCTCTTGCTATGTGGTGTGGAGAGAGACCACCATCTCCCACCAAGGGAGAGCACAAAGTGGGGGTAAGCGGCCATGTGATGATGTCCCTTCTCAGATGCAATGATGTTCCTTCTCAAACTGTGGCCCTTTGGAGAGGTGGTAATTCCAGGCTCTTTGCAACATCTTTCTCCATTTTCTCTGTCATAATTACTTTACTTTGGAAAGTGAATCAAGCGCTCTCTGCAGTGGATGTTTCCTGCAAGGGTGCGATTTTGCAACAGGGTCCTCAGGCTGCCATGGGTGGATGGAGAAGTGTGGAGATGGGCTGTTAATGAGCGCCCTTGTTTTATGGAGGTTCAGTAAAGTAGGTGCAGGTACAGGAAAAGAAGATAAAGGCTTATGGCACATGAACAAATATCACAGTGTGGCAAGTTCAGGAATATGATGTGGTCTGTTCCTCCAGACAAACAAAGCTGGAAGATTCCATAAGATGTAAAGCAGAGATAACTTATTGGGCTTATTTACATTTTGTAACTTCCATGTACCTAGTAAATGGAGGCCAGTTTTTCAAAAGCCTTACAGCAGATGTGTTTTCTAATCCTGAATCTCTGGGACCTGTCTGTTCTGCTTATAGGTGTGTACGTTTGGTATTATAGGACTGATTAAAATATTATGCACATTTCTGAAAGAGTTGCAGCAGCAGGTTTGCATTTTGAGAGCTTTTGCCCATGGTTAGAATGATGTATTGTGCTGTCGCTAGGAATCTGACAGAAAAAGGATCATTATTTTTGGAAAAAAACAACCCTAAGCATTGAGGCATGGTCCTACAAACACTAAGCAGATGTTTAATGAGGCCTAACCTGACTAATACTAAACTCGTCAGGCCACTTTCGCAAGCGTGGTTACGCTGTGCCTTGAAGCTACGCGCAGTTATGGGATTTGGAAGCCCAGCAGAGAACTTGCCCCCATATGGACCTTGGCAGGAGCTTGAGCCAAGGGCTAATAACTACAAAGATAGAGTACCTGGCATGGTACATCTCGGTGATGCAAAAAAGCTGGATGCTGATAGAGTATAATGGGAGAGTATCACTTTATGCTTCTGGTTTTTATATTCTTCCCATGGCTCATAGCCACTGTTGGAAGCAAATCCTGTGTTGAATGGGTCTTGGGTCCTGGTATGGCCACTCTGGTGCTCAGTCCATAGAGCTTGCATCACCCTTCTGCTTGTCTGCAGCACTGCGGGAGAGCATTTCAGAGTCCCCAGTGTCTGTCTTAGAAGGGAGGAGAGGCTTTTGATGCTGAAAAGTAGATTTTTCCCATTCTCCTCTCTTGTTTAAGGCAGCTTGACCATCTTTGAGGGGGTTGAGTTTCCAGCTCTCTGCATGTCCCTGGCTAGTGGAGCCCTGCTTTGGTAGGACTGGATGAAGCTTTTTAAGACTTGGCCCACTGCTTTCCCTGGGAATTCTGCCTGAGCAGTTTGTGAGTAAGGATGTAGGCATTTGTCCACAGGATGGCTGTAACCAACCAAGCAAACATCTTTTAGAAGTTAAAGGAAAATTCAGAGGTGACGTGCAAGGAGAGAATATTCTTGCTTTTTTTCCTCCCCCCCCTTCATTTTATGATGTAGGAAGGGTGGAAGTAGTTATTTTAGCTCATTTCTTTTTTTTTTTTTCCTCTTTTTTTTTTTTTTTCATAGCAGAAATACCGCTGTTGGTTGTTGTTTTTGTTGGAGGTCATCTTGAAAAATTAGTCAACTTTAGGGAGAGCTGCTTTTTTCAGCTCTCAGGTGGAGGTCAGTAGACATTTTGGAATTTGCTCCCAGATATGCTCTAAGGGATGGGGCTGAACGGGTGTTGAGAGAGTTATAAAACTCCTGCTGGTGCTGAACTCTTGCAGTGAGCTGACTGAGTCCATAGGCATCTGCAAAGTTTCAGGTTAAACCAAACCTGGGTAAAATGAGAATAGGCAGAGGTGTGACTGGGCTCTAATATACTACACGAAGGGTGGGCACAAGTGTGGTTTGCGAGGGTAATTTTCAAGCAAAGCTCAGAGCCAGGAGCAAATGGACTCTGACAATAGCCTTAAAAAATGAGTCTGAGAATGAAATCTTTAGGTATGGCTGCATTCCGGATATATTACAGCGATAAAAGTGCATTTTTTAGCTGAGCTCGGAAGCTGCCAACTGACACGATGCCAGTTCTAGATGCCTGCCATTAACCTTAAAACAGTCTCACATTGTTGGATTAATGAGTCACCCTTGTATCAACAGAGAGACAAGCCAAGCATATTATTTCTTCTGAGGGAAATTACTGGAAAAGACAATTCCTTCTTTTTTAAATTCCCACTTTACCTCCAGGTTTGGCATCCAGTAGCCAGCTTTGACTTTCCCCTGCAGCAAGCTGTGGGGTTGGGCTGGGGTTGTGCGAGGGAAAGGGAATGAGACTAAACCTGGGTTAGGGACAAATTTGTCTTCCTAAAATATCCTCTGATGTCACAGCTCCTGGGTGTGGAGCGCGATTGGGTTTTTGGAAGAGGAAGAGGACAGACTGGGACTTCTGCTGGGAAGAAAATAAACAGAGAGGAGAAGTCTTCCATTGATTGGGTCTCCTGAGGAATTAGACAAGAATTTGCTTCATGTCCCTGCATATTTTTCTCCTTACCTCTAATAAGGTTGAGTTAGGAATTTTAAGCCTCTGGTTGCTTACCAAAAATCGGCCCTTTTTTTGAGAAGCACAAGGACTAACCAGACTGAGGGCGGGATTCCTAACAGGCAGTTGCCTATTGGAAACTCTGGGCAGCTTTATAGTCTGAGGACAGGTTTGAAAAAAATATTAAATCCAGTGCTCGTCGGGGGCTGGCGGTGGTTACAGGGTCGGAAAACTTTGCACATGGCCTGATTCACCTCTGCCACGGAACCGACTACTGGTCCAGAGAGCAATAACGCCTTCCTCTTGCCCAAGGAAGCACCTACGGGGACAGTCTTTCTGCTTGGACAAGGATGACAGCCCTGTAGGAAGGATGAAGCTTGCTCGCTTGGATCGTGGTGCAAAGGGAGGGTTGCAGGATATTCGGACAAAGCTCTTCTTCCTCCCTTCTTTCCCCACTGCGTTAAGTTTGTTTGTGTTCAACCCGGTCTCTGCAGCTCCTGACATCTTGTTTCTAGAGGGTGTAATTGCCTCCGTGCAATTCCGGGCGTCCCCCTGTGCGGTCCCACCAGTGCCTCCGGGTCTGCCTGCTCCCGCATGCTTTGGGGGAACGCGGAAACCCTCTACAACACACCTACGTGTACATCTGTATCCTATGGGACGCATTTCTTCCTGCCCGCAGCTGGTGCATCTGTATGCTGCGCACAAACGTCATCTTGATCTAATATTTGTTTGGAAAAAAGTGTGTGTTTCTGTGTACTTCCAATAATGAACTCAGAGCAACTTCCCTCATGCATTCACCTTCGAAATATGCTCTCATCTTGAGCGCATACTTCCCACCCGTGTCTGTGCTGCGAAGCAAATGCAGCGCTGTGCCCATGAAACGAATGCAAATGGAAACCGCTTCCCATGTGTCTGGAGCTCCCTGTGAAGGCTCCAGCGTTAAGGCGTGTGTTGCGTGCAGCTTCCTGCCTCTCATTTTTGGAAGCGAAGATCACAATGTACTCAAAGGAGGGTTGCAGAGGTTTCTGTGATGAGATGTGCACAGCCGGGACGCAGGTTATGTCCCGCTGCGGGTTGGGGAGCAGATGTAGAGGCTGTCAGTACTAGGTGACGCCTTTACCATTCAAAACCACATCACTGCTCCAGGTCCAGAAGCGCCCTGGCTGAGCACGCCTGCCCTGCGGGTCTCCTTGGGGGTCCTCACTGTGCTCTGGAGCACACAGCGATCTCGACTCTGACTCATGCTTGGGGGCATCCACGTAACAAGAACCACCAAGCCCTGCTGGGAAGCATCATCAGACAGTGCCAAAAGGGCTGACGACTCAGCCAAGGGTGGCCCCACAAAACCAGGGTGAGGAGGTGCTGGCAGGGTGCCGTCTGCTTTGGCAGCATCCCTACCCAAGGAGCATCTGACCTGTGGCTTAGGAGAATGTCTTCTTCAGGGACGTGAGCTGAGGGCTTGAACACAAGCCTCCTGTCTGGGAGAGAAAACAGGAGAGGATGTTTCAGGGAAGCTGCCTCCTTGCTGGAACCGAGCTGGCTTGCCTGGTGTTGAGGCTGGTGGGTGTCTGAGCTAGGAGGGAAGCTGGGCTCAGCTCCTAATCCATGTGCCAAGGGAGGGCGGGGAGCTGTACTGTATGTTAAAGCTATGTTAGTATTAGGAAGTTCCATAACAAATCATATTTTTCTCTTGACCTTTCAGTTTCTGGAAACGTAGACACAATAAACAAACGTGGAAGGGATGAGCTTATGCTGAAATATGAGGATATAGCGGAGTGGAAAGTATAAAGCAAACAAGGAAGCAATTAAGTGCACAATGAAGGGAATTAACCAATATGCAATCCATTACGTATTTATTTATACTTAGAGGCATAACTAATAATAAACATAGGATTTCCACAAAGAAAACAGTCTCTGTTCCCTATTTTAAACAACCTTATGGAGTTGTGATGGTTATAGATGGAGAAATTCCTTCTATCGCATTCTCCATTTCCCAGTTCTTCCCAGCAGCACCGTTTTTATATCTTTTGTCAGGGTTTACAGAGCGCCCGGGAAGCCTCTGATACAGCTTCTGTAGCATCTTGGAGCAGAGGCAGTTATTGCCTTCAAAGAGTTTTGTTTGCACAGTGCATAGTGGGATGGAGTCTTGCTCTGTGCTGGAGCTTCTGGGTACTGCCATACTACAAATATTAAATAATCATCCTTGTGATCATTGGCTTCGAGACAGGCAGATGGGGGGGGATTGACATGGCTTTTGCCAAACCTCGTGGATGAGGTTTCAGTTTAGCAAAGAGCAGCTCACAATGTGTTTTTGATCCTGTGGGCCTGACTCGGCGGAGGGGGTCTGGGGAGAAGAGAGAGTTGTTCTCTGGGCTATCTGCAAGTGGCTGATTTGAAATACAGCATACAAGTCCAAGCCGCCTCAATAGATCTACTCAAGTGCTTTAATGCTTGTTATAGACATACTGAATTGGGCCCTTGGATAGGTAAGTGATTTTTGGAGATGGTGGGTACCTGCAATGACTTTACCAAAAATTTTGGCTGTTCAGCAACTCTGAAAATAAAGAGACCTTTGAAGTGCTTGAAAATGTGCTTAAAGATCCAGGTGGACTTATCTATGATAGTTTCTACAAGTAGGTAAGATAACGTAGACCCTTTCAGTGTGTGAACCCTTCACATGGCTGCTCCAGACATGAGCCAGAGTCCCTCTGTGCGAGCTCTGAAAGTGGAGTATGCATGCAGGAAGGGCATCCATCTCACTGTAAAGGTTGGTGCATGCGTGCTTCTGCTTGGAAACCTTTCCAAGTCCTTATTCGACCACCTCTAGGGTCACATAAAGTTGATTTGAGGAGCTTTTCCCGTTAGTTGCTGCCATTTTGGCTGGTGTAGGGCTGTTTGTAGGCACAGCCTATATCCGTGCTGTGATGGTGACCACCACCCGGCAGGATGCTCCCTGGCGGAGCGGTGCCATCAGCGTGGCAGGGCAGCGGGCAGTAGGCTGGTGTTTCTGCAAGGAGCACAGCATCTGCACATCCTCGCGCTGCAGCCAGAGCTGAGCCCTGCCGGCCCTGCGCAGGATGTTAATGCGGTGCAGAATTTCCCTCTTACGGTTGGGTCTGGATATTATTATACAAAGCAAAATAAATTGTGATCCCTAATCTTGGTTTATTTATGGATCCGGCTTTCGCTGTTAAAAACTCCTATTTCAGATGCGATTAGAGTTCCCTTTTGTCATGAAGGGGCGTTGGCACCGGTCTGTCTCTTTGGATGATTCTCTTGTGGCCCTGGTGCTCCTGGCTGCTTTGATTCACACGGGTGTGCAGAGCTTTGAGTCTCCTCCCTGGTGGGCCACCATCTTCTCTAGGGGAAAGTGGACAGACTGGGGTGACAAATGGTTTGCAAAGTCATTCCTTATGCTTCAGGATTGCCCGCAATCCTTTCGTAGTTGTGCATCGTGTGACATTTATGTTGCTTATGGGAATAATTAACTTGCATAATACTTGGGAGATGTAAAATGTTATGGAAGGGCTCATTAGTGCTAGATGCTGTTATTAATTCTTTATTATTTAAATGGTCGTTGCGTTGTCGTCTTCCTTAGTCTAAGGACAGGATCTTGATTTCCAGCTATGCACAGTGATCTTGCGAGGAACTCATTTAATGCAGCATTGTGGTTGGTATCATAAACACTTGATATACTCATGAACATATGGGGAAAGTATGGTGGAGTTTTTTTCACCTCATTTGCCAATTAGAAAAATGGCTCAGTAGATGTTGCTGGAATGTTTATGTTTTTTCTTCTCTGAGTTTAGACAAAGTATGGGAAACATCATGGTCCAGTTGCTTTTGAGCCATTATAAGGAAATGGAAATGAGGGTGGATAAAAAGATCAAGTATGTAGAGTGCTACTTGTTCGAACATCTTCAGCTTTTCATGTGATGAGCTGCGGCTGCTGCAATGCACAAATATCCAAGAGTTTCAGTCTCTTTTATGTATTTACCTTCATGACACTTTTCTCAGGCTGGGAGATGCTGCCATTTTACAGACAGAGAGTGGAGACATAGCAAAGAAAAAAAAATAAAATGTTGCTTAGGGAGTTGGCAATGGAGGAGGGATTCCAAATCCCAGGTCAACTTCTTACCTCTCTGGACCTCTTCAGCCTCTGGTGACCTCCTCCTGGGGTTCCCCTTGGCTATGGGAGTACCCAACATGTGTCTCATGCTTGTCTCCTACATGAAGATTTTGGTGTGTTGGCTCGTTGGGTCAGGTTCCCTGCTTGTTCCAGGCAGGTACGATACTTTCTGGAGATGGACCAGAAACCATACTTTGATCCACACATCCCTGAACTTGAGAGAAATTGAAGGCCAGACTTCATGAGGAACCAAAACCTTGGATTCTCATACCCCTGAACGTTGGGAAAATTCAGATTTGGAGCTGAATGTTGTGGTTTGGGCCCATCTTGAATATTTACCCTCTGAGTCCCTGAAAACAAAAACAGCACTTGACTTTCAAAGCAGTGGAGAACTCAAATTAATTTTATAGTTCTCTTTCCTCTGTATAATGCCACACAGCTTTCCCTGTGGTCAGTGGAAGTTATGTCTGTAGCAAAGAGCAGAGTCCTACCTCTGAGTTATGCATTGCCAGCAGGATGTTAGGATGCTTTGATTGCAGATTTTGAATTGATAATGAGAATGCGTAGCCAAGGTTTTGGTCCATAAAGGCACATAACTTATCCTGGGTGCACTTTGCCCCCTACTGTAGTGCGCCAGAGAGCATTAATGAAGATCCTTGTGACTGAATGCACATTATATTCTGCACCCAGATCATGTCCATTCTCCATTTCTATTTACTGACTTTAAAATCACAGCCTATAATTTATCTGAGCACAAGTACAGTGACATGCAATAGAAATATCCATGTCTCAGGAAGCCTCCAACAAGAATTGACTGTATGGTAACGAAGACACAATGAGGCAGGGGCTTGGAGGGAGATCCTGTTCCCTGGGTCCATCTGTACTCTCTTGAGCTGCCTCCAAAAAGTCATAGCTTTATCTGCTCCCCCCTTATTTGCTTACACATGGGGCTGTTACAGCTCAACTGGGCTCCTCTGAGAGCACCACAAACAATGAAATGATGTAGAGGAGAGAAGTTAATACCCAGGTTTGGGGAACATGGAGAAGCTCAGGAGGTTGGTATTGTGCTATATGGAGTCTTTCATGGTTAGCATGCAGCCCATAACTGAGGAGCCCTGAATGGTTGATGAGGGTTTGGTAACTTACGGAAACCGTGGCGGTGGATCTTAGTCGCCAAGATGGCAGAAAAGCCGCCCACGCAGCAAAATCTGCTATCACAAGTGGTGTAACTGGCAAACGTGCTGGTAACCTCAACAGAAAGGCTGAAACCCAACCCGCGTTTCTGAAGGGGTGTCTTCAGGAAGAAGGGTTGGAGAGGAATCACATAATGCCAGTCTGAATCTAGAGCTTAGTTCAGATTTGCTTCTGTTGATAAATGACTTTACTGCTGGATTTTTAATGTGCTTTATTTCAAAGCTTTAAAAAGAAAGCTGTCATCTCCACCCAATCTCATTGAACCAGATGACAACCAAGTGTGCTTCAACGAGAGGTCATGGCTTGCATTCCTCGACACACTGGGATTGAAAATTTCCCTTGGGAACCTGCAGCAGGCTCTTACCTGGCAAGAGAGAAAATTTGGAGAACGTGTGATATAAACATAGCAGAACTTTGAGTGATTATTTAGCAGCTGGAAATCAAGAGGAGCTAATAGCAAGTGTCTCATGCAGACAACTACAGACTTTTTGGGGAAAGTGCTCCTCTTTTGGGGAAAGTCCTCCTCTTCAGCATGTGTTGATGTCATGTGTTTGAGATGCTTCCCCTTGGTGCTTAAACAAGGGGTAGGTCTCATTTGGAGGAGATTTTTCTGGAGCCCCAGTGGAAGCTGCTGAGATGTCACGGCTGTGCGGTGTTGTCCTCGCAGGGTGGGTAACAGCACTGCAAAGATGCACCCTTTAAGTGTGCAAGGGCTGCCAGCGTGGCTGTGGAAATGGTCTCTATCTTTTCAGTGGCAGAGGCAAAGCATGCATCGAATTTGCACCTTTGGGCCTCGCCTGTCAGCAGCTGCTCTGCGCTGCTTTCCCCTGCGATCGAGTATTGTCTTCCTGATTTAAAGCAGACTGTATTAAACATCCAGCTTGTCCTCTGTGGGCATATGAGGTAAATGTATCGCCTGTTTGTTTTTGTGGCAATTATACTTTTTCTTTTTTTTTTTTTAACATAATTATTTTTGATTGTCATTTTTTGACAGTTTCTTGGCTCGGGTGTGTTGCAGCTGCCCTCATTAGGGGCTGTGCCAAACACAATCTTTTTGATATTGAATATTACTCGGTGGCTGCAGCCCCAGATGGCATGTGTAGTAGCAATTGAATCCAATTACATCTGTGTAATGCTTTTTAAATTGAAAGCCCGGTAGGAGAGAGATGCTGAGCTCCTTGCCATTTAAGTGACTTGACTAGACTTTCTCCTAGGACTTGACGTATCAGGAATCAGAAAAAAAGGGGCTGTCCGTGGGGGTTAAACTGAAGACAGAGTAACACCGCAGGGTTTTTATGTCCTCTTTCTCCATGCATAATGCCCATGTCCCTATACATTGCATAGGTGTGCATAGGTAGCACTGTGCCCATTTTGCAGGGGAGGAGAGCTGAGGCAGACAGCGGTGAACAAGCTTGACTGAGATCATCACCTAACGGGACAGCAGCAGAGCTGATAGCTGAATGTCCCTGTCAAGTGGCAGTTTGCTGGCATCAGGCTGACTCCGGTGTGTACCCCTTGTTGGACTCAGTCAGTTATCACTCCTTGCCAACCCCCTCTAAATTTTCAGGCGAGCATGGCATTTGGTTTTTTAATTCTCTTCTACACAGTTGTACTGTATTGTTTGGACTATTAATAAACACCAAATGATCTCCAGCTAATGAATAAAACAATTATAGCTAAAAAAGCCCCTGAGGGTGCTGAGCAGCTTTGGTGAGATGTGTTGGCCCTGGGTGATGGGGAAATGTGCACGCTTCGCTCGGTTCTACTTTGTTTTTGTCCAAAATGTGCATTTATTGAGACTTTTCAGGAACGTGATGTTGTCTGCAAAGTATGATTCATTGTTTTAGGCAGTGGTGGTGAATATCTTCAAGCATGTCTTGTCTTATGCACAGTGGATGTGGAGTATATTTTATTCCTTTCCTCTTTGCTGCAGATCTGAAGACTGCTATTGCATCTTTCTTCAGCTGTCATCTTTTCCTTCTGGCAAAAGCAACCTTAGTCCTTCCAGTCTTCCTTCATTGGCCACATCCTTGCCCCCTGCTCCACATATTTTAAGGCTAGAAAAGTCTAAGAGGTGATTTATTGTCCTCTACAGACAGAATTGCATCTCGTTACCTCCCGCTTTAAAGTGTAATTTTTCCACTTGTTGTCCTCGAGCTATTGCACAACCCCGTAAGCTGATGCTACTGACAAACCCACAGCACTGGGGCAGGAGCAGGGCACTCCGGGGTAGAAACGGGGGATGCACTGGGAACCACTGCTGTGGGCAGACTTTGGACAGCCAACATGGGTGCCTGCCAAGGACTAAAGAACGGGTATTGGGGAAAAACAGAGGAAAATGGGGCTGAAGGATTAGCATTGATTATCATTGTAATGTGAGGATTTTGGAGAGGAGCCGGGGGTTTGCTGACACCGTGTGCTACTGTAATGGCAAGTGTCCTTTGGGAGCAGAGGAGGGGGAAACCAGGGGAAAGGAGGTACCAGGTTATTGGGGGGGGGACATTCCTATCCCAGTCAAGCTAAGCCTTATCCTAGCAGCAGCGATGCTGGTTTCCACAGTCCCCTACATGGGCTGGCGTCACAGTTACCAACTGGGACTGTCAAAATTGATTTATGAACTCAGCCCAAACATTCGCAGGAACAAAAAAAAATGCAAAGGGAACCGGTACAGCCGCAGGCGAAAGGCAGGAAAGATGCTATGCGTCTGGCAAGCCCCGCTGCTTGTTTGCTCCTGCTTTGCATTAAGCTATTCGCTGCGACTTAAAAAACCAAACAAACAACTCTTCCTGCTGAGGCAAATAGAAAAGAGGTCGTTGGAAGGGGGTTTGTGTCTCGGAGCCAGTGCCTGCCCTCAGGGAGCCGAGCATCTCGGGGACCACAGCGCCAGGCACGAGGGCAGCTTGTGGCCACAGTCCCGGGGTCGCCAGCTCGACCATGGCAAAGCTGAGCTGCTGCAACGTGTTTTGTGTTAAATGTTCTTTTCGTTCTCCGCAGAAGACATGGATGTGTATGAAGTTGATTGCGTGTGCACGCTGGGTTTGTTTCTTTTTTTCATTTATGTCACATTTTTTAAATGTTAAGGCTTTTGGATTTTGTAAGGGAGGCATTCTTATGGTGGTTGAAACCGCTTCTTCCTTGGAAATTCTCCTAAATCTTACTCAAAAATCTATATGAAAGAATCTAATAGTTGAAAGCAAAGCAAACCATTTTTAGCAATCCAAGATGCATTTATAACATTTTTTAATTATCTGAAAATTCTGAGGGAAATTATTTCCAGTCACTAGACATATTTGAGTGTATGATTTCAAGAGGTTGTCAACAAATAGTAGCTCTTCTCTTGGTACTGCAGTTGCATTGGGGATTTCCAGTCCCAAAGGTTTCAGATGTAATTCAGTCAAAGCTCTGATTTTCTGATGCTTTTTCTGAAGTGTTTAATGTGAGGAGTTTCTAAAGCTCTGCCGCAATTGTTCTCCTATTAGCAATGAAACCCAACATGCTTTCTGAAACAACCAAAATTTGAGGATGCAGAATCATCCTTGGTGTGCAGGGATGCTGGCTGTGGGCAGTGAGGAGCGGTGCGAGCTCAGGTCAAAAGGAGTTTGTTCCCATCTCAAGTGACGCCCTCCTGGCATTGCCAGGGACATCAGGCAGAGTCATGATGCAGAATTGAAGCAAAATCAGTTTGTAGATCACCCAAATGGGGGTTTGGGGAGGAGAGGACCTGGGGGTGTTGTCTCTGTCTCCATGCCCAGTACTACAACTCCTGGTGTCGGCACCCCAACACCCATACCTAGCAGGAAGAACATGCTTCTCCAAACACAGGGGCAGGATTTCATCCTTGCCTGCTGCTCAATACCATCAAGGGCTGCCCAGTGGTAGCCAGAGGTTCTTGCCCACGAGCAGTGTTTTTGTAGGGTGGGCCATGGCTGCCAAGGGGTCTGCAAGCCAGGGGCTGAGTTGGAGGAGCTCTTGCATTAGCAATTGACCCTGTTTTGCATCGTGCTGGATGTGTCATGGGGAAAAATACCTCACCTGAGGCTCTTTGGGATGGTTGAACTCCAGTGCTTGCAAGGCAAACCTTCATCCCTGCTGCTGTTCCCAGAGATGCGCAGGGGGAAGACCCATGTGGGTGAGTTGTGGGAGCAGCAAGCTGTGCCCTGTGGGGTGGTGCTGCTCCCCAGAAGCTCCCTGGTTGTTTTTTTTGATGTCACCAGTGGGTAGGTGGGAGCTCCACTTTGAGAAACCAGGAGTGTTTGCAGCCATCAGCTCCCTTCCCAGCACTGCTCTCCGGGACAAACTCAAGCTCATAAATCTCCTACTCAGCAGGGAGCATTTGTGCTATAAACTAATTAGGCAAGTGGTCAAATACCACAAACACCTTTGCCCTCATTAGAGACCAATAATGATCCTGAGTAGGTGCTGAAATGCCTCATTAACAATGAGCAGGGCCTCCTCTCTGGGATATGGGCTACAAAAACAAGCCAGCAGCCCAAGGGTGCAGGAGGCCCTAACACTAATTTGGTGTGCCGCTAATGATTTAAATGTCAATTAGCTAGTCCTGTGCTATGTGGAAGTCTAAGGCTTATGGGCCACAAAGCCACGGCACTGAGATGGTGGGATGCATTTGTATTTCCCACAGAAATGAGGAATTTGGCAGTTTGTGGGATGAAGAGCTTCGATCCCTCCTCTTCGTTGGCCCTACTGCTGTGTTGACTCAGTGCTGCTCTCCTTTTTCAAAAATCCTCTTCCCATCACTCTTTTTGGTTACGTGCCCTTCCGCATACACCATGATGTCCTGGAAGGCCTTGGTGCTGCAGCCCTGGGTTGTTTTAAAGATTTGGGTGGAAACCAGAGTCAGGGCAGACACTTTCCTCCAGTCACTTCTGTCCTTTCTGCTGTTTTCCAGGAAAAAAAAGTTTTTCATGGCTGGTTGTATCATTGCGGTGTCTGGAGGTACCTCATGAATGTGATTCTGCATAGAAATAAATTGGGAAACATCTCCCAGAAAAATTACCCTTTTCCATATTGCCAAAGTAGAGCTGAAACTGGTCTTTTTTTTTTTCTGCCCTTGTGGAGTTACAAGTGACTTCAGGGTTGCTGAGGTAATATTGGCCGGGAGATCAAAACCACCAGTTTTGGACCCAGTTGCATCTCCTACGTTGCCTGTCTTCAGACTTCAGGAATAATTCAGACAGACATCCCTCAGATACACCATGAAATAGTTCACCCTGCCTTGAGGCGAGGGACTAGATCTGGCTTTCTCAAACTTTTTAGTTGAAGGACTGCTACATCATTTAAAAAAAACCCAAAAACACAAGACTTGCAGATTTGTCTAGTAGCAATTACCAGAAGGCAGTGCCCATGTAATTGGTTGCTTTTTAAAAACTAGGTTTTGGATGGTCATTTGGTGTCTGATTATTCTTTTTTTCCCCCCATGCTATGTTTGCTCTGTTTGCAGCAGCAGGACTGCATCTGTATGTGTATTTATTTCAGTTGTTTTCCATTATATTAGTGGTACGTGGACCACCAGCCAGGAGCTGCTAGGCTGTATAATTTTTTTTCTCGCTCCTTTCATGCCCAATATTGATAGGATCTCAAAAAAAACCCCAAAACCAAGACACCAAATAAAACCCCAACAGTGGGTACCAAAGTGAGTTGGAGGTGCATTGCATGGTAATGTCTGTTTCCCACCACAGATTTGTCTTCTATTTGTGATACGCAATCAAGATGTTGCAACTAGTCTGGAGTTTAGATTTCTGGCGTGTTAGTGTATGGCCACGATGTGCAAGGAATATAACACAAAGCAGTGTCAAGCCAGTGAAAGGGAGACATAGTGAGAAAATTCATCACTCAGATCTTTTTTTTTTTTCTTTAATGATTACCAAGAGTGGCAAAGAAAATTAACTTTGCTTAAGCCAGGTAAAAATTCCTGGTTTCTTCTGCCCAGACATGTCCTGCTGAATACACTCACCGATTTCTCCAGTGGAGCAGAAAGCTCCAGCAGCATTCTTTGGATGCCATCCAGGGAGGGATGTGCGAAAGGGTCATTACTTTCTGCATGAGATTCTGTGTTTGCCCAGGTTGCGTGTCACTGGGAACGACGCAGAGCAAATAGCAAATTCTTTATAAAAGTGGTTTTGTGGAGGGGTAAAACGTACAGCTGCAGCCACCTCCAGATGTGTGATGAAGAAGGACTTATCTCCCCTGCCGTCCCTCCTAGTCAAATGCCTTTAAATACCATTCTCCAGCTCTAAGGTTCACCCCAAAAGGCCCATTAACACTTCCACACAGATGTGTTTGGGTGCTGATGGGTCCCTGATTCATTGGGTTTAAAAGCAAAAACTTGCTTGCAGCTGGTTGAAAAATCAAGGGAGACATTTTGTAGGAGTAATAATAATGTTCAATGAAGAAATCCCTTGTGGATTTTCTCAACCTTTGCTGCTTAATGAACCAACTGATTCAGCCTGTAGTGTTGAAATAATCCTTCCAAGGATGTTAGAGCACAGTCCCATTAAGTCAGGGGAAGGATTTTACTGCAGAACTTTTCTTAATGAACCAAGATTTTGTTGTGAAAAGAAGAAATGGGGCTTTCTCTGACCTGGCTTTTAGGTGCACGTGAATTCATTTAGATTTCTTTCCCTGCATTTTAGGCTGACACCTAATCATCAGTATGGTTTGCAGTGTTCTTTGTCTTCTTTTGTTATTAAATGAGGGACAATGGAGAGGTTTGTAAAAGGGAAATCCCCTGACTCCTGTTTAATACAAAGACAACACCTCCTTCAGCTCAGGAAATCCCTGAGCTGCATTTTTTTTGAGGCTGGGAGAATATTCTGTGGGGAAAAAAAAACCCAACACAGCATGTTTATTGTATTCTTAAACCCTTCTCTAGGCATCTGCTTTTGGCCACATCTAGTGACAAAACGCTGAGCTAGATGGACCTTGGAAAGCTATTACTACACTCGGTGTCATCAGGCTGTTCCTATGTCTTTTAATTAGCGTTATAGAGGGACAATAGTGTGCTGAGGGACAATCGCACAGAGGTTTTTTTCTGTCACCTTCATCATCCTGCTTTTCCTCTCACCAGTCTTCTGGCAACCTCTTTGCTTTTAACTGGCTTTTCCTCTGACTGTGGTACCACTAGCCTTTCTGAAGAGGTCAGTCTTGGCTGGGCTAAAGCTGTGCACAGCTGCTTTACGTGGGGTTTTACCTCCCACCCTCCAGGGCACTCCTGAGGATGCTCAAGCCTCCAGTGTTTGAGTGCTTTCCTCTTGGGTACCGCTGCTGCCAGCACAGTGTCAGCTCCATCATGGAGCACCGCAAATCATCTTCTCCACGTTTCCAGATGAAGGGTTTCCTATCTACGTGCCTTTTAATGTTGACACTCCTCTCCCAAATGCAAAAAAAAAAAAAAAGGGACTTCAATGAATAACAATTATGTGTGGAAGGAATTGACTCATATGAGCAACCCCGCTAATTTGAATGGCGAAGCTGAGATCTGCATGGGGATGACACACTGATGGTATACGTGTTCAGGACCTTCACCACAAATTCAGAAGCTTTGGGTCCACTTAGGACCCTCAGAATACCAGCAGATTTAGTTCACTATTTGCTAGAGATCCTCTCTCAAAATAAAAATAGGAATCTCGGTTGAGAATCCTTCCCTTGTTGAATCCAAAGTCAAAATTCCCCTTCCTTTAGGTAGGAGAAGGATTTCCAACCCTGCAAGAGCCTATGTTTGGCCTCTGCTTACCTTAGAGCAGCCAGGAGGTGAAGAAAGCTGGTTTGTAGTGAACCAGACAAGCTGTAGGTGAAGCCTGTTAGCAGAGAGGCACTCAGAAGGAGACAGTGTTATCCTCTTTCCCATCAAAGCCATCTGGCTCTCGGTTGCCAAACCAGTGCCAAGCCCCAGTGACCTTTCAGACTCATCACTGTGCTTAGAAGATTTACAGTGGAAAAAAGCTACTTCTTGCGAGGAAACTCTTGCTCCTTCCTCCCAGGAGAGCATCTAGCCGCAATGACTCATGCGTTCATCATCCTGGCTTCCCGTAACTGTCCGACAGTGGCTACAACGCAAAGGCTTGGGGAGAATCCGTGCTTACTTGCCTCCGAGATAGGGTGATGTAAGCTCCTGCTCTGGCTTCTCCTAGCTTTCCAGACTGTTTAAAGTTCAAAGCCTTAGTCTCATCACTCCATCACCCAGCAGGCCAGCCCTGGCTCAAGCACTGACTTGCCTCTCCTGAAGTGATGACATTTTAAAAGGTCTTTGGAATGACGAAGGTCCCAGAGTCCCAGAGGAAATGGAGGTGAAGCTCACAGACAGTCAGGACCCGAGTTTCCAGAAGATCTGCCTAAGTCACTGTCTGCCTGTTTTCAGGCAGAGCTGCAAACCACATTTAGCATTTGCACTGGAGCTGCTGAAGATTTTCATTACAAGTTGCCAAGATCTTCTCTACAAGGTACTGGTACCCTGTAGAGTAACACTTGGAAGAAGGAATTCTGTTGTTCTGGGATAAATGGAAAAATAAGTACACTGCAGTTGGGAGGGAGACTACTACTTCTCAAGTAAAAGAGAAGCTGAAAAATGCACTGGAGAGATGGGTCCAAGCCCTGAAGTGGCATTCGGTTCAGATTTCAAACACCTCAGAAATTCGTAAGTGGATTTGTACGTGAGCCCCATTAAAAAGTTCAAGGTCTCTTAGAAAACTGGGGGTTGGGTTTGGATTTTGAAGTTTCCTGCCTCCACCAGATTTAGACATTCTCTGATCTGGGGCTTTGTTCAGGCCTGTCTCTGATTATAGAGCCGTGAACGAATAGGTCTGTTGAGGGAGCCGTGTTGGCTGGTCTGCGTGAGCCACCGCCTTCCTTCAAATAGATCAAGAGACTCAACAGAGCCTTGTGCTGGGGAACATGAGAGCAGCACCAAGGCATTTGACATGAGGTTGTTTGAATGTTAGTGGTTTTTGTCTGTGGGACTCTTTGTGTCCTCCGCTTTCAAAATTCTCGACTGTTCCTCTGAATCCAAACCACATGGATTTTTTCCTGATGTCAGGTAGATGCAGTCAAATTCCTCCAGCTGCCAAGTGCAAGGTGAGATCCCAATAAGTATGCAGCAGGCTTTTTTGGAAAAGGGCTCCATCATCTCGAGAACTCCCAAGGAAAAATTAGTTACCCATAAATTCCCACAGCAGGCAGAACAGGCTCAAACCAAAAGCCTTGATGTAAATCTAAACCATGATGTTCACTGGGGTAAAAACTGTCCTTTTATGTGAAGCAGCCTGGATCTGAGAAGTGCATGAAAGCCAAATCTGAAGTCAGTCTTAATGAAAACTTGCTGTGCTGTTGGATTGCTTCTTGGCCTTTCCCTCCATCCCTCTCCCTTGAACTTCTCCAACGTGCAACCTCTGCTGGGATACTCACAAGCTAAATCCTCCCTGTGATATTTGCAGGAGACCTGGGGCTGGAAGAGAAGACAGTTCTCTGCCTTGGGTCAGCTCTTCATCTTTTAGCCCTCGGTGAATGCCAGCAGCATTTGTGGGATGAGGAAAGTTGCCCATAATGTGCCTGAATTCATCTTCTCCTTCACAAGACGAGCACACGGCACAGGCTACCTAGAAAGGATGAATGGAAAATTAAACAGATATTGTGGAATACTTTTTTTTTTCCCTGTGGGATAGGCGGCTGCCAGGCAGAGCTTCATTCTGCAGGACCAAGGACCAATCTATGCCCTTTTTGTTCCCACCCTTTTCAAAGGCTTTCAAGTGAATGGATGTGCTTCTAGGAGCGTGGCTCACACGCCAAGACGGCTTCACAAGGAGCACTTCTCTGGGAGGAGGACACTGTGGTTTCAGGCTGGGTTGCGAGCGGAGCAGCCCTGTTTATTTGTCTGCCTCCTGCCAGGCAGGAGCTCAGATTAAGATCACAGGGCAGGCAAAGAGAGTCCCAAGAAGGGGAAAAAAATGGGCCAAAAATCTCCCTTGACCCCATATCAGGTTTGAGGCTCCAAGCAGTGGAAAGGGAAAGCAGAGCACAGCTTTCTAAAGCAGCCAACTGATGCTGGGGGGGATTTCGGGGGCTGATTTTACTCTGGCCGAATTGATCGTAGCATCTTTGGTGATGGCTGCCACAGATTTCTAGCTGCCCATTGCAGGGCCATACTGCTGCCTTCACCATCAGTAGGAGCCCGAGATGTACAGCTGAGGACCGTTGGGAGTCAGAGAGACGTTTGCAGGAGGTGTTGATTATCTCTGGTTACTCCATCCTAGTAGAAATTTTGGGGCCTTTGGGGCAGAAAGCTGTACCACCAGAGCACATGGGAACAGAGCAGGGCTTTTCTTTCCCACCAAATCTCTTCTTGATTTATTATGCGCCTGCTCAGCAAGGAGGAATGCCAGTGCTGCAAGGATTGTGTTATCTGGGTTGTGCTGTTAATGAGGCCATCATGTTGATTAAGCATCAGCCCAGAACATTATCTCTGAGAGGTCCCTCTCTCCCTCTGCAGCGACTGACACTTCTGCCTGAATAGACAGACCAGGGAAAGTCCTCAAGACTCATTGTTTGGGATTAAAATAAATAGCAGCCGAGGTGGAGTAGGGCTGGTGGCAGATGTGTGAGCAACATTGCACAACTTCTTGCAGCTGAGGACAGAGCTGCCCAATTAAAACCAGCTACAGATGAGGAGAGGGGTGGATGCATGAGAGCGTTCATTAGGGATAATAAATAATTAGGTGTGAAATGCCTAGGAATGGTTCAAGTCAAGGGATGCAGAGAGAGTGGGAGAATGAGTGGAGAAGGGATCCTGTTCAGCATAAGTTAAATCTGCAGGCTGTACTTTTCGGTATGAAGCTGGCAGCGCTGGCATAAAGAAAACAGGTGACTTGGGAAATTGTTTGATTTCCTTTCCTTCCCCTCCAGCTTTTTCCCCAGCGGCGATGATCTGCCAATTCAGCTCTGAGTAAAAGTGACACATCTGGCAGTTTTACCCAGGAACTCCAGCCCAAATCTCTTTGCTTTGCTAACGACTCAATATTTTGTCATATTCTGGGCCACCCGTGAACCTCAGAGAAGTTAGAAATGCCAGCAAATCTGCCTATCTAGCTGTGCTGGAGGGATCTGGCAGCAAAGAAGGTGGTCACGAGCTGCAGCTTGTGATGGTCCCCACCACTTCCAGCTGATGGGCACGTGCTAAGTTGGATCCTTGCTGGCAGTCCTAACCTCCATGATGTGTAAGGTCACGATGTTGAAGGTGACTTCTGGGAAGAATAGAGGCAGGCTTGCCAGGGATCAGGTTGGTTTGCATGGCTGTTAGCTGCTCTTGGGGAGTCAGTGGTGGGGCAGAGGAAGGGTACGACCATCTCTGTAGATGCCCATCACTGCTGTCCCTTCAGTTCTCTCTACTCCAAGTGTGATAAGGGTGACTAAGTTTTCCTGGAAGGCCCTGCCACCTGTGCATCCAGACGGCATGCCTCTCCCTGCATGGGGCAACCAGAATGGTTTCATCTCTCAGGGGGAGAGGACAGGCTTTCTTCTAACAGAGTTTTAGACCCGGCGTGTCAACCTCTGGATCCCAGCTGTGACCATCTTTGGCTGCCCTGGAGAAGAATTTAATCTGACTCACTACGCGCTACTAGTTTTGATGATAATTGTGGTACATAAACTGTCCGGAAATGTATCTTTTATTCACATGGGTGCACGTGGGCATGTATTTAGAAGAGAAATCATCATGTCAGTCCCATAATTTGGTTGCAGAAATAAGTGTCCTAAGCTGTCCATATTGCGTTCAAAGGATTTCACTTGTTTGGTTGATGGTAGGGTGGACTGCTCCATGGGACCAGCTTCAGGGGATGGTGAAGTCGGGAAGAGAGCATATTTGCTGCCCAGGTTTTGTGCTGGGTAAGAGTAGGCATAAGGAAGCCAAGCTGAGGGTGCCTGTTTGGGGCTGAGGATGGGTCACCAACTCATGCTGAAGCTGTCAGTGAGTCACTTGCTCTGCCTGAACCCAACAGCTTGGAAACCCTCCCCAAACTTCATCTCCTTGAAAGTACCAGATGTTGAACCCAGGCTGAGATTCCCAGGGCAAAAGAAACATGCTGCAAGCAAAGATTTGCTAAACTCCAGCACCATGAAACATAGCAATGCCATCAGGGAAAGCAACCCTGCAGCCTGTAGAGTGGTAATACTCACGAGGCACAGGAGAGAGATGCAAACACCACTCAGTTTTCAGACTGCTGCTTCTTAAATCAGCTGGAGCAGATGCCTTCAGCATCCAGGAAGGGATGCTGCTGCCTCGTGTGGCTTCTTCCATCTGAGCCTCTGTCAGCTGCAAGTTGAAGGGGAAAACCGAGTGGAGAAGGTTCAGGTGCTGGCAGCGTGTCCTCTGCTTGCAGACGTACAGCTGACATCTGCAGCTAACTCTCTGACCCTCCCAAAAATGAACACCACCACCCCCCTAAACAGAACCCTGAAACACCTCCTCATTTGAAATGTTCCCAATCCCCAAACTATTTTCCTGGCCTGCACTCACTAGTGGACATCTACAGGAATCAAAGAGGTTTTATGTTTTGTTGTTGTTGTCAAGTTTTGAGTTTTGGCTCGTGTTTTTTTTTCTTTCTAAAACCTATAAAGTCCCAAGGCAGCTTGTGTGTTAGGAATTGCTGAACAAGGTAATTGCTTAGGGCAGTCCCTTGGAGGGACTCTTTTTTCAAGTGGAAAGAGGAGTGTGTTGATTTGGTCACGTGCCAACCAGGAAATACCAAAAAGCTGAAGATGGACCTGTTACAAACAGGCTAACCAGCCTCAGATGTCCCTTCAATATTGGAATATGGAAGGTAATAGAGAGCACATGGGTCCTGTAAATAATGAAATTACTGATAAATACACAGAAATAAAGCCATTTGGCTGCCTTGGTGAAACACTGAAGCCACTGGTTTCAGCTGAAATCTCTTAATTGCCCCCAATTGCCCTGTAAGGGGTGTTTTTCCTGCAACCTCTCAAGATCTGAGGTTCTGTGCTGGGTTTTGCATCTCAGGTGTGCTACAATTTAATCCTACGCTTTCCTCCTGCGGAAGGGCCAGAGGAGTCACTGGGGCAGAACAGAGGTGCTGATGCTCTGGGGCATGAGATGTTTTGTTAGGAGAAAGGATGCTGTGGGGGAAAGCACAAAGTGGAAGAGGTAAATGCCCTTCCAACGAAGCAGGGCAGAAGCGTGAGCTGCGCTTGCCTCCTTTTGCCTGCTTGACCCCTGTCCTGCTGTTGCCTTTTCTTTGCTTGAGCCTAAAAGCCTGCAGAGGAAGGAAGTGAGTCGGAGTTGGAAGGACCCTCGGGAAAGCTCACAGCCTTCGAAGCAGGGAGCCCAGAGTCAGGTTTTCAATCCCTCCTTTGGCATCCCTGCAAGCGCTGACCCCCTTTAAGGAGGCGCTGCTGGGAGCTGCAGGTGCTTGTGCAGGTTGGAAAGCAGTCACGTCGTTTGTCTCTGTGCCGAAAGATGGATTGAGGAGCCCTGCTCTAGGCATCCAGCCTTGAAAATACTGGCCCAGTTTTTAATTCCTCTGTCTGGGCTTCCCTTCCTGGGGTTGGGACAAGGGTGTAGGCAGACATCAATTCAGTATATGTATGTGCATACATTTTTCCTTTAGGGGAAGGAGAAGGGAGAACTGCGTCCAAAGCCAGATGCCTTCAAAGCCATGAGGATGGAGAAAGGTCTCTTATCACGTTGCATGGGACACAGGCACTGTGAGCAGTGGCTCAGTGGCGGGGTGGGAAGGACGGCGCTGGCATGGCGTTTTGGAGACACAGGGTGGGGGATAAGAGGCTGGCTGGACATCACATTGCCTGCTCTATAGCATGGTGCTGAGAGCGTAGGCTGGCATTAACTGGGGGCTGGAGGGGAGTCCCACAGCCTCCTGCACTTTGGGGAGGTCTACCCTCAAGCCAGAGTTGCAGGCAGTGCTCCTGGGCTTCGAGCATGGAGCCAGGAGCACTGCATCCCCTGAGACTGGATGGGAGCAACGGGCTCTGCAGTAGATGGTCTTCAAACCTTTCATTCTAGTGCTTCAGCCTCACTGTCTGACCTCGAGCATTTGAGCTGGGAAGTTTTGAGCCATTTTTAGCCGCCTGGCTGCAAAGGGGACGGGAGGGAGAGAGAAATACCATGCGGTTAGTATTACATCCCCGACACAATAGGAACTTTTATTAGCAATTTTCCATTGTGTTGCAAATGGCAAAGATCATGGTTATATTTGCATGTTTCAGACTGTCCTGGACAATTAGCTTTCCTGTGCGATTGGGTAATAGTTTTCACATTGCATTAGCTTCAGCGTTTGGAGTAAGATATAAAAGCTGCAGCTGAAGACCACTGGTTTTCCTGCCATTGGAGCCCTTCTTTCTTACCTGGTAGTTCAACCTAGGAAAAAACAGGTTGTAAGAAGCTTGATCTCTTTGTGGATTAGAGAAAGAGGAGGTAGCAGGTGGGCAGTACCTTTGCTCCAAGGGTATTGATTGCAATTCTCAGGCCAATAAAAATGCATGCATTCCTGGGTAGAATAACAATAAGGATGTTTCTTTGCTCTAGGATAAGTCAGGATTTGACTAGATTTCTGCTTGGCTCTGAGGAGGACATGCAGCTATTGACAGCCTGAAAGAAATTAGGCCAAGAAAACAAAACAGAAACAACTGGGAATCGTTGCAGCTTTCAGTCTGCAGTATTGCTTCCAGGACCGTAAGACCCAGGCGCTCTGACTCTGGGCCACGGCCCTGGTTTTGGGTGTTTTTTCCCTTTGAGATTTTGCACAGTGCTTTCCGTGGGGGAGTTTTGCTCTGCGCTGCGGTCTGGATGAAGCTGTGATGTGCGTCTTCCCTGTTGTGGGACTTGGCGCACAGTCACCAAACCACTGGCTGATGGCAGAATGGAGGCTCAAAGAGCTCTGCATCTCCTTGTTTTCCCCTGCATGGCCAGGTATGGCATAGGCACGACTGTGGTGTGAATGGTAAAAGTCACTGCAACACCGTTCCCCAGATCCCTGATCCTCTCCTTGCAGCTCTTCATAAGCTCTCCAGTTGCTGTGCAACACCGCTAGAACAGAAATGCCCAGTTAAAGCATCTTGCTAAAGGGTGGGAAACTTGCCGCTGAAGGCAACCTGCTCCACTGACTCTTGGTGCTTCTTCCCAAGAGAGGCAAATGGATGAGAACTTTTTTGTGTGTGCTTTTTAGAAACCAGCAAGTTAACCCAATTGTCCTGAGAAATATCATTAAACTGATGTTGATCCCAGCCTTGGGTTTATTTTCTCTTCTTCCCTCAGCAGACCTTCTATTTTTAGAGGCTTATCTTGAGTCATTTTAGGGTTGTGCCAAACATTGGAAACCAAAGCCCATGTGCTGCAGACAGGGTTATTGTCCCAAGGTTGAACTTTGCACCTTTATGAAGGCGCTTGAGCTATAGGGTGAGCTTTATTGGGTTTGGTACAATACAAGACTAGGTACCATATGAACAAGGTACCCTCCCTGCACTCTGCTTTGCTAGTCGCAAACTCTCTCTCTGATGCATAACCCCAAGGGAAGAAGCATATGTGTACTGTACAGCATGAAGGTCAGAATGACGTTAGGGCTGCAGAGTGTCGGTTTGTCCATTCTGCTCACAGAAAAGGCCTTCATATTTTGTTACCATCTGGACAGCAAATGCGCCCTCCTACAGGAACTTAATTTTGACCTTTGATCGTTTTGTTTAAGAATGAATATAAGGCAAACATGTACCACTTGCACTAGGGATCTCCTGTCAGCACCGCAAGTAGGTCAGGAGAGCTGGCTTGGCTGTCTTGCTTGTGTCGTGTACGTATGATACATGTATATAAATGCATATATTTGAGTTTATTCTTTGTATTTGACTGAAGCTGGGGAAGACAGAACCTCTATTTGAAGCAAAGGTATTCCTAATGTTATAATTTTAGATCTGTGATTATTAGTTTTAATGTGAACAGCAAGTCCTACCATATGCTAAGAGCGCCGCACAATGTGCTGCTTCATGGCAGTGGTCGTCATCGGGAGGGGAGCGTATCTCCTGCCGGTCCTTTGATTCATGGCACCTATTGCACGGATCACAACCATCAGTTAACCTGATCTCCTGCAGTCCATGAACACGTTGTTTCTTGTTTCATCAGTCATTAGCACAGACGGGTCGTGTTGTTTGGTGATCTCTGATATTTGAGCTGTTCAGCCACTGGGCTGGTGGCTCTCAGTCTTGTGCAGCTCAAGCGTGATGGAGCAAGCTAGGATGAATCCCTCTCCATAGCCATTGACTGGATTTGGCTAACTGGAGCTGGAGCATAGCTGAGACCCCTACTTGCAGGCCTTTCTTCTTCTTTCCCTTTAGAAAGTCCTAACATCCAGTACAACCTGCAAGCAAAGACCTGGAGCTCTTTTTTGGAGGGGAAAGAAAGGTCAGCCTTCCATTTATCAAGTGACCTGGTAGCTTGCCACCAAAGCAGATTGGGAAAGCAGAGTTGAGTGCCTTAACTCAAAATGAAGAGGTTAAGTTGGTTAACCGTCTCTTGAAGATTGGAACTGTTACTGTCGGTGCTGGGACAACACCCCCCCCCCCCCCCCCCCCCCCACCTCCCCCAGTGTTCACCTGGCTTTGTACGAGCTCGCAGCAGCCCCAGCTCCATCCAGTGCCCTTCGGCTCCCTGCAACATCCCCACAAGGTGCTGCAGCTCACTTTATAGTGTTTAAATGGGTCTTGCCAAGATTAAATTGGAAAATAAACCCCCACGGCTCAGGCTTGAGCTGTTGAGATTATGAAGATTGATCAAATAGCACCACTAAATATATTTATTAAATAAATGGGTGATTTATCTCTTTTTTCGCCTTGCACCCATGGGGGCTGATTCTGAGCTGCCCCTTGCTGGCTTTAAATGGGTCCCACTGCGTGGATGCTAGCGCAGGCAAGGGCTGAATTGAGCCTTTGCTTTGGACTATTGAGCTAGACCAGCCGGTTTTGCTTTTTGGGGTCGGTACATGCTTTCCTTTGTCCGTTTTCTTCAGCTGAAAAGCTGCCTAGCACGGGTTCTTCCAGACAGGCCTGGGGGTGTTTCTAGTTGTGCCAAGAAAATTGGGCTTTGACAGTAAAAAGAAAACAAAACAACTTCATCCTCCCGTCCTGTGTCCCTCACGATAAATTAAAAAACATTTCTCTCTCTCCTTTTTTTTTTTATTTTTTTTGGTAACACGACTTTGTTTTAGAATGCAAAGCCTGGTCTGCATCTGCCCTGCTCTAGCACTGTCCCTTTAAAATCTGATTTTGGCAGCAGGTCTGGTGGCTGCGGCTTCTGTCCCGAGCAGATGGCTTTAGTTAGGCCAGATTCGGTGGCAGGTCTCCGGGATGCCGAATCTCAGCCTCGTTCATTCCCTTCTTCTGTCATCAATAAAGCCATTGAGAGAATCTTTAATAAATAAACAAAAAAGCATTTTTCAACAGACAGTGGGATGGAAAATGACTCATAGGAAAACAGGGTATAAAGTACACTCTAGTATTAGGTATTACATGTGTCGAGTTTCTGTTTGGGGTCCAAGAATGCTGTGGTTTTCTCTAAGGATTATGCCATTGTGGAATAATGTCATTGTGGAGTATTTGGTCAAGATGAGCTGATTGAGTCTGGTGGTTACTTACAAATATATATCTCTGTATTTTTCAGCGTTTGGAAAATCTGTGACAAGCAGTTTTCAGGAGGCTATGGGCAATTATTGCCATCACTGTTTCCAGCCCTGCCGAATGCCATGAAAACTGCTGGAGTCATGCTTTCTCTGCTCCTTTCCTATTCTTCATTCATGTAGGACCTACTCTTTTTTCCTCAGGATTAGGTGCGAACAAACTGGGCAGGATCCTTTGTGCTAGCTTAGACCTACCAAAGGACTGATCCAGTCCTAGAGAGAGGCTGGGAGGAGCACGCGTGATGTTAATGTGAACAAAGAGCAAAGTCCTCAAGGGATGGAGGCAAAGGGGTAAGAAATATACTGCACAGAAACCACCATGGCCAAGTTGGGGACCCCCAGCGGAGCCAATGGGACTTGCGTGGTGGTCACCAAAAAGCCTTTTGGAAGATAAAGGGTAGAATCTGCTAACCCTTGCTCCTCCTGTGTGAATGTTAAGGATGCACTGGGAAAAGGGGCATTTCAAGTAGCACTTGCATGTGTTCCAGCAAGTCATCTGCAGAGTTAAGGAGATGCTGATGCCCAGTTTCTCTTTCCTTGTATCTTGTGGTCCTCATTTTCAACACAGTAGTCCCTGGAAACACGTCTTTATCCGGTTTTGGTAGGAGGTGGTAGAATATCCAGGTTTCTTCCCATTATTCAAGTGTGCTGATGATTAGAAGAGGGGAAAAAAAAAATCTTTTACAGTTTGGTTTTTCAGCCTCTCGGCAGAAAAAAAATGTGCGCTGTAGTGAATCCTAACTCTAGAAAATATAACTACGTGATCCTGTTAGCTGTTATCATCACTTTTGCCTCCCCAGTCTGTGCTGCACGGAGGTTTGACAGCTCAGGGTCAGTCCCAGGCAGCTCCTACTTGAGCATTGTTGAGGAGCAAAAAGGAAGTGTCGAAGGATGAACTCGAAGGAAAGGGCTCGTGCTGCGGGCTCAATGAAATATTTATAGAGCACTATATACACAACTGCGGACAGGCTTTAAAAATGGGAAACACTTGAAGCAAAACGAGGCCATTTGGATACAGAAGGCCTCATTTTCTAGTGTTTCCTAGCCAAAAAAAAAAAAAAAAGGCAAGCAGTACGCATAGAAAGAGCCATTTCTAGCTTTGCCCATCTGTCGCAATCCCTCTGGTTCATATGCGCTGCTGCCTTTTTGGTTTGTTTTCTGCAGTTTTTGTCAGTAAGGGATGGGGGGTTTCATGGGAGGGTGTACGTGTGTGTATACCTGGGTGCAGAATACTGTCCACTGGCCAAAAGGAAAGCGGAGGTGCCCTGGAAGGCGATGGGTTTGTTCAGCAGCTCGTTTTTGGGAAAGGTTGGTGTATGTTTGCTGAAAATTGCTCCTGAAGCGTATATGAGCCTGCCTGGAGCAGATACGTGTGCCTTGCTGAAGGAACAGGTAATTAGCTTTATGTTTCTTACCATTATAGTTTCTATCTACCCACTATGTAGTTGGGACACCTGCATTAATATTATCTTAATGCAAAACATAAATAAATATAAACAGAGTTAAATAATAGCATATTGGTGGAAAAAAGGAATGAAGGGTCACCAGTTGAGCACATCCCCGGGGGCTTCCAGTGCCTGGATGAGGTCCTGGCATTTTCAGGATGGGGCAGCATCCAGATGGTTCAGGAATAATGTGGCCCAGGAGCCACCATCAGCTGGGGAGAGCCCTTCTAGCCGCATCACATCACGGCGATGGCATGTGCCATTCCTTCAATGCAATTATTCTTCATAGGCTCGTTGACCTGAAACTAAACTCTTGGGAAAGCTGAGATTCGAGGGAGCCTTTGTCTGTCCGACTCCGAACAGGGAGAGCTGGGGCTTCAGGGGAAGGGGCAGACATGTGGGGGAAGCCAGCTTGCCATTCCCGTGGATGTTTTTAGGGGATTAAGAGGGGAACGATCACTCTCCAGGCCTGTCTCAAAGTTTAAGAATTACCTGGAGGGCCTGCTGGAATCCATTTTTGGATGACTGGAGATTTTTTCCTATCTGCAGTGACAGAAAGTGAGTCCAGCGGTCTGGAAACGTCTCCCGAGCTGTCAGAAGAATGATGGTTGCTCTCTGCAGCTTGGTGGAAAGCTGACCCATGGCAGGCTGCCGCAGGAGCCGGGGGGCAGCTCGGCCACTCTGCCCATTGTTGTGGGCAGGTCTGCCATGGTGGAGACTGGGGACAGGGGGGCACCCTGGCATGGGAGGTGCATCAAGCTGGTCTGTGGTTGCTCCATCAGTTGACTTTGGAGAGGAATAGGGGACAAGGAGGAAGCTGGGGGAGAGTCCTGCCTTTCCCTGAGGTTTGTTGATGCCTCCTCTGATCTTCTGGAAACGCCCAAATTTAGCATGAAGAAGATGGTGTTGGAGAGGATCAGTCTTTCCTGCTCCAGCAGTTACTGTGATTTGGGATTTGGGTCCCCACCACTTCATCTCCCCAGGCCAAGGGGAACCACTTTTCCTGAGGGGCTGGCTTGTAACTAGAAAGACTGGAAGGTGTTTGGGGAAAGAACCAAAGTTTTGGGGGCTACCAGGGGCCCTAACTCTATCCACAGCATCACCCCAGCTGGAGCAAGATGTGTGTCTTGATGGAAAGTCCTTCCCAGCCTCGTACCTGGAGGGCAGACATTAGCACTGCTGTCACAAGTGACTCTTGCTCTGCCTTTCAGCTTTTTCTTCTAAAATTTCTTAGGTGCTTTCCCCTTGTTGCTGTTTTTATTGCTAATATCCCCAGAGAAAGTGATGATTGAGAAAACAGAGGAGATGTAACACAGATCTTTCTGTTTGTTAACAAAATCTCTTGACGTTTTGGGTTTTTTTTCATCCCAAAGGTGTCTGGCAGCAGATGAGGGGCTGGGACTAGACTGGGAGAGTGAACACAGCTTAACACCAAGGCCAGCCTAGACAGCGCTGCTGCCTGCTGGAGTGTGGACCCGGTCAAGCAACGGTAAGGAAATAGCGTCTTATTTTTTCCTGAATTGGTAAATCACCTAACACAGTGGAGAACATTTTCAGTCTTGTGCATGGACTTTGCTTGTGAGGTTATGTTTGCTTGAAGGCACCTGGTTCACTGTCAGCCACCCTGGACACTTCTGGCTGCTCCCTGATTCCTGCAGCCATAAAGGTTGCACTGTCCCTTCCCTATTTATGAGTTGTCTGGGTTGTATGTTCTTATGACATGATGCTACTTGTAGGGTGAGCACCTTCCAAAATAATTTCTCTGTACAAACCCAAATGTTCAGCCTGTGAAAGCCAGCACTCGAATCCCACGTTTGGGAATGCAAGCAGCGTGGACATCTTGGCCTTTGAGGTTCTGTGTGTGTGTAACACTGTGCTTTGTTTCCATGTTTTCCTGGATGCTCCAGGAGAACACAAAGCTCAAGGGCCCACATGCGTGGGACACTCTCTCTGCCCTCCATTTGTCTTCGGCGGGGGTAAGATACTGTTGCAGCCCCAAATCTGACTTTTTTTTTTTATTATTTTATGCCATGTCTTTGCTAAACCAGCGTCGCAGACTGAGATGGACTGGTTTCCAAATTTAGGACTTCACAGCAGTTCTTTCCTTCAGAGGCAAAAAAACCCCAGGGGGGGGCGGGAAATCACTCTAGAAGCTCAACAACACTGAGCAGCCTTCCAGTAAGGGGTGATCCTAAGCAACCCTACAGTAACAAATGTGAGAGAGATGCCCACAGCCTGTTAATGGAGGATGTGCAAAGGTTTTCACTGACGCTCTTGTGTTTGAGCAGGTCTCGTGGACAACCCTGAAAAAACACAAAACCAGTATGTAGATGGGAACAGGGTAAAAAGAATGTCGTAAAAGAGAAACATATTTCATTTTCTAGCTTCTAGGGAGTTGGAAATAATGTGGAAAAAGATGTTATTAGTTAATACTGATGAATGATCCTCTGGCAGCGCTATTAATCAAAGCTAATCATCGAAATGTTTTTGGGAGCGGAAATTTGTATGCACTGGTTTTGATTCCTGTATAGAATAAATGGCTTTATCGGGTTCTTCTATGGAGTTTGACAAGCATCCAGTGGCCTGCTGTTTTCTTGACCGTCTAATGTGTCAGGAAAATCTAGAGGGCCCAGCAGAGGTTTTGCTGGCATTAAGAGCTCAAGTTAACGCATCTGCAAGCAGCTACAGGAATCAGTCGCACATCCCCATTGACTCTTGGGGTGATTTTACCCGTGATTTTTAGCTCAGATTTTTATTTATTTACTTTTGTTGAGTGTTTGCATTTGCAGTCTGGCTATCTCTTTGGTATAGACTTGCGATTCGGGGAGAATGATTTATTCCCTTGCATTTCCAAGTGAGCACTCCATGAACAATCCTTCCTACAGGGTCCCCACAACAATTCTGTATCCGTCCCTTGTCCCTAAACACACTCTGTTTGGATGTGTAAAGGGCCTTGGTTTATTCATATTATTATTCATACCAGGAAAATTACTCTTTTGCTTGCCCACTTTGCAAAGATGTTTCTGTAGTGCAGGTGTGGCAGAAAAGGTTGGCTCAAGTGCTTTATTGAGCACGTGTCCTATTAAAACCAGTTAAACTCTCCATCCAGGAGACTGAAGGGTGATTTGAGGTCAAAAGCTCCAGATGTCTAACCAGCCAATTTCAATTTTACGGGTCCCACAACTTTCGCGGACACCTTTGCACGCAGGGGACTGCCAGGTGAGCACTGCAAGTAACAACCACCACCGCCAAGTCCCGCGTGAGGACCCCTCTGTGCAAAAGCTCACAACTGGTTTCCAGGACATCGCATTTATGCAAAGGCTGAAAAGTTGTGTGTGCTTTTTTTTGTATGGATTTTCTTGCGACGGCAAAATGAACGTGAAATTCATTAGCGAGAACTGAACCCTGGATCATCTGTTTAAAGAATGCAGACTCTTGCCAAGCTGATAGAAAGGAAAACTGGAGGAGTATAAAAATTTATATCCCATTTTATGCCACAGAGCTGCAAATGGGTGACAAGGACACTCATGCGCCCAAGCCACTGCGCTTTGCAATTAGGGAAACTAATTGCAATAATGGGAGATGAAACGCAAGGGTCAGGCAGCAGCCAGGGACTAGTCCGTGGCTGTCGATAGTTATACCAACCACAGTCAACATTAAAAAATTTTATGGTGGTGTTGGGACTACAGTGCAGAAGAATAAGAAATCAGAGAAGGCAAATGCATATAAAGTGCCTTGGAAATCCCCCTGCCATTGCAGCGTTGCCTTCCTAACCGGCTCCTAACCCCTGCCCACGTCCTTCTGAAAGAGCCATTATGTACGTTATGTGTCAGCAAAGACTCATATTTGTTTTTTTCTCTTTGTCTCAGTACTTCAGATAACTTTTTGCCATGCAATTCCCAATGTTTATTTTCTCTCCCTAAGAGCTGATAGCTAAATATATTCCCAATCTCAACACTTTGACTTTTGCTGTTTATTTAATGACCTTCACTCACTTCAGTATGATTAAGTTCATCTGTGTCTGGGTGTTTTGGTTAGCATTAAATTCCCTTTATTTTGGGAAGTTCATTTCCACACCATGCTTTCTCCCAGTTGCCTTCCTGTAAGTGAGGAGGGTGGTTTTAGATCCAGGTCTCCCCTCCTCCCCACTCCTGTTTTGCAATTTTTCCTTCCTGGCTTGCGACCGGCTTTCCAGTTCTGCCTCTCGGAGAGTGAAAATCCACCCTGGAACAAGAGGCTTTCTCCAGCAAAACTGAAACTTTGTGCTGCTGGGAGAGCCGATGCTGCCACGGGGAAGGTGCTCGAAAGCTGCATCCCTTCATCACATCACCTGCTTGGGACATCCCCAAAATCCAGCCCTTTGCAGAACATCCTTGCTGCCACCATCAAGAGATGGTGGTGGTGGGTCTCGTTGCACGTGCACCAAGGCAGGGGTGGTCCCTTGCACCAAGGCAAAGGACCTCTTGGCCGCCGTCTGTCTGTCTTAGCTAAACAGTGACTCAAAGCGTGCGGTGGCATTTGGGATTTGCGTGTAGATGGGTTGGGGTTTTTTCTCCTTTGCGGCGTGGTGTCCAGTTGAGGCTGCGCAGGCGGGAGGGAGAGCGGGGCTCAGCCCTGCAACAGCAACCGAAACGCTCCACCTGGAGGTGAAAGCAAATTATAACGGGGGCTCGGTGGCTAGCTGGGATTTGTACATCGGCAGCTGCAGCAAAAAAGCGAAGGGTAGATATTTACCGTGTGACGACCTGAAAACCAGGTTACATTAAGGAAAAAAACTTCATTATTTAAACGAAAAGGGATGTGGAAACGCGCAAAGCCATTCTGCGTGACGGAAAGGCAGTGCCTGGGAGGAGATGCTCCTATGCCAGGCTGCATCTCTCCCAGCATCTGTCTGCAGCCCTGCTGCCTCTATCATGGGGAGACCGCTGAGCTTTTTGAGGCCAGAAGCAAGGATTTGAATGAAGGGATCTCCCCTCCCAGGGTACAGGTTTCTTTTGAGCTCAGTGGCTGAAGCTTTTTTGCTCCTGCCTCTGCATCTAGGCAAGCCTCTTCTTTCCTGGGCGCTGAGTGTCTGCCTCCTCCTCAAATTTTACTCATTTCAGACGTGCATCTTAAATATCCCACTGAACTCCTAATGTTCACCATTGAACCTGCTCACCAATGGCTTGCGGTTTACAGAAACAACATTTTTCAGTTATGAGCAATTTACTGAAATGAAGTCACCCAGACTAATTAGAACTACAATTCCAAGAGCTCAGGACCTTGGGGAAAGTTGGGACTGTGTTTGAGGCAGTATCTATGCATTTTGGAATAACAGCCGCCTGCTAGCTCAGATGAACGCTGAATTGAATGATCCAGTGATCTGATCCACCGGGCATTTCCACTGTTCCTGCAAACAAAAAAACCCTCCATCGTCTCTGGGGATATTCTTTCACGTAAATATTGCTCCGAGGGAAATTAGTGCTGAATATATATGGAAAATAACCAAAAAATATAGTCATATATCTTGCAGGACTTACAGGAAATTAGCGCAAGTGAATTACCCTAAACAAAATTACTCTGCCACAGAGCACATGTGTTCCAAGGGAGAATTTGAAAATCATTTGAGAAGGTTTTTTTTCTTTGCAAAGCTAATGGATCTCATAATTTTGCACAGCCCTATTGGAAATAGGAAAGAACCTGCCTCGTCCAATTAAGAATTAGAAGTAGAGCAGCAACAGGGAGAAAGATTTCTATTAAAAAAAAAAAAAGAAAAAAAAAAAGAAAAGTGATTTTGTTCTCAAGCTCCATGAAAATCTGCTGAATTGGGAATTCTCTCTAACACAGCGATATTTGCTGGTACCAGAAAAATGCTGGTAGCTTGTTGCCAAGACTTCAATTAAAAATGTGCCGGGGTGAGGGCAGAGGGTGGGCTGGGAGAGGTGCTGCAGGCGATGGGCAGCACAGGGCAGCTCGTGCAGAAACCCAAGGACCCATTCTCCAAAATATGAGTAAAAACACAGCGGCCCATTTAGCATTTTAAAGTATTTACTGCTGTCTCAGGAAGCAGGAAATTCCTACCACTATGGGGGAAGCACAGAGTTCAGTCGGACAAATGGGGAGGATAAAAGATGCTAGGAAAATGCACTTGATCCTGATGGGATTCAGCAGCCTCTAGTTAGAGGATTATTTATCATCGCAAGGGCACAGCACAGTTTTGCAGCAGAGAGATCTGATGGCTGGAAGCAAACTGGTCCAGCTGGTGGGTTTGGAGGTGTAAGTGGCACTTCTGCCCGGCACTGTTGGAGGAAGATGCTTCTGCCCTGAGCCCCAGCCCCGGCTGCAGAGAGGCTGCGCTTTTCTCAAACGACGCTTTGGGTTATCATAAAAATTGAGGAACTGGCTTCAGATAGGCTCAGGCTTTCAAGTTTATTAGCTGTGTTTTCAAGCTGGGCTCCAATTCCTTCTGCTGGAGCGCACGCCGCATTATTCTCCTTGCCATCTCCTGCTGTCCGTAATGAGCTGTCGGAGGGGAGGGAAGGAAAGGTCAAACTCCTTCAGCATCAGGTGCGAACGGGGACGCATGGAAAACAGATCCCTGTTATCGTAGCAACCGAACTGCTGCCCTTGGCGGGCCAGAGAACGGCCCCGAAATAGCAGCGCAGGCGATGCAAACAGAGGGGGTTGCTGTGGCAATGGCAGGGCTCGGGTGGCTGGGGCGCATTGGAGCCACCTTGCCTCTGCACGTGGGGTTAAGGTCTTCCGACAGCTCATATCTTGCTCTCTGTCTTCCGACAGCTCATATCTTGCTCTCTAGTGCAGGGAGCATCAGGGGATGCTGAAAATTGGTGCTGAAAGAATTTGCTTTGCACTTTTCACCATAGAAACTATGACGAACTATTTTTCTGGAGAGCGCTGGGAGATGTCAGCAGGCTCGTGCTGCTTTGCTTCGGAATGGGCGAGTTGCAGTGAGCGAGGAGCAGACACTGGGAGGTTGAGTGCATTTATGTTTGTCGAGATGCAGGTCCATCCCTCCAGGGAGCATAACAGGGCAGCTCTGACCGCATGATTTTAGTTGCATTAGGGCTTGTTCCAGCAAGAGAAGATGCTAATGCGAGAACAAGTCAGTAGGGAACACTGGATAATAACAACCACGGGTTTTATGGTCTGGAAGGGAAAAAGATGCTCTTTCTTTTAAAGGTAGCTGACTTGTCTCGCACAGAGCTCGGCTGCTGCTCAGAGGGATAAAGGACCTGCACATCCCCTTTTGTGGCATTGGGCTTCCCAAAGGCCAGGGCAGCAGAGTGCCTTGCAAAATCCCTGTGCTTCCAACGGCTGCAAAACACACGCTGTTGACATCCCAAACCATTTCTACCAGTGCGTCGGCCCTTCTCCCGCTGCTGTTTCTCAGCGAGGCTTGCTGTGGATATCTTGGGACTTAACTGGGGTCCTTGAGTCGGCAGAGCGAGGTATTTCAAAAGGGCTTTGGCAAAAGCTGAAGCCCCTGTTCGTGTGCTGCGAGTAAGCTCAAGCACTTTGCTTTACCTCTTTACCCCGTGGTGTTTTCCCTCTGAGAAACAGAGTGGTGGGGAGCTGTAAGAGCGAGCCGGGGAACATAGTCTGGCTTTCTCAGAATCCGGACACCAAACTACTGATAAGGGAGGGAGATTTTAAAAATTCAAATAACCATTAAGCGAGAGCCATCCCTGCTCCACATGGGCCTCTTGCCTTCCCTGGGCCCAGTTCCCAGCACGCTCCGTGTTGTTCTCTGTTCCTGGATGGGAAACAGCCTAAAAAATGTTGATGTTTGTAATTTTCTGCCTGGGATTTGCCATATGCTGCTGGACCTTCGTTCTCAAGACCTCCTCTTGCAAAGCCTAACGCCACAATGATGGGGCTGAGCATCGGCGGTCTCCAAGCTCCCCACCCAAGCAGGGAGGAGATGCAGGTCCTAAGAGGGTCCTTGCTGCAAGGCTGGGCTGTCAGCTGGAGGCTGAGAACTCCGGTAACATGCTTTACTGAAGTGGCAGACAAGTAATCAACAGTCCGTCTAAATTAAAGGGGTTTTAAGCCTACAGGGAGCCTTGTCTGTGAATTCTGTGAGTCAGCACAATGGCAGCAGTGGCCTCGGTGTCAAATACCATCGTGTTGGAGACTCTCTTGGCTGTTGGCAAATTCTGGCTGGAAAGAAGGGTGCTCGTGAACTGCTGTTCTAACCACCTCAAATACCAGCGTTTGTGGTCGCGGCTTTGCAGAATCCCCGTTCCTTTTTGGGGTGCCCGGTGTAGTTCTCCCCTACCTGGAAGCCCCCCATTGTCCCATCCCAGGGGTGTCACCGGTGTTGGTGACAGCTGGTGATGATGCTGGTGGCTGCTCCCTTGAAACCCAGCCCGGCTGGGGAGAGGAAAGCGCTTCAGTCCCTGGGACAGTGCTGTGCCCGCCGTCAGGTGAGATCCATCAGCTCCGCCACGGCAGGTAACAGCAATGATGGGTGAGATAGCAGTACTCTGAACTGACAGGTTATTTTTTTTCCCCATGCAGTTCACTGGGAGGTCAATGCACTCGAGGGGCTTTTTTTTTTTTTTTTCCTTCCCCCTGCCTTGTTGTAGTGAGGAGCTTTCTGGCTCAACCTGTCTTTGCTCCTGAGTGGTAACTCCTTAGCAGATGAAGCGTGGATTCACCTGCCTTATCTTAGGCATCCAAAGCTCAGATACCTAAGCCTGTTCTAATCACCCCCTTAATAGCCACAGAAAGGCACCTGGCATGTCCTAAAACAGGTGTCAATGGGGAGTTGCATCGGCAGCCTGCTGAGGATGAGGTTTTATGACTGCAAGTCCTCATCCTCTGCTGCCTCAAATTACCCGGGAGCACGTCTTGAGCTTTGCTCTGCTGTGGCTACCAAGCTGATGCTCGGCAGAGGATTGAATGCATCCTGAATCCTGCTCCGAGGGACGGTGGCCGCTTGCCTGGGTGCCCCTGCGGCCGCTTTCTCTCCTGGCTGGCCGAGGTCAAGGCGTTGCAGCTCGGTGGGGCTGGAGGGGGAGGTGGGAGCTTGCTGCAGACATGCGCGCTGCGCTGTTAGACTGAGCCCCGGCGAGCCACGCACCTCGAGACCCTGGGGTGGGAGATCCGAAAGGTCGCCACGGGAAAGTTGTGTACTTGGGTTTTCACATGTTTGCTTTTATAGGTGTATCACCTCCTTTGGAAGCAGAGGCCAAAGGTTTGCATGCATTCTGTCACTTTTTAAAAAGAGACTTTTGCATAACCTGAATCTTTCTTAAGTGGTAACGGGTGTTTTCTTGATGTGCAACAGCCGTCCAGAAAGCACACAGGGCTGCTTTAAAATGCCCAGATGCCTGCGCTGGTTTACGGAAGCCCTGCTACAACACTGTCAGGCTCCCGGTTAAGCTCCCAGTCGCTCCGAATCAGCTGCCGAAAGCCAGCAGAGGCTTTCATGTCGCTGCCGGTTGGGATCCGGCGCAGGACTGACTGTGCTGACATCCCTGCAGCGACACCCACATGCAGCAGCTGCATGGTTCAGCTCTAACGTCTCAGATGTTAGATGAGATGACATCTCATCCTACTTTCTTGTGCTTTTCCAGGATACAACGCCTTTTCCCCACAGCCAGTCCTCTCTTGCAATGCAAATGCTCAGCCTCCAGCTGATCTTCTGCGCCCGTCCCAGTCCCCGTCAGACCCGAACGGGGTTGTTGTGTGTGTGAGCTGCATGTGCATGATGAACCCAGCACATCCCGGCTGCCAGCTCTGCTACACATCTGCTGAACAAAGGGTGGTGGGGTTTATATAAAATAAGGGAAGCTGGCTAGACCAAGCCAGGACATGTCCCTTCTCAGGGAGGTTATCTGGATGGGGGAGTTCTCTGGCACTCAAATGTGATGGTTGGATATGAAAAATTTTTGGCTTTGATAGAATTTTTTAACTATTGGAGTGGGTGTGGGGTGGACTGCGATTCCCCCTACTCCCTCTCCAGCCTTCTCCCCTCTTCCCTAAAGAAAACCCTCTCCCAAACAGCGAGCTTTGTTATGTCTCATTGTCTTCTCTGGCACTTGGCAATGCAAGTTTTTCCCATCTATCTTTTTGGCATCTGTTCACGCTCTCCAGGACTTTGTTGGTTTTGCACTGATTCTTGCTCTGAGACTTGACTTCAGGACCATGGGAAAGACTTTATGGCTGCGATGGGGCAGCAATATGTCTGAGTAGAGACACCGCTCACCCTGCAGACCCTGGGCTGCGTGAGGACCACATAGGCGGTGAAACCCATGTTGTCGCCTATGGTGGGCTGCACCACATAAGGGTCTCATGCAAGCTGCTGAGAGCCTGGGGAGGAGTGGGGAGGGAAGCCAAGGCATTTTATTTCTCTTTTTATTCTTCAGACAGACCAATCCATACTTTGGCATAGTACGTGGCCATGAGTGACGCATGTCCATCTCATGGGAGAAGGGGAGGCTGGTTCTGGGCTGGAGCTTCGTCATATCTGTGAAGAGGACTATCTGACATAGTTTTCGGCATTAGCAGATGATGAAGGGGCCCCTGTAAATCGTACACAAAACATCTCTGACTTGCAGTGGGTAAAAACCATCCCAAAGCAGAGCCCCAGTCATGCACAAGGAGTTGAGTGGGTGACGCTTTATGTGGCTGCAAGGAGACAGCACAGCATCTCCTTCAGGAGAGGCGAATTGGGCAAAATACCCCACTCCTTGCAGCCTCTCTTTCCAGCCAGAAATCCTTTTCTTAAACTAAAGAGAAGGTGAGAGTTCCCACAAAGGGAGCAATGTCTGTGCACAGAGTGATGCTCAATGCTCGTCCTGCCGTGCCCCACTCCTGGCCCATGGCATCTGCGGGGCTACAAAGCGGTGGCGTTCATCCCCATGCAAACCTTGACAAAACGTGTGTTTCTACTTGACTCTGCCAGTTCACTGTTGAGATTATTACCAATCCGGTACATTTTTTAAAGCAAATGAGGTTTCAAAACGCCTGTTGATAAGATCTTTCTTGCCCTCAGTGGAGTCATTAATTCAATATGCTGAAATACCATTTTAATTAGTTTGCACGACGGTCCCAAGAGCAATGAAATAATGCTCTTTATTGTGTGAGTATGTAGTGTGCTGTGCGTAATCCTGTTCTTTATCTCTTGTCTTCTGTTCTGTCTCACTGGCAAATATTAGTGCATCCTGTCTCCCAGTCATATCCTTGTGCGAGCACGCCAGCAATCTCAAGTTAAATACTCGACGTTACATTAAAACAACATTGTAGTTATTACTTGACTGCCAGAAAAATCAGAGTTAAAGCCTGTCTTTGATTGCTTATGTTGTAGCCAGGTATTACGATGACCCCCAAATTGTGCAGAGTATCACTTATCTTTAACCCTCATCTTCCTCCTCTCAGCTCTTCTAGTTGTTGCTGTGCTGCAGTAGGACCAAGAGTTGCCCAAGGAGAGCAGAGCCATGGCTATGAGCATCTGGTCCATGGCAGACTCAGCTCCAAGGATGGAAATGGATTAAGGGAATCACCCAAGGTCACTTGGGTGTTCTGCAGTGAGCGTAGAAAGTCTTTGCTCCATACAGTGTGATCAGAGCACATACTGTCCCAGTGGACAGTAGTTGTCCCAGTTGCCTTAGAGGAGACCAGTGACTGAAGGGGTGACCCAGGAGCTGTGGTCACAGGGAGGACCTACCACTGCGTTGCTGAAGCTTCTCTTGGAGATGGGTCTCATTTTGCATCCCCAGCTGGATGCGGCATATTTCATGGGTAACGCCTCACTACATTTCTTCCTCCTAATCTGACCCATGCTGATGAATGCGATCTAGGTTCGTTACTGGAATTAGAGCAGCACATTGTCCCACACCGATGTTACCGAAGGAATGCACTAAGCTGTGAGGGTAATGGCAGATGGACTTAAATCATCTTCACTGCTCATTTGCCATTCTGCTCAGGCAGAGGGATTTTTGCTGGTAATGTCCTTGGTATGCAGTTCTTTAAAGGTTATGTCATTTAATGGATGTCACAGGGCTGTGGTGAAACTCCTCCGTCAGGCCGTGCCCCACTACGCTGAGTTCGGCATTTAAAACTGCTTTTATTCTGATTTAGTTATAGCACCGTTCTTTCACCTCTTGGGCACAAACCAAAGGTCCTGTCACCATCACGCAGCCTAGCTGCTGCACAGCTGCATGTCCAGGGCTAACCCCCTCCGTCTCCTCAGCAGCTGAAGCTCATCCATTGCGAATGGTGAAAATTGTGGTGATTTTGCAATTCGTCTCTTCAAGGAGACGTGATAGATAAAGCAAACAGAGATCCAGACTTTGCAAAGATTCCAAAGAAACCCAGGCGTTTTATTTTAGCTACCCAAGAAACACAGAGATTTAGACAAAATAATAAATGCCCAAGTATGTTTTCCTGCCTCTTTTTTGTTTAATGCCTCTTGAAAGGCCTTTGAACGTAAGTCCAAGTCCTCTAAAATAGTCCCCAGATCCTCTCTCCTTCTCCTTTGATGCACCTGAACTCTCCTCCTGCACACAAAGCCCTCCTCGCCTTTGTGTCTGGTTTCCAAAAATGACCGCTGAGAGATCTTCTCTTTCATAATCTTCCCATCCTTTTCCAGATGATTCTTGCTCAGCCCCAACATATGATCCAGGCGTCTCACCAGGTCTGTTGCTTCATTATTTCAGCACTGGAATTCAGATTTAAAAAACGGTTTGCCTAAGTGGTACCTGTGTTTCTGGCTGCTGAGCTTCTAGAGGTTCTTTGGTGGAAAAAGGCAATGGGAAAAACAGAAAAACTCCCTGTTCAAGAAGTTTTCAGTAATAAAACATAGACATAAAATGTCCTCAGTGACCAAACAGAATTCACAGGCAGTACATAGGCTCCAAAAACCATCATAAGGTCATCACGTTTCTAGTAAGCTAATCACATTTTTCATGGAGTATTGTAATAAGCTTGACAATTTGTTGTACGAAAGCAAAGACAGAAGAAAATTTTTAGTCGTAAAAGTTGGTTGAGGGTTGAAAACCAATCTCATCTCTCCTCCACTTGTGGTTGTCTTCCATTTGTAGCCCAGAGACCTTTCCTACTATCCCGTTGCTTGTGTGTGAAGACTTCCTATTGCGGATGGAAAGATCCTGGCTAAGGTGGGAGACTCACCTTCAAGTCTTGTAGGCTTGTGTAGTCTTCTTACGCATTGTAGAAAAGCCTTGAAATTTATATTGCCTCTGAAATACCTCCAAATTGGGGAGGAGCCGCTAAAGCTGATCCAGTTTTCTGTCTGTTGAAACAAATAATTCCAAAAGAGAACAAACCCTTAATGAGTGGTTGAACACGCCAGCTTCTTTCTCCTACAGTGTAATTTGCAAACCATAGGGAGGTTGGTTGTGACTAAAGAAATACAGTCCATCGGATAACATCCTGTAAGTTCAAAAAATGGAAACCTCTGCGTTCATTGCAGGGAAGAAGAAGAGGATGGACCAGAGTGCGATGGTGTGAAGGATGCATACTATAGCGTACGAGCAGATCGCTGTGGGGACACAGCTCACAAGGAGCAGGGTACCTCAGCTGTTGAAATAGCAAGCCCTGGGGTTTGCCTAGAGAGTTGTCCCACTAAATCTCTGTGCAAGCTTGCACAACGTGCTGCGGATGCCGAACCATTGCGCGAGCTTTGCTGCTTCCGTGCATCACATGGTGCAGGCTTGTCCCGGTCAGATGACAAGATTTATCTGCAGGCAAGCCCTCGCCCTAATACCAGCAATGTGCCTTACATTAAGACTGAAATGTATATTAGTTGTTTTCATCCTCCCTCAAACCAGTACAGATGGTTTTGCTTTCTGTTCCAATCGTCTGGAAAGGGTGTGCGTGCCCGTCACCGGAGCACATGGAGGACACAGATGCTGAGCAGCCAGGCGCTGTGGGACGGGGGGACGCGAGGCAGGTCAGAAGAGAAATGCACCCCAGCGTTTGGTCCACCCAGTTTGGAGTGATCTCAAGGAAGGGTCTCCTCCTGACTGCCGTCTCCTTCCCGGAAGAATTTGTCTGGGCATGTTTTGTCTCAGCATCCCCATGGGTAACACTGCTCACCCCTTTGCACAATAACCTGAGGTTTTTTCGTTTTTTTTTTTTTTTTTTAATTCCTGCACACAGGATGTTTGTGGCTTTAATTCATAAGTTGTGTAGGAAGAGCCACAGACTCAGGACATCCTTTTTTAATAATACCTAATATCTCTTTAGGCATTACCTGCAAGCTTGGGTAGACAGGCATTTTATTACCTACTTGCAAAATGATTACGGTTATTAGCTTTACCATGTATTGTAAAAATGAATAGTGGAATTTAACCCAATTGTGACAATATGGAGCAGTAAAGAAATCCAGTTATGTAATGTGGCCTGTTCCTAACCAGGGAGAGGGAACCCTCTGAAATGTTATTTTTCCAGTAGGATGGCTTCTTTCTAATTGAGTTTATTAAGTAATATCAAAAGCATATGGAAGTGGAAATGCCATTGGTTCATCATGAAGCGATTAAGTTTGTTAGAAAGTGAAGAGCCCAGACAGTCATTTCTCATAGCTAGTGCTGAAAAGATAATATCTACCCCAGCTTATCTGCACATCTATCTAGTGCGTGGCTTCAGCCAGCCCATTTGCTTGGCTTATACCTTCAAAGCTATTCTGCCATTATCCTTGGGATTATTTTTCTGCCAAAACAAGAAGCAATCCCAATATTCCCTTGACTGAATCTGGGAAGTTATTGCGAATTTGCCTGCGTGTTACATTCTTACACTCTATTATCCTATGCAGATCTTTCCTTTAAGGATTTTTCCTGCTTGAACAGTTTTGTTCATCTTGAACCTAATCCAGCTAGAGTACCTGCTCTAATCTAAATAATGCTGCTTCTTTTAAAACTCTTCCTACTTTCTGCTTAATCAGTCTTTGATATTGCTTCTCATCATGAGCTTGTACTCTGGTTTTCCATAACGCACCTGAAACTGTGCTTATCTTTAAGCAAGTGGCTGGTTCCGGCAGCATCAGCCGCGGTGCGAGCCGGCAGCCCCCAGACACAGCAATTCCTCGTGCAAGAGCCAGGTCCTGGGGATGGATGCAGCCAAGGGCTTCCTCTAACACTGTCCCCTCATCAGCCCCCCAAGGACCTGCTGAGCGTTGCATTGAGTTTTTGGCTTCTCGGCTGCCCGGTGCACCATGTGAGCTCTCAGCGAAACATCTCACCTTTCTGTCATACCGCAGCCTCCTGCTCTGCTAAAATATATACTTTTTTCCCACTTTTTCCCAGCAGATTTCAGATCAGCGGCGGATTCCTGAGGACACTCAAAGGGTTCCTCTATGTGTGGTGGTCTCAGAGGATTTCTGCAGTCTCAGGAGATGTTCTGGAGCTCAGGTCTGAGTTTTTGAGATGGCCAAAGCCAGAACACCACAAGCAAAACAGAGAGCACCTAATTATTTCTGGCCTAAGGAAGCTTTGCTTATGTGTGCATTAATGAGCTGGTTCCATGCAGCTAATTTAAGGAGGAAGAAGTGAGTGCCAGAAATGAAAGTGAAGGGAATTGCCTGCTGCACTGTGATTAAGGATGTGGTACAATTAAACCAGAGCAGCTACTAATTGCAGCTGTGCTAACGAGATAGTCATACATGCCGCAGCCCGTGCGGCTCACGGCTCTTCCCCTCTTTCCACACCATCGGGTTATTTGCTTTCATCATTGTCGTGGCTTCATTTATTTGCTGTCTATCTGATGACAACCTTTTAATTAAAAGGACCGCATCCTGAGGCCGCACGGCGGTGTCTCCCAGCGGTGGCGGTGGCTGCCGTGCTCAGCAGGGAGGAGGTTTGCAAAGGGCTGGGGGCTCCCAAGGCACGGAGTCACCGCTGGCTGCCGAAAGGCTGCAGGTCTCCATGCAGAAGCGGCTCCTGTGAATATCTGTCTTTGCAATCAGGCTCTGGGTTTATTTATTTGTTGTAAGCAATGTCTCGCAGTCCAGAAGACTCTTGTTTCACAGTTGCCATTTGTCTTAATTGCTTCGTATTTCCGCACCTCTGCGTTACTGGCAACGAGCGCGTTTCCTCCAGAGCTTTCCTGCCTCTCAACATCTTTTGAGGGAAGCTTCTGCCTTTTCTCTCGCGCAGTCCCCGCTGCCTCTGTGCAAGCTTTCATGGGGATCGTTTCAAGCCTGTGAATCCTCCACCTTGTGCACAAATGTTTATTCCTATCCCCCTGTTTTACACCAGGGAGGAAAGCGGGCAGGGAAGTAAGACACACATCTACTTGTGGTTATCTTAAGTGATAAGAGCATGCAAACATACTAATGCATTTATTTCTACACAAGTTTTGTTCAAGTATCATTTATGGTTGGTTTGCGGCTGGTATCAAAGAATAGGTTATGGATTCAAGGTGCTGAGCTTTGGACCTGGGCCGTGTGTGCCATGCCCAAAATCTGCTGATGGCCACTGCTTGCCTGAGCTGCCCGGCCAGGGAAGTTTCTGTCCCATCCAGAAACTGCCCCACACCTCCCTCAACCACGAGTCCCCTCTGCAACTCCCCCATGTCCATGAAGTCCGCACGATGACTCATGTGATGAGTTTACATATTTAAGGAGAGGAGTGAGCTTAGGCATCTGCTTAACTTCAGCTAAGCGCTCAAGAATTCTCCTGAGTGAGGGTTTAGGTTATGAATCCCGGGGCTGCTGAAGCTAAAAGTCTATTTTCTAACCTCTGATCTGGCGTGCCTGCCTTCCTTTCCCATTTCTGGGTTGCTTTTGTTCCAGGAAAACTTTCTAACTGAAGTCTCAGCTGGTGCTGCGGAGCAATGCACGGGGTCCTTGCCGTCAGGATTTTTTATGCTTCTCTCTACTTAAAAGAAGAGGCGGCAGGGAGAGGGAAGTGGGAATAAAATGCAAATCAGATGATGCAAGTCTATAACCTGACCTGGGACGTCACTGTACAGACTATTTACTTCAAAGATTCACCCTTTACCATGGCAACTCGGGGCCGAAGGCACATGGTGTACGAAGGAAAGTGCCCTGCTAAAGCCATTCACGTAGCCGGCGAGGTCTGGTTACAGCCCCTCGTTGGGCTGCTGCGCGCGCCCGGGCAGCGGGAGCCTTTCCAGCCCCTCCGCGCTATACATCTTTCCATAGGAAACTTTCCTCCGGGGCCCAGCCTTCACTCCGAGTTTTATGCGGTTGCACAATCCAGGGGCTGCTCCTCCAGTTAGGAGAAGGGGGATTTTTTTTCATTTATTCCCCCCACACATGCACACGCTTTGAATAAACTGCTCTAGTTCAGTGTCGCAGTCACCAACGGCGCTCCAGGCTGTGCCGTAGGGCTGTCTGTCCGTCCATGGCCCACTGTTACGGCTCTGCTTCGTGGGCGAGATGCTGCTGGAAGCCAGCGTGGGAGCATCTCACAGGGGGAGGAGGTGATGGAGGGGTGAGCATCGCTTTTGGAGGTGGGGGTGGTGGCTTGTGCACGGCGCTGGGTCCCCTGGGACCAAAGTGCTGGGTGCTGCCATGCTGCAGGGAGCCAGCACCCAGGAAAGGAGCAAAAGCAGATGCGAGCGTGGGTGAGGAGAGCTGGAGCATAAAATAAGGAGGACATGGGCAGTGCCTCCATCTGCCCCGTGCTGCCAGGCTCATCCTTCGATTCCTCCCCTCAGGGGGGAACCCCATAGGGAGGGGTTGCGATGCACCCACAGCCCCTTTCCAGGCAGCTGTGAGGGCTCAGGCCAATGTTTGCAAAGGGTTAATATCTTCCTGGCAGAGGCAGGGCAATATTATTGCTATGTTGTATTGCTTGAAGTCCGGTTTGGGTACCTGCTGACCTGTGAAAAGTCAGCAATTTTTTGTGCCCTCCTCTTACCTCCGTGGCTGAGCCAAGCGCCGTCTATCACGTGCAGTGATGTTGGTGTCGGGGACATGTGCGATGGGCGAGATGCTGATGTTTCAGCGCTGCTTGCAGCTAGAGAAGCAGGTAGCGAGTCTCTCCGTGCTGGCGCTCGCCCAGCCGGACCACACTGATGATTAATGGGCTCGTAACGAGGAGCTTCCCCTTCCCTCCGCACCCTCCTACCAGAAGGGAGTTTTGGACCACCTCTCTTTGCATCCCATCCTGAATCAGAGCTTCCTCCTGGGTGCAGCCAAGGGCAGCTTGGGCAAGCTGTGCAGGCAGAGCGGGCAGCTGCCTGCTCCCGGGCACGGGAGGGCATTTAGCACTGCGCTCATCCACGCTCATGGGCACAGACCCCCAAACCAGGTGGCACTAATTTACCCTGTAAAGGCAAAACTTCTCAAGGTCGCGCCCATGGGGTATGATTTTTCCTTCTGACACTACATTTTATATAAAAGAGCCAATCTTTCTCAAATATCTCCTTTTCTTTTTTTTTTTTTTAGTTGAAAAAAAGATACTTGGCGGCGGCCGAAGCGCTGTTACTCATTTAACTAAACAAAGCATGTGGCTGTTTGTGTAGATATTATTCCTCTGGAAACACTGGTTTTAGTTAATCACCCTGTGACTTCTATTGGATTCTGTGTTTATATACTCGCCAAAGCCTCTTTCTGGGCCTTTATGACATAATTTTGAAGTGTTGAAAAATCAGCTTATTCTCTGCCTGCACGGGCTGATAGTTTGGAGCGGTTTTTTTCCCCCTGTGAAGAAAATCCTCATAAACCACCTCATTCTTCAAGTGAAAGAACAGCTGGGGGAAAAAAAAAAAAAGAGAGAAAGAAAGGGAGCTTTTCTTGGCCGGGGAGCAAAGTGGCAACATCCACCTCATTTGATAAGCCAGAGGGAGAAGTGAATAAACCGGTGCCTGGTTTCCATTAGAGCTGTTTAGGAATGATGTGCCTAAAGAAGCCGGTGCAGGTTGCTTGGTGATTCAGGCTCCTTGTGATGGGCAGGGTTTATACCTCAGCTTCTTGGTGGCGTTATTTTATTCTGAGTAAATAAAATATTCCCTGAAATGCTGTTTCGTATAGCCAAAGTTATTGCCTGCCCACGGAGGCTTGCAGAACCCAGCGGTGATGGGTAAGCTGGGTTTTCCTGCCAACCCCAAAGCATCGCGCTCAGGGCTCGGGTCAGGCCAGCCCTGCAAACCAACCGCAAATGGAATTAAAGAGATGCATCTGTTGGTACGGCTTAAGCCCAAAGTTTAGGGGTTTGTAGTAAAAGGGCTTTAGAAAAGCTAATAGGAAATCAAAATGTTTCCATTACTGCTTCATTTCCATTAAAATAGGTTTTGAAAGTCCATAGGCAGCTTTAGGGACATGCACACAGCAGCTTTGGGCTGGTGTGCCAGAAAAAGAGGGCGAAAATGATGATTAGAATAGGTCAGCTATGGGAAAAAAGTTGAGAAAAGCTTTTTACCATTTTGGAGCATTTTCTGCTTTGCAGGATTTAAAATGCTTTTCCTTCTGTTTGGTGAAATTTGCTTTTAAGGGGGATTTTTGACATTTGCCCCCCCTCTTTTGCCCTTTTTTTGCAGTAGCAGGGGGGCTGGCAGGAGCATTCGAGGAACCTCCTTGCTTCCACAAGGTTTTCATATTTTATTTTTCCACTATGTAACCTTTTAAAAATTCTTCTAACATTAGAAATATTACGATGTTTCATATTTCCTTGGCCAATCTGGACCCTTTTTGGAGTTCAAGCTGTTTCTTTGAAGCCACAAAAGGCTAAAATGAAACATAAAGAATTTGCTACCAGAAAGGCTGGAAAACTCCCGCTCCTCCGGGATGTTCGCTGTCGGATTCAGTGGCAAAAGAAGGGAAGGAAAATAAAAAGGGGAGGAAAATAAAGAGAGAGAATAAGTCTACATTCAGGTCCCAGTAAAAACACAGAACATTAAGGCAAAAGGAAAAATTAGAAAAGCTTTACGAGTGTTTCAAGAAAGGTCAGTCTTTACTGGGTTTCCTCCCAAGAAGGTCTGAATTTCAAAGGGTTGACCAAGAATAGGCAGGCAGAGAAAATGGTTTCTGCCTGGTTTTGCTGAGCAAAAAAGCAAAAGGTGAAAGCTGTGGTATGGAAGTGGTGACAAATACTATGCGTTTTTAAGTTCCTGCAGTTTTATTATTTCTATCTGTTATTGCCTGGAGATGCAGGCTGAAGCAAACCCTTTGCTCGGATATACGGTGGAGATGTTGGGATGCAGCTACGACTGAGTCTATGCCGTGATTGGGACCGTCTCAAGACGTCAATAAATAATTTGAATTAGATTAGTAATAAAATACACGGCCAGGCTAAGTTTAGCCCAGTTGGGGTTTAATTTATTTGTCGGAGAGAAAGAGTGGGGCATTTCTGTTTCCTATCACCCCACTGCATATTTTGCCTATATTTTTATATCAAAGCCGAGTATTTGTAGAGACTTTGAAAACGGAAAGACAGCGACTCCAACTCCAATAAGTTCTTCTTATATGAGCCTGGGCAGTTTTGGGGTGTCAGACCGCCTCAGAAAGATGGGATGCTAAAATCTTACAGGATGAATAAAGAGGCCTTTTGGAAGTATCCTCTTTGCAATGCTTCATTTTCCCTAGGACAGGGTCACAGTGTGCCCCCGAGAATTAGTATCCGCGTTCATTATTATCTGTATGTGTATCAATAATTACCTCCACGTGCAGCCCTGCTCCTTCTGCTACCTCTTCTTCCTTTTCTTTTTCTCCTACTTACACGTCCCCGCTGAGAGCAGCGTTTTTGCTCATATTTCATAACTCCTCTTTGGAGCCTTGTGTTGCCCCCCAGCCCGGCCGGGCTTTTGGGGTACTGCTCTGTCCATCTCTGTCACGATGCTGCTTGGATGCGGTCACCAGCAGGACAAATTTGGTCCCACCTGGGGCCAGCACGCCCTCCACAGGGATTTGCTATCTGACACGTCCCACAGGGGGCTGCCAAAGAACTCAAAAACACCGACAAAGCCTTTGCACTGAGATGAAGGAGCTAAAAAGGGCGTTTCCTCATCATAAATTGGGGCAAATGAGCTACTGACTGACCCAGCGCGTTGCTGCAGGCTGCATGGAGGGGCGCGGATGAGATGAGGATGGTGGCTGAAGGCTGCACCTCCTTTCTGGATGTCTTCTACCAGCGCGTAGGTGAGATGTTTGCCATGCGTTTGACATGCATCACGGCATAAAAATATATCGCCTCCCATCCGGGTGTCTTGGGTTTTGCAGAACCCCGCACAGGGAGCCCTCACAAAGCACCAGCGCGGGGCTGTACCTGCTCTCCCCGTCCGGCTGGGTCAGCGGCTCCTCGGTTTCTGCCCCTCGATCATGCTGTCCCCGACTCCCATCCTGCACCTTCAGTTTTTGCTGCCACCTCCCGTTTGAGGGCAGCTTTGCTAGGATTTCCAGGAAAGGCGTATTTTTCTTTTTTCATTGCTGAAATAAAAACATGAACAAACATGAGGATCACCAAAGAGCCAGTAATGCCCCAGAGCAGCCCCCAGGTCGCTCCGGCTCACAGCTCACCTCCTGCAGAAGAGGTTTCTGGTGCTGGTCCCTCTTCTAATGTATCGGAATATTTTGTAGTTTGAGAAGCTCTGGCATCTGTAAGAGGTACAAAACTATGGTCCGGCAGCTCTGTCCCAGAGCCTGGCCACAGTGTTGCTTTCTCCCCAGTAGCAGCGTGCTGGTGTGACTTGTTCCTCCCAGCTCAGCTCCCCTCCAGCAGAAAGCCAGGTTTCCCTTCAGCTCAAGCTTGGTTAAAAACACACAGCGTGGTTCCTGGGGGAGAAGCGGATGATCCTTTGCAAGTGACATCCCCTCCTCTCTCTGACACCTCGTAAATCCAGCGCCTGCTCTGAAGGCTGGTCGCGAGATGTTGGGGATGTCAGATGTGGCAGCTCCATCACGCCCAGTTTGGGGTTATTGATGCTTTCCCTGTCCTCAGGCAGAGGCGCTCGCCAGTACATTCGTGGCATTCTGGATGTGTAACGGCATTGCCTTGGACGGTGGTTTAATTAGTTTCCAAAACGTTTTGTATACAAAAAGTGCTAAGGGCCAAATCTGCTCTTAATTACCTTGTTTTGATTTTCCTGGAGCTCGCTTAGGCTGTGACTTGTGGAGCTGAAGGAAGCTGGCGCTCTGCGTTGCTGAGTTTGTTGCATATATCTAAGGGCGTATGGATGTTCTGACACGCACCCAAAACCACACAACCTTCCTGGGGACATCAGGACCCGCGGCTGATGTGCCCAGACCACGTCGTGGTGTGCACAGGCCACGCTTTGCTTTTATTCTTCTGTAAGATCCTGAGGTGGGCCATGAAAGCAATTTCTCTGCTTTTGTCTTTGGCTTCCCAAGTCTTCTGCAGTACCAGCTCCTCAGGTTCGATGGTGATGTGACGGATAGAAAAAAAAAAGGTTCAAGTTCAGGGAGAGGAGCTGCAACACTGCTTTGCCCAAAACAATCACAACAGGGTGTCGTTCCTACTTTTATCTGAATTCTCAGCCAGTCTCATCCGTCCTGTTCCTCCCCAGCCCGTGTGTACCACATATGCTGACACCATGCAGATGCTTTTGGGAGACAAGCTGGCATTTTTGGCAAGTTGTTGGGGGAGGGGGGGCGGTATTTGTGGAAAGCCTTTGCATTTCAGGGTGGAACTGATACTGCTTGAAAATAGCTCTGGAAAATAACTGCAATCTCAGCCTGGGACCCGATTTCAGTTCCACTGCTTCTCCAAACCACAGAAATCCACCCGGCATCTTCATTTTACATCAGCGGGGACTCCGCTGCTGTAGAGCGTGCGCGCCTGTGCTCCTTCGCGGCTATCAGCATGTGGCAAGGCTGGGAGGCAGCCGCCACACTCCTGCGATCCCCTTCATCCTCCCACCAGGGCTCTGGCATCCCCAGTGCTCCCTACCCCAAACAACCCAGCCATCTGGGGTACCAGCTGCCTCCCGAGCCAACCCGGGAGCAGTGGGCACGGGGGAGGCTGGGGGGAGCCCGTGGCCGGGGCGTGCACGGGCGAGAGCGGGCTTGCTGCAGGGGAGGGGGCTGCCGGGAGAAAGAGGAGGTATGGAAATGCAAAGACACAAAGAGGCTTTCTGAGGTTGCCCAGGAAAGGGCAATTCTGGAATTTCCTAACTTTGCTTTTGCAACTTTAATGTTCCTTTAATAACGTCGGCGGTGCGTTCGTGCGGGTCTGTGCAGTCAATGGTTTGTAAAGCAGCATCAATCCCTCGAGCTTTGGGATTGTCAGAGGGTAGGAAGCCCTGAGTAAATGCGAGTGGTGATGTAGTGTTTGTTACTTTCAGATTTTTTCATGTAGAAACGTAGAAGTCAGAGGATTGAACCTATAAGCACTTTAAATGAACAGTTTATGGGTGGAAATCCTGCCTCCTGAGGCTACCGTTGCTTTTTTAAAGGGGATCAGTTTGGAGGTTATCATGTCTTCAAAAGGAAAAAAAGAAAAACCTGATTTGACTTGCTCTTCATCCCCTCAAATCAAATCACATAAACCCGTCCCACATCTCCCTTCTGGCCCATGTTGCTGGAGCAAAGCCCTGATGACCCCAACGCACAGATGCCCGGCACGATGCATCCATATGGAGCTCAGGGAGCCCCTTCGGGCGAAGCACAGCACAGGGCAGGGGGGGAGAGAAGGCTCTCAGCTGCTAAAAATGTTTTCTGAGGGGCAAATCCTGTGTGGGGCTGAGCCAGACCCTTTCGGTGACGCTGTCCCAGTTCATCTGTGCCTTGCCATTGCCTTAGGTCCTGCCAAAGGCTGAGCTGGAGGCTCATGCGCTTTCTGCTTTGCTTCTCGCTGGCGCGCGCGTTCTGTTCTCTTTATGTTTTTTATTGTGAGCAATCATGATTTGCACGTTAATATAATATCATGATGATAATCTGGCAGCGGGCAAAGCTGGATGCAGCATAGGAAAGTTCCTTCGTCTCCTGTTTCCATTTTTCTTGGAAGGGAGGGCAGCGCGAGAGGCGGCGGCCGAGGCACGATGGGCTTGAACCCGACGGCCAGATTTCTGGCCGAAGTACTGGATCCAGCAGCCGAAAGCAGGGAAAAGGATTTATTCCCAATTGTAGGCTTTGGCACAGAGGCCGCGGTTGCGATAGGTGCTGGCTGGACCACTCTGGAGGAGGATTCCCCTCCAGCCGCAGGTGCAGCACCGGAGCGGCAGTGTCGGGTGCCGCAGCTCATCCCTACCAGTGGCCGGATCCAGATCTGGGATGGGGAGAGGCACAGAGTGGAGGAATGAGCACAGAAAACAGCACTCCCCCAGCAGAAATGCAGCTCCTCCAGCCTTGGCAGTGGTACCCCGAATCCGGTGCTACTCGCTGGGTCCCTCAAAGCCCCAGCTGCCGGAGGCAGGGGATTCACAGAGGTTTGCTGGTTCACGTACAATAAAAATGATGTAACTGGAAACCTGAAAAAAATGCTGTAAGAAGGAGGACAGAGACTAGAATAGAAAATCAAGCAATTTTTTTTCAGTCTAATTATTTTTAAGTCAGTGTTGCTTCGTCTTTCGAAATCTGACTCAGGACTTTTGCATACTTGAGGCTGGCAAGGCTGGCTGCGGTACAAAAATGTTTGCCTCCAAGAAAGCCTGGCAGAACATGTGATTTCCAAAAAAAAAACCCAAACAAAAACTCAAGTTAATCCCTTTATATTTTCTGTAGCTTTTACCGATCTGCTCCCCCTCGATCTGTCTCACTTCTTTGTATCGCCTGTCTAGGTACGTTACGGATCTGAATTGCCTCCTAGCAATTAGGCTGAGTTAAAATTCTTTCCTGACCTTGGGTTTATCAAGCTCCTTTCTCAGGTTTGGCATGTGTCAGGCTGCTAAAAAAAAAAAATCCCACATGCCGCAACTTGTTGCTGGAGCCTTTGGGGCAGGGGGGGAAGCTGGAGCAGGTGGGACTGGAAACAATGGTCGAGGCAGAAGATGCTCACGTGAAACCGCAGAGCCGCGGGCTGTTAGAAAATTCAGCGGTAGCAGACGAAAAAGGAGGGGTTTGGCAGCCAGCCACCACCGACAGACGCTTGCAAGCTCCGTGGAGGTACCTGCCCTTTCGGCTCAGCCTTTGCAGTTTTGCATCCGTGTGCTGATGAAGAGCCGACGTTGGCTTTGCGCTCTGCCCCTCCGCTTCGCCCTGGGAAGCGCAGAAGCCCTTGCCTGGTCCACAGATGGGGCGGGCATGTGTCCTAGCAGACAAATATTTTTTTCCAAATATTTCCCAGGTGGTATTTCTGGTAGAGACTGGGACTGGTTTGCCCCTGAGGAAGGGAGCCTTGGGATTTTCCAGCTGCCTGCGGTCGATGCCCGTGCGGAGATGCAGCCGACAGCAGCAGCGTCCCAAACAAGATGACAATCCGGCAGCGGTCGGATGCTGGGGTGGGATGAATGTCTCGTCTTTGTATGGTTCAAATCATGTTTATATCTGGAAGAAATAAAGCAAATTGGGGCAGTGCCGTGGGATTTGGCTGCTGCCTTGTAAGTCTGAGGAGTCGCTTTAGGTCTGTGTGTCCCCAAGCACAGCCAGGTCCTTATGGCATGTGGCTTCTTACAAGAGAATGGGCCACTGGGACAGGGGGAATATTTATTAGGAATAAAATAACCAGGCAGCAGAGGGTGCAAAATTGGTCCCAGCTTCCAAGACGACATGGAGCCCATCTAAACCTGGCATTTTTCAGAGGGACTTTGCCCTGTGTGGTGGGAGGTGTCCTCCTTTCATGCAGTGGAACGGACCCCCATCTCCCACCCCACAAAACCCAGCGCTTTCCCTTGAGGCCATGTTAGGTGAAATTTGTAAGTGAAAACACCTCATCTGACCAAACTTTAAGTTTTCATTTCCTTTGTAAAATTGGAAAATAACTACGTTTTTATTAGAAATCAAATGTTCTGACCTAGCACTGTTCACAAGTACTGGGTTTTCACTCGGCGGTGTTGCTGTTGTATGTGTCAAAAAGGAGCAAAAATTCCAAACCAAACCTTTAAAAAATATCCCAGAAATGGCTTTTTTTGGCTGGATTTCTTCCGCGAGCTCAGTCCAAGCTGGCAGGAAGGCGGGGAGGATCTGCTTGAGAAGTATGGATGTGGGCGAGCGCTGGAGCAAGGAGAAGACCTGGAAAGTTTGGGTATGCTTGGAGGAAAGCAGCTTTTTGGGGTCATGAACAGAGGGAAAAGTGACTTCTGCATGGGGTCCAAATGAATCTGAAGGCTCCTAAACTCAATGTGCCAAGATGCTGGTTAAGAAATCATAAAATTCTTCTTGCATTAGTGGTTAATAAGCCCATAAATAAACCCTTCTCCCTGCTCCAGTCGGCGAGCAAAGACAAATGTCTTCGAAAGATGCATTTTCTCCACTTTGCGCTGGAAGATTTCTATTTTACAGCTCGCGCCAGCCACAAAAAAATGTTTGGTTTTTTTTTTTTCCCCTTTCCGCCCCTTAGTTTCTATTGCTTTGGAGGGCTACAATAGTCGAAGGCTTTTAAATGAAATTATACCACCAGTGGGAGGAGATCCAAGCAGATTGTGCCAAGCTCTGTACAAACAGCCCAGCAGACTTGATCTACTCCAGGCTGCATAATGGAAATCACCCATGTTGGCCGATAATCTGTGCATGATTCACGCTCTGGCAAAACGTGTTGTAACTGTAGGTGTCAGTTAAAATCAGGCCCTTAAAGCTATTTTAACACGCTCCCTTTTAATGTAATTTCCTTTGTTTTTAATGGGAGTATTCATTAAAAAGCTGCCAGAAAAAGAGGAAGGGGAGGGCTGGCACAGCTCTTGGGTTTTGAAAATGCTGGGAGGTGCCTTTCCTCCAAGGCCTGAGCCCATGCGGGGTCTATCGGGCAGCGACGCGATGCTCTGAGATGCGGGAATGATGCCTTGGCCAGAGCCAGCTCCGCAGCACCTGCCTGGATGGTGGCATTTTCCACCCGGGGAGGACAACTCATTTCCCAAGGCGTCGTGGTTATAAAGAGTTGCAATGGTTGTTAATGCTGGGAAGGTCTTTGCTGGGATGTAGGCGCCAGAAGAGGTGGCTTTTCCCAAAGTATCGACGCTGGAACCTTGCTCCGCCACCCGCAGTGCTCTAAGCCCATTGCTGGCTCTGGTGACTCCAGGAGGCAATTTGCAGCCGTTAAGGGTTATGGTTGGGCTTAAGTGCTTTGCAAAGCTGGGTCTGGGTGGGCATCAGGGTCCCTTTTTCTTCAAAGGGAACGGAACTCAGAGGCCAGTGATGGAAACCGAGGTGCTCTCTATGTTATTTTTTTAAGATCACATCTCTCCGGCTGCCTGGAGGATATTATTGTGCCCGAACACCGGGAGCTAAGACAGGGGAGGCAGCCGATGGAGAAATCCCTGGGAAACAAAACAAATGGAAAGATGAGAGTCCTGAGAAATCTAGCCTGTCCCTTAACGAAGCAGTGCAAATGGAAGGGAAATTGTGGCCGGAACAGTTTTTGTAAAAGGGAAAAGGAAGGACACAGCAGCGGGCTGCTGCACGGATCCTGCCCCGCTTCCCTGCGCCGCTTACCTCGGGGACTGAAGGGGAACGCATCCTAAAATACCTGGAACGTTTCAAAACATTTCAAATTCCCATTTGGGAACGGGAGCGCCCTCGGTTTCCTTTGACAATGCTAAAAAGCCACAATAATTGAGATGGATTTGCTCTGGATGAGGTATTGTGCTCACCCTGAAACAGGTTTTTCCCACAGCTTTTCAGCTCATCAAGCCTCAAGTTTTTGCTCTGAGTTAACCTCAGAGTGCTTTCCCCCTCCAGGTTCACTGGAATTTGCAATGAACTGAAAAAATCAGTTATTTTTCCAGCCCCCACCTAAGACTGGGATGATTTACTGGGTTAGTGAAGTGCCGAGCGGTGGTTCTTGTGCTGGAAAAGCCACCTTTCTCCGTGGGAATGGTGTTTCTCAGCAGGTACTGGTGTGAGCAGCAAATCTCCATTGGTTCGTTAGTCTGTGCTGGTTTTGCCTGGGGATTGGCATTCCCCGGCTGCTCCCAGGGCTTGTGCTGGGTCCTGGAGCTGCTCTTGCCATGCAAGCTCCTGCGTCGCCCCTCAGAGAAGGTGTTTTCTTCAATAACACATTTATAAGCGTGATGCAGGTTCGGGTAAGCAGGATGGGAGAGGGGATCGTGTCTGCCTTGCTGGGTAGGGAATAATCTGGCTGCAGGTGTCTGCAAACTCTCTTCGCTCTTGTCTGAGACTGCGAAAAAAATAGTTGCTGTAGTGCTCCTCACTCCTCCACTGCAAATCTTCAAAAATATCACTCCAGCAAAACAAAAAATGCACACAGTAAATAAATAAATAAATAAATAAAATATATAACTATATTGCGCAAAACAAAACATACAACTTTTCCAAGCGTTCCCCCATCACAGACTGGTGAACATCCAGCCAACCTTCAGCAGCAGCCCTACAGCAACAAGTTGCTGCCTTAGGTGGTGGGGGGAAACAAACCCTGGCATGGGAGAGGGGAAAAAAGGGTTTTGCGTCTTCCAAAGGGTGATGAATATCTGAAGAAAATTATTCTGTGACGACTGAAATACGTGCTTATCACGAGGGCTGGGAGATGTGCCTTGATCTGGGTGGGTTTTGGTTAAATTGCTTTCCTTTCTCGGCCCCCAGCGAGGCGTTTAGAGATGCTCGGGGCAGTGGCAGCGTTATGAGAAGGGGCTGGATCCATCCCGTCGTGGGGCTTTGTTTACTTTCATCTGGCGCGAAGCTCTGCCTCTTCGCTTCTGAAGCAGTTTGGAAGTGTTTCCCATCATGTCCTTTACTTGCACGGCTGCTGTTTATGGCATCTGCATTTTTCCTGGTGACCCTCTGCACTGTCTCGGTGGCCTCTGCTCGTTCACTCGTCCCTCTCCCCTTGGCAGAAATGGTGTCAACAAAACTCTGCTCCCAAGAATGCAGCTTGACAGTTTTCTGCCCAATTTTGGGGGCCGTTTCTTGCCCCCTGCTGTCCCGAGTTACTGGATGTATGGATTTAGTCTTTGATGTTGATGGTTTTTCTGGCTCGTGCCTGCATTATAGCTGGAGACACATGCTGGCTATCAAGCATTTCACAAGGACGCTTGTTTTGGAAGCACAGCGGGGCTGCCTGGGAGACACGCTGCTCGGTGGATCACGCTGATGTGAAGCTGAGGTCAGCAACTGGGGCTGCAGCCCCTTATCAGGGCTCTGTCACATATGGTGGTGAGAAAGGAGTTGCTGCCAGAAATGTTCCTCAAGAAGGTCTCTCTAGAGGCAGGGAGAAAGAAGCTGGATGGGAGGATGTGCGTCTGAGGTCAGGTAGGGACTCTGGAGCTCCTGTCTTTGGGACAGAGGTCCTGGGGTACATGGGAGTGTGTGGGTGTGATGCTCCAGCCCACTCTTCTCCAACCGCACCACATTGCTGGAGGAGCACGTCTCTGCTCAGAAGAGTGTTTGAACTCTTGGTGCATTTCAGCAGGGGTTTTCTTGCAGAAGCAAAGCTCAACATCTCAGCAATGGGCTTCCTGTCCACGTTCAAGGCTCTGGCTCCATCTGCACAAATCACTGTGACTGCTGTAGCCATGCACTTGAAGGCAGCTCTGTGTTGCAAGAGCTCGCCATGGTGTTCCATAGGAGGATCTTGCCCTCACTCAAAGCGTAGGAAGAACAGACAAGGGGTGGAGGCAGCAGACTCTTTCTGCTCTGGAATGACAGCATCGGTTGGTGGGGTTGAGAGGATGGGATGAATTTCTACAAGAGGGTGGAGGGAAAGCTCTGGGGATGGTGGCAAGGATGGCTTTCTCCAAACAGCTGGGAGTCAGCGAGCTCTCACACATGCCGTATTATCCCTGCTGGGCAAGTTCCAACTTTTTGTTCAGATTTAATTTCTGGCCTCAGAGCGTTATTGTCAAAATGCTTTTGTCTGACTCAGGCCACTTCAATACCATCCCAAAGCATCTTCCCACAACACAGAGGCCACTAAATGCCTCCTCCTCGCTACAGAAGCCATGTGCACAGTGGCTGTCGGGTTTCTAGGAAGCCCGTTGCTTCCACGTCCCTTCTCCTTTGGCTTTTTGTCACTGTTTTGCCTTTGGTGCAGGCTGGAGCCCGTCCATGGGGTCTTGCTAGTCTATTGTTCGGTAACTTCACATGCAGGTTTGAAAGGAGTCGCCTGTTGCTTTTTGGGCTGCCTTGGCAAGGGCTGTTCTCTCGGTAAGCACCAAGGAGGCATTGAGAGAATCCCAGGAAATCAGCACAACGTGGCTGTTGAAAGTGTCAGAGCCCATTAACGATGCCGGACGTGCCATTTCGGCTCCTCTTACTGCTGTGTACCTCTGTCTCCCTTGCCATTTCACTCTGGGTTTGGGTTTTTTTTTTCCACGAATGCTCAAGGCTTTAAATAGCAAAGCCTGAATCAGTGCAGTGCCAGCCAGCAGTTGGCGAGGAGCTTGCCACCGACAACTGAGCCCATCCCGTGGCTGCACACTCTGTGGGTGTCCCTGGTGTATTGCCACCAGAAGCACTTTAGGAAGGGCAGAACTGCTGGAGAGCCAACAAGGAGCTACACAAAGCCTATCGAACCTTCCTTATCCCACCAAGTCTTTACCAGCTATAAAACAGGGAGGTGGGCAAAGCCGCTTGTCACCCACCTCCCTGTTTTATAGCTGGTAAGGACTTGGTGGGGTGGGGAAGGCTTGATAGTCACCAAGCATCCACGCTTGACCTTTGCTGTAGAAGCAGCACATCATCTATTAGTGGGTTATTCTGGAGGAGGAGGTAGGATATTTTGGTTATACATAACACTAAGCAAGGCAACTGGGGAAGCCTGACACCAAAACTCTCCCCAGAAGCTTGCAGCAGCATGAGTAATGCCGCAGAAAGGAGAGCTGCAGGAATGACTAGACCATAAAGTCATTACAAGTGGTGAGTGGCTGCAGAGGAATTTGTCTGCTTCTGCCCTCCCGTGCCTGCCCCTCGCTGGCTGCTTGCTTCGGAGAGGGGCTGTTGGTCTTGCTGGGGCAGATGTTGTGTCCAAGAGGGACCCGGGATCCTTCACTTCTCGGCTTGAATAGCGGGAGCCTGGGCTCATAGCTCCTCTGCAGCCAACTGTTTTGAACCTGTGGTCTCCAGGATCTGAAAGGAGACATAAGGGAAACAAGCTGTGCGATGTCTCCTGCAGCCGGCCAGGATTTATTCCATAAATTTTCCTGTGGCATGAGCCCCTCTTAATTGCTGGTCCTGGTACTGTTGCAGAGCTCTGGGGGAGACGGGGTATGCAGAAGAAGAGAGGAGACGCAGCAGACCCCTCTACAAGGTGGCTCACCTCTTGGGGGGACCCAGGAAGACAGTTGTCCTTAAAACAGCACAGCAACCTTGAGGAAGGATAAATGAGGTTTGTTACTGAAAGAAATGGACGTGGACCAAGACCCTGCTATTGCTGAAAAGGATCTCAGCCCCTGCAGGCTTCCCCTGCTGCCCTGAACTGCTTGAGCTCATGCATCTGTGAGGGAACAACCAGATATTGCAGAGGCCCTGCCCCCTCCCAGGTGTCTACTTGCTGGTTTGTGGAGCTATTTGCCCCAAATTGCAAGGCTGGGGTTCCACCTGTGCCCTCTTTGGAGGGGTGGTGCTCCCAGGTGGGAGGCCCCAAAGCTTTTCGCTTCCCCGCTGCGGTTTGCAAACACAACTGGGAGGTTGTGGACGCACAAAATCAGAGGCCAGTATCAAACATCTGGGTCTCATATCTCTGTTTACCACAGAATCATTTGGATCGACACTTATGGCGTGTTAAGTCATTTGGCATCCTCCATTAGTGCAGAAGATACTTTCCTGCAGAAGAAGGTGGCTCTCTTTGATCTGAAGTGCTTGCAGAGTGTGCGCCCCACATCTCACTTGGTCTTTGTATCTCTTTGGCTGCGAGGAGACGTAAAAAAAAAGCAAGCTGTGTTGATTTCAGCATTGTGTGAAAGTATTTTCCCATCGTTCTGAGTTGAAAAGCATGATTTAATTAACATTTTTATATGTTTATTATTTAAGAAAGCATGTGCTGCCGCTGCTTTTTTTTTTTTTTTCTTCTCTTGGTTTTACTCAACTTGTATTTATTATGAAATAGTTGAGTCGTATTCCATGGTATAGCCGGGAGGGGAAGGGAGAGATGGACAGAGAGCACCCACCCATCCCAACCTGCCTGATCTGGGGACCTGGTTGTGGGGTTTTAGCTTTGTGTGATTGGTGTCCATGCATGGAAAAAGTCAGGAATGGCTGCTGGGCTTTAAATTCACTCGCTCTGTTAATCCATGTTAGCTCTCGAAAAAACGCCAGACCTGCAAATATTTTTTGTGGTTATACTACAGGTGCGAGCTGGATGCATGCATGGGCTTTCTCCCCCTGGTTATGATCTGACACTGCTGGTTAAAGCAGTATTGCTTGGGCTTTATGGCTTTTAAATCGCTGTTTCTTGGCTGTAGGAAAGGAACTGTTGGGAGCTACATGCTCCCAACATGGGAGCCAAAGGGAGGCCAAAGGGAGGCCACCCAAACCCATGAGAGAAATCAAGGTTATGGTGAGGATATATCTGATGTGGTGATCTCAGCAGAGCCCTCGCAGCTGCAAGAGGGGGATATTTATGGGTTTGCAAGCTGTAAGGGAGACTGCCAGCATGGTCCCTGATGAGATGTTCCCACCTGCAGCAAAAGCTGGTGAACAAACACCCTCCCATTCACCCGGGTAGGATGAAATAAAGTGTCGCCAGTGGCTGTTTACTGCTTGGCAGTAGAAGAGGATCTCAGGATGCCAGGAGAACTGCCCTAGCCCTTAATCTCTTCTGAGCACAGCTTGATGTCATTTTGAGGGTCCAGCAAACCCTGTTCAGTTTCCTTACTCGGTTCTCCTGGAGAACACCTGGTCTGTGAGAAGGTCAGTGTATTTGGTCAGGCAATTTGTGCCAGTGTCTAGCCAAAAAAGACACAAATCTGGGTACTGACTCTGGATATTGAGTAACGTCTTCAGGTGACAGGTTACAGATCAGAATCGGGGCCAGCTTTCAAGTCCATTTCTCTCTGCAAGCCTCTACCAAAGCCTTTGCCCAAGGAGGGTGGTGGTGATTGCAGGGAGCAACCCTCTGTTTACGTGCATTGCTGCCATGTAACAGTCCCAGGGATGGGTTTTTTTTGCTGTGCTGTGGTGTTGCTTAAAAAAAAAAAGGAAAAAGAAAAGCCATTTTTAGTCCAAGCCCTTTAAGCACATGCTCAACCTCACACCAGCGCTGGAGGCTCCCCCACGCCAGTGCTGGAGACTTTACTCATCGCAAAAGTAAACATGTGCTTTAGGGCTCTGAAAACAGATTAAAAAAAATCCCGCCCTGAAGGAGAAGGATAAACATTGCTAAAATGTTATCATTTGTGCAACTGCGCTCTGGGTGCTGGATATGGCCAGGACCGCAAGAGTTTCTTCCACGGCACGAGAAAGTGCCTGGGAGTTTCGTTTGGACCAGCTGGAGCAAGGAACAGATTTGTTTAGCATCCTCTGCCCTTATCAACATAAACAGAGCCCCCATCTTCTGGAAGGAGTCACAATGACTGGAAAAAGACCAGCCCCCGTCTTGGGAATGGTTGCAAGATGGGTGCTGGTGGCTCCTTGGTCCCATCAACTCGTGCATCACCACCATCAGCCAGACAGTTTTGGATCCCCCACCCCAATGTCCTGACTCGCTGTGGCTGGCCCCATTTCCAGTGGGTCCCAACACGGGTTGCAATGGGCTTTGGCTGGGTGGGCATCCAGCGGGTGCATCCCAGGGAGACCCCCATCCTCCTGGAGCCCATGCAGGACTTCTCCTTCTGGTTAATGCATCAAACCTGTGCTTGGAGCTTGTCCCGCTCTCCTCTGAGAGACGCCGTAGAAAGCAGGGGAAGGTATATATATAATCATAAAAAATCATAGCCCTCCAAAGCCTGGACCTTACAGCTTCTGCTGAGGGGCCCTCGGCCTCTCCGCGTCTTTCTCTGGGGCTAAAGATAGCCGTGTCTGCAGCTGAGCTGTGAATCAGGAGTAAAAAATGTGGGTCACCTCCTGTGCGAAGAAATGAACGTTCGGAGACTCATCTGCTCCTGACCTCATTTTGCTGGGTATGAATCAGGCCTCCAGCCCGACGGACCCCACAGCTGCTCCTGCTACGGCAGCTTCGGACGCGGTTCCCAAAGCCCACAGCAGGCCTTTAGTTAAGGGCTTTTTAGGGCCAGTTTTCTCAGTTCTGACAAACGGGTGTTAATTGGGTAAGAGTGCAGGCACGGCTTTTTTCCCGGCGACAGCGACGGTGCTCAGAGCAGGGACCCAGAGATGGTTAAACCCCGTGGTCCCACCCCACGTGTGTGCACACATGTGCACAGCCACACACCAACACAGCCCGGCGTGCGTCACCGCGGCATCCACACGTGCCGGGACACAGCGCCCGCCTGCACTGGCGCTGCACAGGGTGAACACGGCCATGTGTCTGTGTGCAAACACTGATGGGCACGCGTGTGTGCGTGCTCCGAAACACCACTGCCCGTGATCAGGGGTACGATGCACGGGTACGTGCAACCAGGTACCGACGCACACACCGGGTGAAAACTGCGCATACGCTTAATGCAGTCTCTCTCTTTTAATTTTTGTTTCCTGTCCCACTGTTGCAAAATCCACTCCTGTTTTTTCTTCGTGAAAGTAAAACCTGACATGGACTCTAAACCAGCAAGAAACCCTAAGGAGAAAGCACGAGGCTGGCACCTGGGAGCCCTGAGCAGAGTCCTCATCCCTGCCACAGGCTCCAGGTGTGCTCTCAGTGGAATTGCTTTATTTTTCTGTGCTTTGCTTTCCCCTTTTCTAACCCAGGGGTTATGCAGCTTTTCTTAACCTCCGAAAGCCAGCTCTGCTCCCGAAGCGCAGAGCAAGAAGGTGAAAGCAGCGGTGGCACTTCTGGAGGGTGACATTGCTTGAGACCCGGCTGGGTCACACCACTCTGTCTTGATGCGGTGTCACGGGTTAATAAGGGCATGAACTGCTTCACCCTCTGCCTTGATCTGTCTTTAAATAACACAATTATGGGGGTAAATCTCATCCCCGAAGGTGGAAGGGTGCTTTCCTCTTTGCATCCGCCTGCGCTAAAGGGTCCGGCCACGGCAGAGGAGCATTTCGCCCTCGCTAAGCAGATAAAACTGGAACGTGCTCGGAGTCGTGACCTGCAAACCCCAACAGCACGAATTGCTCTTGGATGGCGGCTGGGGCCGGTGCATGCCGTGGCTCGCGTTTCTGCTCCCGGTTGGGTTTTGTTGCCTCACGGAGCTTCGTCTTTCAAAACCCTGGAGTCAGGAAATAGTTAAGTGCTCCAGTATTTTGATTAGCAGAGCCTTAAAGTCAGTAAAAAAGACAGTCAGAGAGAACTATCAGGAGCATGCTAATGAAGTGAAGTCATCAGCAGACACCAGAGAAGTATTCATGCCTGCTCCACGCCGGACGGGTATCGCCGGATCCCAGCAAGGCGCATGCAGGTGGAGCGGGGCTCGCAGGGACCCGGGGCTCGGCCGTCCCGCTCGCTTCACTCCCCTCCCTTTGGATATTGCAACGCTTTCCCTGGGATTTTTTTTTTCACTTCACTGGAGCTTAATGATATTTCCAGCTCCGAGGGAGCTGCGGGAAGACTGGAGATAGTGCAGTGAGAGACTAGAAAGACAGCAAAGGGCAGCTCCCGGCTCCGCGGGAAAGGTGAGGGCATTCTCTTGGAAAAATCCCTTGGGTTTCTCTGTATCGCCGGCGGTTGGGTTGTGGAAATGCTGGGGGTGGGGAAAGGGGGATGCTTCTGGAAACACAGCGGTGTTTCGTGCTCGTTCTGCAGCTGGAAAGTTTTCTGAGCGGTGTCCAGGGATGGTGATGCCCCGGGGAGCGCTGCCCGGTCCCTGCGCCCAGGTACGGACCTGCCGGGAGAGCAGGGCAGGAAAGCGGCTCTTGGGAGCGGCAAGTAAAGCAGAACCCAGCTGCCTTTAGTCCTTACCCTCTGGTCCCCCTTTGAAAAATACGTGGGCAGTTTTAATAGCATTAAAAATTATTGTTCTTTTCTGGGGCTTTGCAAAGAAGCTGTGTCAAGCTTTTATCATCCTGCTCTTAGAGCCCGTGCATGTTAACGTTGGCGGCTCACAGGCTCAGGTCCTACCTTTTCTGTAAAAAATGGGTTTTTTTGGAATAATTTAGAAACTTAGAATAGAGCAAAGTTTTAGTTAAGCAGTTGCCTTAAGGCTAAACCCAGTAACTCTTATGCAGACAAATCCACACTGGAGCTGATGACTCGACAGTGCTGTTTAATTTACAAAAAGTCACACCATGAAAACATGCATTTTTGTTTATCGTAAATGAGAGAAAAACATGCAGAAGAGGTTTTGCTCCTAACCAGATGTGATTAACCCGTTCAAGATGATGAGTTCCTGGGACTATTCCTGGGATAAGATGATCACATATTGCTTTACAGTGGTTCGAAATGAACCGTCGGCTCTACTACTGCGTTGAGTTTAGTGCTCGTACAGACCCTCAGCCTGTCTTCAGGTCTGTCCTCAAATTATGGGGTTTTTTTGCCTCATGGTAGCTTTAATTTTCTGATTACAGAAACATCCAAGTTTGTGACACTGGGAGTGTGTTTTGAGGAAGACAGACACTCAGCTTCTGGGTTTATGCGAACTCCCGCAATACCCGGCTTCTCATTGCAAAAAATACGTCCTTAAAAAAAAAAAAAAAAATCCCTTGATTTTATCCATATGGAGGTTAACACGATATCGACATTAACTGAATTTTTGGGGCCTAGGGACTCCCAGCAAGATTGGTGACATGATTACGCTTTTAATCTTGCATCAGAAGCATCTTGTTTCCTTGCATCCCATTATAGCTGGAAAATCTTAACGAGAGTTACCCTAAAAGCGGAATCTCTCTATTCAGCTACACCCCAGCCCAAAGCAGACCCCTGCGAAGCCCCGTCCCTGGGCGGTGGAGGGGCACAGGTAGGTGTCCCCTCACCGTGCCCACAGGAGCACCTTCCTGGGAGGTTTTTCCCTTCGCAGGTGCTTTCTGCCCCTCAGCTCTCTGCGCGTGGGAAGTGCGCCTTCATCCACGTGCATTGCATGCCGGGGTGGCATCTCAGCGAGCTTCTTGCGATGGACCAAGCTGTGCATCCCTGCTGCACCTGGGGACATCGCACCAGGTTCTTTTTTTCTATTGTAAGTGCAGCTTTAATTAAATAAGAGAAAATTCAGGGAGGATTGCCTCCTTTCTTAACTCCCTCGCCCAGCTCCCCGTCCCCAGCATCTTGTGTCCTGCCCATGGCAGGTACAAGCAGAGGACACACAGAAGGACCTTGGGTGCGGGCAGAGGTGGACGAGCCCAGGTGACCCTTGGCGAGGTCTCCTGGGTGCTGTGACCTGCTTCTGTGCAGCCTCCCCAAGCCCAACTTCCCGCTCCAAGCTGTCAGGGTGACCTTTCGTTAATACCCCCCCCAAAATGATTTTAAACGGTGACACCGAGATTCACCTCGCATGCCCTCCCAGCAAGCTGCCAGCAGGACTCATAGCTGTACCAAACCCATGAAGAACAAGCTAAAATTGCCAATTCCTGGTTTTTGTGGGTAGGATTTGAGCTCTGTCCTCGGCAGCGGATCCAGGCACGGCCGTGCCATCGGCGGGTGGCAAAGCCTGGCCATCGGGCTGGCTCCGGCTGCCTTCAAAGGGAGATGGGAGAGTGCTTTCTGAAGTTGGAATGCACCTCGTCCCACCAAGGACGTGGATTTTGTCAGTCTCCTGAGCTCCGTCTCGGCTCGAGTTGCACCGTAACCGGCTGTTGTGCATCCAATGCAAATGAGCTAGTAACTAGTTGTGTTGTTTCTGATTTTTGCTGCAGGTTTTGGGGGATTGTAGCACTCAGAGACCCAAAAGTCAGCTAGCAGGAGCTGCCCGCAGGTTCCATGGGCTTTAAACACCCCTGGATCCTCCACTGTCCACTTTGGCTGGCTGTCCTTGGAGGAGAAAGGTGTTAAAGGGCCCATGGCCCACTACTAAGCAACAGTTACCAACAACCTTAAGCAAATAAAATATGTGAGATTATGAAAACAGGGGAACTGCAGCTGATTCCCAGCATCTCTGCCGTGTGAGTCAGTAGTGCATGTCTGCTGCTCCCCGCTTGTTCCTAGATGACAGCATCCACACATCAAATCTGCCGGCCCTTGGAGATTAGACATCCCCGAATATTTATGACCATTTCAAATAACGTGTATTTCTCTGGCTGCTAGATAGCCTGAGCGAGAAGCTGGGATTTACGGGTTTCTGTCCTTAAGGCTGGTTGGGATTTTTTTGTAATGCTTAGTTACGGGACGTTTCAGATGTTGCGTGCTATTTTTCTGTACGTTTTGGGCTGCAGCTTTCACCCCAGTGCAGCTCGTTGCAGGTGAGGTCATCAAGCCTTGACCACGCACCAGCTAAGAGAGAGGGGAATTCAGCTGATGAAGGGGAGGGTCTTATCCCAGCCGTGTTCAGTGCTGGGTTTTCATGCAGATCCTCAAAATCTGAATTGCTCAGGGAATATTTCAGGGGAGTGCCCCCGCAGGGGCTGGCTGAGCGGTGCCGGGGAGATGCCTGGGCTCCATCCAAAGGTGGGAGACCAGGAGTCGCTTTCGAAGGTGCCCGTCTCGCCGCTGAGGTTCACGGGGATACCAAGTGAGTGCAAAGCTAACATTTACTCTGCAAAGCTCTGAACAAAAAAAAAAGTGGCTTTATCCAGTGCACTGTTTCCAGTGCGGCTTTCCTGGGATGGCCATGCTGCTGGTAGAAGGGCTGGAAGCCATCGCTCGAGCGAAGGCATTTTACACGTGCAGGTAGATTTATTTCAGCTCTGAGCTGTTGCTCTCTGGCACTACATAAATAACCGTATAGGCAGCCTGTCTCCGTGGGCAGACATCTGTCTGTCCGAGCTCGTCTGCAGAGGCGTTCCCCAGCTCTCTTGGCAGGTTGCGCTCCCATGATCTGTCAGGGTTTGGGGACAGTAAATTGTGCTGCAAGGGAAAGTGCGTGTGTTTGAGCCAGGCAGTCATTGCTCGGGCTGGTTTGCCATCCCATGGGCTGCGTTGCAGACTCTGACTTTTCAGTGTCACTGGTCACTGTGGAAAGGCGAGGATGGGATGTGGGCTTGGTAGAGGGGACCTGTCTCCTGAGCTCTGCAGCGGTTCAGTTGTGACCTTAGATGACTCCTGTCCCCTCTGCAAGATGGGTCTTTTGGGCTGTGTGTTGTGGATTACCCAGCAAAATACAGATCCTTGCAAGAGAGGCACTGAAGACAGGCAGAAAGTTAGGGAAAGATAATCCCTCTAAGAAGATAAATGCAGCTGCTTTTCCCAACCTGCTTTTAAGCACATCCTAGCGCACAGAGCCTATCTCACCTCACCCTGGGAATTGCTTTCTTCACCTGCCAATGACCATCATTTTTCATCTTGCCACTCTTCGCCATGACTGTGGATGCTCCCTTGTGCATCCAGCCTCCAACGCCCCAAGACCTGCTGAGGATCCCCTTGAATTTGTGGCTGCCGCCTCTGTAGCACACTCACCTTTTTTTGAATGGGCAACGCTGGTTAAGAGGATGGAGCCCTTCATCCTGGTACCATCTGGAGCCCTTGTCCCCTTGCTTGCCGCCATCTGGCATCGGCGGTGACCCACAAGCCCGGCTGGCTGCAGTGCCAAGAGCTGCGAGGGCTTTGCTAAGAAATGGCATCAGTCTGCGGGAACGTGGCACTCCTCTGCAACTTGCTCAACACATCCTAGAGCGTGGGCATCTCCTGCCCAGCAGCACAGCAAGGGCAAGGCTCAAAGGAGCTTCTCCCTCAGCTTCCACCTTTCCTTTTGAAGGATGGGGAGTACAAGAGACAGGCTCCAGCGCAGGGACAGGGACTTGCTTCAGAGAAGGACTCTAGTGATTCGAATTTGCTTCTCTGGAAAAGCGGGATGCAGCAATGTAAAGCCCGTGGCAGCTTCTGCTTGCGTGGAGGTATTGGGTGGCCATTGCTCCAGAGGGCACATGGCCAGGGGCATGGGGCAGGCAGTGGCCTCGGGCTTCTACACCAACATCTGCCCCACCACTGCCACCTCCACTCCTGTGCCACTGGTCCCTGTGCTGCATCCCTTGGGGACATTCACGAAGCAATCCCTGTGTGTGCAGCATCCAGCACACCGCAGGCACTTGGTTCCTTCCGAGATGAGGAATTGCTGAGGTATAAGCAGATACAAGCGAGATAACTCCACAACCCAGTTATCTTTCCCGCTGCTGCGGTGGCTTGGGTGCACACAGGTCCCTGCAGACCTCATGCTCCAGCCCGGGCAGCACAGGTACCTGCTGTGGATGGAAGTCATTTTACAGGGCGGATCTCTACTTTGCTGCACGGATTTTTCCCTCTGCTTGAGACATACCCTTGTGATGTCCCAGGTCCGTGCATCTTAACTGCAACTCCCGCGCCCGCAACCATGGGATGATGCACCTTCCCCAAAGCATCCTCTCTGCTCCCCTTGCAAGCCTAACTTTCTTCTTCACTTCAAACCTCAAGGAAAAATTGTGCTTGCAAAGGATGGACTTTTTATCCCTTGCCTTGATTAAAAAAGGAACGGTAAGAGAGGCTTTGGCTTGTGTATATTTTAACTAAAGCGAAGCAAAAAGCTTGGGTTCATCACGGCACCTCTCTCGTTGATTCTCAAAGGCCTCCTGGGGGGCACATGGGCCAGCGAGACTCCGAGCATGGATTTCTGACAGAAGCCGGCTTTTTGGGGCTGGAAGCTGAAATCCTGGAGTACAACATCGCCACCTGTTTGCCACAGGCGAACATACAGCAGGATAAATCCCGGCAGGATAAATCCCACCAGGATGAACCCCAGCAGGATGCACGCCATCGGGATGCACCCCATCAGAATACATCCCATCGGGATGCAACCCATCGGGATACAACCCCATCGGGCAGCCCTCCACCAGGATGCACCCCACCAGGATAAACCCCATCAGGCAGCCCCGCAGCGCTGCTCCCAGCTGCAGCATGCACAGGCTGCAACAGCCGAAGCCAGGACAAGGAGGGGATGGGGAGAGAGGAGTAAATGCTGGTTTTCTGCCGGAGCAGAGGAACTCTCCAGCCCATGGGGCAGTACAGAGTGCGCTGCTGTGTTGGTACCACCTTTTCTGCTCTGGACTGTTGGACCTCCTGCTTTCACACGTACCTGCGCGTGCTTCCCGGGAGCCCTTCACTGCCAGGCTCTTAATGCGCTTTTTTCCCCCATCCACATCAAGAGGTTTAAATGGGTTTCTGGAGCATGACATGGGCAAGACTAAGTCAGTGAGACCAGGACATCGCGGAGCTGCGTGTGATTGGGGTGGCCTGCAAGCAGCCAGGAGCTGGGCAGGTGTCCGTGCATTCCCTTGCAGCCGGTGTAGCTGCTGCACCCCCCTGGGAGGCTGTTGGAAGATCTGTTCTGCGGTGGCAGCTAGAAAAGGCAGAGAGCTGGCGCGAGCGGGGTTCAGCTGCTATTGAGGGGTTCACCCTGCTTCTCACTCTCCCTTGAGCAAAATGCTTTTAAGGGCTTCGTCTTTCCAAAATGCTCACCAGGGCCTGGCTGGGCAGGCAGTTGAATTAAGCCAAGGTGCATGCTGCATCGCGTTGGAGTCAGCTGTAAAATGCAGGGTCTGGTCCCCAAAACCAATTGCTTCTGCTGGAAAAGTCTCTATTTGGGCAGATGCCTTGGAGAAGAGCAGGCTGAGGGTTTGGGCCAGCTGGAGCAAGAGCAAGGGCTGAGCATCGGTGCACTGGGCTCAAACATCTCACTGCATTGGTTTTGGTAGATGTCCTTGATTTTTGGTGGGTATTTAGGATATCTGGTAATAGGACCCATGCATATGTTGGGTTTATCCTCCTTCGCCTCAATGCTAAAAGCTATTTCATGCCTATACAATGCATAGGGGATACTCAAATCCTTTTCATTGCCTATGCAATGCATAAGGGGCATTCATATACTTCGGACAAATGCTCCTGTGCTCCCCCCATTTCCATGAATAGCGTGTGCATGGATTAAGTGTCAGGCTTTTGTTTGAAAGAAGCCTTCTAGGAAATGACTCAACAAGACGTTTGTATGTTTAAATTTGTCGGGATTTGAAATATTTAGATTCTGCTTATGAATATTGGCATTGAAGGGGAGGATCTTGAGTTAAAAGCCCTGGCTGCTGCTTGCAGGAGGGAGATGCATGTACACGCTCACACGCATGTGCACGCACACAAACTGCTTCTCGTTTGGAAAGTGCTAATGGGAACAAGCCAACGTAGGTCATTCCATTAATGGGGATTTATAGCACAAATCTGCTACTGTTTTGTCAAGACAAACAGAAATAAGTGGGCTTTTAGTGCTGGGAAAGCTGGCCCTGAGGCTGTGGGCTGTTTACTAGCAAAGGGCAGCTGCTCAGAAAGGGCTGCAGGGGAGCAGAGGGAATAAATGGCAAGAGATGGAGACAGGAAGAACCAGGGTTTGGTGAAGGAAGAAATGAGATCAGGGCATGGACTCCAGCCCCTTAACTACACTCCATTGAGCGCATTTTCTCCCTGAAAGTTTTGGTTGGTGAACTCGCTGCTCATTTTCCCCTTCGCTGTGTATTTCAAAAGCTGCCTTCTGCTCCAAAAGATGTGTCAGTGTTTATCAAAATGTAAATAACACTCTGTGCCTTGGCTGCCCTCAGTGGAGAACTAACGTTGCTGTGGGTCCAGCTGCTGAGTGATGGAGGTCTTTCTCCTCCAGGAGGCGGGGAGATGCGGGACTATCCTGGTCCTCTTCAGAAACACGTGTAAAAAGGGTCTCAGCCTCTGGGGCTGGTCCAGGATAACCCAGGCTGGATGCCACGATGGTGGAGGATGTGAGCAGGCTGGGTTCATGGGAGGGCATGGACGGGGTGAGACATGTTTGGGGAAAGATGCCCAAAAGTGGTGTCTGGTGCGACGTGGGGCTGCAGGGCTCCAGTCTCCACCTTCAGCTTCCCGAGTGGTTTTTCTGTGGCTGAAACAACCTTGTCTTCGTTCATTTGACATGGCTTAGATTTGTTCTCCATTGTTTTGAAACCTCTCAGGAGTGTTGACCAAAGTCTGGGTGGCTTCTCCCTGCGTTTCTGCTAGGCTTGGATCTGTATGCCAGCAGAAACTGGGCATTTCTGGGCAAAGCTGCCATACTCCCACCATGCCCCTTCCTCTTCCCACCACAAAGGTGAGAGACCTTTCTCCTCTTCCCGGAGGATAACTTCTTTCTTTCCCCAACCTCCATGTTGCATTAAAATGTATATTTATATATATATATATATATTGCTGCGTCCTGCATCTCCCAGCCTTGTGAAGCATCTCAGGGAGCATCTGTGGCTGAAGGTGGACACAACACAATGCTGTCACCCTTCTGCCCTCCATGGGAGATGGGTGGCCTCAGGAGCACGTGCCGGCACCGCGGCACCGCAGGTGATGGTTGGGCAGAGGTCGGTGCCTGACCCGTGGCTGGGCTGGAGTCAGAGGTGTGAGGTTATTGGAAGGTGCTTGTTTGTGTTGAGTATGAATACGGAATTGTTCTCCCCACGCTGGTCATTATTATGCAAAGCCAAGTCCTAAAAAAATATTGAATTTCCTCTCCCATGATTTTGAGGGAAAACACTTATCCAGCATTAAGCAGCGATTGTGAGGTGTCCTTTCATCTGGACACGCAGGGGAGCTGCCGGCACATCTCGGGGTGAGACTGCGGCCCTCTGTGCCGACCCAGCGCTGGGAGCGGTGGCTACAGATGGGGCAGCAACCTTGTCCTCCTCCTAGTCTTTTTATTATTTTTTTTAACACACATGCTGCCTGAAACTCTGTGAAAAGCTGCTTTTTATTCACGCACTCAAATAAAATTCAGGCTGAACTGCTGCGTCTACAGTAAGATTTTAAAGAGGGTCTGTGCCGCTTGACGTGAAAGGAAGCCAGGATGGAGAGGAGTGAAGGGGGAAAGCCCGAACGGCATTAAGAGAAATTTGGGAAGGCTTATGGCTGCAGTGACACTGGAGGATGCAGCAGGATGAGACGCGGTACCCCGATGTCAGTACCAGTCCCACATCCCCAGGTCGCCAGTGCATCACTGCTGCCAGCTCTGTGCCAGCCATGGCAGGGCTCAAGCAGGCGTGTGTCCACCCAGACACAGCACGGTAACTCTGGGATGATGCCTGCAAGACTGGGGGATGGCCGGGTCAAAGATGGGTTGAAGAAGGTGGTGGTGTTCCTTTCTTCATTATTCTTGTTCAATTCAAAACGCAAAAAAAAGACAATAAAAAGGATTAAACTCCGGCTGGGTTTGTGGCCAGCTGGGAGGCAGGAACAGGCTCAGCGATTCTCCTGCCTTTGCAGGTAGCAACCAAAAGTTTCATTTTGAAACGATGAAACTGGAAAATCCAAGATTAACTTGGTTGATTGCAAATGGAAGATGAAAATTACTCCGTTCTGTTTCAGTATGAGCACAGTCCATAAAAGAGCAAGAAGAACCAGCAGAAGCAGATGTGGTGACACCCTCTGGGCAGGTGACCGCCTGTGGTGGCAGCAGCTGGGTGCCAGGCTCCACGGCACCCCGTGGCTGTGCCCTGCTGAGGGTGCTGCCTGACTCCTGGATTGTTCCAAGCTCTTTTCTGAGGACACTCTGAAATAGAGATCCACCTCAGGAACCCGTTGCACAGATGGAAATGCTGCAGCAGGGACAGCTCTGCCATGGCCACCATCAATGCTAAACCCGCAGGAAACATGGATCCTCGTCCTGCCCATGCCAAGCAGCCACCCAGGCTCTCTCACACCCCATCAACCCAAGGGCATGGTTTATAGCTCTGCTTTCTGCACTGCTCACCTTGGCCGGAGCCGCAGCCCTTGCCTCCCTGCTCTTTGCCGGGGTCACACCACCAGCGGTGGTGCTCCCGCCATGGTGCTGGAGACAGATGGCCCACGTCCTACCTCTGGCACGGGATCCCACATCCCAGCAGACTCTCATGGTGTGCACGAGGGCTGATGCTGGTCGGACAGGGAAGGGAGCAGGGAGCCTGGGTCTGGCTGAGCTCCATCCCGGCTGGATGCTCTGCAGCATCTGTTCAACCCAAAAGGTACAGGAAAGGATTTAGCAACGTGCAGCTGACGCTAAAATGCCTGTTTTGGCGTAATCACAATCTTTTTGCATCTAAATAGCCAGAGGATTGAGCCCTTGAGTGTCACATCTGCAAGGTCAAAACAGTGCCGGAGCCCTGGATAAGCAGCGTGTTTATGCAGGGAAGGGAGAGGCAGCCCGGGAGCCGGGAACGGGAGGATGCGCCGGCCGCCTCGGCCGCTCCCCAGGCACCGAGCTGGCACTTGCCTCCCGGATTGCATCGGAAAGGGAACATCACGCTTCTAGCAGGCATCGCACGTCTTTCCAAATCAAATATGAGCCTGCCCGTGGCTCGGTGCTGGGGGGAGAGGGGGGCAGACCTGGGGCAGACCTGCAAAGCCCGCAACGGGCAAGGCAGGGCTGTGGCACCCGTGCCAGCCTGGTGCCACACTGCAGTGGTCCCCTCCGGCTCAGCCAGTGCCACCCATTCCTCAGGGCGACGTTTCACTCCTGTCCATTGCCAGGTTTTGCTCGGTTTCTCGCCCCTGGGCACAAGGTTGCAGTTTTTTGGCTCAGCAGGAGAAGAGGCAAGGCGAGCTTTGGTTGTTTTTATTAGAGTTAAAAAGGAAGCTTTAAAGCAGACGTTCCTACGCCTCCTGAGCCTAGTCCGCACGTCGCAGCCGTGCCAGCACAGCCAAGCAGCAAAATCCTCACGTCGGCCGATCAGCTCCCAGCTGCAGAGAGCTGGTGTCGCCCAGCAGCCAAATCCCAGCCCCATGCCGAAGCTGGCGGAGCATCGGCAGCACCGGGGCTTTGCTACTCTAAGGGCATCTTCCCCCTGCCCAGCCGGAGGCACTAGGGCAGCTCTGGCTGCAAATACAGTCTTGTTAGCAGAAATATAAGAAATAAAGGTCCAACTTAGCCCTTATGTTGTTCCTTTAAGGTAAAGAGCCATGCGTTCTCTGAGCCATGACCCCGCGTAATGCTTCTGGGTTCAGCCTGCGACACTTCAAGCTGATGTAACCTTGGGGTTCTCCCTTTGCTTTCACCAGCTCCTGGGGGCACGTCGCCCATCTAGGCTACAAAATGGTTATTCTGGTGCTGGGACTGTCCTGAGTTGGTGCCTTCAGTCACCGCGAGCTGCTCCAAATGTCCGGTGACTTGGAAGGAGAGCAGGAATACGCTCCTATTTAATCTGGCTCTTGCTTTTGGAAGTGACACCCCCTATAGCTTCCTCATCACACGCTTCCATGCGCTGGGCTGAGCTTATGCTTGCGGCCGTCAGAAACAGAGATGGTTTGTGTACCCCAACCCTGCGCCCAGGCAGGGTGGTATCAGCCCCATCCCAGGTGTAAGGGAGATTTTGTTGGATGTTGCAGGTTGATAGAGCTATTCTGGAGCCAGCTTTCAACAATCTGGCACTTTTTTGCAGTGCAAATGTGCCTGTTTGCAGGGAAAAAGGACCATACGAAGCCCCGGCAGGGGATGGCACGTGTCTCCGCTCCACATCTGGCCCCCTGGAAGCAATAACACGGCGCTGAGACGAGCGTCTTGTACGCGGGAGCTGCAGATCTTTAGCAAGCAGGAATGTCTGAGATGCTTTGAGATAAGGAGCCAGAAATGCATGTGGCAGGGTAACGGCATGGGGAGGGTGCCCAGCAGGGCCAGAAGAGCCGCCATGGGGCAAAGCCCCATCCCCGCAGCCCCTCTTCTGCCCGGAAAAACCCTGTTGTGTTCCTCGTGAGCCTCCTTTGCCATTCAAAAGCTGCTGAAAGGCTTGCACAAAGTGAAATGATTACCAGCGAGGGGACCTGGCCCGATGGCCACAGCAAGCAGGGAAGCACAGGAGAGGCTCTGCAGTGTGGCAGGACACTGGCCACCAGCCCCAGCTCCTCGCCTGGCCACTGACCTGCTGCCCAGCACAGCAGGCAACTGCTTTTCCTCTCCCTGCCTCAGTTTCCCTGCTCCTGCCCTGCTTCGCTGACGCCTGATCCCCTGCCGCAGCAATGGTGCAAAAAAACCCAAAAAGTTAAGCAGTAAAACTGGGGAATTTCTGCACATCTCATGCAGCCCGGCAGCGGGCTGAGCTGGCGAAGCTGCTGCTCGCAGTGCAGGAGGAAGGCTCGTTTTGGGATTCCTCGCCCTGTTCCTGCAACTGCTCCATCACCAACCCCCTGCACCGGCGCTTGCGGTTTCACGGACCTTCCCGGTGGCCTGTGGGGGAGCATGGTAGTGGCAGGGGGACGGATGGATGGAGGAAAGCTGCTGCACAAGCACAGGCCGTTAACCCAAATTCATTTATCCGGAGCTGGCCCATGGGTCCAGGGCATGAGCGCTGGGTTAGGTACCGGCACAGCATCCCTTCTCCCTCCTGCAGCCAAACGCACGCGACTCCTGGGAGCTTCGTGCCTCAGTTTCCCCGTCGGTAAAGCAGGGATAGGAGTGCTGGGGTATGTACCCAGGATGGCTGGCATGTCCCCAGCTGCGCTGCTCAGCCCAGGGCTGACAGTGACCTATTTACCTACAGCAGAACTTTCTGCTCCACTTATTTGACCCGGCACCTTTCTGTTTGCTTAACGCCGGGAACGTTTCCTCTCGGCCACGCCGGGCGCGCGCTCAGGTATGTTTGCTCGAGAGACAGACCGCTGCTCTGTGCATCCCCGGCTCTCCGCGTCAGAGGAATTCGGACCCTTTCACTGCGATACCATGGCAAAATTCACCCCGAAAAGCTTCCACGTTTTTCTTTGCCCTCTTCTCCCCATCCCTCTCAAGCTGCACGGTCGTCATCTCGGGGACAGGCAGCGCCGGGGAGTAGAAAGGTGACATTGTTCTGCCCTGGAAGGCCGTCAGCATCCCAACTCCCCAGCTCTGTAGCTGCCTCAGTCATGCATGTTTGCATATGTTAAAAATATTTAGTCCACTGCTAAAAAAAATATTATGCCCGAGATCTGGGGCCAGCTAAATATAATGCCATCTATGTGTCTGTGGCGCTGCGTGCCGGAGGCACAGAGGGGTACTATTTGCCTTCGGAGCGGTCCTCAGCTGCGAGCAGGGATGCCAGGAGCAATCCCGATACTGATGTCTGCCAGAAATGCTTTTCTCCCCCTTGGAGAGGGATTTGGGGCAAGGAAAGCTCTTTGCTGGGGTGTGAGTTGTTGCAGTGCAGCATACCGCTCATGCCGGGGTGCTTCCCTGCGCCCGGGCAGCCTCGGCAGCTGCGGGCAGGGATGCACAGGGCGAGGCGGAAAAAAAGGTCAAAAAAAGATGTTGGTTCTAAGAAAAAGTCATAAAAATGAAAGAGTGGACTGGGCTAATTCCTGCATTCACAGCCGGTGGGACGGGCACAGCACAGGGATGAGCCGGGGATGGCCCCGCTCCCGAAACCCTCTGGTGCACGGGGTGATTTCATGGCGTGGACGCGGGCCACGTTGGAGAGGACTGAGACCTCCCCAACTCATTTCATGCATGAGAGCAGGTTACGGCTCTTACCAGCCTCACCCAGGCTTTTGCCTTTGGCCTGGAGGTACCCGGCACTGCTCGGGCTGGGGAGAAGCTTCCAGATAAGTTTCATATAAATAATTTCAAGCCAGCTGAGAGTGTGGGAGGGAAAACATTTCCCCGTAGTAATGTCTCCCAACGACGGGCAGGAGAAAAGAGTTTGTTCTGGCTGCAGGAGGAAGACAACGGGGAGCGAGGCCGCAGGATTTTTGTGCAGAAGCATTAAGGAATAATTTCCTCTGCTTTTTCCTTATATATTTATTTTTGGAGTGGGAAAAGGGGCGGGGGGTGAGGGGGGGGGGTGGGGGGGGTGGTGAAATAATCCCAGGCAGAGAGTGTGAAGGAATCTTTATACCCTATCCTTTTTCTTTTTGGCTTTTTTTTTTTTTTTTTGCCTCCCCAAGTGTTTTGAGAGGCAGGGGAGCAAGCGGCTCTGTACACTGCGGCCATTCATGGCTCAGCTGGGGGCGCGCGGGGCGCGTGGCTGGGTGGGAGCGCACCACGCCGGAGAGGAGAATAATTTGTTCACAATATCGAGCCGGGTAAAATAGGCTGGTTGTCTGAGCGTGGATATAGCATAATGTATAGAAGTGCAAGCATCAATAAGTCTATTTATTAGCGGAGCCTTTTGCTGAGCGGGGCTGTGAATAAACTATACAGCTCGTACAAAAATGTAAATGTTAGTGATCCCTTAGAGACATAATTACAGGAAAAAATAAGGACAGCTTTTCAGCGTTCGGGAAGCCGGCCTCCTTCGTCCCCTTTCTAACTGCTGATACACATATTATTTTTCCCCCGTGGGGTGTCTGCATCCAGCGTGGGGCGTCCCCCCCGCTCTTGCAGCTCCTCCATCGTCCTCCCTGCCCGCTAATTAAAGGAAAGTTGTGTCTCCACGTCCCACGAAACGTGTTCTCAGTCCGCTTTGGTGTGCAGAGCTCTTGAATTCCTCAAGCCTGTGTGCCACTGGCTCCTCTGGACCACAGTGAAAGGTTTCATTCATCCCTCCTCTGCTGCCTTCTAGAGTTACCACACCCTGGGCCTCTGCTCCGCAGCTCCTCTCTGTTTTCCTTTCATTAGCAGGATTCCCAGATTGAATGGCTGCGAAGGGTTGGGAAGAGATGCTACAACCCCATTAGCATAAGGGCTGTGCAAATACCTGCCCTGCGCGCGCTCCTGCCGTTTGCCGTGAGGTCTGCAGAGCAAGAAAGCCCAAATCGTTGGGATTTGGGTTTTCTTCTTCTGTAAAAGCAATTCCAAGTGCTGCCCTGACTGCCCCGTGCCTCAGTTTCCCTGAGCCCAGCTCGTTTCCATGAGTTTGCGGCCCTTTCTGGAAGCTGGCAGGAGAGCCGCAGGCAGGACAGGCACTGCCCACCCTTGGGGACCGCTCAGAAGATGCTTTTGGGATCTTCTGGTGCTTATTTGGCTGCATCCAAGCCACGGCAGCGCTCTGGGGGTGCACGTCGGGACTGCAGCGTGGTATACAGCCATGTCTCAGTACCATAGCTGAAGCCATGTGGGTTTGGCTGTCCTTGCGCTAGCCTTTGCCCTCCGTGCCCCTGTGAGCGTGCGATGAGCAGGGGATGTTGACCCCAGTCTTAGCAGCCAGTCCAAACCTTTTATTTGATTTGAGGTGGACAGAAGAAACCCATCACAGACGTGGGATGGACAGGAGTAGGTCTCCCTCAGCAGAAAGCGGATTTGGTTGATGTCAGCGTTTCTTTTGGGAGTCAAGCTATTCAGCAAGCCTTTACCAGAGCAAGATTAGAGGCGAGCGAGAAAATTAGTTTCTCAGAAATCCGTGCTGGGACACGGAGGGTCACAGAAGGGTTACGATGAGAGAATTTGCTTTGGGAAGGAAGAGCAAGGCACCGCGGAGCAGCCGTGGCTTTCGCCGCCCCCTGTGCCACCCTCGAGATGAGATCAGCCCACGGCCCCGGCCCGGCTCTCTTACTGAGCTGCCACTTTTATGGATGAGCTGATGAAGCAAATTAACTTTCGACAAGTTTTTCAACGGGAAAGGGATGGGCTGTTCAACAGAAATTTATAGCAAAACGTTAGCTTCACGTCGACCACCTGTCGCCCACTGCGTTGTTGAACCTTATTTGGGTTTTTGGCCCTTTGCAATTATTCTGTTCGTAGTGGGGACCCATCTGGGGTGAATTTAAGTTTCCTGATCACTGATCTCTATCTTCAGATATATCTATATCTCCGTTCTTGGAGGCTTCACAAGTAGCTCAGAGTCCTGGGTGATTCATTGTGTTTGATGGAAGCCCTTTGAGGCCAGCCAGGCTCTTCGGAGGTGCCGTTCCTGAGTCTCATGGTGCTGCTGCCTTTGGATCACTCTTCATGTAACACCGGTGGTTGTCCTCTCTCCGTGGTAGGGTGCAAATATGAGGGGTTGTGGTGGGGATCCCAGGTGATGAGCACCCAGGTAGAAAAGGGCATTGGAGAGGTGCCGTCTCTTTGCTAGCAGTGGTTACCCCTTCTGGTGCCCAGGACCCTGTAGATGATCCCCATGGCTCGTCTTGTCTCCTGCAAACCCAGATGTGGTGGGAACAGTGTTGGCTTCTTCTGTCCCATAGACAATATGTCCCCACAAATATGATTTTAACAACGATGGTAACTGCCGTGGGCTGGGGGTTTGAAATCTGCCCTGAAAATCCCATTGGACTTCAAATCAAAAGCGTTCATGGCTGCTCAACCTCCCCTTCCCATTGAGCAGACCATGCACTTCCCTGCTACCTGGCTGGGTTGCCCAGTCTGGAGCTACCATTCAAAAATGTCTCATGAGTCCTTGCAGCCAGGTCTGCAGCGTGGTTTTGCATTGGCACTGCCAGTGGGGTTGGCACAGGGACAATCTCCCTCACCTTTGTCTCTGATTTCCAGCCTGTAGTCGCTTGGATTGTGGTTTTGAGAAACCTGAAATAAAGAACAATCGGATGGTAAAGATGAGTGATGCTGCCTGCAAAGTTCCCGCCGATGAATCAGCTTCTGACTTGTCTCTGAGGTTGGGTCCTCAGCACCTTCCGTGGGACCATGGGCCTTTGAGCAACCTGGTCTGGTGGAAGGTTTCCCTGCCCATGGCAGGGGGGGTTGGAACTAGATGATCTTTAAGGTCCCTTCCAACCTAAACCGTTCTATGATTCTATGACCACCTCATGCATGTGCTTGGTCAGCCTGTGTGCTCCAAAGCTGTGCAGATCAGAGTCGTGGATTCAGATGAGGATCAGACATCCTTGATGCATGCTGTGGTCAGACCAAAGTCTGTTTTCACCCCATCACTTGTGCAGACACCGAGTACGTGCTTGCAAGGAGGCTGCCGTGGTAGGGATGGAGCGGAGGAGCTACAACGCCGGGTCCTGACCCAACTCATTGCAGCAGGTCACAGCAGTGGTCCTGCAAATTGCCTGGCCTGCAACAGCAAGATGCTGAAAGCCTTTGACTAAAAGGGAGCAAAGCAGGGGAAAAACCTTCTGTATAAACTAGCATTGCAGTATATTAATAATATATAACTAATATATATTTACAATCTCATACCATTAAAAATAAGCATGTGGCCAGCTGTACTTAGTTGAAAACATTGTTTTGTTGTCTATAAGATGAGAACAATTTCAAGTCCACCTGACTTCTAGGAAATTTGGATGTGAGTTAGATATCACAGAAGAAATCGAGTGTGAGGAAGAAGAGGGCACTTTGATCCTGATATCTAATACATCAAATACCAACGGGGTCATCACCACCTGGGGGAAAAAACACTATTCCTGGGTCTGAGAGGCAGTTCTGAGTCCTCCAAATGATGGGCTGGGTTTTATTTTAATGCAGTCATATATGTATTTTAAGCAACGTTTATTAGCAAAGTGCTTCATGCAGAAAGATGCACCTGGGTTTGATTTATGTTACATGAGAAGCGTCTTGGCCAAGGCAAAAAGCACAGAACTGGAGGGGGGGGGGGCGGACCAAAATGAAATTTTTCTTTTATTGTGCATAATGGGATGTTTGCTCTGTGACAATTATATAAGTGGTTTCATGTTAGTGCGTTCAAAACAAATCTATGAATACAGTGTGTATTTTAAAATTCGTTGTTTTGCCCTGTGAATGAGTCTTCTAAAAAAGTCTGTGACCAGGAGCCAGAGCCAGCTCGCTGTTAGACCGGGTTCAGTCCATAGCAGCTCCCTTCCCCTGGCTTGGGGAAACCTCCCCTGGACTTACCTCATTAGCTAAAACAACCCTTTTTCCTCCTTCATCCCTCCTCCTGGATGTGCGTGCTCTGTGGGGAACGCGTGTGATGTTTCGTGGTGATATTTGCCAAAGGGATGCTAAAGGCGGGTGCGCTGGTACCCTCCTTGCTGGAATAAAGCACGCTGTGGATGCATGGGAGTGACCTGCTATACAGAGGATGCTTTGGGGTGTTTTCCCCAAGGAAAGATTTGCTGGATCTGCAAAAAAACCATGCACATGCTTACCTTCAGAAAGCAAAAGCCGTGCCTGTGCCCAAGCTTTGGCAGCACTGGGAGGGTGATGGGGGGAGCCGGGATGCTGGCCATGAGCGGGCAGCACCGGGCAGCGCATCCCCGTCAGCCTGGACCGGTTCACCTGTGGGGAGCCGTGTTCAGGCTCGGTGGGACAGGCTGGAGGCAAGCCGGGCAAAAGCAGTGTTCTTCAGCCCCTTCGTTCTGGTTTTCATCAAAATAGGCCTTTGCTGAAATTGCACAGGCCTTTGGAGAGCTTTTGATCCAAACTGGTGTGTACTATTATATACCATGTTTCCATAGGGTATTGGACGTCATGAGAGCAAAACCATGGATGGGAGGTTGTCCGTGCCACGCGGAATAGCAGTGCAGGGCACAGCTGTAACCCAGTGATGCCAAGAAATGTTTGTTCACTTCTGGGGCTGAAAAAGAGAGATAGAAAAAGACGTTAAATACGAGTAATTCAAAACCGCGCAAGCTTTATTGCAAACAATGTCAAAAGTTGGTGTAGCCCCACTATTGCTGTCCGCAAAAGCCAAATTGACTTTTCAGAGGCAGTTTGCAGTCATTGCTGTAAATAAGCATGTGCTCGTCCAGGGGCTGCTCCGTTCGGAGCTGCTTGGATGGCGTCCAGTCCAGGGGTTTTATTGCAATTCCACTTGATTGCCGAGATTAGATGACGACTCATTCTCTACGCTTGCGGAGCTCCAGGAATAATCGTCGTAATGTGAAAAATGTCAATCGGTCTCGGGCTATGGAAAGTCGTATTGACCTCAGAGCGGGGTTTCAAATATTACACCCGCTGCTGTCAGAGGAGAGCAAAGCAGATAATCCCCTCGGCCTTTTATCCTTACAAATTGGGAGAATGATGCTCTTTTTTTTTTTTTTTTTTTTTAACCACGAGACGTGAGCAGACCTGATCGCAGATTGGGGGAAAAAGAGGCCAAATTCTCCTTCCACAGGCGGTGCTGCAGGCAGGAGCAGCCCAGCAGTTTGCCAGGGCAGGGCCTGATCCTGCTCTGCCGCAAATCAGCCCCAGCTGCCTCGGAGGCAGCGAGGTGGCTCTGGATTTACTCCGGTGTAACCGGGAGCGGGCTGCTGGTGGGGAGGATGTGTGCCTTTGATATTGTAACCTAAAACTGGCAGCTTTCCCTGCTCTGGCAGGAGTTTAGAAACATTGCCATATGAGCTGGTTTTCCAGAGAGGCCTGAAAATGCAATCCATTATCTGATATTTTGTAGCAGCTTTTTTAATTAAGGCTTTGGCTAAAGGGCTGATTAAAGAGGTGTGTGGGTTTTTTGTCCTTAGGGACTTGGCACATCCCGGCGTCTGTCACCCTTCTGCAACTACGAGACTCACTTTTCCTCCCGTGTCATATTCGGAGCAGAGCCTTTTCTTTTTTTTTTTTTTTTTCACCCTTTCTATCTTTTTTTTTTTTTTTCTTCCCCCCTACCAGAGGTGCAGATAAATCATTATAGTCTCTGCTCAGCTTGTCTCCTTCTCCCGTAGCCCAACTTCTGTGTGCTACTGGCTGGTGCGGCGCGGAGGGGGCGTGAGCAGCGCAGCTCCGTGCCTGTGGTCAGTAATGAAGACTTCTCTTTTTATACACAGATTACGGAGGAACTGCACAGGGCCAGACGGCAGCTCTTAATTTCCCGACTTTTTAATTTTTGAGCCCTCGGCGAGGAGAATGCAGCCTTCCCCTCCAGCCCACTTATAATGAGGTGAGTAAACACCCTTTTGTCATTTAAGGCTTGTTCCCTGATGTCATGTAAATATTATTTTTGTTTGGTCGAAGGACGGGGCGCGGGGGAGGGGGGGGGGGGGAGAAAGAGAATGTGCTGTTTGCCACATGTCAGTGTTGGGAGTTTAATACCTCGCTCCAGTGATTTCCAAGGGTTTGTTCACCTCGGTAATGCGCCTTGCCTGAAGACTGCCGAGTTTTTGCTCTGCAAAGTCCCTTTAACACAACTTTTCTCCCCCCCTTCTCCGTTCTTGCTCATTCAATGACTCAGTGAGGTTTGTCAGAGTTAAAAAATGATGCTCCTTTGCTGCAAAGTATTTGGGCTATTTGTGTCATCCCAGAACTTTAAAAGAAAAATCATTGCCATTCCCTTCCCACCCTCCACAACCCACCCCCCCCAAGGCTAAAGCTGCCCCCGGTTTGCAGCTGGCGATGCCAGGAGCTCCCCCCGACCCCGGGCTGGGGGCTGCTCCCGGTACCCCCCCCCCCACCGGAGAACCGGGCTCCGCTTGCCTCCTGTCATCGGCTGCGGTGATCCCACCTCTCCCGGGAAAGTGTCGCCTCTGCCCCGGCGAGGTGACCCCCCGGGAGATAAAGAGTTAATCCAGCTCCCCCCACCCCCCCCCACCCCGACTTCAGCTGCAAAAAATATGAAGTGAGGATAGATCTGCTCATCTGCTGAGCAGAGAAGTTGCCTTTGATGTCGGTCCTTCCTTTCCTCCTCCTTTTTTTTTTTCTTCCCCCCCCCCCCCCCCCCCCCCCAAGCTTTAACCCTTCTGCCGGTGCTCGCTGCCTCCCGGGTGGATTTACGGAGCTCCCCCCCCACACCTGGGAGCATCGTCTGCGTGGCAGAGGGTCGCGGACGCGCAGGGACACCGTGGGGTGATGGCATCTCCCCACCCCTTTGCTCCCCGCCACCCCACTCCCGGGATGTGCATCCCACCGGGAACGCTCCCGACGGCCCCGGGGAGGGGGGGGGGGGGGGGGGGGGGGGGGGGGAACGGACGACTTCGGCGGGGACCGGGGACCAGAGGAGCAGGGTCGCGAACGAGCTGTCACCTCGGGTGGCCTGAGCCCGCTGTACCGTCCCCGCACGGCGGTGGGGAGAGCTGAGCCCCGTTGTGTTGCTTTTTTTGGGGGGGGTGGGAGGGGGGGGGTTTAACCCCTTTTCGCCGCCGCGGAAGAAACGCGCTGCTGCCGCTTTAAGGCAGAAGTCCCTTTAAGTGACTTTCCATTTGCTGCGTTGGAGAGCTGAGAATTCGGTTTCCCAGATTTCCTTTGAATTGTGTGCAGTAGTTAGAGGGAGTTTAAAAAAAAAAAAGAAGAAGAAGAAGAAAAGAAAAACACAACTACTGTACATTCGGGAAACCTTCGGCAGCAATAAGACAAGGGAAAGGGGGCGGAGAGGGGGAAATAAGGTTTAGGGAAAAAACTGAGAGTTAGGGAAAAAAATGGGGGGGGGGGGGGGGGGGGGGGGAAGTAATCTGCTACCGTTTCCCTTTGCCTTCCCGTTTCCTTTTCCCTGCGTGGGGAGCGGAGGAGCGGGGCAGTGGCGATGGGGAAGCGGCCCCACGGGGCGGGGGGCGCCGGGAGGATGCTGCGCCCGGGAGGATGCTGCGCCCCGGGGGCAGCGGCGTGTCCGTACCCACCCCCCCTGCGCCGGGCACCGATGGGGTTAACAGCCCTCGCCAGCTGGGGAGCATCATAAATTGCAGCCGTGCCCCACCAAATTAATTTGCACTTTTCTTTTCCTAATGTTTGCTCTGGGAAGAACAAAAAAAAAAAAAAAAAAAGAGGAAAAAGAAGGGGGGAAAAAAGCCCCTAAATAAATAAGCAGCCTGGAAGGGGGCTGGGGGAAGGCTCTGTTTCCTCAATTAGCTGGGACTTGCCTTCTCTTGACGAACGGAAGGCAGCGCGTTTTAGCCTCTGGATTTGTGGAGCTTTCTCAAAGTGCCAAGTCTGGTTATACGGGGACTTTGGAGGGTTAGGTGGAGGAATCTGAGTCGCGCTCTGCTCCGTTAACTCCTTCGGGGCTGAGTGGCTTTGGGAACCTGGGCCTGGCAGCGCAAAATGAACGGGCAACCTCATAAATAGGAGGGGGTTTGGCACCTGAGCGCTTGGGAGAGGTGGTTCCCCCAGCCTGGACCTCACCAGGCTGGGGGTTCGCCTGTGCAAGGTGCGCTGATGGAGAGATGCTGAGTTGAGTGGATTTGTCACAGTTGTTAGCGGGCAACTTGCAGGACTGGGGTCAAAGAGCAACTTTTGGGGTTGTGCAGAAGGTCGGGATGTATCAGCAGTCCTCGTGCCTGGGGGGGAGAGGATGAGGATGCGGTTAACTTGCGGCAAGGTGCATTGCAGCACATCACACCTGTGCTGTACCATCCCATACCCTGCAGTATCGCTCTTGCGGTCAGCAAATGTTGGACAAGCAGTAACGGCAGAAATTGCTCCATAAACATACAAACATATTTTGGGATAAATGCAAGAACTGGCTGCACACCACTGCCAGCCAACAGCTTTGGAGAGAGACATCCTAACCAGGCTGGTGCAGGGAAAATGCTCTCCGGCAAAACAGAGTTACCTGTGTTGTAAGTCGGCCAGGGTACGTGGGGAAATTCACCGGTATGGGGAAACAAATTTCCTGGGCATTTAATATTCACGTTCCAGTCCTTGGAAAGGAGGCCTTGGCCATGCACGGACACGGGAATTCTTGGTGTGGTTCCTGCTGACCCGCCATGCCCTGGAGACGTCGGCCCCCATCACACCCAGTGCCAGCACGGCTGGAGCCAGCACCCCGTAAAGCTGCTGAATCTGCTTTTACGGGCGAGTGCAGGCAGCACAGGAGGGGCTCTCACCTGCCTGCGCCTGGCAGGGAAGCCTGCCCGCCTCACGGTCACACTAAGGCTCCTTTACCCCTCATTGGAAGCATAAAGGGGCCTTAAAAAGGAAGCAAAAGGAACTTAAATTTAATTTACACTCACTTAGAGACCTCTTTACATGGCTAGAGGAGCATAAAGGGGCCTTAATGTAGCTGAGAATCAACCCCTGAAGGTATCTGCGCCTGACTGCTGGGCATTCATTTTGCAGAAGCTCACCTCAGGCTGCAATCCAGCTTTTAATTCCTCCACCCAGATTAGCCAACGTATGGGGAATAACAGCATCGGCCCTGGTGGGGTTAGGTCTCGTTTACCTGCACGTAAGTGAAATCAGAGTTGGGTTTCCAAGGAATAACTTGCAGGGAGCGTGGTCTTGGCTTGCCAACGCATTTGAGCCAGCCTCGCTCTCTCCATCGTCCTTTTGGATCAAGTGAAAGGATTTCTCAGTTTAAATTCCCGCTGCGGCATGGGAAGGAACTCTCCTCTCCCTCCTGCCGAAGGGCAGAGGGCTGAGAAGGGGAGGCTGGATGACTCACGGAGGAGACGGCCGATGGTGTTCCTCATCGCTTAACACCCACTCATGTGGATGTGGCTTCCCGGGAAGTCTGAGCCTGCCCTCGCCTTTCTGTTAGCACAAAGCGGAGATTGATGTGCTATGCGCGGCACGGAGGAAACCACATCGCGGCCGTGCGCCCTGGGAGACACGGCTGAGTTGTTTGGGGTTTGCCTGGTCCCCTACGAATCCCAGCTGCTGCCTGGCCAGAGCCCCCTGCGGCAATCACTGCCGAGGCGCTGCTTGTTTTAAAGCCACACCACAGCCCGGCGAAGGGCAATGATCTGCAAGACATTTATCAGCATCCCTGGTGACACCAGGAATCCCTGTGCCACCCCTGTCACAGGCTCTCCGCATCCCGGCGGAGCTGGAAGAAGCAGTGTCCAACCCCAGGTTTGGTGAACCTGAGCCAGGATTCAGGGAAAGTCGGCCCATGCGGGATGGCAGGGTGGCTGGGCGGGAAGATTTGGGTCTCATGCGGACTGCCCTGGGCAGCCGCAGCACTCCCACCTGCCTGCACGCGTGGCTTGAATTTTCCAGGGTAACACCCATCAGGCATGTGAAAGCCAGGACCTGCCTTTGGAGCATCACTTGAGGGTACTGGGATCCAGCGTCTCTGCTTATTTACAGCCCTCAAAGACCTCGGAGCAAAGAGCCTGTGGATGAAGCCACGGGTGGAAAGAGGCTGAAACCAAGAACTTGACATATCTCAGGAAAGAGCAGGACATTTATATCTAAGAAAACCATCCAGATTTATCACAGCTCCAGTTCAGAAGGGAATACTCAACCTGGAGCTTTAGGGCTGCAGTTAATGATGAGCAGAGCCAGCATTCCTATGGGCAAGGTCCCGCTTGGGGCTGTCCCCCCATCCTTCACGACGGGATGCTCTCAGAGAGGTGGCGACAGACAAAATCGCCTGAGGTCTGACCCTTTCTCACCATTCCCATGCTCGCACAGTCACTGGCATCAGCCCTCTCCACCACGCAGCGGGATGCCGGAGCGTGCATTTTGCTCTACGAAGGATGCGCATCCCTCCTTTGTCCAGGGTTCTGCTAACATAGGAATGAAATCCAGCAAGGAAGGACCAGTGGTCATGCTGTCCCCTGTGTTTTCTTTTGGTTTTTAATCTGTTTTTTTTAATCTTTGGTTTTAAACACATTTAGCGGTCACCTGTTCCTGACTTGGCGGGGCCGGCTGGCGGGGAGCGGGGTCGGCAGCGCGGCGCGCGAGTGCCAGGTGCTGGCAGGGTGGCAGGCAGGTATTTGCACTGCGTTTTGGCCTCCTTGCAAGCCGGGCTTCCCCCGTGCCAACCCTTGTTGCCTGCCCACCTGCCTTCCAGGCAGCGCTCTGAAATCCTCCTGGCACCGACTCCTTCTCCTCTCGTGGCTTTGCCTGCCGGCGAGGTCTTTTCCATCCCTGCGTTACCCGCCAGCTCTGCCCCAGTGCCCCGTGCCCACTACGGGCTGCTGGAGCCCACGGGAGGGAGCTGAGCATGGCCACGTCCCCGGGTGCAACGCACAGCGAACTGCGGGACCCAAACCAGCTCACCAAACCTCCCGGTGCATCGATAGAGATCTCCTTCAGAAGGCATGTGAAAAATGCAGCCGCGGGCGACCATCAGTGTCCCCTTAAAAAAAAAAGAAAAAAAAAACAAAAAGGAGCCTGCTCTATTTTTGGTTTGAATCTGCTGCTTTTTAATTAAGGGAAACCGCCTGCTCCCTCCCCGTGGCCGTGCGGAGCTGCCCGGACAAACGGGGTGGCAGGAATTATTTAACGCCCCTTCCTGTCAAGCTGTCATGTTTAATTAGCACCCTCCCACCCCAGCCCAGGTTAAACCCAGGCTGCAATAACACCGCATGCTGGCCCGGGGCTTCCCGCTCAGCAATACCTCCAAAATACCGCCTTGGAAGGCAAGTGTAAGGGGACCTGTGTGTTTCCCCCTGCGTCGCACCAGGCGTTAATGTTCCTTCTTAGCTGGACTGTGCCGTTGCAGTCGGGACTCCCCAAATGAAGGGCTGTCTGGAGACTTGGATTTGGAGATGCTCGGTAGCCCTGCAAGGGGGAAAAGCTGCTCTCCGGTCCCGTACGGCCGCGGCGGGGATGATAAGCTAAAGCAGCTTTGTGGCTCTGCCTGCTGCCATCAGAAACTATGCAGCCCAGAGATGCCAACTGCTCCTGTAGACGTCTCCTGCCAGCCCGGAGGTGTTTGGGCAATGCTGATGGGTTCATCTGGCGCCGACTGGCTGGTGTTGCCTCTCCTAGGATCTCCCTGGATCGGGCATCACCTACCCCGGGCAGATGCAGAAAGTTGACTGAAAGCATGGACCCTGAAAAGCCTGGGATCTTCAGAGGACGAGGAGGAGGAGGAGGAGGCAGGCTGGGAGCAGGGATGCACGTGGAGAGGATGCAGAGGGGATTCAGAGCAACCTCTCCTCCCGCCTGGGGCCTGCAGCAGCCGCTGCCGGGGGTCACCACTGGCACTGCCTTCAACCGAGTCCCCTGTCCACCCCACCCAGCCTGGGGGAATGATCTTCATACGCCAGCGCTGAGCTGCAGAGGATGGGAAGGAACCCTGTGCTCTCCTGGTACTTATCAGTGGCCAGGAAACAAATTTTTCTAATTGACAGCAAACCACAGCATTTTACAGAGCGGAGAGAAGGCCAGCGGTCTATCAGGCGTACTGTGAAACCGGAGCGGGACAACATCCAGCACCGATGGATAGAGCGGAGCTGACCTGCCTTGGCCGGCTCCGGTCCAATAACTCACTCCTGTTTGCATTTAATTACAAACGCTAAAAAAGCCCTTTCTTTTCACAACAACAAAGCCTTGAACCACACTTCAAAGTTGGGTTTCTGGGACAGTTGCATACCTTTTAAAAATAGCCCTCTGAGCAGTGCCAAGTGCTAAATGGATTGCAGAGGGCAGGTCCCCCACGTGGGGCTTCAAACAGCCCAGCCAGCACCGCGGCCTGCTCGGCTGCTGCCTGCGACTGCTGCCGCTCCCCCGAGACCCTCCTGAAGGGGTGTCCGTGAGTTGCATGATGCTGCAGCTCTGCTTTTCTTCTGTTTTTCCTTTTTTCCTCTCTTTTCCTCGTGGGCATTGCAAATGGGGAGATGGCAAGGCGGCGGCTGCCAGGCAAAGCCCTTGGTGGGCGTTTGGGAGCAGCGTGGAAGTGCCCACCTGAGCTGACGCCCCCATGGTGCCATTCAGGAGGCAGCGGTTTATCATTTGGGAAGTTATAACTGGAATATCCACGGCAAGGAAAAGGCTGGAGGGGAAACTGAGGCAGTGCTGGTTTGGGTCTGGGTGTCCTCCCACCCTGTCCCAGTCTCTGCTGGGACCCTTCTGGCTTCCCAGGAGTCTCCTGACGCTTCAGCTCAACTTCAGTCCTGCTCGTGGTCAAGTGTCCTCAGAGCTGATGGTGGGGCCAGCTGTGGTTTAGGGTCTTTTTACTCTAAAAGAAGGAATTCTTCTCCCCTGAACATTTTTCTAAGCATCGACTGAGTTTGTTTTCTCCCTTGCCCATTGTTGACACAGAAATCGTAATATACAGAGTGGGAAAGAGGAGGACTGTAGCAGAGGGCCCAGTTCTCACGGTGATTAACTGAGATAAACAAATCCACCCAGCAGCACTGACATGCCCTGGCTTGGAGCATCCTCATCCCTTCCTCGACCTCCCTTGGCAGCGCTGCTACCATGCTCAGTGTCTTGGGATAGAGTTAACTTTCTTACTAGCAGCTGGTGTGGTGCTACGTGTTGGATTTGGGATGGGAAATAGTGTTGGTAGCGCACCGGTGGTTTTGGTTGTTGCTAAGCTCTCAAGGCCTTTCCTGCTCCTCACACCTCCCCGCCGGCGAGCAGGCTGGGGTGGGCACAAAAAGTTGGGAGGGGACACAACCGGGACAGCTGACCCCAACTGAGCAAAGGGCCGTTCCATACCATGTGACATCATGCTCGGTATATAAAGTTGGGGGAAGAAGAATGAAGGGGGGATGTTCGAAGTGATGGCATTTGTCTTCCCAAGTCACCATCCCGCGTGATGGACCCCTGCTGTCCTGGGGATGGCTGAACACCCGCCTGCCCACGGGAAGCGGTGAATGAATTCCTTGGTTTGCTTTGCTTGTGCGTGCTCGGCTCTTGCTCTACCTATTAAACCCTCTTTATCTCAACCCACAAGTTTTTCCTCGCTTTCACTCTTCCGATTCTCTCCCCCATCCCACCAAGGGGCGAGTGAGCGAGCGGCCGCGTGGTCCTAGTTGCTGACTGGGGTTAAACCACGACACTCGGGAAGGCATGAGGCATTTATTTACTACAGGTTTTAGGCAGGAGTTGCCTCCTCGGAGCCTGGAGCCAGCTCAGAGAGGGCAGGTTGTCCAAAGCCAGGGTGGAAGTTTTCAAGAGGTAGTTTCTTACTGCGAGGAAGCAGAAACTGCATCTCTCAGGACGGGGCTGGGAGCTGAGGATTTGCTTCAAGCGAATGTGTTGCATTTTTGTGGGGTAGCATCTCTGCGCCCGCGATGCCTAACGGGCATGTGGGAGCCTGGAAGCTGTTGATGTAGATGAGGGAGTTTGACCTGTGCCATGATATTAGTCATCACATCTCTTCCCTGTTCAGCTTTCCCAGAAGCAAAGTCAGGGAGGATGAGATGTGCTGAGATGTCAGCGTCCCGCAGCATCCTCCGGTGCTTCAGGATCGGTGTGGCCAACGTCCCCAAGGCCCACAGGGCCACGCCAGCACCATTCAGACGCTTCCACCCCAGGTTTTGTCCCGCAGCATCACTGTTCCCATCACCCCGGAGGGTGCTGCTCCTTTCCTCCGCGGAGAAATGCCGCCTGGGCTGGGGCTCCTCCATAAAGCCCTGCAAACCCAGCAGAGGCAAATTGCTACCTACTAGAGACGAAACCCAGCTCCCAGGGCAAAGGAGACTGCGTTTAACTCCGGGAAAAGCTCTTCATGTCGGAAGTGTGCTTTTCTTGGACTGCTCCGCTGTATTTATGCAGGCTGGTATGCGGGGAGTAATTAGAACCTCATCCTGAGTACTTGACGAGCGTGTTTTCCATTCTGGATGTTGACAGGTCAGGCTATCCGGCCGTCCCTCTGTGCCTAAAAAAGTTGACATTTTATCTCTGCTGAAACCAAAACAAGGGCCTGGGAAGTTCTTGGACCGGGGAGGGCGATGTTGCTTATTGACAGGCTGCCGGTGGCACGCGTGGTGCTTCACACCTGTGGGCTCCCTGCGCCCATGCCTAACCCCGCCGGGGCGATGGGAACGGGGGGAAACGGGAGAAGCCGATGCAGGCGTCTGTGTGGAGGGACTGGGGCTGCCACGGCTGCCAGGAGGCATGGGAAAGGATACTGAATGGAGCAGAGAGAGCAGGGCTGGGAGGTGTTTGCCTGGACGAGGCCGGCTGGGTGCAAGGACAAGCTGCTCCTGGCCGTAATGGATTTGGGCACCTCAGACCAGCCACTAGAGAGTGGAAGCAGGGAGAAGTGGGTGCTTGAAACCTCCAGACCGTGGCTTTCACTAAAAACCTGGTGTCTAACCTGGCAGGAGAGAGACAGAAGGATGCCGAGGATGCATTCGTTCTTATCTCTCTAAAAGAGCTTGTAAAATCTACAGGGAATACCCAGTAGGCAGCTTGGGCTGGCAAAGCGTACAAAGCTGTTGGAGGAGGTTTTGGCGAGGTTCACACAGCCCCAAGCGGCTGAACTAAAGTGACCTCATTTCAGGTGATTCGTGAGATGAAGCTGAAAGGGGGAAGCCCGTCGGGAACCATCCCCTCTGCCCTCGCCCGCCACGGTCCCAGCTCGCACCTCGGGTGTCCCTTCCCACCCCTCCAAAGCTGGGAAAGCCCCCAGAAGACAGACCAGAAGGGCTGGGTTAGTTGCCCAGTGTGGGATGCCTGTTCTTCAGCAGGGGAGCAGAAGGTGCACGCTGGGGTTGGGATCACCTCCAAACCCTGCCCGTGCATCCCGGCAACCTGGGGGATGGGATGCTGGATGGAGGGGATGGGCTGGAAGGAGCTGGACTGGCTGCGGGCGAGACCAGCAGCCGTGGCATCGCTCCCATCACGCTGATCCCCGTGTTTCGCCGCAGCCCTGCTCCTGTTTTGCTCCGTTGCTCACTGCCAGAGCATCGTGTTGGGGAAGGAGGATTATTTTCCTTCTCTGCGTTTGCCTTCCATGCAAACCAGCCCTACCGTGTAATGTTTCTCATTTCCTCTATACATTAATGAAGGCTGGAAGTGAAAAGCTCCACACTTAGGCTGACCTAACCCCGAGTTAAGCCGGCAGCCGGAGGGACACAATGAGCCGGCTGTTCGGACCTCGCTGGCACCGGCTCCTTGTCTGCTCCCAACACAATGGTGTTTTCCTTGGCCGGCGTTCAGAGGCGCGAGAGGGAGATGGTGACAGGGAGGATTCCCACGTCTCCCCGGCAAAACTGCCCAACACCGTGGCGTTGTGCTGCCGGGACGTGCCGCAGAGCCCATCCTTGGTGGCGCAACCCGGCTCTATCCGAAAGGCGCAGGGAGCAGGGTGAGACAGGCAGCACGGCCGAGCATGGCACAAGATGCTACTGGCAGAGGAACCAGCACCAGTGACTGTGGGGGGGGGTCTCTGTTTCATCCATCCCGCTGGCATCCTCTTGGAAATTAAAAAAAAAAAAAAGTGAAATTAAGTGGTGGAGCATTGCTCTTCAATTGGAAAATTTGGGCTTTTTTTGTCCATCTTTCCAGCTGACGCAAATCACCGAATAGCTCTCACACCTGCATTTTGGGGTAATAAACCCTTTTTCCATAATATTCTCTCCCCAGGTGTAGCAGTGCAGCAAGTGGTATGCTTCCCAATAGCATTTCCACTAAAAACGGTGTTTTATTTCACGTAAAGTCCTTCTGTACATGTTTCAGTGGCCTCTTCTCCCTCTGGCCCGGGGAAGCATTTCATTGCTATTTATCGTGCTACAGTGGAGGAGACCGGCTGCCCTGGCCGGCCGCAGGGCAGCGCAGTGGGTGCACGCATGGTGCCTGGCAGATCTTGTACGGGTCGCTTTTCCATCAGCGCGGCACACGATGGGGGCACGGGCATAACAAGAGGCAGCAAGCCAGCGTGGCGATGCAGAGCTCGTCACCGCGTTTTGCATCTGCCGTATTATTTATATTAATTCAAGCCCTATTTCACCTCCGCACACCGCAGCTGGAGAACCTCCTCCCGAGGAGGTAAAGGTTTTAATGAAAACCTGCTCTTAGCTGTCACTGCGAGCGTTGGGGTCAAGCACTGGCTTTTCACTGCCTTGAAACCTGCTCAGGGTGAGAGCAGGTGAGCTGCGATCCCCATCCCGCATTCCCCGGCTGCTCCGCAGCGATGCTGCACGCCGGGGAGTGATGCCAGGTCCCTGCCTGCTGCCGCGATGCTTCGTCACCCTCTGGCTGGGAGTCCGAAGCCCCTTTTTTGCCAGCCTCTGGCGATCGGCCGCTCTGAATTTTGCAAGAAATCAGCACGTTTTTGTGCCGAGTTGACTTTGATACAATTTTTGAGGAGTTTGCAAGTCCGGCTGGTGGGGAAGTGTTGAAGGTTGGGCTGAGCCTGGCACCCTGGTCTGATAAGGCTCTCGAGCACTATATAAACGCGAGCGGTCCCATGTTAGGTGGGCTGTGAGTGCTCTCAGAGGAGGAATTGCAAGGAAGGCAATTGCAAGCAAGGAATTGTGAGCAAGGTGGGCGTTTCCCAGAGCATCCTGGAGGGATCCCTTCCTTCAGCTCACCACTTTTCACTCTTCAGGATTTTTTTTTTTTTTTTTAATTTGGAAGCCGTGTGGAGCGATGCTGGGGATGCAGCTTGGCACAGCAGTAACCCGCAGCGCATCTCCAACAGCCATCTCCAGGTCGCGCATGAGCACGTGTCACGGTGCTCCCACGGGAGCAGGGTGCGATGATGCCGAGAGCATAGGGACGAGCTTTAAGTCTAGTTTTAGTGCAAAAAATAGCGGAGTCCGGTTCAATATACCTGCCCAGAGGGAAGGTACCCGGTGGCAGAGGCTCTCCCATCGCACACGCCGCGGCACTGCTGGCTCCGCTGCCGAAGCTGCAGGCTGAGCAATTCAAGCGGGAAGGCTTTGAGAAGCGGGGATAATTAATTTTGGAAGAGATTACGAAAGCTGTGGTGAATTCTCTGTCACTTCAAGAGCCCAAAGCAGACTCTGGATGCTGGTGTAAAATATCTGCTTTCATTCAACCGCAAGCTCTCGGGGCGAGGCCAGAATCCCTCGGTGAGAGTTTTCTGGCCAGCGCCGTGCTGGAAACCAGTGACTGGCTGATCAGAGGGAAGAGTAGTAATCTTAATTTATCACATACTTTTCATCCCAAAGCACTTCCACAGTCTGAGCGATCTTTGCTGCCAACTGTTTGCTGCAATCCTTTCAACTACCCGAGCTGAAGCGTTCCCTGGGCTGTGACGGCAGCGAGGGCTGTCAGGAGGCAGAGGCAGGTTGCTCTGAAAAATCTCCTTTTTCAGTAGAAAGAAATCCTTCCTGGGAGATGCACAAGCCGGACAGACGGAGCTCCCCGGACGGGAATGTCGGCCGGGGAGAATTTCACAACCCCAAGTTCACGGCGAGGTCCTTGGGACGGTTACAGGGCTCGCACAGCGCGGATCCGGTCTGCGTCCCAACGGATTTTGCAATCTAACATCCCTCCCACAGCTGTCAGGGTGTCGCTGCCGGCAGCCCTGGCTTGCAGGAGGAGCGAGCCGGGAAATTTTTTGGCATCAAAAGCCACCACGCTTTGCACGAGCGGCCCCGAGAAGGTGGCACCAGCGACGGGAGGGCTGGGCTTGCGGAGCATATTTCGCTGCAGCCCTGCATCCCAGCCGGGATGGCTTCTCGGTGCTGCTGGATAAACCCTCGAGGCCGGGAACGGCGCATCGGAGCATTACTCAGCGTCGGAAATCGAGGTCTTAGCCTTGGTCACCCGTGACAGGTCTAAGCTGGGACTTTCTCGCCGCAGCTCTGGAGTCAAAAGGGAGCTGCACGCCCCGATGTGTGGTGCAGACGTGGGAGCTGCGCGCCCCGATGTGTGGTGCAGACGTGGGAGATGCGCATGACGGTACGGTCCTCTGGCCGGGCAGACTGGGGATCATCTCCCTGCCGCTCCTCCCAGCCCCGATCCCACCCCACCGTGGCCTCGGCCACATCCAGCACCAACCTCCTGATTTTGCAGCTTTCGAAGCGATTCCCCGGGGCAGCCGCCCCCCGCTTCCTCCCAGGCCTCGCCGGGGACTTACATGAAAAGGTCATTTATAAAACCTGACGTTTGTTTCATTGCGAGTGCCCCGGCGAGGGCTGGGCTTGAACTCCGCTTTTATTCCGCGCGGCTCCTATTTATTTCTCGGATGGATTAGTAAATCGCGGCTGTCACTAAACATTAGCCTGGCTGTTTCATCAGCTCTCCCTCTGCAAGCTGACAGCTCGTTAGAGCGCGATACCCGTCAGGATGCTGCCACCGCCTCGCCCTCTGAGCAAGGCTTTTCTTCCAGGCTCGGCTGTGCCCCGCGCCGTCCCACCCAGCTGTATAAATGCGAGCAGCAAGGAGTTAAAACTAACAAAAACCAAAGGCTCCCCAGGTAACAACTCCTCATCCAGTTATCATTTCTGGAAAAGCCAATGGAGAGCCTGAATAACACGGAAGGGGATGATTTAGCAGCATTTTTCAGGCTCCGTGGCAAAGGGCGGAGGGCGGGTTGGTACAATTCGGGGTTTGTGCGTCGAGGGGCTGCACGGTAGCCCCCTTTGAAAGGTTTCGTGCCCTCTCTCAATTCCTAAGTAAACCTCTCGTCCCCCTGTCAGCTTTGATTTGTAACCGTACTCGTGGCATCTGGTTTTCATATGAAGGGTGGAATACAGGGGATGCTGTCTGCTCGCTTCTGCCCAGAGCTATTCATCTGGGGCTGGCTAGCCAGAAAAAAAAACCAAAACACCGTTCCTGAAAGGCACTAATCATTGCGGAGGCGGAGGGCAGAGAAAGGATCCGCTGTCCCTGCGTGCTGCAGGATGCGAAACGAGGGGTAGTGGGGGTGAGGAGGAGCCGTAGCCCACCCGGGTCCAGGCTCTGCTGCAGCCGCTGCCTGCGCTGGGGACGGGGAGCTGGGAAACGCATCCCAGCGCGTTAGGGCAGAGGAAAGGATGGGTTTGCAGGAGGGTTCTCACCAATGATGGACGGTATGTGCACATGGCATGTGCTTTTGTGGCACACCTGCCCCCCCTGATTTGTCCCCAGCACCCTTTCTCCGTGCTCTTGGCAGCATTGGGTGGGACAGGGTGGGTGTGAGCATCCCAAACACCTCTGGAGTTGCACATGGCTGCTGGTGCCAGGGCTCTGCTCCAACTGGCCGGTGCAAAGCCCACCCGCACGGCACAGGGCTCGGGCAGCGCCCGGCATGGGGCGCTCACAGGCTTTTGCAGGGTCTTTGGGGTTTTGCCGGTGGGTGAAATGGGATTGTTTCAACGTGGTGTGGTCAGAGCTTTATGAAACGGGCGGTCTGCTTTTACCTTGACTCTCAGCAATGGTGTTTGCAAAGCCAGGAGGAAAACCTCTGCCTGGAGTCAGCTCGGGATACCAGCGCTGCCCGTAGCTTCTTCTTGTGTTGGTTGACTTTGGCTTTTTATTGCATGTGGCCATTTTGCTGCTGTTTCTTGGAACTTTGAGATTCCCAGCGGGCCGAGACGGTCACTGTTCTGCAAAATGCATTAGGAAATGCCAGGCTGGCCGGGCAAGAGCCGCAGAGGAGGCAGCACCGTGCCCCTTTCCCTCAGCAGCCGCACGGGACCAACTGCTTTCGGAGGAGGTATGGGCAGAGTTCCCCACACGCTACATTGTCCTGCAGGGCTAGCTCCAGTCAAGCAGGGACAAGGACATCCCGTGGTGACAGCTTGTCTTCCATTTGCATGCAGTGCTGGCTTTTGGGCATCTCCCAGCCCGGAGAGCGGAGCCTCACACGGCGCCCCGGGCGAGGAACTCCCAGCTGGGTGAGGTTTGCTCGCTCTCACCTTATTATCAGAGCTGGAGGATGAGATGAGGCTGTTCTCTGGGGTGGCTTCCAGCAAAGTCCAGATCCCGGCGCCGGCATACCAGAGTGCTGATATCAAACCCAGCAGGGACCGGCCAACTGGGAACACTTAAAAGCGGGGAGGATTGCAAAGCCCACGGCTGTGCCTATAGCTGGCACAGAAGCAGCCTTAAAAAAAAAAAAGGAATATCTGCCTCCAGCTGCCGAGAGGCGCTGGGGGCAAGGGATGCTCCCAAAACTGAGAGCTGCCAGGGACATCCCGTGCTGGGTCATGGGTCTCCGTGCGTGGCTGAGTGCCCCTCTCTCCCCAGCTGCCTGCTCCATCTCAGGCTGTGCTTGCAGCCTTCCCCTTCGCTCCTGTCCCCTTTGGGATGGGAGAAGCCAGGAGCCACGTCCCCGCACGGGGCAGAGCTGAATGTCCCCTGATGTGCAAGACCGCGTTCAAACAGCACCGGAGACCTGCTGCCGCCCCTTCCCTCTGCAGGCAAACCACTTTCAAAGCCATTAGAGGAGCACGCTTCAGCATCATCTACAATTTTAACGCGATGGTCTAATTTTCCTAAACCAGCAGCTGATTTTCAGCAGCGAGGAATGCTCTAGAGGAAGCGATTTTATTTTCCCTTCCCTTGCTGGACTTCCTAGGATGCAGCCTTTGATCCAGACTCCTGATGTTATCAAGTAGGAAGCTGCAGCTCTTTGAAGTGGGTTTCACATCGTGCTTTAAACTTCTGGGGGTTTTAAACCTTCAGCACCGGGTGCAGCTTTGGTACGGATCACCCCGACTTCAGATCCGAGGACCGTGGCCACCAAGGGATGTCCAAGGGCTCAGCTGGGACCACTCACACCCCAGGTTGGGAGCTTGCAGAAGAGACAAGATCATAACTCACAGCCTGTTTGGGGAGATGTAATGCTTCAGGGAGCCCAGGGCTGTGGCCTGGGTAAGATTTGGATGCTCCGCTGCTGTTTTGAACATCTGGCCTTGTCGCTGTGACCTGGGGCGGTGGAAATGGGTCACGTCCTGATTCCAGAGGAGCTGCATGGCCTGGACGTTGGGATGATGTTTTCAGGGTTGCATTCGTCTGGGTCATTGTAGAACTCCTTTCTGCTTTGCTCCCACGGCTGCCTGCCCAAAATTTCACCCTGAAAAGGCACCCTCATGTCTTGTTTTGGAGGTGCAATGGATGCAGCTGGAAGTAACAGCACGAAGCTTTCCCAAAGCAGCAGCAAACGACTCCAGGATGGCAGCGGCCTTGAGCAGCTCGCACTGGGAGCTCTGCTCACCTGTAGCGGATCAGCAGGGATGGGGATGGGCTCCCATGGGTTTGCAAACGAGCAGCACCCACAAGCTGTCACCTCTCAGGATGCGGAGATGAATCGAGCTTGATTCGTGCAATGCCTTAAGCTGGGCTTAAAGTGTAACTGTTATTGCTTGTTTATACACTTAGATTTTTTGGTGGTCCAGGGCATGTCATACTGGGGTGCTGCACAGGCGCAGAGCTGGCAGGGGCGGTCTCTGTCCCCCAAAACAACCTGAATATTAGCTGAAATGTTGCAGGTTCGCAGAGCAGGGATGAGGGATTTGAAGGTGTTTGCAAGCAGCTTTTCCCCCAGCATGGGGAGAGGAGGGCGCGGGGTGTTGGGCTGCGGGCAGGTACCCTGAAGCATGGCCAAAGAGCCCGTGCCAGCCTGGTGAGCATCCCTGAGGGAGCTGATGGGCAGGAGAAGCAAACTTGGACGTGAAGTCTTGTACAGGCGGTGGCAGAGACACTGAGAGCCCCCGTGGATCTGTCTTGAGCCTTTTTGTCCTCATTCCTCCTCACTCAATTAAAAAAAAAGCAGGATAAAAAATAGAGCTCAAAGATCAATAGGCTGTAAAGCAGGGAGAAAGCGGCTTTCACCCCTCGGGACATGGCACCTCTTGGGTTTTGGCAGCCAGAGAGCATGCAGCCCTCCCCAGCCTGGCACGACCGGGCAGCACTGGCAGCAAGGAGGGCAGACTGCAGGCAGGAGGGACGGCAGCACGTGTGGGTGCTTGCTTTCCCCTCGCTGTCCCCTGGCAGGGCTGCTGGCTTTGGCAGGGGCAGCACTGTGGAACTTTGGTGGGAGCCCCCTGCAAACCCCACTGCAGCATCCCCCTCCTGGGTGGGACAGGGGGCTCTCCCCAAATCCCTGCGCTGGCTTTCTGGAACAGCTTCTCCATCAGAGCTTCTCCCAGATGGCTCCTGTACTTTGGACTCGATACCTCGGGGTGGCAGGACGATGTCCCTGCAGCAGTGGCTTGGAGCCCATCTCCAGCATCCCCCTGCAGTTGTTCCCTGCTGAGCCGAGTTGCTCCCTTCTCCCGCAGATCCAGCGCCCGGTAAGCAGCCTGCCGCCTTTGAGTGGCGTGGGACAAGCACGAGCACAGGAGGATCTGCCCAGGACAATCGGGAATGGCATCTCCAGCCTTTGGGATTTGCCACGCTGGGGAGCTCCGCGCGTCTGGAGCTCGTGAGGAGCCCAAGTAGGACAGAGAAGTCCTCAGGTGCCAGGTAGGTGATGGGGATGCAGCCACCCTCTTTGGGCAGGAGACACAAAACAAGTGCCCAGAGCATGCCACGGCTCAGGAGCAGCGCTGGGCAGTCGTAGAGGATGCACGCAGCCTTGGGGTGAGGTGCATGGGTCGGATACCCCTTTACAGTACCAAGCACCATCCGTTGGTCCCACTCCTTCCCAGGACAGCAGCTGCTGCGGGTGCAGACTGCAAACGCCTCCTGTGCAAAGGCTGGAGGGGGTTCAGAGGAGAAAAGTGGTCCGGATCCAGGTCCCTGGCATGGCAGACCCACAGCTGATCGAGTGACGGGTGTTCCAGACTTCCAGGGCCACTGTGCACCCCTCGCCAGGGGCCATCGTGCCGTAGCAGCCATTCGTTTGCTTCCCATCTGCCCCATCAAGGGACACACTAACAAGGAGCTCCCAGGAGGGGCAGCCAAGCAGTGGGCTCTTCCCTGATCAATGTCCTCCTGAAGGAAGGATCCGCTCCGGAGGATCAACCCAAGACACGCTGCCCGCCACTCTGGGCCGAGGTTGATCGCCTGGGCCGAGGGCGGGGGGATCCCAGTGCCACTGCCTCGCTCCCTGGGAAAATTCCCTCTGGTTCCCTGATGGTGTAAGGATGCTGGACACGTGCATCAGCCCACGCTGCTTCTTCTTGCCTCTTAGCAGCAAATCTAAAGCCCCGTGCGGTTTTTCAGGCCAGAAAATCGTTATTTTTCTCCCCCTCACAACCAGCATCCTCAGCCTCACAGTGATGTCTGGGGCTGAACTTTTGTCCTGCAGACAGAGACGGCTTTAATTGTGCCCCCGTAAAGCAGCTCAAGCTCTTCCCTTGAGGAAGCTTCACGAGGAAGATGGAAAATAGGCCTTTAATGCCCTAAGAATTTTCCTTTCTTCCCCCAACCCATCTTCCCTTCCATCAACTTTTAAGCTCATCCAAAAACTGCAGCCCTCTGCTTCTATACATTAATGGCAGGACAGGGATGCTACAGCTTTGCCAGCAGCGCAGGATTTCCATTGAGTTATAAGTGGAAGCAAATGGTTTAAAAGGAAATTAAATTTACAGCTCTATAAAAAAATGCATTTTATTGCTTCGCCTGTCGTTCGGTAGAGGCAGGGAGATAAAGGAATGCTTTGCATTTGTCTCTTGCCTCAAAGCCTGGAGGCAAAAAGGAGGAAACCCACCGATTATTCAATGGCCAGGCGGCCAGATTCAGCCCCAGCTCCATGCAAGTCAAAGGCAAAATGTGGGCAGGGGGATCCTTGGAGGTGATGCTCGCGGTGGGCTGTGAAGCAGGATGCTTCATGCTCTTAAATGTTGGCTGGATGAGGCCCCGAGTTTGGCTCAGAGGGCACGTTCTGCCGTAAGAGACTGAACCGAGCCCTTCCTCAGACCCCAGCTAATTGCAGCATTTTGCTAACATGTGCGCAGCAACAGCTAAGGGCTTATTTATGGGGAAACATACAGCTCCTCTCTATGATTTATTAATTAATCCCTTCCGCAAGTCATTACAACACCGATTGAGATGCTTAGAGTAAATGGCAATAAAATCACTGTGCTGGACATCTGCAAAAGCCAGCGCAGTAAATACTTCCACAGAAATGGGAGGGAGAGGCGGCGTTGGTGCCTTTGTGTTAAAAGCAGAGCGGCACAGGGCTGGCCAAGGAGCCGGGCTCGCCTGCGGGCACACACCGGCTTGGCCGCTGGGTCCGTCTGTGCCAGCATCGTGCCGTGTCCGACTGAGATGTGGCAGGGCAGGGGGAGGCGAATGCCAGTGGCTTGTATGTGCGGGGATCTCGGCATGGCACGGCCCCTGGTGCAAATCCCCCAGGATTGTAGAAGCATCCCTGGATTGGATGCGGATGGGTGCGGGAAGAGCGATCGGCAGCTCAGCTGGACTCGGTATGCACAGCTCGGTGCTGGTAGCCGCAGCTCCAGGGTTGGACATCACCCTCATCCCAGGAATGATCCTCCCTGAGGCTGCCGGCTCTGAGGGGACCCACCGGGAGCAGCTGGGGTGACATCTTTCCCCACTGCCACCTCGCTCAGTGTCCTGGTATGGGCCAAGGGCTGCTCTGGCTGTGCCCAGCAAGCCCATGTGAGGTGGGCGAAGGAGCTTTGCTTCTTCCAGCACCGCTTGAGCTACAAAGCGAGTGTGCAGAGGCTCTTGGCCCTCCGGAGGAGGAACCTCCCCCAGCTCCAGCCCTCCCAGCTGTGTCAATAGAGGAGGAAGAAACAAAAGTGCTCTTTCTTCGCCTGTTGTTTTTGCAGAGGGGGACAAGCTGATGGCAGTTGCACTGTGACACTGGCTGCTGAGGACAGGCGTGCGTTGGGCTTGGCCGAGCTCTCCACAGCCTTCTGGGAGGGGTTCAACAGCAGGGTGCAACGAGGGGACTCCCAGACCGTCTGCTCATATATATATATATGTATTTCCTTTTGTTGACTACTTTGTTGAGAGCAGATCATGAAAGGAAGGAAGGGAAGGGGCCCTCTGGCCTTTCTCTGGAGTTAGGTTTATTTCCTCGAGCAGTGTCCTTCGTGCCACCATGGCCTGGGGTGGTTGCACATCCCTGGGCTCTCTCTCCCTTCATGGCTGTCCACGCAGCTCTCGCCGTGTCCACGCTGACGGCTGCACCCAGGCTCCCCACCGCACACTCTTCATCCCCACCTCCGAGTAACCTCCGTCACAGGCTGTGCGTGCAACACAGCCCAGGGGAAGGAGAACTGAGGACATCACAGGGATGAGACCAGGGTCTGGCTGGTGCTCCGCATTCCCCCAGCACCTTCCAGCAAGCGATCCTGCAGGCAGCTTCTGAAGTGCTTTGCAAGACATTGGTGGCTCTCCATGTTTATATCTTGCTAGAGCGTCACACAGCAATGCCGCCGTTCCTCCCATGCTCCTGAGCACGCAGAGCTCAGCAGGGCTCTGGAGCAGCATCTCATCCCTGGAAAGCCTCCTCTGCACCCCCATGGGCTGGAGGTCCAGGAGCGTCCCCATCAGTGTGGGTCGGAGACAAGCCCAGGTGCAGGCAGCAGTGGCCACAGCTGCCGGCCGACCCTCTGCCGCGTTTCCTCCCCGGCGTGGCTCCGCAGCAGCCTCTCCAGACCCAACATCAGCTGTGAAAACAAGAGGAGCCGCCTTCCTGCATGGTGCAGGAGATGTGTCCGGCTGCTCCGGCAAAGCCCCTGCTACCGCCACAGCGTGGGGAGCAGAGGACTCACAGCGTTGGGTGCATTGGGCACCTCAGCCTTTGCAACGGGAGGATGCCCAGCTCCGTTTGCCGACTGCTAAACATTATATATGCTTCTAGGATTGAAATGATGAAATGTGAGGGTTAAGTCACTGTGCCTGTTCATTTCAAAGGGCCTTGCCTGAGAATGGCTGGGGAGAGGCTTGGGGGAGACCCCAGCCCTGGTGGGAACACAAAGCTCCCCCCATTTTTCTCCCCAGATCTGCTCCCACTTTCGGAATGCTTCGAAAGCTACAATTTGAGTATTATCATCCCTCCTTTTGGCAGTGCCATCAATCTAGAGCTGTTCTGCAGAAGATGCCAGGTTCTGCTCGTGTTTTCCACCTCTGTCGGGGTCACATAGCCCCGGCCAGGCTACCGACGCTGTGGATGTGCTCCAGGTCTCCCCACACATCCCTCCTCCTGGTGCCGAGGTGGGATAAGCCCATGCAAGCATCTTGCAGCCTCGGGGCTGGTGAGCATCTCGGGAGGCTTTCCTCTAGCTTAAACCCCAGGGTTGCAGCAATGCATGCGGGCAAGAGCGAGGGATCCGAGCTGGCTCTGCCCAGACCAGTGTGTGCCTGCCTGTGTCAGGGTGGGAACACTAACTGGGTTTCTTCTCATGGACGCTCGTTTTCTTTATATACAATGATGGAGTTGGTGGTGGCAGTGTTCCTGCCAGGCGCTGTGAAATTCCCAATGCAAAGCCAGTCTGCTGCCCATGTACATCCGTCACTTTTCCATAGGAAGCCCAACTCCATGCTCCGAGGATGAGTCACGCAACAAGGAGATAAAGCGAAGTCGAGTGGAGCTATTCTGATTCACGCTTTGCCTTGAAAAGCAGCAGATTTATGTGCAGCGTTTGCAGGGGCAACGCGATATAAATCAGCTGCTCTCCCATGTCATCTCCATTGCTGCTGCTGGTTCCCACGCATATATCCATTTAATCTCCGGGCTGACAGGGAGAAATCATTCCTGGGTGCTCCTGAGGCCAGCCAGCGTGCTTTGGGCAGGGGAAGGGGAGTCCCAGAGAGAGGAGAATGATGTCTGTTGCTCAAAGAAAGCATCTGTCATCAAGCACATACATATTTTGGTGGCTCCTTCACGGGTTGGATGCTCCAGCCAGGTCTGCCCACTGCTCTTGACCCAACGGGGCCGTCTGTCTGTGATGGGTCACCTTTGGGGTGCCAAGCCTGATGTCCCCAAAGCTGTCTGGCCACGTGCATCACGGCGACAGGGATGCTCAGAGGATGTCTGAGCAGGGAGCGCCGGGGAGCCGGCGTGCCTGGGTTTGCAATGTGGCTCCTGATGCTCAGCTGGTTGTTGGCAACTGGAGTCAGGGAGAGGAAAACAATACGCAATTGCACTGCAATTAAACAGCCTCCTAATTGTAGCGCTACATACGGCTCTTCCGCTGCTTTCTAAGTTTGGTGGCATAATTACAGCAGCAGGGTAAAGGCAGCATCTGTGTTCCCGCTGAGCCAAGCCCTGCCTTCCAGGGATTTTGGATTTGACCGTATAAATCCTGGGCTGAAACCTGGCATCCGATGAAAGGGAAAAGTAACCCCCAAGCTCTGTCTGGGCTTGGCCCTGGTGAGGCACGACGGGCAAAGTCCTCGCATCCCCTGCAGCCCCTGCCGTGCTTGCTGGCCATGTCCTGGCGCAGAGGCAGGCAGCACATTTTCCTCTTTTAATGTGTTTTTGCAAAGCAGCTTTAAAAAAAAAAAAAAAAAAAAAGGACAAAACAAAACAAAACAAAGTCTTGCCCTGGTCGATCATTGTAACTCTCAGTTTAGAAACACGCGGCGAGGAAGATTAAAGGGTGGCTCGAGGGAAGGCAGGCTGGGTGTCAGGATGCTGGGATGTACCAGGAGCGGACGCGGGCGCAAGGGAGTTGTCCTCTCGCCGTGCCTGCATCTCCCCATCTTGGCTCTTTTTTCGGGAGGACCTAGGATGTTGAACCCATTTTTCTCTGGCTGATCCTGGCGCCGGCTTGTTGTTGTAGGGTTGCTTGTGCAGGGTGGTTTGTTTTGGGAGCATCCCCCCCTCCAGCATCCCCATGCATGCGAGGGGCACCGACCACCCCAGCAGGAAGGTGCGTTGCAGGCAGCGCTGCCTGTCCTGAGGAGACGGGCAGCGTGGGCACAGCGATGGCCAGCGGGGCGCAGGCGGACTCTCAGACTTGTATTTAATTTTTTATATATATATATTATTTTTTTTTATACCGTGGGTTTGAGGAATCCCAAGATAAATGCCACTTTCTGTGTTAAAAGGAGGACGTCTTGGAAGGCAGGGGAGGGAAGCTGAATCGCAGCCTGTGTTTTCGGTTGGAAACGTGTCTCGGGTCCCGAATGTTTTCCATCACACAGGCGGGTTTGTGTGGGTTCACCTGGGCAGGAAGCGGCGGGGTAAAGCGATACCCCACGGGGCGCGGGCGGCCCTTCTCCAACACCCCCTTTCCCTAAACCCGATAGCAGCCGGCGGCTGTTAATGAAATAAGCAGCCACTTTACGGCAGCTCTTGCACCATGTGTGAAAATTATTAGTTGCAACATTTTGCTGGAAAACGGAGGAAAAGGAGTGGGGCAGATGAGAGGTGCATGAAGTTATTTGCTCTGCAGCCCCATCCCCACGCCGGCACGAATATCCCACCCGGCTTCCCCCCGCAAGTATCTCCTGCCTGCTCCCAGCGGCATTAAATCTCCAGGTGAAGGAAAAAAAAACCTCTCAGTCTGTGAATTCACTGTAAAAGTATGCGGGATTTAGTAACGTTGCATTAGCCCTGGTTCAGTCATTGCTAAATAGCTGAGGGAAGTAAATAGTTTCTGGTGTCCATCGGATTAGGTATTGTCTGGGATGCTTTCTGCAGGGAGGAAAAATAATCCCGGGATGATCATGGCCCATCGGATGGGGAGTGGTGTCCCGACCCCCTGCCCTCTTCTACCCGCATCTGCCCGCCACTGGAGTCTGGAGAGATACCACTAGTGAGTGGGTTTCACCTGTTTTTCAGAAGCAAGATTAAAAAAAAAAATAAAAATTGTCACCGTTTGGAAGAATTCAGTTTTCCAGCCAGGATATAAAAATACATATATTTTTCCAGACTCCCAGAGGGTCAGGGCAGGGGGAGATCATTCCTTTTTGTTCCTCCTTCAGTGGCCAAAGATGAGGAAAGGGGTGAGCTGCATGGGAAAACACGGAGCCTGGACCCCAGCGATGCTGCCTGCCCTGGGCCGGGGGCAATGGCCAGATCCCCCCCCCCCCCATTTCTGTGCTTTCCAGCCACTTCTTGCTTGCAGCATCACCTCGCCACTGGGATTCAGTCCCAGGAGCGGCTGCATCTGTGTTTTCCGTGCGGGGAGAGCAGCAGCATCTTTTCCTCAGATCTGGTCTCCCTGAGCCAACGTCTTAAAATCTCCCTGCTCTGCCTGAAAACCATGCCCCGAAGCAGAAGGGAAATTCCCAGTCCTCACTTTGCATCTGGCAAGCACACGCTAAGGAGGGATGTTGTCCCGGACTGGTACCTGGACCAGTGCGGCAGGGATGGGCTTGGACCCCGAGTGCTTTTCCACCTCATGCAGCACCAGCAAAAGGAAAATATTTTCAGGATGGCATTCCTCGGCCCTCTGAAATATCCTCTGCTAATTTTTTTGACTGATGAAAGAAAAACACACCGGCGTGAGGAAGGGGATTTTGTCACTCAGCGTGTCTCTGGAGAAAACGTGCCTCCTGCGCAAACAGAGCCTGGGCTTGTCCGGGTGATGAATATTGGCATTATTCAACCACACTCGCTCACGGATGGTGCCTGGTGAAAAAGAAAAGAAGAAAAAAAAAAGCAGAAAGAAATAGCACGGAGCTTCTCGGTGGATTTTCTCCACCTCGGTATCGCCTGGCTCATGCCCTCTACGGCCGTGGCTGGGGCACAGGGATGTGTCCCCACATCTGCCACCCAGCAGCTGGACCAGCGGGAAGGGCTGTGTGTGCCTGGAAACCCATCGGCAAAATGCTTTTCATTACTCACCCTTTGAAGTTTCAGGCATGTGCCCGACTCCTGTTCGGCACCTGTAAACAAACTTGATGCGAGCAGCCGCCCGGCTTTGATGTTTCGTGGTGCGGGAGGGTCTCCACAGCCATGGGCTGCTGTCACTCTCCTGGAGAGGGGCCGGAGGGGACCGGACGCCCGGGAGGGACAATGGAGAGCAGGGCTGGATTTTGGTCCAGCTCCTCCTCACCCCAGAAACCACGGACTCACCAGCGGGGTGCGCAAATCCATCCCACTTTTATATCACTGATGCTTTGACATGTCCACATCACGTGGGCAGGCAGAGGACGACCAAGCTGCGTACCATCCTGGGCGCTGCCCGCTGCTGGAAGCTGTCCGCTGCTCCCTGGCTGGGGCTGCCAGGGCCATGTAACCCCCCCCGGCTGCCACCAGCATCTCTACGAAGCGGCTGATTGAAGTTCGCCATGAATGTCCCTCTGTTCGCCAGCCTTTTTATAGCTCCGCGCGTTTTTCTTGGCCCTGAGCATTTCTGCTCCCGTTGAGAACAGAGAGCATCTCTCAGCACCAGCATCCGCAGCCAGCCGGGGTGGGAGGGGGCTGCATCAGGGCAGCTCATTTTTCGGGGTCCCGCTGCCCAAAACACAATGTTCCCACCATGCCTATGCCCTGGCACTGGGGCAGCCAGTGCGTTTGGTAGCTCAGACACGACAGAGCTCAGAGACTGCCCTGGCGAGGAGCTGCAGTGTTGCTGGAGTCTGAGCATCGAGCCCTTTCCTAAACCCACGACCCCATGCTGCAGTTTCCCACGTGGCACATCCCTCCTGCCTCCCAAGGGCCGTGAATCCCAGAGAAACACCATCGAAGGCGGTGGAGGCAATGGCAAGCTTGGCTTCAGGCAGCAGCCCCATCCAGAGGAAGCCAAACTGGGTCGTTCTCCATCCAAATCACTGCAGCCCCACTCCTGCCTCCCGTGGGTGCAGCTCCCCATGGTGGTGCGGTTCCCATGGGTGCATCCCAGCCCCACAGGTGGGAGAGGGAGCCCAACATGGGGGACACCCCAAAATTGCCGAGCTGCCCTCCCTGCTGTCTGGGATGTGATTCCCTCCTTGCAGGCGCTCCCCTTCCCCCCCGAGCCCACGAGCTCTCTGCTTCCCCTTCGGCGTGGGGAGGATGGCAGAGCGCTGATGCACACCGCTGGCCGAGCAATGGGGAAATGCTGTGGTGCAGACATGAGCCAATGGCTGGGCAGCAAGGACCTGCTCCTGGATGGTTTTTTTGTGGCCAAGCAGAGGACATAATTTATGGAAAGGAGTAAATAGGCAGTAAATTAAGGGAATGGTATTAAAATCCTCGGTTGCAGGGGCTGGTGGGGTCCCCACTCTCCAGCAGTGATGGAGAGGGATGCGGCCACAGGGGTTTTGCAGCAGCGTTTGCGCTGTAGCTGCAGGTCACAGGCAGCTGAGGATGGCTGCACGATGCTGGCTGTGAGCGCCGGGGCTCCTGCAGGAAGGGACAGAGCAAGCATCGCTCCTTAGAGCGGCAGGGATTTCACGGGGACGTCGCCGGTGTGTGTGTGAGCTCACAGAGGATGCAAGCCAGTGGTGCCACCTTGTAGGAGCTGGGTGAGGAGGAATACCCACGGCATTGCAGTGGGAGATCCCGGCGCCCTGGGCTGGCATGTTTGGGTAGGGAGAGGAAAGGTGCACTGGGAGATGGGCAACGCACACCGCACCTGCAGAAACGGGGCTGCACAGCCCTGTCATCCCACTTGATCTGCGATGTGCCCCTCACCCGGGCATCTGGGCATGGGTACGTGATCCCAGCCAGCTGCTTGAAGCCCTCCGAGGCAGCAATGCAAGCTCCTTGGCTCCTCAGGGCAGGTGGCACCCGAAGCAGGTCCACGTAGCCCAGAGCATCCCATTACCGCTGGAGGTCTGTGTGCTGGGGGATACAGATGGGACAGCACCCACAGGTCACCCCAGCCACGACTCCACGAGGGACCAGCCAAATCTGCCTGTCCTGGTGAGAGATATGCCGATACGGGGTGTCTGCCAGCCAGCATTTGAATTTGGCTCAACATCTTGTTTGCTTTCTGCTAGTCAAGCCAAGCAGTGGGGCTTTTGCAGGGACAGTCTGGGGTTAAAGCAAACCTTGCAGTGGACATGGTCTCTGGTTCTTGTGCCGTCTGCAGGGTATTTTCCAGCAAAGCCATGCGTGGGGCTGCTCCCCCCTGTGCCCTGGGTGTAATCGGATCCGTCCCCCACCAAGCAAGCATTTGTATTCAGAGCATTTTCTGAATGTTTTGCATTTGGGAGACACACGAGGAATGTCTGCTGGAGAGGGCAAACAGCCTGTGAACCGGCGAGGCACTGGTGCCTGGCCCGGGCTGCATTTTGGGGACCTGAGCCCCTTTTCCAGGGCTGTCCCTGCTCAAGTCCCACTTCAAACCCTGCAGATTTCCTGGTGCAGAAAGGCATTTTGTTTTCAGTGAAAAGAGAAACCACCGTTTTACTAACACCTTCCCACTGCACGCTCCCATTGGGATCGGTCTCTCACGGAGCATCTCCTGGCCTCCACCACGAGCTCTAAAATTGCAGCCAAATATTACTTGGGAGAAGGTGGCTGCTGGAGCAGCATCACTGGCTCTCATCATCCCCAGCCTTCTCCTCCCCGAACCCCCTGTCCAAAGTTGGCACCGCGCTGGGCAGCTGCTTGCAGACACCTTTGCTTCCCTCTGCAGGAAATCTCCATAAATTGCAAGTCTGTCTCTGTGCATCGCGTTATCCCAAGAGCTGGACCCCAACAGGGATGGAGCTGCTGCAGGGGGGACGGCAAGTCCGTGTCTGCATGGCGTGGCCTGCCAGAGCCACTGGCTACTTTTATCTCCATCACTTGACTATTATACTTAATCAGGAAGGGGGGATATTATAATTTTTTTTTTTTAAATCCACTTTTCTTTTATACAGAGCAAATTATAATCACTTTTAATTGAAAAAAAGCTGATAATATTCTGAACCAAATTTCTGGAAGAGAATAATTAACAGTGCAATAAATCCCCAAAGGAAATGCTCATTAATCTTGTCTTTCAGAAGCAAATTTCAGAAGAGAGCTTATTTAAAACATTGCTAATAATTATGGGAAAGTTGACAGCTTAAAAGCCCCCAAATCTAGCAGCAGTCTCCTCCTATCAGATTCTGCGGTAACTAGTTCAGGCTGGACGGGAACATCTCTGCTCTCCAGGCTGGGGTGGCCGTGACAGCCGTCGGGTCCCACCAGGGATGGGTGGGACTCCCTAGGATGGTGCCAGATGGGTTACAGGGAATGAGGGGCCTGTGTCACCAGGGATGGGCCGGGAGGGCTCCCGCTGCACGTTATCCCTCCTGCCTGAGCTTGGGGAGAAGCCTAGGAGGATGACAAGGTCATCCAAACCAGCTTGGTGGGTGCTCTCAGAGCATCCATGCTGGGGCTGCTGGCCGGTGCTGTGATGCTCCTCGTGCCACCTGTGGTCCGTGAAATGCCGCTCTCTTCGTCTGCCAAAACCTGGCTGCGCACGGGTCGCTGGGGCCGTTGCACCCTTTAAGCAAGAGCAGCTTGGGGAGGAATAACAGGATTTTGTCTCTCTCACAGAGATCAGCCTCCGCAGGGGAGGTGGCAGTCTGTCAGTCTGTCTGCTGGGGCTTGGCAAGACCGGTGTCACCGGGCATCAGCGTAGACAGAGAAAGGATGAGACCTGCAGGGAAGTGGCCTTCCCTGGTTTCTTGCCCACAGATGGGGGGCTTACGGTACCCCAATGGGTAAGGGCTGGATCCGTGCGCTCACTGACGTGCATCCATTCGACGCAGCAGCAAAACCCCATTTGAAGTCTGTGACTGCGTTAATTGCAATGAGTCAATTAATTTCACTCCGAGATGTGCGTGCGTGTGTCTGCCCAAAGGCAGAAGTGGCCAAATGAACGTGGGGTGGATTCTGATCTGCTGTGGTTCCCCCCCCAACCCCGCCATCCCCAAGCAGCCGCTCCGGCACTCGTGCTGCCGAGTGAAGGAGAGGAGAAGGGTGCCAAAAGGACAGCGAGCTAAATGAGGCTTGGGTGAAAATACCGGTGATGTGCTCATTGCTCTCAGGTTTCCTGTCCCCGTTTGACCAGGGCTGGGAGCGGGAGCGGAGGGGAAGGCAGCTTGGAGCAGACCCAGGCTCCGCCGGGAGGAAGGAAACGTGATATTGGCCTGGGAATGGTGTCATCGCCTTTGCTTTTTTGCTTTTTTCTTCCTTTTTGGGGGTCACGGAAGGCTAGGAGGGAAATGCAGAGCGGGGCCCTATCTCAGGAAAGTGGGGCGAGGGGGATACGGCGACGTGGGACACCGGCGTGCCGTGCCGTGGCAATGCCCAAGGGGGTCAGCCAGGGCTGGGGGCAGTCGGAGTGTTGCTCCTCTTCCCCAAAATCCATCCTTTATCCACATTTTTGGCAGCGCACATGATCGTTTCTTCCCTTCTTTCACCAGCTCCCCTTTAACATCCTGTGCACAGGGGTGCCGATGGACGATTTTTTGTTAAATTTGAAAGGAGAGGAAAATCCTCCCTTTTGGCTTATGCAAATTCACTCCGCTTTGATAACAAATCTGCCCAGGTCACGCAGACCTGGGGAGATGGTGAGATTTCATCGCAGCAATATTTAATACCTCTCTAAGGCCCCAGTGAAAGAGAGCACTTAATCCCACGCTTAATTTCATTTCTGTGCCTTAAAATACCGAGCGATGCGCTCATCTCGAAGCAAGGGCCTGGGCCCACTCAGGCACCCCGGATTCTCCAAATAAGCAGGACAGCAGCCAGATTTCAGCAAAAATTTGATCACGGGCTGCAGTCCATCCTGCTGTGTCCATTTGAGCCCCGGCAGGATGCCGGCTAGCTGCCGGGTCACCCACCAGGTGATGTGGAATGTGCTGGTACCCAGAGCCCATCACCTTCCCCAGCACCCAACGGGACACCCACCTGCTTTTATCCTTCCCATCTTCTGCTTTAATCGCTCAAAATGATGCCTAAGGAGTTAAATTTGATTTTTTGGGGGGCTATTTTTTTGCCGTGCTCTTCTGCCCGCGTACCACCCTGCCCCAGGCAGGTCCTGCCGTGTCGGGGACCCCAGGGGTTCCTGTGGTCCCCTCCCGCCTGCTCTTTGTCATCCGGAGCCATCATTTTCATTAGGCAGCTGCTCTGTACCTCGCTGCCCCGCGCGCCTTTTATCTGCGTTCTGTTAAATGATCTCAAATATGTGATATGATAAAGACAAACAAACACCCGTTCAATTTAGTTCACCCTAATGCCAGACTCTACTTTTACCGAAGTAATTAAGATTAATGCAGTTGATAATTTAGGAAGCATTCTTAAATGTACCCTTCTGGCAGCATCTAACATGTAATTTTACCTTAGAAGATTTATCGGAGCACTTAGGTAACAGATAGTTCCTTAGCAAACAGGAGCATTTAGAAGGAAAATGAAAGATTAATATTTCTTAAATAAATGTCAAAATAAGTCATTCTTTATTACAACCCTACAAAGATGTTGCTGTCAGGCCCAGCCCCTCTGCTGATTCCTGGGGGAGATTAAACCTGCCGCAGTCTCAGGGGCTCGGCGAGCAGGAAGGGAGGAGGTCTCAGATGTCCGATGCCTCTGTTTTTTTAGGGAAGCAGAGGCTTCGAAGGGCTCTACTCGCCCATGCCAAAACACACCAGAACCAGGGCAGATCCTTGCTTTTGGGGGGGGGGGGGGGGGGGAGTTTGGGAGCTGACCCTGACCTTGCTCCAACCTGTCCCCATTCACCCCGGCAGCTCCCGGCCCCGCTTGGCACATCCCAGTTGCCTTTCCCGCTCCGCGATGAGCGAGGAGAAGTTGAGCTAAACCTCGGGAGAGCCTCGCCGCTCTCTGTCACCAGCCATCTTATTTCCTTTGGAAAAGGCTCAGACCACTGTTGGCCGCAGATCGGGATGGGACCGGAGCGAGTGGCCGTAGCTGATTGACACCCGGCTCCCACGACCGCCCAGCTGGGGTATTATAGGATGTGCTTTGCCAGGTCACCCTGATCCACCCATCCCTTTTCAGGCAGATATCAGATTGGGGTGACCTCCAGCCGGGGCTGAGCCGTATCCCGTGTCTTCTCCTCTCCCCCCACCCCAGCCACCTCCTTTCCTCCGTGTCCCGTGGTGCGTCCCCTCTGCCAGACATGCAGCCTCTTCTTGCAGCACCTCAAAGTTGGGTGGCCCGAAGATGCAGGAGGGACCCCGGGCATGGCTCTGAGAGACACCAGCTTGCAACACCCCCACATCTCACAGGGTGCCCAGGGAGCTGCCAGGCTCAGCGGTGCCCGCCCAGGGACCTGCCCTCCTCCACTATTTTGCGTTATAAGCCGAGGAAGGATTAGGACTCTTGGCAAAATCCGGATCCCGAGCGAAAGTTGGATTCTCACCAGCTTGGAAATTCAAAGCTGTTCAGATCCAGAAAATCAATTTTGGATCATCGTGAGCAAGAAACAAACTTTCTGAGTAACCTTCCAACTTCCCCTCGGGCCAGAAAAATCTGCTGGAAACAACTTCTTGCCGTGCTCCTTGCCCCGACACAGCCAGACCAGACCATCCAGGAGTGCGTGTGTGTGTGTTCACGCCCCCAGCATCTTTCCCAGCCCCTCTTACAAGGTCCTTTTCAAGCTGTCGGTACCAAGGCTCAGCTCCTTCCCGCTGCGGTTTCTGCCCAAGGGATGCTCCAGCCTCCCCCCAGCTTTCCTCAGAAAGAGCCTCTGTCCATCCCCAAACCTGCCCCTTTCATACCGGGCAGTGCCCGGGCGCGGAGCCAGCCCTGGTCCCCATCCCAGCCTCCCTCCTTGGGGACGAGCAAGCTCCGGGGGCTCCCCGGGACCAGGGCTGGCAAGGGAGGTGTCACATCCCTCCTGGTGAGATGCTCCCACCCGCCGCATCGTCCCAGAGCAGGAACCAGCCCCCTTATCCTGCTTTTCTCTTTATTTGGTGAGGAAATGGGTTAATGTCAGAACAGGGTTTGATGTGTCTGGATATGACCCATGCGCTCTTGGGGAGCAGCGAGAGTGCCTTAACTCCAGGCTGGACCTGGGGCTGGCAGGGAGGTAACAGTAATCCCTTAAAATCCCCCCCTTTTCCCAAACTTGGGAAAAAACACCCTTTTCCCAACTCGCTCCCAAGGTGTAACGTAGGCGAGTGCCATTTCAGGAGCGTGGCCTGATCCGGCACAGTACGGGATGGAGACGGGTGAGGAGGTGGGCATCGTGGGGACCGCCACGTCACCACCCAGCCGGGGGGCACTGAGGGTCGGGGATGGCATGGGGTGGGGGGGGTGACCTGGGCTCATCGCTGGGTGCGGGATCAGACCTGGCTGGCCGCAGGCTGGCAGCTGCCCTGCTGCTGCTCCCAGCGCCTGCCGGAGGCTGGCCGGTGCCCTGAGCGCGCCCGGGGCTGCGGTTTGGGCTTTGGCCGTCCTCAGTCTCCCCTTCCTCCTCCTCCTCACACCAGTGAGGAATTTTCCTGCTGCTCGGGGCCGTATCCTGGCTGCAGTTACAATGAGCCCCTGCAAGGCATCGGGTCTGCAGGACCCCAACAGGCGGAGGCAGTGGCCGAGATGGAGGGGATGGAGCTGGGATGCAGGAGAGGGGGAGGCAGGACCCCATCTCTCTCCACGCCTCAGTTTCCTCACTCCCACAGCACCCTATGACCACGCACACAGCCAAAGCCACCTGCCTGCGGGGACCCAGCTGGGGGTGGCCATGACGGGGCGTTTTGGGGTGGAAACCCCTCCTTTTGGCGGCCGAGCGCTCCTCGTGCGCCGCAGTGCCGGCAAGCCAAGCCAAACACGGATTCCTGACATATTTTTCTCTTTCCTTTGCAGCCAAGAAATTCATATTTCGTGGGAGGTGAAAGTGAGTCCCGGCAGTAGCTGAGCGGCGGAGGGTGCCAAGGTATGGGCCAGCTGACAGCGCAGGGTCGGATGCTATTTTTGGGAGCCAGATGCTCTCCTCCTCATCCCCAATAGGCTCGGGGGATGCCCCCGGCCCCCTGCCGAGCCCCGGCTTCAGGGATGCTTGGGGACCTCCCCAGCTGCTTTTCTGGCCCCGCATCAGCCTGACCACGAGAGGCAGAAAGTTGAGAGAGGTGCCAGGCTTTGAGAAGGGGCCAGTTCACAAGGGGAAGGGCTTTTTCACAGCCCCAGCCAAAGCCGTGCCTGGATAAGGATCGACCTGCCTGGGTAGGATTTAAGTCCTTTAGGCAGTGGTTAAATGCCCCTTTTGGGGGACCAAAACCCAAAGGTGTTCAGGGTCACCCCTGCATCTCGTGGAGCCAGTGAAAGCCTGCAGAGCTGGGGGATTTCATTTTGGGACCACCACATGCCCCCTAGCCCATCTCCCTCCCGCCAGCCGCGGCGAAGGGTATTTGCCTGGGTGATGCCACCCAGCTGGCATCTTGATTTTTTTTTTTTTTTCCTTCCACCCACTCCCACGCCCGTCCCTGAGCCGCCGTTGCCGAAACCGCAGTGCCTCCGGCCGCGATACCCACCCGCATAACAGCAGCCCCATCCCAGGATGGTTTTTTTATTCACTTTGCGGGAGCAGCCTGCGAGCTCACCCGTGCCAAACCCCGACCGGACCCACGGCCCCGAGACCCCCACCCTGACTGGAGCCCCTTACACCCAGCCCTGCCCGTCTCCCAGCCCCATCAGGGCTTCGCCGGACCGGGCACTGTACATACAAATAGCGAGAACAGTGCCTGCCTTGCTAATCTCAACAGACGATACAAAGAGCAGATAGGCGAGGGGAAGCATTATCGGGCCTGATTTACAGATGGAGGGCTGAGTCACCGTGATTAACTGACTTACCCAAGGTCATGCAAGGGAGAGGCCAAGCCGAGCGCTGAACCCGGCTCTCCCGAGTCCCCCGGCGAGGCCATCCCTCCTCTCCCTGCCATGGGGAAGGAGTTTTTCCTTCCGCCCGGAGCGATGCTTGGCTGAGCCCGGGCAGGGGCTGGGGCAGCGGGGCTGAATCTGCCTCTCTGCAGGCAGTGCCGCCGTTTCAGCCCTTTCTTCGTGCTTTGCTTCAGCAGCTTGGTGGGGTTTTCTTGTTGGGCGTTGGGTTTTTTTTTGCTTCACACAACCGTTTTGTTCCCTCGCCACTGTCTCCTCCAGAGCGGGGTTGAGCGCTGGGGAGATGCTTCATGGTGGGGACATGGTGGTCCACTTGGTCTTCGTGGTGTGGTCCCCACACAGCGTCCCAGCCGAGATGCAAAGTTCCAGCATCCAAGAGCTGTGGGACTCACAGCTCTTCTCTCTTGGAAAATAGACACTATCAGGGCTGGGGGTGACGCAGTCCCCTGGGACCTGCGTGCTGGGACAGCCCTGCAGGAATAAGCGCTAAAAGGATGGGGAAGTGCTGAGGTACTCAGGGAGCACAGGCAGCCCCAGGGGACTCTCGGCTCTGTCCCTCAAGCATAGCTGGATCTTGGGGTGCGAGGGGCCGAGCCACTCGCCTCTGGGTGCCAGAGAGCCGGGTGGTGAATCACAACCCGTCTGGCATGTCAGGGCTCCCAGCAGGATGGGACCTGCCCTGTGGAGTGGCATGCTGGGCTCTGCCTTGCCAGCCAGGCTCCTGCCATCCTTACTCGACTTGTTCTTGTGTCCCTGAGCCGTAGAGGGGCTGCAGGAGGCTCTGGGTGGCCCCATGTCGGCCCCAGCATGGGAGGATGCTCCAGGGATGGGCGCCCAGCAGGGCACGCAATTGCAGGTAGGGATCACTCTCCCTGCAGCCAGGCAACCTGGTAATAAATATGACATGCTTTTTTTAAAGCATAACCTTCCTTTGCCCCCATCCCATCCCTTTCCAGCTCCTCTTCCAGGAGCTGAAACATAAAAACCCAAGAAGCAATGCCAGTGGTAACCCAAAGAGGAGCCGGGTGCCAGGGGCAGGCTAAGGAGCGGGCTGAGACCCTGTAAAAAAAAAAAAAAAAAGATTAAATGGTCCCTATTTCCATTTTTTTCTGGCTTTCCCATCCCGCAAGGGGCGAAGTACGTTTGGGCTGGACCCGTAAACCCTCCGGTGACGGATGCAGGCAGCTGCCTGGGGAATATCACTTTAAACCAACACGCCCAGCCCTCCTTATCGAACGCCCCATCGGGAGCAGCACCGGCTGAGCCTCACCGAGAGGCCCCAGATTGCTGCACCGTGCTGCTGCCAGGGCTGCCGTGCCATCGCGCCCTGCCGCTGGGCTTGCAGATGGCGATGCACCGTGGCCGCAGCCAGCAGGAGGGACCCCCACGCAGGGACGGGGGACCCCCAAGCCCCACCGCAGGGATGAGCATCGGGGGTTTGGGGAATGAAGCCCTAATTTACACCTTGCCCTTCTCTCCATGTGGCGTCGATCATTTGCACGGGATAAATTTGCGCTCATCTCCTGCCACCACCGCCAGGCATCCTGGCATGGCACATAGATCCCCTTCATCACCAGGACAGTCCCACGTGCCACCGGCTCTGCTTTCCGCATCTCCATCACTGTGCCAGCGCAGGGAGCGTGGTGTTTGTTTCTCCTGGCGCTCAGCACTAACGCACCAGCAAACCCCAGCCCTTGCCATGCAAATCCTGCAGCTTTACGGATGTACAAACGACCCTTTCCTTCAAAAAAAAAAAAAAAAAAAAAAAAGGGCTCCTTTATGTGGCTGAAAGAGCACGACTGTGATAATGTAGCGAGCGCTGGCCTTGGGTATTTTATCTTGGCAAGGAGCCTTTGCAAATTTAAACAGCAGCAAACAGGCTTTGCAGTTGTGGCTGGAAGCGGCATAAGTGGCGCATTGTTTTGCAAGCAAAACCCCTGCGTGCCAAAGGGCCGCGTGTGAGCTTTGGCCGGCGCGCGCAGGGGGCGAGCGCGATAGGGTCCGGCCGTATCAGCCTGGGATTCATTTCACTTAGTGGGGTGTGAAATTGTGGAGGAATTCGAGCCCGGCAGCTCAAATCAGAGAGGGGACCCTGGGGAGTCCCCCTCAAGCTGCCTTCCCCTCCCTGCAAGGGCTCGCAGATCTTTGCAGAAGGAGCAGTGGGGATGCAGCCGTGCCTCTGCTATCACTATATATATATATATATATATATATATATCAATAATATTATTAATGCGTATGTGCTGCAGCAGCATCGTGGAGCGCTGGGTGCTCACCCCGGGTGCTGCGTGCATGCAAAGCATCAAATGTGAACTGAGAGGCGACCCGTGCATGCTGCAGAGACCCCGAATAGATGCAGGTCACTCCCCTTTTTTTGCAGAAAAACTCATTTTCTGCTCAGATCGCTGCCGGGCAGGGAAGGCGAGGCTGCGCAGTGCGGGGTGGACCCCAAATGGGGCTGGGGAGCTGTAAGAATTACACCCAGGAGAAGACTAATAAGCTGAATTTCATGCTGCTTTGCAGCCAGGTTGCGCCCTCCCCAGCTCCCAGCAGGGTCATGCCTTTGCCCCCTGCGGCAGACTGTTAAAGAGGCGTTTCTAGTGAGGGAGGAGAAAGAAACCCTTTCTGATTCCAATAGACTTTTTAAAAGAGACACTTAAAAACAGGGGTTTACTCTTCTTTTTAATATAACCTGTGTCTGGGGCTAAAATCCTGGTGGTACCTTTTAAGAGGATGTGCATGACTTGTGCTTCATGTCTAATGCCCTGAGGTCCTGTACTGTAAAATCAGTTGGTAAATTCAGGACCCAGTTTTTATGCTTTCACCTACCTAACGGTGTCTAAAATTGCAAGGGCAATTTGCGGGTGGTGTTGAAGTGAAGGCAGAGGCAGCAGAAGCTCAGGTCCTTTCTCCGGGGGTTTGGTGGAGGGGCAGCGAGGTCGAAAGGATGCGCCGCAGAGGGGAATCGTGGTGGAGCAAAAGTCTGCTGCTGCACAGCCCGACCTCATCGTCCCTCCGACTGTGGGAGCAGGGAACGGGGACATGGGGACACAGGGACACGGGGACAGAGAGCCCTTCCCAGGATGCCTCTCCCAGCCCGGCCCGACAGCCCTTCCCGCTAATCCGTAGGTGGAGCTCTTCTGTCATCTTTTTCTGCTTATGTTGCTAAGTAGTACCCAGAAATAGCTTCTCTGGGAGGAAAAAAGTGCCGCCCTCAGCAGCTTTTGCCAACGGTGAAATGCTCCGAGCATCTTTTGAAGAGCCAAAAGCTGGAGGGCTTCGCCCTGGGGCTGCTCGGGGAGGGTTGCGCTGCCCCTTCCTCCATCCCCCTCCCCACTGCAGTACCAAGAAAAGGGGCCAAAATATCTCCCCTCCCTCTGCTGACCCTCTCCCCGGCTGACGGCTGCCCGTTCTTTCTTTTCTCCTCTCCAGATCTGAAACGATGTGGCAGAGCCCCGCCGGCGCTCGGGACCCCGCGCCGCCCCGGCCCTGGGGAGCCACTGCCCCTCTCACCGCCCCGGTGCCCATCAGCGGAGGACCATGCCCGTGACGGAGGGACGGCAGCTCGCAGCGGGACGGGAAAACGGGGCTTTCTAGCCTTTCCCCCCACCTCGGTATCATGACTGGAGAGACCCAGCATGTTTACACCATCGGCGATACTGAGGCCGGCCCCAAAGACCCCGACAAGGACTTTGGCTTTGAAGGCTGCGGGGAGAAGGATGGGAGGGCACTCGGCGGGGAGGGCACGTCCCCCTTCCCCGGCCCCAAGGACAAGGAGCCCCACAGCCAGCGGGAAGCCGTGATCCGGCCGCAGCAAGCGGGAAAGATCGACTTCAAATCCCTCCACCGCAAACCCAAGTTTGGCAACGACGGCGCCTGGGGAGAGGTCAAGGGCAGCCCCCAGTCCCCCCCGGGGAAGGGTCGAGCCCGCGAGCGCAGCCGGCGCTCGGGGAAGGGCGAGCGGGGCCACCATCAGCTTTACCGGCTCAGCATCGCCGGCACCCGGCCAAACCCCACCATCGGCATCGCCTACCCCCAGCAGAAGGTGACCCCTCCGAAGAAGCCAGAGGCGAATCACGGCCCTGTGGCCGGCAGCTACCGCTTCCATGTGCCCAGCATCCCCCAGCGCGAGGCTGAGCTCCGGCAAGAAGACCTCGGCTTCGGCCGCTGCTTCCCTGATGCCGCCGCCGGCCGTACCTCCGCCAACTATACCTCACAGCCCGCTCCCCCCCACGGCCCCAAAGGGCAGCCCCCCGCCACCGGCATCCCCCTCAAGAGCCCCGGCACCAATGGGCAGCTACATTATTTAGAGTTTCAGGCGAACGGGGCCGACTCCTGGGCTTCCCCGGAGAAGAGCTTTGCCGGTGCTAGCTATGGGATCTCGGTGCAGAAGCCCAGCTCTTTCCCCGAGGGTGGCAAAGCCGGTGCCCACAGTCTGGGTGCTTTGCCGTGCCAGTACCCCTTCCAGCTGCTGCACGACTCGGGGAAGGAGCCGTACCGCAGCGACGCGGGGAGCCAGGAGTACCTGGATGTGGGGCTCGGCGCCGGCCAGCTGGCTCACGGCACCTTCGCCTTCCACTCATCCTCCAGAGAGTGGCAAGAGGAGGCGCTGAGCGGCGGCTCCTACGAGAGCATGTCCCCCGAGAGCAGGCTGTATGGCTTGCCCGCACCGCCACCGCCGCCACCGCCGTTCCTGCACCCGCCGCCGCCACCGGCCCCGCACCACAGCCCGCTGCCGTGCTGCAAGGGCAGGAGCGAGCATCCCGCCGACCCCAATGGTGCTCTCTCGTCATCTGGTGCTATCGACCAAAACCCAAGCACTTTCCAAGAAAACCAAGCTGTTTTTCCGTCTAGTTTACACTCGCCTAGTATGCCAAAGCCAGTCGGTAAGAGGCAAGCCTCAGCGAAAGACAGTGTCCCCGGCCCGCGGCTGCTGGTCCAGAGCAGCCCTCTGAGAAGGAACATGCCACCAAACTCTCTCTCCCAAGTGCACTTTCAGAGCAAAGCCTATTGCAGTTCACCCGCGGGCAGCGCCAGCGCAGGATCCGTGCCTTTCGAGACAAGCATTCCCACTACGGCACCCACCCACCCCAGGCTTGTGCAAGCTTGGGAAGGTGCCACTAAGGCGTTTTCTCCCATGGACCAGAATTCAGCACCTTATTCAAACCCTGTTGGAAACCAGTTCTCATTCGAGTGCCAGTCTGGCCCCGAGCAGAGGCAGCACAGGCAGAAAAATGCCAGGATGCCTTGGCAGCAAATACACCTCACTTCTGCAATGCCCGGTCAAAACAGGCTAGAGCTGTCGAGACAGATCACCAGCCAGAAGCTCCCCTTCCCCCTGGTCACGTCGGAGTGGCAGGGGAGCGGGAAAGCCCAGAAAGGGCCCCCCATAAGTAACTCTCCAGGGTATCACAGTAAAAAGGTCTTGTCGGGAGAGAGCCTCGGGGTCCAGAGGGGAGATCCCAACTCGACAGGCACTTTCTCTTTCGAGAGTGGGAAGGAGCCTGGGTCTCCTGCCTGCGATTCCAGAAGTAAAGCCCTCTTTTACAGCATGGGTCAAGCAGGTCCTCCTCCTTCCAGGAGCTCGTCAGGCTCAGCGCTGGTCCTGCCACCATCAGCCTTGGTGGCTGCCTCCCCTTGCGAGTCCCCGCTGCCGTCCCCTGTCCCCAACCCCACCTGCAGCAGCACCTGCTCGTCGCTCTCCCCCATGTCCAGCAGCCCGCTCAACGCCGGCTTCGAAGACAACCAGATGTCTGGAGCGCTGACCCCCTCTCCCTTCTTCCAGCACCCCTGCCATCCCAAGGACAGCAACAAAACCTTCCACCCTTCCGATGTCCTGAGCTCCAGCTCACTTCATTACCACACTCTGGACTCTATCAAGTCCTTCCACTTCCCTCCTGATGCCCTGAAAGACGACAACCTCCTGAAATGCACCCCGGCAAGCCCGTTCCACAAACCCAGCGTGGAGGTGGCCAAAGGATGCTCGGATGGGCTGGACGGGGAGCAGCCTCCGCCGCCATACTCTTCCCATCACTTGCTGGCCAGCTCGCTCAGCAGCGCCAGCCTGGACCAGCTGGATGTGCTCCTGACCTGCAAGCAGTGTGACCAGAACTACAGCAACCTCTCCTCCTTCCTGCAGCACCGCCAGTTCTGCACCTCCCATCCCGCTCCGCAGGGAGAGGGCAAGGATGCTCCCCGGGTACCCGAGGGGCGGAAAGCGCTCCCCCCGGAGCCCCCCAAGCCTCCCAGCCTGGGGCTCTCTCCAGACCCCCAGGCGCATTTGTTGGCGTTAAACAAGAGCGATGACTTCTTGCTGGACGGAGAAAGCAAAAGCGAGGGCAAGGAAGATGCTCTGAAAGGCAGCCTCTTCAATGGACTCACTGCCAGCTCCCTGCCACTCACCGCCTCGGACCTGGACATCGACGACGCCAAGCTGGACAGCCTGATCACCGAAGCCCTCAATGGCCTGGGGTATCAGTCGGATAACCCGGAGATCGACAGCAGCTTCATAGATGTGTTTGCTGACGAGGAGCTAACGGGCGTCAAGGCAGCCAGCGGTGGGATGTCCCACAAGGCGAAGGAAGCCCTGGCCTCGGAGAGCAAATCGAAGCAGGCAGCAGCCAAGGAGAAGGCAGTGGGCCAGCCCAAGGCTGGCTGTTTTTATGAGGACGGCCATCCAGGTGGGGAGCAGGTGAAGAGAGGGACAGGAAAGCAGCACCTTCACAAGGGGAGGGCAGCACAGAGGTTGGCAACCCAGGAGCTGAATCCCAGGGCAGCGGGAGCGGAGAGGACAGCCAGGCTGCGGGCAGGCAGGAAGAACAGCACCCCACCGGTCACCACCTCCTCCAAGTCCACCTTGAGCCAAAAGCATCCCAGGAAGCTCAGCCAAGAGCCTCCAACAAAGAATGAGGTGGGGCCGGGTGTTGCCACCAAGAGCTCCAAGCCACCCCGGTTCTCCATGAAGGAGATGAAGAAGCGGAAACCCCGAAGCGGGACGTGGAGCAAGGAGCTCATTCACAAGATTGTGCAGCAGAAGAACAGGCTCCACAAACTGCAGGTGAAGAGCAGCAAGCAGACGCAGTTTCCCCAGGTCGCCGAGAGGCTGATGCCAGCTGCCAAGGAGGGCAGGTTTCAGGAGTATGACTACGTCTCCGACTCAGATGAGGATGGAGCAGAGTGTAGCAAGCTCCGGGGACGGAAGAAGCAAGGCACGGGATTCATCAGGAGGACCAAGTACAACTTTAGCAAGAAACGCCCGGGAAGGAGTGAAAGAGCCAAAGAGAAAGATCCAGCCTGGAGCTACAGCCGGAAAAGGGACAGTCAGAAAATGGAAGCACAGGAGCACAGGGGGGTCCCAAGACAGGAGGATGGCAAGAAAGAGGATTGTGCTGCCAGAGTCCGAAGACAGAGCAGCCAGTCATCTACCGGCAGCAACCACAGCGATAGCATGCCCAGCGAAATGGGCACCAGCCCACCCCACGCTGATGGGGCAGGCTCAGGCAGCGAGAAGGGAGGCACACAGAGGAGGAGGCATTCGGGCAGCCCAGCACATGTGCCAAGGACTCCACTCAGCCTTCCCGAGGACAGGAGCCCAAAGAAGAGCCAGAAGAGCAAAGAGGACTTGCCCAGGGGGAGCAGGCGGTTTGGCTCAGCCAAACCTTTGGTAGCAGGCTCCAGGGCACGTCCGAGTACTGAATCGGATGTTGCTGTGACGGACTGCGCAAAGGAGGAGCCGTTACCGCAGCCCCAGGAAAGGCAGCTGCCCAGCATGGCCACCTCGAGCAGCAGCCCCGTCAGGATCTCCTGTAAGGAGGGGTCAGAAGAGCCCAAAATAACAGCAAAGCACATGGGTGAGGCAGGAGAACCCACCCCGGAGGCTCAGGACTCACCTGAGCTGACCATTGTCAACCAGAGGCATCAGTTTGCCCCTTTCACGAGTGATGGGCTGAAGTATCAGGCGGAAGAGCTAATTGCTCCATCCCACGGCAGTAACGAAGCTAGTCCTGGCAATGTGACTGCTGCCTACTCGGAAGTGGGCATCAAATACTTGAAGGCACATGGGCTCTGTGACAGTCGGAAGGACTGTCCCATGCCAGTTCCCCCATACGGGGGGGATGCAGTGGGGATGATGCTCACTGCCAAGGCACCTGATCCATACGTCAGCAGCGACAATGCATTTTTCAATCCCAAAGGCCTTCCCGGTCACTACGATGACAACCTCTTCTCAAAGCCCCCAGCCTTGGGCTCCTCGCACGTGGATGACATGTACTTATGCCGGGATGACATCAACGCCAGCTCCTTCGAGCAGAAGCACACCAGCATCTCCCCTTACACTGCAGAAACGCCGCAGGGCAAGGTGTCCTCCCCTCTCAGCTTCGATTCCTCTTCAGTATTTGGAGAGCTTCCCGTCACCGAGTTTGATCCTCCACTGTACGAGAGCGTTTCTGCAAGCAAGGATGGTTACGTGACAACATTCACCTGCCCTGGCAATCCCCCCAGCAAGCCACTGCCGTTTGAGCACCCATATCCACCGTTCATGCCAGAGAAAGACTGGTCCCTCATGGAGGAGGTGGCTCCGATGCTGCCAGAAGACATGACTCAGTTCCAGAGCCTTTCAGTGGAGAAGCCACTAGTCAAGAAATTCCCAGAGGAAGGACCTGTCCCCACCAGTCAACTCTCCCTGCCGCTGCCAGACAGGATAACCGATTATAACATGACTTTTATGAACAATATATCAGACGATGACCTGGAGATCAAGCGATTAGTCACAGAGCTGGAAAGTCAGCTGCAAACCAGCAAGCTGGATAACGAGGCATCCATCACTCTTCAGAAACCCGAGCAACACATCACTGCCCATCTGCAAGGAGAGGTGGCCAAGCCATTCCCACCACTGCTGGTTGAGCAAGAGACGGGCCAGGAGAAAGGACTGTTTTTGGCAGATGAGCTGGACAGTTCAAGTCTCTGTGTCAGGGAGAGGCTGGGAGGTGAGAAACCAGCGGTCACAAGTGCCCGTGTGGACTATGAGAGACCCAGGGAGCCCTGGCCCTGCCCAGTGGAGCTGGGCTCGCTGGAGGCAGGGATGTGCCCACCAGCCTCACTCACCACAGACCATTTCTGCTCCAAAGACAATGGCGAGCAGCTCCAGGGAACTGCGGCTGCCAAAGAAAGTGACCCTGAAAAGACAGAAAATGGGTCTTCCTCCAAAAGCCTACCTGGCTCACGTACACCAGACCAAACAGAGGCTCCCGTCTACACAGACCCCGTGACAAAAAGCCCTCCTGTTGTCACTGACTCCGTGTTCCCCAAGACCCTCGAGGCAGCAGAAGCGACCAAAGATCCCCTGCCATCCCTGCCATGCCAGCACGGTGCCGAGAGCTTCCCTGTGCCTGGGAAAGCAGATGAAAGCTTTGCTGATGCTGCAGAGCTGGAGAAGTTTGATGCCCGTCTTCCAAACTGTAAACCCGAATTTGGCTTTCAGCAGGGTCCCACCCCAGCTTTGGATCTCGCCTTTTCGCCTCACATCAAAGAGGTCCCAGATACAGAAGAAAGACCCTTGAGCAGGCCTGAGTCACCCAAAATGGCGAAAAGCGCCGTGGTCTTCAAAGGGGATGGTGGTGGGTCTGCATTGATGGAAGAAACAGAGGAGAGGAAGAGCCCCACCACCTATACAGCTCCCGGACCCAGGGACAAAGCCAGCAAGCAAAAAGTGCTGCTGTTTGATATGCTGAGTCTGCCCAAGGAGAGCGAATGTGGCTCCCAGAAGATGTTGTCATCCCAGGAGACAGCTGCCAACCCTCTGCAGCAGCTCCAGCTCTTTGTTGCCCGAACGGTGAAGAGCAACGAAGAGGAGTTGTTGATGCCATGCTTCCCCATGCTGCTTGCTCCCAGCCACCCCTCTGCCACCACCCGCATCCAACCAGAGCAGAAAGAGGAGAGCGGTGGTGCCTTGGAAGGGGAAAATCGGACATACTGCCCTGCCCAAGGGGAGGGGAATGTCCCCATTGGAGGCAATGTGGAAAATATTGCTGCCCCAGCGAAAGAGGCTGTGCTTTTGTCAAGTGGATGCGAGCAGCTGGAGTCGTTCGGTGCAATGGGTTCTTACCATGCAAAACAATCCACGTTTGCAAAGCCGGAGCTGCAAAATAATGTAACGGAGCTGCAGCACTTAGCAAATGAACATGTGGAGCCGAATGACATTAATATCCGTGCAGATGGTGTTTCCCAAGAGCGTAATGACCTCTCGCCACTCAGAAACACAGCGGTGACCCCACTGCCAGGGCAAGGAAAGAAAGCTGATCAGCTCATGGAAGAGCAGGAGCAAGATAAAAACAAAGCGACCTTGGCATTTAAAAAACATGAGCAATCCCATTTAAGCCATAGTTTGCTCGAGAAAGAAACACTGGGCAGTGCAGCAGCAGAAAGACTGGAAAGAAATCAGGTGGCGCAGGGGGCACAGACCCTGCGCAGTGCTCCAGTGAGTCCCACCAGGCCCCCCGGTCCCTCAGAGGAAGAGTTCCACCAGGATCACTGCTTGGTGCCAGAGACAAAAGCCGGTGCACTCAGTGGAAAGGTTCCCAGCGAAGGAAATGGCAAGAAGTCCCCCAATGGCTGTCATTACACGGGCAAATCTCCAGCCAGCTTGCCCTTGCCAACTGATTTTTCTCACCCCAAATGCTTGCAAAGTGGAGGGGCCACAGGAGGAGAGGTCCCCAGCTTTGGCACGCAGCTCTCAGATGAGAAGAAATACGGCGCATCCCCGTTTAACACATCGAGTTCATTTGTCATGAAGAGGTGTCCTCCTGAGGCCAACAGCCATCACGTCCATCACCCCACCGTAAGCCCAGTAGAGCAAGGGACATGGAAAAGGGCACCCACCTTTCCTCCCTCACTGCATCACTGCAGGGCTGTGCCAACAGAGGTGGACAGGGATAGTCACCATCACCTCTCTGACGGCATTTTGGGTAACTATGGGCCACCTGAAAGAGAAGGGACGGCAAGACTCTGCACTCTGCTGCACGCTGATGGTCTGGTGGGCTCTGCCTTGGAGATGGAGGGTCCGCAGAAACTGCACAGGAAGGACTGCTCTCTTACCAGCTCACCACCTTTCAACCAAAAGAGTGTTGGGAAAGAGGTACCCAGAAGCACCAGTGCTGTGCTGTCAAGTTCTCACTTTAAAGAAAACCAAGCGTGCACCATCACAGATCTGGTCGTTAACTCCATTCCTCCAGAAACCCAAGATTACCCAACCCAGCCCACGACAGATCTTCTACCAATCATCAGAGAAAGAGAGGTAAACCTGAATCAAGAGAACAAGCTTGATAGCTGCTCTGCTGATGGAAATAAGCATCAAAGTGAACCAGAGTCTTTGTCCAATGGTTTTGCTGTTCAGCAGGTGCCAGCAGGTGCCAGAGGTCTTACAAGGATTGGCGATCTTGGTCCTGCTGAATTAAACGGCCATGAGTTTTCAGAGGCAGCAAAGGTGAGACTTGGTGGTCTTTCAAAAACCACAGAGGGTGGAGGAAAGAGTTTAGAAGGGGAGAAACCCAAAACCCATGCAGCTGGAGAAGCTGGGACTTGTGTGTTAAACAATATGGGCAAAGGAGAGGGCAATATGCATAATGGTACTCCAAATCCTTCCCAAAATGAACTTCACAAAGAAAAGAAGACAAACGGGCTCCCAGTGACCTGCGACATTTGTTCAGCCACTTTCCGGTCCAAGCCTGGCCTGACCAGGCACAAAGCTGTCAAGCACCAGGTGAAGAACGGTGGTGTACCACAGCCCAGCAAGACTCCCAGGTCCGCTTTGATTCCTGCAGACAAGACATCAAAAGCAGCCCAAAAGATGCCCAGGAGGAGCCTGAAGACTTCGTTCAAAGAGAAAACCTGCAGCTCACAGATGCCAACCACCAACGTTGACCACATCCCCAAGAAAATATGCCCAGAACTGGAGAAAGAGCCCAGCACCCAGATGCAAGAAGTGGTCAGCAGAGTGCTCAGCGATCTCAGCGTGATCTCCTATGAGATGTCTGAGGAGCTGCACCGCACACGTGTTCTGCAGAGGGAGATGAAGGCAAGGGGACCGTGCTCAGAGATGAGGGGGGCAGGCGAGGTGGCGGCTGGGAAGCTGGACCTGGGACAGCAAGCCAGGAAGGGAGAAAAGGGCAGAAGGAGCCAAAGCAAAGATCCTGGAGAGGTGAACAGCAATTCTGAAAAGAAGCTAAACAGGAAAGTAAGACGAAGGAAAGCAAAGGTATTTCCCAGCAGAAATGAGCCCAACGGTCCATGTGAGCTGGAGGAGAAGGAAGGTCCTCCCCCTGCTGTCCTCAGCTCCAGTCTGCCCGGGATCATGGAGGGCTTGCGTGAGCCAGGTGGTTGCATCTCCACAGAGGAACAAAATAGGTACAACTCAACCCAGCACTCTCAGAAAACTAAGCAGTCCCCTTGTGCAGCTGAGCTCGCAGAGGACCCAGGTGACGGGATGGTGTCTTTGAAGGAGACAATCAGCAAGGAGTCAATAACGGGCACAGTTGCCTGTCCCAGGGAGGTGGAAGATCCAAATGGAGTGGAAGACACACAGGCTTGCAAAAAATGGGTTAGCGGGTTTGTGAAGCAAGTGGAGAAGGGATTGGGCAAGGTAGGCAAAGAGCAGCATCATGATGCTGATGGCACAGAGGAGATGGATGCTGAGACAGGAGACAGTCCTGCAGCAGGCAGCAGCACTGGGAACCAGAGTGGTGCCCCGCAGGGTCCCACGGCTCCCGCTGAAGAGGGTCTGCCACTGGAGACGCATGATTCAGAAACCACCCAAAAGGCTCCTGGGCAAGGTGCTCTGCAGACCGCACCGGGGACTAGCCCTCCTCCTGCCGAGCCAAAGTGCTGGGCGAAGGCAGATGTGCCACCAGGCAGAGAGCACTGCATGGAGAGCGCGACCGTCTCAGACCTCCAGAGCTTGTTTGATGATGACTCCACATTCTCCCAGCTGTTCCCCCGGGATGACCAGTTTGTCCGGAGAAAGTGCACACGGGTGTATGGGAAGCGCAGCAAGAAACCCAAGGCCATCACCGAAGTGAACCTCCAGCCAGCAGGTGCCATCGACCTCTTCACAATCCAATTAGCTTCTGACCTCAGTGAAACCAGCTCTTTCTGCGTCACCAGGGAGGACCCTTGCGAATACGAAACCATCTCTGTTGACGATGCCTTAATGCTAAACATGTGTCACAGCAGCAAGGTGAAGAGTGGAGATGCTGCTCCCAGCGGATCTAAAAGCGTTTCACTGAGATCAGACTGCGAGAAGACCGACCAAGGGAAGGAGGACATTGACCTGGAAGACAACATGCTAACCTTCTTATGCCAAAACAGCCAAGTGGACAACGTCCCCAGCCTGAACATCTGGGGGAGTCTGGAGAAGGAGGGAGAAAGCCTCTCTGCCGAGGACATGTTTGAGCCTCTGATGGACCTTGAAGATGAGCACTCACTCAGAGAAGTGAGCTCCGAGCCCCCAGACCTGGCGGAGGAGCCCTACAATGACAAGGCTAATGAAGATTCAGACTCTCCTGAATTTCATACCATCGACATTGAGATGCTGAATGCAAAGCTGAAAATGAGAGACATGTGCTTCTTTGGCCCTTGCGAAGACCTTCCTGGCCATGGGGAGGACAATGCTGTGAGTTTCAAGCCAAAGCCGGGCCAGCACAGCAAGCACAGAAGTAAGCTAGAAGATGGGAAGCTGGGGAAAAACCGCAGTGACATAACCATTAAGGCCAAAGACAAGCAGTACAAATGCAAAGTCTGCTTCCAGTGGTTCCTGACATTAGGGGAGCTGGACTTCCACAAGCTCTCCCATAACCCTTCCCCTCCACCTACCTGCTACATGTGTGTCCAGCGCAAATTCAGCTCCCGGGAGCAGCTGAGGGACCATCTGAAGGAGAAGCATGCCAAAAACAAAGCTGGTCTGTGGGCTTGTGGGATGTGCCTGAAGGAGATTTCCGATGTCTGGATGTACAATGAGCATCTCCGGGAGCATGCCACCCAGTTCGCTCGCAAGGGGCAAGCACAGAAGTCTGTGATGGGCCTGCCAGCCTGCTTCGGTGAGGACAATGCCGCTGTCACCCACTTCCTCAACACCATCATGTATCGGAAGCCCAGCAGGTCCTCCCGGCACACCAACTCCAGCAGCAAGCATGCGGTTAGCAGGGAGAGCAAGAGCCCCAAAGAGCTGCCCCTCGAGCAGGAGGCCAAGGCGATGAAAGACCCCTTGGAAAGCAACATCAAGGTGAAGCCACCTGCACCCAGCTCCTCTAAAGCATCTGCCAGTCCATCTCCAGAGCACATGGCAAAAAGTGAAGGCACCCCAAAATCTGTCCCCATGCACCCAGACTGCAAGGATCCTTCCAGGGACTGTCATCACTGTGGCAAACAGTTTCCCAAACCCTTCAAGCTCCAGCGGCACTTAGTCGTGCACAGTTTACAGAAGATTTACTTGTGCCACAAGTGTCCGATGTTCTACCAGGAGACCAAAGAGCTTCGAAACCACCTCAGCCAGGAGCACGGGATAGTGGAGGAGCAGGAGATCAAGCACACCACCCTGTATGCATGCGAGCTCTGCGCAGATGTCATGCACGTCATCAAGAAGTCCTTCATCTGCAGCATGTGCAACTACACCTTCTCCAAGAAAGAGCAGTACGACCGGCACATGGAGAAGCACCTGGCAGGAAGCAACAAGACTTTCAAATTCAGAGGGGTCATGAGGCCTGGCATTGCCTCCAGAGAGGGCAGGGAGAAGATGAAAGAGGACAGCTCTCTCCGGGAGGGCATGCCACCGAGCAAGAAGAGGAAGATTGCTCACCATAGCATCTCACTCCCACGCAGCTCACCGGTCCAGCTGGACCACGCTAGTGACCTTCAGTTGGTAGAGGCTGCAAGCCCCAGCCTGCAAGCTCCCACTGATTCCTTGCCTACAGCACCTGGTAACCCAGGAGCACTCCAACCCTCTGTGAAAACAGAAGACCTGGTGGGTGACTTCTCCGACCTCCTGGTGGAGATGGAGAAATCTCAGTTTGACACCCTGCCTCCACCACCTTGCCTCTCCCCGTCTTTGCCACAGGCTGTGGCGAGCAGTCCCGAGCTCGGCCATATCGCTGCCCTGTCTATCGAGGAGCTGGAGAAAGGAGCGTTTGATGGGAAGCCACTTCCTTTCTTGGATTCGCCTGAGTTTACCATTGACCTTGCTGGGTTGGCTTGTAACCAGGACACAGATCAAAAACTCTCTCCTCCGCACCTGACGGAGAACCGTGGCTACACCGATGCCCATAAAAGAACAAGCGTAGGCAACAAAGATGAAAATATAGCAGGTGTCCTGGAAAATCCTGATGCAGCCACTGATGCCACAGATGGGATCCCATTTCTCCAGCTTTCCAAGAAGGTCTCAGAGCTTCCTGCCCCGCCATCAGAGGGTCCACTGGCCAATGAGACCCACAGGTGGGGCAACCCCAGTGCCAGCGATGCCTCTTCTTGGGAAGGTGCATCTAAGGCTACGTCTCCAGAAGCTGCCCACCATCCCCCGTCCCTGAAGGACAAGACAGCATCACCCACACTGAACAGGGCTGCCAAAGATTCAACCCTGCAGAAGAAGACTACGAGTAGCCAGCCCAGCAGTGAGGCTGCTCCTGGCATGGGCAGCCCCAGCAGCAGCACGGAGGAGGGTCAGCAGCCCATCTCGGGGAAGGAGAAACCCGTGTCTGAGGCTAAGGACAGCAGCACTAATGCCAAGGACCAAGGCAGCAACCCAAGCAAATCCACTGGCCACCAGCCCAGAGGTGAGGCGGCCAGCAACACCATGAGACATGGCCACGTGGAGCCGAGCAAAGCTGCTGGAAAGCTTCACCCCAAGAGGCGGAAAGAGCACAAGTCCTTGAGCCACCGGAGCAGCTCCGGCTCCCGAGAGAACATGGAGGGAGACGGGAAAAAGAAAAAAGCCCGGACCCCATGCCCAGGAAGGAGCGAGAGCACTGGCGAGCTCAAACATGCCGGCTGGAGCAACGCCGAAGCTTCTGCCCTCTCCCCCGGGAGGAGGGAGACACACTGCAACAAACTGGTACCCAAGCCCAAAACGGGCACCCAACTGAAGAAGATGGTCCTGGACACTTACAACCAGAAGAAAGGGGAGCTCCGTCACGCCAATGGGGACATGAAGCGCAGGAAGGCCATTCTGGGGAAGAGCCTCCACCAAGTGTTGGCCAAGGGGCCGGCACCGTCCCCACGCGGCTCCTTGCACAGCCCGCGTGCCGCCCGGGGTGCCAAGCCGGCCAGCTCGGCCAGCTACCGCACTGCCGAGTCCCAGAACAACCTGCTAAGCCAACTCTTTGGGCAAAAATTAACTAGCTTTAAAATTCCTTTAAGAAGAGATACTTCAGAGTAATTTATGGAAGTGACTTATGGTGATCCTCAGCTGCTTTCATGGGGTTTGCAAGGGAAAAATTAGCAAAGCATTAAATTCGTTTGTGTAGCATGATTTCTCTGTCTAGCTTAAATGAACTTGCACTGCAGCCTCTGTGAAATAGTTTGCTTTGTGTCTACTAATCTACTTTAATTCACCTGATTTATCATGCAAATGCTAGAACTTTGATGTTGCTGATGATTTTCATGAACTGAAATTGTAATCGCTTTGGGCAGACTGAATCGTCGAGAGCAATTGCTTTATTGCAGAAGTGCTGAGGTTATAAGGATACTTGCAAATCTCAGACCCTTTTGAGACTGTGTCTGTGTTATCTTTGTACAAAGTACTTGAAGAGATGAACTTCATTCCGTAGACGTCTTATTCATAAGGTGCAGTACACTGTAGAAAGCAAATTTTTTTTTGAAGATTTTGCACAAATAATCCCGTACAATTCATTTAATTGGGAGCTGGCCTAAGAGATGATACAATTAAAAAAAAAAAAAATTAAATTAAGAATCGAGTGTCCTATATTTTGACAGCCATCCCTATGAATTTGTTTCTACATCGTCAAGAGAATAACGAACTGGCTCTGGGGCTGCCAGGGCTGTCGGAGCCCTTCAGAGGATGCTGCCACTCTTTGACCACTGTAGACGATGTAACCGGAGGAGAGCTGCCACCGCGAGCAAACTGCACCTTGACACTTGTGACAAACTCTGATTTTTTAGGGTTTTTATGTGTGTGTGTGTGTGTGTGTGTGTGTGTGTTTTCTTTTTGTTTGTGGGGGGGTTTTTTTGCGCAACAACAAAACTGTGCCAATTTACCGCACCAAACCGGTACTGTGCGAGTGCCCTCAACGGTATCACTTCTAAACTATCTTACTGTATTGAGTTAGTGGCTATATAGGTATCCGCTTTTTACTATGCAGTTACTGGTGCTATTCTTGTTTTGTAATGTGAATACAGACTTCCTTGATTGAAAAATAAAAGGGAACCATTAGGAAGTAGCCGTTACCTGTAAAAGAAAACGAAGCAGGAAAAAAAAAAATTTTAAAAATCCAACTTTAAGGGGAAAAAATCCTGTATGCTGGTACTCCATAGTGTCAAAAAGGTTACGTCACGTTAAACGAGCACGTTATACAACCGAACTTTTGAATCTGGAAAGAAATCTCAGGTGCAAATGAGGACATGGAAGATAACTAAATACTATTGAAATACTCCCAAGTCAAGGAGGTGAAGTAATGCACTGATGTGATATGAACAGTCAGAGTACTTTGCGTCTGTCCTGCAATTATTATTTTTGTTTTGTTTTAGATTTAAAAGGAAAAAAAAGAGGCTTTATTCTGTTAATATGTATCTTTACAATTCTTTGTATTGTATAAAAATATTGTAGGTAATTTACCTTGGGTGCAATGTGTTCTGTCAAAAGTTTTTATTTTGATATTTTGTCAGAGAAGCAGAAAGAGAGCAGGAAACGCCGTTTTATGATGTTGTATGTGTGCTTTTAAAGTGCCTCTTTAATATTGTTAAATAAAGTATGAGATGAAAATATGGGGTGGTACTGTAAAATCATACATGATTAATCTTTTCAAATATATTCCAATATTTTCACAGAAATTTCCTGTCTGCGTGATGTTTGTCCTAGTTGTGTGCCGTATGCCGCGGTCATCGTGGTTCCCTCCTCCCACGCACATCTCTTCACCAAACGATGATATTTCTAATTGACAGTTCGATGCTCTGTACATCTTTGTGGCGTCCTCTGTAAAGTGGCTGCAGGAGGACATTGGTGCAGCTGCCATCACTTTGCAATCGTTCGCAAAGCAGTGGAGCTTCTCAATGGTGAAGATGCTCATGCATCTCCTCTTCCCCACTGCATCTTGCCCGACTCCTACTCATGGCATGGGTGTCTCGTCCCACGGGGCGGGGGAAAAAGCCCAATGTGATGATGATGGTGATAGCCCAGTTTGGTCATCACCAACTGGTGACAGTGATGGCCCAGTGTGGTCATCATCAGTTGGTGATGATGGTGATGGTGATGGCCCAATCTGGTCATCACCAGCTGGTGATGGTGGTGGCCCAGTGTGGTCATCATGAGCTGGTGATGGTGATCGCCCAGTTTGGTCATCAACCATTTGTCCTCAAGCTGACCTCTGCCAGCACAGCGCTGAGGTCTGAAGGTAGGAGGCTGACACAAAGCCGGGCATATTATGTTCTTTAATTACTGTTGCAATCATAACATTTAAACGCTGTCAATGAGAGATAGCTCCTAACCGCAGGCTAGAATCCTTGCCACTTGGGGCTTGTAACTAAAACTGCAGGATTAATTTGATTAATTGATAGAATTATTTTCCAAACTACTCTTTTGTTTATGGAGGCTTAAAATGCTTGCCGCCTGCACCCTCCTGGTGTGTTGCAGAGTGGAGATAAAGTGGCTGAAAATAATTAGTATGGCTTAATTTAGGGAAAAAAATAACCTCAGAAGAATTTTGCAGAAAATTTAAGGCAGCACATTTTACTTTGTTTTGGCAGGAAATATTATGGAGCTGGAAATGGGACTTTTATGTTTTTCCCTCTCCTATATTTCACCGGGGCTGCAAACCTACGGGGCAGAGGAGTATTTCATGCCTGGTTGTTACTGTAGCTCTCCCGCACCTTCAGATTCATAACCTGGGCACCTGGGAATGAAGTCCTCTGGGAGCCACAGCTTTACTGCAGGGGATGGGACCTGTCCCCGGGGCCCTGGGCAGGGTGCGGGGACATCGTCCTAAAGCAGCACCCGCCTTATTGCAGCAGAGGCCACGAGCGATGCTCACCTCGGGTACCGCTCCCTCCCCAACGCTGCTCCCCAGGGAGATGCTAACATCATCCCTGCAGCTCTGAAGGCTGAAATATTTAATCCTTCCCTTTCCCCTCTAAGTGAGAGTGGAGGGGTTTTTTTCCCCCCATCCTCTCCCGCCCGCTCTCACCCACGTCCCCGTCCCGCGATCTCAGTGCCTGTGAAGTGGGTGACACCACCAACCCCCCCGGCATCCATCAGGTCCCCTCAGCTCCCGAAAGCCCTCAGGTTTGCTGAGTCCTGCATTATCCAGCAGCGCTTGACACTTGGAAGATTGCAGGCCCCTATCAACGTAATTCCAGCGAGGAAGGCAAAGCCGGGTGGCTTCTCCCAGCCGCAGATTAACTCGCTGCTCAGCGGGTGCCAGCGGCACAGGGGGAGCACCCACGGGACCCGGGCATGTCCAGGGGTCCCAGGGCTGCACCCTGCCGGGATGCACGACTGGTCTGCACCATCCTCAGCCCCAATCTACACCCTCTGCGGATGGGGACAGCCCCACAGCCGGCCCCGGGGTGGGGGGTTGCAGGGTGGCTGGGTCTGAACCGAGGGTGCCTGGCATCACACGGAGCCCCTGAGGGGATTTCTTGGCTTCTTGCCACCACCCTAAATTGTCCTCGAGCTGCTGTTTGCTCTTCAAGCCCCCCCCCGCCTCAAATCCAGCCAGCCTTTCTTCTCAGCCGCACACCCAAGTTTCTGAGCTGGAGGTGCTTTAAGCCTCTCTGTAAAGCCCGGAGGATAACGGGATCCACCATGGTTGTCATGCTGCTAGCAGGGGCTAAAGAATTTTTTTTTTTTTTTTTTTTTTTTGCTTGCTTTTGAATCAAATCTGGCCGTTCCTTGCACAGCAGGAATTTAAACCCCGGTTCCCACATCCCCCTGGCTGTACATGCATGACAGGGTCCACACATGCCCACCGGCTCCCGCATCCCTGATGCTGAATTGCTTTCAGGAGGGGAAACACCGAGCCCGGGCGGCTGCGGGATGCAGGAACGGCAGCTATGGGGGAGTCGGGGAAATAACGCAGGAGCCGTGCACCTGCCCAGGGGCTGCAGTCCCACCAGCAGCGATGTCCCTCAAGCTGCAGCCCATTTTGCTGCCTGGCCCATGGGGATGGGGGGATCGGTCCTTTTGTGACTTAGAGCATCATCCCTACAGCAGAAGATCAAGGCCGGGGTGGGGGGGTAGAAATAAGCACTGAGAAATCCCAGCCTTGAATATGGGGCACGGGGGCTGCTCATGTGCACGTTCCCACCCGGCTTCAGTAGCACCCAGCATCATTTTGTATCATTTGTTTTAACCCAAAAAACCTTCATGCTGGCGTGTCAGGGTTCCCGGGAGCGCCGAATCCAGCAGCAGCATCTTTGCGCGGGACATGCCCAAGTCGTGCCCAAGCTGTGCCCAAGCAGTGCAGGGACATGCCCAAACCGTGCCCAAGCTGTGCCCAAACCGTGCCCAAGCCATACCCAAGCCGTAGAGGGCCGCAGGCTGCCGGCAGCTGCCTTGGGGATGTGCCACAGGCAGGTGACAAGTGGCACCCAGGGCCAGATTCTCCAGCCGGTAGGTGGCAGGGCCCCTCCACAGCGCACCCAGCCCCATGGGTGCCGGCCTGCCCGCAGGCAGGGGCACTGAGGTGCCATACCTCCCTCTTGGGACAACAGGGAAAAAAAACAAGAACACCTAAAACATGACTTTTTGCAGCTGGAAATTGCTGTTTCTGCAGCTTTGGCAGAGCCCTGCTAGGGGGACGGCGCCAGCGGCTGTGGCAGCCCGTGGTCCCACGGACACCCAGACCCACCTCGGGGTGCTCAGCGCAGCACCCAGCATCACCGCCACCCGCCCCTCGCCCGTGAAATATGGCCGAGGCAGCGCCTTCGCTTTTCCCATTTACATTCCTCTGCCGACACCTCCTCTCCCTGCGTCTCTAATAATATCACCCCAGATTAATTGGCACTAATACAAATGTACACAGCTCCATAAAAAGATGTCACCTCGCTCACAATGGGGGAAACGGCTGCTCGCGCATTATCTCTGCTCTGCAGGCGTGTAATTCACTCCTCGGGAAAACACGCTATTTATTCTGTTACCCTATAACAATCTCTCTGCAAACACAACGGGATCAGGGGCGAGGGGGGCGGGGGGGAGACACCCGGCCGTGCCGCTGTCACCAGCACTGTGTCGGTTGTCCCCACGCAGGGGCACCCACGGGTCCTCTGCCCGGTGGGGTGGGATGCGCAGGGTGATGGGGCAGGGAGATGCGGAGCTCGGGGACATCCCCGCACCAGGGATCCGGCCCTTGGCCCGGCGTTGTTTGATGCGACTGCAAATTCTCGGGCCTGGGGGGGATCTAAGAGGCTTTGGGATAGTGCCAAAAAGCTAATTAAAAGGACACTGGCAAGGAATGTGCAAGGGGAGGATTGCAACCTGTTTCTCCCCCGTAGCTGAGCTCCCCTCCCCGGGGCAGGGCTGCGTGCTGGTGTTCAGCACCCACCGGCTCGGTCGACGCTGTTTTGGCTTCTTACGGCACGGGTGAGATGCAGTCCCCCCCGAAAAGGTGTGACATTGACCGGGGTCTGTCCCCTTGGGCCCTCGAAGGATGCTGCTGCTGCTTCGCCTACCACAAAGAGCCGGGAATAGCCAACATCCCCCTGCTCCATTCTGGGAAGAGGAAATTTGGGTGCTCTATTTGTGTCCGCTCACCCCCCAGCCTCCCAGGCCCTTGCAATTAATGGTCTTGCATTTAATTAAATGATTTGTCTAACTGTCGCGGCGTAAGCAAATGTGTTGTGTAAATAACGTTGGTGCTGTGAGTGGCACCGGTGGGCGATGCCATGGATGTGCCCAGAGGACACGGCTGGGTCTGCAGCGCTGCACGGACCCCCCAACCCCAAAACACACAGCGCCATGCTGGGGGGGGGGGGAATAGAGACCCCCCGAAAGCAGCAGAGCCTCAGCTCCCCATCACCCAGACCCTGACGAAGTCAGCGCCCATCACGGCTGAGGCAAAGCAGAGGCCGCTCGAGCCTCCTTGGGCCGGACCCTGCAAAACCATCGCGCGCGGGCGCTTGGCTTCATCCCACCCGCGAGTGGCGGCGGGAAGGGAAAGGCTCTGGAAGCGGAGCTGCCTGCCCTGGGCTGTGACGGTCTCCAGGAAGGTCTGCGAGTCGGGGGCCAAACGAGGTGAAAAAAACCGCCATCAGGATCGTTTTTGGGGGCGCAGCCGGCCAAGCTGGGGGAGAGCAAAGCTTTGTCCTCGGCAGCGTCTCCCTCCCTCGATGGGTTGGGTTGTTTTTTTTTTTTTTTCTCCCCTGGAACTCTTCTTAATTCCTAACTTAATTTCTTTTGACATCCTCATTGCCGGCTTGACCTCTTTACTGGAATCATGTGCTGCTTAAAACTCATTATCCCACCATTGAAACAGGAAGTTAATTAAAAACCCTTTAAAAAAAGAAAAAGGGGGGGGGGGGGGGGGGGGGGTGGGGGGGGGGGGGGGGGAATAAAGCACACCTCATGTCCGGGGATAGATAGATAGATAGATAGATAGATAGATAGATAGATAGATAGATAGACCCTGCTCCCGCGCTGAGCCAAAAATGGCATTACAAATTGGGGAGCACCGCCCGCCGCTGCCCCCCGAAACAAGATCAGCCACGGCCGAGGGCCAGGTTTGGCAGAAATGGTTATTCTTCACAGGAGGAATATTCCCATTGTGGATCCAAATTATAAATGGCTCCCGTTTCCCTCACAATTAGCCCCAAAATCACCACCTGGATGCGTGCTCAAGAGGAGAGCTGGCTCACACGGCTGGGATGCTGTCTGGGGGGACCCAGCACCCATACGACAGCCGTAGTGTGCCCTGGGGTGTCCCTCTACCCCAAGATGGGGTCACGGTGACCCTGGAAGTCACAAGCGGAACTTTTGGGACCATCCAACTACAAACAAGTGGGATTTTAAGAGGGGTTTGGGATCCCAAAGGGAGGCCCCAAGGACCCCGTGGAAGTGTTTGGGTGAGCCCACAGGAGGCCTTGAGGACGTCCAAAGGGTGGGTTGGGACCCCGGTGGGGGTGGGACTGAGGTGTCAGAAGGGGAATTGGTGGCCCCATGGGAGGTTAGGACCTTCCAGAGGGAGCATGAGGGTGCAAAGGGTGGTTGGGAGCCCAAAGGGGGGTTTGAGGACACCAAAGGAAGGGTTGGGGTCCCAAAGGAGGGACTTAAGAACCCTAAAGGGGGGGTTGGGGTCCCAAGGGAGGGGCTTGAGGACCCCAAGTGGGAACTGGAGTCCCACAGGAGTGGGTTGGGGACCTCAGAGGGGGAGCTGGATCCCAAAGGAAGGGCTTGGAGACCCCAAGGGGGGCGTCAGGGACATGCAGGAGGGGTTTGGGGACCCCAAAGGTGGGGTAGGACCCCAAAGGGGTGGGGGGTCAGAGTCCCAAGAGAAGGGGCCGGGGGCTTCACGGGGTGGGGCGTGGGGACGCCAAAGTGAGGCTGGGGACACGTGGGATGATTTGGGGACCCGGGAGGGGGGGGGGTGGGAGTAGAGGGGGCGACCACCGAGCCCCCCGCATGGATCGGGCCCCCCGGGGGGGGGGGGGCACCGCCCCCTTCCCCGCCGCCGCGCCCCGCCCCGCCCCGCGCCGCCGCGGCGGCGGCAACGGGCTACGCCATCCGGTGGGCGGGGGCCTCCGGGGGGGGGCGGCGGCCTATGGGCGGCCGCGGCGGTGCGCGGCGGGGGCAGGCCCCGCCCCCGTGGAACGTTCCGCGGGTTTGATCGACCGCGGCGCCCCATTGAGAAAATCCCGCGGCGGGCGGCGGCGGCGGCGGCGGCTCCGCTCCGCCGCGCACGGCCCGGCCCGCCCCGGCCCCGGCCCCGGCCCCGGCCCGGCAGCGCGGGCGGGCGGGCGGGCATGCGAGCAGCCGGGGGCCCGCCCGCCGCCACCCACCTGCCGCCCGCCCAGCCGCCAGCCGGGGCGCCGGGCTCGCCCCCCGCCGAGCGATGTCCAGGAGGAAACAGAGCAACCCCCGGCAGATCAAACGTGAGTCCCCGCTAACCGGTACCCCCCCCCCCCCCCCCGCCCCCGCGCTGCCGGCAGCTCCCCCATTCTGTACTGCTTTAACCCCCCCCCTTTATTTTTTTTGCACCACCCCCTCGGTGGCAGCACTCCCGCCCCCGGCGGAGCACGGCCCCCCCCACGCCCCCCCCCCGGTACTCCCTCACCCCCACCCCACCCCCGGTACCCACCCGGGACGGCCGCGATGAGTGCCCGTTCCCGCTACCGTCCGCCTGCTTCGGTCTCCTTCCCCCGCCGCCTCCCCCTCCCCGCCGTCACCCCCCCCCCCCCCCCCCCGCCAGCGCGGTGGCTCCGGTACCGGCTCCCGATGGGGGCCCCGATAAGGCTTTAAAATATTCCGTTCTGCAAGTCCCGTCCTGATAACATCGCTCTGTCGGGACGGCCTGAAATTGTGATCTTATCTCCCCCGCCTGCCTCCCATCCAGCGCCGTCAGCCGGTGTGAGGGGCTCCCCGACCCCCCCCCTGGGCCTCCCCAGTACCCCTCTCCCGGGGCTCCCCAGCCCTGCCAGCAGCTCCGCACCCTGGGTACGGCACCCTCACCCTGCCGGGGGCTCCCCTTTCTGCACGGGACCCCCCCCCCCCCCCCCCCATATGCCATGGGTGCTGCTGGACACGGCATGCCATCGTCCCCACTGGCTGCCATCGTCCCCGCTGACCGCCCTGGCCTCAACCTGTCGCCCTGCCTGGCGGACACCCCCTCCTGCTCCCGCTTCGCACCCCAGCCCGGGCAGGGACGGGGTGATAACACCCTGGGCTGACAGCAGGAGGGGACCACCGTGGGGTCCCATGGGACTTTGGCCACCAACCGTGTTTCCCCCCCACCGACACACCGTCACCGGAGGGTCACGCTTCCCACGATCCAACCCATTGGCCGGCAGCTGGTTTCGGTCCGACGGGGATGTGTCGGCTGCGCTGAGAAATTCTGCAAAGTGCTGGAAGTTTTTCGGTGACAGGCTTGGCTCGGCTTTTCTACCTTCCTCTCTCTCTGCTGTGTGTGGGGGGTGGGTTGGTTTTTGGTTTTTTTTTTTTTCCCCTTTCCCCCTCGAGTCGATGGAAGCTGGCGATAAGAGGGAGATGGGAGGATAGGGAAGGCTGGCCACCATGTGATAATCTAGCTTTATCTTTCTCTTGAAATAATTGCAAGGCTGAGTTGCACCTACCTGTTTCCCTGCCTGGGGTGATTGCTCTGGTGATAAAGCTCAGCTAGACTTTTACCCGGGTAGAGTTAAAAATAGTCCTAGCTGCCTCCTATTTTTTTTTTTTGGTGATAATTTTCTCCTTTAGCTTTATCCAACTTCCGCGGCTTTATTTCGGCAAAAAGCCCGGCTGCCCGTTGATCCCTCCCTGGGTAACTCCAGCTCGTTAAACCGGGAGCGTTTTTCAGACCGAAGCGAGCGGTAGCGTCGCAGCCGCCAAAATAACGACGCCGATGTGGGCGATAGCTGCGTGCGTGGGGGCCACGCCGATGGCAGGACGCCCGTCTGGTCCCGGCGCCCACCGGCGTGGACCTTGAGGTGGGGAAGGGGGGGGGGAAAAATGGAGCTGGATGAGGCCGTGGCAGCTTGGCCGGGCGAAGGCGGCTTGTATCTCCTTCCTCTGCTGCTTTTCTGCAGAGATGTGAAGAAATGATAAAGTGGGAGGCTGATCTCAGGCCGCCGGCGATGGCCAAAACTGATTAAAAGCTGAAAGCTTGGAACCCTTCCTGTATGTGTCAACATGAAAACAGTCATTAGAGGCGGCGAGCGCGGCGAGAGCGCCTTTGCCGCTGCCTCCGACAGCTCTCCCCGCCGAGGGAAGGTATGCATGAATCAGGGCTCCGGTAACCAGACTCCTCTCATGTACAGACCGGACCTGTTTCCACAAAGTCTATCCTTTTTATCATCTCGGCTGGAGCATTAAAAACCTCCTCCAGATTGGTATCTGCTGATTTTATTTTTTCTGGGTGACGCTATGTTCTCGCTCTGGCTTCATCTCTTCTGGGTTTGGGGTTTTTGTTGGTGTTTTTTTTTTCTTTTTTTTTTTTTTTTTTAAAGCGCGATGCGATGCGCAGATAGGCTCGCGGGGGAGATCGCCGGGAGAGCGGGCGATCGCCAAAAGCGATAAGACAAAGATCAGACACCGGACTATATTTAACCGACTGCTTTAACCTTCTTTTTTTTTGCTTTTGGGGCTGGAGCGATGCAGCGATGGAGGGGGACGGGGGTACCGGCAATGCGGGGTCCCTCTGAGCCCCCCCACCCGGCAGCACCCGCTTTGCCCGGTGGCACACGGTGGTGAGGATTTGAAAGCCGATTGCATCTAGATGGTGGCTTCCGATAGCAGAGAAAACACTCTGAGCTTTATTTATTTAATTTATTTTGTGGGGTACCTGCCCCGGGGAGGGGGGGGGGACAGTTGCATTTCGCCCCCTGCTCCATCCATGGCCGTAAACCCCAGCACCCTCCCTGCAGCTGCTGCTGCTTTATGGGGTTGGGTGGTTGGGGGTGGTTTTTTTTTTTCCTTTTTCCTCTTTTTTTTTTTTTTTCTTCTGTCTTTTGTTCTGCTGGTAGATAGATGTGAGGGGCTGATAGAGAGCAGGAGCTGATCTCCAACCCAGATAGCCTGTTATATTTATTAACTTCAAACATGGGAGTGCGGGCAGACAGCTGATGAGCGAGGCTGCTGGCAGCTGCCTGTGCGTGCACTCGCAGCGCCGGGTCCTCCGATGGGGGAAGCTGATAAGCGGGGAGATTGATATCGTCTTGCTGATGTGCCTCTCCCTCTGTTGTTGTTCTAATACATAGATATACGTTTTGTGCTTTTTTCCTTCCGAAATTAACTGGAAACAAACATTTTTTGTAGTAGTTGCAGGGGCCTGCTTGTGGCTTTTTCTTTTCTTTTTTTTTTTTTTCCTTTTTCCCTTTCTATTCTGCTTTCAGTTACAGTAGATCTGAGCTCCCGATAAGCGCGGAGGCCCGATCTCCATCCTGATAGAGATTGCCAGGGGAGATAAGTACCACTTATCTCTCCCCACCAGACCAGAGCAGGATTCGCTACAACAACAAACACAGTAAAGAGGGGCAAAAGGGCTCCAACAATTTGTTCCATTGCAAATGTGATTAACGCAGGCGCTTTAATTATCTGATGGGGGGGGGGGGGGGGGGGCAGCTGCATATGTGTTTTTATTTCTCAAGGTGTTTTTTTCCCCCCCTCCCTCCCCGTGCTCTGTGAAACAAGCTGGGCTGCGAAGCCGAGCTCTCCCCAGCGCCTGTTATCAGCTGCAGATGTTGCATTAGTTTGATGAGAGCTTTGACTTTCTTTTTCGATCGTTATCTCCCATTCTGCTCTGCGGAGCAAACGCATGGGCTGTGCCGGGGAGGGGGGGGGGGAACGTGGAGGCGAAAGCACCCTCATATTTTTGCACGTGGATTTTCTTTAATTGCTATTAGATGGTGTTAGATAGCGAGTGCGATCCGTGCTGTTAAACCCTGCCACCTCTCGATGGGGTAGTTTGGGTTGGGTGGTTTGGTTTTTTTTTGATTTAGGGTTTGGTTTTTTTTCCTTTCTTCTTTTGCAAGCTCACCCGCTCCCCGGTCCCGCGTGGGCTCTGCGGTGCTGCCGGGCAGGGGGGTCGTGGTGCCGGGCAAGGGGGTCGTGGTGCCGGCCGGACCGTGAGAGCCATCCTTCCCGGGAGCTTGGAAAATCGCATTTCTTGTAAAGATGACAGTGGCCAACCCGGGCTCTATTTTTAGCGGCGGCGGCGTGGTGAGCCGGCGGCGTGGGATGCTCCCGGCACGCCTCCTGCCCGCTCCTCTCCCGCTCCCTTTGCTTGCTGAGTTGCTCCTTTCCTTTCCATCCGGGCAGGTGACTAACTGCCTCCGCTTGCTTTGGGTTGGGTTTGGGGTTGTGTGGTTTTTTTTCTTCCCACCCCTCTCTGATGCTGCTGCACTTTTCCATCACTGACAGCCTCTGTGCCTCAGTTTCCCCATCCACACCTGCCGGGGAAGGGATGCTCCCGGCCGGGGTGGGCGGTGGGGTGTCTGGGGAGGTGCGTTACCCCGGGCTGCTCTGCCGGGTGGGGAGGGTTTGCTGCCTGCTCCCCGGGGATGAGCTGGGTGCAGGCAGGGCATCCCGGCTCTGCTCCCAAAACCGGTATTTTCTGTGCCTCCCCGGGGGCTGCCTCGATGTTGCAGCCCCCCCCCCCCCAGTGCCCAGCCCTGCTCCTGGCATCCCGGGGGTGGCATCTCCGTGTCCCACATGTCTGCTACTCCCACGGGCGCTGCCTGCTTGCCTCCCTGCCTGCCAACCCCTCCCCTCTTGTGCAAACCCCTCGAAGGCATTTGCCAGCCCTGACTCAGTGGCATCCCGAGGTGGCGGCGGTGGCTCCTCGGTGCTGGCAGGGGTGCAGGCAGCGAAGCCCCATGGCACATCTGCCTCCACAGCGCCTCTGCCTATCCCAGAAGCTGCCGGCTTCTTGGGATGCGCCATGGGCGGCATCCGGGGCTCCTGGAGGCGAGGACCCATCGTGGTCCCTGCAGGGTGAGGGACGGGGGCACGATGCTGCGGTGCTGGTGGGGGACAGCCCACCGTGGTGAGCTCTCCCAGCTGTCACCGGCCGTTTCCCAACGGTAACTTGGCTGCACTGCAGGAAAGCCGCTCTCCTGCTCGGTGCGGGGTTTGGACCAGCCACAGGTGATGCTGGAAGAAGGTTCTCTCCTCTCCCACAGCCAGCGGTCCAGGAGTGAGCATCCCTGCGGGCCCCGCATCTGGGAGAGGGGTCGGCACCATGCTTGGCGCCTGGTGGCCGAGGGGACACCTCGCCTTGGCCTCTCTCTGGAGCACTGTATCCATTTACAGGGCTTTGGGCTGCCCCGTGCTCTGCCGGCCACAGGATGTGTTGTGGTTGTCCCACCCTGCGAGCCCGTTTCGTGACCTCGCTCGGGGTTTATCCCCAGGATGTCTCTTCCCGGCCATCCCCATCTCCGCATCAGGCAGGGAGGATGCATGTGGGATGCTCAGAGGGCAAGTGCCAGATACAGGCTGGCCACAGCCATGCGTGGGGCACCCGGCGGCGCGGCAAAACCTGTTCTGCTGAGAGCCTCAGCGCACGTCGCTGCCGGCGGCCACAGGGCGGGAAGGCAGCGCTGGCAGCCACGCCGGCAAGGGAGGCTGCAGCGGCTTTGGCAGGCGGCCGCTTCCAGGGCCCGTGGGCGCTGGGGTTGGGTTGGTTTGCGTCTGCTGCTGCTCTTCCACCTCCCGCACCCCCGTGGGACACCCCCGTGCCGCCCCCTCCCCAGGCACCCTGAGCAGGCGCAGAGCCACAGTGATGCCCGCATGGCGGGGACCGTCCCTGACATCCCATGCCGGATCAGGAAAGCCACCTCCGGCTGGGATTTACAGCTCTGGCTCCGAACTTGCATGGTTGGGCAAGGTCTTATTTTCCGTCGTGAATCACGAGGCCACCTAGCAAGCTGCAGGTTCGCCTTTCGCCAAGTTGTGAGCCGGCCAGCTCGGCAATCAGGGCTTGGGAAGAAAGCAATCCTTTCCCCACGGGTGTTGCAGCAGATTACGCAAGGAGATAGTGCCACGGTTGCAGGTGATCCGCGGTTCCTGGAGAGGGGCAGCCCCGTCCCCTCCCTGGGGACCCATCAGAGCCACCCAGCGATGGCAGCGTCCCAAAGACAACATGGCATCAAGTCATGGGGGAGCCAAGTCCTCCGGTGTCACCATGTCCGTGTCCACCATCTGCAGCATCCCTGGGGCACCCCTCGCTGTGCAGCGCTCGCAGCCCCATGCCGGCCATGGGGTCGATGCCGTCTGCATCCCTGGAAAAGGAAGGGACAATGCTGCCCAAAGCCAGAGCAGCAGGGCTGGCACGGCCTGGGGACAGAGCCGCTGTGCCCTGCTTGGTGTTGGTGAATTTGGCGTCAAATACACCCATTCTGGGGAAAGGAAGAGGATGCTTTCTATGGATGCTGTCCCTCCTATTGAAAGAAGAAAAAAAAAAAAAAAGCCCATGATTTGCCTTGGAAAATGCTGACTGGGGTGATGCTGCGGAGTGAAAACCAGCCCAGACCTTCCATGGAGGCGCAGCCGGGTGCTGGGACCGGAGACTGCCCGGCAAGAGGGATGTGAGCGGCCCCACGCACCGGTTGGAACAACTGGAGGGTTTCTCCGCAGGAGCGGAGAAACCTTGTGCTTCTAAGATTTCTTTATTTAAGAGGAAAAAGCGGGAAATACCTCTCTGCCGGCCCCGTGTCGCACTCTGGCTCTGCAAGGCCTATGGCTGCACCAAGGGCATGGATTTTTCTTGCTGTGGGAAGAAGAAATCGCCCCCCCCCCCTCCCATGCTGGAGAAGAGCAGGAGTAAGAGGAGGAGGCCAAACTCTTTTCTTTTTTTTTCCTGCAGTGCATCCCATGACTGTTTTTGTTGCCTGACTCAGGGCTTTTGGACGCTCTGGCTTGGCCAGGCTGCTGTCCCGCTGCTTATTTTATCAGGAAAGTTCAAGTGTTTCGGGGGTAATACAGTTCCCTCTTCCGATGGCTGCCCGGCAAAGGCTCCGCATTGTTCCTGCAGCAACATGTTTTTTTGGAAGGGATGAAATGCCGAAAGGAATGTAACTGCTGACCTTGGGCTGCAGTGGGGTTAAGGAGTGTGTGCCTATGAGTCACTCCAGATAAGAGCCTTCCACGGCTTTTTTCCTCCAAAATAATTCTTTATCTCCTCTTTCTCACATCAACATATTTTCTTGACATCTCCCATTCGATAGCGCATGGAGGAAATGTGCTCCTCTAATTTGTTCATCTGATGAAATATAGATGCATTGTTTTCTCTTGTCCTTGGCAAGCCGGGGGTCGTGGCCCCGCGATTTGGGGATGCGCGGCGGGGTCGGTGCCCGGGGCTTTGTGGATGGACGTAGGGGTTGGTACCCGGGGCTTTGGGGATGCTTATTCAGGGTCGGTACCTGGGATGCACAGGAGGATGCCCAAGCAGAAGAGCGTCACCCCGCGCATCACCAGCTCAGGGGACCACGGGGAGGAAAAGCTGGTTTTAGCTTTCCCCCCTCCCTTCCCTGCTCCACCGGGAAGTTCAGCCGCTCGCTCGCTTCTCCGTCTCCCAGCCGAGGCCTCTCATGCTACTTCCAGCTCCTATGATAATGCGGAAAGTTGAACTGGCCCCATTACTGCGCTGCGATGGTTGCCTTGATAACGCCCCGATAATGGCAGCGATAGCAGCAGCTCGGTAGCCAATGGCTCTGCCGCTCCTCCCATTAACATTCCCCACCACGGACCGGCTCGGAGCTGCCTATCTGCTCTCCATTTCCACTCCTCCGCTAGATAAGAATGGAAATACTGACTTCATAGCTCACTGATTAAAGTGTCTGGATTTCTTGATAATACACAGATAAATTATGTTTTTCAAAAAGAAGGTAGGGAAGGGAGTATGAGGGGAGGGAAAAACCTCCAGTCCATTTTTTTTTTTTTTTTCTCTTCCCTCTTTCTGGCCGTGCCCTGTGAGTTGGGGTTTTTCTGCTCCAAAATGCCAGCCGGTGTCTGGGGTTGGCAGCCTGAGGGGAGAGTCCTGTGCGGTGCCCTCGGGGATGAGGGGTTGCAGTGGGCAAAGAATTTTTTGGGAGCTGTGTGGATGGGGTGTATCGCACATGCGGTCACATCCCTGCACCAGGATGGAGATGCTGTCCTCGGATGCCAGGGACCCGCTCGCATGGCAGGGGTGTTTGGCTTCGCTGGCCGCAGCGCTGCCACATGGCTGTGGCACATGGCTGGGATCCTGGTGCCTGCTGTGGCATCTCGGGTGGGCTCTGGCTGTCCCCAGGGACCAGCAGTCAGCTGGCGGGACGCAGGGATGCTCAGGAGGCATTTCTACACCCATCTCCTCCTACCTGAGCCTCACTGGTTCTGCTGCAGGATGCTGCCTGGACCAGTGGGATGCTTTGGGATCAGCTTCATCCCGCTGGCCCATCCAGGCTTAAGGATGCTCAAACCATTGTGCCCGGTGGCCTCAAAAAAGGCCGGGTGATGGCATCAGTCACCGCTCCCTTAGCATCTGCTTTTCTAAATTATACTCGAGTTTCCTCACTCATCGCTGCTGGAGCAAATGGGGCTTCCAGACTTTTTGGTTCCTTGCACTGGAAAAGGTATCGACTGCAAGAATCTAAGTTTGTTTCATCTAAATATAAAACTAAAGAGCAAACAGTATAAAGTTCATTTTTTAATGTGGTGCCCCATTCCAGTTGGGCTGCTCTCTTTATTTTTTTTAAAGGAACTGTGATAAAAAGCAGTGATAAAGCCAGGACTGTTTTGTGTAGGAGTCAGTATCTGCGTTATCTATCTCCCTTTTTCACTCTCCGAGCAGCTCTGTTGTTTTTTACTCTTATCTCGCTCCACCAAAATGCCAAGAACAGGAAAAAAAAAATTTTTTTGAAAAAAAAAAAAAGAAAAGAAAAAAAAGAGGCAGCGCAGGCACGCGTGTTTACATGGAGGCAAACTCGGTGCCCGCGGAGCTGGGCATGAACAGCCACGCTGCTCGGAGCTGGAGGAGGAGGAGGAGGGTTGGGGGTGCCGGGTGAAGGCGCTGGTGATGGAGGGGCTGCGCTGCAGCGGGTGCTTGTGCTGGTCCGGTGAAGGCTGCGGGGGCAGGGAGGGGCGTAGCAGTAGGGTTTTTGGAGACCGCACTGTCCCAGCAGCCCCTGGTGACGTTCATCTGCCAGGCTTGGTGCCAGTAGTCCACCCTGCTTCTTGCAGGTGGGCCAACCCAACCATGTTGTACCCTCTCTGGGTCCTTTGCTGCTGCTGCAGCCCCTTCCCCAGGGCCCTGATTATTGATGGAGACTCCAAAGTGGTCCAGGAGGGCACTGGGAGCTGGTACTGGGCACACTGGGGGGCTGGGAGCAGCAGGGACGCCCTAGCCAGAGTACTTCTGGTGATGGGTCTGATGGTCTTCTGGGCCACGTCCACTGTCATCCTTGTCCCTGTCCCTCCATCCTTGTCCTCACCTGGTGCCATCATGGATGCCACCATGGACTGAAAGTCTTGGGGTGGAGGCTGAAGTCTCTCCCTGTTCCCTTCCTGGCAGCTTTTGGCAGTGGGATGGACCTGGTGAGACCCAAAACCGCTTCCCACGGGGAGGGGGATGGCTCCAGCACGGCACCTCCGGGGTAATTTGTCGCTAGATTAGCAAAGAGCTTGACCTCTGGCCTCACTGTCACCTGGTATTGATGGGCTCCACGGGGCTGTGCTGCCGGGTGAGCATCCTGCCCTGCCTCCAGTTGTTCCCAACCGGAACAGCTTTATATTCCAGGTGGGAGAAAAAGTACCAGAATTGAGGGTTTTTTCACCCGGAAAAACTCCCTTTGGCCAGCAGCAGCGAAGGCACCTGGTGCAGGAGCGGCGGTGGCAACGAGCCTTGCACACCCGTGCCACCTTGCGCGTTGTTGCCACCTTGCACGCCCCTGATCTTCATGGATGGAGTTTCCTTCCATGTTATTGGGGTATCCAGCTGCTCCCCAGCTGTGGGCTCACACCCGGCTGCCCAAATCCTGCCCGGATTGGCATGGGGTTAAAACACGTCAAACTGCTCTTGGATGGGGATTGGGATGCAGGACACCCCCAGAGTCCCCCCAGTAAGGACCGGTCCCTCTCTGCCGGCTGCAGAGTGGTCCCACCAGCTGCCCCAGTTTCCCTCCTGTGCTTTGAACATCTCTTCCTCGCCCCGGCCCCACCGCCAGCCGGGAAGGCAGGACCGCGTTAAGCATCGCATCCCCTTCTCACGGAGCAATCTGCTCCCATCCATCTGATGTGCCGGGGACGGCTCTATTAGACTCTCTCCTCTCTTAAAATCTATCAGGGTGTTATCGACCCCATCTGAAACGTAAAGTCACTTCATTGTCATTGTCCCTGTATTTTCTTTCTCATTATTTTCCCGTGCCCCCCGCGGCCCGTTCCACCCCCCCACCCCCCCCCCAGCTGCTGTTTGATATGATGCGGGCTCTCTCGCTATTAGTATTAGTAATCGCGGCCCCTGAAGTGAAACAATCTCCTGTAATCTATCAGCGGTTTATCGGCCCTATCTGAGCGCCGGGAATGGCTGGGCTCGGCGATGGCGCCATGCTCGGCCGCTGATAAAGTTACAGAGTTCAGGCGGTGATGAATGTTAAGTAACTGCACCCCGCGCAGATAGGATATGGACTTGGCAGGGGGAGCAGCTCCGGCTGAAACCAATCTCTCCCCTATCAGCAGGGCTGCTTTTTCTCAGGCTCTGCTTCTCCCCGGCTCTTTTCTTCCCCGACGGTTGCGGCCGGGGGCTCCCCCGGGGCAGCGCTGCCCCGGATCGGGCAGGGATGCTCGGGGTGCTGTGTCCCCATGGGTGGACACATCACCGGGATGGGGACTTGGAGTGGCCGGGATGCTCCCGGGTGCAGACACAAGGAACCGCAACGTCCCCCCACTATCCTGCATTCTCCCACTATACTTTATTCCTCACCCGGATAAATTAGGCCTAAATAAATCGTAAATTTAATTATGAACTGTTATGGATTTCCCCCCACCGTGAGCAATCGCAGCATCCCCCCCCTCAGCAATTGCAGCATCCCCTACTGCCTTCGTTCCCCTCCTCGATAAATTAGGCCTAAATATTTTATAAATTTAATTATAATTTATTATAAGTGTCCCCCCCCGCCATGAGCAATCGCAGCATCTCCTTCTGCATGCAATTGCAGCATCCCACCAGCAATCGTAGCATCCCCCACCACCTTCATTCCCCCAATATCCTTCATTCCCCTCCTCAATAATTTAATAATAAATTATTATAAATACATTATCAATCTCTCCCTCTACCTACCAGCTCCCCAAACTTTTTTCTTTTTTTTTACCCTTTTAACTAACTCAGGGCACTGCAGAAAGGATCGGGGTGAGTTTTATCTGGGGGTGATGGAGAAGGGCCCTTAATTAGAGATAGGTACTGCTGGGGCTGGCCCCAACCGCTATCCGCTCCATGCATGGGGCTGATATTTAATGTGCTGATATCTGTGGGGGGAGCCCGGCCCTAGGATGCTGCAGCCGGGCTGATAGGGGAGAGAGTTGATTTGTGCTCAAAAAAAGTCCATTTTCCTCCAAAATGGGGGTCCTGGGGGAAGGTGTGTCTCATGGGACCCGTGTTTTTGGAGAGCGTTGCTATTTAATGCTGGATCCCAGCAGCATCAACCAAGAGGAGGGAAAAAATAACCTGCTGGATAACGTGACCTTTGAGGACCAGCATCATTTCCTGGCCACCGAAACCTCATTTGCCCTCGGCCGCGGTGCTTGGCATCCCCGATCCCCAGGGAATGGGCTCGGGGGCACTCGAGGTCGTCGGTAAAGGCAAACATTAATACGTACTGCAGAGAAATTGGGTGAGAAGAGGCGGGCTGATGTCCCATCAGATACCGGTGGTTTTTGGATTTGCAGCCCAGGTTGTTCTCTGGGTGTTGCTTGCTGCGGGGCTGACACAGCACAACCCTGCTATGAGACCCCGGGGAATCCCCGGGCTGTGTTGGACCCCACTGAATCCCCAGAGGAAGGATCAGGAGCGGCTGTGACCCTCTCCGGTAGTGGCTTTCCCTGGGGAACAGCAGCCCCTGTGTCCACTCTTGAAGCCTTTGGCTCACGGCTGCAAAATCTGGGGGGAAAATAAGGAGGTTTACGGGCAGCGGCACCGCCCCAAGGAGGCAATGGCTGAGCTGGGTTCCCCACATCTCTATCGCGATGTGATGGATGAGCATCGTGGCGGTGCTGGTGGGGAGCATCACCTGGCTGCTTTGGGGTTTATTGGTTTATTATTATTTTGGTTTATTTTTAATTGGAAGATGGATTCAGGGCCAGCGGGAGGATGAGGAGGAGCTGGAAGGGTGAAGAAGACAGCCTCTGTCGTGCTGCCTGTGTGGTCCCGCCGAGCCTGGTGGAGTTGGGGACATCCCCTGGGTCCCACTGGTGCTGGGGAGGGGGGTGACACCCCGGAGCCGAGCTCCCTGGGGACTCGCTGCACCACAAGCTTTGAGGTGCCTGTAGGTGAGGTTTGGGGTGTGAGGCTGCCCAGATCCGGGCTCTCGCCCTCGCTCCCCGGCTCCCAGAGCCTTCCCTTGGGCTCACCACCTGCCCAGCCTTTTTATTTTTGAAAATAGTAAGTTTTTGGAGTTGGATGGGTGCCGATGAGCACCAGACAGCGAAGGCAGGTTGCCCCCAGCCTGCACATGTTTTTGGTCCGAGACCCGCTTTCTGCCACGGGGGGGACTCCTCCTCCTCCTCCTTCTCCTCCTCCTCCTCCTTCTCCTCGCTCCAGGGCCGGTGGGAAAGTCTGGGGCTGTTGCTATTTTCTATCTGTTATCAAGGCCTCTTATCGCTTTGCTCTTGTCTGCGTGCCGGCTTTCAGAGCATCCAGGGTCTCACTCTTGGCAGCCTGGAGAAGTTCCCCCCCTCCTTTTTTATTTTCTGTATTATTTTTCCTTTTATTAAATTTTTACCGGCTAAGCGCAAAAAAATCAAGAAAAGGTTTATTGTTTCTGCGCCGGGAGAACCTTAATTTGAGTGAAACGATTAAATCATCACCTGGGTAAGGATGGGTTTTCCTACAGCTGGAAAAGCTCCGGGATTGCCGACCCTCGCACCTGCCTGGACCCGTATCCTCAGCCTCCGCACGGGTGACATGGGCACACCGCCTCCGCTTCCTGCAAGTTTTTACAATCGTTGTAATTTTTTTTTAAAAAGAAGAGGGGGGGAAAAAAAAATCCTTCCTTGTTATCAAAAAAAAAAAAAAAAAGGAGGGAGGGAGAAGAGTTAATCGTCGAAGCGGAGTATCTTGGAAGGGAGCATTTTTTGGCTCTTCCCCTCTCTGTAAAGCCAGCCTCAGTAATTCAGTTTTAAAGCATGAAAAAAGGGAGTTGATGAAATTCCACTATCAGCACTGAACCAATATGCAAAATATCTCGCCGAAAATCAAATAGCTATTATGTTTTCATTTCCATTTCAGCGTATTTGCTTAATGAAGAATAGACAGATCAGGCAAGCCGAGGGAGGCTGTGTGCGGTGATAACTGTGCAGGGCTTCCAGCAATCCCGGAGAAGTGACGCTCCGCTCCCTGCTCCACGCTCCCTCTCCCTCGCTTGCTTTTTTTTTTCCTTTTTTCCCCTTTCTTTTTTTTTTTTTTTTTAATTTTTTTTTAAGCTATCCTGTAGTTCATTTAACCCACGCAGCCGGCAGCGCCGGGAGCACCAGTGGCAGAGCATCCCCTGGGGATGGATGAGCGGGATGCTGTAGTGGGGCAGGCTGGGTGCTGGGATGCATCCAGGGACTGCGGTGATGTGGGACCGGGATGCTGCCGGCCACCCATCATCCCCACAGGTGCTCAGTGATGCTGTGGTACCCAAACCCCAGGTTTTACACAGCTGCATTTATACAGGGCGTCCCCATCTCCCTCCTGTTCTGGGGTCTGTGTTTTGGGGCAGGATGCGGGTGGTCTGGGCACCCTTGGGTGGGTGCCGTGTGTGGTCCCGGCATCCGTCCATCCCTCCCCGGCCCCGTCCATCCCTCCCTGGCCAGGCTGGAGGTGCCGAGCCATGGAGCAGGCGAGAGTCGGGTTAACTTTATCAGAAGCCCAAGAGCCGTGAAGGCGTGAAAGAAGAAATTAGCCTAACAATGTTTCATTTACAGCGAGAGAAACGATTTGTTAGCTGGCGATTGTTTCTGAATATTATCAGAGCCTTTTTAATTGTGCTGGAACTGAAATTAGCAGAATTAGAATAAATTGCCTTCCCTTCTCCGGCAGCCTCTTTATTCACGCTCATTGTTGTCTGCTTTGTATAGATTATGGGCTCTTTGTTCTCCCGCTGTAAATATACATGCCTGGAGTCACAGAGAGCAGCTGAGGTCTGCAGACGGTTTGTCACCGCGCCGTTCCCCCTGCCCGCGTGCCGGGCTCGGCGGGCGGTGCCGGATGGGGCACCGGGCAGCCCCCGGCATGGCTTCGTGCGGCACGAGCCCGCGTGCACCGCTGTTTCTTGCTTTCTTGATTTCAGCGCGGATGGGGGATGCTGTGTTGCCGTGGAAACGGCAGCGTGGGCTGGCAGGGCGGTTGGGGGAGACGGGGGGCTGCTGGGGATGTCCCCCGCATGCACCCTGCATGCACCTTGCGTCCCTGCCGCGGCATCTCACTTTCTTCAGGGCCGTGGGCATGGCGGGGGGGCTGCACCGTGGGTCCCCCATCAGACAAGGGGTGCTGGGGACCGTGGGGGACCGTCTCTGGGGTCCCTCGCCCTGTCCAGGGCAGGCACTGGGGGGGTTTCAGGTGGGAAGCGCGGGTGACGGCTGCGGTGGGATGGGCACCTCGCCGTGCTGCAGCCATGTGCCTGCGGCACACGGGGACCCCTCTCATGTCCCAGGCAGATGCGAGGCTCATTTCCCCACGATGTCTGCGGGGAAACCAGGCATCCCTCGGGGGGATACCCCGGAGCAAGGCAGTGGCTCTATAAACCCCACTCTGCGAGGGGACAGGGGGTCCCAGGGAGATGCTGGACCGCAGGGCTGGCCAGGGATGGGATTTCCCTTCCCATGACGTACAGAGCCGCCGGGCATCTCCTCCGGACCCCATGGCCCGCGTCGGGTGAGGGAAAGGGCCCTTTGCCAGCCTCCGAGGCACTGCCATCCTACATTTCCCAACTGGGAAAACCCACTGGGGTTTTGTTTTCCCCCCCCTGTGTTTTTTCCCGCCTAACTGATCCCTCTGTGTTTCGGCAGGTTCCCTGGCAGCGATGGAGGAAGGCGAGGACGGCCCGGTGGGGGAGAAGAGCCCCTCGGAAAGGGAGGGGGCCGCCTCGGACCATGAGGGCTCTGCCGAGCGCGATGCCTCCAGCCCCCCCGGCAGTGAAGGTGAGTCTCGCCGTGATGGTGGGGGCTGACCGTGATGTCCCACCGCTATGGGGACGGGCTCTGCCACCGGAGCAACCTACCGGGCACGCCAGCATCCTGGGCCTTCATCTCCTCCGGTGTTGGTTCATGGTGTTAATTAGCAAACAAAGCATCCCGCCTACCCATCAAGGGGTGGGCTGTTGGTTAAGTGAGACCCCCCCCCCCAGTCTCCCTGGGGTGCTCCATCCCTCCGGCCGGTGGTGGGACCCGCTGGGGGCAGCCTGGCCATGGGGTGATGGCGAGCAATCGGCTGGGAGCGAGGATGCTCCCCGGCAGGGAGGGGCTCCCTGCCGCCGGCACAAGCAGGAGCAATCTCAGCTCGGCCGGGGGGCTGAGGCGGGGGACCACAAGCTGGGCTGCTGGAAACCGGAGGCGGGTTGCTCACCGCGATGGCTGCTAATGAGCACCGTCCCTCTGTATCCGTTTCAGCGCCTTTCACCCGCCCCGGCGCTGAGCTGCCGGCGGCAGTGGAGCGATGCGAGGGCTCAAAGTGACACACACACACACCCCAGGACTCAAAGTGACCCCCTTTTGGGGTGCAAAGTGACCCCTTGGGGTGCGAAGTCAGCCCGCCGGGGTGCAAAGCAGCCACCGAGGCGGCAAGCGCTGGCAGCGGCAGCGCCACGGATGGGGATGGGGGGCCAGGGCCGTCGCTGCCTGCTTCCTGCCCACGCCGCCGCCTGCCTGCCGCCACGCCGTGCCGTGCCGCGCCGCGCCGTGCCGTGCCCCACCCCAGAGGTGGCTGCGTTTCAGGGCCGGGCTGAAACAGTCCCCAGATATCCTTTAAGTTCCTTCCTGTGGAGGTGGGGGCAAATCCTAATCAGTTAATGTTTGCAGTGCCCTTCGAGATAACCGCAGCAGGGCAAGGCTGCGCCGGCTAATGGAGCCGGCCGGTCCTCGGCAAGCGCTTGCTGCCTTCATCCACCGGCAACTGGGGAGCAAAGCGATCCCCCGAAACCATGGGGGCCAAGCCGTGATGCAGCAGGAAAGAGGAGGGATCCACGCCGGCACCCCGATAGCCGGGGCAGGGAGGGTTCGCCAGGAAACTTTGCTCGGCGGCAGGGAGAAGCGAGCGGCTCTTATCTGATGGGGGAGCCGGGCTGGGGGCGAGGGAGCTGGGAGCCCGGGCGCGGAGCTGCACCTGGCACTAGCCTGCCTCGATAAAAAGGTGATAGCAGAGATAACGCCGAGCAGCAATAACGGCCACTAAAGCTTTCAGCGCGATGGATAAAAATCGATATGCCAGGCACTTTGATTTATAGCCAAAAATAATAGGACTTTTATACCCGGTGATTGATTTATTTGATGTTAATCATTCCGCTTATCACCTGTATTAATAATCTCCAATGCCGGTGACGTCACCTCTGGGTGTTCGCTCTGGCGCCGATCGATTGGGCTCCGTGCTGGTTATCCGCCCGGGACGCCAAGGCAAACATGTACTTTGGGCGCTAATCTTCCACACTGTCATATGCAGATAGGCTTTATCAGCTGCATCTCCAGCAGCAGTTAATGGAGAAAATAATTGTTATCAAGTTGCTATGAATACGCCACAAATAGAGCCGTGACGGGAGTGGGGCTGAACCGGGTGACGTGGGGCCCACAGTGGGATGGGAGAGATGGGGAGGTTTTTTGGGGGGGGGGTGGGAAGTGGGTGCCCACCCAGGGGAGTCTCGGGAAATCCCTGGTGCACGGGTGGGCTCGGCTGTCCGTAAGGGTCGTCCCGGGGGTGCGGGGGACCCCGTGACTGGGCGATGGGGGGGGGGGGTTGGACACAAGGATTTTGAGAGGGAACCCCCCACGCATATGCACATCCTCGAGGGTGAATCCACATGCATCCTCGCCCCAGGGTGTCGCCGGTCCAGTGGTCCTGACCCCCACGGGATGCTGCCCCTGAATTTCCCCACCCATGACCTGCTGCCTTCCCTCTCCTGATGCAGAGTCCAGAGATGCCCCGGACAGTCCGAAGGAACCAGAAAAGCCGGATCCCGGAGAAAACCCACAGGACCCGGATGCTTGGAATGGGCCAGGTGAGTCTCCAGTGTGCGGGCAGTCATCCCGCTCCGTCCCGGCTTCCTAGCTGGACCGCGGGCTGGGGCAACCCCCCAAGCACTCACCTTCTCTTGTGAAAACCAGTATGAGGAGGACTGGGAGCTGGGCAGGCTGCAAATACCAGCGCTTCTGCTGGGAGAGGAGATATGAGATGGTAGTTCTGGTCCCCCATGTCACCAAGCCGCTGTTGGGATGGTAAAAACTGAGCCGGGAGCGGTGGGGACGCCAGCGCCATGGCTGGCATCGCACTCCCTGGCACAGGGAGGGTTCCGACCCGGTCCTGCATTGCCCCGCGCTCGCAAGGGCACTTTGCAAACATCCTGGCAACCACAAGAGCGACGCTCGAGTGGTTTCGCGATGGTTATCAAAACCCCAAGGAGCGAATACAGCCGTCTATCTCCCTCTCAGCATCTCCGTGCCGGGGCCGCCGGCACCCTGGGCGCCCGGCGAGGCCAGGCGTGCCGTGTGGGTACCCCGTGCCCTATCGCCCCGCTATCTCCAAACCAACCCACCGATGGGGTTACTGTCGGGGCTCCGCCGCGCAGATTGGGTTTGCGGGCGCCTGTCCGCTGGGGACGGCACCCGGCGGGCGAATGGGGATGGGACCGGGGGAAGCTGAGACCCCCGAGGGTGGATGTGCCACGTTTCGGGCTGTGTTCGTGCTGCCAGCCCCTGCCCACATCCCACTCCTCCCGGGGGACCTCCCGGCGGGGTGATGCTGGTGGATCTGGTTTCGGAGCAGCCGTGCGGAGCAGCGCGTGGTGGGAAGGGGTGACCCTGATGCAGGACAGCGCTCGCCCGTCAGTGATGGATGCGACGGGGCAGGAGGGTCCCCCAGTGTGTCCCCAAGGCCACCAGCCTCCCAGTGTGGGCTGGGCGATGGAGGAGGCCTGGGAAATGCCGACTGCCAGCGCACGTGCTCCTGCAGCTGCCGAAATCCCCACGGCCCGGCGGGGAGCCGTGGCCCCGCTCCCCCTTTCCCGCCCCATCCGAGGGGAAGCGCTCGCTGGCCCCGCTGATATCCCAGCCCTTCCTGCGTGCCGGGCAGGAAGGAGCTGCGAGGCCGCCCCCGGCTCCTCCTTATCTGCTCCCCGGCCCTTTGCCCCCATCGCCGCTGGGCTCCCCGCTCCTCCGCTGGCATCCCAGTGCGGGGCGGGAGGGGGCTGCGGTGCCAAACCCGTGGGTGTCCCCACACCCCGGGGGTCACGGCACCGCGCAGCCCCATATTCCGGCAGCACCGTCAACCACAGGCTCCCCAAAAGCCACGGCTCTGGCCATGCCTCCCCTTCCCCCCTTCCCTCGCCAGAGCTGGGTTATTTGCATTCTTTATGTAAAAGAGATTTTATTATCGCCTTCTCCCAGCCCATCTCTATTCTGGTAATTGGAGTGGTATTAATTTCTGTGTGGCTGGGAGTTGATGGCGGTCCGGCGATGCTGCAGCGATAGGGTGTTCCTTTCGCACCAACCGCCGCGATAGCCCGTCTATCAGGCGCTCTGCAGGCTCTGCACTTATCAGGGATGGAGCTGGCGAAAAGGGAAACTCTGAGCAGCCTGAATTTTCTTTTTTATCTGGCAGGATCCGCCGTATGTCAGCAATGGCAGCCGCGAAGATGCAGCGCGGCAGGGGGGGGGCGGGAGGGGGGGGGGCAAGCGGACTGCTGCGTGCGCCTTTGTTCATATATGTGGGGTCTTGCCTTCCCCTGGCCTTTTTTGGGGGGTTAGTGGGTCACACTCCCTATGGCTTTGCCCTCTGGGTCTCCAAAACTGCTGCCCGCTGGGTGCAGTGCTGTGCCAGAGGCCTGGCAGCGCGGGGACGTGGCGTGCCGGGACCTCGCCATGGGGCTCCTTGGCCCTGCGTGCCGGTGAGGAAGAAGGAGTATTTTGTTTTATCTTTGAAATGACCTTGTTCACTGGAGGGGGGCTGCTGCTCGCCCTGCTGATATGCAAATCGCCGGGAGCTGGAGGCTGTAATCCTCGACCTGGGGGCCCGTATAGATGTGCAGCGCTTTCGGCTGGGGTGTTCAGTCACCCCGACTCGGTTCTGCTTCCCGACAGGATCCTGGGATGGAGCGTGGCCATGCTTCATGCCAGCCACTTCATCCTCTGGTAGGGCTCAAGAGGGGGTGTCCATCCTCCCCAAATTCCCTCAAACCCTTCCCAACAGCCCCACCAGCAGCCCTCTGCCATGCCCCAGGTTTCCATCATTCCCACTTGGTTTTGTTTGCTCTGGAGCGGGGCCAGTAGCAGAGACTTTCAGGAGCACCCGGGGCTGTCCCCTCGCGTCCCATCGCTGCCCAGCCAACCTCACCGTGTCAGGCCAATTTTCCTAGAGGGACAAGGTGAAAAGTTCTGACAAATTTCATGAACGTGGTGTTGGGACAGGGGAATGGAGGAGAGCAGAGCCCGGCTGAGGGACAGGCTGCTCAACTGCAGTACGAGACACTGGAGAATCCCCACCGGGCACTGCCAGCAGGCTGCAGCCCCTGGGAAGCCCAGACGGCGCTTGTCTTTCTGCAAGGTGGGATGAAGCTTTTTGCTTTTGTCCCTGTGGGGACACCAGTAGGGAAGGAACAGAGCAGATGGGGCCAGACCCAGGGTGGCTTTTGCCTTGTCCCCCTGGATGTGTCCCACCACCCTCCCCGAAAGAGCGACGATCGCTCCCAGGGGATTCCTCACCCCCTTTCCTACATCGGCTTTGCTATTTGAGTCCCCACCAAGATTTCCACCTTGCTGAGACCCTATCCCCCAGCTGCCGGCTCATCTGTTCAGCGTTTATTTAATTGCTCCCAGGTAGTAACGATGGCTCTGGGTTAATTACAGAGCATGGCACAGGTCCCCCTCTCCTGGGACCGGCCGTGAACCCCAAATCCATCCTCACCACCAGTCCTGCGTGCGGGGTATCGGGATGGGGCAGAGGAGCTTCTTATTTTTTTGATGCATCTAATTAAAACTGCAAACTCTTTTTTTTTTTTTTTTTTTCTCCTTCCCCCCTGCCGCCTTCCCCTTCCCCTTTGCCTCCCGCTCGCCTTCGGTTGTGTTTATCTGCACCGCGACTCCTGCCTGAATAATCTCCAGCTGCCCGGAGTTTGTCTGCAAACCTCAAGGTTTATTATCGGGGTGAACAGGGCACAGTGAGGAGGGATGGCTCGTCCGGATGGCCGGCACCGCGCCGCATCTGCCCCATCGCTCCCCCTTCCCCTCCGCCCTGGTATGTGTGGGTGGGAAAAATTATTCCAGCTATTTCTCTTTATCGCCGGGAGCCGGGCTGAGCAGCAGATAGTTGTGTTTGTGTTAGATTGCTGGGGGATGGGGAGATGTTGGGGTTCGGGGCAGTAGCCCCCCCCCCCCCCCCCCCCCAATTCAGGGGGTCCCCTGGCTTGTGTCTGGCAATGCCACATGCTGGCGCCGAAGGCAGCAGGACGTTTGGCATCAGGCTGAGGATGGTTCCAGCAGGGGCGGTGGCACCTGGCCTGGATTGGGGACATCAAAGGCGACTCTGTCCCTGCTGGGTGCTGTCAGTGTAGCCGCAGGTCCCTGCCTTCAGTTCAGCCTCTGTCTGGGGACACGTCAGGGTGGAGGGATGCTCAGGACAGTTTGGGGACGCTGATGGGGTGAAGGGATGTTCAGACTGGTTTGGGGACATTGATACGGTGAAGGGATGCTCGGACCGGTTTGGGGACATTGCTAAGTGGAAGGATGCTCAGACCAGGCCGAGGGCACTGCTGGAGTGGAGGGATAGTTGGGCCAGTCTGGGGGCACTGCTGGGGCGGAGGGATGCTCAGACCAGTTTGAGGACACTGCCAGTGTGGAACGGAGGCTCTGTCCGGTTTGGGGACACTGCTGGAGTGGAGGGACACCCCTGCGTCAGGCAACGCTGGGGGCTCTTGAGACGTGCAGGCAGCATCCCCTTCTCTGTCCCCATCCTCCCCTCCGTTTTCCCTCGGGAAGGAGGAAGATGTCTTGCGTACTTGGGGTGAGAGCCCTGAGGGCGATGCTGCCTGGCTCGTGGTGACTGACAGCTGTCAATCACTGCCGCTCGGCCCTGGGCTGGATCTGAGGACCAGTAGGTTTTGGGCTCGGTGCGAAGCGGAGCTCCCACTCCCCTGGGTGCTGCTCCCCCCCCCTCCCGCCACAGGCTGGCCCTGCCTGGCAGAGTGGCAGCGACCCCCCCACGCGGTCCCCTTCCCTTTCCGGAGGGGTTATCTGCCCTCTGCATCGGCTCCAGGGGCCCCTTCGCTCCCCTTCCTCCCCCCTCCATGGCTTCCTGCACCCCCAAGAGCACCCCCACCCGCCGCCTGGCACCAGCCTGGGCAGAGCTGGGGGGTCCCAGCGGCCCCAAAAGCGGGCACAGAGCACAGACAGGGGGTCCCTGGCACAGGGATCCGGCCACCCCTGGCAGCCCTGGGGGAGCCGGAAAGTTTTCCTCCTTCCCATCCTCCCTGAGTTCTTTTTGATGTTGTTCCCGGTGTTTATTCCTGTCCCCGCGGGCACAGCTCCCGTTTATTTCTTGGGACAGGGAACCCCTCGGGACAGGGACACCCTGGGGATGGGAACCCTCTCAGGGCCACATCCCGGCAGGGCACAGCAACACCCCAAACACAAACGTCCCGGGGAGGCTTATCGGGGCGCATCCTGCTGGGGCAGGGCACCCCGGCTTACGTGGGACATAAGGGAAGGGCGATCCCCGGGCGACGCGTGGCACAGCCGGTGCCCGCCCCCGCTGCCAGCCGCCTGCCAGCTGTGCGCCACAGCTGGCGAGCGGGGGTGCCCTGCCTTTTTGGGGTGCAGCACCTCCTGTGGGTGCCATCGCCTCCCTCCTCATCTCCCCCCCCCCCCCCCAACCCCGGGCGTGGGGAGGTGCCTGCGCTGCGCTCCGGCGTAGGTCACAGCTCCTCCATTAACCGGGGGCAGGGTTCAGCCCGATAAAGATTTGCTTTTGTACTCTGTCAAAAAAAAAAAAAAACAAAATCAATAAATTGCCAGCGATGGGCAGGAGCGATAAAGGCAGAAATCTCCCCTCGGCTCCCGCCCTCCCCCTCTCCCCAGGGCAGCGCGGTGCCCCCTCTGCACCCCAAAGTGGGAGGGCAGAGCCAGCAGCAGCCCGGCTCTCCCACGAGTGTTCCCCTTTTGGTTCACGGCGGCTCAGCCAGAGCAACCCCAGGCTGAGCCCAAGCAGGCGCAGCCCAGCAAGGCTCGAATTTAAACCCTCCTCACTCCTTTGTCATTCCCAAGGCTGCCCTGATTACTCGAGCACCCGGGACGGCAAAGCCGGGATAATCTCCTTAGCCCCTTTGGAGAGATTTCCCTTTGTGAGCGGAGGTGAAGAGTGGAGATGCTGCGTGTTCGCAGCTTAAGACTCTTCCCAATCGGCTCCCTCCATCTTATCGGAGCGGTGCCATCACATCATTTCGCTAGTTGAGTTGTCAGGATTTATTCCTTCCGCCGCGCGCTCGCCGCTTCTAAAAACAGCAGCTGGGGCACACGTCGGGGCCGGGCCGGGGCTGCCGGGGGAGTTGGGGCTTCTCCAGCTCGGCTTTCCCCGGGCGGGAGCGGGAGAGCCACGGGAGGTTGGGTACCGATCGATGGATGGATGGATGGATGGATGGATGGAGCCATCCTCCCTCCTCCGTGGGGGTTCCCATGCCATGAGGACATCCTGCACGTGCTGGGATGGGAGCAGGGACCACCAGTTTGTCCCCATTCCCCCAGGCTCTGCATCACCCGGGGCTCATCCGGGGGCTGTACCCAGCGTTGTGGCCCCCCAGGGCTGGCAGCCCCCAGGACTGGGTGCAAAGCGCTGTATTAATAGGAGCGGCACGGTGCAGCTGATGCTGGGACAGTCTCGTGACACCCCGATAGCAGTATTTGTCCAGATAGTATCCAGGCAGCTGCAAACACTCCGGGGACCTCCACGCCCGGATCCCCGCCGAGGCGCAGAGCTGGTTCATTCGGATTTGATTCAAGTCGCACGGATGCAGTTGGGGCGAGGGGATGTGGGACCCGCTTGGGATGGGACCGGTGGGTTTGCCCGGGTGTGGGTGGACGCTTCTGCTCTTCCCTCCTGCTCGCTCACATGGGGAAAGCAGATGCGGATGCATGGATGCAGCTGCACCTCTGGAGCATCCAGGAGCAAACCTGGGTGGCCGCAGGAGCTGGCCTGCCTCAGCGCAGCTGCCAGCGGCACATCCTCACCCGGCAGTGTTATTTATTTCCCCAGCTGTAAGGATGCCATGGGTCACCTTGCCAGATGGGCTCTTGCAGAAGTTCATCTTCATCACACCCTGGTCCTGTGTTCACCCCACGCTGGAGGAAGATGCAGCCACGTTGCATGGTGATGCCTCACCAGCACTGTGCAACCCCACAGGCTTTGTCCCTCCCCGTGTCCCCAGCCCCAGGTCCCTGGGGACTTGGGTGCCAGCCGTGCCTTCTCAGCCATCGATTGCCCGATGCGTGGCTGTGGTGTGATGACAGGATTAATCTTTGCTCTCCGGCACAGCTCAGCCTATTTCTTTGAAATCTCTCGATGGGGAGATAAGCTGAGGCACAGCGCTGGGTGAGCAGGCGCTGTCGGTCCCGGGGGGCGGGGGGCAGGGAGCAGCCTCGGTGCCCCATATTTCGGCAGTAGGCAGAGCACCGGGGTCCGTGCCATGCCGAGCAGGTGCACCCAGCTCACCGGGGGCTTTTTCCCTTCCTTCCTTCCTTCCTGGCGCTTTTCTTTGCGACCCTAAGCAAACAGCCGGGTCCCTGCCCAATTTGGTTAATGATCTGGGAGATAAACCCTCCTGCGATAACAGCGGGGCACCGCCTGGCCAGGGACCGATGGCCAGATGAGATACCCGGGGTGGTGTTCACCTGCCGGGGGGGGATCCTGCAGGGAGAGGACTTGTGCCCATGGACTTTGCTTCTCCCCACTTACCGGTGAGGCTGCTGGGGGTCACCCAGGGCACCCCACGGGCTGCCACCGGCTCTTCCCAACCTCCCCAGGTTGCAGGCAGGGCGATGGGGCCTAATCTGGCGCCATCGGAGCGCGGCGATGGGGATTGCTCCCCACTGGCGTGGTTGTCCCCATATGGGGACACAACTCGCTTGCTTTAGGCTTTGTTCCCAAAGCGCAGACAACGTGAACACGCAGCATCTCCCAAGCCACCCCATCCCAGTTCGGCATCGTTTCCCCCGTTCCAGGGAAGAAGCGCAGCGATGCCACATGGTTTAGCTTGGAAATCACCTTTTTCCTCCTCTTTTTTTTCTGGCTGTGTCAATGTGGGCACAGCCAGGTACCGCAGGGGCTCCGGCGGCATCCCTGGCCGGGCACAGGGACGCCCATCCGGACAGAGAACCGCTCGGCACCACTGGCTGGGGTTCACCACCACCCCCTTTTCAGGGTGACGCTGGCAGATTGGGCCACCGACGGGTGCCGTGGCCATCGGGCACTGGCGGGGAGCGGGGCCGGCTCCAGCAACACTATTTTTGTCCCCCTGTCTGGAACGGTTTTCTCTTTATCAGCGCCTACGTGTTTTCTCTGCTGGGGATTGATACACAGAAGATGAAGTGCTCTGACATGGGAAGTGTCAGGCGAACGCTCTTATCTCAGAGACATGGTCTCCTGACCCAAACGCCGCTGATTACCAGTGAGACAGGGGGAAGGGGGGGGCAAAAAGGGGGGGCACAGAGCAGGGGGGGAGGTGGCAGTTGGAGACTGCGTTCCCCAAAAGCAGCCAGGCTATACGGGGTGGCAAAGCCAGAGGGGAGCCACCACCGTTGGGGCTCTCCTGGGGATTTGGGGGTTTGCTGTCCCCTCCCTGGAGCCAGAGGAGGCAGGGGGAGGGTTGGCAGGGGTGAGGACCAGTGGCCTGGGGATGCTGGAGGGACCCCAGCACTGCACTTTGCTGGGGATAAAATCCCAGCTAGAAACAGAGCCGGGATCCCCGCGGTCAGGGTGGCTTTCTGAGCGTGCCGGCTCCATGCCAGTGGTCCTTTAACACCTTCACAGACCTTCTCTCCAGCCCACGTCCCAGAGGGCCGCAGGTTTTGCCGAGGGCCACCAGCCGCTCCCCTGGGACGCGCTCGGAGCTGCGTCCCTGGCAGCACAGGGCTTCCTCGGCGGACAGAGGGGACCCGCAGGTGACGGTGGGACCCGGGCGATCGCGGGCGCCACCAACCCGCGCTCACCACCCAGCGCTTCCAGCCGCTCACCTTAACTCACCCCAGCGCCGAGAGGATCCAGATGTCAGCCCGGCTAATAAACACATCAGATTTCAATCTCCGCAGCCATGGGATCGCTTTATCCTCCCCGCGCTCCCAGCTCTGAAAGCAATTTTGCCTTCAAATGAGCGCAGCCTCCTCCCCGCCCACGGGACCCGGGCACCGGCTGCGTCTGCCACGCTGCCGTCGAAGGATGGGGCTCTGGGCAGGTGGCTTTAGGGGGGGGGTTTGATGACAGGGTCACAGGGAAGGGTGACCCCACTGCTGCACCGGAGCACCCCAGGGTGCTGGGAGCCCTCCAGGACACAGCCGGGTGCCCTGGGCACCCTGCCCTGGCAGTCACGCAGTGGGTCGCAAGAAGACGGCAAGTCTTCTAGGAGCATCTTGTTTTACGGGGTGCAGCGTCTGGCCCCTTCCCGCTGCGCACTGAGGGGCAGCCAGCGCACATCCATCTGCGTATTGGTTACCTGCCATCTTATCTGCGCTCCGAAAGACAAAGGCACAGTTAAAACATTTTAGAGCAGCCTTCATAGCGTATTAACATGTTATCTAACCCATTAAACCAGAGGCTTATCAGATAATCAAAGCCATTAAGCCCTGAAGCTGCTGCGACTTTGGGTGCGGGGATGGGAAATGCTCCTTCCGCTCCGCCGCCGTGCCGTGCTCGGACCCCCCGTGCCGTGCCCGGATCCCCGTGGCTGGATCCCACACACAGCCCCGGGGCACCCACCAGCAGCTCTCAGCTCCGAGTGGGTGCCCACGTCCCTGGGGACCCGGGGCTGCCGCGGGCCGGGGTTCCGGCTGGGTGGCATCGCGCTGATGGTGTGCCCGTCTCCCCACAGACGAGCTGGATTTGGCCGTGCAGGAGGGGGAGAGGAGGGTGCGAACCCGCAGGAGCCTCCCCGAGGGCTTCTCCTGGGGACCCTTCCAGGGCAGCATCCACAGCGAGCCGGCATCGCCGGGGCACAGCGAGACGGTAAGGAGCACCGCCGCGGGCTGCTGGGGACGGTGGTGGGGAAAGTCCCGAGGAAACGAGTTGTTTGAGGATAGGAGTCGGTTTGGGAGGGATTTTCTCCTGAGCCCCTGGGAATCGCCTGGTTTGGGTGCCCAGGAGGTTTCCCTGCTATACACTGCCCACCGCCCTGAGGTCCGAGCATCACAGGGGGACAGGATGCTGGCTGTCCCCTCCTGTCCCCTCTTGCACGTGGCTGCAGGCAAGCAGGCTGCTCGGTGGCGTGTGTGTCCTTGCAGAGGAGATAGACTCTGGGTTTCCCACCCAAATTTGCTCCCAGGGGCCTCCAGTTGTGCCTGGAAAGTGCCAGGGCTCTGCAGCCCATGGTGAAGGGGTGGGAGAGGAGGGCACCGGGGGGGACTGGTGGCTGTCGGTGGCTGGAGCACACCATCGGCCACGTGCTGTGCCAGGGCGAGCATCGGGGTATAGGTGTGCACGGGTGTGCACATGGAGGGCAGGGGGGTGTACATAGGAGTGTTGTAGGCGGTGGATCCTCACATCCCGGCCGCATCCTTCCCACCGTATCCCCCACCCCGTCCCGAGCTGCACGTGCGCAGCTCCAGCCCAGGATCTTCGAGGCCGGAGGATCTCGCCTAGGCTCCATCCCCACCTCCTCCTCCTCCTCCTCCTCCTCTCTCCCTTGCCTCTTCTTTCTTTTTTTTTTTTCCTTTTTCTTTTTTTTTTTTTTTTTTTTTTTAGCTCAGGCCCGTTTATCTTTGCCGAATTAAATCCTTGATTAACCCTTATCTGCCCAGTTTGGCTCCCTATCTCCCGGTTGGCGCCGTGTGTCCAGACACCCGGTACAGGATGATTGATTTCTTAAAGATATGCGCGGCTTTTTTCTGATACTTCATTTATTGTCTAAATATTTTTGCTCCCATTTCAGCAGCTCTCTTATCGAGCCCGGCTGATGATTCCCAGCCCTGCTCTCCTCTGCTGCTCGCCTCCCTCCCTATCTCTGCTCGGGGAAGCGAGGAAGGAATCGCAGCCCCATCCCTGATACGGGCTGTCGCCCTCGGGTCCCTTCGTCTTTGTTGCTGGCGGCAGGAGGGGGTGGTGCAGGGGGTCTCCCCCAAATCCTGCCTGGCTCTGCTTTCTGTCTCCATGTGGGAGATTGTCCCATCCTGGGATTTTAGTGGGAACTGGGAACACTGGGTGGCTTTAATGCCTCTGTGGCATGGAGCATCGCAGTGCCCATCACTGCATTGATGGAGGAAGAGGAGAAGGAGGAGGAGAAGGAGGAAGGATGCCTGTCTGTCCCCCCCCAGCTGGTCCCACGGGGCTCCCCCAAAACTAGCCTTGCTCTGGAGGGTGTGCAAACCTGCTGGCAGCACCAGCCTAGGGCTGCCAAGTGACAGAGCCCCACGTGCCGACTCGCCCCTGGCTGTCCCCCCATTCTATCCCTGCCCCGTGTCACCCCAACAGCCACCCAGCCCTGGGGCGATGCCCGTGGGGGGAACAGCAAGGGCGCAGGGCCGTCCCCGATAACGCCATCCCAGCGGATGCGGAGCAGATAGGGTTTCCGATGGTTATCGGCCGGTGCAGAGCGGAGACACTGACCTCTTTGTTCCAGGGAGAACAAGGAAGGGCTCGCCACAGGGGCTGGGGCCGCTGAGGGGAGCCGGGGCGGACGCCCTGGGGTGCTGGGAGCACCCTTGGGGTGCTGCGGGGTGCCCGGATACCACAGGGGGCCTCCTTTCATCGGGGGGTACCCACAGGTCCCCCCCAAGCACGGAGCAAATCTGCAAAAGCGCCACAGAGACCCTCCTCTCCCTCTTGGCCCCAGCAATGGGACATGGAGGGGCCACCGCGGTCCCCGAGGGAGCCGAGCCCATGTGCCACCAGCAGCACCCATCCCCGCGTCCCACGCAAGGGTGTCCCTAAGCCCCCAGCCCCGTTTCCCACCCGCTCTCCGCAGGGGCAGGCGGGTTCCCGCAGCAGCAGTAGCGTGCGGGCGCTGCGTGTGCACCTGTGGGGCGCGCACACGCGTGTGTGAGCGCCTGCGTGGGCACGCGCGTGGGGTTTATCACGCTGCCGGCACTCGGCTCCTGGCGGTGATAAGGCCTCAACCGGCTGCGACTGTCAGGCTGAGTTGGAGGGTTTAGAAATATTGGGACGAATAATTAGATTTCATATCGTTACCGCGGCAGCCATCGGAGGATCAGGCAGATTAATTCCCCCCCCCCCTTCCCCTTTCTGCTCATTAATATTCATTAGACATGCGGGAAGGCAGAGCTGGGCACGGCTTAGTGGGGAGCACCGCAACCCCACCACTGCCAGCCCCCCAACCCTGACCCCAGCCCGTTTCGGGGAGCGGTGTTCACCCCCTCTCTCCTTGCCCTCGGCAGAGCCCGCCCGTGACGCTGGTGCTGGGGGACGAGAGCTGCTGGCTGTCCCGGCTGCCCCTCGTGCCCGGAGAGCCCGACGCCAACGCCGTGATCTACAGGAAGGGTTGGTACCGGCACTGCGCATCCCCGCACCTGGGGGGGGGTGGCCAGGGGTGGCCGGGCATGGCCACCTCGGCGCTTGGGTGAGGGAAAGGGTGCTGCCGCGGAGGGATGGGTCACTGTCCCCCATCCATCCCAGCACCGGCCGTGCCCCCAGCCTGCTGCTGGTGCCTGCCCACCCCGGCCGGTGCCCATGGCCCCACCACGTCTGCCGGGGCAGCGTCTGCTCCTCCGCCTCCGTCACCCACCCCTGGCCATCCCTGGGGCTTGTCCCCTGTCCCAGCCCTCCCCGGCTGCGGCGGCTGTCAGGGGGCGCGAGGAGAGTCCCAGCGTGCGGTGACTGGTGCGAATACTGGTGCAAGCGCTGGTGCAAGACTCAGCGCAAGCATTACGGCAACCATCAGTGCGAGCGTCACCGCATGCATTGGTGCACGACTCGGTGCAGGCGTTGCCGCATGCATTGGTGCAGGACGGAGCGGGAGCAGGCAGGGCCGTGCCAGGCAGCGCTCCGGCGCGGGCAGACACCGCCATCTCCAGGCAGGTCGGGGCTCAGCCATGGCCGGGGGGAAGCACCGGGCGCTGCCGGGGGAGCGGTGACAAGGGCAGAAGGGGGACGGAGAGGGGGTGCCCAGAGCTGAGCTGGCAGCAGCAGGATGGGGGTTTGGGATGGGGAAGGCGGGGGGGGGGGGATCCGCGCTGACCGCTGCCCACCCCTCTCAGATGAAGCCCTGTGGTGCCGGACGACGCGCGCCCTGCGGGAGGACGAGGCCGTGTGCGCCTTCGTGGTGGCGGAGCCGCCGGCCATCGCCAACCACCACGCGGTGAAAGCGGAGCCCGGCGACTCACCGTACCCGGCCGCGCTGCACTCGGACATCCAGCTGCTGCCGCAGCAAGCCGGCATGGCCGCCATCCTGGCCACCGCCGTGGTTAACAGTGAGTCCCCGGGGACGGGGGGCATGGAGCTGGGGGGACAGTGCAGCCTACGGGGCCAGGATCATTCCAGGGGTCCCCAGCCCATCATGCAAGTGCTACATGTGTCTTCCTTGTCCCTTCCCCTCCGCAGAGGATGTCTTCCCGTGCAAGGACTGTGGGATCTGGTACCGGAGCGAGCGCAACCTGCAAGCCCACCTGATGTACTACTGTGCCAGCCGGCAGAGCGCCGGCTCGCCCGCCCTGGAGGAGAAGCCGAAGGAGACCTACCCCAACGAACGCGTCTGCCCCTTCCCCCAGTGCAAGAAGAGCTGCCCCAGCGCCAGCTCCCTGGAGATCCACATGCGGAGCCACAGCGGTACGGCACGGCACGGCACAGCACGCTGCTGCAGCCTGGGGACACCGAGCCGGGGAATCATAGGATAGTTTGGGTTGGAAGGGACCTTTAAAGGTCATCTGGTCCAACCCGCCTGCAATAAGCAGGGACATCTTCAACTCGATCGGGTTGCTCAGAGCCCCGGCCAACCTGACCTTGAATGTTTCCGGGGATGGGGCACCTACCACCTCTCTGGGCAGCCTGTGCCAGTGTTTCACCACCCTCATTGTAAAAAAGTTCTTCCTTATATTGAGTCTAAATTTACCCTCTTTTAGATTAAAACCATTACCCTTTGTCCTATCGCAACAGGCCCTGCTAAAACACCTGTCCCCATCTTTCTTATAAGCCCCCTTTAAGTACTGGAAGGGGCTTCAAGGTCTCCCGGGAGCCTTCTCTTTCCCAGCCTGAACAATGCCAACTCTCTCAGCTTGTCCTCATAGGAGAGGTGTTCCCTCCTTCTGATCATCTTTTTGGCCCTCCTCTGGACCTGCACCAGCAGGTCCATGTCTTTCCTATGTTGGGGGCTCCAGAGCTGGATGCAGTACTCCAGGTGGGGTCTCACCAGAGCAGAGTAGAGGGGCAGAATCACCTCCCTCGGCCTGCTGGCCACGCTGCTGGGGATGCAGCCCAGGATACAGTTGGCTTTATGGGCTGTGGGCACACATTGCCAGCTCATGCCCAGCTTTCATCCACCAGTAGCCCCAAGTCCTTCTCAGCAGGGCTGCTCCATCCCTTCATCCTCCCAGCCTGTATTGATACCGGGGGTTGCCCCAACCCAGGTGCAGTACCCTGTACTTGGCCTTGTTGAACCTCATGAGGTTCGCACAGTCCTACTTCTCGAGCTTTTTCAGTTCCCTCTGGATGGCATCCCTTCCCTCAGGCGTGTCAACTGCACCACTCAGCTTGGTGTCATCCGCAAACTTGCTGAGGGGGTGCTCGATCCCGCTGTCTGAGTCATTGAAGATATTAAACAGTACTGGTCCCAATACGGACCCCTGAGGAACACCACTTGTCACCAGTCTCCATCTGGATGTTGATCCGTTGACCACTACCTTCTGGATGCAACCATCCAACCAATTCCTCATCCACTGAACAGTCCACCCATCAAATCCATGTCTCGTCAATTGAGAGAGAAGGATGTTGTGCGGGACTGTGTCAAAGGCCTTACAGAAAGCCAGATAGACGATATCTGTAGCTCTTCCCTTGCCCGCTGATGTACTCACTTCATCACACGAGGCCACTAGGTTGGTCAGGCAGGACTTGCCCTTGGTGAAGCCATGCTGGCTGTCTTGAATCACATCGCTGTCCTCCATGACCTACATGCGAGAACCCCAGGAGCCAGCTTAGTGGAGGGGCAGGGAGGCTGTGGTGCTGCAGCATGGTGACCAGTTAGATGAGGTTCTCTACCAGTTGGGATACTGGTTTGGTGCGACTCACTTGTAGGTCTTCACCCATCTCAGCCCGGTAAAGATGGAGGGAGCATCCTGCATCCCACAGCCAGCAGCCTCCTGGCTGGCACAGCTGACCCAGTGAGGTGTCCCCGCGGTCCCCGTCACCATACCCTCGGCACTGAGGTGTCCGTCTGTCTGTCCATCCTGCAGGAGAGCGGCCGTTTGTCTGCCTGATCTGCCTGTCCGCCTTCACCACGAAAGCCAACTGCGAGCGTCACCTGAAGGTGCACACGGACACCCTGAACGGTGAGTGAGTGCTGCCCAGCATCCCTGCGGGGACAACCCTGTCCCCTCCAGAACAGCCTGGGGACAGGGACTCCCTCCCTGTGGGTCTCCCCCTGCCCTGCCGGGTGCCCTCCTGCCTGCTCAGCCCCGTGCCACGTTCCCCACAGGCATGTGCCACAGCTGCGGCTTCATCTCCACCACGAGGGACATCCTCTACAGCCACCTGGTCACCAACCACATGATCTGCCAGCCGGGCTCCAAGGGAGAGGTGTACTCACCGGCGCCAGCCCTGCCCGCCACCAAACCCCTCACCCCTGGTGGGTACCATGGGCTGTGGCTTGGGGGGGGATGTGTGCCAGCGCCCTGCGCAGAGCCTGGCATTGCCACCACGGCAATAAACGGCTCCGGCCGCAAGGAGGGAGGTGGGTGACTGGGCGAGCATCCCTGTGCCGGGGATGTCGGGTAACGCCGGTGCCTCTCTCCCCTCGGCAGGGCTGAGCCAGACGAACAACGCGTCCCTGCGGAAGTGCAGCCTGCCAGCGTTCCTGCCCGAGGGGCTGCCAGCACTACCGCAGCAGCACGTGGTGCTGCACGGCCCCCTGCCCGCCCCACCACCCGGCTCCGACGCCGTGCCACCCCCGGCACAGCCCGCCTCACCCCCTGACGCCAGAGCCGGCAAGCTCTCGCCACCAGCCCAGCCGCAGAATGGGGAAGGTCCATCATCCTCTTCCTCCTCCTCCTCCTCTGGTGAGGCCGTGCACATCAAAGAGGAGCCCGCCGGCAGCCCGGTGAGCGAGGCAGAGGCACCAAAAAGCAGCGGCAGCGGGGAGAGGGGTGGCAGCCCCGACGCCTGCTCCCGGACCTCGTCCCCCCGCAGTCTGCCCTCGGCGAAGGTCAAGTCGGAGCTCGCCAGCCCCACGCCGGGCTCCAGCCCAGTGCCCAGCGAGCCAGGGACGGGCACAGCCGGTGGCACCGTCTTCCTACCCCAGTATGTTTTTGGCCATGAAGCCGCGGTGGTGCCACAGGCATCGGAGATCCTGGCGAAGATGTCGGAGCTGGTGCACAGCCGGCTGAAGCAGGGCCACGGCGGCACGGTGCCGCCCGCCATCTACTCCGGCACGCCAGTGCCCAAGGGTGCCACGTGCTTCGAGTGCGAGATCACCTTCAACAACATCAACAACTACTACGTGCACAAGCGCCTCTACTGCTCCAGCCGGCACCTCACCGAGGACAGCCCCCCCGGGGCACGCAAGCTCAAAGCCCCTCCTGGGGCACCCAAGTGTCCCCCTGCCCCGGGGACGCTGCTGTCCCCCCCGACGGGTGACAGGCAGGGGACACCAGCGGGGGACGGGGATGCCGGCCAGGACGCCACGCCACCGGCTGCCCCACCGGAGGTGAAGGCGGAGGACGGAGGCGGCAAAGTGGGGTCCCCCGAGGTGGAGGGGATGTCGGGGCGGTGCAGTGAGGACAGCCAGAGCCCCAGCAGCTCAGTGGGGGACGAGGGGGACGAAGACCCCAGCAAGACGCTCTGCGAGGCGTGCAACATCCGCTTCAGCCGCCACGAGACCTACGTGGTGCACAAGCGTTTCTACTGCGCCTCCCGCCACGATCCCCCCCTCCGCCGCCCCAACGCCCCCAAAGTCCCCTTCCTGCCCCAGCCCCTCCGCACCCGCAAACGCCGCAAGCTCTACGAGATCCACGGGGCCGCTCACCGCCCCGCCGAACCCCCGCCGGCCCCCGACCCACCGCCAGCCCCTGACCCTCCGGGGGCTGTCCCCTCACCCCGCTCCAGCCCGGATGCCGATGGCCCCATCGATCTGAGCAAGAAGCCGCGGCGGCAGGGTGAACCGGCACCGGCACCGCTGCTGCCCTTGGCCGACTACCACGAATGCACAGCCTGCCGCATCAGCTTCAACAGCCTCGACAGCTACCTGGCCCACAAGAAGTACCAGTGCCCGGCCACCCCGCTGCAGCCCCGCACCCTCGAGCACCTCCAGAAGATGAAGGGGGCCGTGTCCGCCCCCATCAAGGGCCGGCACAGCCCCGGCAGCCCCGGCGAGGGGGACCCTGAAGGTGTGCGGTTGAGGGCAGCGCCAACGGGGAGCCCCAACATCCCCTACCCCGGTGCATCCGGGACGGACTCACTGCAGCGTCATCCCAAGGGTCCCCTGCCACCCCTGGGGGCGAAGGGACCCCTCTCTGCCTGTCCCTACTGTCCCCTCAATGGGGCCGTCAAGGGCGACCTCCTCGAGCACTTCCGTAACGCCCACGGGCTCTTTGTGGCCAAGCCGGTGGTGGCCGGGCAAGGGCTCCCCGACGTCCCGGTGCCCGGTACCGGCAGGACACCCGAACCCCCACTGCCCTCACCGTCACCCCCCCGCCCGCCTGCCCCCCGCCTCCGCCGGGACAGCTTCAACGGCAAGGAGGGTCATGATGGCGGCGGCAGCCCCCGGCCCCCTGCATCACCCCGGCCACCCACTTCACCCGGAGCCCCCGAGGGACTGCGGGAAGCCACCCGCAAGCCCCCCACGCCCCCCGCCTACACAGACAGGGGGGTACAGACACCCCCGGCCAAGGCTGTGCCCGGCCCCGTGCCCAACGGCAACCACAGGTACTGTCGCCTCTGCAACATCAAGTTCAGCAGCCTCTCCACCTTCATCGCCCACAAGAAGTATTACTGCTCCTCCCACGCCGCTGAGCACGTCAAGTAACGCCCCCCCCCCCTGCACACACACACTGCCCCCCACCACCACTCGGGGGGTGCTGCAGGGGCTGGGGGACCGGGAACCGATGGCTGGCACTCCCCTCCTTGCAGGGGTTGGGGTGATGGAGGAGCCCCCCGGGAGGCTCCGCCGGGGCGGCTTCAGCATCCGGAGGTCCTTTCGGTGTGCCCAAACTTCGCCCCGGGTTGGGGTTCCCATGCATCCCAGGATGAGGACTCTGGCGGGGGGAAGCACGGTGCTGGTGTGGGGCCGGTCCCCCCAGGCCCCCGTTGTGTGCGGCACCCATACCTCTGCCCCTGCTGCAGCCGGGGCCAATGCTGCGGGTAAACTGAGGCAGGGGGAAGATGCATAGCCCTGCCCTGGCTGGGGGGGCTGCAGGGGGGCTCTGCCCCCAGGTAGACACTACAGGGATGGGGAGGGGGCACGGCATGGCTGGGCTTGGCCCTGGGCACCCCAGGAAGCGTGTGGGTGCCCCCCACCACGGACCGGACCCTGCAGGGAGACAGCACTGAAGCCGAGGATGAAGCAACCCTGGGAACCGTGTGTATAAGTGTGTACAGAAATAAATATGTCTAATAAAGCCGGGCTGCCGCCTGCGTGCGGGTGGGGGATGCTGTGGGGGCTGGCAGTGCCACTGTCGCCCCGTGGGGTCAGGGACATCGGGCTGGGGACGGGGACATCGGGCATGTATAGCTGCAGGGTGGCAGGGACAGCCTGCAAGAGCAGAGCATGGTGTCCCCGTGCTGTCCCTGGCACCCCTCGGTGGCACCCACCGCAGCCAGGGTGTCACACGTGTGTGGCACAGGGCGACGCAGCTGCCAGCCCCCAGGCTGGGCTCCAGCTGGTGCTGGGCTGCAGGCTGATGGCTCGTTAATTATCTGGCTTAATGAAGCCCCCACAGCCCCAGGTGGGCTGTGCTGCCCTGAGCCCAGCTCTGCTCTCCGCCGCATCGGCTGTTCCCACGCTGGAGCCCCAGACCCCTGCAGTGGGGTCCCCGGGTAAGTGTGGCTCGGGTCCCATGTCCCCTGCAGTGCATCGCAGCGGGGGGAAGATGCCCCTAAGCATCCCCAGAGCGTGACTCCTCTCGCTTCCCCCACCTCACCCCAGCGGTTCCCAGTACAGCACGGGTGGGCAGTGGGTCATTCCCCTCTGCCCCAGCTTGCCCACCCTGGCTGGCAGGGCTTGCAATTCGGGGACCCGGTCTGGGCTCCCCGCCTCCCACTTCAGCTGCCAGGTCGGTATAACCCCATGTCCCCCCAGGCTGTGTTTTGTTTCCCAGTCTGGTATCCCTGGAGCTGCAGGATGGTTGCAGTCCCCATGGGGCATGGCCGGGGCAGCAGCAGCCCGTGGGGTTGTGCAAGGTGGGGGCTGCAGCAGCTCCCCCTGTGCAGGGCTGCCGGGGGGGGGGGGGGTACCAGGGACGCCCAGGGACTAAAACACCCACCCCAGTGCAAGAGGGGCACATCCCCTCTATAGCAGTCCTGCTCCAGGTGCCAATGGCACAGTCACGGTCCCAAGCAGCAGCGCAGGGCTGGGACACCTTTTGTCCCTTTAAGTAGAGCAAGAACAGGGTTTGGGCAACTGCCATGGGCAAATGGGTTTGGGGTGAAGGAACCCCTCTACACCATCCCCTCCTCATGGCTTGCCTGCAGTGCCAGGATGGGGTCTCGGCTCTGTGCCGGGGGGGTGAGGGCCAGGCCCTGCATGCCAGCCAGGGCGCTGGGGTGGCAGGGAGGAGGACAAAGGCAGCAGCTCCCTTGGGGAGCCGCTTGCGACAGGTTGCCCTCCTTGTCTACTCTTGCACCACCACCAGCCAGCACAGCCCCAGCATGCCAAGTGGGGCAAGGGGCCCCATCATCTGCCCCCCAACCCCCCCACACTCAACAAAAGTGAGATGAGATGATGCAGCTGAAGTCAGCAGAGCTTTACTTAAATAAATATATTTACAGAGTAGTAAATATTACAGAGAAGAGCTGGCCGTGCTCAGCCAGCAGGGTGCGAGGAGGGGCTGTGCCAGGCACCATGGCGGCCTCCCCCCAGGCATTGACCTAGCAGGGTGCTGGGACCCCCAGGGATTGGGGTGGTGACAGAAGAGGAGAAACAGGGCACCCAACCCTCACTGCAGCGTCTTCCTGCGGGGCAAGGGCGGGAGGCTGCAGGGCAGGAGGCTCTGCACTGCTGGGCTGCTCTCTGCCTCCTTCGGTTCCTCCGTGGCATCCAGGAGCTGCTGCATGTAGCAGGAGGTACCGAGCAGGACATGGCCGGTGGCCTGCATGGTGAAGAGCGTCCAGCGCAGGGCTTCCCTAGGCAGAGAGGAAAGGGGTGAGCATCCCTCCTTGCACCTCGCAGAGGGTATGAGCATTGGGGCTGGTCCCCACTGCAGCATCCCCTCTCCTGGAGCCATCTCCAGCGCCCCCCACCCAGTACTCACTTCATCAGCCGCTTGGCCCCGTAGCAGCGCAGGTCATAGGACATGCTGTAGGTGCCATAGAGGGTGGCTTTGACATTGAGGCAGCCCAGGTCCCGCGGGTTTGTCTTGTAGAGGTCAAAAGTGACACAGGCAACATCGATCCTCCGAGGGGGCTTGCGGGACAGGCTCAGTTGGTAGCCGGGCGTCTAGGGGAGAGCAGGACCAGGGTTACCCACCCTCCCGGTCCCACCTCACCTAGCACAGCATCATCTCCCCACTGATCCCAGTGTAGGATGCAGATGGGACAAAACCAGGGATGCAGATGGGACAAACCAGGCTCCTGTCACCCAGGAGTGCACCCACCTTGGAGGCCGCCCAGGTCTGCCCCTTGCTCAGGGCCATCAGCACCGTGCCCTCCTCCAGCGTCCGGAAGAAAGCCTCTGTCTCCACCACGGTTCCATCCTCATCCAGCACCAGCGAGACAGGACCCGGGGCGAGCAGGGCGCTCTGAGCCTGCGAGGGTGCTGGGAGTGAGTGGGGGAGGCCAGCCCACCACCCACCTGGGTGGATGGGCAGTCCACCAGCAGACAGACAGACAGCCCCCAGCTCACCTGGCGCAGCAGGTCAGCGAGGCTGTGTGCCATGATGCCTTTGCGCAGACTGCGGTCCCAGTTGCAAACACGGTAGGGTCGGGGCCGCGGGGCCGGGCTTGACAGCAGCTGCTGGGTCATGGAGGCACTTGCTGAGACACATCTAGGGAGGGATAGAGGGATCGGGGTGTCCTGAGACACTCTGCCAGTCCCAGGCGGTGCCAGCGCCCCCAGGTCCCGGTGGTGAGCAGCACATTGACTCAGGGGGCCAAGAGGTACCAAAGCAGGGAGGGCTCTGATGTCCCCCACCCCAGGGATGGTGGCTCCCCAGCACTTACTTGGAGACGGGGGCAGCCAGGCGCAGGCTCAGGGACTTGGCATAATCCATCTTTGCAAGGAGTATGGTCCAGCCTGCCGGGGAGGAAGGATTCAGCCCTGGGCAGTGGTGGTCTCCAGTTCCTCTCCTCTCCACCCCACAACACCCCTTCCCACCAGCACCTTCTCTGCTCAGTTCCAGCACGGCAGTGAGCCGGTGTCCCAGTACAGCTGCCTTTACGGAGGAGCTGTGCCTGCCCTTTGGCCAGGGCCTGGCTGGTGGCAGCCACCCAGGCAGAGTCTGTCTGCCAGCACAGCTCTTGCGCAAAGCAGCACGTGGGACCCTGAGTCAGTGCTGGAGCAAAGGTGAGACACAGGCACAGGGCTGCGCCCTCATCCCTGCTCATCGGGGGCCAACAAGGGGTTTGGGACTCAGGGGCACCCACTGTGGTGACCCCAACCCTGTCACTCCAGGGATATCTCTAGACAGGAGCCTACTGGGAGGGTTCTGTGGACCATCCCCATCCCCATCCCCATCCCCATCCCCATCCCCATCCCCATCCCCATCCCCATCCCCATCCCCATCCCCATCCCCATCCCCATCCCCATCCCCATCCCCATCCCCATCCCCATCCCCATCCCCATCCCCATCCCCATCCCCATCCCCATCCCCCCCATCCCCATCCCCATCCCCACTCACCTCCAGCAGGCACCAGTACCTCTCCACAGGATCACCCCTGCCCACCCCACCTCACCTTATATACCTGTTGCCCAAAGGCGTCACGCACCCAGCCCCACCCCTTGGGCCTCAGCCAATCCCCTGCCGGCCTGCTGGCACAAGGGGTGTGGCCAGCGCAGGGGGCGGGGCCAGCCTGGCACCGCTGCGCTGGGGTGATGACGGAGTATCCCCGGGGCTGCCCCACGGGAGCATCCTCCAGCCCAGACCCACCAGCATCCCACGGGCTGCTCGAGCACTGCTCCGGGAGGAGCCCAGTGAGCCCCGCTCCCAGTGCCCCCAGTAAGCAGCCTCCTGGGTGTTTTACATCTCTGGGACATCTCTCCTGCACCTCCCGGGGCTGAATTTGGCCCCAGGCTGGAGAGCTGGGAAGGGCCAGGGGCCCAAGGGGCTGTTGCGACAGTCGAGGCAAGGGGCACGGCGTTTGGTGCCCTGAGGTTGCCAAAGCGCGGTTGGGGCCCGGCCAGCTGGAGGGGAAGGAGTGGCCATGGCTCCCGGGCGAGCTGCGGCAGAGCGGGCTGCGGTGGGGTGACTGGGGGGGGGGCTGGTGGCCCAGGACCACAGGGCTCAGGGCTGCTGCAGAGGACGCTGAGCCCTGGCACAAGGGCAACCAGGCCACAACGGCGCTGAGCTCCCCCGGGGTGTGGGGCTGCATCCTGGGCTGGGCAAGGAGCCGCAGGCATCGGGATCCTGCAAAAGCAGCGGCCCCGGGGCAGATCGGGTGGAGGACCCATGGCTGAAGCCCCGCAGGCACGCAGCCGGCACGGGCAGCAACCCCTGGGGAGGGAGATGCCCAGGCAGCCTGGCAGCACTAACGAGGGGAGTTCATTAACACTTTGGTTAACGAGGAGGGGGCTGAGCAGGCTGGCAGGGACCCGCCACGACGCTCCGGCCGCGGGCGCCTGCTGCCGTTGGCATCGGTGAGAGCGGTGCACGCAGCGCCGCCCAGGTGGGGCGGGGGGTGTGAAGGCGGGGAACGGTGCTGGCTGCACCCCGCCGCCGCCAGCCATCGCCGCCGGCGCGTTTGCGTGCGTGCGCGTGTGGCAAACCGCTGCGTGCGCATACGCATTTACACGTTCCTCCACGCGTGTAGGCGCATCGCCACGCGTGTCCGTATCCTGGTGTGCGTTTACACGTATCTGTGTCTCCACAAGTGTCTACGTACATACATTTGCGTGCGCATTGCTCTGTGCGCATGCGCGTTCGCGCATTGCCGCACGTGCCGACGCGTGGCGGTAGGCGCGAACGGGCGCGCGTCCCCTTTAAGGCGCGGCCGGGTCGGCGGCGCGCGCGGGAAGGGGGAGTGGAGAGGGGAGCGCGCCCGCTCGCCCGCCCCGCCCCGCCCCGCCCCTCCCCCCGGCGCGAGGGCCGTCGCGCCTCGATGACGTCACGCCATGGCCGCCCTGCGCCGCCGCGAGTAGAAGGCCCGGTCCCGTCCCGCGCCGCAGCCGCTGCCGCCGCTTCGCCACCCCCCCCCCCTCTCCCCTTCCCCGCCCCCGCCTCACCCCGCCCCCCTTCCCCTCACAAGCCGACCCGGCCCCGCCCGGCCCGCCCGCCCAGGTGAGCTGCTGCCCCCGCGGCCGCGCTTGGCGGGCGCCGGCTGCGGCCTAGCGCCGGGGAGGGGGGGGGCGGGCCCGGGCGCCGGCGGAACCTGGGGTTGGGGGGGAGCGGCTGTGGTGATGGTGGGGTGGCTTCAGGCGGGGGAGGCCCGGCGGGGGATGCTGGGGAGCGGGGGGCATCCCCGGGGGGAGGTGGGGGGGGGGGGAGCGAGCATCCCACTGTGGGGGTGCTGGGAAGGGAGGGGCGGCTCTCGCTGGGAATGGGGGGGGGGGGGGCGGGCCTAGTGCGGGCGGGGGGGATGGTTTGGGAAGGGGGAGTCGGGAGGGAAGTGGCGGTTGGAGGCGATGGGAGGGTGGCAGCACCGTTTTGGGGGGGGAGGGGGCAGCCCCGGGGGGGGGAGGGGAGTTGGGGTGTGATTGGGGGGAGGGGGTACGTGGGGTGGGGAGCCCTTAGGTTGCGGGGGGATCTGGGGAGGGCCTCCTCATTTGGTGGAGATGTAGCCTTACTTTGTGGGGGGGAATGCTGAGGAGGGGCAGCACCAGCTAAACGGGGGGATGCTGGGAAGGGGGCAGCAGCAGGTTGGGGGGGGGGGGCTTAGTTTTGGGTGGGTGTTGTGGAAGGGGGTAGTCTCAACTAGGGGTGCTGTGGCGGGGCAGCTTGCCTTCTGGAGGGCAGTGCAGGGGGTGGTGGGACCCCAGGGGTGCTGGCAGCTCTGACTGTCCTCTCTCCCCAGGCAGGTGGGATCAGGGAGAGCTCCAGCTGCCTTGGCCCGGGGGACACAGCAGAAGGACCTCAGCCTGGCAGGAGGCCCTGTGAGGTAAGGGAAGGGCAGGGGGAGCTGGGGGCCGGCGCGAGGAGAAGGGCCAGGAACCCACAGTGGTCCCAGCTGCACATGGTGGTCTGTCCTGTGATGGGTGGATGGGTACATCACCCCGGGGAGGGGGGGGTCCGTTCTGTGATGGATGGGTGTATCACCCGTGTAACACTGCTTTGTGTTGTCCACCCAGCACAGCAGGAGCTGTGAGGTGCTCCTCTCTGCTCAGAGCTGCCATTGTCTTTGCAAGTGCTCTAACGCGTAGCTGCTGCAGATGGTTTAAATTCCCTCTATGAGTGTTTCTTCTCAGAGCTTTCCTTTTGGCATCCATGCTAACAGTATTTGCTTTTGCTGCCATCGGTAGCTCAACTCTTCTGAAACAACTGTTAACAGTCGCTTTGACTGTAGCAAGAGCGGCACTTCCAAGGTGTGAATTCTTTCTCCTGATCTTTCTAAGGTTTGTCTAGATTAAAGGGTCACAGTCTAGTCAAGCCAATTCTTTGCAAGACTGCTGATCCAATGTTCTGAGTAAAGTTAGCCTCTTTAGTCTGATCATCTATGAATCCTGCAGAATACAGGTATAATTGTACATGTTTTCTGTGGTGGGACCAAGGCACTGATAATTCAAAATTAGCATTTGCCAGCAGAGAGCTGCAGGAAGAGCTGTGTGTGCTCCAGCAATAGGAAAATCAGTTACACTATGAAAACAAACTCCAGCTGCTTACAGTACTGTTTCTCTTCAAGTTTCGGTCCGAAAGTCTGCCTGACAGAAAACAGTGGTTAACATTCTGAATCGGTGCTCTCTAAGCTCTTCTTTAAAAATCGGCTGGCTGAAGATGGCTGTCACTGAACAGTTCTCTTAATTTAAGACCAAAAGGCATCTCAGTTTTCTGCATTAAAAGCTTCCCTGATAGCTGCTAGGTAATTGAAGTTTGCTATGCATTTTCAAAGTCAGCTCTTCTCTAAGGATGGCAGATAAGCGTGTATTTAGTTAATGACCTGTTAATGACCATAGTTTCATTCAAAGTAAAGGACTGGGGGCTTTTCTTTTGTTCTATGTGTCTTTTCAGTTTTACATGATGCTTCTTTTATTTTCTTCTCCTGTTGTTGCTACTCTTCCATATTTTTTCCCCCATTGTGGTTCCTGCCCATTGCTTCCCTTTTGCTTTTGTTTTCCAGTTCTTTGTTCCAAAAATCTTTTTGTGGTTTGTTTCTCTTTTCAACTGCCCTATCAGCACTATTTCCCATTCATTCTCCTCAACTCATAGTTCTTCACTCATCCTGGTGGCTTGACTTAGACCATGTTCCAGAACTTTTCTGTTCTGCATTAACCCCTGGTTTTCATGTATCTGATTAATGGAAACGCTTTGATTTTGTGTCAAGCTGTTTGACTATTAGAAAAGAAAAAAAAACCACTTTCTGCTATCACAGAGATTTCTGCCTGGAAAAAAGAGGTTCCTTGCTTCCTTCCTTGGCTTCTGCCCTGCAGTTTGTCCCATGAAAACCCCAGGAGCTGTGAGGTCTTTGCTGGGGGGGTATGAGCTTGGTTCTTGCCATCTGACTGACAATTTATAGTATTTCAAGATTGACACTCCTGTTTTCTGTAGGATACTTAGTGCCTTCCAGCTACTGGAGGTGCTGGAATTGTCCGAGCTGTTGATTCCCGTACTATATCCAAGGTGTTTTCCTTGTTTACTTGGAAAAAGCTTTTTGTGACACCATATAAAGGCTCATCCTTGGAGGGAGGAATTTAATGAATGGAAATAATGCTTGCTGGGAGTATTTTTGACTTGGTGGCTGTTTCAAATCCCGTCTTAACTCACAGCTTTATCCTGTAGGTGCTGCTGTGGGTTAGAGTAAGCTGCCTTCCTTTCCCTACTAGTTCCAGTTCGTCTGCTCCCAAGACACTACCTACAGCAGCAAGTCAGTTAGTTGTACACAAAGCTTAACTGTTGGCTTAACTGAAGATGCTGCTCAAACTTTTCATGAGTTCTATTTGAAAACAGCATGGCATAGAGCAATAAGAAGCAGAATTTGAGCCTCTGGCCAGCAATAGGCACTGCCAAGAGCCACGGACCCAGAAAGTGCATCAGTGAAATGCTGCACTGCCTTAGAGTAGTGTCGGAGATACATGTGTGACCACAGACTGAAACCTGGTTGGCATTTCAGCTATGTAATTTTGTGCCTTTTGATACTCTCTCTACAGAGAGCAGAAGTTGGTCTTGATCTTGGAAACAGACGTGCTGCTAAGCATTCCAGAGCTCTGACTTGTCTACTTCTTGCCTTGGGCAAATCACCTAGCAAAAATGTAAGGTTAAAAATAATTATTTAAAACGTATCCTGGGATTACCTGCCAATATTGAAGTTAAATTTTAAAAAGCAACTTAAGTAGCAAAGGGCTTTTCTCTTACTGCCTCTAGTGCTGTGTCAAGACTACTTAATCTCAATGCTGTATTTTAAGCTAAGAAAAGTCTTAGATATCATTAAGCTTTGGAAAAAATATATTATAGTGTGGCTGAAGCAGATGAATTTAAATTTCCCTAACACCTCCTCAATGTACAGTGCCTTTTTACCTGTGTGTGAGGGTGGGGGGGAATCTGTAATTTTAAATGTTTTGCAGTAAGGCTATGAGACTTAAATGGGAACAGAGAACAAGATGGGCCCCTTCATTATTGCATCCAAGTCCTTGCAGGTGAGGACAGCCACACAAATGCCTAACTTAGAAGGAGCATCTCTGTTCCACCATATGCAAGCCATGAAGCACTGACAAAGTTAAGGATTAGCTAATGCTTCGTTCCTTAATTTGAAAAATTCCAGAGCTGTCTGTGAAACTTCACTACCTCTTGTTGCATGTGTATTGTGTAACTAAAAGCTTCGTTTTTCCACCAGACCTGATTCAGTGTGTAAACGGGCCGTCTTGGAGGCAAGTCAGGGCTGTGCGCTGAATGAGCGTGCTGTGCCTCTTCCAGCAGCCTGTGTGTGTACAGGGAGTGAGGTGAGGAGCTGCAGGGAAAGAAGGCAGGTTTGTGCTGAAGAAAGCTGCAGATTGTTGCAGCCGAATGTCCCTTAGGACAACAGGCTGTTCTAGCCTTTTTCATCCTGCTCCTAGATGATGCTAGGCATGTCTCTTCAGACTGCTTTCCATCATTTCTGGATAGGTGGTGACCAAAGGGCCAAACTTAGGTTTGCAAAAGCTGCCAGGTGTTGTCAGCTGTAGCTGAGTGCAGTTGGGTTCTGCTTGGGCTGCTAAGCGTGATGCAAAGGTACTGCCACTGAAAAACAGAGGATAAAGCCCCAGGCCGCTTATTTAGGTAGGGGATTTCTTCACTTTGTATTTTCGGTAGATTGTCTTTAATACTGCTGGCTCACAGCACTGGCAGGGACATTGCAAGCCAACAATGGGGGCATAAGGACCCAAAAGGAGCAGCTGGAGGGAAAATCTTGTTAGACCTGAGTGTTATCTGTGGGTACAGCAAGTGCCATCTGGCTCACACCTGGGAGGATGACATGTGCTTACTGCAGGTGGAATGGCTGGAAAGTTTAGCTGCCAAATACTCAATTTCTTTACTGAGAACGTGTGAGCTGCTTTTGAGGGGTTTTCAACTCAATGAGGCAAGCACAAGTGATTCTAGAGACAGTAAAAGACACACTTTTGGCTGCAAGTGCGCTCTACTATTGCATTTGCTCCAAAGTCTTTCAATGGAAAGGCTGTACCAACTTGTTTAGCCTGGCGAAGTGAGGGTTTTGTAAGCCTCATCTGAAACGCTTAGTGACCTGTTCTGAACTAGTCTGCTTCAGACATGAGGAAAATGAAAATTTGACACACTTTGAGCAAATGAAGTCAGTTTTCTAATAGAAGGTGGTGTGCAGCTTTGACCAAATCAGCTTTGCCTCAGCTGCCTGCAATTTTAAAGACATCTCTGAAGATAAAACACTACTAAATGAGAAGTATTGTTATATACCTGGTTCTTGCCCTGTCACCCAAAGCTACAAGTTAAACAATCTTATCTGTAGGTTAGAAGTTAATTTTTTGCTTTTATAACTGGTTTTGAAGACAGTAAAAAAAAAAAAAAGGCTTGGTTTTAAGGCACACACATTCCAAGCTTATGATGAGGGATAAAACCTGTGGATTTCTGCTCTACCACTTATGTTAGTGTTGCTCAATTTGAAATTCTTCCATGTAGTCATTTTTTGTAGATTTTTTTCTCATATTTGCCTGTATGTGTAACTAAAGGAGAGTGGAAAGCAAAAAAGCCCAAATAAAAAAAAAAACAACAAACAACATCCACCAAAAAACACCTCAAAAAACCCTTGCAGGATTGCAGAGATTTGGGATAAACTGTGATTTGCAGATTATTCTGAGGCAGCTTGGGACGTGCACTTTAAACTGTAGTTAAACTTGCTACATGCAAAGAATAAATCCTTTGGAGCTTGAAAGGAAGTTTGAGTGACTATAAGAAGTAGTCTAGCACTTCACAAAATTCTTACTTTGATATTCTTGCCTTTCATAACATTCAATTATTTCTTTTTTCTACAAACGAGTGACTACAAATAATACCAACTAACTCAGTGATAAGGCGTCCCATCTCAAACCGTGCTTCTGGAACATTGCCGTCGCCCAAAAGCTTGTTATAGGGATGCTTACGCCTTCTTCCCTTGCTTTCCTCCTGGGCTCGGAGCCTTGCGGCTGCACAGGACTAAGGAATGGCTGGAGGGCACATTATTGTCTTGATCTCCCCAGTTGCAGGAAGAGTCGCTGTGACAGCGAGTGAGGGAGAGACTGGCCTAACTTCGGGATGGCTGCTAGAGCAGTAACTTGCCATCATGCAGCAGAAATGCTATCTAGTCCTGTTCCATCATTACTCTGACAGTTTTCTTTTAATTTCCATCTCTTTGGGGTTTTTTTCCGCTTCTCATTTCACCTTTGCATGCCATGGGTTTGCTTTGGAGCATTCCCATGCAGTTGCACGTAAGATTGAAGCAAAAACTCTTGACTCCTTGGTATTGGGGTATCTTTTCTTTCCTACTGGTGAACTTGGAGTAATAGCCCTTGCAAACTGGCTGAACTGTGTCTCTCACCGAAATAATTCGGTGTAAGAGGTGGTGGTGTAGGAGCTATGTAAGTGCTTCTGTGGGTTGCTTCGCTGCCTGAGCAGTTAGAGGCACCGGGGAGGACATAAGGCCTGTTCCGGAAGGGAAACTTGCAGGGAAATACTCATCAAAAATGGACTGCCTGGATTTTATGAACTCTTTTCAATTGGGCTGTCATTTATTGTATTTCTTATAATTTCTGCTGATGGAAATTAATAGGAAATTAGTATAACTGACAGATGCACTGGATTTTTATAATAACTTTAATAGCTGCCAGTGGAAGTGGATGTTTTATACTTATCACCTTAGCTGGTGGTGAGAATGCGTTCATATTTGTTTTCCCCCATCACTCTAAAGGTCTCGATGTCGAATGCAGAAAGGCATTTGGTTCACTTAAACGCTTTTTCTTTGGTGCTGCTTATTTGCAAGAAATCAGAAAACAAATTTCCTGAACACATCTGCACTTGACAGCTTATATATTTCTACTGGCCTCTTAAGGCTGACCTTTCAGATGTAATACACTAAGTTGTTCTATGTGCATGCAAAGTGTAACTTCTTAGGCACTTAGGCAATTAAAATTGCTGCCATAAACTTGCTCTTAAAGCCAGTAACAATTTGTGCAGGCATTTATGAACTCGCCATCAACCTTTATATACTCATAGGAATATAATTTGTTTCAGATTACGTCCTATTTAACTGCCCAGAGCCAGGAACACCAGGAGCCAATTGCTGTCTTTTAATTTGGCTTTTAATTTTTCAGTAACATCACAACTTTGGTTGTGAGCAAGAGCAAACTTCTTCAAATGAGTGAAGAATTGAGAGCTGGTGGGAAGCTCAAAATGTGACTTTTCTGCTGCTCAGGGCCCTGTTGAATGTTTAGGTCATCCTTTCATTTATCCATTAGCTAGTATTTGTGCAGGGCTTTGAAGACTTGGAAATAGAGGAAAGTTGTTGGGTACTAACACATAGACTTGTACTACTTCTGGGAGTGCTTTTTCTTTTTTATTTTTGAGAAATGTTCTTAGCTCCTTCTCTGCAGACCTCCCATAGTATAACGAGCAGCATTTTCTCGAGCGTGGCTTTCATCTTGAGAGTTTGCTGCAAATACCAGCTAATAATGTCTTCACTACAGCCAAGGCAAGAGATGTTATCTCAGTGATGACAGTACATCTGGCAGTGTACAAGACATAAATGCAACAGCCCTGGTCCTGGCAAGTTTATGAAGAAGCAGATGAGTAGCACGGGTAACAAAGTTGTAATGCCTTCCTGATTTCCAGGCATGGGCTCTTTACACACAGCTGAGTCGCTGCATGTTCTCTGTGCTTACCCTCCTGCTGTATTTCAGCACTGAGATCCCCAGTTCTGTCATTACCAAAATTTTTGGGTTTCAGATGCTGTGAAGACTTGGATTTGCTTTGGTCGTGTTTACAGTGCATGGCAGTCTGTTTGTATGCTGTGCCTTCTGCCTGTCTGTTCTTGCTCTTTGATTGTAAATAATAATCTTTACTGTGCAGAACCACTCAGGGGAGCATAGCAGAGAAAAGTGACGGGGTGGGTCACAAAAAGGTTAAGTAGTGCAGAGCTGCCTAGCGTTAATAACTTTTATTTCATGAAGGATTGCTAGATGTCTTTAAAGGAGCTACCAGAGTCTTGTATTTGTAGCATTTCTGCTCCAAGGGTCTTAAAAATAACAGGTAAAAATCTGGTCACTTATGCCATGTTTTTACTGCATCAACAGTAAATGTGCTTACAGGGAGGTTGTAGGTAGGAGCAGCTGAAGTAAAATATGATACAGTGAAGAAATCCTGTTGATTCGTAACTCCATGGCTTTTCTTTAGCCCTAAATATGCTTCTGTAAGCCTTGAGTTTGTCTTTAGCTGTTCATTTCTGTCTGATGGCTGCCCAAGCTTGTTCCTATATGGACTTTTGGGTTTGGAGGAGGAGGTGGCATATACTGAAACGGTGAATTTGGTACCTTGTGAAGGTGCCGCCTTGAGAGGAGCTGATGCCTCTGTTGAACTGTTCCTCTGGTACAACCAGAGAACTGTGGCGGGTGATTTTCTCTCTCTCAGCATTGGCCGCCTCGGTGCTGGAAAACCGGCTGAGATACCTTTCTCAGCTTGGGCTCTTCTCAGGCAGCCGAGCGCTGTTGGTTATTGCTGAGGGGAGCAAGGAAGGAGTTGCCGTCATTGTTTATAGGGGTAAGGACATGCTACAGCAAAAGACTACAGCCAAAGGGTAAGAGTTTAATTACCAAGAGATTTTGTCTAGATGTGAACCAGTAGTCTTCCTAGTGGAAGAGAGCTCAACCTGTTCCTTGGGTCAGACAGTTCTGCTATAATTAATGGGGGGTTTTTTGGTTTTGGAGTAGAATATAGATGTATGGGCTGGGTTTTTTTCCCTGCTTTACATCTTGTCCCTTTCTTTTGCATTTATTATGCTTATTCTAAGCAGATGTCTTAATTTTTAACTTATACCAAGCAAATATTCATAGTGAGCTTCTAGCAAAAGTGCATGGTGCAGACAGTTACGAAGTTGATCTCCTTTGAAGGAATTTTGAATCTTTACCGTATAAAGCAGCTGGAGATTGGATGGCAATACATGCACTGTCTAAATTAAACCTGATTAAAAATCCACGAGTTTTCATGAATGTGTACACTCCTTTCTTTCATATCTATTCTGGATGCAGTGTAACAAGTACTGTAAATATATAGGCTGTTTTTCTAGCATCACTGTAAGTTGTGCTCCTGTGCCTTTTCAAGAGTCTGTGCAATCTGCGGTGATGCGTGCTTGCAGTTACAAAATACACCTGAAAACCTGGCCTTATGTTCTGACTTGTTCACAGAAGAAATGCCACTACTGATTGTGCCTGAGGTGAGGCGGCTACCTTGGGATTTCTAACGGTGATTTGGTGGGAGTGCTCGTGCAGCCTCACCTGTTAGAGCTTGTAGATGAAACTCCAGCCTCAAGCTCTATCGTTTTGTGTGAAGGGTAGCACACTTATCTAGTCTGTTGCAATATTGGAATCAGTTCTTTACACAGTTTAAACTCTATACTGCCTTCTCAAAGGTACAATGATAAACCATGTTCATGAATTCAAGCAACCTTTTCTTCATTAGGAGGTAAAATACAAGAGTACGATTCCTGCAGGGTGAGCCTTTCTTGATTTCCCAGCTTGTTTCCCCGTAACAAGTGTTGTTTTCTACCCTCTGCAGACTACTGGGTACTGATGGACGTTTCCGACAGCCCTGAGCGAAACCCCTGCTCTCCTGATGAAGAGGACCAGCAACTTTCCGATGACGAAGTCCTGAAGGAGAGTGGTTCAGATCGGGAACTTGATGGAGATGGTGGGCAAGGCAGTGTCCTGGGAGAGGAGGAGGAGGATGCAACCAGGGGACTGAGTCATGGCGAAGAGGAGAATCACTCAGATGAAGAGGACCGCTTAAGCGAAACCAAGTCTCAGGAGTCTGACAACAATGAGCAGAGTGGGGAGCTGAAGAGCCCTCCGCCTCGCAAAGGAGAGGAAGAAGACAGAACAAATGACCTTGGTGATGAAGCATCCTCTGTCACCCGTGAACTAGATGAGCACGAGTTGGACTATGATGAGGAAGTTCCTGAGGAACCAAGTGCTGCTGCTGCAGAGGAGGACGGTGAGAAAGCTGCTGGTGAGGATGATGAGGAAGAAGAGAAAGGAGACGATGCCCATGAAGATGAGAAGAAATCCAGCAGTAAAAGTGATGATGAAAAGGATGGCCAGGATCCCCTCAAGGAGAAGAAGAAAGAAGAAGATGATGGAGAAATTGACGACGGAGAAATTGATGTAAGTAGGAGCTGGTCTGAGGTGGGCAGAGTCCTGCAGGGAGAGACCTGTCCTCCTGTTTCAGAACTGTTTGGCTCTTAGACTGCCATGCCTTCTTTCGTCTTTGATGTGAATATCTGTGTTAGCTGTGTCCCCAGTGTGCAAGTAACACTTTTTCTTTGGAGGTAAGACCATACTATGTACCAAGTCCTAAACACAGTGGCTGAAATGTCTAGTGCCACGTACTATAAAAAAGCTTTGTGCCAAATATTGTCAGAGCCATCAGAAATAAGATTTGCTCCCGGTGAATATGGAAGGGCTCCAGTGCTTTAAGAAACTATTCTACCTCAGCTCTCAGAGGACTTTTAGAATGATGCTGACAGCAAATTACTTAGCCATGGATTAGGCATTCATAAGCTGTCTCATCAGTTTAGGTTGAGAGGCTGGTGCTGTAGAGTGGCTGCCGTGTGCTTGGGGCATCAGGTGTGTGCGGAAAGTCCGTGGCCCCGAGCTGTTTGTTGGGCTCTAGCAGCATCTGGGCGTGTGGAAGAGGAATGGAGGGTGTGGAACTTTCTGGAAAGTGCCTAACCAGGCAGCCCCTGCGCGTGGTGTGAGTGATGTGTTCAGGGCTGCGCAGTCCCGGTAGCTCCTGTTTCACAGCTGGGAACAAACGCAGCCATTTAGAAAAAAATCGAAAACTGAGTTTAATTGCATTAGTGATTAGGGCAAATAACACTATTTATCCATGTTTGTCTTTGGGTAGGAAGCACTGCAATACAGCAGTTGTATTTAATATAGCTTAATGCAGTTTCCTTCTTACAGGCAGAAGAAAACAGGACAAGGTGATTCTAGCAGTAGAGTAGAAACCCTTCTGTGGGTTCCTGGTCTGGTGGACACCTTACTTGAATCTGAATAGCGTTAGTGAAAAGCACCACGTAGAGAAATAGCCGATCCAGAGCACCTGACTGGCTCAGCTCTTTGCTCTCCGTACTAAAAGCGCTCCTGCACAGCTACACTAGGTTGGGGTGATGTTGTGAGAATATCCTGGAAGCAGTGGACTGCAGATGGGGTCACTGATGGGGCTTCTCATTCAGGGAGGGGAGGGTTCAGACGTGGGAGATGGTGTTGCCTTCCAGTCCCCATTGCTGTGTAGCTGACCTGCCCACGTGCTCGGGAAGGTCGCGGGGCCTCGCTGTGGAGAGACCCTCCTCCCTTTTTATTGAAGAGTCATATATTATGTATTTTTTACTCTAATGGTGCTTTGACAAGTTCTGTTGCTTAAAAAAGGTGATGAAATTTTTCTTCGTTGTGCCCATTCTGGCAGGTGATTTTTGTTAAACACGTACATATTTTCCAAAACTTTTGTGTATTTCTGATTCAATTAGAAGGAATTTCAGCATGTTGTGTGAGAGTCCAGGCAGGGGGAAAAAAATTCCTGGAGTCCTGACTCCATGCCTGCTTCTTGATTAAAATATGAATGCTTTCCTTTAGAGTCTAAGGCATTCTTGGGAGCGCTCTCCTTACAAAGCACAAGATGGATCTGTACTCTGGTTTTCATACATTAACTCATAACAGGGTTCCCAGCTGCCTGATTCCAAGGAGACCTCACAGAAATAAATACTTTCCCTTTTGTTCAAGTACAGCATTTGCAAAGACTTCACACGGTTCTTTTGAAAGAAGCAGAGTTGAGCTGGTTATACCATTCATGCGTTGTTGAATGCCATCCCCAGCTTTGGGGGAAACTGTTAAATCTCTGCATTTTATTCTGCTTTCAGAGTTTTGTCTTGGAGGGAGGGGAATATTAATGCACATTTTGATTTGAGTATATGTGTAGCCTTTAAAATCTGCTCTTGTTCAGGAGAGCTCTCCTTGTATTGCCCTCAGAGGAATGCAGCAGAAGAGGCTGTTAACCCATCTCTCTGTACATCCTTTGTTTATCTACAGCCCAGTGATGGTTTTTCCTCCTTTCCAGCTGCTAAATTGATCAAAGTACATAACTTTCTTAATCTTTTCCATGTAGACAACTGCTGTTGCTGCGACTGCCACGCAAAGGGAAGGCCTCCACCAGATGCTCCCTCTTCAGATGTGTTTCGTATGCTGAAAACGTCTGTGGCAGTGAAATGGAGGCAGACTGAGGGAAGGCCAGGATGCCTTTTAGGATAAATAACTGATTTCCTTGCCAAATACCTCTGAACACTCTCTGGTCATGTGTGCCTCTGCCTTCTGCTTCTGACACCTCTGTTTAGCTCCTTTTGACTTTTCAGATGCAGCCTAATGAAGCCAGGGAAGGTGTGGTTTTTTTTTCCTTGGAGAACAAAGGCAAAAGGCTGGTACTTCAAAGTTTCAACAACTTTCTTCTGGAGGTGTTCCCTGACTGCTATTTCATGCTCATCCCCAGTGGTTGTTAATCTTTGAAGCAATCTCCATCTCCCAGAATTTCTTCCTGGGGCTGCTGTGCCTGGGGATAATGTAGAGTTTTGTTAGAGCTGATTCACAACTCCCGTGTGGAGCTGAGGAGTGGAAGGGAAGGTGTCAAGTTGTTGCCAGAGAGGACTGGAAGAAACACGTATGACTTTTTTCCTGGAAAGCTTATGTGCAAGATTGTCACTCAGCATTGTGGGGAAGCATTTTATAATTACTTATTTTAATCGTTCAGAACTTGATGTGTGGGTATGTGATGCCTGTATTGGGCTATTGCATTAATGCAGGAATACCACTGTGTATTTTAAATCAATGAACAGAAGGAATTGGCTTGAACTAAACAGGAATGACATGAGTGCTGAGTAGGGGACATAACAGTTTAAAGGCTCTGAAGGGCAGTGGTATTACCCATGCCAGCGGAGCCACGGTAGCTGTCTGTGTGTGCTGTTAGCCTGTGGGAAGGAAAGGCAATGTGATTTAGCTCATTTGCCTTGAAAGACTGTGAAGCTGCCTGTAACTGCCTTGCATGTCAGCTAAAAGTGCAGTCAGCCTCGTTCAGCTGAAGTATAAGAGCTTAATCCCCTGTACTGTGGATTTTGAGCCTTTAAGCATATATTGGGTAAAATGATGCAGCTTGAAACCTTGGTCTATAGTGTGGCACCAAGATGTCCATAACACTTGAAGGGTTTAGCAGTCACCTTTGAAACAGTGAAGTTGATGCATCTTACTGTTTGTAGCAGTACATTGCGAAGACGCTCAGGGGTATTTATTGTAACTTTATATTGCTTTTCTCTTGTGTTTTGCTCCAGGGTGTGTTTTCAGTGACTGATATTTGACCATATTGTGAAATGTCAAGTCGCTGCAGAAAATGCACCACGTGAAATGTCAGCTTGTCTGTCTGTTCCAGGATGATGACTTGGAAGAAGGAGAAGTTAAAGACCCCAGCGACAGAAAAGTGAGGCCGCGTCCCACCTGCCGATTCTTCATGAAAGGTAATGGCATGCTGTAATGGTGGAAAAAAACCCCAAAGATGCTGTAATCTTTCTTGTTTGGTTTTGTATTTGTTAAGCTGCTGTCTACATGATAAACTCTGCCCCAGGCATCCTCAGTATCATCTTTCTGTTCCTTGGTGGCCAGGTGCTGAATTTACATAGAGCCAATATGCAAAAAGTGCTTTGCCCTAAGTATGGTGAGCCCAGTAGAAGCAAATAAAAGAAAACTTGCTACTGTTTTGAAAACAGCATGAAATAAAACTGCTGGGGCTGATTTAACAATCAGCTGTTGCTTAGAGGTTATTATGTGGAAAACAGAAGTGGCAAATACTTATTATTTCTTATCAAGCTCATGCCTTGCCAAAACATAATTGTTTCTTGCAATCCCTTGTCCGTCTCACTTCCCCAGTTATTAAAAGACATTTGATGAAATTTAAAAATCTAAAATAGGGCTAGAAATACTGCTTCCTGGTAAGAAATATTGAAGCGACATCGTGTTGACCTCCACCACGCTGCTGCAGCCCCTGAAGATGTGTCTGGTGACCAGGTTCCTGTGTTGCTTATGTAGTCATGTCAGGTATTGGCAACTCATGTATAGCTGTTCTCGGAAGCAACCCAGAAACCCCAGTGAGGTGACGTACCCAAGGGGTGACACTGGACCTGACATGGTGAGATGTGCTGGTGGTCAGTACTTCCACTGGGCTGAGGAAATGGTCAGCTGGGAAAAAATAATCCTCATGTAAATAAAAGCTTTTTCCTCAAGCCAGAAGATTGCTCCATGCTGTATCAGATACCACATTTCTGAAATGTGATTGGGATTGTCAGCCTTAGTTGGAAGGAATCGCGGTGGGAAGTCATAAGAAGTATTTCTTACTGAGAAGGGGACCTGAGACTTGAGAATTTTAAATTTAAAACCAATTGTATTTCTTTTTTTATTATTATTATTCTTAATAGGACATTCCCCAAGTTTGTGCAACTGCACAACAGCTATCTTAGACTGTCATGCTTTTTTTTTTTAGTGTAGAGAGTAGTTTTTATAAATGTTTTCTTACTTACACTGATTATAGCTCTCTTCCTCTTCCTTCAGCTTCATCTCACTTAGTGTTTACTCATTTACTTGGTTTTATTTACAATCGCCCTTGAAACAATTTATGAAAATCTGAAATTAAAAGAAGGGTGGAGAACAGGGTGGAGTCTCTCACTCCTTGCGTCAGTGGCATACGTAACGTAAGGAACTGCTCAGGGGGTTTCCAGAGACGTGACCGTCAGATATCATGTACTTGGCTTCCTGAATGGCTTCCGGTATCAAATTTTCTGCCTGTGCTGAGACATGATTGTGTTGGTGATGATGGTGGAACAGGGAAGTCCCTCGGCAAGGAGAGGTGTTTGTTCCTGAATCCTTACTGTGACGTATGCCTCCATGCAGCGTGGAAATATTTGCCTGAGTCAAAGTTCAGACTGCAGGATCTCCTGCTGCGGTTGTTTTGCTCTGATTTGGCGTTGGTTCAGATAACGTTGACACTTGCTCTTGCTTGCCCCTTAAAGGTTTTATTGCCACCAGGGAGATCGGGCACCGCTCACGTAGGACCTTGAAGACGTGTAGATTTTTGTCCTTACTGTGTCTGAGGAGCACTCACGTGGCTGTGTCCATCCAGTAGCATGAATGAATAGCTTGCAAAGCCTTCCAGTGAAGTAGTTTGATGTGTATACCTTGACATATATAGCAGGGCCCCTTACTTGTCAGGGTAATCATCCCCTTGATGCTTCAGTAGGAATAGTAAGTGTTTGCGTAGGTGTCTGGCAGCCCCTACACCCAGTGCTCAGGCGTTGAGAAAGGATGTGTTGCTCCGTGACCTGCAGTGCAAAGGGATTTGTGCTCTTGTGATGTTTGACGGGATCAAAACCAAAAGCATCCAGTGTTACTTCTGACTGAGAACACCAGCTCATGGTTAATCTGGGACTGATGGATGAGGAGCATTTCCAGGGACCCAGGTGCAGTGTGAATTTCTGATGTGTTGCCTAGCCAGCTGAGGTCAGGGATTCCTCCTTGGTCCCCAGCGGTGTTAACGGCTCCACTGCCTCTAAAGTCAATGTGCTAATGCCCGAGCGATGACTTTGTGATGCGGTTGTCTACTGGGAAATCTGCAAAATATCTGTTGCCTGATGTTGAGTGAATTGCCAGAAGAAAAAAAAAATGGGGTTTGTTTCTAAAGCAAGCTAAATTAAAGTTGGGAATTGGCTTCGTATTCTGTTAGGGACCCCTGAGTGTTACCATCTCTTTGGGGGTGGTACCTGAAGCTAATGAGCAGCTTCAGATTTGTCTGCTGCCCTCTGTAGCGATGTCTCCTTTCCTGCTTTGTGCTGGCAAGCCTGCGGAGTCGGTAGGAGAGAAAGCTTTGATGTACTTGCTGCCTTGCCAGAGAGCTGTTTGTTTTGAATGCACTGTGATGCTTTCTTTGCTGTCAAGTTATATGCGTTGTTTTCTGTAAAAGGTAAAGCTCCTAACTTGAAGTGTTTCTCATTAATAAAACTTGAAGACCTCACAGGCTTATTACCACATTTGCTTAATGGTGTGTATACAGCCATCCCTCCCTTCTCCCCACCATAATATGGTTCTTGTACGTTCATCCATCTGCGACTGGATCTCTTTGTCCTACCTGGGAAGGTGGGCTGTGGCGGTGAGTGTCTTTCCATGTGTGTGAAAATAGGTAAATCTCAACAAAGTTGGAGAGAAGAAAGGTCTCGTGTCTGAAACAGCATTATTCCTTGATGGGTTTTGAATGGTTGTGGGGCTGAACAAACGCTTGCTGTAGGCATACAGGGGTCTAACAGAACTGTATTTCCACAGGTCATTGTACTTGGGGCATGAACTGTCGATTTATTCACCCTGGCGTGAATGATAAAGGAAACTACTCCTTGATCTCCAAGCCTGAGCCCTTCTCCCCAAATGGTGCTCCTCCTATTGGCCCTCACCCACTGATGCCAGCCAACCCTTGGGTATGGACATCTTTCGTGTGACTTTATGGCTTGTGCACATAGCTTTTGTCTCCTGCTCTAGGAGGAGTGAAGATTTTGTTTGAGCTAATACTCCTGCAAAATTCAATGCACTTATTGGATATGCGATTTTTAAAAGATGGTTTTGAAGTTGCTAGTAGAGGGGAATAATTTTCCATGTCCTGCTGATACATATCTGGAGTATCAGGAGGTACTGCAGGGTAATTATTTACAAAGCGTGTGTTTGCTACTCAAAACTAATGTCAAGTGTCTGCCTCCTTTCTCTTCTCACCTTTCCAACAGGGAGGGCCAGTCGTTGATGAAATCTTACCTCCACCCCCTCCAGACCCTCCAACAGAAAGTGCCTGGGAGAGAGGACTCCGGCATGCTAAAGAGGTAAATGGCATCCTCAGGAAGTATGCTGACTGTCTCCAAAATCCACTGGCCAGTTTCATTGAGAGCAGGATGCTTGAAGAGCTCTTTTTGGAGCATGTAGTTTCTTGGTCTTGTTAAGAAGCCTTTCTTTTGCCTTTTGACCTTTTAACTGTGTCTTGGTTTATATCACAGTTCTTATATGGTCAAGAGGAGATGGCATCCAGGTTCGGGGTTTTTGTGTTAATATGAGCTAGGGAACATTTGTGGCCCTGAAGTCATGCCCTCCACAAAGCAAAACTTTTTAAGCTGATCCAATTTCCCTTATTTCAGTGCTTATTTCTCCAGCACCTATAGGATCCACGTGTCCAATCATTGCAGAAAATGGGATCAGCAAGTGTGAAACTTTTATTGCCTGTCTGCTGCTGTTCTGAGCTGATGGAGTAGTGAATTACACTTTCTGTGTCAAGAAAACTCCAATGTCCTGCACATTCATGAGACCTGGGCAGAAGAACAATGCTTTAGTTGAAGAGCAGGCTTCTCCCAAGTGAAGGATTTTTAATACTGCAATTTCCCTGTACCGCAGAAATGTTCTCTCTTTACAATGTTTTTATTTTTATGTTATGGCAGGTATTAAAAAAGGCAACTATGAGAAAAGAACAGGAGCCTGACTTTGAGGAGAAAAGGTTCACTGTGACTATTGGAGAAGATGAGCGTGAATTTGACAAAGAAAACGAGTTTTTCCGCGACTGGAATTACCGCATCACCAGAGACGTCCGAGATCCAGCGTAAGATGCAGTCTTGGTTTTGCTACATGGAATAGATGGGTGGGAAATATAGTGCAGTATGGCAGCCTTCAGTTAACTTGTTCCTCCAAATTGGAGGAATGCTCACCTCGGAAAATGGAAACAATTTCCATTAAGCAGTATGTACACTGGTTAAAAACTTGAGCTGCCTCTGCTCACTGCAGTTCAACGCTCCCTTCCTTTACAGTGGTCTTTAAGCCTTTCTGCCTTCAATGTTGTTGGCATGCCTGTCCCTCAAGGACACTATCTAGGTGTGCACTGCCTACCTCACGCCAGTGCGTTCTTCTGACTTTTTTTCCTCTTGTTTTTCTTATTCCAACCCATGAGAGTTTTAAAATGCTAAAGCTGGGGTTGCAAAGTTGGAGTACGCTCAATGTCCAGGAGCTTCAGGGCAGCAGTTGTGCTATCTCAACCAGCTGGATTTTTAATTGCAAGGGCATTGGCACAGTAGCTGGTCTTAACAAACATTTTGACCAGTCCCAGATAAACTACTTAGTAAGACACTGGTCAGAAAGCAAACCTGTTAGCTGCCAGGGCATGGCCTGGGCCAAAGCAAACGCCTTAAACTTAAGTGTTTAGGTGATTGGTTTCTTAAGGATGTAAACCAAAATGTTGGAGACCTCAGACACACTCCTGTCACAACTGAGAGCAGGCAGAAGAAGGTGCAAGGATGAATGTCAGCTTGGAGAGACTTGCTTAGTAGTTCTTGACCCAAGAAAGGGAATGGAAAAACAATTTTTGAGAGGCTTGTATTCTGTGGGAATACAGGTGAATCTCTCTTTCTCTCTTGCTTACACATCCTCTGTTCTTCCTACGTGTATGGATTATAGATTATTTCTACTCGCTCACAGAGAATGTGTTTGCAAGGCTTGGGTCTGTCTATTCTGGAGTGAATAAAATGCAAAAATAAAAAAAGTCTGAAAAGGAGCAGGTTGAGCTTTTGTTCAATAGATTTTGATTTACTCTGGAGTGCAGTTCCTTTCCCTGTCTTAAAAAGAAGCTGCCTACTCAGCTCTGCAGACTGTAACAAAACAGTTGCCCCATATTAATTTTTTCCTGTGTAGAAGTCAGTCTGTATCTTGGTCTTCTCTTCCTCTGAGAAGGCTTTCAGTTGCGCCTGGGACATATTATCACCAGTGCTCTGTGGGTTGACCGTACAGTATCTTTATTTTATGATTGTATATGAAAACTAGCATCAGTGTTGCAGTTGTATTATGCCACTGCCTCACTGATGTAAGAATTGTTGTGTTAGGTACAGGACTCTGTTTTTCTCATATAGTTGAGAAAAAAAGTGTATTGCATGTAGCCAGTGTTAAACAGAAGTAATCAAACAAATGGAATTCCTGAAAATTCAAGCACCTTTATGTATAACCAGACTGTGGCATTATAAAATACCTTTATTGTGTGTAAAGGCAAAAGTTCTGAAATTGCTGCTGCTTTAAACTTGAGAAAATGGTGTTTTTTCTCACACACACCCCTTATTGCACAGATTGACACCTTGCAGCAAACTAGCCACTGGTGATGTAGCTGGGATGGTAATAAATGCTTTCAGGACTGTCTTGTGACATGTGAAGATGTCTAAATAGTTCATGAATCCCTTTTTCTTTTTTGAAAAACTATAGGGAGGTGGACATCAAAGAAAACATTAACTATGGGTAAGCAGGTCTTTGATTCCAGTACTGTTGAAACTGTAAGAAAATATTCCCTTTCCTTTCTCCGTTGCACTTCTAAAAACTTCCTAGGCCACAGACCACTGTCCCACCAGGTGTGGTGGGTGGTTTATTAACTGAATGGATGTATTTGATTTTTTGAGTGATACCAATTATTTGCCTGAGGATTTAAGCACTGAATTATCTAAATGCACAGCACTGATTCTTGTTTAAATGAGTAGAAACTCCACAAATGTTATAGGAAGGGAAGGGGGAGATTTGGATTTGAGGCTGGGTTAAAAAGCAAAGACTTTCATTTTTGGTGTAGCTGGAGATTTTTTGTGTCTCTTTGAACACCTGATGTCACTGAATCCAGAGTGTTGTCTGATTGGCAGCAGGAGTTTGTTACTGAATTAAGCATCAGTATTCAAGATTCCCGTGTACTCTTTCCCTTGGCTTATCGTCTCAGACAAAAATAGAAATCTTAAACCATTTAAAAGCGCTGAAAGCAATACAGGTAGCTGCTTGACTTGCAGGCCAGCATTTACATCTTAGCCTGTTTTAGATTATTGGACACTTTTTAAAATGCAAAAGCAGGCCCTTTATTCCTCTTACTTATGAGTCAGAGTCTTGTTACAGATAATCTGGAATTTGGGAGAATTTGCTTTATAATCTTAGTTCTGCCACTGACTCCTCTGTGGCCCTGGAAGTTTCTTGTTTCCTATACCCACCTCCCCATCTTTACAATGGATCTGATATTTTCCCTCCAGGTGGCTGGCAGGGGTTGGATAGTGTTGAGTATATGAATTAAAAACATCAAATAATGTTAGTAGAAATCATCAAATGGAGGAAATATTACAGACTTAAGGAGGGTGGGGTTTAGATCCTTTTCCTCCCCAAAAGTAATTAAGGTTTTGCAATTGAGCAGGGTGTGCTTGCCAGTTCATTTGTGTGCTGGAGGGCCGGCACCTGTTTTCCACTGGAGAATATCAGCTGCGGATGCAGTTACCTCCATTGCGTGGCGTAATTCCAGGCGCAGGGGCAGAGCGGTGCTGGCCTGCCCCCAAAACTTAGCTTCTCCTAGTGGAAAGCTCAGCGACAGCTCGTGTCCTGTGCTGGCAGCACTGGCATGTGCTCATCACCTCCGGTGGCAGAGGAGTAGGAGATCACCATCCGTTCCACTTCTCATGTGCAGGTGCTTGAGATTAGCTGTGTGTGCATGGACAGAAAACGCAGCTCTAAATCAATGAGGCAAAACATGTTCTGTTACATTTGCATACGTTTGAAGTGGCTGTAAAAAGCAATTGGTGTTTCTGCATTTTTACCACATTGATTTGAAGGCTGAATTTGGTTCATAGCGTTTCTCTTTTTGTGTTTATCAAGAAAGGTTTGTGCTTTTCTCTGATAAGCTTCACTTAAAAAAGACTGTTTCTGTCTGTTTGGGATATGGAGAAAATAAACCACTCTGTACGGTCATACTCCGTTGAACATGTTTTTTCTTGTCAGTGCACAGGGACTAAGGCCTTACCTAGAATATGTAGTGTTTCTGTATGGTGACAAGGTGATATTTCCCTCTCTAACCTTCCCTCTTTTTCATTGTAGGCTTGATCCCTATACAGATCCCTATTATGACTATGAAATAGAACGGTTCTGGCGTGGTGGGCAGTATGAGAATTTCAGGGTTCAGTATACAGACCCAGATCCCTACCGTAACTACAGAGTAAGTAAGGTAATACCCCTTTCCGCGCTTTTCCTTTCAACTTTCTTCCTGGTACTTGCCATGTTTCCAGTGTGGTGGTTGAAATGGGACTTTTCGTGTATGTTGAAGATGCTTTATCTTACAAATAGTTAAATCTTGACTTAATTACTGCACAGAACACACTCTAGGTGCAGGGATGGAAGGATGCTCTGTTTTAGTGTGATGAAGGCAAAAGCACGTCTGAGATGGGAAGATGGTTCCTCTTTGTGGGCGCTGGCTGCTCTTCTGCGTACCAGGCAGCTGTGCAGTGCTTATGGCTGCATCTGCAGCCTTTCTTGGAAATTTTGGAGAGGGAGGGAGTTTCCAGGAAATAACCTGAATGACGAACGGTTTGCTTGTTAGTTATTAGGACAGATGGAAAGGATTAGATTTGGGCAGGCGTGCTTTGTGTACAGATGGAGGCTCTGGCATGACTGTCCACCACTGGCGGAGTTGCACGTTGGTTGCTTTGAGTCAGATGAGGAAGGCACCCAGCCAGTTGCTAAAGTCCCAGATGCAGTGGGTTGGTGGAACGCTGCTGTAAGGTGTCGAGCTCAATGAAAATTAAGGCTACGAACCCTTTCCCTCCGCTTCCTTTTGCCTTCATGCAAACCGTTGTGCCTCGAGAGTAGTGGCAAAGTAATAAATCCTACTCAATGGGGAGCATTAGACTGGTATTCATCTCATGCTTTAAAAAGTGGCTTTCCTTGTGCTGTAAGGCCTTGCTGTTCTACAGAAGCAGTGCATAAACAAGAGCCTGTCCTCACTATTGTTGCACATGGTGCACCATCAATTATTTTCATGGTGCTTGCTTGTAAAGTTAATTAGCTTGTTATAAACATGATTAGCGGTGAGAGTAAATACTTGTAAACATCAATACATTTAATAAGCATAATAAGCCAAATTAATCTTTGGCTGTTGCCTTTGAAAATTACAACTGTGATGAATATGATGCGGTATTTTGTTCCTCTCCACTTTCTGCCTGCTCAGCAAACAGTGATGGCCAGCAAGCTCCAAATTATTTATCTCAATACTTTACCCTAACGTGGGAGGGTGTACGTAATTGCTTGCGGTCCAAGACTTTGAAACCTTGCTGCCCACTTTGTTAGGAGCGTTACCACAGTGTCACAATGATTTCTCTTTTCTTTTTAAAGGAAAGAGAGCGAGAACGGGAAAGGGAGAGAGAGAACCGACAAAGAGAAAGGGAACGTGAGAGGGAGCGAGAACGGGAGCGAGAGCGGCGCCAGCGGGAGCGAGAACGAGAAAGGGAGCGAGAGCGTGACAAGGAACGCCAGCGGCGGAAAGAAGAGTGGGAACGCGAGAGAGAACGAGTGAAGAGAGATGAAAAAGACAGGCAGCACAGGGACCGAGACAGAGACCGAGACCGGGACAGGGACAGGGAACGTGAAAAGGAGAAAGAAAAACCAAAGCCCCGGTCCCCGCTGCTGCCAAGGTAAGTGTTTGCTGGAATTCAGACTTGACATTTTAGTTGACGTTGTTTTAGCTGTGGATCATGAGCCTGCCTCATGCTGATCACGGTGGAGAAGATCTCTGTTGTTTGCAACTCTTTAGGAAAGCGGTAGTTTCAAGAGAAAGGCAACGCTTTAAATGAGCCTTGCTGGCCACTAAGTGGAGCTAAAACATCAGTAAGAACCAAGGGTGCATAACCTGACTCTGAAAGGAGAGCATCTGTTCTTTGGGTATGAAGATGTTCAGCTTGTGCCTGTTCCCTTGCAGCTAGAGTATGTCTTGGGAGGTTGGATGTGTCCCCAGTGCTGAGAGTTCTGCAGATGGTGGTAGCTCCCTTTGAGGCCTTGACAAATGTCCTTTGACAAGAATCGGGGCTGGTTTGGGAGTTTGGGGATAGTTAAGTATCTGGAGAATTAAGTAAAACTCCAAAAAGAGGTTAGAAAAACTAAAGGGATTGTATGCCTTGAAATGAGTCTCTCCTAGGTGTTACGGTGGAATTGCGGTGTGGAGTCAGGTTTTTTGCCTCTGTTCATTTTTTCTGAAAATCCTCGTTCTGACCTGTGTGGAGGAGAAAATTGAACCAGACAGACTAAAGATCTGGGAATTTCAAAAGTGAATCCTATTTTGTTTCTCTGTCAATTATTTAAGTACCATGGCTTACCAGCGTGCTGTGTATTAGGCATATTTGGAAGGCACTGTATAAATATCATAGCTGAATATAGAACTTGTCTTATGGGAATTTCTAACGTCAAAATGTCTTTCAATTCACAATCTGAGAAAAGTATCAAATTTCCTCCTGAAGGACATCTCCAGGAAAGCTGATTAGCAGTGTCCGTGTCTTGGAAACTAGTGGCAGATGGAGTTTTCTGACAGCACGTCAAGGAACACGTGGACTCACAAGTGCGTGTATGTGCCTGTTGGGGCAAAGGGGGCACAGGGAAGGTGTTCCCCAAGACATATTGAAGCTTCTCCTTCTGCCTGGTGTCTGTGGTGTTTCTCGAGCACCAGAGGAAGGTGTGGAAACATTGTGAGTGTGAGGAAGAGTGTGTTTTAACAAAGAACAGGGCTAAGAAGTTCTGGAAGGAGGTGCCACGTGAAATTATGTGGTTTCAGGTGGAAGCAGGGTTTAGTCCTGAATCTGACCCAGAATTTTTATTTGCATTACTAGAAGGAAAGCTGATCTTTGACCCTTTTCTCCAAGAGGAAGTCACAGTTTCGGAACAGTTTGAAGGTGTCTTGTGAGTGCTTTGGTGCAGTGGCAGTGTTAGAGTGGTTATAGGAATACTTCTAATTATATGCTACATTTAATTATAATCTTTACTTACAACCATAATTTTTGCACCTTAATTACCACACTTGCTGTTGGTTTGTGCTGTCATTGAGTTAGTGATGGAAGAGATCTTGCTGTCCAGAACCATGTGATGATGATGATGATGACAATGATGAAAGTGACATCAGCTGATTGGCAGCTCAGGTTGTTAGTCATTAACAGTCACCGTGACCAGGATCACTGCGCGCAAGGCTGAGGCTGCTGGTTGTTCCTTCCCTTGACACTCATGCTGGGTCATGGGGCAGGGCTTTGTGGGAGAGCTTTCGCTATTAGTGCTGCCAGAGGTTTGCTGGGTGGGAGCGGTGGCCGTGTTCGCCAATCTTAGACCCATCTTGCCCTGTGTAACCATCTGTGTGAGCCCAGAGATGGGATTTACACTGTTTGTGACGTTATATACTGTGTGGATACAGGTTCCCCTGCTTCCCTCCCGTGCCCCCTCTCTGACATAGCCCCACTTAAGGGAGCGGTGGGTGCCTCTTGGATCTCCAAAAGATGAGTCTTGGTAAATTAAAAATAGTCCTTGATATGCCTCTTTGCTTTTTTGTTTTGAGTCTACTACTCTTTCTAGAAGTGGATCATAGAGAATCCACTGTCGGAAGCATCCTCAGCTTTGTCCTGTAACACAAGCACTGATGTCTGTAGGGCCAGGCAGAGCCGGAGGGAGGGACAGCAAGCAGGGCTTGCTTTTGGCTTCATTTGTGTGGGGCTTTCTTTAAATGCTAGTGGCAAGAAGCGTTTGCAATTTTTGTGTTGAATAGAGAGCTAGTTCTGAGCTGAAAGCTTTAAAACCTAAAAAAAAAAAAAAAAAAAATCAGGTCAGCACCTACACACAGTATCTCATCTTAGAGGAGAGTGGAATTAATGGGAGTACTTACCAGTAAACCCAAAAGCCCTGTGTTGTTGAAGGCAGCTCTCCAAGTGCTCTTAGTGGGACTTCAGTTCCCACTGTCCATGTCAACATGAACACTTAACTACAGCGTTTACAGGTGTATGGATGTTTGCAGAGAAAATAAAACTGCAGGAAAAAGTTTTTTGAAAAAGTGAAAGCGTAATTCAACTTCTTTTCCCTTGGAGAAGACATCCCTCATCCAGCAGTTTGTTTTTCCCTACACTGCATTCCGCAGAGGCCTCCGTCACGCTTACGGTGTGACTTGGCTCTGGGCAGTGCCGTTTTGTCCCACATAACCTTTTTGACAGGCTCCAAACTTCCTTGTGGCAGTGCGGCGGTTCGAGCCGTCTCACCTTTTCTCCAAATACCTTCGTGCCGTGCTGCAGAGGGTCAGGTTTGGCACCTTGGGATTAAACAGCTCCCAAGTTTGTTTAATGTGTAAAATGCTTGTGATTGTTTTGCGCTTCCTGGGCAGCAGGATGCACGATAGTGGCGTAGCGCTCACCTGTGGGTCTATTTATAGACTCTGGGCTTTCCCTAATCACTACGTCCCAGCTTTTGGCAAGTCCGGCCGTTCCAGGCGTCATGTGGCGACGGGGGCTGGCTCACGCCGGGCTGCAGGCAGCTGCCCGTTAACATTCCTGCACCAAAGGCAGTGCCGCTTCCAGCCGGAGCCCACGCGGCCCTACTCTTCCCTTACTAATGAGCTGGGGAGATTGGAAAACTGCTCCACGGGGGTTGTGCAACCTGCGAGGAGCTTTGCCAAAGGCAGAGCTGAGGATGTCTGTAATTACAGGTAGATGCCGGTCTGTCCATCGGCATACAAGCTCCCTCAAGTAGAGGCTGGAGGAAGGAACAAACTGACATATAGAATGTGGAGTCAAAAGGGATGGAAGAAAACTCGAAAAGCAAATAGCTGGGAACATGAAAACAAATTCCTTTTCCATTATATTGAAAGCAGGAAGGTTTAATCTGATCTCTAAGCAACAGCAGAGTAGTTAAGGCTAATAACAGACAAGCCAGAGGACTTCCTGGCATCGCTGCTTGCTACAGATGAGGAGGATTAGAATTTAACAACAAATACAGATTGTAAACCCTAATGGACTCAGTGGTAAATCTTTCTCCTTGAACTTTTTAAAAGAAGAGGCGGCAGTGTTGGGGCTTCCAGTAGGATTGTCACACGTGGATTAGACTTTTTCTGAAGAAGTGTGCAATTGCTGCTTTATGCTTTGCTTGTTGGGGTTTTTTTCCCCCCAAGCTTAAAATGAGCACTCCAAGAAGTTTATAATCTGAGATTGCAACGCTAGTAAAATTGTTCCTCCCCCTCCTCCTCCTCCCTCCTCAGGCATCGAACACTTAAACAAGCCAGGACACTTTATGATCAATTAGAGGGATAACTTGGCTGTCTGTCCTTGTGCTCCCCATCTCCAGAACGAGTTCTGGTGCCCCAGGCTGTGACTGATTTTGCTGAGTGCAAAATTTCTGCTTTATATCTCTGTCTTGCCCGTGTAGCTCACTGTTGTGCAAAGCACTTCAGGGATAAAGAAGCGGTAGGAAAGATGTTATTTGAAGAAACTTAGAGCAGTGCAAGATGTTCTTACCCAGGTGCTGGATGCAGCCACAGCGCTGCTGGCCTTTAGCTATGAGCGAAGGCCCTACGCACAGAAATAGTAATTTGCTTTAATCCTTCTATTGTTGCATAGGTCTTTATCCCGCCACCATCCGAGCGAATCTGATTGTTTCAGGAGCGCGTTAAGCAATGCAGTTAGTGTCGTGTGACCTGTTAGCAGTTGTATTTCCAAAGCACCGAAGGACATTGAGGAACTGGACCCACTGGGAAGAGCAGCAGCGTCAGTATCACTGCCCTCTTGGCTGGGGTAGCACTAGGTGGTTGTCCACCAAGCAGGGAGGAAGAAGAGGAAGCAATCCCATGGTGCTGGTCCGTGAGATGGGCATTGGTTTCTTTCCGACCTCTGAGAGGTGCTGGGTTTCCTCTGCCGGGGACGCTGTGCAGCATGGCAAAACGAACCTTTGGCTGAGAAACTTGTCATCTCCGCTTCTCGAGGAAGTTTGTCCTGAAGTTTGACCTTAAAGCTATTTCTGTGGAGACAAGTGTGGTCTCAGCCCATGATACGGACCCTAAAAATGTGTGGCACGCTGGTGCCAGGTTGGATGAGGAGAAGGCTGTTGTCCTCAGAGATGTTGCAAAGTCTGGACAGGAGGTGACAGCAGCTCCAAAGCTGCCAGGAAGGAGCAGTGCCCGGTGAACTGTCCTGTGATTATCGCACACACAACAGTTTTATTGGAAGGAAGTTTTCTTCAGCTGCGCTAGAGATTATCGATGGAGTGCACTTATGCAGCCATTAAAAAATAAAAATAACACCTGCAAGTAGAGACACTGTAAAATTTAAAGCAATGTCAGAAAGGGCAGCTATTCTGTAGCAAAACATAAATCCTTCGTAAAACCCTTCTAGCAAGGAGTGTTGTGCTTCTTTCCAGCTTCTGTTGGTTGAGGTGGCAGTAGCCCTCGATTATGAGATACTCTATAATGCTGCAGACCCTGGGACAAAAGGTTATGTGTTCTCGTGGCAGAGCTCATCCTTGCGTTATTTTTTTTCAAGCTAGTTCAATTTATCTTTCTAATAGGTCGTTGTTAATCTCTGGGGTGAGCACGTTAATGAACAGGATAACCTGGAGTCTAAAATCAATGAATGCAGGTTACCTAGGGCTTGCAAGTTAGAAAGTGTTGGAGTGAGGTTGATTAGATAAAGGAGTGGCAAAAGTAAGGGAATGCAAATGGAGTGATTCATGATTATGTGTGTGTATGTGTGTGATCGCAAACCGACTGAACTCGTTTTTCGGAAGAATCTGTAATTCTAAGTGTTCCTGGGTCGTTGTCATCTTTCCCAACAGCTTCTGGTGGTCTCCCCGTGCCGCCTGCTGGATCTGCTCCCTATATTTTGAGTGTAGGGGCTCTGCATGAAAGCAGGCGTTGCTCAAATACAGCTGGGTGTTTTGGTGGGCTTAGTAATAGCATCTCATCCTCTTGTATAAAGATGGTGCGGTAGGCTGGTGGATTTTTGTCTTCTCTTAGTGTTCCCTGTGGAAATGTCCGTTTCTTTGTTTATTTATCTTTGTTATCCTTTATTTGTTCCTGTTTGTCCTGCCACAGGAGGAAGAGCAGGCAGGACAGACAACGGTGTGCGCTTCCTTGTTTTGAGTCAGGCATTGGTAAGACCCTGGAGTGCTCTGAATTTGTCCTAACATGCATGAAAAGTTACTGAGGGGGAAAAGCAGCCCCTCTCGGGAGGTACAGGCTTGCGCTCCAGGTGTCTGCACCTTCCCTGGGCGGCTTCTTGGAGTGCAGTGAGTTAAGAGAAGCAAACGGCCCCAGGCTGTTGGGTTTCCCTGGCTGGAGCGTGGCTTGAGCCAGACTCTGTTCCTCCTGCACACAGCGGGTCTGCCATGCTGCATTCAGTGCTACACGGTGCAGCACCGCTCAGAAGAGGATTTCTCTTCTCCCCATGTTCAGAACATGCCCCCTGCTGCTATGCAGTTCTTCAGACTCAGTTGTGTGCTCTATATGGTAACACTGTGGTGTTACCACATATATTATAGTAACTTTTTTACATCCCCATTTTTTTCCCACAATATTATAGTAACTTTTTTACGTCCCCATTTTTTGTGGTGCAGCTTCTAGCTGGAGCAATGGAACCTGGTTAGATGGCTTCGCTTTCATTTTTATTCCCAGTTCGTTTGGGAAGTAAGTGGTAATAGAATCTCTCCGTGAACCAAATCAGCAAAACTTTTTTTCAAAGTTCTCCGCAAAGCATTTCTGTTGACTGGAGTTTTCGTTAGTCTTCATGGTTCTTGAGGTTCTGCCTCCGCTTCCACAGTAAAAGGAGAAGGATTTCGTAACCATAAATGAAGATGAAGGGCATCGAGTGACTCAGATGTGGATCTCAAGGAATGTGTTTTTCTTTGGCATTTCGGAGATGGAATTACTGGAAAGATCTCCCACACTGGATTTTATTAAAACATTGCAAAGACAGGGGCAGAATCGCTGCATGCGGGTACCTCTCATTTAGAGGAGGCTCTCAAGGCGTCAAATGCTCAGCCCTTAGGGTAGATCACATCTCAGATATGTTTATCTACCTGCTGTGATGATTTCATACTGTAGGTTCAGATTGTATCTCCACTATTTAATTTCAAAGCCTCTCCCCATCAGGCTTTGAAGAAATTGTTGGGTTTTTTTTTTTTCTTAAGCGACTGATAACTCTGCTGTAGATTGAAACGTCTTGAGGAAAGCATATCCTTTGCTAATATTTCACCAAGATCAATTAGCACCGGCTCCAGGGTTCAGCATTTCCCATCGTAGCTGTACGTAGGTGGCTTTCCAGAGCTGTTGTCCCTCTCTAAGCCACACAAGTGACATTATTGTGCCGAGACAGGAAGAATCTTCCGGTGTACATGCACGCTGCTGGAGTTTATTTTGCAGCAATTGCAGGTCCCTTCACAAGTGCCTCGGCACATGGCTCCAATCGTTCCTCGAGTCCACTTCCTCTGGAAAATTCCACTGACACTGAAGGAAAAGTCGCGCCAGTGCTGCTGACGCAATGCTTGCTTTCCTGCGAGAAACGAAAAAGCTTTTAAATCATCGGTGGACTTTCCTCTTTCAGAAAATTGAGCTGTAACTGCCGGCCAAAACAGTAGCCCTGGAGCCAGGCTGACGTCACCGGTGACCGTGGGTGATAAGGTTTGCGTTACCTGTGGGAGCCGTGTCCCGCAGGGAGGGGGAAGGAAGGAAGCACTTTCCCCGGCAAGCTTATTTTCCCCTCTAAGATTAGAAATGCTTTGGCGTCATTTGCATAATACATGAGGAGGAAAACTTGAGCCGTGCGGCTCCGCTTTTCCCCCCCCTCCAAATTCTTGTTGAATTCAGTGACGTGCTTCAAATGGGGTTTATTTGGGAGCCGGAGCGCGTGTGGTTGGGAGCTGGCTGACCTACGCTGTGGTTTGCGTTGCCAGCTGGATCTGCCTTTGTTCCTCCTCTCATTGCCAAAGCCACGTTCAGCTTCAGTTCTCCGCTTGATTGCTGTAATTAAATTCCAGCCAAATATGCATTAACGTGTTCGTTCTGGAAAATAAAGCATTTAGTTATTTTAAGGTTAAAATGGGCTTCGGAAATAGCTAAGCTCTGCAGACCTTGCTTGTGCCCTGGTGATGCAGGATGCTGCTCCTCAGGGCTCTGGAAGGAAACTAAGCTGCTTTTGATCAGTCTATGTCGTCAGTCTCTCTTTTACTCCCTCTGTAATTTATTTTTTCTTTTTAAACCTAGGCTTAGGATTACCTGATTAGGGAGTTCATTCTCAGATATTTGAAGTATTTTCTAAAAAGTGGAATTTGGTGAAAAAGGAGACCGGGATTCACACGTGTGCTTTGGTAGCATATGACTTTTTTGCCAGCCACTCTCTGTGCCAAAGTATGTTAGGTTTGCCCACAGCGTGGACTGCAGCAGCCTGGGTAACTGTGCTGGGCTGAGGATGAGCTCGTGTAAAGTGCCGTGAGCTGATCTCATGGCTCAGCCACCCCGAAGCAGCCAGGCTTCTCTCCTTCCCTCCTCTGTTCACCGTGGGTCAGCTCCCGCACTTGTCCGTCCCCTGCCCTGGGCTGGTTGGACTCACTGACCCAGCAGCAAACTGCTTTTATTTTTTTTTCTCCTCTCCCTATTGAATGAAGGAGTTGAGTTGGCACGTGGGGACCTCCAGCAAGTGCCAGATCCAGCACAACAGAGGAAGGGAAAAATTGCCCCGTTGTAAGAGTGAAAGTGAGGAGAAACCCTCTCCCTTCTCAGGATCCAATACATGGCTCAACCCACCCAGCAGTGCAACACCAGGAGCAGTTATCGTATCTGGCGTAGTTCTGGGCAGCCTTCCTGCCTGATCTGGGCTGGGAGCCACAGGCCGGCTGCCTGCTGCCTCTTCTCAGCGGGCTCTCTTCTGCGAGCCTTACGGCTTCCTCCGCTTTCATCCTGGTATCAGTACGCAGGAGTACACTCGATTTGAAACACCGACTGTTTCACGGGCTGCTAGCCTCTAATAGTCTCTTTGGTGAGACTCATACAGGCTGTAATTGAGATGTTAGTCTAAGGTGGATAGTGAGGATCTTGGCAGTTGCTCTGGCTTACTTTCAATTCTGACTTCTGAATTCCACCGGAGGAGGCAAGCCAAGTGGCATCAGATACCAGTCCCTCGTATTAAGTTGAACAAGTTTATTTGGTGATGCTACATGTTGGGCACGCAGGTAACTCTTGAGGAAAGACTTTGAAAATGTCCTGACACGAGCATCATCTTTCTTGGCTATAGTATGGTAACGTATTTACTGCTGAGTCAAAAAGCCAAAGCATGTCCAGAAATGAGGCTTTCTGTTGTGGTTTTCCTGGGGAAAAAACCTTTCCTCCAGAAAGTGACTTCATCAAGAGAGAATTGCATCAAACCAGGTAATAGGTGCAAGTAATGAGATTTGCTTTCATAGTCATCTTTGCTCCAAGCTTGCACCTAAGTTGTGGAGTTCAGCGTAAGTTCCCACGTGGGAGCTGAGGTCCAGCTCCCAGGGCATGCTGCTGTTGGATGTGAATGTGAGCAAGTTGGTTTTTTGAGTGAGAGGCAGAGAATAAATTCTGTAGGAGACTTTTCTTTCTGAAAACTGTTGCAGGAGAGACTTGAGCCTGGAGAGAGGGGCAAGGTCACTCATTAATTGTTGGCTTTCACGTTTGTCACCTTGGAGTAAAAAGCTTCTCAGCAGGCTTTATCCAGGTCTTGAGATGGATACTGTCTCTCTGCCCACCTGTGCCAGCAGAATATTCCCCCTGAGTCTCCCAAAGCGTGCAGACTGCAGTCCCTCGGGAAGGGATGTCCGAGCGGGACATAATCTAGTGTTATTCACGAGCATCCGAGCGTGATGTTCTCCTCCTTTCTGCTGCTGTTTAGCCTGCTGCTTGATGTAAGGTGTGTAGGCTGTTCCTGACCTTCTTTTTCTTCCTCCTTAGTACTTAGTTGCTTTGAAGATACTCCAGAGGTCAAGATGGCTTCAAAATGAGTTTGTACTACATAGGCTGGAAGGAGAGTTTGACCCCCGGTACTACTATTTAGTGTTATCAGAGTATAAATAATAGGTCCAGTCTATCTCAGCCTCATATTCAGTCACGGTCTTCCTCAGATACTCAGATATAGTTGTGGCTTTAGTATGGAAAACTAGACCAACCCACTGCAAATAACATGTGCCGTGTTAAATAGCGTATGTTAGAGCAGCACCGGAAAGGGTGATGATGCGAAATGAAGATGCCGGTGAATAATGCTGAGCCATAACCCTGCCTGGGACTCTGTTACTAGGCAGTCAGCAATTTTGTGTGCTAATATGTAAGTGTCCTCTTCTGAAGCTGGAATGAAATTTGCGGGAGAGGTGAATGTGAAAGAAGAGTTTCTCCTCCCATAAAGCTTTGTATATACCAATGTCCTAGTTTGAGATAGAACAAAACCAATTTTCTTTTCAGTAACTTTACTTTTCACTTAAGTCTCTTCTAACTGTCTGAAATTAAGGGTATGTTTTTCAGGCAGTGTTTGCTTCTAGCAGTGATAGGGCCTGATGTTTATAGTTAACGGCAAGGAACGGTATGCAGAGAGGCTCTCGCTTATACTTATTCCTGTAACAAACAAGGTCAGCTAACTTCTTATTTACCAAGGTGGAGGGTCGAAAGTGGAAAAGCATAGAGGGGTTGCATCTGTGGGGAGGAGCGGACAGGACAGATGACCCAAAACTGACCAACAGGGTATTCCATCCCATCTGCATCATGCTCAGTATAAAAGCGGAGGGATCAAAGGGGTCAGCCTCTTCTTTGATGGCCGGTGTCTGAGAAGGACTTTGTTGTCTGCCTTTGATCCCGATCCATGCGTTCTTGAATCGAGGTCCGGAGTCCAGTTCCCATGTGCTGCTGAGTCCAATCCCAGTGCTGGCCGGTGATGTGATCATCATCTTGGGAACTCGATATTGGTTTTGTATATATGTCGTTGTTTTCTTATTATAATCTTTTCTTTTTATTGTTAATATTTCATTAAAGCTGTCTTAGGGTTTTTTCAACCCATAAGTCTCTCTCCCTTCTTCTGTCAAGGGCTTAATAGAAAATACGTGTCATTCATTTAGTGGCCAGCCCAGCCTAAACCTTGACAACTGAGATAGATGTAGGACAAATTGTAAAATTGCTGTAGTTATATCAGCAAAGATAGGGAAAGAGTAGGGTACTGCACTGGACTTTAAAGTCAGCGTATACAAGTTCTGGAGTTGGGGAAGAGGTGAGAGGCTGTAGGAGTTTTAACTGTGTTGAGACTGTTTTAATACTGCTAAGCAAGGAGGAGATGAGACTTTTTAGTGACTAGCGAAGCTTTCAAAGGGGAGAACAGGCTGCAAATGAAGAGCCTTAATTATCCTGTTGTCTGTTGAAAAAGTGTTGTGGCAAGAAATGCAGTCCATAGAATTATTAGAAAACTTGGAGGTTGCTTTCTGTATCTCAGAAGGTAGAGGAAGTTGTGTGGGGAGTGGTTGCTTCAGCGGTGTGACTAATGGGGTGGTACTGGCTGAACCCAGTGATGGAAGGTGCCTTTCCTCCCCCCAAATTCTCGGAGCAAGAGCGTTCATTATTTTCAGAAAAGGAATAAACACATAATTGTACTGGTAATTTGATGAGTGCAATAGACTTCATAAACCTTTAAGCAAGCACAAATTTTTTTTCCAAAGCCCAAGGGAGGATCACAGAATGGTCAGGGTTGGAAGGGACCTCTGGAGATCATCCAGTCCAACCCCCCTGCCACAGCAGGGTCACCTACAGCAGTGGCACAGGACGGTGTCCAGGCGGGTTTGGGATGGCTCCAGTGTGGGAGACTCCACAACCTCTCTGGGCAGTCTGTGCCAGTGCTCTGCCACCCTCAAAGGAAAGAAGTTCCTCCTCATGTTTAGATGGAACTTCCTATGTTCAAGTTTGTGCCCATTACCTCTTGTGCTAAGGTCATAAGCAGGCAATTGAACAGTCGTGTGCAGGTCAGAGTAAGGGTGAGGAAAAATCCCAAGTTAAATCACCCATAGATAAGAGAGGTAATAAAGTCTAGGCCTGAAGAAACTCAGCCTGGAATACTTAAAGAACTGTGGTGCAGATGCTCAAAAGTTAGCACTGAATTATTTTCAGAGGGTTGTGGGGGAGAAGGGAAGCTTAAAGAACCAAAGAAAAAGGGGAAACACAACTAGAGCCCTTAAAAAGGAAGAGAGGAGGTGGATGATATCCAGCCTGACTCTTCATGGTTATCAACAATGGGAGAGCACGTGTTTGGTGTTTATAAGCACCTAGAGAATAACACGGTGATAAAACAGCCATTATGAAGTGCTTTAAGCTCAGCTGATGAGGTAACCGTCCCCTTTGTAAGGGTAAAAACAGATCAATGCGTCTTTGCTGTGGTAAGGCTTGTGACACAGTCCCACGTGATGTTCTGATAAGGGAACTGTTGGAGCGTAATTCAGGCCGAATCTCTTCTCTTGGTGCCTACTGGTTGTTTCCAGCAGTTTGCTATGTCAAGAAGACGTTTCAGATGCATGCTCAAAGTCTGTTCTTAGTCTAGTTCTAGTCAGTATTTTCATTGCACTGGGGTCACTGCCTATCAGGTTTGGGTTGCTCCAGCTCTAGCTACTTGGCATGGTCATAGGAAGAACCAGGTTTCCCCCTCCCTTCCCTCTAAAATGTGCTTGTTTCCAAGCATTGGAGACAAAAAGCCAAAGCTGAAATAGGCCAGCAGGTCACTGCTTGGTCAGTACGACAAAGTAGCTCACAAAACTTGCAGGTACTGGTGCTTTGAAGGGCTCAGGCGCTGATTTACAAAATGATAGGTGTTCTAACCCTTTATCACCCCAAAATGATGGTCAGTATCCTGCGGTGGAGGTTAAGAGCCAGTACTGGTACAAAGGATGAATTTCTGAGATCTTTTCCTGGCCGTGTGCTTTTATTAGCCTCACTGTATTAAAAAAGTCCCAGCTACTCAAGTCCTCTCTGTTTTCCAGCCGTCAACCTGAGCCACCAAAGAAGGAGAAGGAAGCAACCACAATTACCACCACTCAGTCGAAGAGAGCAGATGAATGGAAGGACCCCTGGCGCCGATCCAAGTCCCCCAAAAAGAAACTCGGCGTCTCTGTCTCTCCTAGCCGTGCGCGTAGGCGCCGAAAAACCTCTGCTTCTTCAGCATCTGCTTCTGGCTCTTCAAGGTGGGTGAAGGCAAAGAGCGTGTCGCATCTGAGCCTTGTTAGTGTGTCAGGGAATGTGATGTGACTCTTTCTTGTCAGTGGCAGATGTTGGGGTGTTTGGGAAAGCAGTTCAAGACTTGCTGCTCAGTAACAGCTACAGACACTGGCATATAGGTAGTGAGATGGAAACTAAGGGGGAACGCGTAAGTGTGGGTGCTGTGATGTGATCTGTTGAAGACTAAGAAAAGACAGGTCCTTGGAAAAGTCAGTCTTCAGGGAAACTAGACTTGGAAGCAGTCCAGATGATTAGTAGCTCACCTAGCTGAAAACTGACCTTAATAGAAGCAGAAGCTGAAAGCTGTAAGAATTGGAGCCTCTTGACTCCAGGAGTGCTGGAGAGATGAGGTGAGCCCACTTCAGGAAGCGCCTGCTGATGCTGCTGGGAAAAAACTGGGGTTATGGAGGCTTGACAGAGCCCTAGAGGTCTACGGTGGAGCTCAGAAACCAGTGGGTGTGAGATAAAAAAAATGCTTTTCAGAAAGAAATGCCCTGAATCTAGGAGAGCTGAGGCATAAGCTGGATCAGTTTTCTTTAAATGCTTGAACTTGAAGCTCCTGAAAAGAGGGGGGAAATGTATCAGAGAGGAATGAGGAACACGCTTAGTTGAAGATATGGATCTAAACACCAAAGCCCTCCTGAAGCAGATAGCTTTTCTTGCTGGGATCACTGCACCTGAGATGTTTCTGTTTTCTCATACCTGTGTGACTCAACCTATTGGGGGATTGTCTGGTGAAAACACGTAAAACTCTGTGGAAGGAGTTCTCAAAAAGGGATGGAAGGTCATTAGCTAAAGGAGGGGGGCCTATTCAAGGGTGCAAAGGGAGTAGCAACAACAGGATCCTCTCTAGGAGAAAAAGGGGGCCTAAGGAGAGGCTGTAGTCCTGGCAGACCACCGAGGAGAAGGCAGGTAATTTTTGGAGCAGTGTTTGAGAACTTGGGAGGAGTATGCTGGAAACAAGACCTTGGTCTCAGAGGACTTCTCAGGAGGCACTGAATGTTAATGTTTTTCTTTCAGGTCGTCTTCTCGTTCATCCACCTATTCTGGTTCAGGTTCCTCACGATCTCGTTCCAGATCATCTTCTTACAGCTCTTACTCTAGTCGCTCTTCAAGACACAGCTCTTTCTCAGGCAGCAGGTCCAGGTAATGGTTCCTTGGATTTGAGAGTAATGGTGTACTGTTTTCCAAACGCTTGCTAACAGCTACTTTTGCTGTTGCTTAAAAGCAAATAGCCAACTCTTGAAATAAAACATTCAAACCACTTACCCGAGTGAGGGAAATGTGATAGACTGCAAGGGAGCCTGCTGGTTTGGTTGTTGAATGAAGCAGGTATGTCAGCCACCCCCTCCTCTCCCCAGTACCCCCACCCACGAGTACTGTGCTGTTGTGGCTGGGCTGTTTCCCATGCCTCTGGGAGCTGAGCGGTTGTAGGAGCCTGGCTGAGATTAGTGTTGCCATCATTTGCATTTTATGATTGGAAGAAGTTACTGGCATCTCTTTTCTGTTGCACTGGAATTTCTATTTAAAGAGGCAAATCACATTTCTTTATTAAAGCAGTCCATGCAGTTGTTTCTTGTGATAGTCCTGACACTTCAAAGTAGCAACTCAGTGTCCCATGCTGATTAAACAGAAGCATGTTTATTACTCTGCCACTTCCTTGCCCCTGCAGACAGTTTCCCAGGTCTGGAATATGCATAGTAGGAGAACTGGCTCCCTAGATAGGCACATCTTCAGAGCTGAAATCGCATAGATACCCAGAGTGTGGATCATGCAGTTGATGGGAGTGAAGAGTGTCACTTTCGGAGAGGTGGTTTCTGCTAGGAAAGGCTCAGGTGGAAGCTGATCTCAGTGCGAGCACGTACATGTTTCTGGGGAGCAGGCTGACCTTCCCCCATCCACCCCATTTCAGTCTCTGTTCCTTGCAGGACAATGCCAAGCATAGGTGACACGCATTAGCATGCCTCTCTCCGAAGGTAGGAGGGTGAGGAACACCTAAGTACCTAACTGTTCTTCAGAAAGCCAGTCATCAGAGTGTCTGGCGCTCTGAATTACAAGGCTGTAAGAAGGGTACTTCCAGTCTTGGCAGTGGGGTGAATCACTTGAACGCCAGCATCTGGTGTGCTGTGTAAGTGGTTTGCGTCTTTGGTCAGTCCTGGTCTTAGAAAACAGCTCTTGCCCTTTGATCTGTTGGCTTTGATATACTCTGCTTGGTTTTTCTCCTTGTGTTCCAGAAATTACTGATGTCCAGTTAGATGTATTTTTTGTGTCTTTCTCCTAAGATTTTTTTTTTTTTTGCTGCTGTTTAAAGGATTGTGGACTGCACTAGGAGTTACTTACATAAAGCAGGTTGAAACAAATCATGCTGAACTTGCAAGTCAAAATCCTACTTACTTTCCAGTAGACATACTCTCCCTAGGGAGAGAGAATACAGAGTATGCAGAAAGCCTCAGGTGTTGGTTTGGAATACCTGAGAGTGTCTGTCTCGCAACCAACCCTACTTTTTCCTTTTGTTTTCTATGTCTACCACTGCTGTGGTCACAGAAGTTGGCTTTGTTGAGCAGAGTCCAAATATAAAACTAGGGTAAGCTCAGACCCACAGGATCTAGTTCCTGGGATGCGGTCGCTAGCCGAAGGAGGGAGTGGTGGGTAAATGCCCTGAGAGGCAGGAAAGCCTTCTGCAGTCCCAGAGCCTGAGCTGAGTGATGTGTCCTTCCTTTCTAGATCACGGTCCTTCTCATCTTCACCCTCTCCTTCTCCAACACCGTCTCCACACAAGCCGCTTGCGAAGGCTAAAGGGGAGTTATTACCGCCTGCTGGTAAAGGGTAAGGCTTCATCTCCATGTTGATAACACAGTGCAGAAGGGGCTCCAAACAGTAGCCCAATTCCTGAGCCAGACCCTTCTGACCTGGTGGACAGTTTAAGGAGGAAATGGAAGATGCAGAATATGACATGCATAGAAGAGTGCTTAGCTTTGCACGTTTCATTAAATGATGACAATTTTGGTTTTTAAATCCAAGTTAAACTGTACAGGTATCCGTAAATACTACGTAAAATCATTTAAGTTGGAAAAGGCCCTTAAGATTGAGTCCAACTGTTAACCTGACACTATCAAGTCCACCACTAAACCATGTCCCTAAGTGCCGCGTCAAGGCCCCCGTCATGTATACATAAGGGTTTTAAGCACATGTATGATTTGCTATTTAAATGTTCTGTGTTTGCAAATGTGTTTATACAGGAGCTGTAAGAAAATTTAATTCCTCTGCTGTAGCTTTTGTTAATGCATAGCCTTAGAATAAAGAAATGGTTTGGCCCCATCTACTTTTAATATTGGTGACAAATTAAAACAGTACTGTAGCTATGAAACTCTTGGTTTGGCAGATTATACCAGCGCTGCTGCTCTTTTAAACGCTTGAAGTTGCTATTTCATAAACTCCTGTGATACATCATAAATTATGGATATGTTGGAGGGTGACACAACACCATAGTGATGTCACCTCTCTTAAGGTGACCTGCAAATAAATTACACCATGGGAATCCCCCTGAATTCTCCAGAATATAGGACAGTCCCCTTTGCCACACTTCTACCTTATTGACCTGCGTGCTTTTTTTTTTTTTGTCTTCTCAACTCAGGGTTCAGCCCTTTAAGGACACGCGCTCTGCCTGCAGCAATGTCTTTACACCCTTCTAGCGCACATTGCAGCGCTGGTTTGGTAACACACGACACCGGCCAGCAGCCTGCACTAGCATGGGGATTGTTTTCACTGCGTAACATTGCACGCACTTAATCCTGTGTTCTGCAGGGGATGAATACAGATATTCTTAAGCACAAGAGGAGGAATTAACAGTCTCTGTTTTCATATGCAGACAGCTGCCTTCTCCCCAGTTAATAGTAGGCGTGACATGAGTGCTGGGGATGTTGAGCAGTAACCAGCTATTAGAGCAGAGGTTGGAGTGCTCAGAGCCCAGAAGTGAGCAGCGCTGAAGAGCCAAAGTGATTCCCGTCTCGCCTAGTAGTGGGTGCTAGATAAAGTCACAAAAACGTTGTGTAGCGGTCCTCTGCGATGGTGTTACCCGTCACGCGTTCTGCAGGGTAACGCAAGCCAAGGGACCGGGTCCAAGGGTCATCTGCACACAGGGGCTCTTTTGCACCCATGTGAGGGAAAAGAGCATTTTTGCATAAACTGTGTGCATTAGGTGTATGCATTTTGGGTAAAAATGCACAGAATCAAATGGATAAGGAACAGCGATTCCACACAGTCTATTTTGTTAGTTAATTTACAAGTTGAATGTCTCCAAAATTGGCTGTTGTATAGTAACTTGTCTCTGAAAAGGTGACTTGATTTAGAATGTGGGAAACAGATCTCTTTAGGGGAATCTGTGTTGTTTGAGAGTGCTTGGTGAACTAGCCGTGTGTCTATAGCTACAGAAACCATACCTATATAATATTTAGTCAACAACAAACATGAATGCATTTCATTGCTTTTGAGAATGTCCATGTTTTGTATCTACCAAATTTGATCAAGCACATGAAAATTTTAATTTTTGTAGTGAAAAATCTGTGAAGAAACTAGCTGCCCTTCCAGTCCCTCAGCCACTCACTAAAATTACAACAGCTGCACCGGAGCCAGCCAAACCAGGGGATAATCGAGAGGCAAGAAGGAAGGAACGTCAGACAAGGACTCCACCCAGGAGGTAAGAAAGCTGTGGGGTGGAGTGAGCCTTGATCTCCTGGAAGACAGAGCAAATCCTGGGTTTCTCTTGGGAGTACCAACTACAAGGACTCTCCAGTATTAAAGGAGAAGTGTTTGCTGGTGCAGGAAGGAAACGAGAAGAGAGGGAAGGAGTTGTGGGTGAATGCTAGTGACTTGCTACAGCAAGTGGCTCCTGCCTCTGAAGGCTGGTTGGGGGGGTGAAGTAGGTGGAATACATGAAACGTGTCAAAAGGCAGGGTCTGCAGTGTAAAAAAAGGCATGTTTGAGAGCTGCTGGTTGTGGAGACCGCGCAGCAAGGAAGCAGAGGTGCGTTCGGTCCAGAGAGCAGATCTGACGTGTTGGAGGGTCGAGGTTTGTGGTGATGGGTTTGGACCCTGTTTACTCTAAACGTGTGCCAGTATGCAGGGAGTATTTCTGTGTGGTCCCAGGGGCTGGTTAGTCAGCACCCAGCAGTACAGCTGGAGGAGAGGGAAAACTCAGTACACAGCTTGCTGCCTCCCCTGCTCTACTTTCTCTTCCTGCCTTCATCCTGTGTGACTAGTTTGAACGTTTGAAGTGACTTGTTCTGTCTGTCCTCTTAACTGTTTTTGTTGCCTGTTTCTCCTCCCTTTGCATTTGAAGTGAGAGAGGCTTCTGATGGTTTTCAAACATGGAGCACTTGTCTGTATTTAAACATGTTTATTAGGCCTAATCCATTGTACTGTATTTAAAATTGTTACAGAATAAATGCAGGTAGCATTGTCTGTTCTTGGAGGGACACATAGTCAGCTAAGCACAGCTGAAACTCATCATGCATCCTTCTTACATTCGAAGTTTTGAAATAGCAGTAGGGTACCTATGTGTCTAGTCTATGGAAGCGGTAGTTTGGAAGCATAAGAAATTTACTGTCTGTTTTACAAGCACACAAGGAGACTGAGAATGTTTTATGCCTACAGTAAGGCATATATGATTTTCTTGGATCATTGAATGATGCTTTTTGTCGGTGTGTTTTGAAGATAGCTGTAAGTCTGTTTCTATTCAGGTTTTCAGAAGCATCCCGAGTCAATTCTTAATTTTGCATGGGATTACATCTCCTGTTTCTTCCCAGTAGCTAAAGAAAAGGCCTGGGCAGAGCAGTTATGTCTCCGTAGGTGAAAACTGATCATGACAGTTTCTTTTCCCTGGAAACTCCATCAGTTCTGGTTTCCATTTCAATTTAACTAACTAATAGTAATCTTGGATGTCTTTAGCCACCTTCCCTTATTCTTTATTCCAGTCTTGAGGTTTGTTGTTTTTCTCCCATGCTTATACCCACACGCATGCCACTGCCCTACACTCTCCCTGCTGTGCAAATGACAGAACAGGTCTATGTTAGTGCTGGTGTGTTAGTCACAAAAAATGCTTATGGTTATTTGTATAGCCTGAAATACAAGGTAGTCCCACTGTGTTACGCAGTTAGCAATTTTTCTTTGTAGGAAGCATTTGCTCCTGGTATCAGTGCAGGATTAAGGTGCTTTAGCTCATTCTTTGCCTGGCTTTCATTAGCATTATTCAGTCTTGCATAAAGCGTCTACTGTTCAGAAAACAGATGCTTCCTCAGGACTGCGAACGCGAGGTCGAGAAGAACATCTGAAACAATTACATTTGCAAAGCACCAATCTTGTACACAATACAGCACAACAGCATCATGCTCAAACTGTCCCTAAACAGTTTCTTCTAACCCCGTTTCACAGCAGAGCGCAGCGAGGTGAGGGTGTCTTTTGCTGTCTTGCAGGCGGACTATCAGCGGCAGCATCAGTGGCAGTGCCAGCAGCTACAGTGGTTCCAGTTCCCGATCTAGGTCCTTGTCTCGGTCTCTCTCCAGATCTCATTCCAGGTCATCGTCTGCCTCAGTCTCCCACTCCCCGTCTGGGTCCAGGAAATCCAGGTACAGCCTCAACCCTTCATAGCCTTAGTTGAAGTAGGAGGAGATGATAACTATTCTAAATTGTTGTGGTTTCTTGCAGTGAAAGCTCTCTCTAGCTTCAAGTATCAGAAGCTATAGGTAACTAGGACGTGAAACAAGATTGCTTCTTTGTGCGGTGTTACAAATCCTGAGTCCCAAATCATGACAGCAGTACAACGCTGGTAGCTTCCTTGTGGCTTATTCAAGGAAATAATCCGTCATGTGTGCCAAACTGCCTGTTTTTACCTAAATTATGACCAAAACATCTCCTTCTGGCCAGGGTGATCCCACATCCTAATTTATTTAAAAGTTAGCAGTTTTGGGCTACAGAGCTTTGCTCTTCTAAACCTTCACTACCTCTGGCTACTGAATGTCGTTAGGGAAGATGCTTGGCCTGTCAGGAGAGGTAGGTCAGAAAATACCTAAAAGGCCCAGCTAATGGTATTTTTACTTTGCTGGTAAAGTTGCATGGCGAGTTCCCTTTGTGTTTAGCCCCAAGTGAATAGTTACATGTCTGTGGGTTTTGTAAACAGCTAACTCCCTCCAGTAAAGAGTCATGAAATAAACCTCTTTCAGGTCTTTCATTCGGGGCTTTTTTGCATGTGTTTGCACACGGGAATCCCTGAAACCTCACAGGCAGCCTTGAAACACGACGCTTCCCTGTGATACAGATTTAAAAGTACACCAGTAGTGTAAAACTAGTGGCTTAAGTAGGACTTGGCTCTGACCAGCAGTAATTCACATATCTGAACTCTGTGAAACTCCAAGGTTCAACATCCGCATTATTTTACGGAAATACAAACTTGTTTACTACATGCTTGTCGCATTCATCAGATCAGGCAGGGGTGATGCAAGAGGTTCAGAGAGCGCTCGGGCGCGCTGGCTCTTCGCTGCCCTGCCGTACGGGACTTGAGAGGAGAAGATGGGGGGAAAAACTTAACGCAGGTGTTGCTCGTGTGGCCCTGGGGCTGTGGCTGCTGCTTTTACAGGTGTGTGGGAAAGGGAGAAACGTAGGAAATACAGCGTATGCCCAAACCAGATTTGCTGTCACAACCTTGTTGCCAGGAGCTTTCCTGGAGAAGGGGGTTCTGGTTCATCCAGTCTCCATTTCAACAGTCCGTGCGACCTCTTAAAACTCGTCTCTGTCAGGGTGCTAGCGGGTGGAGACTTAGCAGCTCCTTCCAGGGCTTGTCTGTGCTGCAGCTGCAGCAGCCCGTTCAGTCGTATGCAAGTTAGGTTCCAGGGAGTGAGCTTGGACCTTGCTGGCAGGGTAGTTGCTGGAGCGCCGAAGTCGGTGTGGCCTGCAGAACCTGCTGGAGAGGCTGCCTGAATATTCATGTAGTTAGCGTACGCCTGGTCCCGCGTGGCGGTGGCTGTGGTGCCAGCTGGCTCCCAGCTCGCTGGGATTTTTGGAGCCGATTCAGTATAGCGAAGCTGCAGTGCCGGCATGCCCCTGAAGGGAAGTCTGGTGTATAGTCCTGTATTTTTGTCTGATACATTTCTAAGTAGTAAGTCTTCCTTAAATTAATATAATGATTGTCTGACATTTTTAATGTTGTGAATCCATTAGGAGATAGCCATCTTATAGGCACTATTACAAGATAGCCATCTTATAGCCGTCTTCCCTGTCATTATTGGTCATGACAGTATGTGCATCCTCAAAACAGGCAGCTGGGCTCTCCTGTTCCCTGGGGAGCTGGGCAGGAGCTGTGGGCTGTAGGACTCCGGGGATTTTAAAGCCTTCATGAATAAATGTATGCCAAACAACAAAAACATTGCCAGGGAACCCTTGACCTGAGCCATAACACTGACCTGTATGTGATAGTGCACACCCTGCTTTCACTTTTTGTTTACCTGGGGAAACAGTGACCTGTTTACATGTTGTCTTAATCCTGCTTATAAATAAACAGTACTTTCTAGACTTGCATCTAACATGTTTGGGATTTTTTGTGTCGTCTGCACCCCAGGAGGCACAGCCTTTATCTCTTCCTGGTTATTGCCAGCCTTAGCAGCTTTCTGACATCCCAGCCTCTCAGGGGAATTAAAACCAAGCTGTCAGTCTCGTCGCTGCCTGGTTCTTGTTGCATTTGTGACTGTAACGGGCTCTTGGCTCTTTCCAGGTCCCTGAGCGTGAGCAGCGTTTCTTCTGTCTCTAGTGCCTCCTCTAGCAGCAGCTCTGTACGCAGCGCTGACTCCGAAGACATGTACGCAGACTTGGCCAGTCCTGTTTCCTCAGCCAGCTCCCGATCCCCAACCCCTGCGCAGCAGAAGAAAGGTAGAGGTACTTGGTTTGGTATTTTCTTCTCCCAAGGGGTCCTGGGAAAAGAAGGGGGGAGCAGAGATCTGCCTACAGCTTGCTTGGAGCCCACAGTACCACCAGGAAAATAGTTGAGCAGAAGCAGACACTTGTGGCAGATGTCGACTAGGGGAGCCCAGAGGCTTCACCTGAGGAGGGTTGAGACCATGGAGAAGGAAGGCTGCGGAGCAAACGCATTCACATCCTTCCATCCATGTGTCTTTGGCTGTAAATATGCCTTTTCCTGCGTGGGAGTTCTGCCCAATGCCCCCTCTCCTACCTTCTTCTCTTTCACCCTTGCAAGGTGATGCTAAATCTTCGGGATGACTCCAGTGTCATGTTGCTTTTCCTCTGTTCTTTTTAGACCGTAGCAGAGTTGGTGGCAAGAGCCTTTTGTTCTTTGTCTTTTATGTTAAGCGTCCTCTCTGTGGAAATTCTGGTTTCCTGAATCTTTTAACCTTGGGGCCACGTGCTGTGCTAACTGGTGTGGGCTTTTTCAATCCCTGGAGCAGCATCCTCTTGCCCTGCTTTCCCTTTGGAGGGCAGGCAAAAGAAACCGGTCGCAAGTCACTCCATCTGCTCTCTGGTTTCAACAGGAAAGTCAAAAAAAGAAGATAGCACTAAAGAGGAGAAGCGGAAACGGGATGTGCCCGCTCAGCTCCTGAAGTCAGCCAAGCCTACCCAGGGGAGCAAATCGCAGCAGGTCCTCCAGACCCAGCAGCCATCAGCCCCCCAGTCTCAGCAGGGGGGCTTCAGCGCTCACAAAGAGATCAAACTGACGCTCTTGAATAAGGTGAGAGGTGGGATGGGTGCAGTTCCCTCCTCAGGGGGGTCCGAGGAGCAGATGGGATGGATACCGGGGCTCCGGGCTGGCGGAAGGGGAGCTCCAGGCTCCGTGCTGGCGGGATGAGCTCAGCCGGGTAGGTCTGCAGCTGGGATTGGAGGGCGGCAGACAGAACCAGTCTGGCAGCACACACCCTGTGGTGGCTTGAGTTTGGGACTGTGTTGGCGGCTCCCCTGGGGCGCATTCCTGCTGCAGCTTCAAGGGCTCTTCCCCGCTTTCTCGAAGGCTGCAGCCGGAGCACCGAGGCGAAGGTGTGTGCAGCACGGTCCCACATGCGCTGAGGCCTTGCCCACTGAAAGCATGCTCCCCGCACGCTTCCGAGCAAGCTCTCCTCCCACTGCCCGCTCTGGAGCGAACTGCTGACGAGTCATTAACTGAGTCAGGAGGTAAAAGTGGCAATTGCCTCGCCTCTCTGGGGTGCCTGCCACCAGCAGGAGTGGGGAGCCTGGCTCTTTCCCCTTTACGACTGAGCCTGATGCCCCAGTTCGGTGCCTTCGGCTGAGATTGCGATCCAGATCATGTGGGAGAGTTCAGCCTCATGGGGTTTTGTGCCGGAGCAGGGTGTTGGCCCCAGTCACGTGGGTAGGTTCCTGGTTTTGAAGCGTTAATGGCTGGGGTTTTTTTTTCTGACAGTCCAAATTCCCCATTGCAGTCTGAGGCCACAGTTTTCTCTACTTCCCCGTGCTATGACGTGAGGCGCTGTTATCAAGTCTGAAGCATGCTCTGTGGGGAGTATGCAATTACACATAACTACCGGCCGGCATGGTCGGGTCCTGGAAAGGCACGGCTCCACACGCCTCCTTGACATTTGCTATCCTTGGTGCTGCTGAAAAAAAAAAAAACCTCTACAAAATGCTGCTATTTTCCTGTTTCTGGCAATTATGAAAATAGCCAGTGAAACACGATGCAGTTAGCCCCAGTGCCAGGGGATGTTGCCATTTGCTTACGGTGGTAGGGGAATTACACGGTGCCAGTGATGGTTGGGACTGGTATGCACAAAGAGTTTAATAGGAGACACGTTTGCATGAGTGACCCAACGCATCACGGGCAGCCGTCGCAGGAAATATCTCTGCCTGCTTCCCTCCCCGAAGGGGAAGTGGCTGCTCAGCTCCGTTGTCTGTTTTAATTCCATTTTAGGCAGCTGACAAAGGAAGCAGGAAGAGATACGAGCCAGCAGACAAAGACAGGCCGACCTCTCCTCCAGCCAAACGGGCGAACCTGTCACCTGACAGAGGTGAGACATCAGCCATCCCAGGGACTCCTGGCCTGGCTGGGTTCCTGGTCTGCCGCTTGAGGCGGTGCTCCAGCGACAAACGTCCTGTGAAAGTCTCTGCTGCAAGAGTCCACTCGCTGGAGAGGCTTAATTGCAGGCATGCGTCCTTCCAAAACCTCAGAGTGTGCGATTGCCACCAGATAACACGGGCGTATTAGCCATCCAGCTGCAAAAACATGGTGGAGGTGAGACGCTCCAGTTTGTGAAGTAAGCAAGGTGAGGTCAGCCCTGGGCAGGCCAAACCCAGCCTTGCCTTGCTGTCTTGTGGTGCATGTTGCGAGTACCTCGGCTCCACTATGTCTGTGTAAGTCCACTGCAAAAAAAAAGAAGAAAAAGCCCTCGCTTTGAAGACAGTGTGCTCATCTCTGCAGTAGGTACACATCCATCCCATAGCAGCCTCCTGTTCTCTAGTAACGTTGTTGGATGTGGCTGTGGGAGTCATAGGGTTTTCCCTTACTGTATCCTGGGGTCTTGTCTGCCTTATATTTCTGTGTACCGCAATGGATCTTAGCCCTCCTGATAGAAGGGCTTGTGGCAGTGCTTAGAAAGGGAGTACAGGCTGCCAAGACTCCGGGATGGATGCAATAATTGGCTAGATCACCCGTCCTGTGAATGAGACTATTTCCCCACTTGGATGTGACACAATCTTATCTGCCCCGTATGTTTAGAAAGCCACAGGCTTTCCAAGTGTTCTCCTGTGTCTGAATCCTCAGCAGCAGAGCAGCAGCTCAGAAAACCGAGCTAGCACGCTGCATTGAGAGCGACCTAAATGCCACGCTCCAGCCTTTGCTGTTGCTGCTGAAAAACAAAGTAGGGGGGAGTCGTCAGCCAGGGGTGCCTGGTTTTGACGTACAAGCCAGCATTGACACGTGATGTTGTTTTCCCTGTTGTCTCGGCTGTAGGTGTATCTTGTTGACTCTGGGTGCCAGCCAGAAAAAATTTCTGTGCTAATAGCCTGGTTGCATTCAACTCCTGCAAAGGCAGCATGGAAGGGACTGGGTGAGGTTGAAGTTCACTGGGATCTAGTTCACAACTACTGCAGAGCTGCAGACAAATGAATGGGCCAACCTAGCAAACTGTGCTGATTTTATAGATACGTAGATGTAATTATATACTTTATTTGTTGTCTATACGTTATAAGGATTTTTAAGCAGTAGCAAATGGGACACAAGCCCTGAAGGCAACTCAGCCTCACCTCCCAGTGGCAAGCGTACCCTTGACTGAATTGGGACTGAGCAAGAAGCACCCTCCGGTGTGCAGCCTGTGCTGTAGTGTTGCAGCGTAAAGCTGGTCGGTGTTTGTGCCCTGAGTCTTGCTTCCCTGTTCTGTAACCTTGCTGTGATCAGATCTGCAGCTGTAATTGCTTCTCTGTGCACTGGGATAGCAGTGGTTGGGAAACCCATGGCAGCAAAGCTGGATAATGCCGCTGCAGGACCCCAGCGGGCTTCCCACCACCAGCAAGTCCCCACAGCAGCTCCATTTGGGCAGAGCGTGATGGTCCAGCCTGCGCTGAACAAACACAGGGGTGATGCTGCCCGTGGATAGGCCCCAGCTGGCTCCGAAAGCGGCAAAGCTGCACTCGCCCAGCGCTCTTTAAGTCAGTACTCCCTGTTACCTGGCCAGCACGGAGCCAGCTCGGGTGCCGCTGTGCCTGTTGTGCACAAACCGGGTGAACTGCCAAGGGGTAATGGAGCACTGACTCGGTCCGTGAGGGCTGGCCCTGCCCCTCAGGTTTCCAAGCAAAGCATGGCCAAAAAGTGCAGTGGAGGAGCCATGTTCCAGCAGCTGGAGGGTGAGGGGAGGGCCAGCGCAGCTCCCCGCAGGTGATACTCTGTATAGCTGACCATGGGACACAGCGTTGACTAGCTTTTCTGCTCCCCGTGAAGATGAGGTGCACAACAATAGGTTCCTTTTCTGGCTGCTGTTGGACTTGGCTTTTTGCTGGCAAGATCTGGTCAGTCTAAAGATAACATCCTTACGCTGCTGAGACGGTACAGTAGGCAGGGTAGCGACCCATACCTTGGCGATGCGCGAGAACATCTCACCTCTTATTCTTCCGATAGGCTCTCGTGACAGGAAGGCAACTGGGAGACTTTCTTCACCCAAGCAAGAGCGACAGAGGGGCCAGAACCCGAAACCTTCTCCTGCGCAGACAGACAGGTCGGTGCCTGCTTGTTCTCATGGGTCTCTTGTGGGCCAGGCTGGTGCTTGCACTTGTCCACTCCTCCAGTGGTTCAGTCCCTCCTCTCAGGGCAGCTGTGAGGCTCTCTGGATGTAGTTTCCAGTTGTCATGGAGGCACAGCGAGAGGAAGGACGCAAAGCTCACTGGGCAGGAGCCAGAGGTGCTCAGGGGTTCACGTGGAAGCCACTGGCTAAGCTGTTCCAGCTCAGAAACGAGCAGGAGCCTGGGGGTTTTCTTGAGGTCAGTCCCAGCAAGAGGAGCCAAGTGGGTTAGGTGCAAGCTCAGTCATGCCAATGCCTCTCGCTAGTGCTGCGTAGTGCTAATGAGAAGGAAAGTACAGCCCCGTCACCCCACTGCCGAGCTCCTTGTGGCACCTGGCTCGTGCCCGATTCCCTCTTTCATAGCCTGGCATATCCTCAACTGCTCACTTTGCTGCTGTGGGTCGTTAAAATGTGGCACCTGCATGAGACTGAATGGTGACTAGCCCTGCCTTTGCGCCTTTCCATCCACTCTGGTGACAGGTGACCAGCTCACGTCCGATTCCTTGGCAGCCTGCACCCGCTGCTGTGCTGGGAATATCCCATTGCAGAACTGGATGTGTGGCTCCAGGGGCCTTGGGCTGTGCTCCGCTTGGAGGCCTTTGGCTAAAGGCTTGTGGAGCACCTTCTGTGGCACACCTAAAGCTTCGTTGGTCCTCCTTGCCTGTAGCCAGCCAGTGCTGCTTTGCATTTCCCTAGTGTCATCTCTCTGAGGATCTCTGTGAGCAAACAGACGCAATCCTGTCCCGCACCCCTGTGTTCCTTGGCCAGCAGGACCCGTGTCATCCCCTCTCTCCAGCCTGGGGCACGAGAAAGCCTCAATTTCTGTGCGTCAGAGTCTTCCCAAACCAAAACCTAGCCCTGGCTGCCACAGCCCTGTCCTTCTCCAGGCCCTGAGGTCCTATTTTCTAGGAGTAAAGAGGAACCTCAGCCTTTCCAGACTGGTGGTGTTGACCGCGTGCTTGGTTCTTGACCCTCTTCTGCCCGCTGCTGTTGGGTTTGGCAGTGTTGCACAGTGGGTTCGATGTGCCCAGGCACGGGGGTGGTTAAGGACACATTGGGTTTCTCTAGGGCAGTCTAACGGTAGGTCTGTGTCCTGTTGTGAACTCCTTTGGCCTGTTTGGGTCATGCTTGAAAAGCCCCGCTTCTCTTAAGTGTAGTATAGAAGGGTGCAGGTGGCATTAACGGAGGGGACGGAGACTCCTGCTGCTGACATCTGCCAGCAGCAGCGGCACAGGCTTTCCCGAGTGGTCCGGGTCATTAGAGCCAGCTGAGGCTCAGGCTGCGCCTTCCGTGTGTCACCGAGCTAGCAGCGCTGCGGAACCCCGGCAGGCTCGTGATGCCGTTCTGCTTCCTGGTCCTCTCATCCTTGTCCCGCCGTAAGGGGAAGTGGTGGCCCGTGGTGGCAAGAGCCACAGGCTGCTTGCCTCCAGCCCGTGTCACAGCCCCATCCGGGAGAAGCCACTGCTGCCAGCGACTCCTGTCCTCCCTGTGCGGGCCAGCCAGGCTCCCCGCGTGCAGGGGAGGGAGCGCTCCTCAGCTTCGCTTCGCTGCCACAACAACGGCTTCGGAGCGCAGCAAAGCAGCATTGGAGAACTGGAGTGTAGCGCTGTGTTTGTGAGCTCCCCACAGCTGCTAGACCTGCACCACGAGACCCAGCAGCATCGCAGGGCAGGGGCTGTCAGGATTTGAGACCATGGGGATTCTCCTGCTGCTCTGCACTTACCCGTGATGCTCTCCCCTCTTTGCTTGTCTGACCGTGAGCTCCCTTGCACGTGTGCATCCCGCAGCAAGCCGCTCACAACCGCCGACATGGCCTTTGGGGATTGCTGTCATGGTGGTCGTGGCTCTGAGTTTAGATTTTGGGATCCCCCCAGGGCAGTTGATGTTCTACCGTTTCAGCCAGTTTTCCAACCCCAGGTCTTGTGTCCTTGAACCTGTTTTCTTCCACCAGCACCTAGAGAGATGCTTTCTCCAGGAGCAGATGCCAAAGGGGTTTGTTTCCGGCACGGCGTGCTGCCGGCGAGCACCCTCTCACCACCCTCTCCTCTCTCTCTCCCTGCCAGGAAACGCCAGCTCTCACCTCAGTCCAAGAGCTCCAGCAAAGTCACGAGCGTACCGGGCAAAGCGTCCGAGCCAGGCCCCACGGGCGCCAAGGCGGGCAAGTCCAGCACCCTGTCGCGACGGGAGGAGCTCCTGAAGCAGCTCAAGGCGGTGGAAGATGCCATCGCTCGCAAGCGGGCCAAAATCCCGGGGAAAGTATAGTGGGCCGTGCGCGGAGCAACGCTCTGCCCCTTAGTGACTGTTCATGTTTTTATAAATAGTGTAAAAGCAGCCACTTTGGGATTTTGCAGTTCTGTCTTATTTTGGCTGCGATTCTTTTTAAAAAAAAAAAAAAAAAACCAAACCCACACAAAAAAAAAAAAAAAAAAAAATTGAAGTTTTGTCAAGCTGAGACGCCTGCGCTGACTCGCTCCGGCTCCTGAAGGGTAAGCGGGGCCAGCCCCTGGCTCTGCCGGAGCCGGATCCATGTAAATTATGCACAGAGGACTCCAGCCCCGTCGGATGCTCTCACTATTCCTCTCTTTCTCTCTGCCCTCTCCTCTTTGCTAGCCTTGAGTTGTATTCTCCTAGTTAGCCCTGCTGTGTGTTGAGTGTCTTCAGCAATGCAGTTCTATATACTGTGTAACGAGAGAGCCGAAAACTGCTGTGAACTACTGGCAACATCACCTTCTCCCCCTGCCCTCCCACCCCAGGAACAAAAATATATATATATTCTTGACTAAAGTCTGATTGGGAAAATGACCTGTCTTTTATTTTAAGCATAGGATTGTTTTAGTTGATTTAAAAGGAGCCCTGAAGGTGTTGTGGGGATGTCTGTCTAACAAGGAGGGTCCTTTTTTCCTTTTTTTTTCCCCCCTTTTTTTTTTTTTTTTTGAGGGATCTCCCTGAAATAAAGTATTTTGATAACCAGTTCTTCCTTTCTCTCCTCTTCTCTGAATCCCCTGTCTTCCCTCTCCCTTGCCTTGGGGGGGGGGGGCTGTACCCCCCGTCTTTTGGGGTGTGTAGTTTATTTTTCCTGCTCTTACTCGTGCCCCTCGTGCTGCACCGCCCCTGCTCCAGCCCCACGGAGCTGGAAGAGCTCCCATGTCTCCGGGGGGAGCACTGCATCCCCCCCACTGTGGGTGCACAGCCCCCCCGAGCCCCCCTCTCAACCCCCAGCCCTGGGGGTTAATACCCAGTATTAAACCAGTATTCCACTGGTGTTAAATGTTAGCAGGGTCTGTGGCTGCCTTTGCCTTGCTCAATCTGGGGGTGCCTCGGCTCCTCCAGACCTTTGGGGGTGATGTATGGGGTCCCTGCTCCCCTCTGCTGCTCTGGGAGGCTGTGTGCCCTGTCCCTGCCGGCGTGGGGTGCGTGACACCCTGTAAAGCCACTGCCAGAATGGGTACAAATCCCATCACTCCGGTAAAAGACAAAAGCTGCAGCTGTGCAAAGCTGTTTTCCCCCATGTTTCCCCCCCCCCCCAGTACTATGGTTCCTGCTATACTGGGACCTCTGGGCTGCTACGGGGACAGAGCCTGAGCCTGACACCAAATCCTTTCCATTCCCTGCACGCAAAAGGTGCTGAGCCCGTGGTGGAGCGCGGCATATTTGGTGCCGGCAGGGTGCTGTGGTCCCGGCGAGCCCAAGCCTGGCTCTGCAGCGGAATGGGGGTGCAAGGGGGCTCGTTGAAGGATGGGGGGGGGGCTCCGTATCTGCGTGTGGAATATGCAGCAGAGGAGAGGGGAAAAAAAAAAAAAAAAAAACAACAAACCATCTACTTATGCCTGAACCGGCTCCTCTGGTCCCACTGCATCCTCCCCTCTCTGCTCGACACCATCATCCTGACTTTTGAGCCTCCGCGCTGCCGGGACATCCCTTGGTGCGCTGGACCAGGGAGCATCGGAAGGGGCAGATGCAGCCCTTCAAGCCCTTTCCAGGGTTGCCCAATTTGGGATTTCTGCTCCGTGACGGGTGATATCACCATCCAGCTTACGCAATGGGGCCATGGCCTCGGGCATGGAGATCCCATCCCCATGGGTCGCGGGAGGGCTGGGGCGCTGGTGGACGGGTACCCAGGGCATCCCGTGCCCGCCGTCGGCGGGCACGGGATGCCCTGGGTACCCGTCCACCAGCGCCCCAGCCCTCCCGCGACTTGGACCACGCAGTCCCACGATGCTCTATGCCCATCACTGAGGCATCAGGGCCAGCCAAACTGGGGAGGGGGAGCACCCACCTTCCCTACAAGCCTGTGCATATCCATCCCCATCGGCTTCCTTCCTCCCCTCCAATTTTGGGGGTGTCGGGAGTCGATTTCCGGGCTGGAACACGCTGGGTTGAGAAGGAAGTACGACGGCCCGCGGGGAGGAGGAAGGCAGCCGGAGCTGGAGTTTCCAGGTGTGTGTACATCACCTGCCCGAGCCCTATATAAAGGCGGCGGCGGCGGCGGTGCTGCCACTCGGCCGCCCGCATCCCCGGGGCAGCAGTTCGTAAGGGTCCCCCCCCCCCCGGTTTCGCCGTGCTCCCCGCGACGCCCGCCTGATGGTAACCGGGGGGGGGAACTACGGGGGTGGGAGCTGGAATAGGGCGAGTATGTGTGTGCACACATATGTACGCGGGGGTTGCACACCATGTGAGTGGTGAGGTGGGTCGGGCTGTGCGTGGGTGTGTGTGTACACACGTGTGTGCGCTCCCCAGACAGCGGTGTGGGAATGCGAAAGGTGGTGGGTGCTGCTCTGTGTGTGTGTGTGTGTGTGGAGCTGCACACGTGCTGGTGCTGCGTGTGCCTGTACACATCAGGCTGGCACTGCTTGTGGGGATGTGCGTGCTGATGTTTCTCCACGCGTGTGCGGGCAGTATAGTGCTCTGGACGGGTAAGGGCTGGCCAGTAGTGTGTGTGCACATATGTGTGGCTTTGTGCACGCGTGCTGGTGATGTACGTGGGTGTTTCTGGCTGGGATGTGTGTCTATGTGCACATGGAAGGGTAGTTCAGGTGTGTGCTGGTTATATATGTGTGTGTGTTTGCACAGATGCACATGTGCATGTATGCATATGTGTTATTATCTGTGTGGGTGTGTAGATGCACACAGGCTGATCCCTCTGTGTGTGTGTGTACAGCCCCACATCTGTGTATAGGCATGGAAGGGTGGTGTGGGGGCGCGTGTATATATATATGTGCTGCTACATATGCACACGCACACTGGTACTAATGTGTTATACACGTGCTGGTATCCTTGTGTGTGTGCACACATGTGCCGGTGCTCTGGGTGCCTGTGCTGATACTGTGTGTGTGTTTGTGCGTCGCTCCACATGTGCTGGCACGCTGTGTGTGTACACACAGGTATTCTCTGTGTGTGTACAGACGTGTGTATATATGTACAGGTATTCTCTGCGCCTGTATGGCTGTATGTGTGTGCCGGTACTGTGCATGCACAGTTGTGCGTGCACATCTGTACATACACATGCTACATCTTTAAGGGTGGGTGTGTCAATGCGTGTGTGTGTGTGTGTATTTGTGCTCCTGCTCTGGGTGCCGGCACATGTGTGGGTGCTCTGTGCATCCTCCTGCGTTTTGGGTGAGGGTGCAGGCACACCTATGCTGGTGCTCTGCATGGCAAAGCCCCCCTGGGGTTGGGGGGGGGCTGTGAGCTCACCCCTGAGGGACCCCTGGGCTGGGGGGGGGGGGGTCCCTGCTGTGTGTCCCTGCTCCGGGCAGTGTCCCCAGGAGGGCAGGGGGTGGGTGTCGGGGCAGGGTGCCGCGCGGACGTGCGTGTCCCTCTCTGACCTGAGCTCTCGCGCAGGGCTGGCTCGGTGCCCTGGCACTGCTGGGCGCCCTGGTGCTGTGCCACAGCCTGCGCCGCCCCGGCAGCCCCCCGCACCATCCCCACGTCCACTGCTACAGCGCGGGCGAGCTGCGGGACGGCGAGGCCCCCGCGCACCTCATGGGCCGCAGCCTGCGCTGGGACCACTACGTGCCGGTGCAGCTGGTGCCGCAGCTGGAACGCTTGCAAGAGTCCGCCACCGGCCATCGCCGCCGCCGCCGCCACCGCGAGCGTGCCTGCCCTGCGCTGCAGCTCCGCGCTGGCCTCCACAGCGAACCCAACGAGCGCTCCATCTCCCCATGGCGCTACCGGTGAGTGGCCCCAACCTGCAAACCGCCCCCCCCCCCCCCCCCCCCAAAACCCACGCTGGCTGCTTCGCCGTGCCTCAGTTTCCCCGAGCATCCTTCGCCTGCCCCTTCCTGGGAGCATCCCTGGTGTTGATCCCAGTGCAGGGTGACTTGGAGGGGGCACAAGGGAAGGGGCTCGCTGACCGTGATCTTCCATCTGCAGGATTGATGAGGATGAGAACCGCTACCCGCGCAAGCTGGCCTTCGCCGAGTGCCTCTGCAGTGGCTGTGTGGACGTCAAGACAGGTCGGGAGACGACGTCGCTCAACTCGGTGGCCATCCACCAGACCATGATGGTCCTACGGCGCAAGCCCTGCCCGCGGCCCACGGGCCTCGGCCTCGTCACCTTCGAGGTGGACTACATCAGGGTGCCGGTGGGCTGCACCTGCGTCCTGCCCCGCACCGGGCGCTGAGCCCCCACCACCACCACCACCCCGGCTCCCGTGGAGCCCCGTAGCGTGACCGTGTCACCGCATCCACCACCCCACCCGTGCTTGTTTTAGAGCACCCACCCGGCCACCCCCCCCCCCCCACCTCCTCTTCCCCACAGCTGGGTGTACCCCCCTCCCTCCCCGCCCAAAACCCCTCACCTTGTTATTTATGACTTATTTATGAGCCTTGATGCAGGGGGACTTTTATTTTTTTTTGTTTTTAAAACCCGTATTTATTACTGACCGCCCCTGCGAAGGCTGTCGCTCCACGTCCAGCATCACCCCATGGTGCCCAAGGCCCCATGGCCGGACCCTGCGAGCGCTACCGGGGGGGCTCGCTGGTTATTTATTCCCCCGTAGAGCTATTTATTATCTCCTCTATATGTGCTATTTAACGCTGGCAGCGTGTAGCCTGCAAATAAAGGCCAACCCCCCCCCCCCCCCCCCCGGCATGGTCCTTGCTCTGTTCCCAGCCAGGGCGGTGGGGACATTGGTGCGGGGGGGGGGGCAAAGGGGTGCGGATGGGGATGGACGCACATCCATGGGTGTCCCGTGGGGCGATGCTCGGCTGTAAGGCATCTCTCAGCCCCAGTGCAGTGGGTAAAGCACCAGTACACCCAGTGCTGCAGGGTGCGATGAACTGGGAGGCAATGCCGACTGTGGCAGGGCAAGGGGGTGCCCCGCACCCCCAGCCCCGGGGGGGGAGGGACCAACCCCAGCACCCACAGCACCCCGCCACCCACACTTTTCCCATGGCTCTGCCCTCCGTACCCACGTCCCACGGACCCAGCGCCACCTGCTGGGGCCACCCCACGTGCCCTGCCGGCACCCATGGGTGTCCTGGGGCGGCTGCACCCCTCGCCAAACCAGGGTTCACACGAGGGGCGGGGGGGGGGGGGGGGGGAGCCAGAGCAGTTGCTTTTGCAGCTCAACAAGGGGGTCAAGGATTTGTCACCACCACACAGCACACGGCCGTGGCTGTCCCGCGTCCCTCACGTCACACCCAGATGCTCTCCAGCACCCATGAGTGGGAGGGGAAATGCCCCCCCCCCGGTTCCCCGCCAGGGGTGCCACCAGCCTTTGGGGGTTCACCGGGGACACGCTGTGCAGCTCTGGTGCACATCCACCCTGCGGACCACATGCCACCACGCGTGTCCCCCCCAGCTTCACCCCTACATTGGATCCACGGATGATTTCAGGAGGGCACAGCAGCATAGCACCCCCCGCCACATGTCCCCTGAGGACACCTCCCTGTCCTCGCCGCAGCAGGAGGGACATGGCCCTGCAGGGGCCACACTCGGCACGTCTGTCATGTCCCGTCCACCCCCCAGCTTCAGCTGCACAAGGTTGGCCCATAATTGGGCTGTTTGTCCTTAAACCCCCCTCCAAACCCTGCCCCAGCAGCCACAGTGTCCCCCCCAACCCAGGGGGAGCCGGAGGCAGCGGGAGCCGGTGTCTTTCCCACTTTTTATTGAAACAGCAACTGCAGAAGTGACAAAAAAAACAGCGAGAGCCGGTGCGGGGAGCACAGGTGCCTGATCTCCCCCTCCTCGTGGTGGTGCGGGGCCTCAAGACCGCTCAAGGAACTGGGGATTCCCTGGAAAGCTGGGGTTCCCCAGGGATTTAGGGATCTCCCAGGGAACCGGGGACTGCTTAGAGAGCTGGGGAGCCCCCAGGGAGCTGAGCATCCTCAGGGATTTGGGGATCCCCAGGAGCTAGGGATGCCTCAGGGAGCTGAGCATCCTTGGGGATTCAAGAGGAGTTAGGAAGCCCCTGGAAGCTGGGGACCCCTCAGGGAGCTGAGCATCCCTGGGGATTTGGGGATCTCCCGGAGCTGGGAAGCCCACGGGAGCTGGAGACCCCAAGGGGAGCTGAGCATCCCTGGGGATTTGGGGATCTCCCGGAGCTGGGGATCCCCCCCCCCCTGAGGAGCTGAGCATCCCTGGGGATTTGGGGATCTCCAGGAGCTGGGGACCCCGCCCTGAGGAGCTGAGCATCCCTGGGGATTTGGGGATCTCCAGGAGCTGGGAACCCCCCCCTGAGGAGCTGAGCATCCCTGGGGACTTGAGGACCCCCAGGAGCCAGGCACCCCTGTTTCCCCTGAGGAGCTGGGGTGCAGCTGGGAAGCGAGAGCACGAGCAGTGCGGCAGCGGCAGGAGGCCCCCCTGTTACTCAGCCTCAACGGGGATGGGGTTCACCTGACCCCCCACCTCCGCCGGCTGCTTCTTGCGGGCATCGGCAGGGGGCCGCGGCGGGGGGTTGCTGGGTGGCTGCTTGATGGTGTCCCCCATGTGCGGCCGCTCCCGGGGCTTCTGCTCGATGGGTCTCCACTCCTCCCCGCGCACCGCAGCCTGCAAAGCCATGGGGGCCATTGTGGGCGGGGGGAGATCCTCCAGTAGGGCCCCCAGCCCCCCCCAAAATCCACTCTGCACTCACCAGCAGGTAGATGCCGCTGGCAATGCCCAGGCACACGGTGCCCAGGATGGTGGAGAGGAGGAAACCAGCGGGGACAGCCAGGCTGTGCAAGAGATTGGGGGTTCAGGGGGGGCCGGGGCGGGGGGGGGTACACCCCAGCCCCAACCCCACACCCCACTCACGCAGCATGCAGGATGGCTCGGACGTAATAATTCCTCGTGAGGGGCCCAAACACCTTCACCACCGCCGTCAGGTACTTCTGGCCGCTGCAGAGCGACACTGGGGGGGTCAGAGGGGGTGCCCCCTGCCAAAGGAACCCCCCCCCCCATCCCCACGCTGCCCCTGCGTGGGGCACCCCACGGAACCCAGCCGTGGGATCCAGCCCTGCTCCTACCCCACTCCCCCTCCGTGTCTGGGGAGGGGTACCAGGACCCCCAATCCCAAGGCTGAGTTGGGGGGGGGGGACACGTCACTTACCACCTCTCCATGGTGGAGCCCTTTTTCCGCTTGCTCCTGGGGTACTCGAGCAGGCAGACCAAGACGCCTGCCGCGCTGGGGGGGGGGGAGTCAAGGAAAGGGGTGCTTGGAGCCAGGATTACTCCCTAGGCAGAACCCTCACCCCCAAAAAAAAGGTCTGTTTGGGGCAGGGAAGGAAAGATTTGGGCCCAGACTGGGGAGGAGGGTGATGTCTCCCCCCCCCCATCCATGCCTCCCACCCGAATCGAGGGTTTTCCCCCCAGAAGGCCAACCCTGGGCATCCTCTCCGCAAGGATACATGGCGTACGCCGCGAAGTACCAGCCCTTGAACTGCCCCGCCACGGCCACGATCCCGCCCGTCAGCATGACTGCGGGGACAGAGCGGGGCTGGTGGGGTCCCTACCTGGGGCTACAGCCCCCCCCCCCCAAACCCGGGATACAAACCCCCAACCTGGGATAGAGCCCCCCAAACCCGGGATCATGGCCCCAGGGACCCCGGCATGGGAGGCACCGGGGAGATGCTGTACGCGGGTCGCCCTGGAGTCAGGGAAGGGAACTGGGGAGGCTCTGGGGGGGCGGTTTTTGGTCCCTTGGCCACATGTCACCTCCAGCCACGGGCTTTGCTCCCCTCTGGCTGCCCTGCGTGGGTAGAAAACTTGGGGAGAGGAGGAGGAGGAAGAGGAGGAAGAGAGAGGGGGAAGAGGGGGAAGAGGGGGAAGAGGAGGAAGAGGAGGAAGAGGAGGAAGAGGAGGAAGAGGAGGAAGAGGAGGAAGAGGAGGAAGAGGAGGAAGAGGAGGAAGAGGAGGAAGAGGAGGCTCTAACCCTGCACATCCCCAGCGGGGCCGGGACTTCCCGGCCGTCCCCGGCGCCTCCCGTTTGCGCCCCCCCGGAAGCCCCCAGCGCCTCCCGAGCCGGCGGAACCGGGTCCCCCCCCTCGGTGGCTGCCGCTCCCCACCCCCCACCCCCCCCCCCTCCCCGGAGCGGGGCCGTTCCTCTGCCGCCCCCCCCGGGGGCTCAGCCCCCCCCTCCCCGGAGCGGAGCCAGCGGCCCCCGCCGCTCACTTCCTCCCGCCGCGGGGTGCACCGGGCCGGTACGGGGACACCCACGGCCCCCGGGGTGGGGGTCCCTGAGCAGGACGGGGACCCTCGGGAGCACCCAGGGCCCCATCACCCACCCAGCCCCCGCACCCCCAGCCCCTCTACCCTCACCCCCGGCCCCTCTGTCCCCCCCGGCACTCACTGAGCCCGGCCGCCAGCGCCTGCTCGTTAGCCCACATGGCCCACTCGATCTGCCCCATGGCTCCCCCCCGGGCCGCCGCACACCGACCCCCGGACCCGGAAAACGGACGCGGCGCTACGATGTAACCGGGAGTTTGCCCCGCCCCCTTCGCCCGAGGCCACGCCCCCCTTCCCCACAGGCCACGCCCCGAAACTCACAGGCCACGCCCCCCCGGGCGAAGTGGGGGGGGCCGCTCCAGCACCCCAAGGGGACACAGCACCGGTCCCCGGCCGGGCTGGGGAGCCCCTGGGACCAGGCCGGGGCACAGGGGACAGGATCAGCCCCGCAAGGGACACGGGGGGACAGGGGATGAGGTGTGACGGGGATACGGCGGGGGGACAGCATCAGTCCGGTGCAGGGGGACAGCATCAGTCCGGTGCGAGGGGACAGGATCGGCCCTACAAGGGACATGGTGGGGGACAGGGGACATGCCGGGGTGACAAGGGTGTCGCAGGCAGGCAGCATCAGCCCCAGCAGCAACACCTGAGGGGCAGGGGAAAGGGTCAGTCCTGCAAGGGACGTGGTGGGGACAAGGGATATGCAAGGGACAGGGGCCATATGGGGTCATTGGGTGCTGTGCAGGGGGGACAGGATCAGCCCCGCAAGGGACACAGGAGGACAGGAGCCATGGGCAGGGGGGACACGGGATGACAAGATCAGTCCCAGCAGGGACAACTGGGGGGACATGGGACAGAAGCAGCCCCTCAAGGGACGTGGGGGGGGAACAGGGGCCATGTAGGGTGACAGGGGCTGTGCAGGGGGACAGGATCAGTCCCAGGCACAGCCATCAGGAGGAACTGGCCCCGTCTCCTGCCCCGCACCTTTGGCCAGCAGTGCCCCCCCCTCCCCCCCAGCACCACCTGCGGAGCCCAAAACACCCCGAAACAGCGCTGGAGCCAGAAAACCTCTATTTCCTTACAAAAGAGTAAAAACCAACCCCAGGGATCCCCTCCCGCCCCGAGGCTGGGGATGGCTTCGCACCGGGCCGGACTCAGTGCCCTGAGACACCCCCCTTCCCCCAAGTGGCACCGGCAGAGCGCCCCCTCCACATGTCACGGTCATCCCAGGTGGTGTCCCCCGAGGCTCAGGCGCAGCGGCGGGGGCAGCCCGTCCGCTCCCAGGAGATGCTGGCTGGGGTCATCCAGGAGCTGGGGACCGGGGCCGGGCTGTGGGGCAGGACACAGGTTAGGGGCAGCGGGGGGCTGGATCCCAGCACCAGGGAGCCCCACTGCCTGCAGGGCCACCCCCCTGGGTGCCCACAGACCCCCAAAAGGCCACCCCATGGATCACACCGGGGGGGAAATGTCTAGGAACTGGGTTCTGCACACCCATGGGGATGGGGTCCCACACACCACCCTGGGGATGGGGTCCTGTGCACCCTTGGGGACAGGGATGGGGTCCCACCAACACCCCCCTGGGGATGGGGACAGGGCCAGCGCCTTGTCACAGAGGCCAGGCACATGGGTGCCCCTGCCCCACGCCCCCCCCCCCCCCCCCAAAGCCCCCCCAGCCCCGTACCTTGGTGTGCAGGATGTACCGGACAGCCCCCGGCACCGGCTCCGTCACCACGGCCGCGAGCAGCTCCTCCGGCAGCGAGGCCGAGCCGACGGGCAGCCCCCGCACAAACCTGTGGTGGCACGGCCGAGCGCTCAGTCCCAAACGCCCCCCCCGCCCCCCACCGCCATCCCACTCCCCTCCCAGTAAGAGATGAGATTGCCCTTACTGGTCCCCATTGGTGGCAGGGGGAAAGCTGCGTCTCACCACCTCCACAAACTCAGCCACGGTGTCGGCCAGCGTGAAGACGACGGCGTTGGGGCCGGCGTCGAAGGTGTAGGCTACCTGCGGTGGGATGTGGGGGGACACGGGGGACCCGGTGAGACACCACGGCACCGCAGCAAACCGAGAGTCCCGCGGGGCCGGAGTGAGCCGCCGGTACCTTGGTGCGTCCATGATGGGCATTGAAGCGGTGTGCCAGGGCGATGATTTGCCGCGAGAGGTCGTTGAGGTAGAAGATGGGGGGGAAGGTGTCGAGGCAGGTGGCATGGAACTGGTTGCTGTCCTGCATGGTGAGCTGCCCGAAGCCCTCGAAGTCCCGCTCACGGATGTGCCGCATCATTAGCGCCAAGCGTTCCGGCACCACCACCTCTGCCCGGTGCTGCCGCGGCAGGCGGGTCACCGTCACCCCGGTTCAGGGATACCCATGGCACCCGTGACCCTTTGGGCTTTGCTTGGGTGGCATCACGGGTGCAGCCCCCCTGCCCTCCCTCCCTCCATTCCCCCCAGCACGGAGAAATGTCCCCCGCAAGGGAAATGGGACCCCAAACCCTGCCTGGGGCAGGATCGGGCCCATTGCCCCGTACCTTCAGCAAGGGGCTGGTGTCCACGCTCGTCTGCATCCCCGCTGTGCTGCCCACCGGCTTCTTCTCCCCGCTGACCTGGGGGGGCACAGGCAGCGCGACATGACCCCCCCCCTGAGCCCCCCAGCCCCTGAGCCCTGCGGTCTGCACCCACACGGGGCTGGGGTGCTCCCAGCACCCTCCCCCCAAATCCCACCCAGCCGGGAGGGGGTGGGGGGTGGTGGGTCCAGCCCTGCCCCTCTTCGTCCCAGTCGCTCACCACCAGGACGAGGACCCTGAGCTCCGGCCAGTGCGTTTCGGGGGCCACTTGGTGGGCGAGGCTGTCCCTGCCGTCCGGCCGCTCGCCCCGCTGCCACTGCACGAAGCCCCCCAGCATGCTGCGGCAGGCGCTGCCCGAGCCGCGCCGCGCCACCTCCGACAGCTCGCCCTCCACGCCGTACAGCCGCGCCAGCGCCGACACTGCAGGGATGGGACAGGGTCAGGGAAGGGGGGGGACACCCCACCACCACCCCCTGCTACCCCCCACATCCCCGCTTACCCACCCAGGCAGGCGTAGCCGGCGGCGGAGGACGCCAAGCCGGCGGCGGTGGGGAAGTTGTTCTCGGTGGCGATGTGGATTTTGTAGGAGAGGCTGAGCGGGGCCGTGTCCTCGGCGCTGCCGCCCCGGCGTTTGCGGGCCAGGCGCCGCACTGCGAGGGGACAGGAGCCAGGCAAGAGGGGGTCGGTACAGGGGACACCCAGCCCGGCCCCTGGGGGTGCCCGGGGATGGGGGGCACTCACCCTCCCGCAGGCAGGCCTGCAGCCGGGGGTGTCCCACGTCGGCCTCCTCCCCGTTCAGCCACAGCCGGTCCTCTGCGAAGTCCCGGCTGGCGGCGGCCGTGGTGGTGGTCTTCAGCTGCCGGGCAGAGGGGGGGGGTGAGTATGGGGAGTGGGGGTGTCAGCACCCCCAGTGCACGGGGTGGGGGGGGGGGGGGGGGCAGAGGGGCCCGATCCTGTCCCTGACCCCACACCAACCTGGTCCTGGTGCAGCGTCACGCTCAGGGAGGAGTTGATGGGCAGGATCAGGTCATTGTCCCGCTTGCCCCCTGCAAGAGATGGCATGGCACGGCATGGCATGGCATGGCATGGCTCAGCACAGCTTGTCATAGGTTGGCTTGGCACATGACAGCATGGCATGGCACGGCATGGCATGACATGGCATGGCATAGTATGGCACAACACGGCATGGCATGGCTTGGCATGGCTTGGCATGGCACGGCTTGGCATGGCACAGCATGGCACGGCACAGCCCGTCACGGCATCTTTGCCCACTCCCCCCCCCAGCAGGTGCCAAACCCGTCCCCGCCACCGGGCCCGGGGGTCTCCTCCCCGCCCGGGGGTCGCGTCCCTGGGGCTCCCCAGCACCGAGGGGTTATCCCGACCCCAGGGACAGCCGCCACCCGCCCGCGGGGCGCCGGGACTCACAGTACTTGATGACGGCGATGTTGACGGGGGCCGTGCAGGTGACCATGGCGAGCGACCGCTCCTCCGCCATCGCGCTGCTGTCGCCGCCGCCGCCACCGCCGCTCCCGGGGCGCCCCCGGCTCGGCGCGAGCGGCCTCAAGCCCCGCCCCCCGCACCACCCACGTGGCCGTCGCCTGTGGCCGGCCGCCGCCTCACCATTGGTCGGCGCCGCAGCGCCCGGCTCCCGGCGACCAATGGCAGAGATCGGACCACGGAGCGGCCCCGCCCCGCCCCGCCCCCTGGCGGAACTGGCAGGGGTATGCGGCGGCGCCATCTTCGAGTCGGGAAGGAACTGCGCATGCGCTGTTGCGGACCGGCGGAGGCGGGGCCGAGCGGTGGGGGGGTGGTGTCCCCAGTGCTCCCAGTACCCCCAGTGCTCCCGGGGACGCCTCTGCCTCCAACACCCCCCAGTGCTCCAGTGTTACGCCAGTGCTCCGCGTTCCCTCAGTACCCCCAATGCACCAGTGCTCCCAGTTAACCCCAGCACTGCCCCAGTGTCCCCAGTACCTCTCCAGTGCTCCAAAACCCCCTGTACCTCCCACCCCCCAAAACTCCCAGTTCGCCCTCAGTGCGCCCAGAGCCTTCAGGGCCCCTTGGGCTCCCAGGATCCCAGTGCCTCCAGTGCTCCCAGTGCCTTCACAGCCCCCCAGTGCTCCCAGTACGCCCGCTACCCTGATATCCCACTGCCCCTCCAGTGCCCGCAGTGCTCTCAGCATCCCTTCAGTGCTCTCGGTCCCCCCACAGTGCTCACAGTGACCCCAGTAGCCCCAGCATCTCCCATGCTCCCAGTGCCCCAGCCCAGTGCTCCCAGTATGCCAGGGGCTGGGAGCCACCCCCCATCCCAACCCCATGGGCACCCCCAGCCGGGCCCCGCTGCGTTGTGTGTCCCCCCCCCGGGTATTTTTATCCTCTGGTCACTCACTCGCAGTGGAAAATATCCCACAAACCCGGGTGCCCGGGGGCGGCGGGGGGCGCACGCCGGGCACGCGGGTGACACTGCTGCTGGTGGGCACAGCCCCACTCCCATGGGGTCACCGATGGCCATGGGGGGGGCACGGGTACCATTCCACCCCGAATAAACACCCAGAGGGGAGAGGGGAGCAGCATCCCCCCCCCATCCCATCCCGCTCCACAGCGGGGACCTTTGGGGACCCCCTTGGTGGCAGGGCGGGGGCTCTGTGGCTGTGTCCCCCCCCCCCCCCCCCCCCCCCCCCCCCCCCCCCCCCGGGTATTTATAAGCATTTTCCATGGGTGGGAGGGGAGGGGACGGCACGCGGCTATTTCGGGCCGTGGGATTCTTTCCCCCTGCCGCCTGCACAGGTGCGGGGCCCAAATTTAGCCGGGCAGAGCTGCAAATAGCACGGGGTGCACGCAGAGGCTTCCTCCGGCACTCACCCAAATTGTGTCATTCCCACACCACCACCCCCCCCCCAGCCCTGTCCCCCAGCGCCCAGGGTGACACCAGCGGGGACAGGGCGGTCCCCGCCACCGCAGGGCCGTGGGGAGGGCACCAGGCCCCCTGTGGCAGGGATGGTCCCACCACCGTCACCCTCAGTCTCCTCACGCCGTGGGGATGCTCAGGGCCACTCGCGGGGTGTCTTTGTCCCCACTGTCTCTGCCATCCCAGCCCCACTCGGTCAGGCCAGACCCCGGCATGGCACTGGGGCCATGCAGCCCAAAGCCCAAAAGGCCACCAGGTCCCTTTTTTTTGGGGCACGGGGCAAGCCAGGGGCCCTGCATGCTGTCCCGGGCGGGGAGCTGCAGGGATGCGGGGAGCTGCAGGGATGCAGGAGAGGGAGGAGGATGCTCTGCACAACACACAGAGGGACCGACAGCCGGGCTCCATACGGATCCTGCCCCGGAGCTGGTGGGACATGATGCTGGCCGAGCAGGGACAACCCCGGCAGCAATAAGGGACACTTTCTCCGCTCACACCTGCAGCGCTCGGCTCTGCTTTTAATGCGATGTAATAAGAATCCTCCCCGGTGCCTGAGAGCAACATGGGAACAGGCCAGGCACTGCGTCCCCCGGCCCCAGAGCCACCGGGGAGCACCCGCAGGGCTTCGGTGACATGCTGCCAAAGTCCAGACCATCGTGTCCGACGTTCTTGTGTCCCTTTTCGGGGCGTTGCACCAGCACAGCGTGGCACGGCACAGCATGGCATGGTGCAGTACAGCACACAGTGCAGCGTGGCACCGCACGGCGCAGCACGGCACGCTGCGGGGCTCACTGCCTTCCCCAGGGCAGCTGCACATGGCGGGGGGGCTCAGGATGCCCCGCAGCAGCCCCCCTCCTCATGCCGGGCGAGCAGTGACATTCGGGAGAAGGTCCTGGCGCAGGCATGGCACCGGTACTTCTTGACGTCCGAGTGGGTCTGGAGGTGGGCACGGAGGTTGGAGCGGTCGGCAAAAGCCCGGCTGCAGTGGGGGCAGGCGAAGGGCTTCTCCCCTGCAGGACATGCGGTCAGGGCACCCCCGTACCCAACGGCCCCCCCAAAACCCCCATGCCCCATCCCCTCCTGTCCTGCTCTCACCGCTTTTCCTCGTGCCTCCCCGCAACCCGCGGTGCTTCCCAGGAGTCCCTGAAACCCATCAATGCCTTCCCAGTGGGTGATATTATGGTGGGACCAGCCATGGGGTTCTCCCACAGGACTCACGGTGCGTGCCAGCACCCCTGCCAGCCCTGGCACCGGGATCCCTGGCTGGGTCCCTCCCGCAGAGCAAGCGACGCCAAGCCTGGGCAGACGGCGGTTTTACACCCATCATCCCTAAAAAGCAGAGGCGCCGGCGGCAGCCGGGGGTCCCATCCTTACCTGTGTGGGTGCGGATGTGGCCCTGGAGCAGCCAGGGCCGGGAGAAGGCTTTGCCGCAGAGGCGGCAGAGGCAGGGCAGGGTGTGGGTGCGGAGGTGCATCTTCAGGGCGCCCAGGCTGGCGTACGCCCGGGCGCAGTGCCGGCAGCTGAAGCTCCGCCGGTGTGCCCCCCGCCGCGGGGGCAGGTTGAGGGTCTGGGTGTCCTTCAGGGGGGTGCCCGGGCTGCGGGAACCCATCGGGATGGGGGGAGCCTTGGCGTCGGGGGACAGCGGGGCGGAGAAGCGGGAGAGGAGGCGGCTGTGGTCCTGCAGGTGGGGGGGAGCGAGGGGTGCGGGGGGGTGGTGGCAGGCGGGGACGAGCAGCCCCCCGCAGTCCCACGAGCCGTTGAGGTCTGCGGGAACAGGGAGGGGGGTTAAGGGACAAGGGACAGCCTGCCCACCCAGTCCTTGCGGCCCCCCCAGGGGTCACGCACCCCACGGGGGCTCATCTGCACCAGGTCCCCCCTCTGCTCCCACCCCTGTGCATGGCAGAACCCATGCACCCATCACAAAACAGAGCAAAACCCGTCCTTCCCCCCCAAAATGGGAGGGGGGAAGTCACAGACACCCCCAGCGCCTGCTGGAGCCCAACTTGAGCCCGGGTGCCGGCTTGCCTGGTGCTGGACGCACCCCAAAATCCTGGCATCCCCTGGGCCAGCATGGCACGGGGGCAGGCACCGTGCTGGTGAGCACCCACTGACCTTCTCCTGCCCCCCCCCTGCAGCCCCCCGGCAGCACAGGGACCCCCCCCGTATGGGTGGGAGGGATGGGGGTACGTTGGAGGGGAGGGTCCTGCACACCTAGCCCCGGGAAGCCCCCATGTGACCCCAATTCCCCTGCCCCGGCACCATCACCAGCATCTCCACCTGGCTGGCCGGGCCACCCGGGATGGGTCTGACAGCGCAGGGGCACAGAGCAAGGGGGTCCCCTGGAATCGCGGCACAGGGGGGGCCATCACCGCTGGGCACAGAGCGGCAGGGGGGTGCCGGGGGTCCCGGTGCGGGCAGAGCCGCGCAGCCGTACCGTGAGCGCAGGCGTCGAGCTGGCCGTAGTTGGGGATGCGGGTGCCGGAGGGCTTCTTCACCAGGAAGGAGCGGGGCATGGCCGTGTCCCCGAGCTGTGTCCCCAAGCCGTGTCCCTGTGCCGTGTCCCCGCGGGTGCCAGCAGGTGCCATAAGGCCCCGGGGCTCATTAGCATGGGCAGCCCCTGGGGAGCCCCGGGGCCAACCGCTGCCCGAGGGCTGGCCTTGGCCGCCAGCACGCCCCGCTGCAGGTGCAAGGGACGGCGTTGGGGACAGCCCTGTCCCCCGGCACTGCCACCCCACACGGGCTCCCACTGCTCACCGCATCCCCCTGCCCAGCTGGGCTGGCTCGTACCCAGCACGACCCCCCCCAACACCCGCCTGGGGTAGGACAGAGCAGGCACCTCAGCTCACGGGGACCCCCGACACCCCTTCTCCACACAGGGACAGGCAGCCACGAGTGGGGTTGCATGGCCATACACCCGCCCCCGCCCCGCTGCAGTGTCCTCCCAGCCCCAAAAGCCTTGTGGGGGCTGTTTGGGATGGGCGAGAGAGATAATAAGGTGGTTCCTCAATGCCATCAGCTGATCATTTTGTCCCCCAAGACTTTTACTGCCCCTGGGACAGGAGCCATGCTGCCCCCAGGGAGGGAGACGCGGGTGCAGCTCGTGCCCAGGCTGGAGGGATCGGCGGCGCAGAGCCAGCCCGTGTCCCTGGGGATCCCCGACAGCCCCACGGGGGCTCGGGGCCAGGACATGTCCCAGGGACACCCGCAGAAGAAACGCCCACCACGCTCCCCGGGCCAGTGCCCAGCGGGGCTTTGGGGACGGCGCATGGTGCCAAGTGTCCTCCCCACGTCCTTCCTCTGAGAGCCAGCACCCAGCTGCCAGCGAGGGGGGCTGCCGGCAGTGGTACACACAACTAGGGGGGGTGCCAGGGGATCCCCCCAACAGCAGGCCAGCCCCCAGCGGGGTTTAGCAACACCCGGCACTGCGACAGCAGGTTGTGAAGTGCTCGGTCTGGGGGAGATAAGGGCTGGGGTGATGAAACGGCATCGCCAAAGCGCTGCCGTTAACAGGAGGAGTTTAAAAGTCAGGGGTGAAGCTGTAGAGAGGAGCCCTGCGTTCGGGGAAGCCCAGACAAGCCAGGGTGGGGGGCTACCCCCTCCCAGCCGTGACCCACACCCCGGAGCCGCGGCAGAGACCGCACAGGGAGGCCGCCTGTGGATGAAACTGCCTTTATTGAGAAAAATGGTTTGCTACAAATACGTCGTTGATTTTATTCTTCTTCAAAAAACAGTACATCTCGTTAAAAGGTCTTAGTTATGCAAAAAGTCGCGGGTAACACACTGATGAGCGTGGCCGGCGGCACGGCCGGAGCCCCGGCACAGCCCGGCCAGCAGCGGGCAGAGCCGGACTCGACCCTGTGCCAAGCGGGGAGAGGCAGGAGCTGCCTGTGCAGCGCAGCGCCCGCCTGCGCCCCCGCAGCCTGGGCCTTAAAGTGCTTTACAAAAGCAGCCATTGCTGCCCCTGCTCTGGCATTGCAGGGCAAAAAGGAGGAGGAGGAGGAAGAAGGAGACAGAAAGGTTAATAGCACTGTCCCAGAGGCAGGGGGCTCCATGCAAGCAAGAGCTCTGATGGAGGCTGCTCTGGGACCTGAGGGTTCCAGCTGAGGACGGACAGGGAAATCCTCCTGGGTCCCTTTTGGGAGATGCCAGTGCTCTCCCCCCCCACCAGGGACATGCCCTAGGCCAGGCAGGTGCCAGGGATGCCGTGCTGGTAAGGGAAGACCCCGTCGCTCCTCGCTAGCCTGGCTTGAGAGAGGGGTGCGAAGGGTATCTGCACGCTCCTCGTACGGCTGCCGGTGGCACGGGGGAGCTCACAGCCCCAAAAAACCACCCAGTACTATTTAGATCAAAGTAAAAAACAAGACCGTATTGCTAGAGCAGAGCTGGAGCCAGAGGCGAGTCTCACATGAACCACAGAAGGGCACTTCTCCGAGCAGGGACATGCAGAGGGATTGCTCTCCCACACCCCTTCTCTGCAAGCCCTTGCTGGGAAGCGGCACAGCGGGTCTGCAGGTGTCGTGCATCACCACCTCCCCACAGTTCCTTCACCGAGAGCCTTGGGCTGACCCCGTCGCTGGTGTGACACCAAAGGGTGGCAGGGTCCCGGCACAAAGCTCCTCTCCCCCAGCCCCAGTGACGACCCTTCAGATGGGACGCAGCTTCTGCTGCACATGGGGGCCACGCTCAGGCTGGCAGCAACACACTCAAGGCCCGGCAGAGAGCTCCCTTCCACCCTCCCAGCGCAGCGGAGCAAACTCCAGCAGCAGCAGGCAGAGCAGAGAGGAAGGGGAGCAGGGAGGGACAGGTTACCGGGACGCTATGGAGCATCTCTCGGATCAACATCTGCCCTGGTGTGCTCTACTCCAAGGGAGAGACCTGGGAAAGGGAGATGCAGTCCCCTCGTTCAGGGGGACAAGATGCTCAGCATCGGGGATGGGATCCTGCACGGGCAGACGTCTGTCCTGCACACCCATCGCCCAGACACAACCCAGCTTGCTCTGCACCGAACGCCAGCGTGCCACAACTAACCCGCCTGCTCCCCCGCTGCACGCTCGCAGACGGAAAGCACCGCTCCAGATCACACTCTGCCCACGGCCACATCCAGCACCGCCACGGAGCTCTGCCTGCAAGGGTTAAGCCATCGTCACAAGCCCAACCACGCGCCCTGGAGAGGGTTAGAAGCTCAGAGCACAGCCAGACAAGCAGCGGAGAACACAAGCGGTGCTGCTGCTGCTCCCCAAAAAAAGCAGCCCAGCAAACCACTCGGCAGCCAACGAGGTGATGCTCTGACCCGGCCTCTCCTGCATCACCACCTGCCTGCGGAGAAACACGCCGACAAGGGAAAGGAACGGCCCAGAAGTAACCAAAGATGACACCCGCGTACTTCCCACAGCCCCCGCAGAGTCCCACGCACTGGCCTGGGGTCCAGCTCCTGCCTCCCACCTGATTTCAAATCCACAGCATGTTCGTTTGTTTGGGTTTTTCGTAAAAAATATACTTTCTTAATAATGTTCCATAAAAATACTCTTGTCCCCAGTGACGGATATTGCAGTGTGAAGAGTAACAGCTTCTGTTCCCGCTCTATAAAACGTGGAAAAGGCATCACGCCAATTAATGTAGAAAAATGCAAGAACTCAGTATCACAAGAGCTGGTACAAAACGAGGAAGGTGAGAGTTTCACTGAACGCCGGACGCCATCCCCGCAGACTCCTCCGAACCCACTGCCGTCACAGGGCACGCGAGGGCAACCGTCGTGCCCCGGGATTCAGCCCGGCCTGCTTTCGGCCTGGCCTGTGCCGTAGCAGGCAAAGGAGGCAGCTCCTGCCTGCAGCACAGGGGACGGGACAGACTGACGTCTCTGGAAACAGCCTTGTGGAGTTTAAAAAAAGATGTTCCGTGACATTTTCTTCCTTTTCAAAAAGGACGTGGATGATTGCAGTTTCAAACTAGGGCATTTCTGCATAAAATGCATCATAGTTTTACGTACCTATTCAATTGCAACAGAGAGCATGAAGACAAATGGTGCCAAAAAGCATCTAGTAATAAATAGATCTGGATACACGTATATACTCTGTATACGGGTATGAAATGCCTAACCGAGGAACAATCCCAGCCCTTTGGCGCTGACTCCTCTCTCCTCCCAGCAGCGGACGTCTCTGCTCACTCACCGGTCCAGCGCGACGCTAAAGAGACTCCACCTCCTTAAACAAGGTGGGATTTGCCCAGAGAGGAGAGGGAAGAGAGGCAGCAGCGGGTCTCCGGGGGGGGGTTGACGAGCTTTGTGCCTCCCCAGCAGGAAGGCCAAGTGTGCAAAAGGAGACGAGGTGTGAGGGGGATCCGAACCGACGCGCTGCAGTCACCCTCAGTTCTCAGAGAGCGACAGTGCCAGGGCAGCCTGCAACGCTGCCTCCTCGTCGATGTTATAGTCCTAGAAACAGAGAGGGGTGGTCAGCAGAGCGGGCATAGCCGGGCCACACAGCCTCCATCAAGCAGGAGGGGTGGCCACGGCAAGGAGCCCTTCCTGCTCCTTATCAGCCCCCGCGAGGCTGCGAGCGTCCATCTCCTCTGGCAAACAGGTCCCAGGAACGCCATGCTCTTTGGGGTAACCCTTGTGCCCATGGTCCCTCTCCTGCCTGGGACCCGCCGACGTCAGCCCTGCTCTTAGACCTGGCAGCAGGCAGGGACGAAACGCGCCCACATGGGAAGCTGTGGCCAAAGGGTAAAGCTTTCTAGGCAAGGCCACGGGCTTCTCCAGCGCTCCGGTTCGGGTTTATGCAACACAGCGATCGCTCCCTAAGGTGGGGATATTCCTCTGTAAATAGCTGAAATCTAACGTCCCTGCAATAACAGCAAAACGCTAACAAAACCTCCCCTCGGCCCCTGCAGCCAAGGCCGGGCGATCACACCCTCACCCCCACACAGGAGGGGTCAGCGGCTCCCCGAGAGGGGGGTCACGCATACCCCCCACGTGCAGCAACCAGACCCCCCCCAGGCCCCAGGGCTGCGCTGCTCTCCTCCCACTGCTTGGGAAGCCTCAAAGAAAAGGGCTTTTGTGTTATAATTCCTGAGGGGGAGAGTTTAATGGAGCACAGAGGAAACAACCCATCTTCAGAGAGAGCAGTACCATTTCCCTCCCCTCCTTCAGAGACATTTTGCTGGTGTGTTTGATGATGAGCAGCTCGAGCACACCCCAGAGCAGGCGGGGACCCCAGCCTCTCACCCATGGGGGTCTCCCGAGTGGGGCTACGCATGTACCATGTGCCTCCTGCAAAGCCCAAAGGAGGATCCATCCCCTTCCCCTCCCGAGGGGCTGCACAGCAGGACAGGCTGGTCCTGGCAGGGAAAGGGATTTCACCTCCCGCCCGCTCGGCACAGGACTCGTGGAAAATGACCCTGTTTCGGCTCGGAGCCATACTCACCACGAAGGTGTCGTAGGAGAACTTGTGCCTGTGGAGGAGGTGCTGGAGGAAGTTGGCGCTTTTGTAGCTGGGGTCCCCCCAGGGCATGGCTGAGCAGACCGGGCACACCTGCAGCGGGCAGGGACAAAGGGGATCCGTGGCTCACAGGCATAGACCCCTCCACCCCCATCTCCCCCGGGGGTGGGAGGGGGAGGCTGGGGCAGTCACAACGCGAGGGAGAGGCGAGTAGTGGTCCCCTCTCACTCACACAGGGTGTCCCGCAGAGAATGAGCTAAATAGGGGGGTCCCCGCACCCCGCCAAGCAGACCCCTCGGTGCACAGAGCCTCTGGCACGTGGCCCAGGCTGCTTTTAGCCCGCTAAGTTGCACGCGTGTGCACAAGCGCCTCTGAGACGGTGCCAGAGCTGCAAATCCCCCGCCTCAGTCAACCCAGCGGGGATGGGGAGAGGAAATCCAGCGCCACCCGGGTTGCAAGGCACAGGGGGACGGAGACAGCTTGTTCCAGAGAGCCTCTAACAAAGCAAACTGAGGCAGGTCCCCACCTCCCATCAAAGGGATTTAAACCGAACTAAACCAGCTGGAAACACAGCTGTAGTTTATGCGCAGCAGCAGTTCTGCGTGCCGGTGGCCTTAGACACAGCATCAGCTACGGTGTATTTGGATTTCCAGGAGTTATCCCGCACAGAACCAGCCCGTTCCAGCGCCCCGGCATCACTCACCACTTTGTTGGGGTCGTTGCGGTGATTCTCCATGCAGTGCTTCACCAGCTCCTGCTGGTCCAGGTTCCGGGCCCCACAGTACGGGCACACGAACGTCGAGCGATTGGGAATATTGCTAAAAAGAGCAAGGACAAGCTCAGATCCCCCAAGAAGTGACTGGGATCGACTCCTTCCAAACTAACTCAGCCACCCGTGCTCGGCTTTGTGCCACCCACCCACGCTGGAAACCAGCCCAGCTCATTCCCACTCCAGGTTGAAGCACCCTGGTCTGGCTGGTGCTTCCTCCCATGCCACACTCTGGAACGCAGAGCAGGACAGGAGCTGCAGACACCAGGAGGGAAAAGGTTCTCCCTGTGACTGCCCAGGGGAAAGTGAAACACATGCTCAGATTTTAAGGCTTGTAAGGGAGGGGAGTGCCGGTACAGTCTGCATGGAGGGACACGTTTCCCTGCCCGACGCGTGGCAGTACCTGGGGATAGGCTGGGACGTGGGGACAACTGGAACGAACTTGGGGCAGTTGGCCATCTGCTCCTGCACCTTTGCGCAGGACGAGACGTGAGAGCGCATTTTCGCAAGGGTCACCTGGAGAACAAGGAGAGAGGAAATACTCCCGGAGGCTGCAGGAACACCTTTCAGACGCAGTGCTGGAGCCTCCACTACAGCTCAGGAGCACAGTTTTGGCCAGTCAACATCAGAGTGAACACTGGTCTGTGCAGGATGACCACACCAGCATAGCAACACTGCACCAGCCCCTCCTTCCTCACAGGACAGAGATTTGGGGTCGCATGCTCGCTGTACACGTCCCCAGAGGCCACACAGAAGCCACCCAGGCTGCGTTATTGTAGCACAAGCTCTATTTTCCTTTGCAAAGGAGGAACTGCTGACAGGCGGAAACCCCAAACTGCTCTGACACCATACGGGATGGGCCCTGGGCTGCAGCTGGGGAGTTACGAGATGATCCCCAAAGCTAACGGAAGCCAGAAAGCACACCAGTGGAGACGCACCATGAATCACAGCTTTATAGCCAGTCCCTGAAATGTCCCAGACCAGACTGCCCCAGGCTGGGACAGGCTACGCTGGCGGTTCAGCTCCCCCGCGGCCATCAGGATCACAGCACCTTCAGCACCTTAAACAAGACCTAAATCCTTAATCTCATTAGAAGCAGCAGCAGAGCTGGTTTGCCTCAGCCTCTCCTGTGTTGCAGGAAAACCTCAGCCTGCTTTTGAAGGTCCCCACCGTCTAATAATAGCTCCAGTCTGCTGACAAAGGCAGCTAAGAGAGAGAGCGCCTTCATCTCCACACAGCCCCGCTTGCCTGGCTCACGGCAGTAGCCGTGACACGCAGAGGGAACACCACACCTCACACGTGCAGTTTGGGGACCTGCGGAACAGGGGACACTGCAAACCCAACTGTGGAAAGCAAGCCACCTCCCTCCCCCAGCACCACAGCCGAGGGATTGGCAGCAGGACGGGGACAGACAGCCATCCCCCGCGAGCTTTACCTTCTTGCTGCAGCCTCTGCAGGGAGCCTTGTAGGACGAAAGCTGTTTCTCCACGCTGGAAGCCTTCTCCACCTTCTTGGGGTCAAAGGGCATGCGGCAGAGCGGACAGAGCGGGGACGGCACTTGGAGGCAGGGCTGCAGGCACTCCCCACAAAACCTGGGGGCACAGAGGGTGGCACTGAGCAGCCCAGCAGCATCCCAGCCCAGGAGGAGCCTGGGGCGGGGGGAGCAGGACCCCAGCCCCACGGCACACCCACTCTCTGGGACTCCAGTGCACCCCAGGCTGCAGGGCAGCCCCAAAACCCAGGGATCAGCATCCCCACTGGGAGGAATTGGACAGAACTGGGAGCTTGGGAGAGGGTGCGGGGAGAGCAGGCACAGCCCAAGCCTGGAAGAAGCATCCTGGACACCCAGCCGGGGCTCGGACAATGCCGCTGCTCTGAGACCTACAGAGGGGAGCGGATTTGAGCGCAGCCAAACAAAAACCAGTGCCGAGCATCCAGGCCACGCAGGAATAAAGCGAGCGAGCATATTAGAGCTCGGCTCACCTCCTTTCAAGGTCCTCATGCCTGCAGGGGCATAACAGGGGATGAGAAATCAAAGCAGTGAAGAGGAAGCGCAGGAAAGCACCCCCCCCAGTCTCCAGGCAAAGCAGCTCAGTCCCCACAGAGTCACTTGTCACAGCAACCCCGTCCCCTCCGCGTGCCCACCCAGATCGTGTGACACTAAACAGGGGAATGACATGCTGCTAAGCCTCTGCCACTGCATGGGACGGGAAAGTCATGGTGCCCCTTGCCCCAGCACCTCAGCATCACCCCCGTGATGACATGCTGCTAAGCCTCTGCCACTGCCTGGGACAGGAAAGTCACGGTGCCCCTTGCCCCAGCACCCCGTGCATCACCCAGCCCCAAACGAGCTGGAAGGGGGGGAAGTGCAGGCAGGACCGCGCTGGGGCGCCAAGCAAACCCATGGCCTCAACGAGACACCAAGGTGTGCCAAAACCAGGCTGTGAAAGGCAGACATGGAGATGTCACCGAAACACTGGGGTGACAAGCAGACCCCAGCTCCTCGTGGCAGTGCTCTGGGCGGCCTCTCCCCGGGGTCCAGGGCACAGCACCCATGGGTGGCCTAGATGGGGGGGGGGGGGGTGTCAGGGAGGGACTCCCACCCAGACGAGAGCGCAGCCGGCACTGCTGGGGTGCTGGGAGCAGAGTCTGGGGGGACCCTGGGGGCAGGAGCCAGGTCTGGGGGCAGAGAGAGAAGGGGACTGAGGTGTCAGCGGGGGAAGGCCCCTTGGGTGCACCCCACGCCGGCTGCGGGCCGGGTGACACGGCGAGGGGACGGCGGGGGACACACAGGGCAGCACCCCACTCCCCAGGAGGGCGACGGGGTTCGGGATGGGGGCAAAGCCCCCGGTGCTGGCGGAGCAGCTCGGGGTGGGAAAGGGGGGTCCCGGGGCCCGCTGGAGTAGAAGGCCCGGAGAGGCCCCGGTGCACGGAGTGGGGGGGGGGGGGGGGGGGGGCCCAGCGAGGGCGGCAAACCCTGCCCCAGGGGACAGGGCAGGCCTCGGGGGTCGGGGCAGGCCCTGGGGGTCCGGACAGGCCTCGGGGGTCGGGGTAGGCCTCGGAGGCCCGGGCAGGCCTCGGGGGTCCCCGCCGCCCCCGCCGCGGGCCCCGCCTCACGTGTGTCCGCAGCCCGCGATGCCGACGGCGCGGTGGAAGACCTCCAGGCAGATGGGGCAGCTGAACTGCGCCTCCAGCGCCTCGGCGGCGGGGCCGGCGGGGGGAGGCGGCCTGGGGGGCCCGCCCGGGGCCTGGGGCCGCTGCGCCGCCGCCACCAGCAGGCTCCGGAACATGGCGGCGGCGGCGGCGGCGGGGGTGGGCGGTGCCGTGACGCCACCGCGCGCCGGCGCGTCATCGCCGCGCGCCGCGAGGGGAGGGGATCGGAGCGGGACGGGACGGGACGGACCGGGGCCGCCATGTGCGAGGCGGCGGGGGACGATGGAGGGTGCGGGGCGGACGCGGCACCGGCACGGCGCCGCCGCGCCCCGGCACAAAGGTGGGAGCCCGATCCGGGAACCGGGCTGATCCCCCGGGGCCGCTCGCGGTACTGCCCCCGGTACTCCCAGTACCCCCCTGGTACCCCATCCGGTACTGTGCCCGGTACTCCCCCCCCCCCCCCCTCTCCCGTTGCTGTCCCCGGTATCCCGCAGTACTGTCCCCGGTATCTCTCCGGTCCCCCCCGGAGCTGCCTCTGGTGTTGCCCCCGGTACTGCCCCCTACTGCAGCCCCCGGTACCCCTCCGTTGCTGTCCCCGGTATCCCCCAGTACTGTCCCCCGTATCCCTCCGGCACCCCCCGGTGCTGCCTCTGGTGTTACCTCCGGTACTGCCCCGCGTTGCCACCTCCGATCCCCCTCCGGTCCAACGCCGGTACTCCTCTGGTACCTCCCCGGTATGTCCCGGTGCTGCTTGCGGTACCCCCCCGGTACTGTCCCCCGTACCCCCAGCTGCTCCCCGGGGACCGGGATCGCCGCCCCTCTCCCTCGCCCCCCCCCGCCCGGTACGGCCCCTGGGGTGGGTCGGGGACCGGTGCCCCCCGGCGCTGCCCGGTGACCGCCCGTGTCCCCGCAGCCACCCGCGGCCCTGCGTGAAGTGCAAGCAGGGCTCTGCCGCCCTCGTCATCCGCCTCGGGGACGCCTTCTGCCGGTGAGGGACCGGGACGGGATGGGATGAGGATGGGATGGGGATGGGGGGCTGCGGCGTGTGGGGACACAGGGCTCGGATATGTGGGGCTTGGGGACATCGGGTCACTGGAACATGAAGGTTTGGGGACACCAGGCTTTGGGGATGCGGGGTCTGGGGGCATTGGGGCTCGGGGACATCAGGGCTTGGGGACATTGGGTCACTGGGACATCAAGGCTTAGGGACAGCAGGACTTGGGGACCTCGGGGCTTGAGAACATCAAAGCTTGGGGATGCAGGTTTTGGGGATGTTGGGGTTTGGGGATATCAGAGCTTGGGGACATTGGGTCTTGGGGATATCAAGGCTTGGGGACAGCAGGGCTGTGAGGCAGGGGGCTCAGGGACACTGGGGCTTGGGGACATGGGGTCTGGGGGCTGTGGGACATGCCATGGCTCAGGGCCGTGTCCCCACAGCGGCTGCTTCCGTGAGTACTTTGTGCACAAGTTCCGCGCAATGCTGGGCAAGAACCGCGTCATCTTCCCGGGAGAGAAGGTACTGGGGGGGGGGGACGACATGGATGCCAGGGGGACCTGGCCAGCGGTGGTGGGGCTAGTGACTGTCCTTCTTGTCCTCGCAGGTGCTGCTGGCACTGTCGGGGGGGCCGACGTCCAGCGCCATGCTCCGGCAGGTCCAGGAGGTGAGAGTGGGGGCGATGGGGGGGGGTCTGGGAGGGGGGCATGGCTCACCCACCTCCCTCACCCTGCGCCTGTGCCAGGGGCTCAGCCGGGAGACAGCCAAGAGGCTCCGCTTCGTCCCTGGTCTCATCTACGTTGACGGTAAGGATTAGCCCCGCTGCCGATTCCCTGCCCTGCTGTCTGCTCCCAGCACGGGGTCCGTCTGCACCGTGCCAGGGCTGGCGGCTGCCACCGAGCCCAGCGAGGCTGTGGCACCCGGGGATGTCCCCTTCACCCCAGGGGATGGGGTGGGTGCCCTCTCCTCACCGTGGCGGCGGCGGCGGCCCCGGCGCTGCCCACCTGCCTTGCAGAGGGAGCGGTGCGCGGGCAGAGCGCAGCACAGCGGGAGCAGAGCCTGGCCCGCATGGAGACCCTGCTGCAGGCGACCGGCTTCCCCTACCACCTGGCCCACCTGGAGCAGGTAGGGGGGTGGCAGGGCCGGGGGGACACACCTGGCCACCCCCAGCCTCCCCCTGGTACTTATCTCGGCCCCACAGGCGCTGGAGCTGCCCGCATCCATCTTGCGGCCAGGGCCAGAGGAGCCCAGTAAGCCCAGCCCCTCCTACAAGGAGGCCGTGGAGGGCTTCATCCAGCAGCAGTGGCAGGAGGGGGACGGGGACGGTGGCACCTCATCGCCCGGCCTCAGCACCCAGGATGTGCCCGGGGGGTCCCCAGCCAACCCCCGCCTGCCCACCGCTGCCCGCACCCAGGAGCTGCTGCGGCTCTTCGAGGCTGTGGAGACACCGACGGCGAGAGAAGAGCTGCTGCAGATGCTGCGGTGAGGGATTGATCCTGCCCGGTGTCGGCAGCGAGCATGGCATAGTGGCTCTGAACCGGTGTCACCTTGTCCCCCAGGACCCACCTCATCCTGCAGACAGCCCGGACCAGGGGCTACGCCAAGGTGATGACGGGCGAGAGCTGCACCCGCGTGGCCATCAAGCTCCTCACCAACCTGGCGCTGGGTCGCGGCGCCTTCCTCGCCGTTGACACGGTGAGCAGCCCGCCGGCAGCCTGTCCCTGAGCTGGGGATGGCTGTCCTCGCCTGGAGGGGTGACACAATGCCGTGGGGGGGTGTCTGTGACTTGGTGGCGGTGCGGTTCCTCAGTAGCTATGCACCCGCAGGGCTTTGTGGACAACCGCCACGGTGACGTGATGGTGGTGCGTCCCATGCGGGAGTACATGGCCAAGGAGGTTGCCTTCTACAACCACTTCTTCGATGTTCCCACTGTCATCGCGCCACCCCTCCCCACCAAGGTAGGGATGTCCCCCGCACCCCATGGGGGGGATCCCAAGCTCCTTGTCCCCACGATGGGGATGGGACCCCCCCCTATCTCCCAACCCTGTCCTCTCCGCTCGCTCCCCCAGCGCCGGGAGAAGCCCAGCATCCACCGCCTGATGGAGCGCTTCCTCCTGGGGATGCAGGAGGATTTCCCCTCCACCATCAGCACCGTCTACAGGTACAGCATCCCCCTGCGCGAGGACACTCCGGGGTGAAGGGGGGGGCGGGGGGGGTGAGCAGGGTGCCACCCGCTTACCCCCCGATGTTGGCTGCAGGACGGGTGAGAAGCTGAGCCCGGCGCCGGCCAAGGCGAGCAGCGAGTCCCAGCGCTGCCTGCTCTGCCTGTGCGCCCTGGACATCGCCGGGGGTGAGTGGGGAGGGCAGTGGGGGACGTTACGGGGGGTTAGGGGGGGCAGCCATGCACCCCCAGTCGCACCCCTGCTCTCTGGCTCTTGCAGAGGAAGAGTTGGCCCTGGAGCCCACGCTGATCGTGGAGACGGAGCCAGCGGGAGATGGGTGCTGCCAGGACACGTCGGCAGCGGGGTGAGCATGCGGGAAGGGGGGATGCTGTGCCGGCACCGGGGCCACCGCGCCGGCACTGCTGAGGGTCCCTTGTCCCCGCAGGGCTGAGAGCAAAGCTGCCTTCATCCCGCTGCTGTGCTACAGCTGCCGCCTCACCTTCAAGGAACTGGTAAGGATTTCAGGGCACAGCAGGGCAGCTCTGCTCAGGGACGGGGGACCCCCATCCCCACGGCCCCTCTCTTGCAGGGTCCCCTCGCCACGCTGCCGCCCTACGTGCGCACCGAGGCCCGGCGTAGGATCTGCAGGTAGGGGGGACTGGGGTCCCCTCCCCACCGGCTCGGCCCTCGATGCCACGTCCATCCACGCCATGTCCATCCCTCGCAGGGCACAGATGGAGCAGCAGAGCCAGGAGGTCCCACCGGAGGACAAGGAGCCCAGCAAGAGCTGAAGGGCCTGGGGACAGTGGGGGACACAGACCTCCATCCCTCTGGGGCACTGATGTGGCAGAGTGGCCCCCCCCCACCCAGGATGGTGGGGGACCAGAGCCTCTGGGGACCGCTGGCACCCGGGCAGCTGCTTTTACACCCCGTTTTGGTTACAGCCAGGGGGCAGGGAGACCCCCCCAGCCCCCATTCGGTGGGGGCCAGGGGTGCTGGTAGCCCTGGGGGCAGCAGATCCCCGGTCCCACCCCGCACCCCCTTGTCCCCACCCCAGCTGCACGTCAGCCGGGGAGGCCTCAGCTTTGTTTTATTAGATATCTGTATAAATAAACCATTTGAATTAATAAAAAAAAAAAAAACAAAACCAAAAACAAAGTCACAAGTGTCTAGAGTCCAGCTGGGGCTGCCAGCCCCACCCCCGGCTGGGGGGGCCATGACCCAGGGCCCCCCATCCTGGGGGGCTATTGCTTTTGAGTTCAACCTGGTTCTGGAGCAGGGGCTGGGGAGAACGGGGAGGGGGCACGGGCTGGCTCCCGACACCCCCGTGCCCCCCCTTCCCCAACAGCCAGGGATGCCCAGCAGGTTGGGGGGGGGGGGGGGGGGGGGGGTGCTCCTGTCCCCCCTGCCCCGGGAAGGCACAACGTGGTCTCCGCAGGTCGGACGGCTTCAAAGCAACGTAAGAAAAACATCCTCCCTAAAAGCGAGCGCCGAGTACCCTGCGTCCCACTGCCTCCCCCAGCAGGACGCGCCCCAGCTTTTGGGGGGGGGGGGGGCGCTGGTTAAGGCATTGGCGGTGATGTCCCCGGGAAGGGGAGGGGGTGGCCTAGAGCCCCTTCCCCTTACTCCTTCTCCCGTGTCCACTTGATCATGGTCTCAGGGGAGCGGTAGAGGAAGATGAGCTTGGCGTAGAGCTCCTCTTCCAGCTCCAGCTCGCCCGTCTCCCGCACCAGGAAGATGTCCTGGCACAGCTTCAGGATGCGGTCCACGCAGGGCAGCTCCTCAAACATGATGGAGTGCGAGATCTCGCTGAAGAAACCCCGCACAAACTTGCCGATCACCAGCACGATGGAGACGTACAGCCCCATGATCCTGCAAGGATGAGGGGAGGGGGGGAAGCATCCTGTATCCCACCCCCGCCTCCAGCTTCGCACCCCTTCTGGGGTGCAGCCAGGTGGTCCTCCACCACCACCCCATGCACCCCCTCCGCGTACCCGTAGCCAGCCAAGAAGCCCAGGCTGGGGGGGCTGACTTTATCGTTGAAGATGACCATGGGGAGGATGTTACCATCGCGGGGGGGAGCTTCTTTCAGCCGCACCACCCACCACTCCAAGAAGCTGTCACCCCCTCGGCCGGCACCCGCTCGCTCCCGTTTCAGCTGCACCTCCACGTCCAGGTAGCTGTCCTCCCCATCTGCCGGGGGAAGGGGGGCACCATCAGGGCACAGCATGGCCACTGGTGCGCCCCCAACACTGATTTATTTTTTTTTTTGGGGGGGGGACGGGGACACACACATGGTAGGACTCACCTGGCAGCAGCTGCTTGACGGGGTTGGCTTCGGGGCCGTTGGGTGCCCGGATGTATTTGGGGAAGAGTTTGGGCACTTGCCTGCAAGAGAGTGGGATGAGTGGGGAGGGTGTGGAGGGGGAACCACCCCAGTGAGCATGAGGGGGGGGTGTCTGGCCCCCGTCCCCTCCCCAGGGACACTCACACGGGGGTGTCGCGGGTGCCCTGCAGCAGCTGGGCCAGCTCCATGCGCTGGGGCGCGCCGGGCTGCAGGTCGGTGGTGTGCTTGTCGAAGGTGTGCTCCACCGTCCCCCCCTTGCCCAGGTCCCTGCGGGCAGAACGGGCAGCAGAGGCTGAGCCTGTGTGTGTGTGTGTGTGTGGGGAGGGGGGTGCAGGCAGGGCTGCCCCCCGCCACCATCCGCACCCCGCAGTGCCAGCGGTACCTCTGGAAGGTCCAGGTGAGGCGGAGGGTGATGTCGGAGGAGCCGTTTTGCAATTCCCGCCGCATCTGCTCCCGGCTGGGGGGGCTGATGCTCCAGAGCGAGCCCGAGCTGCCCTCGATGCGAGCCGTCACGATGTCCTCGTAGCCGTACAGCGTGATGAACTGCATGGCCACCTGATGCCGAGGAGACGGGTAGGGGGGAGCACAGCTCAGCGCCCCCCACCGAAGAACACTGCCCACCCTGGGGCACCCCCGGCTCTGCCAGCCCCCCCAGTGGGATGGAGCCGGGGGGAGGAGGAGGTTTGGGGGGGGATTTACCGGCTGCCTCTCGAACTCGTTGGTGAGGGCTTCGTAGTCCTGGGGGGTGAAGGGTTGGATGGATTGCTGCTGGGCGCTCATGGTGAAGAGTGGCTGTGGGGGGGAGAGGTTGCGCTGTCAGGAGGGCAGGGGACCCCCATGTCCGAGCTGGGGACCCCTGCCCACCCCCTCTATATCCTCACCTCATATCCCCCCAGTTTGAGGGTGACGGTGACATCGATGGGGTGGTTCACAACACCCACCACGGAGCGCACGAGCGACATGAAGAGCAGCGGGAACCAGATGATGGCCACGAGGAAGAGGATGATGAGGCCCCCCATGCCGTACTTCACGATCTTCTTCTTCTTCTGCCCCTTGGGCTGAGGGTATTTCTGGGGGAGCGGAGACAGCACATGGTGCCGGGTAGGTGCGGGGGGACCCCAAGCAACACGCAGCTTACTGGGGGGCCCTTCCCAGCACAGCGGGGCTGTACCTTCTCTGTCTCGCGGCTGCACTTGATGATGAAGATGTTGGCGTAGATGTCTTCCACGCACATCCAGTTGGAGAGGGACAGCGTGGTGTCCGTCCAGACCCAGTCCATGACGGCCCGCAGCTCCACCAGGAAGGGCACGAGGCGAAACCTGGAGGGGACACAGGGAGAGGGGGCTGGTACAGCACCCTCCAGGTGCCCAGGGGTCCGCGTGGCCCCGTGCCGTACCCTTGGAAGAGGAAGAGGTTGAGGTGGTTGTATTTCTTGGTGAGGAAGTTGCCCAGGATGCGGGTGGGATAGCCACAGCGGATCTGGTAGGCTGAGAGTGAGAAGTAGATGCACTTCACGAAGTACCACAGCTGGGCCACCGTGTTGAGGCTGAACAACCTGCGGGAGGGAGGTGTCACCCCTCTGGCCACCTCCCTGGCCAGGCTGGGCCACTGTGTGGGCTTGGGGACACAAAGGTGCCACCCTACGACCACACTGTGCTCTTAGGCACATCCTCGGGGGATGCTCGGTACCTTTCAGTGACAGCCGGCAGGATGAAGAACATCCAGAGATGGATGCTGAAGACCAGGATGACTTGGAAGATGAGCTTGCCCAGCACGGTCTTGCGGAGGTAGAGCGCACGGTCGATGACCATGGTGGTGAACTGGATGAGCAGCATGACCAGGAAGGCCTCTGGGACTTGGTCATCCGACAGCGAGGAGGTGATGTCGGCGGCTGCTGAGTGTTTCTGAGGATGCAGGAGAGCTCAGGGTACGGCCCAGCCTGACCCCGTGGTGGCAGCTGGCCGGTCGGTGCCCTGTGGGAACCCCCTGCTCACCCCAAAGGCCCAGAAACCGAAGATGATGATGATGAAGTCGACCACATCGGCCAGGAACATGAAAGCATAGACATCAGTGGCCGCCCGGTGCTGGGTGTGCAGGATGTCCCGGAAGAATCCACGCACCGGCTGGTACATGTTCTGCGCCCTGCAGAGGACAGGGGACAGAGGGGACAGATGACTCCGGGGCTGCACCCTGCATCCCCCACCCCAACCAGCACCACGGCGCACTCACATGGTGAGGAAGAAGAGCTTGACCCGCAGCCCAAACGCCTTCAGCTTCCTCTGAGCGTGGCTCTGTCTTGCCTCTTCCTCCTCCTCCTTCTCCTCCTCCTCCTTTTCCTCCTCCTCCCCATCCTCTGAGGGTGAGGCACAGCATGGGTGACAGCCCAGGGTCCTGTGGGGCCACCTCCTGCCCGGCCCCAGCACCCCTCTGCCCTGGGGGACGCCAGCTTTGCCCCTTGCCGGGGCGTGAGGGCTGGGAATCGGCACTCACCTTCCTCTGGAGCCGCCTCCGGCTGCTTCTTCACCCGCCACTTCTTCCTCCTGAAGCGCAGCTGTGTGGCCCTGGCCCCCTCTTCCTGCCCCACGGCATTGCCCTCCGGCTCCGGCCCTGCGGCTGCGCCCGGTGCCTCCGGCTCTGCCAGCGCCTCCGTCCCTTCCTCACCCACTGGCAGTGGCGGGGACGCTGCTTCTTCCCGCCTCTCCTCCTCTTCTTCATCCTCCGCCCGCTCCACCTCTGCCTTCTTCTTGGGGAAGGGGTCCTCCTCGTGGTCCCACAGCCCGTAGGACTGGGGAGGATTGCGGTCAGGGGGATGGGGTTCCTGATGTCCCCCACCCCATGCACCTCACGCCTCATCCAGCAGCATCGGCTCCAGTTGCACCCCAAGGACCACCAGCAATAGGTGCCTTGGGTGGAAACTAAGGCAGAGCCACCAAGTACCCACTGGGTGCTCTCTAGAGCCCCCATCGCTCCCATGAGCACCTCCAGCTCTCGGGGATGCCCACCCAGGTGATGCCCAGGGTGGTGCCCATGCCCCAGGACTCACCAGCAGCAGGGAGCGATGGAAGAAGAGCGCCAGGAGCTGGATGAGGTCGTACTTGATGTAGCGATCAGTCTTCTCCAAGCCCAGGATGCGGGGAGGGAAGAAGGGCTTGCCCTCGTTGCGCACCAGCATGGCATAGCCATTCCAGGGGAAGAACCCAAATTGGAAGAGGTATTTCACCACCACCATGACCTGTGGGGACATTGGGGTCAGCGGGTGGCAGCCGGGGGCTGGGTGGCATCATCCCCTCTCCAGCCACCCCTTGCCCACCTCAGTGAAGATGATGGCCGTCATCCAGAAGCGCTTGCTGGGCCGGGGAATGGATAGCATGGCCCAGAGGAAGACGAGGATGGGCAGGAAGAGGGAGATGACGGAGGCGGTCACCATGTTGTTGAGGATGATGATGAAGTAGCAGAGCAGCTCAGAGTGGGCGGCCACGCAGCGGTACCCGGCCAGCAGCAGCTTCAGGAACCGGTTGTGGGACCGATAAAACTGCTCCGACTCCTCCAGCTCAGGGAAGTATAGCCGCCTGCGGGGTGCAGGGGAGGTGAGCCAGCGCTGTCACCCCCAGCCCCGTCCCCACGGTCCCCACGTCCCCGTACCTGCTCACGAGGAGCTCGCTGGCAGTCCGGCTCCGGTTCTGGGGCAGGGCCAGGAGCTCCTGAGACCCAGCCACGTCCTCCCGGGACCCCCAGGTTGTCACCTGCTCCTGGCTGCCCCTGGGCAGCGGGTATCCTGCCGGGGCGGGGGTGGCTCCTCGGTGCCCGCTGGGGACAGCACAGGGACAGGGGTGAGCCCCCTGCCCGCCGATCCTTGCCCGCAGCACCGCTGGCTGCCCCCTCGGGGGGTATCTATGCACCTGCCTGGAAGCGACGCCGTTTTGGGGGTCCGAACCCCTAGACCCCCGCGGGCTCGGCTCTTCGGGGGGCTCCTCCGGTGGCGGCAGGTAGAGCTCATCCAGGACCCCACGGTGCACATCCTCTCCCTGCAGCGGGCAGGGAGGGGGTCAGCGCCACCGCAGGGCTGCCACCACCCTCCCCGTACCCCGGCGTGTGTCCCCCGGGCTCACCGTGGCCAGGCGGCGCGTGAGGACGTATCTCTCGAGGCGCAGGACGGTGGACATGTCGGTGTGCTCCCGGGTGCAAGCATCCAGCCACTGGGTCAGCCCGTCCACCATGGCCCGGCACAGCACCCACAGGAACCGCAGGGTGTTCAGCGCCCGCTGCACCACGTTGCTCCGCTCTGCCAGGGCGAGGAGAGGACAGGGCGGTCACTTCACGCCTGCTCGAACCGCCCCCGCTTTGCGCTGTGATCCTGCTGCCCACATACCAGAGCCTTCCTCCTCCTCTTCCTCCTGGCCTTCAGCCTCTTCGGGAGCCTCCAACTCTTCTTCCCTCCCTCTGCTGTCCCCTGCAAGTGTCAGACCCCCCGGGAAGGGGTAGGACCACCTCAGTGGAGGGTGGACATTGTTTCTGGCGCCCAGTGGGGCTCTCCTGCTCATCGCCCCGTCCCCCCAGTCCAGCTTAAAAACCAGCGTGGGCACCAAAGGAGAGCTGCAACGGCTTGTGCCCAACCCCATCGTAGCCATCAGAGAGTCCACACACACGCTGGGAACCCCACCGAGGTGGTGCCCCATTATGGGATGCTGAGGGCAGCCAGGGCGAACAGCGGGCGCGGGGCAGGGCTGCATCCCCTCCCACCCCCTCCAGCCCCATTTCGGGGTGAGCCAGACCCACCTGCAGTGACCTCGGCACCGGGTCGCTCCAGTTGCTCCTGCTGCTGCAGCGCCGTCCTGGTGTTGGTGACCCAGGCCTGGTAGGCGAGCTGCGGTGGGGAGAGAGAGGGGCTGTCAGTGCCCCGCGGGCACCGTGGGACTCCCCCCAGCACCCCAGCCATGCTCACCTGGAAAGCGCTCTGCCTGCCCGGCCGCGGCTCCTCCAGCACCGCTGCCTCCTCCTCCTCCTCGCTGTCCGACTCGAAGAGGAAATATTCCCCTGAATGAAGCACTGCCGGGGCAGCACGGGGTGTCACGGCATGGCCGGTGCCATGGCACGGGGTGTCATGGCACAGCCGGTGCCCGGTGGCATGGCACGGGGTGTCACGGCACGGCCGCCGTCTCCCTGGTGCTCTCTGCCTGACGCAGCGCTGCCGGCACAGTGCCGAGGACACCCATGGGGATCTCCGTTGGGGACAAAGACTCAACTCCCACGTCCCCAAAGCGGGGTCCCTCCAGTGCCGGCGTTCAGACGTGACCAACGCCAGTAACCCCAAACCCAGCCCGGCACCCCCCAGTCCAACACCCCGTTAGTGCTGGGAAGCAGAGAAGCCCTGGTTAGCGCCCTGCGGCCGAGCACGGGGTCAGGGGACATGCAGGGTGTCACCTCGCCGAAAGCACCGTCACCACCGCTCCCCGCAGGTGTTAGTGGTCCCTGGCGGAGGGGACCTTGCCGAGGGGCTGTGCCCCGTTATGGCCCCTGTGCCGGGGCAGTACCTGCGGCGTGGTCTAACCATGGCCGCCACCACCGCTCCCTCGGCTGGGAAGGGTCCACCGGGCTGCCAGGTGCTGTGGGACAGCAGACAGGGATGCTGAGCGCGGCCACGCTCGGTGCACCCACCCCCGGTGCGGGGGCGAGCCGGGGGGGGGCAGGGAGAGGGGTTCACCACAGTGCTCCGTGGGGCTCCACCAGGACAGGCGTCGGTGATGGGTTGCGGTCACCCTGCTGTGCCCGGAGAGGGGTCGGGGGGGACAAGGGGGGACCCCCCCCAGCTCTCACCTGGCCTGGCCTCATCCTGCCCCTCGCCAGCGCTGCTGGGCAGCCGCTCCTGGTGGTACTTCTCCTGCTTGGCCCGGATCCGCTCCATCCTGCCAGGCAGAGGCTGCTGCGGAGCCCGCTCCCCCAAACCCCCCCCCGGGGGCACCCGCACCCACGCAGGGGTGGCCCCAAGGTGGTGGTGGTGACTGCAGGGCAAGGGGGGGATCCCAGGTGCCCCCCAAAACCCACTCACTGCCGCTTCAGCTGGGCCAGAGACTTCTTCTCAGCTTGCCGGTGGGAGCGCATGCTCTTCAGGATGCTGGCCTTGAACAGCGCGACACCCCTGCGGGGATGGTGGGAGGGTGAGGGGACCACCGGTACTCCGGCACCCGCCAGGACCCTCCAGAACCCCAGTCCCACCTGGAGGCCTGCAGGGCAGAGGCCTGGAGGTCCAGCATGACGTGCAAGAAGTAGTAACTGAGGAAGACGCGGCGCTGGAGCAGGAGGAAGAAGAAGCAGATGCTGTCCCAGATGATGCCCGCCTCCTCCACGGGCAGCGAGCAGTCCTGGTCCTTGCCCATCTCCTTGGCTGGCAGGCAGAGATGCGGGCAGGTCAGGCAGCAGCCCAAACCGGCACCCCCAACCCCACCAGCTCAGGCAGGGCAGCCCCCAGACCCCCCCAGGCCAGCACTCACGGTCGTAGTAGCCCTTGACGGTGCAGACTAGGCTGAAGAGCTGGATCACCCAGCAGAAGTTGCTCTGCATCTGCTGCACGAAGACGCAGGAGAGGAGCTGCGGGGAGAGAGTGCAGAGCATGAGGTTTGTCTGGGGACAGCCACAGGAGGACAGTGCTGCCACCAGTCCCCTCCCCAGGGGATGCTCAGGGGGTGGGTGGCCCCGAGAAGCAGCCCAGGAGTGGTTGCACGGTCAGGGCTCAGCAGCCCTCACCGACAGCATGTTTTTGGAGATGATGACGGTGATGTTGTAGAGGATGAGGCAGTCCCAGAGCACGAGGCGAGCCCGTGCTGGCTTGCGCAGCATGGCGGTGCCGAAGAGGAGGAGGTAGAAGCAGGCCAGCAGGTAGCCGAGGCCGAAGAGGCTGATGCGGGTAGCCCCAGTGATGAAGACCACCACCAGGACGAACCAGAAGAGGTAGCGGAAGACCACCACCTTCGCCATGTCCAAGTACGACCTGCAGGATGGGGTGCTCAGAGAAGGGCCCCATGCTCGGCACCACTTAGTTTTGGGGTGCAGCAAGGTGCTACCCCACACCCCAGCCAAACCAGCATGGTCCCTTTCCCTGCATCAGCGCTGTCTTGGGGGACAAAGTGCCCTTATCCCAGTCTATGGGGTCCCAGTGCCCATGGGGGTCCTGCACCATCCATGGGTGTCCTGGACCACCACATCTCCTTCCAGCACAGCCTCAGGGTGTTCCTGTCCCAGACCTGAGGGTACCATCCTAGTGGCAGGGGGTCTCCTGTTCCAGCCATGGGCGGGGGTGGCCTGTCCCAGCCCAGCGTGGTGGGGAGGGCTTCCCTGAGCCAAACGGGTCCCAGCACTGGTGGGATCCCATCGCCATCATAGGACATCCCAGCCCAGCAGGTCCCACTGCCTGCGGGTCCCATCCTGTCCATACCCCATGGGGTCCCATCTCAGGGAGGGGGGTCCCATCCCAGGGGCTGTCCCATCCCAGGGTGGGGCTGTCCCATCCCCATGAGCGCAGGTGCTCCATCCCATCCCATCCCATCCCATCCCATCCCATCCCACCCCATCCCACCCCATCCCACCCCATCCCCGGCTCGCGGGTGCCCACCGGCAGTGGATGAAGTTGGGCGTGGGGTTGTGGGGGTCCCGTGCCAGGTCGAGCCGGTCGGTGTTCTCGCCGGCCGCCCGCAGCCACTCCTCGGTGCGCTCGGCCTCGAACACCCGCCACTGCTGGGCCACGCACAGCAGCAGCACGAAGTCGTCTGCGGGCACATGGCTCAGACCGGGGGGGCGGGGCTCTGGTGGACCACGCCCCCCTCAAAAAAAAGGAGGCGTGGCACCCAGAAAGCCCCTCCCCGAGGGGTGTGGCACCCCAGGCCACTCCTCCCCAGGGTGTGGGTCTCATTAAGGTCCCTCCAGTGGGCGTGGTTCTCCCAGACTCCTCCCCCTAAGGGGGTGTGGCTTCCATCAAGCCCCTCCCAAGGGTGTGGCTCTCCCCAGACCCCGCCTTCTCCCCAAAGGGGGCGGGACTTCAACCAAGCTCCTCCCACAGGGGGGGGTGGGGTTCTTCCCCAGCTCCTCCTCCCAAAAAGGGGGGGTGGGCACCTGCCAAGCTTGGCTCTTCTTAGCTCCTCCCACCCCTCCTGGCTGCCCTCCCACCTCCACTCCGCTCCCCCTCCTTGGGGCAGGACGGGACCCCCATGGCGGGGTGGGGGGACAGGGACTGGAGGGGGAGAAGCGGGGGACAGGGCACCCCACGGGCAGGGGGCTGCCAGGGGTTGCGCGTGTGGGTACTCACTGATGAGGTTGGTGGATTTGGGGGGCACGAAGAAGTCGGGCAGGTAGAGCCACTTGATGAGCGCCGAGTTGATGGGGAGGGCCTGGCTCCAGCGCCACGGATAGTCTGGGGGCGGTGGGCACACTCGATGCCGGTCCCCCCCCTCCAAACCCCTTACCCAGGGCGGGCAGCCTGCCCCACGCACGGACCTCCACCTCCCTGACCCCGGCAAAGGTGTCCCCCCCCCATGCCCCCTGCCCCTTACCCACGCAGAGGGCGGGCGGCATGCCCACGCACAGCAGGTACTGGTAGAGGAGGAAGATGACGAGGAAGAGGCAGTATTTGGGCCAGAGGCGGGCGATGGCCGCCCGCCGGCGCCGTGTCAGGATGACGACCAGCCAGCAGCCGTGCAGGATCACCATGAAGTTCATCCGCTGCCCGATCACGTTCACCGTCATCAGGAAGCAGATCTGGGGGGGGTCAGGGGGGGAATGCAGATGCTCAGCCCCGGGGTGCCGCGAGTGGTGGGACCCCCCCTGCAGTGCCTGCTCCTCACCTCCAAGCCGAACTTGTAGTAGAAGTAGTTGAGGAAGTATTTGGCACAACTGCCCAGGCCGTGGTCAAGGTGCTCATGGGAGATGTCCTCAAAGATGGTCTCGGTGACGGGGGCCACCAGCTGATGCTGCTTGCGGTAGTACTCCTGGCGCCGGTACACCACCGCCTCGAACACCAGCAGCAGCAGCACCAGAAGGTGGTTCTGGGGTGGATAAGGGGGTGCTCAGGACCATGGCATGCCACTGAGCATCCCCCCAACGTGGTCCCCTCAGATGGGGTGTCCCCGTGCCCACCTGGATGTAGCCCAGGTTGGGGTAGCCCTTGCGGATGCCGAACCAGTTGGCAGGGTCCACGGGGCCACGGTACAGCGTGGAGTTGCCCAGCTCCTCCGGGCTCAGGTTGGTGCCGTTGAGCTGGGGCTGCAAGGGGGAGCACCACTGGGCATCAGCACCCCTCGTCCCTGCCACCGGACCCCCACCTTCCAGCTGCAGAACCCCCCCGTTGCTGCCACAAGCACCGGGCATCCCCCCCACCACGGCCACCCGGGCACCTGGGTGCAGTTGCTGGAGTATTCACTGGGGTCAACGATCTTGAGCTGGTAGAGCATCTTGCAGACGATGATTATGCATGTCCAGACAGTGGAGAGGCAGGAGGCCATGTGGCGGAAGCGGCAGTAAGGCATGGCGAAGGTCCACAGCAGCACCAGCAAGAAGTTCATCAGTGATACCTGCGACAACGGCCGCGTCAGCACCCCGGGGTGCCCGGCTGAGCCCCCCCACCCCAGGGTCCTGAAACTGGTACCTCCTGCAGGGCCACCCAGACGGTGTAGAGAGCCACCAGCTTGAGGATGTGGAGCTCCAGCAGGCGCCCCACAAAGACCTGCCCACGGGTCAGCATGTCCGAGAAGGTCCAGCCCAGCACAATCAGGCGCTCCAGCACCAGCCCCCATTTGGTGGGCACTGTGGGGACACAGACTGTCACAGACACCTCCGCAGCCACCCTGGCTTGGACAACACTCCAACCCATCCCAGTATCGTCCCACACTTGGAGGACACCCTAATCCATCCCCATAACCTCCCATGCTTGGAGGTCACCCCAAATCCACTCCCTACTCTCCCAGCCCCTTCCTGGCTTAGAGAATACCCCAATTATCCCCATAACCTCCAAGCCCCTTCCTGGCTTGAAGGACACCCCAATCCATCCCCGTACACTCCCAGCCCCTTCCTGGCTCAGAGGACACCCCAATCCATTCCCATAGCCTCCCAAGACTTGGAGGACACCCCAATCCATCCCTGCACACCTGCAATCCATTCCTAGCTTGGAGGACACCTCAATCCATCCCCGCACCCCCCCAACCCATTCCTGGCTTGGAGGACGCCCCAACCCATCCCTGTAACCTCCCACATTTGGAGGACACCCCAAATCTATTTCCCTACCCTCCCAGCCCCTTCCTGGCTTGCAGGGATGCTCCAGTCCATCCCCGCATGCCCCCAGCCCATTCCTGGCTGAGAGGACACCCCATCTTCACCCCGTCCCCCTGTCCCTGCCCAGTACCCTGTGATGCGGTGTCGGTGTCATCGGTCTCGGCGCTGTCAGCAGTGGCCACATCCCGCAGCAGACGGCTCCCGTGCAGCTCCTCAGGCCTGCGGGGTGGAGGGCTCAGTGCGGGGACAGGGTCTCCAGGTGCAGGAGCGGGGTCACCCCGGCGCGGGGTCCTACCTGGGGATGTGGCGGGGTGATGGGGTGGCAGCGGGGATGTGCTCCAGGTCAGTGATGTGCATGAACGGACGGTGGAAGTAATGGAGCTGGAGGATGCAGGCCAGGAGGAAGAAGCCCGGGATGAGGGTGCTGGAGAAGAGCTCGGAGACGCTGAACTGCTCCAGACCCAGGTCACCCAGCCTAGGCAGGGACAGGAGGGTCAGCGTGGGGCCGCATCCATCCCACCTTGCACGGGCATGGAGCCGGCATGCCGGGGTTCAACCCCAACTCCCCCCGTGCCTCAGTTTCCCTGTGTGCAACGCATCCCTTGGGCATGCCCTGGTGCCACCATGGGGCTGGTGATGGCAGGGACTCCATGGTGGGTCAGGGACACTCACTGCTCATCAGTGAGGCCTGTCAGGTTCCTCCAGTACATGGGGAAGTCCTCGAACTGGAAGGTGTAGACGGCGATGAGAACCAGCATGGTGTACGCCACCACCAGCCACCAGAAGCCCTTCAGCACCTTGCGCCACAGGCTGTAGTACACCTGCGGGGACAGGGACATCAGTGGGGCCACGCCAGGGACAGGGATGGGGACAAGGAGGGGTCCCTGGCACCCCCTACCTGGAAGAGGGTGAGGCAGAGGAGGAAGAGGAACATGTAGACGATCTTGTAGACAACGAGGCGCCCGGCGAAGCTCACCACGATGAACATGCCGGCGCAGACGCAGATCCAGTATTTGGCGTAGAAATCCCGCACCAGGTCCCCCAGCGCCTTCAGCACGTCCCGCTGCCGGCTGGGCTCTGCAAGGCAGCGCGGGGGCTGCAGGCAGCCGGGCTGGGGGCACACGCGTCCCCCCACCACCTCCGGCGGCTGCCTGCATCCCGGCACTCGCGCCCCGGGGGATGCTCAGCCCGGCACAGGGTCCCTCTGGGTGGGTGACACTGGGAGCCCTCACCCGTGTCCGAGACGGTCACCTCCAGGAGCGGAGTGGTCGGGCACCTCCTCGTTAGCAGCTTCTCCTTAACGAACTGCCGCAGCAGCAGCCAGAAGGTGAGGGTGAGCAGGAGCTGTGGGGACAGGCGGTGAGCAAGGACAGCCGAGCGCCAGCGGGAACAGGGACGGGGACACCGGGCTTACCTTGGCCCCCAGGTCCAAGCAGGGATATTTGGGGTGCTCCAGCCCCAGCTGCTTGAGGCTCATGAAGCCGACGCGGGTGGGCAGCTCGGGGGCCAGGTCCATGCCCCAGACGTACTGCAGGCTGCAGAGAGCGATGCCGTAGAGGAGGAGGAAGGGCGAGCAGAGCATGGCGAAGTGATGCCGGCTCCGCACCGTCCAGATGAGGCATGCCCAGAGCAGGAGCACGAAGGTCAGCCAGCTCTGGTAGGTGATGCTCCACACCTGCGGGCAGGGAGGACGCAGCCGTTCACTCGGGCTCAGTCCAGGAGGTGTCCCCCGCCGTGTCCTTCCCCTCCCCAGCCCCTTACCATCATGGCGATGAGGGCGCAAACGTAGCTCTGGTTCATGATGACGTGGCCCAGGGCGTGCAGGGGCAGCCGCTCCGCCGGACGCCTCCTGCCTGGCCATGGGGAGGGGGACCGTGAGCCGCCCCCCAGGCCACGGGAAGGCCTTGGGGAGGGGGAGGTGATGGGGACGGGCTTACCCGGCTGCGGCGAGTTGTCCATAACGTGGACGGTGCAGTTCTCAGCGCCGCTGCCTGGCTTCCCGGCGCTGGGGGACAGCATGGGCTGGGGGGGCAGAGAGGGCTCAGAGCCCACCCCGGCACCCCCGGAGCACCCCACACCCCAGGCATTGCTTGGGAGGCACAGCCTTCCCAAACCCACCTTGGTGTCCTCAGCCACGCCATCGGTGTCCTTGGGCCAGCTCTCCAGCTCCACCAGCTCCCTCTCCGGGCCCCTCGCCGGCGGCTGTGCCGGTGCCGCGGTTCTCTGTGAGGGGCAGGAGCCAGCTCAGGGCACCCCACTGCAGCCGCTGGGGGAGCAGGATCATGTCCCGTCCCCCTGCCGAGGCACCCCACCACCACGGGCACCCCACTGCCTCCCACCTCCCCACCACCGGGCACCCCCGGTGCCAGGGCTGGGGCAGTCGGCGCAGCAGGGCATGCCACGCCACGCACCAGCATGGGGTCTGGCACAGCCCCGCCGCCCCTCACCCTGGCGTCCAGCCGGCGCAGCTTCACCAGGGTGGCCACGGTGTAGTAGAGCAGGAGCAGGATGCCGGGGTTGGCATAGACGGGCCAGGGGTGGTCGGTGTTGAGCACCAAGGCATTGGGACGGGAGCAGTTGCGGTAGAGGACAATGTCCTTGAAGCCGAACACCCTGCGGGGACAGAGCAGGTGGTGTTATCGCACCCACCCACCCCGAGCCCGGACCCCAGTGCCAGCCACGGTACTGTCCCAGCACTGTCCCAGCACATGGCTTCACTGGGCAGCTTCTGGCTACCCTCCCCTGGGACCCACCACAGCTGGCGGTGGGACAGGGGACAAGCCGGGCACCGGACTGGCCACTCAGTTGGTGCAACACGGGGACCCACGGCACGACTCCCTCCCTGGGGACTCACCGTGCCCATATGGTGGGGGGCGGGAAGACCCCCTGGACGAAGGGTGCCTGGTAGGCATAGAGGCAGAGGAGGTGGCAGCCGGCATAGACGCCGACGAGGACGCAGAGGGTGTCGAAGGCCGGGCGGCTGGCGGGGAGGTGGCAGGCCCACCACGTGCACAGCCCCACGAAGAGCAGGTAGTAGACGCTGGAGGAGGCGGAGGGCAGGGTGATCCCTGGGGAGCAGCGCCCCGCGGGCGGTCAGTGCGTGGCCGAGCATCCTTCGGCCACGCAGCCCTCGGCAGAGCATCGTTCCCAACTGGGCATCCCCCCAGACCGAGCATCCCCCCTGGACCGAGCATCCCCTGACCCTCCCTGGCTCACCGCATGTCCCCCCCCTGTCCCGTACGCACCGGCCAAGGCCAGCAGCAGGATGGCCAGTCCCTTCCCGGCCAGCCAGAGCAGCCAGTGAGCCGTCACCCGCAGCCTGGTGCTGAGTGGCGTGTCTCCCTCGGCCGTGCCACCGTGCCGCTCCACGTCCTCTTCCCCCTGCCAGGCGAGGAGTGCGGTGTGAGCCCCGTGGCTGGACTCAGACGGCTGCTCGCCGTGCCTCAGTTTCCCCACTTGAGGGAGAGCACGGGTGGACGGCCAGGGTGCCCTGCCCGGCGCTGTGCGGGCGCGCAGCCCGGCACCTGGCTGTGTTTATCTCATTAGCCCCTTGGAAAGCGCCTCCGAAAGGCGGCTGTTTTTCTTGGCGCTGGCGCCCGGGTTCCCAGCACTGAGCTTTTTTCCAGGCTGCCTCCCGCGCTGGCCCCGCGCTCACAGCAAAGGCATTCGCATCGGCCGGCGCTCCGGTTACAGCCCGGCCACGGCCGGAGCCGGGCAGGCGAGCATCCACCGCGACAGCCCGCACCAGTGGGGAGCACCCCAAAACAGGGCTGAGCCCTAAGGGGTGCTTGGTGAGCTGGGGGGTGCCATCAGCTTGGGGTTGTGTCTGCCTGGGTGACCCCAGTGCCACAAGCACAGCATCCCGGTGCTCCGCTGGCACTGCCGGGCAGGGCTGGCACAGCACGGCACGGCACCCAGCCCTGCACCCTGCCGGCGAGCTCAAACTGGGCGCCAGCATCCCGTGACTGCCTGCCCCACTGCCCTTCCTGAGCCCGGCGGTTTCGGTGTGGCGGTGCCAGCCGGAGCCTGGGGGTGCGGGCACCGCGTTCCCCCCACCAGCAGGCAGCCCCGCATCAAGCGATGCCGTAGGGCCGGGCTGTTTGCCGGGATCCCTATAGCAACGCAGGAGCAAACACGGGCACTCCTCCGCAGCTGAGTCACCCCGGCGCGTATGAGGTGCCGTGCCGACGACCCACCGTGCTGATGACCCAGCCCTCCACCGCTGTCCTCTCAGCCGGGTGGCCAAAACTGCCCCAATCTGGGTCCCCAGCCACCAGGGACATCCCCATGCCAAGCCTCCGTGTGCCGGGCTGCCCTCCCTGGGGAGGGGACAGGGACCGGCCACCGTGCCCCGGGGAGGCTGGCAGGGGCTCGGCAGGACGCGGCGGGTGGGATGCTGCCGACAGCACCAGGGTTGGCTCTCACCCGCTCAAGGGGCTCCAGGGACTCCGGCCTCCGGCCGCGAGCGGCAGCGCTGGCCTTGGGGACGAGGTGGCGGCACAGGCACAGGCAGAGGGACGAGACCAGCAGGATGCCAACGTCGGGCGCCACGAGACGCACCGAGTTGGGGATGTCGCTCAAGTCCAGCCTGGGTGGGGAGGAAGAGCAGGGCAGGGGAGGGCTCAGGGGTGCTCCCCCCCCACACCACTGCCAGCCCCCAGCCCCACGCCGCCGGGGTAGCCTTACCTGGTGACCCCGATGTGCCGGGCAAGGACCTCCCAGGTGCTGCCTGCGGGGAAGCAGGGAGGCGCTGAGTTTGGCAGACCCCGAGCCCCCCACCCAGAGCAGGTGGCTTCCCCGTGGGGAGAACATCCCACATCCATGGGGACCCAGGACAGGGTCTATGCCCAGCGCAGCAGCCACTGAGTGGGCAACCTGGCATGGCACAGCATGCCCCCGGCGCTGGGCATGTGGCTGAGACCCCACAGAGCCTCGGCAGCCCCCCGGCACCCAGCAGGATGGGATCCCCACACCCACGCGTCACCATCTTGGGCATCCATCCCCAGGGCACTGCAGGGTGATGCCCGGGGGAGCAGAGGTGCAGGAGGGCGAGGGCAGGCGTGGGCACCCCCACGGCAGGTTGCCCTGGCACCCCATACTCACAGCTGGGCCCCAGCAGCTGGTCCAGGACGGGCAGCGTGTACAGGCATATTTGGAAAACGAAGTGGGCAAGGAGGAAGAGGATGCTGGTCCCCAGCAGAGCTTTGAGGAGGCGGCCGGTGTGACCTGCGAGACACGGGCACCTCATTACCCATCACCCGAGGTGACCCCGGGGAGCACCAGCATCCCCAAGTGGGGACCCAGCACCCCCGCAATGAGTTGGGAAGGGGTGCAATGCAGCCATGCCCAGAGATGCCAGGGCTCTGCCCCAGGGACAGGACCTCCCACATCTCACTGTGCACCCAGCACAGCCCAAGAGCTCTCTTTCTTACTGCGTTACTGGGGAAACTGAGGCACGGGGCAAACGCAGGGATCCAGGGCGCCGGGACCACACTCCCCCCTCCTTGCCCCTGCAGCACCCTCCAGCCCAGCTGGCACTGGGCGCTTCCCAGCCCCGCTGCACCAGGACCAGCATCGGGATGCAAGTTCACCATCCCCATCCCTGGTGAAACACGCTGGGGGGGGCCTCTGGGGGGGTGCCAGGTGCTCGCACCGCAAGCCCCACCAAACCTTCCACCAGCTGCAGACGTGCCCCCATCCCACCCGGCTCCCCGGGCCGCGCGCCCGTTTTCCCAGCCACGGGACAGGCAGTGAGCCCACCGCAGCTGCGCGCGGGCCGGGGTGGGGGGGGCAGCCCCAGACCAAAAACTCTCCCTCCGCTTGTGTTTTGTTTTTTTTTTTCCTGTAAATCTGTGCAAAAGCTCTCGGCAGCACCCGGGCTCCGGGGCCATGCGAGCCCATGAAATATTCAGAGGGCAGAGCTTTTAGCCGCGGCCGTGCCAGGCGCTGCCGGCTTGTGTTACAGCATGGCGCAGCCTGGCACGGAGGGCAGGGACACCACCCCGGTGCCCACCGTGTCGGGGGGGGGGGGAAATGTCCCACGACATGTCCCATGCACCCACCGGAGGGGGATGCACCCCCTGCGCCCCCCACGCGTGCCCACCGCGGGGGACGTGTCCCCACATCCCCGGGGAAGGGCGGAGGGGCTGCTCATCCCTGCCCACCCGGCGGGCACAGCCCAGCCCTGAGGTTTCTGGTTAATAAGGCTGGGGCTCAAAACTGGCCATTTTTGGAGCGGGGAGGCCTATTAATAGCCACGCTGGGCTATAATTAACAGAGCGAGGCTGCCACGCGGAGCCGCGCTGCCCGGCTGGGGGGGAAACCGCAGGGGAAGGAGGGCAGGTACCTGCCGCAGAGCGGCTGGCGGCCCCCACGCTGCCCAGCTCTCGCCCCGGCCGGAGCTGCCCGCACGCTGCCCACCCTTCTGCCCGCCATGCCCTGCCCGGTCCCCGCGCCCCAGGCTGAGCCCCTTACCTCCGGCGGAGCCCTGGGTGGGACCCGGGAACCATGGCAGGAGCAGGAGGAAGAGCAGGTACACCAGGGAGAGGACGTTGAAGCGGAAGAGGCAGGCTGGGGGCAGAGGTACGGGCAAGGGTTAGTGACGGGGATGTGGCATGGGGAGGGTGCTGCGCCCCACCAGGATCCCTGGCTGTATCCCCCCACCCCGGGGGATCCCCCAGGATGGCACCCCAAACTGCACAGCGAGGGATGCCTGAGCAGGAGGTGAGACACCCCAAAATGAGAGGCGCCCCAAAACGATGGGTGGTCCCAGACAGGGGCTCAAGTCCCCCAGAGATGCCAGCGGGAAGAGAGGGACACGGGCAGGAGCCCGCGCTGGGTCAGTCCCAGCGACCCACATGGGTGGCATGGGGAAGGGGAGGGGGACACCAGAGGTCCCAGACACGTGGGGTCACAGGGGGACAAGAGCCATGAGCAAAATCTGCCGCATTTCCACATTGTTCCTGAAAGACCATGCCGAGGTTTGCAGGGACCCCCATGGGCGAGCTGGGACCCCCACGGCTGGGCTGGGACCCCCACCCACGGCCACCCTGGGACTGTCACAGCCCCTCACCTGCACCCAGCCCTGCTCTGGGCGCGCCACCAGCTCACCACCTTCCCCCTCGCTTATTTTTAGACCTAAATTACAGCTTGTTTGCAGGCGTGAAACTGTCGGAGGAGCTGGGCAGGCAGCGGGGCTGAGCCAGCACCCCGTGGAGCGGCCGCCGGCGGGGACGGGGACCGCACAGCGGGGACATCCCGGGGCAGCTGCCACCGCGGCCGGGGACTCAGCGTTCCCGCCGGCTGCATGCACACGCCAGGCGAGCGGTGACAGACACCGGCACATGCACCGGCGCGACGGTGCCGCGGCGGCAGCCTTGTGACCATCCAGCCACGAGGCCACGGTGATGGGCACGGCCGCCGCGAGACACCCACCAAATCCGTGCCTGGCCAGAGACGAAGGCAGTCACAGCGCGGGGAGCTGCGCAGCAGGGCGGCTTCACTTTTTAACCGTGCCACTGGCGGTCCCAGGGCATCCCTCTGTCCCCTGCCCTGCAAACCAGAGGGACGCGTCCCTGCACTCCCCCCCAGCAGGCTGGGGGGGGCTAGGGGGGGGTGTCCCCCCCACTCTGGGTAGGCTGAATCCATGTGGGGCAGCCTGGGGAGGGGACGGCCACAGGGAACCGGTGTTGGGGACCCCAGCTCTGGGTGGCCAGGGCAGGGACCTGCTCCCCTTGGCACCCCCTTGCCAAGCGGGGTGAGGCAGTGGGGGCCAAGAGGGCTGGGGAGGGGGGGGGAGGTGTCGGGGGGGGGGGGGGTCAGGCTGGGCGCCAGGGGACGTGCTCAGCACCACCAGCCCGGCACGGCCCTTCCTGTGTTTACGAGGTTTCAATGGGACAGCACATCCTAGGACAAGGGACGGCGTGGCTGAGGGGGACACGGCGCAGCCCACCCACCCCACCCCACCCCCCCCCGCAACGCCCCGTGAGCAGCCCGGCACCCCGGGGACGGCAGGGGATCCTCGGAGGGTGCAGGGGCGGTGGGAGGGGAGACACCCAGGAACGCGCTCGACAGCCCAGGGCACATCCCACGCAGCACCCGTTGGGGCTAACGCCGGTCCCCAACCCCACAGCAGGGTCCCCAGCTGCCTCCCTCCCCCGGGGGGGGGCACAGACAGCCCCCAACCACGGGGAGGGGGGGGACCGGGACCACCATCCCGCCAGCCACCTCTCTGCAGTGACCCCAGGACGCGTCACCTCCCCGCACGCCGCCGAGGGGTTGCTGGCTACGTTTCGGCAAACCATGATCTCATGGAGCAAATATTCCCCTTCCCGCGCCAGCGGCGACAGGGCCGAGAGGAGCCTTCCCGGCGCGTGGGCGAGCCGCGCTCCGGCTTACGTGGGAGCCAGCACCACCCCCCCCCCCCTGCCATCCAACAGCCACTGGCACCCCCCCCGTACTGGCACCGACCCCACAGTGCACCCCTGAGCCAGGACAGGGTCTTTTGGGTGCCTGGGGTGAACCAGCCCCAGCGTGAGCCCCCATCCCAGCTACGGTCACCCTGTGGGTGCCGGTAGCGCTGGCTGTGACAGAGCCCCGCTGGCATCGCCCGGGCTGGGGTTGCCCGAGAGCTGCGGGGAGGACAGGGACTGTGGGCACAGTGGGGAGACCCACAGGCATCACTGGGCACCGAGGGACACACACACACGCTGCAGGGACCGCCCGTGCCCAGAGTGACAGCGTGACCCACGTATTTTATGCCACCAGCACCGGTCCCCCGCGGGACTGGGGACATTACTCCCAGGCTGGGGCCGGAACAGAGCGGGCATCCCGGTGGCAGCGGCTCGGGGTTGCCTGCGGCACCTTGAAGGGCTAACAGCATCCAGCTGCGAATGCAGAACACCCCGCTGCACCCTGCGGCTGCACCAGCACCCATGGGACCCTCTGGCTGGCGGCTGCCCCTCCGCCCCGGCTCCAGGCATCACCGGGAAAGCTCCTGGCAGGACGGTCAGCGCTCGCAGGCTTCAACCAGCTTTTAAGGGCTCCATGATGAAAAAAAGGTGGCGGGGGGAAGATGGTGATGGTGTGCTGGGCATGGCGTAGCCCAGTTTGGGAGCACCTGCGGTGCCCGGCTTTGCACCCACACCTCCTCGGCAGGGCCGGGGTGTGCCGTGCCGGTGCTGCGTGGGTGCTCCGTCCTGCACAAGTCGGAGGAAACCAGTTCCCCGCAGTGCTGACAGCGGAGAAAGCACCAGAGCGGGGAGGAAAAACCAGTTTGGCCTGTGGGAAGAGTGGCGGTGGGGAGAGCAGCCCCGCGGCGAAATCCGTCCTCCCGCACCCCATCGTCCCCGCCAGGAGCCAGGCGGGTGGGTGGGTGCAGCGCCGCGGCACCCGCCGTCCCCCTCCCCGTGTACGCAGCACCCATCGCCCACGACGCCCCGCGGTCCCCGCCTCTGCTGCACGCACAGGGCAGGATCTGCCCCGCGCTGAGCATCTCCCCTTGTACCCCCAGCCAGGTTTTATCCCGGATTCGCACCCCAGACCCCCCCCGCTTTCCCCAGCCCCGCGACCACAGGGAGTCGGGAGCAGCCGGCCCAGCTCCCGCACTGCCGGGGAGTTCACCGCCACCGCGGCCGGCGCTGGCAGCCAGCAGCACTTGAAATATTAACGACGTTAATGTGCCGGGAGGCGGATAAATCTCAGCACCGGGGAGCTGGGCGAGATGCGCCGGGTTTCCTTCACGCTGGCCTTCAGTCTCCCCTTGAGATCTGCCCGTGGGAGGGGAAGGGTGTCATCAAGGACCCCAGGTGAGGGCAGGGACCCGGTGGCAAGGGTGGGGGCAACCAGGGACAGCCGGCACTGGGTCTCTGCCACCACAACCGGGCTGGGGAAGCACAGGAAGGCTGGCTGCAGAAGAGGGTCGGGGTCTGGTGTAGCCCACTCCCCGTAAACCGGGCACCATCCCGTGCCCAGCCGGCTCCCCACCTGCGTGGGGAAAGGGGGGTCCCCGGCCAGCGATGGGGGAGCCCCACGCACCGGCCCCGCAGCACCATCTGCCCTGTGCCCATACGTACACCGATTGGCACCGGCGCAGCCGCCGGCTCTGCAGGGACCTGCGGCCGCTCAGGATTAATTAGCAGAGCTCTTTAATTCCCTGCCTGCCCTGCTATTTTCACACGGGCCCCGTTACCTGCTGCCGGAGCCAGGCAGCTCTGCCAAGCCGCTTCCCCGCAGCCGGGTCGTGCCTCCTGGCTAACGGCCCCCAGTTGGGGTCCCCAGGGCAGGAGGGGGGTCCAAACAGTGTCCCCAGAGTGTCACTTTGCACCCAGGACCCCGCGCTCTGCACCCGCTGACTGCAAACTGGAGACAGAGGCTCTCTCCATCCCAAAAACCTGGTCAGCCCCAAAGCAGCGAGCCCCTGGGCTGGCAGAGCCAGCTGCCGGCACGGTCCCAGCCCCAGCCCCAGCTCCAGCTCCTCTTTCCGGGAAGAGGCAGCAGCCCCGCCGGTTCACCCGCCGTATCCTGTTTTTGTGGAAAGTTAATCCCGCTCCTGCCAGCGCCGAGGCAGAGACCGGCCCCGCTCCCCCGGGGATGCTGCGGGAGCTGCCCCGGGAGGGCACCGGGACGGGTGCCAGCGGGTGCCACGGCTGCCAGCCTGGGAAACCCCAGCAGCCGGCCAGTGGCTCACGCAACGGGACAGGGAACACAGTGGCTTTGGGGACGGGTGCTCGCTGCCACCCCAGTGCCTGGGGACACCCCTTTCCCTGGCACCCACAGCCCCGGGGGCTGCAGTCCCTACACCGGGCACACACCAGGACGGGGACAGCCCATGCCAAGGGGCCGGAGCAGCCCTTGGGGCTCCCAGCGCCACCGGCTCAGCATCGGGATGCCCACACACATCTCCTGCTTTCACACCCGCCTGCGCGCAAGGACCCCCACTCCCATCACACGGGGACACTCCTGGATCCACCACAATATTTCCCACCGTGATGATGTCTGCCATACAGCAGCACCAAGCGGTGTCCAGACACCCCCCCGCTCCTCTTCCAGTCCCCACGGGCACCCCAGGACCCCGCTGCGGTGGGGTGCAAGGGGGGCAAAGGGTTAAACCCAGCCTTGCCCAGCTTTTGCAGACCTGCAGGAGCGATAAAGCCCCTGCAAGCCCTGCAGCAACCCTGCCAGGACAGGGCGAGCGCCAAGGGGCGGCGTGGGGACCCGCTGCGCCCTGGGGGAGCCCCCGCAGCATCACCCACCTCAACGGGGCAGCGCAGGGGCTTTGCGAAAGGCTCAGTCCCGGGGAGACGGGCACCCCGGCGCGGGCAGAGCCCAGGCAGGCTGCATGCAGCCAGCCCTGCACCTCCCATCCCCCTGTGCGCCTGGGGAGGAAACGGGAGTTATTGCTCTTGGAGACAGTGGTGGCCTTTTTTTTTTTTTTTTAATATTTTTTTTCTTTTTTTTTTTTTTCCCTCCTCTTTTTTTATTTCCCTTCATTTTATAAAAAGCACCTGACCGCAGGAGGCAGCTGGCCGCAGCCCACGCACCCACCAGCACCCACCCGGGCACCGGCCCGCTGCGGCACCCAGGGCCAGCCAGGACCCCCCCCCAGGGACCCCCGGCACCCCATCCCCTCCTGGCCGGGCAGGGGGCTCAGCCAGGGGGAGGGCCATGTCCTCACCTCACCCCGGGTCATGCCCCCAGGTTTGGGGGTCACCGCAGCCCCAGGGAGGGGGGGGGCAGCTGCCGCCCTCACCCATTGCTTCTGCCCGAGCACCACGGAGCCGTGCTGGAGCCGGCACGGCCAGGAGCATCCCCCAGCCTGGGGGTCCCGGTGCAGAGCCGCCTGCTCCCCACCGCGGTCACCCCTCGGGTGGGACGTGCACCAGCGGGAAGGCACAGCGGGCTGTGCCCCCTGCCAGCTCTGTGCACCCCAGGCAGCTCCACCAGGCAGGGCAGAGCCGAAGCATCTCCCTGCGCCGGGTGGGGATACGGCCCATGGCATGGCTGGGAGCCGCACCGTGGGGGTCCGTGCCCGTGCCAGCCCGTGGGACGCAGGTTGCTGCCCCGAGCCCTGCCGTGGGGGCCAGCTCCGGCACCTCCACCCACCCCGAGCTGGCCGGGAGCCGCAAGCAAACATCCTCCGGACGTTTGGGAAGAGCCTAATTGCCGGGGAAGGAAGGGCCACAGGCGGGTCATGCTCCGGGGCTCTTCCTCCCCCCCCAGGTGCAGCGGGACGAGCCACATCCCCCCGTGCCTCAGTTTCCCCCTTCAGTGCGGCTGCGAGGCCCCAAAACCCCCCCAGACTCAGCTGAGTCACCCGCGCGGCTATTTTGACAAGCGGCTGGAGCAGGAGGGAGCTGCTCTCTCCCAGGACAGCCCCCGCCCAAGCGGGGCCCCAAATTTAAACAAGGCACCTATGAGCTCACTGCAGGGGGTTGTGTGGTGGGGGGGGAAACGCCAACCCCACCGGCACCACCGGCCACGGGAGGCAGCGGGTCGCCAGCACAACATCCCGTGCGGGAGCGGGGCGAGAGGGCAAGCAAGGCTGGCACGATTTGGGGCCAAATCGGTATAATTGGGGCACGAGGGCCCCATGCGCGAGGCCGCGCCCAGAGGCCACGTGTCGCCCCGTGCGCCCATGGGACGCGACCGGCGGCTCCCGCGCACCCCGCAGCCGCGGCTGCCACCCCTCCGGCCGGGGGGGCCTTGTGCAAGCGGCGCCCCGGCCACCTTCCCTTCCCAGCCCCGTTCGTAGGCAGGGTTATAATTAACCTCCTCACATCCTGCGCGATGCACTGAGTCACTCCTCGAGCAAACCAGGCAAATAAAGAGAAGCTTTTTCAACAGTCACTGACTTCCTCTGCCAGCGAAGCTCGCCCCGCACCGCACCGGCGGCACCGCCAGGACCACATAACCCCAGCCCGGCTGCCCAAAAACGTAGCTCGGACAAAGGCTGCTTGGCTGGATGTCACCCCTCTGGGTGACACTACCCCAAAAAGTCATGCCACCACTTACTTCCCCGGGTTGCAGATCCCCCGGCACGGGCGGCGTGAGCCCGGTGACGGCGGCTGGACCCTGCCCGTCCCCGGGCACAAGGAGCCCGTTGAACAATCCTGTTTATGGAGAGGTTTTTCCTTTGCGTCTAATGTAAAGGTAAACGGCGAATCCCCAAACAGGCTCCCCCAAGCAGCCGGGGTTCAAAGAGCTGATTCTTGTTCTGCGCGTCCCAGGACACGGGTATTTTCCAGGCCGGTAGCCAGACGGTTGCCTCGGTGGGTGGTGCATCTGCCTTCAAAGGCCAGCGTTGCTCCAAACGGGCCGGGAGCGGCTTGGGAGCCATGGCCCCGCGGAGGCTGCCGCAGCCAAGGTGGGTGCCGCGCTCCCCGCCGCGGCACCGGGACGGTACCCGGGCACGGAGCCAGGGTGGGTGCCAGCTGCCCCGTCCGTCCCCGCAGCATCGCCAGGAGCAGGGCTGGTCCCAGCACCCTCTTTGCCCCCCAACCTCACGAGAGGCAGAGAAGTGAGCGGGGTGACATGGTGGTGTCCAAACCGGGATGGTTTTAGCCCCCAAACAACCGCCGGTGCCCGTGGAGGGAAGGGGGGGGGGGGGCACACACCCGACCAGGGCGCTGCCCCCCCACCCGGCCCGAAGTTGTACGTAGCCTTTTCCCAAGAGTGGGCTCGGTCCCGCGTGGGGTTGGGGAGGGGGGGGGAGAGCCGGGCAGGGTGGTTTCCCCCCGTGGGGACGAAGCGGATAACCCCCCCCGACGCCACCCGCCCACCCACCCACCTCCCCCGGGGGCCGCCGGCGGCTCCTCCCGGGGCTGCGGAGCACCGCCACCCGGGCTCACGCCTGGAGGGGACACGACGCACCCCACCACCACCACCACCCCCCCCCCAAAAAAAAAACCCCAACCCCTCCGCCCCAGGCGCCCCGCACTCACCGGCGAGCAGGGCGAGCGGCAGCAGCAGCCAGTACAGCCCCGCACACAGCGCCCGCCGCTCCATCCCTTCAGGCGGCGGCGGCGGCGGGCCGGCCCATGCCCCGCCGTGCCGAGCCGAGCCGTTCCGCCCCGCCGGGGCTGGGCAGGCCCCGCTGGCCCGTCCCGGAGCGCTGCGAACGGAGGAGCTTTCCCCCGCCCCCGCTCCCGCCGCCTTTATAAGCGGCGCCGCCCGCCCCCCTCGGCGGGCTGGTCCGGTACGGCTCGGCACGGCACGGCTGGGCTCCGGTCCGCTTTGCTCTGCCCCCCCTTCCCTCCCCCGGTACACGGTACGGTACGGTATAGCGCGGCCCGCCCCGCCTCGCCTCGCCTAGCGCCGCCCGCCGGCACTGCAGCCCCGCCACTGCTGCCACGAGTTGGCCGGTCTCAGCCCCGACGGGCAGCCGGGCGGGAAGGGGTCGGGGGGGGAGGGAGGGGGGGGACGGACACGGACACGGACACGGACACGGACACGGACGGACAGACGGACACGGAGCGCTACAGCCGGGGAGGGGGTGAGCCCCGACCCCGCAGCCCACCGGTTCCCGCCACCGGCAGCAAGGGCGTTTGCAGCAGAGAAAAAAAAAATAAAAAAAAATATATATATTAAAAAAAATACTTTTTAGAAAAGCTGATGTGTTTCCTGTTTTCTTCGGGGGAAAAAAAAAATAATAAAATAAAAGAGGCCGGAGCTAATTGAGGCTGAGTGTTCCGCTCGAGGCCCCGGGGCTCGGTAATGCCCTGCAGCCAGGGCAGCAACGCAGCGCGGGGCAGAGAGCCGCTGCAGACAGCCACCGTACTGCACGGGAGCGGGGTGCGCGGCCGTGCACCCCCAGGAGCAGCCGTGCACCCCCAGGAGTTGGGTGTGTGGTCCTATGTCCCTAGAGCTGGGTACGTGGTCCCACATCCCCGGAGCTGGGTGCCCACCGCGCACCCTGGGGAGCCAGACGCACGGCCACGCGCCCACGGAGCTGGGTTCCCAGATGAGGGGAGGTGGGTGCGCAACCACGTGCCCCAGGAGCCGGGTGCCTCAATGGTGGCGGGGCTGGGGGCACGGTCACCCACCCCCGGAGCCGGGTGCCACGCTGACCGCCGCAGCCCGAGCTGCGCCCTGGCTGGGGGAGAGCACTGGGCACAGCCGGCGGCGAGGGCAGCATCACCGGCGGCCGAGGGGCAGCGGGCAGCACCCCGGGCAGTGCTGGTAACCGCCAGCCCCTAACAGGAAGCATTGGCCCATGAAATTCTCCGCATTCTTTGGCTTCCCCGCGTTTGTTTTCCCAACGCACTTAATAAACTGGCATCCAGCTGGCACGCTGCCAATGTGCTCCCCACTTCAGCGGGTTCGGCTCTCTTCCCTCGGCTCCCTCCAGCGCTCTCGGGGCTCTTCCCCAGGCCCAGGCTCCAGATGTGCCACAGAAGCTGCAGCCATCCAGACACAGCTGCCCGTGCCATAGACCCCGAACCAGGCAGCACAGGCCCGAGGGCCCCCAAACGCGTGTGCCCAGGTGAGTTTTGCTGGCCATAGCCCCTCGAGGGCGCTGGGGTGGGCTGTGGGTGCCCAAACAGCCTCTGAGCATCTTCAGAGTAGGGACTCAGCCCCTCTGCCCAGCCACATTGTCCCTCATCGCCAGGACCCAGAGGGATTCACTTGCGTAAATAATACCCTCGTCAATGCCGGCCATGCAGCTCTGCATTAACACCACATCCATGAAACCCAGGCACGGAAATTACCACTGCAAAAGCGCTGGGCTGCATCCCCCCCACCCAGAATGGATCCAGGAAAGGGTGGTGCGTGGCGCCCACACCGGCGTCTCGCTCCCAGCCGGGCCCCGAGCACCCACCGCACCGCAGCTGGCAGCCGGGCCAGGAACAGAGGCTGCGGAACTAAATGGGCACGGGGAACGGCACCCCAGAGCCCTGCCTCGCGCAGCCGAATCCGGCCCTGAGTGGCCCCGCTTCACTTTGCTGGCCTCGCTCAGGCTTTAAGAGAGATGCTGGAGAACGGCGCGGCCCCGTAATGTGCTGCAGGCAGAGCCTGAGTGCCCGGCGAGGCGTTTTATGGGTGAGCAAGCTTCTCCCGCATCCGGGCAGTGCCATTAGCACACGGCCATGCCGTGGGGCAGGGGGATGCTGCGGGTGCCTCCAGAGCCCCTCATTCCCATGACTGTGCTTAGCCGGAGCGCCAGCCACTGCCTGGAACCATGGATGTGGGGGGGAAGGCAGCAGTGGCAGTGTCCCTCGAGGGACCCCACAGCCACCGCAGAGCCCTCGCTGGGAGCCGGGCAGCGCTCGTCCCCACACGGGCTGGAAAGCAGCAGCTCGCTGGCCCCAAGCGCCCTGGGGACAGCAGATGAGGGGGGTGACCACCAGCCCAAGGGGTGGCCGGGGCCAAGTGCCACTCCAGGTGCTGTTTGCCCTGCTCAGGGTCCCCCACCCTGCAGCCCCCCCGCCCCAACCAAGGGCCGGGCACCCTCCATGCCCGCAGCGGGCAGGGGCACACCGGCACCGGGCAATGTCGGAGAGGCCCCGGCCCCGGCCCCGGCCCCGGCCCCGGCCCCGGCCCCGGCCCCGGCCCCGGGCCTGCTCCCCCACCGCCGGGGAGCCCCCCTCCGCTCTCCCACGTGAAGCACCGTTAAAAGGAGGCACGGCTCCTTTAAGAGCCCCGTGGCGCCAATTCCGCCCCACGTGACCCCTCCCGCCCCCCTCGGTGGGCGGAGCTCGCGGCCGCGCGGTTTCCCGCCGAGAGCGGAGGGTTTGGCGCGCGCGGTACCGGGCGCACGTGTCGGCGCGCCGTGGACCGCCACCGGTACCGGGACCACCATCACGACCACGACCGCCGCCATGGCCCAGCTCCGCCTCACCGACTTCTTCGGCCGTACGAAGGCGGCCACCGCAGCCCCGGCCAAAGGCGGCGGCGGCCGCCGGCTCAAGGCCGCCCTCGCCGGGTCCCCGGTGCAGCGGGAGGCGGAGGAGGAGGGTGCCCCGGCGGTGCTCAGCGCCCACCCGCCGCCGCTGCCCGGTTCGCCGCGCACCCCGGCCCGCGGCGGTTCCCCGGCGGTGCGGGGGCTGGCGGGTAGGAAGCGGAGCCGGCGGGAGATGGAAGCGGAGTCGCCGGCTGCGGCCGGGGCCGGGGCCCGGTCCGGGGAACCGAGCGGGAAATCGGCGCGGAAGAGACTGGAGCTGCACCGGGACGCGGAGCCGGGGCCGCCGGGTGAGGTATGGAGCTGCTGGGGTCGGGGATGCGCTGAACCCCCCCCCCGGGCTGCGGCCCGGGGATGGGGATGGGGATGGGGATGGGGGGGGGGGGGGGGGGACGGCACCGTAAAACCAGGACACAGTCTCCGGAGCATCCCTCACCCGAGGGCTTGACCCCCTCCCCTAGTGCAGACCCCCCCCCAGGGCTTGTCCCCCGTACCCTGGTGCAGACACCCCCTCGCAGGCCTTGCCCCCTGCCCCTAGTGCAGATCCCCACATGGCTTCTCCCCCCCCCACCCTGCCCCAGCTGCAAGGCTGTGGGAGGGGGGGGTCCCTGCGCATCCCTGGGCTGCCCCTAATGCTCCTCTGTTCTCTTGCAGGCCACCAGCCCTTCGCCTCCCGCCGCTGCTCGTCCCCCGACACCGCCCTCGCTGGACCTGGCAGTGGACCCCCCAGCCAGCACCACCCGCTCCCCCGGCTGGGGGCAGGATGGGGGGACACAGCCCGGCACAGCCCCCCTGGGGACAACCAGACGCTTGCAGAGGGTATGGGATGAGCTTGGCTTTCTGCTCCAATTTTCTTGTGTTTCTTGCCGGTGTGTGAGCCCTCCTCCTGACTGTGTGCCCCCCTCCTCACCCAGGAGGACCTGGCCGGGCTGCGGGGCCGCCTGCAGAGAGTGAAAGCGCTGGCCCAGCTGGCCCAGCTGCCACCTGTCCCCGCCGGGGCCAGCACCGACCTGCGGAGCCATCTGGAGCAAGCGCGGCAACTGGAGCTGCAGATCCGTGACAGGAAAGCGAGAAGCAGAGCCACTCCGGGAGCGCAGTCGTCTGGGGACGCCGGGGCGGCAGCTCCTGCGGCAGAGGCTGGGTGAGGAGCAGCTCTGAGGGCTAATCAGGGTGTCCCGGTGGCTGCCACAGCCCTGGCCTGCTGCTCAGCCCCACAGGGGTTTGGCAGGGGTCTTCCTGCTCCTGTGAGGGGGGTGTGGGGGCTCCGTGGGAGCGCTGGGTGGTCCCGCTGCATGCAAAGGGCTTCTCTGAAGCACAGCTTGAGTGTGGTCCGAGCCACTCTGACATTGCCACGAGCACTGCGACATCCACGTCCCCAGGACATGAAGGGTGGGTGATGTGACCCAGGTATTGGCACAGCGTGCTCAGAGAAGAGTTTTGGGATGAGGGGAGGAGAGGGGTCTCCCCTGAGCAGGGTGGGCACTCAGCTCCTAGGCTCTGAGGTCAGCCACCCTGGCCGGTCTCAGTCCCTGGCTCCACTCTTGGGGCTGTCCCAGCACTGCATTCACCACAGCCCATGGCTGTTGTGTGCGGGGGACCCTCACCCCTCTCCTTTCCCGGCAGCGAGAAGCCCCCTGCGTACCAGCGGTTCCACACCCTCGCGCAGGACCTGCCCCCGGGCCTCACGCTGCCCTACAAGTTCAAGGTGCTGGCGGAGATGTTCCGCAGTGTGGACACCATTGCTGGGATGCTCTTCAACCGTTCCGAGACCATCACCTTCGCGAAGGTCAAGCAGGGGGTGCAGGACATGATGCGCAAGTAAGTTGGCAGCACTGGGCAGCCCATTTTGGGGTCCCAGCTGAAGCTGTTGGGGCCGATGCCCCGGTGTGAGCCCTTGGGGTTCCTGACCTCTCCGGGTGCTGTTGCAGGCAGTTTGAGGAGCGGCACATGGGGCAGATCAAGGCGGTATACCCCACCTCGTACACGCTGCGCCAGGAGAAGAACATCCCCACCTTTGGCAATGGTGTGAAGAAGTCTGACTATCAGCTCACGCTGGAGCCGGTGCTGGGGGAAGGTGCGTATGACTCGGGGAGAGGGGGGTAAGGCCGAGAGTTGGGGCGCACTCGATCCTGGCTGGGATCCCTGAATCCCCAGGGATGCTCTCTGCTTGGTCTGTTAGAGAATTGTTTGACGCATAAGGGTCTGAGCGTGCTGGAAGTGGAAAACACTTTTGGGATAAGTGGGAGGATGATAGGGCGGTGATTCTGGCAGCGACTCAGCCCCACGGCCGGGCTCTGATCCTGTTCTTCCCGAGGCTCTCGAGGTTTGGGCTCGGTCACAGTGTTGCCGTGCTTTGCCGAGGTGCTGCAGGTGATGCTCGTGTCTCCTTGCAGAGGAGAAAGTGGACGGCCGCCCGCACTTGTCGGCGTCACGCTTGCTGGAGCGCAGGAAGGAGTTCAACCGCAACCTGGTGAACATCGTCAAGCAGCACCACAAGGTGAGGCTCCCCTACCACCCTCCTTTTGGGGTCTGGGGTTGCCCTGGTCACCATCTAGAGAAGTGGGTGGAAGGAGCAGGCTGGCATCCAGGCTGAAGGACATCGCTGGTTCCTGCAGGATGCTCTTGGCAGGCAGGTGTGGGTGGGGAAGATGGCAGCTGGAATCTCTCCTGGCTCTGAATTTCCTCCAGCGCAGCTGCTATGTGTTGCCAAACCATGCTGGGAGCGTGGGGCAATGGCCGGCTCCCCTGTACCTGGCCTGTAGGTGCCATGACTCAACTCTCGTCTCTTTCCAGGCATTCCTGGCTGCCCTCAGCCCTCCCATGGTGGTGCCGGAGGAGAAGCTGACCCGCTGGCATCCCCGCTTCAACGTGGACCAGGTGCCAGACATCAGCCCGGCAGAACTGCCGCGGCCGCCCCAAGAGGACAGGCTCACCACAGCCCAGGAGGTGCTGAGCACGGCTCGGGGGATGCTGATCCCCAAGGTGAGTCAGGACCGGGGTCTGGCTCCGTTTGTGGCTGGCAGACCTCAAACTAGCTGTCCCTTGGGGAAGATGTTACCGGATAGGGGTTGGGAAAGATCGTTCCAGAGCCACAGGACTTGGAGCACTGTAAGGTGTAGGCAGGTGGCAACCCAAGTCTGGCTGTTACTGGTGCTGGTTGTGGTGTGGGGCTGGTTTCAGGCTAGAGGAGCCGTCGGTACTGACTTTGGGGCTGGGAGAGGGGATGAAGCACTCCAAAGTGTTCTCTGTGCCGGCAGGATGGGTCAGACATGCCGGGGTGGGAGCGCTGGGCTGCGGGGTGGTGGCGGGGGCGGGGGCGGTGGAGGGGAAACTTCTCCTTCCTCCAGCGCGAGCGGCTCCCAGCTGTAACCCAACTCCTCCTCCCTCTTCCACATGAGCAGATGGAAAAAGCTCTTGCCAACCTGGCCTTAAGAACCGCTGAAGCCAGTGCGGGGGAACCGGTGGTTTCCAAAGCATCGTCCCCTGCCAGCACCTCCAGTGCTCTGAAAGGGGTGTCCCAGGCCCTGCTCGAGAGGGTGAGTAATTCGGTCCTGGCTGTAATGCCGGTGCTGGGGGCACCTGCCTGTGTCTCACCTCCATCTTCTCCGCTCCCCAAGATCCGGGCGAAGGAGGCACAGAAGCTGCAGGCGCTGATGACACGGGACCCGCGGCAAGAGGAGCGGCTCGCCATGCTGGGGCGGCTGCCGGCCATGGCCCGCATCCTGCGCAACGTCTTCGTGGCCGAGAAGAAGCAGGCGCTGACCATGGAGGTGGCTTGTGCCCGCATGGCCGAGAGCTATGACGCACAGATGCCTCCTGGTAGGAAAGCAAGAGGGGTTCTCCTCACCGGCACGGGAGGGTCTTTGCGGGAGGAAGGGGCTGGAGAGCCGAGCTCTGACCTGGTGGCTGCCGCTCCTTTTTGCAGGCGAGATGGAGAAACACTTGCGCCTCTTCGCAGAGCTGCTGCCCGACTGGGTGGGGATCCACGCCATCAGGACGGACACCTACATCAAACTGGACAAAGGGAAGGACCTCAGCCTCATCGTGGAGAGGCTCACCAAGGCAGCAAAGGAGGCAGAAGCCCTCTAAAGCCCCCCAGGGGTCGAGACTTCCCCCGTGCAATCTCCTCTAAATGTAGCAAATCCTGACTGTGCTCTGGGATCTGATGTGGGCTTACGGGAGGCTTATCCTCAGGGATGTCTGAGGAAGAGCAAAACACCTTAATTTAACTAATTAATCTGTCCGGGATTCGTGAGGTCTGCCATGGTCCCTCACCCTCAAGCTCAAGGCAGGCAGCCCTGGATCCTGGGGTGACGCTGCAGGCGGTGAAGAGGAGCTAAATAACCTCTTCTCGACTTGCTGCGTTCTCCTGAAGGTTTGGTGCAGGAGGCTTCTTCCATTAACTGGGCCCTGCTGGGGTGGAAGCAGGACTGGGCAGGGTGACAGGCAGGAATGAGTGAGAGAAGAAGTCACAAATTGATGTTTTTTGGAGTTCTGGGCCTTGTTCTGTTTTTAAGAGAGGGGAAAATGCATCTCCAGCGCTCACTGGAAACAACTACAGGACTTGTCAAAACATATTTGTATTAAATGTTTTAAATATAGCTGACTTGCGTTAACCCAAGCGCTCTTCCTCCGTGAGCTGCCTGTGTGCGCCGTGTTAGCACCGTGGTTCTCCATGGCAATTGGCACCGGCCGGCACACGCAGGGAAGGGCCGGGATCATCATCCAGCTCCTGGAGAAAGACTTACTGGAAAAAGTGAGCGTGGGTTTGCAGGGAACTGAATGCAGCTTTTGTAAATAGGGACAGCAGAGCAGCTCCCGTGGGGACAGGAGCAGCCAGGCCTGGGGGTGGGCGCAGGGGGACTTTTTCCCCAGGGGAAAGCCGGGGTCACTTGGCTGAAGTGGGGTCCACAAAGAGGGTCCCGATTGCTGCAGAGGTGCTGGCCCGGCCCAGCGTCCAGGTCAGGGCAGCACAGGTGCGAAGGAGGAGGCGGGAGCTGCCCCTGCCCAGTGCCGCATCACGCACACCTTGCGCCACTTTTTGACCCAAACTGTGCTGGTTTTAGCACGGGACGTCAAGGACTTGCACGGAACAGTGACTGTCTTTCATCCCTCTGGGTGGGGGACCATACTGGTCCAGGGAAGCATCCCCACCTGCAGTGCTGGTTTCAGAGGCTGGCAGCATCGGACATCCCCGTAGCACTGTGCCAGGGAGCAGGCAGGTCCTCCTCCTCCTCCTCTTTCTCCTCCAGGACTGTACTTACTGTGTGCAGGCCACTTGGCCAGCACTGCTGGCAGGAGGTAGCCCCGTTTCCAGGGAGGAGGGTTTAAACCCAGCCCGGAGGCTGGAGGGATACACGGGGCCTGGGTGCGAGGCTGGGTTATTGGCCGTGCTGAACAGACCTCGCTGCAGTGGAGAGGAGCTGGTTTCGGCAGCCTGGCAGGCACACGCGTGCCCCAGGGGAGCTCGCGGCGAGCTCCCGTTCTGCTGCTTGGGACAAAAAAAACCTTCCTCCTGCCTGGAAGCCACCCCTGTGCAGCTCTGTCTCTACAAGCAATTACATCAATGGTCGCTCACGGCCCGGCCAACGTGAAGGCACCGTTCCTGGGTTCCCTGATGTCACCCCTTGGCCCCGCACGCAGCCAGCTCTGGCACCGACAGGGCTTACGCTCGCTTCCACAGCACGCAGCTGCTTTCCACGGCTCTTTGGGGTGGAACTAATTTTTCCCCTTCTCTACCTCGCAGCAGGGACCCTCTCCTTGTGCCAAGTATGCATGCGAGGCGCTGCCTCCCTTGGCTCCACGCAGGGGCTGGCTGTGAAAACAAGTGCCCTGGGGTAGGTTTCTCCCGGGGGAATGGTGTTTCTCAGCACAAACAGAGCAGCCACTGAAGTGGCTTTTCAGGAAACAGTGATAAAAATAGCCGTAATAGCCCTTACAAGTGTAAGGGCAGGGTGTGCGGCATCCCTGCGCACTGGATGGGGAAGGTGAGCTGAGCTGTAGGGGCTTGGTCTATGATCCCACCAGCGCTGGGCACTTCCACCGCAACCCAGCGGGACCAGCCTGGGTACCCCCCTCCAGCCAGAGGTGGGGGCCAGAAATGGAGAAAAGATACCTGAACTGCTCAGTCCTTTCAAACCTTCCTTCCACGCATTTGGGGTGGCAAGGGGGAGCTCACACCACAGCCTTGCTCTCCACTGACAGCCTGGTTTTGGAGGAAGACACTCACGAGGGTAATTAACAGCTTCAGCTACTGCAAGAACGGCTCTGAGACAGTTTAGAAAAAATAAAAATAAGTCAACATTTATTTTACCAGTGAGTTCAGCCCCTGCTAAGACAGGGACAGTCCCTTATGTTTTCAGGCATGCGGAAGTTTTGGCACACTGGGTCTTAACTACTCCTGTACCCAACCTGAACCACACTATAGGGAGCATCTCCAAACCCCACTTCATCCATCACACAACCCGAGTGAGACTGCTGGAGCTCGGCTGCAAGCCTAACACCTTTTCTTTCTTTCCTGGGAGAGAAAGAGCAGTCTATTCTGCTGTGAGCAACAGCAGAGAGCAACCAGACCATCCTCTGCAGAGTTTATCCCTTAGACAAATAATCACTTTGTGCCTGTCATCTGTGTTTCTTTGGCAAACTTTTAAGAGGTTCCTAGGAGGCTGACCAGGCACGGCTCACGCGAAGGGGAATGCTGGGCCCCCAAAGCTATCAGACCTCTCCTGCCTCAGCAGCAGTATTTTCACTTTGGTCTCCTAAAAAAAATAATAATTCAGTGAAGCTGCATCTTGGTCTCCCTCCCCAAAAACAATCAGGCTGTTCCTTCTTCCCGAAAGGATGAACTCCAAAAAGGATCCTTACACTCAACGCATCTTGATCTGTGGCTTGGAAAATAAATAGGACTTGTGATTGTACAGCATCTGGCCAGAATAAAAATTTTAGGTTCCCCCCTCTGCCCACCCCGTCGTGACATCAAGAGTCACTAAACAAAGCCCAAACTCATGCACAGCTCAGTGCATGCGTTCCCTTCTCCCAGCTCCTCCTCAGTCATACTGCAGCACAGAGTAGAAAGGGATGGACTTGAGCTTTTCCGACCCTTTCAGGAGTTTTAACTCTATGATCACCAGGCACTCCAGGACTTCAGCCTTCAGCCTCTTCATCAGCTCACAGGCTGCACTCATGGTACCTGCACGACACAGAGGTTAAGTAGAAACATCATCACTCGAGGAGCAGTGCCGAGGTACGCTTCAAACCCCACGGCCGCTCCTGCTGTCACCAACACACATGGATGTGGGTTACACATGCTCTAACACCGTCTGCTTCTCACCTCCAGTTGCAAGCAAGTCATCTACAATAACTACTTTTTGTCCCGGTTCCACAGCGTCACTCTGGATTTCAAGTTCAGCCTGCAGGATGGAAAGAGTAGCTTCATTTTAGTCTTGCCTTACAGAGAAACACTTCACAAACTGCTAACACATGGTGGAACGCAGACAAGTCTTCAGCAAGATCAACCTTAACACTCAGCACCTAAAACCCCAAAAACCACATACTCCAGCTACACGGGAGTGCCACGAAAATATATAGTGGGTTAGGTGACTGCCGGGCCAACCCTCTGGCACGTCAAGATCCTGAACATTCATCAAGTGAGTTATGGTCCCATCGTGAAACTTTATCCTGAAGCAGCTCTCCAGTGGGGAAAATCTCCTGTAATGCACTGGGCTGGAGCACTCTGCCTTGACAGCACCAAGAAGGTAGATCCAAACCATCACAGGCACGTCCTGTGTCGGATGAACTCGTCCCACGCAGGGGTTGGCCCTAACAGTCCTCATAAATAATGCCTAGGTTCGGTGTTTCTGCTGCCGATCCCTGGGTGCCGTTAGTTACCAGCGGTAGCGTGTTATTAGGCTTACACCTCTGCTCTTTAATCAGAGGCTGCGGCGTTATGAGGTGAGCACTCTGTTTTGAAGCCATGCAATAAAGGCATTTACTTATAGCACTTACTATAAGAGTGGGAAACACACTCCATGATCATTCCCCTGAATTCAAGCCAAAGAAAGCAATTTAGCATCAAGTCGTTATCATGCCCCCCCCAAAAAAAAAAAAAAAAAAATCACAGTGCAGCTCACCAGCACAAACCACGTGTCCACGGCTCGCGGAGGGAGCCGCCATGGCACGGCACGATGAAGCTCAGAGGCGCTCCTGAAGTTTGTGCCGTGCCAGGCTGCCCGTGGCATCGGCACTGGCCGCGAAACCCAGCTTGGGAACCACCCCGTTGGTTTTCTCACCCCATCCCCTCGCTGACACCCCCCCCGGCCCTCCATCACTCAGCCTGGAAACCCTCTTCTCCCCAGGCATTACCTTGCCATACTCAAGGGCGTAGGAGACCGACTCGGTCGGACCGGGAAGCTTCCCTTTTTTCCGTATCAGCACGAAGCCGATTCCCAGTCTCTGGGCCAGGGGGGGCCCTATGAGGAAGCCGCGGGAGTCCAGGCCTGGGGGGAGCAGAGCAGCACAGAACACAGCCATTCGACTGGGGGTGTCTTTGCACGATACCCCAGGTTTATCCTCCCGTGTTCGGGGAAGAGGGTGTCTCTAGAAGTAATTTGCTCTTACAGTCATTTCTACGGGTTGAAAACACACACCACACTCCTGCACTGCCTGCGTTCACCAAGATGTGCTGCTGATGGGCTTCTGGGCAACGCACCGGCCCATTTTGCCTCCCCTCTTGCTCTTCTTCTTAGAGATAAGCTCAGCGAAGCCCCGGTATCAATTTGGCCACACAGCCAGGGACTTTGCACCACCGGGGGGACCGACTTCAGTTATCATGAGGCACTTGGAGCAGGTTTGGTCTAGACGCCTTGAACTTTGGGCTATCGCCCAGCCCAAGCACTGCTTTCCTAAGCACTTCCAGTCTCAGCCTCTTTCATAGGTGTGTTGCAACGCGTTATCACCACAAAGGCTGTTTCTGTTGGCCTGAAAAGGCCCCCTGAGAAGGAGAACGTGCTGGAACAGGGTCTGCCTGCCGTGGGGACTGTGCGAGACCTTACAGGCGTGCCTGTTAAGACTTTACGTCAGACTTTCAGTACTCCCTGCCTCTTCTTAACGATGAAAGCAACGGATTACGAAATTGGCAGTGAAGCATCAGATGGCGTCTATCACATCCAAAACTAGTATTTCTGGAAATTACAGTAGTAAGCTAAGGGTATAACCTGTCCCGGTCTTACCATACGATAGAGTCCAACATTCAGGCGATTACAATGTCCAAGGGCTACAGTATCTCCTGCCCCGTTAGCAGAGGAGCCTCCCCAACGCCTCCCGCCGGGGCAGCCTGGGGACAGGGTGCTCTGCAGCGGCCTCAGAGATGTTTCAAACCAACACTCACCTGCAATAAAGTCGATGTGAGGGAAAGATGCCCTCAAATGATCTTCCAGAAGATCAAGCAAAGTCCTGAAAGCTGCAGGATCCTTCAGCAAAGGGCTGATATCACTGCAAAGAGAGGGAGAGCAGTTAGCGACCTCCGGGGGCTGATGCGGCTCCCGACCGAGCTCCTCAAGCCCAGCGGGGGGGAGCGGGTCCCGCCATGTGCCGCCAGGAGCAGGCAAGGGAGGGGGGGAGAAGGATGGGCAGCCAGGAGAGGAGCTGGCAGCAACCCCCCCCCCCCGCTCCATCCCCGGTCCCGGTCGCGGCCCCCATCCCCGCCCGCACCGGAAAAGCACACCGGGCACCGGGAAATCGGGAAAGGGCCGCACTCGGTCCCGCACCCTCCGCAGTCGCTCTTCGCTCATGGCGGCCCCGCTCTGCGCAGCCGCCGGGCGGGCGGAGCTCCCCCGCCGGGAACGGCCCCGCACCGCCCCCCCGGCCGCGCCCCGCCGGTAGCCCCGGGTACGGTGTCCTCCTTCCCTGCGGCGTGGAGATCCGCAACCACGACACACACCCGGCCTCGGTGCGTGGAGGTGTGGTACCCCGGGGCACGGAGCATCCGTGTCCCCCCCGGTGCATGGAGCTCCGGCACCCCCATGCACGGAGCACCGACAACCCCCCACCCCACCCAGTGCATGGAGCCGCACAGAATCACAGAATGGTCAGGGTTGGAAGGAACCTCTGGAGCTCCCCCAGTCCAACCCCCCTGCCACAGCAGGGACACCTACAGCAGTGGCACAGGACGGCGTCCAGGCGGGTTTGGGATGGCTCCAGTGTGGGAGACTCCTCCACCTCTCTGGGCAGCTGTGCCACTGCGCTGCCACCCTCAAAGGAAAGAAGTTCCTCCTCATGTTAAGACGGAACTTCCTATGCTCAAGTTTGTGCCCATTACCTCTTGTCCTAAAGAGGACCGATCCCCACCCCCATCCCCCCAGTGCACGGAGCCCCAATCCCCCTGTGCATGGAGCTCTGGCACCCCTGGGGCACAGAGACCCGATCCCCTCAATCCCCTCACAGTGCATGGAGGTCTGGTACTCTGGGGCACAGAGCATCGGTCCCCAGATGCACAGAGCTCTGGCACCTTGGGGCACGGAGCCCCAACACTCCCCTGGTGCATGGAGCTCTGGAACCCCAACACACAGGGCCCTGTTCCCCCGGAGCATGGAGCCCCGTTCCCCCCTGTGCATGGATGCCCCCCATGCACAGAGCCCTGCTACCCCAGAGCACGGAGCTCTGGCACCCTGGTGCACGGAGCCCAGGTATCCCCTGTGCCCAGCGCCCCAGTATCCCAAAGCAGGGAGCCCCGGCACCTCAATACACACTGCCCTGGCAGCTGCAGTGCACGGTGCTCTGTAAGCCGGTGCAGAGAGCCTGGCTGCCCCCGCTGCATGGAGCCCCGGTACCCCCTCTGAAGAGTGCTCTGGTACCTGCAGCGTGTGGGGCTGTATTTATCAGCGCACGGAAGCCCTGAGACCCTGCCTTGCCCCAGCCAGCTTTGGAAAGGGGTCTCATACCCAGCAATTACACTTCCACCCCCCTTCACCCCCTGCCCTGTGCCTCACATAGATAGCAAACTTGTTTGGACTAAACTATTTCCTGCTTTTCTGTCCCTCGTCACCTCTTGTGAACCCCTGGAATGGCATTTTGTGTTTGTTAAAGCCGTTGGTTTGGATTACCCTCGCGGGGGATGATAACGCAGCCAGCCTGGGCGCCCTCGGTGCTGGACTAACAGCTCAGCAGCTCCTGGTGTCCCTTGTTCGTGCGGCAGGTCGGGGCACTCTCACACAGCTCCTATCTGCCATCGCCTGATGGGTGAATAGCTGTTTGCCCACGCAAAAAACATTGCGGGCAGGAGACGTACCGCTGAATGAGTACGGAGCTCCTCTTACATTAGCAAATATGACTTGGACCTGGTCCAAGCGCATCTGGGTACAACCCGCTGCAGAAAGCGAAGGCAGCTCTAGCTGTGCAAACACCCCCGACCGAGCTCAGTGCTCGCTGCCGATAGCTGCGATGGGGACGGCTCAGCTCCACACCCTCCGGACAGCCGTTTGGGCCTGTCTTCGAGGCGAGTGACAGCGTGCCAGCAGGTATTTTGCAGTGATTAGATGTGGACCCTGTGAGCAGGGCTCCAGCAGCCTGGCAATGAACGCAGAGCCGCTTCCTCCTGCTCTTGCTGGACCAACAGCGACTCTTGTCACTGCCAGAAGCACCGTGGGTCCTTCCAGCTACGAGAAGTGGCTCTCGCACAGGAGGAGCAGCTGACGGGAGGGGAAGCTGGTCTCCTCTCCAACTTAGCCGTGATGGGCTCGTATGCACATCACGGCTCACGAGACACCCGATTCTGCCTGCATCCCAGCATCTGACACGTCCTGTGTCATTGCACAGTTCCCAGTGTTTGGTGCAAACCCTCGGGAATCGTTTGCTGCACACTGAATCCGCCACTGCTCTTATTTTCTTCCTAATTCATCTATAGATAGCAAAAGACACCTGTTTAATGGATGTCTGCCTGAGGTGCCAACCGAGACAAGCTGAAGGCCAGTGCAAAGGTTGCTCCCTTTCTTGTTAAGCTCTCTATTGCCAGAGACAGCCGGCACAGGAGGTCAGTGTGCCTGCTTTCACAACCATTCCCTTAAAGACTAAGATTTTCCCTGAAGTCAGATTATCTCTTTGGCACCAGAAAAATCCTCTCTAACAGCTGTTCCAGTGAAGCAAACACAGACGAAGCACGTAGTCTTCCACTGGAACAGGGGCTTCGCAACACCCTCGCTCCCTCAGATGAGCTGGAAGGGTTTCTCCTGTAACCTTACCAACCACGATACTGGACAATGAGCTATTCCAGCAACTCCTCTTCTTCCTGGCGGATGGAAGTCATGGAATTTATCTGCCTACCCATGGAAATAAGCAGGAGCTGGGAAAGGGCTCTTCTGCAGCCTGCCTGCAGTGCAAACACCCCTGCCTGCTGCCTCTCATTAATGGAGAATCTGTAAGCTGGGGTCTTCACCACACTTTTCTTGTTTGTGGGCCTCCTACACAATCACCACCATTACCAGCAGAAGACACTACCACATTTTTCTTGAGGCTAAGTGAGGTTCCCAGACGCCTCATGCCAACCGACCCCAGCTAAACCAGCAGCCCTCACCAGGACGAGCTGCCAAGGGCTCCCACCAGTCCCTTTGCTTCCAGCAGCTAAGTGAAGAAGCAGCTGGGAGTGATCTCTCCTCCTCTGATGCAGGATCAGGCCTCTCAGACACCATCAGTTCTGCCAGGAAGAGCACAAAGGTTACACCAAATCAGACTTCGAATGATTCAGCTGCCAGAAATTACGCCACACGCCAGCTCAGGTTTAAAAAACATTTCTCAGGTCTCTGTCAGAACTTCACCTCATTAATCCTCCATTTCAAAGGATATGAATTGCAACTACCAGTACGGGCTGGCTTTTAACATACAAAGAAAATTAGTTTCCCTGCAATTGTTCAACCTTTCAAACAACAGTGCTGACTCCTACTGCAATTTCCATCTGAAAAGAACTTTCCTAGGACTAATTTCCAAATGTGATGTCAAAGGACTTCGGCTCTGGAATATCAGAGAAGGTGTCTTGACATCCGCTCGCAGCTCGCAGAGGTTTAGGGCTGTTCTGTGCCTGGCAGAGGAACCACCGCCTCAGATCTGGACCCCCCAGAGGGTACTGTAGCAGGGGGACACTGGCTTTGCCTCTCTTTTGGACACAGAGGTAATCAGTGAATTAAAAGTGCTTTGAGATCCTGATACAAGAGATGTTATTAACCTGTGGACATAAAACCTGGGGGTATAAAAGCTTGTGAGCTGACTCTAATCATCTTAACCAGGCAATTAGAAGAGCTGTGCTGAGTATGGAAGTTTCTGTTCCGTTAAGGATTTTAAAACTTCAGTGTGAAGTGGAACAAAATGCTCAAAATTTCAACATACCCCACAAGGGGAAATGAGAACTAAAATTTCCTTTCAAATCCACTGGAACGTTTCGTTTCAATTTCAGCTTTAGAAACGCATGCACTTTAAACCCATTTTTTTTAAAATATCTTATTTCAACAGCAGAAAAAATGCAGTTCCCCAGCCAGCTCCCTGGGCTTGGGAGAGAAGCGTCCGTACCGCATAATGAGCTAGCTTTGTCCCCCCTAAAAGAGGCGAAGGCATCGTGAACCAGCTCTGCCCTTCCACAGCATCCTCGTTCGCACAGAGCCGAACCCAGCACCTCCTGCCCGCCCGCAGCAGGTTGGATCAGGCCCTTGGAGAAGACATAAAACTCCTCTCTCTCCTCTGGCCAGCCTGGCCGAGCCGGGAGGGGATTTTGAGTCCGATCCAGGACTAATGGATTTGGCACGCATTCCTCGCTGCTGGCGAACGGGCTGACGGGCTGTTTTGGCCCCTACCCCTTTCAGATGTGAATCGTGCTACCAACCTACATATCGCCCAGAAGGGTATTAAGTGACTCCAGGAGGGACAAAGGCATAGAGAGCTGCCAGACTGGCTCTCTCGAGAAGTTGGATGGCCGAGGTTTTTTTCTGTCCTAGGAGACCACAGGCTTTTGGCTAGGGATCCACCTTTATTTAGGATTTATATAATCTGAACTAGGCTTCGAGCAACAACAAAACTATAAACGGTGGAAGGGGATATAAAGAAAACAGGCAAATGGAGTCTTTTCTTCGTGTTTAAAATAGCCAGTTTCCACAGGAAAAAAAGAACCAAAAATGAGATTTCCGTTCTTCCCTTACAACTGTACTTAAAAACTAACAGTTTAATTCAAGAGGCACCACCGTGTCGCTTTCTGATAACATATGAAAAACTCACACCAAATACTATCAGAAAACAAAAGCAAAAGTCTGTTTCGGAGTACTACAACTGTTAAGAGAAATGGAAAACAAGCCACTCTAACTGCAAAACAGTTATTTGGATACTGAACAAGCACTCAAGAGTAACTCTTGGAGAGTAAAACTGCATGTAGTTTGTAAAGTTTCCCAGTGCTGAGGACAAGAGCAAGATCCCTGGGGAGAGATTTCTCATCGAGCTGTGCTGAAGAGGCTGCTGGCAACTCTGCAGACAATAAACTGCCTCCCAGCACTGCCTTCCCCTCCAAAGCCCCGATTCAAACCATTCTCACCTTCAAAAGGTCTTTCTTCAGCTGCTGAAATTATTTCACATGATGACTGCAAAGATGCCCGCACTGGAAAGAACAGCGTTCTCCAATCTTTGGGAGATGCTCATCTCGTCTGCTTCGCTTTATGCGAAACCAGGAGGCTTTTGGAAGCTGTCCACCAAGTTCGGGAAAGGCTCGATTCAGCAGGTACCGAGAACTGCCAGCTTCCACGTGGCAGCGAGCATCCCAAGTTCAACAGCCTCCTTCTCAGTAATATTAGTTCCAGTTCCTTTAGTAAAAGCCCACTGTCATCCTCAGCACTTGCCTGAAAACTCAGTCCCCAGACACCGTGTAACGTTTTATTAGCAAATGTGTGGGTATCGCTCGCTCTTGCTCTGAACTTGCCCATTTTCACTTTTAATACTGTGTTTCTCGGCTTCCCATTTAAAATGCAGAGGCATGTTATCTTTCATCGCTGCACTCAATACAGTTTGCAGGGCATTAACCTTGGCTTTAAGTGTTCGGAATTGATCTTCTGCTTTCCAATTCCAGTGTTCAGATCCCCAAATTGTTGGTCCACAGAGACTAATTTGCCACCGAAATAATCCATTTGTCGCTGCAGGATTTTAAATCAAGACTCCGTTTTTGCAGCCATAGACTGTAAATGCAGTAGGACTTTTTTCCACGATTATTAGTTACATCAATTTCAGAAGCTTCTCTGTATGGAGGGTCGGATGATAACACAGCCTCAGGGGCAGAGCAGGGAGACTCGAGAGGCTCAGCTAATTGGAAATTAAAGGCAGGAAAGAAATTCCTTGGACTCTTAGCCCAAGCAGATATTAAGCTTTTAGCATTTAGCAGACATATTTAAATATAAAGAAAGGAACACCACATAGAAGCAGTCTTAGACAGATATCATCTTTCCTTTAGCTCTTATGTCTTGCAGCTTGAGAAAGGAAGCCATCAACAAACCAGCTTCACTGCTGCAGGTCCCCGACTGGCCAGTAAACCCCACCAGACCCACTTCTCTGTCAACTGCTATTGCACACACAACCGCAGGCAGCTCCCGCAGGCAGCTCCCGCAAAGCCAACACCTGCCCCAGTACGGGCAGTTCGCAAATCTGCACAACCATCACACGCACCAACTTCAGATCAGAGGCTGAGGATAATTATTAAGGGCAGACGCGGTAATACACGCTGGCCGCTTTGTGATCCAAGGCGCGTATCGGTGTTTTTGAGCTGCCCCACACTAACGCTGCAGGCTGGCAGCGCTCGTCCCTGCGGCTGCGCTGGCGGATGCAGCCTCAGGCCACGTATGCCCCTGGTCCCCACACCAGCCTCTGAATTGTACTTGGGCAGTTGTGTGGGCTGGGAAATTGATCCACGTTAAAAATAATACAGGAAAAACAAAACAAGCTATTTTTAATCCAAGTCAGTCCCATGATCTGGCACGCATATCTGTGAGACTGTCCCAAAGCAAGGTGTTATTCACTTGTTTTACAGGTGCGCACAGACAAATCGTATAATGCATTTCTGATAAATTAGTTTATTTTTCTTCATTAGTTCTTCATCTCACAACTTTAAAATCTGTACATCTTTGGGAAAGGCATTGATTTAAAATTCTTCCTAGCCAGCCAGCTGTAAAACTACTGTTCTTATTTAAATTTAAAGCAGTAGCTTCTTCACATTGAGCTTTGATCTTTTATAATAAATGGACACGAAGAAGATAATAAACAGACATCAAGTCAATTCACTTGCAGCAGCCAGCTTTCTAGTGCAAAGTTTACATCCAGTATCTATGCACCGACAGACCATTTCAATGAGGAATGAAGACTTTGTGTGCTGGGTAACCAGACAAACACCGCGTGTGCTGAGACCAGGACAGCTTGTCCAAGCAAGTTACACAGACAGGTGAAAAGCAGTACCTTCAAAACTGCAAGCTGTGAAAGAGTAAAGAATGAAGTGGCAGCCAGGCAGGCAGGGGACACGGGGTAGCAGGCATCCAGTATGCTCACCATGTGCATATTGCGAATGCTAAGAACTGAGAAACATGCCTGGGCTAGCGCTCAGATGATGAGCTGCGATGTGATCTCTTAATAAGCGGGACGTAGAAAGACAAAAGCGCTGTTACAGTTCGCAGCAGACATGTTCATAACCATTTGAGGGCTGACAGCGATTTTCAGGGAGTCGCAGTGACAGACTCCCTCATCTGGTGGTATCTTTATCTGCTGATAATCGTGGACTGCAGGGCTCTGAACAATTCTGGGTGACAGCAGCACTAAAGCAGAGGTGGACCAGACCCACAAAAGGGGAGGTTACTGGTTTTGTTCGGTCTCCTGTGCTGACAAACGCACATGACCACTGCAAGCCCTCCTACCAGTCCTTCTCATACAGCATCACTGAAGAACAGGCTGATTAGAATCTCTCAAGACTTGAGCTATCCACACTATGTCAAAACAAGGAGAAATGTTACGGATGAACTGGAAATGCCTTGATATACTGGAAGAACAATTAGGAACATCAAAAGGCATCTAAGACATTTGGACTATAAACAAACACCATTTGCAGATGTGCGAACAGTGAGTTTCAGAGGCTCTGCCAGCGGATGAAACGTTGGCTGCGATTTCTGATAGGTGGAATAGTAAGAGCCGACTCAAGTGCTGTTCTTATTACAATCTTATAGGATTATCCAGCTTCATGAGATATACGGTAGGAATTACTGTGGAGGGGATTACAGGTAGCATAAACCATGGGAACGGAGAGAATGAGAGCATCTGGGATTACAGGGAGGGTACGAACAAGCAGTTGAGAAGCTCATTGTGGGCAGAAACACAGCAGTTACAACACAAGCAGAGCTCTCAACCCATCTCAAGCCAGCCCCAAGCCTTCCTTGGGAAGGAAGTAGGGCTGTTTACAGGTACAGAGCACCTCGATTTTTCCCACGACAGCACAATGCCATGTGTAGAGGGCGTGTGTACTGTATAAAACACTGCAAGGGTGGAAGTGGAGCTGTCAGTGGTGCAAACAGCACGTTTGGGGTTGCTTCTAGCTTGGTTTTGTTCGAGACACATTTATTAGCAATAGCGAAGGGTGTGAAACAGGCTCAAAAGCAGATGAGAAATCTGCAATGCGAAATTGTGCGAAGGATCGGCATTTACCATGAACTCTGTTTAGAGAAGTGCTACACCCAGGCTGTGGAAAGTTTGCACAAGGAGAATTCCTCAGAGAGCGTATACTGGAAACAGGGTCAAGAGTTAACATCTGATGTAAACGGGCATTTCTGAGCCTGCAGTTGGCTGGGCCCAGATCGTGAGACTAAAAGCGTGACTTAAACCATATTTGGACCCAGATTTTTTAGAAATCAAGAAAACCCCTTAAATGAAAAACTGACTCCCCGTGCCCTAAGAATATCCTGCATACCATCAATAAGGCAATACTTACATGAACACCATCTTCAAATTTCTTTATAACGTTACCTAGGGAATGTTTGCAGCTACAGACGGGAGGAAGGCAAGGGTGTCCTCCTCCCTGGTGCCAGCCCCTTAGTCGGGAACGGGAGGGAGCACTTGTTTGCACCCGGTGATGCACAGCGGCGGTCTGGGCCGTACAGCTGCACCCAGTACTCGCAAGTTTAGGAAGAAAGGAAAAACAAGTTGGTGTTCAAAGAGTTCACAATGGAAATCAAATGTTAAAACAACAAGTTACAGATGAACAAAACAAGGGCAGTTTGGGCAGGGTTCTCTGGCGGCTGTAAGTTTCCTGAACAGTCCCCCATGGCTGCTGTTGGGGCATCTGAATGAGCAGTGATTTGAGAGAGCAGGTTGGGGCGAAGGAGCAGGAGGAATGGTTCATCCATGGCATTTCTGAGGTGATGGCAGAGTTGTGGTTGTCTAGAGAGCTTTTGCAGTTGAAACAGTCTTCACTGAAAAGTTACCATTTACGGAAACAACTAAACCAACAGAAGAGTACAGGCTAAACCCTGAGCACTAGCAATATAAACACTGGCCCTTTTGGAAGAGCAAATGATGATATCATACGTACATCACACCCTTCCTGTGTAAACAGGAGTGCCAACATGAGAAGACGTGCGCTGTAAACTGTATGTCCGGCTGGTTATAGCTTTTCTGTATAGCTCTTGAGGGCCGCAGAAAAGATCAATGAGGCCAAAAGCACTTCTTAGGATCAGACTTGGGCGGTTTCAGGCACTTCCCTAGCTTCTCACAGCCTGGAGGAGACCAATTCTGTTAAAAACAAACAAAAAATTTAAAGAGAGATGATTCATACCAAGTATCTGCTAATCCCTAACCAGAACTAACTCCTTTTAATCCTCACAAAGACGCTCTTATGTCCTGCTTGTAAAACGAAACTACTCTTGCAGCTGATGCTCCTGGGCTCATCGACTTCCCAACTCCAAACACTATTCAATAAAAGCTTTCGGAAAGACTACAAATCCTTCCGCAGCAGATGATTCCCTCTTCTGGGATACAGTGGTCTCTCCTGTACAAACGCAGTCTGCTGGGACTCTGGTGACCCTCCTCTCTTTCCTGTCGTTGCATGGAGCAATTGGACCACGAAGTTTTGGTGAAACCCCCAATTTTCCTGGGATCCAGAAAACAGTTATCAATCTTAGCACTAACATATCTGTGCACTTTCTTGAGGAAATAAGCAAAAAGCAACAGAAGGCCAAGGGTGTGAGAGAGATAAGAATGCTGCTATTTTAATGAGTATTTTGATGGATGAATTCATGAACAGATGGACTAGGAGGCCTTTATGAGACAACTACTCCAGTGCATGCAGACCAAAATTATTTGCCTCCCTTGTTTCCATGTTTCTTGAACTACCTTTCTCCAGCATGTGTAGAACAGAGAAACAACACCAGCAAGGAAACCCACTGCAAACCTCAGCTTCCAAAGGACTAACGGAGGAACTAATTCGGACAAAAACTTTTTCAATTTCATGGGGTTTTGTGATTTAAAATTTGGGACTGCAGTAATGTGAACGGCAAGTTACAATTCCCATTCTGCCTACAGAAATTTTTTGTGTTCGTTCTCTGTCCCTCCCTCTCTCAAGGTCTATCCATCCACGGAAGATTCCCGCTGTCACCTATTAAACGTCAGTTCAGCTCTGACCTATTGCCTTTCATTTTACTTATTTTTATCCTTCAAGTCATTTATGTTTTCTTGGAATTAAATTCCTATAGAATAAAAGAAAAGCTTAACCCCGGAAAAAAAGCCAGAGCAGGTTTCTATTCCATACAGCTGACAACAGATGGCAGTGAGACACCAGCTATCTCTTCAGAAGGAGCAGACCACAGAGGGGAGCTTTGGCGGAAGGCACCTCATTGCACGAAGGGCTCCAGACGGTGTAAGTACAATTAATGCTGTTTTCTAAATCCGTTTCTGAATTTTAAAATGCACCACCACTGCTGGAAATTTCAGATGCTTGACCACTCTGCAGAGGTAACAGAGATCCAAAGAAGCAAATGGAATGTTTGTTCTTTTGAAAAAAGAAAACAACCAACTAATTTTATCTGCTTCAGTCTTGCAGTCCAAGTCGGCTTTTCTGGATCTGTGCTGTAAGTGCCGAGAGCCCTGAGGACACCATGTGTGCTGCAAGTCAAACATGCAGTGAAGCCAGCACGGCTCCACTGCATGGAGCAATTTCTCCTACACTTCCACAGGAGGAAAACACAGCAGAACTGGCTCCACAGGCGCTTCATCTACACTGCTGGTGGGATACACCACAGATGGGCCAGTGAACATTTCCCCGGCTCAGGAGGGCTGATGCTGCTATGCTTACATCATAGAATCATTTAGGTTGGAAAAAACCTTTAAGATCATCAAGTCCAACATCAATCCCAAGACTGCAGTAGCTACAAAACGATCCATCCGCTTTACTCATGGATAAGACAAGACAGTTCTCCTCTGTCCCAGAAAGGATATTAAATGCCCATATCAAATAAATGGGTGACAGAATTTAGAAGACAGCATTGGGCATAGTATTAGTACGTGATATTTACCTCCCACCATCCTCCAAAGACAGATTTTGGGCCCAATCAACCCCAGCAATAATATCACTCTGAAAAGATTTGGTTATCTTCACCTCCGGCCTCAAAAGGCAATAATTTAGTGCCCGTTTATTTTAGTTTTGTGACCGTGTAACTAGTCTGTTAGAACTTTGCATAGACTAGAAAACTCATAATGTAAAAAAGTTTCCTGCTGGGATTTGAACATTTCTCCCAGGATAAGAACACCACTCAGCCCACCAAGGAGGGCCTTCTGCCTCAGATGGTGCAATTGGCATGGTTTGAGCTTGGCTGAGCATTGGAGCAGTCATTAGCTGCCTCTGCTTATAGACTAGGCAGGCATAACTGGACTTGGCCAAGCCCTGGACATTGCCATAGCCAAAGCAGAAGTGGCAGCCCATGGTCTGCAAAACTTCTACCTAACCGAGCTGGAACAAGGCATGCTCGGGCAGAAGACTGACTCTCAATAGCCCCAAGGAGAGGGCTGGGGTACAGGATGAAGTACAGGACATCCAGTCCAGCACTTTTTCCATTATGCCACACAAAGACACCAGGTGTTGACAAGCAGGGATAGCAGATGTTTACACAGCACCTAAACACGCTGCACCAGGGTGGCTGCAGAACAGTGGAGTATGCCTACACTTTATGAACCAGTTTTGGAGTTGGAATTAGCACAGAAGAAATGCCTTTTCAGTGAAGGTCTCTGGCAGCAGCCATGCACTGGGGAGAATGCCTGAACCCAAAAGGTCCCAGAGGAGCACAGAACAGTGTTTATTAAGGGAAAAGTTGAATAATGAAAGAAAACAACACAGAAACAATGGTCCTTCAAATGTTTTTCCTACTGAACATCCAAAAATACAAAGATGTGACAAAGCTAAAAAAGATCTTTGCCTTCTTACTAAGGGGACACAGCTCCACATTTTGTACTTTTCTGTCTGGCTGGAGATAGACCCTAAACAGCAGGTACCGACTCTTTGTTTCAGATTATTTCAGCATCAAAAAGATTTTGCCTGTTACTATTTTGTGCCAGTCTACAGGCACATCCCCTTAGACTACACAAACTCTCGCCATCTGACTACTTTACCTTCTACAAACGATCCAGTTTCTTTCCCAGGTTCTCAACAAACCAAGTGGCATTTGACAGAGAAGCCAAACTGTAACTTTCTAACATGGAATTTGAAACAGAAAACAGAACTGAAAATGTTCGTCATGTTTCAAGCCATAAAGACTTTGGAAAAGTCAGGCAAGGGTGAAATTGGAGGAGACCGAGCAAGACCCAAGATCACTGAAAAAGAGCCACTGTTCCAGTCCCACCACTCAAAACACAGAGGAGTTTTGAGATTTGTAGAAGGGGATTAGAAAGGAGAAGGACCTACAGCTGTAGACACTGCTATATCTCTAAGGAAGGAAGCCACGGAGTTTACCACAGCATGTTGGTAGACCTAGCCCCGCTCACTTTGTACAGGCCTTCCTATGCCGCTGCATTCCACAGGTAACAAACACCCCTCTCCTCCACGGAACAACCAGACAGCCCTTCAAACAGGTGAGCGTGCATCTCTTCTCCATCCCTTCCCAGTATTAGGTGATATTTTTAAGCCTTCACAAAATATATTTTAAGTTAAGAATTCTCAAACGTATTAACGCTTTAACCACTCACCATGACAGCCTTGTCGCACACATTAAGCTGTGGCTCCCCCGGCACCATGGTCACTTTGTGCTGCTGGACAATGACAGATATTCGCTCCATAGCCCTTTGGTATTCATCGCTGGCAAAACTGGAACATGAAAAAAATACAGACGTTATTAGCGGGGCATCATTACAGCGTCCACAACACTAAGCCAGGTCAGAAGACTTTTCCTGGGCCATAGCAAAAGAGAAGAGTATGTAAACATGCAGTTGACACTAATTGCCCACAAGTCCGTAGGGGAATGAAACATCTGGGCTGACAGAGTCCAGCCTGGCTGGGCCTGGAGGCTGCGGGGCTGAGACGCTCTGCTTAGGGCAGCAAGGACGGCAGATGGCCTGCCCTCCCCAGCAAAGAAGCACATGGCTCCTGGCAGATCATCTCCCAGCATGGGGCTTCTGCTTTGAAAACTGCTAGTCCCAGTGGCCCCAAATGCGTCGCTTCATAGTCAGGCAGATACGCCGCTGCAAGGTCGTGTTGATTCCCAAGGGACATCTTGTTGGCAAAGGTGGCACGTACAAAGAAGGGTGCTTCTGGGGTTGTCCTCAAGCTGTGCCTTAAACTAATACCAAGGGAGACTTCCTAGCCACAGGACAAACACCTTGCCAGACATGTTAGTACATAAACACATTTGCTGAGGCGATCCTTCCAGTGTGTCACCCAAGAGGTCACCCAACTCTGTGTGTTCATCCTCCACTCTTTCAAGTGCTTTTCCGTAACACGTGCATCACGCAGAGGCATTTATAGTAGGGAAACAAAGATAATGTCAATACTTTGTTTTTCAAGAGTGTTCTCAAGCTAAGGGTTTTAAATACAACCGTTGGCTAGTAAAACTTCACAATCACCAAGTAAGATGAACTAATATTATGCAAACAGGAAGATGGAGGAGAAGAAGAATAGAAGTGACTTGTCCAAGACAAGAATACCTCCTCCATTTCACAACATCCACCCCGGGGTTCTGCCCCATCTACATTCTTGCATTACAGCTTTATTATTCCAAGCTGGGACCCATCTGTCATGCTCCAAGCCCTCATACAGGGTTATAAATTACCAGATTTTTATCCCTTTTTATCCACCCAATTACTCCAGTAGGTACTTGTTTAAGTGGTTCAGGGTGTACTTCACTAATACTTCAAGTATTTCTAAAATGGAGGATTACTACCCAATGATCTCATTTTGTCCATCACGTTAAGAGTCACTTAAAAAACAGAGAGCGGCAAATTGCTTCTGAAGATAAAAGAAACAATGCAGTTTGGTCCTGACCTCAGGCTCCCTTTGCTTACAGTCCAAGCTGGCCACCAGCCCCACACTCCAGCTAATTTCCTTCTTTGAAAAACAATCACATTTCGAAGCCCAGTAATGTGCCAACAGTTTCCAGTAAACCCTATAAATATCACATCTCGGCAACCATCCAGAGAGAAGCCGATTGTGGGGATGGGCCTGAGCTTTGCTGATAGAGAACCGGAAGGGAATTTGAAATGACAAGCTCCAGCAAACTAATCTGTTGCTCTCACACCCAGCTAGCTGTATCCTGGTGGAGAGGCTATCACCGGGACCTGCTGTGTGATCTGTATGGACCACCCTGAAATTCAGATTATTCTTGTAAAGCTCCCAAATTTGCTTGCTCCTCTCCCCACACATCCCACCTTAGCTCTCACAGCAGCCAGCTGTGAGCGCTGCCCCAAAGACTCTGCTGAAAACGGTGGGACAGGCACAAGTTTGGGAGCTGCTAAAGACCATCTCTGACTCACACCCTGATGAGGACACTCAAGGCAGCAATCGCTTGGCTCAGCCACTGCTGCATCCCAGTGGCACAATGGCCTTTCAGTTTGGTGAGATTTTATCTGGAAGCTCTCTGGTAGCATTTCAAGCAGCAAAGGATTGTCAGCCCGGCAGCATGCTTGAAAAAAAATGAAAACAGATTTTTTTAAAAGAGACAGAGAGGGTTTAAAGCTAACCTGTGCTGACACGCAGAGGACAGTGTACATGGGAGACCCTGCTCACGGAGAGAAAAGGCTTCAGAGACAAACACACCAAGGAAGTCGGCCTAGAACCGCAGGTGAGTAGCAGGGATGCACACAGCACATTGTGAGCTGGAGACTGGATGAAACAGGGGAGCCAGAAACATTTTAAAGCCTACGTACACTAGTGATGGGAATGGAGATTAAATACAGTTTAGCGAGACACGTGTATTTCAAGTGTTTCAGATTTCTAATGCACCTATTGTGCCAGGATTTGAAAACCCTTCCAAACCCGAGCTAATCACACTTTATTAAGGTCCTCATATTAAGGATTAATATGAATTAATACATATTTTAATCAATTGTTCAAGTCTAACAGATACTTTAGATATCAAATCATTTAATGCCTCCTACTGCTGCTCTTGTAACTAATGTGTTTATTTCTGTCACATACTTGTGTCATCTCTCCAGTATTCAAGATCTTCTTTTGGAAGTGGACCGATATGATAAAATGTTGCTGCTAACTAATTAAGCTCCACAGCATTTTGCAAATATTTAAGTGCTAAAGAGATAGCCCAATTTCATCCATCGAAACGGCTTTTCATACATAGGATTCCAAATTAGCTATAATCTGGACAGACCAGTGGAAAACACAGCTGTGGTCTGGATGAAAGATAAACAATATGTTGTCATGACTGCTGCTTTTTGCTCCAAATATGCCAGTCCTGTGACAGTGAAAAAAAAATCTTTTTGCTATAATCTTAACTACTGCATTTATCCATGGCATTGTTGCTCATTAGCAACCTAAACCACGTGAATGCCGCAGTATAACAAAGTAGGCTCGAGTCACTCAAATCATCATCTTGCTTTAATTCCCATGTTGAGGACACTCCTGGCGTTTTCAGCTAGCTCAGCAGTGACAGGAAATCTCAGCCTAACCTCAGCTCCTGGCGTTTTTGAACTGCTCTCCCCTGCAGCTTCTACACTTTTAGATTATGTCAGCATTTAGCATAGGCTGAATGACTCCCCCAAAGCATGCTAGAAACGGCTTGGCGCGTATAAAAGACCCACACTTCTCACATAAGCACAAAGCTGGCTAAAGCTAAAGAACATGTATAGATTATGCTCCAAGTCATACCGCTAACCTATAAAACCTTGTCTCAGTAGGGCTTAACATGCTCTTAAGCTGGCTAAACCTGTTGACACTAGCTTAAAACATATCCGATTGCAGCTGTCTTCCTTGTGTTGAAGTACACGACAGTGACAGACCCCAAGTCCTGTAAGGTGTCATTCAATACTGGAAGATCATCACAGATCGTCTTCAGATACCTCAATTAAACACATGAACTGTATTGCTCATCCAGACATGTATCAAGCCTCCGCGCATAGCAAGGGACTGCAGTGCCTGCAGGATGGCACCAGCCCTGCGTCTGGCATTGATGTGAAACTGGAGTCACGCAGAGGCAAAGCCGTGCTGGGGGGGTGGTGGTGTGTGTTGGTTTTCCTGTCTTGGCCCCATGGAGATCCCCAGTCCTCGCTCTGATGAGCTCAGGTTTTGCTCAGACAGACCTGTTTAGCTCCACAACGCGTGCCAAGATCCAATATCCATGCAGCAATTTGTAAAGTATTTACTGACTGCATACAGAGGGTTAAAACTGTTTCCAGCCCTATGCAAGAAGGGCATTTTGAGACAAAATCCGCAAGAGAAGAGTGCCTTTAATCTGTATGTAAGATGGGGATAATTACTTCATGGTAATCAGTCTGAGTTGTTAATGGAGCTGGGAACGTCTCTTACTCTTACATGGAGTCCCATCATTTCCCTGACTGCGTATGCAGGACTGTGCTGCAAGGGCAGGGTTTGCTACAGTCTCTGTTCCAAAAAAAGACGATATTATCTATACAGGTGTTTGGGCATTGGTGTCTGCATGAAGATCCAGAGCTCGCTGCCTCCGGGGCATGCTGCATTTTGCATTCTCGTTCAACAATCCTGGAGAAGGAGAGCTGGGAATAGCACTGGAAGAATGAGAGGGTGAGCAGGTGGTGTTGTGAGGAGTTTGCTAAAAGGGATCCCCCAGCGTACATGAAATTATTCCACGCTCAGAATGAGGGAACGGAGTGGACAAAGTCCAGGGTCATTACACTAATTGACACTTTACCTCCGGGAAGTCTCTGGAGATCCAATCAGGGCTGGATTGCGAGCGCAGGGTCCCAGGCACAGGTGTGGCCTGTGGTTCCTTCATTTAGTGTAATTGTGCCTTGGCAATCTGTTCCCATCTCCTCCCTCGCCAAACACAACTCCAGTGTAACCTGCTCTGCTATTAACCCCACCATGCCCTACGCTGAAATTCAGGTTTGGAGGAAGGAGGGTTTGTCTCACACGCTGCTTTTGGTGTTAGAGCTCCGGTTTAATCTTGCAGCCGTCAAGTCTTTCACCTCCAGGTCCGCTAGCATCCTGAGCGGCACAGAGGGGGAGAGGGCGATTCTCTACCATCATAAATACACCCTCAAATAGATCAGAACTGGAGGAAATTAAAGAGCATTTTCAGCATTTTTAAAAATCTAGATCTTGATGTTTTATACCTTGTCCTGATGATTCAGGTATGGGCACAGTGCCGTATGTCTATCCTGGGAGTGACAGGACCATGTTATTATTGAGAGGAATGTAACAAAATGGGTATTATATATAGTGCGCTTCACAGAAACCTGACAGTGGATTCTTAATATATGCTTTCAGATGTACAGCGTGCTTTACCAGATGCACATGAAGTTAAGGGAAGAGCATAAAACTTGGCTAATGAAGGAAGTATATTTTACTTCCTTCTCCACTAGAATTATTTTAATTAAAAACATTATTTTTAATTGTTAAATACACCCAGATTCAGGTAATTTGATTTTATCTGTTATCAGTGCTGTGAGGCTGCTGAGCACTGTAGTATGCAAGTCTTGATCTTGTCCTATTATTCAGTCTTCCTCAGTTCCTCTCTTCTATTATCGAGTTTATTTGCAATTTAAAGTCTGCGCAATACATGAGACAGACAACAGGTTTGGGGCTCTGCTGCTGGAACATGGCAACTTGCAATTACTGGAAAGATCCACACGGCCGGAGGAAAACAAAAAAGGAATCAAACAGAAGAATGCTGGGCTGCTCACACCCTAATTCACCCCTCTGGTCCAGCAGATGCAAATACCCCATGTGGGGCACGTGCCCAGTTAGCCACGCGAGTACTTGGAGTACTGATGATGCTTCTCACCTGTGTGGATTCTCTAATGGTGTCCACAGCCTTTCTTGCAGCAAGGAGATGTGATCATGCTGATCCTTTACCTGGTGACCTATTTTCATGGAAGTTGTAACTCCCCAGCTTCCAGAATCCGGCCTTTCTGCTCGGTTTCATTGCGAGTGACCATAGCATTGAAGTGGCAGAGGGGATAAAGGAAGAGTGACTACATAAAGCCTTAGTCTCTGCATGAACAGGCAGCAAAAAATAACGACTATCCATCTGATCCTCCTGCTAGTTGCTTCAGTGGTATTTTTGAATCATAATTTAAGCAACACGTCCTTCAGGCTGCTCTCTGAGGCTGTGGCACTGCCTGGACCTGTCTCTGAAGATGTCCATTTCTAACTGCATTTTGCGTTTTTGAAACTGGTTCATACGGCTTTTTACTTCCAACATTCCTTTTTATACAGCATGACTCTAGTCTAGACAGTTACTCATCAAAACACCTGCAGGCTGCGGGTCTGCCACCATTAAGCAGAAGTTGATCAGACGGCGTGCCACGATGTACAGCACTGATCCCAGACTGGGCAAAGAGCAGCTATCGATTGAGACGAGTTTCCATCCATTCTTAGTCCCCAGGCTAGTGACTGTCCTCCACAGATGTACTTTTCTTCATCCCTCTTCCCTTCAGAACTGGCTGCATACCGGCTGTCACGCCTGGCTTGCGTACTTCTGACAGCCTTTCTGTGTCCAGCCCCTGCATGGCTGATCCTCAATGTTTTTTACTGCCATCGCTGTGGCTCTTTATCCATAGCTCTCCATGATTTCCACAGTTTGTGTGTTCCTCAATGCCACCTCTCCTGTGGCAGCAGCTAATTCGCCCCTGCAATGCAGCTGGTACCATTTCCTTCTTTTTCAAGAAGATGGGGAGTCAGCATCTCCCCTGGGCAAGATTCTGGCTCTTTGTTATACACAGTTTTTTCCTCATTTTGCACCTTCTCTCTTTTCCCCACAGAGAGGCTTCTGCCCTGATCAGTAAGGTGAGACTGGCAACTTTTCTATCAGATCCTTTCCCCTTTAGCTTCCCTTCAGGAGCTTCTTCTCTTCTTTTCTGGCTTCATAACCAGTGCAATTACCTCTCTGATGATTTTCTGGATTTTCCATCTGCTCGAAATAGGCACTTGTGAGCTCTCTTGTTAATTAATGTGTTCTAAAAATCATTATGTTCATCAACCAAGCCTTATCACTGCCATTTTATCCGTAATAGTAAAATCTATTGCCCTGAGTAAAACACAGGTATTTTGACGTTGAAAATTTAGTAAGCTCAGTTTTGAACAGAGGCTAATTGCTCAAAGCAGAAGTCGCTACTAACCTGGAGTATCAACAAGGCGCGAGCATGCTCTACTTACTTATTAAAGCTTTGCACCTCTGGCTCAAACTGACAGAGTTTCAGCGATTTCTGTTATAAATTCCTTGTGCAGCTTTGGAGTCTGACTCAAAACAGTCTTTCTACTTCAGTCTGCATTAGGTATTTTGTTAACTGTATTTTAAGCTGTGCCAGCTTTTGCTATATATTATTACTTGTGTTCTTCCTGACTGGCAATGAAGTATTTTAGTGAAGGCGTGTATAAACAGTAATCTGTGACTTGGGTAATAAAACTGACAACAGGTTGTGAAGATGTTACCAACAGATAATTTTACTGAATCTGTCACATATGGTCTGAATGGAGAAACAAGTTCCCTATGTGGAACTTAACCGGCACACAATACCCCAAACATAACAGAATTTAGTAAAGAAAAAAACCTATCAGATCTTTTAGTTCTACATTCTGATAAATTTGATAACAAGGGCAACCCACTGTTCGAGTGTCTTTATAGGAAGCAAAACTCCCTAGTAATTGCATCTAGAGAGGAAATAAAATACTGCTTAGACTTAGAGAAGTGTTTCTGCTTTGTGTGCTCCCTAACACACAATCTTAATTTATATTTTAAAGTTGAGAGCTATAAAAAAAAAGATCTCTCTTCTATCCCACAGCCTACACAGACCTAGTCAATTTCTTGGATGACAAAAGACACAAAGGGTTCATTTCTCACTACACAAGGACCAGGTAACAAGGTAACTCTTACTTATTTAAAAACAGTTACATTACCATTTTTGGCAAGCAAAAGAAAGATTATTTACCAGTAACCACACTTCTTTGAAATATATATTGCCCATATACACCCGGGTATTGCAGGTGTTCTTATTACAAGCACCTCTCCAGATGCCAATTTTGCCTCGTTAGTACCTGCAGGCGTGTTCATGCCCTACCTCATTCTGCAGCCATACAAATATTGAGCTTGTTCTAGGGTGCCAACCGTCTCTCAATGCTAGGACCCCGGAGTCCTGCAGTTCTCAGGACAGTCCTCCTCTTTCCAGGAGAGAGGGGGGCATAAGAGCTTGGTAATGAATGTATATGATGCTAGCACAAGCTTGTCAGTCCTGAAGGTCAACTACAGGACACGGATCTTGCTCCATCTTGTCTGTTGATGTGGTGATGTAAATATGCCATTACCTGGGCAAGCTCAGGCAGTGTGAGAACTCGTAACATATATTTGGCGCTGCTGTGAATCCCAGCTAACAAAATGCAAAGTCTGTGAGGCTGTTGGATTGCCAGGCTGAAGTTCCAGTTCACTCTGAGAAACATCAGTAATTACCTTTCAAGGTGAAGGAGTTTCTTCCCTTGGCAGAAGCTGTGGCGCAGGAGGCGGTCCAGCCAAAACCAGAGGGGCGATAGCAGGAAGAAGCAGTCACAGCCCTGTTGGGAGGGTCTGTTCCCAGAGTCAGACATGCAGAGGGATGCATGCACAACCTTACATGAAGGGGAACACGCAGGGTGCCATACATATGGCTCAGAACTGCCAGACGTGTCCTCAACATGATGACAGGACCTGCCTGTAATTGCCTGACCAGTTTTTCCACTGCATGAAAAGTGCTCCTGTGGGAGGTAAGCTTTTGCTGATATTGTTTCCAGGCAGGCTCCAGGAAATCCAGTGAACTGTGTCAGGAAGAGGAAGGACTTGTCCTGCTTCACCACGAAACCCAGAGAACTGAAAACTTCACTTGCTGTCTCTAGACCTTGAAGGACTTGCATCTTCAACGACCCCTTTAGCAGCCAGTTCTCCAACGAAGACTGAAAAGGCTAATCCCCATGTCATGAGATGAACTGAAATCGTAGCCCTGAAAAAGTCTCTCAGTGTCAAGCAGCATCTTGTGTGCACAGCGTCATGACCCAAAGACATTTCAGATGAGACTGTCCGAGCATAAGCACCCTGCAAGTCAAGAGTGTTGCTGAAGTTGACTCAGCTGACTGACTTCTAGGATGTGCTGGCTCTGAAATCCCCTAGGATCCTAGAAGGAGCCCAAATATATAAGCAGTAAAACTCTCTGCAGGTGTGTGTGATGCCTGGCCTTCATGCGCAGCAACAAAACCTCTTACCGGTGGTTTTGCACATGACCCCACTCCAAACTAATGCAAATTAAGAGATATGACAGATTATTTTAGGGAGAAGAAAAGGCTGTACTAAAATATGGAAAAAATGAAATAAAACTGAGCAAAAGCTGGCAGAGAGAACAGGGCATCGGTGTGCCATGCTGCTCCTTCACAGCCTCCTCCACAGCAGCAGAAAAACTAATAAAATCCAGTACAGATTTACAAAGCAAAGTGGTAAAAGTAAATTACACAAAAGAGGGAAAGATATTAATAAATCAGGGGTGCAACGCAAATTTTTCTAAACACTTTGGCAACGTAATGATGCACCAGAGGAGCCAGGCTGGTGAAAGAGTTATATGATACGCCCTGTTCCTCCAGGGCTGCAGGAGGATGAACAGCGGAGCATGGCCAACATGGATTGTGAACACACACAAACCTCGGGCTGGAACACAAGCGATATGAGCACACCCAGCATGTATGGACAGACAGATGCACGCTTAGAGGAGAATGCTGGATTCCCTTCTGAGAAACATTAGTGTCGGGACTCCCAACAGGCTGTCTGCCAAGGGGGATAATTAAGCTAAATAAAAATACACAACAGTAACAGCTCCACAAATGAGTATAATTTAATTACCACATTCGATATAGGAGACCCACTTCCCATGAGTTTTCCATTGTGACCAGAGAGGAGACAATAGCAACAGAACGTGCTGCAGAAAGGAAGATTCATTTACTGAAAAGAGGCTTTCTATTAGGGTCTGCATATTAAACAACATCAGAGCTTTCCATAATCATGTCATAATCTTGCCATAAAATTCAATCAAAGCAACAGCTTGTCAGTGCCCAAAAATCAATGGAACCATATGAGAAATGATTGCAGATGTAACACTGGGATTTATTTCAATGCTAAATCCATGGTGGTGGCAAGGAACATCTAAGTAACAGGGAAGCAGGTGTCCTGCAAACACCTCTTAGCGAAGAGCTCCTCTCCCTCAAATTCAGAGGAAACACAAACAGTAGGCACACTACAGTTCACTTAATACTACCCATTTGTTTGATTTTTGGAAAAAGAGGTAATTTCTATCCACTCAACTTCCTAAGATAAAATAGTTGTTAAACTGAACTAGTCTTATCTGGAATCCCAACCCAGTAGCGTAGTTTCACTAAGCTGAATTTAAAATACAGGAGCTGCAGATTTGCTTTATTCATTAGTGCTGAAATGCAATAGAAAGCGAGAGCTAACATGCTGGGCTTCTGAAGAGCTTTATATGCCACGTAATGCACCTCTAGGGTGCTCGTCTGTTAAGTGAGAGAGAAGTGAAAATATTTTTCCTCCCTTTCTCTCTCTAGTGAAAACACTTACTGGACAGCACAGGCTGAGTTCTTTTGAAAGTAATGGAGCGAGTGTATCCACTCAATTATTTAAAACAGTTGAGTAATTGCAGTCCTGTCAGCTCAGAAAACATCTCTCTGTTAAAGCTGCTGCACAAAACCATTTCTGTGCAGACGGTCACAGTAGCACTAGTTTTCTCTTTATTTATTTCCACATTCTCCGAGTCAGAGCCACTGGTGAGGGTTGAGGCTGCATGCCCCCTTTTGCAGCTAGTTTTGCCGCAGGGTAAAACTCAATCAGTAGAAGGAAGGAGGGAGGGAGGCGGGGACACCTTAGGAGCTTTTTTGGAGGTGGCAGGTTTATATGTGGGCTGTGCTGGCTGATGACTACATAAATCCTTACAGAAATCTCTCAGGGCATGTTGTGTGCCGTAGATAAATATTACAATAGTAGGCTTTAGGAAAATGGATTCAGAGAGCCAGGAGAGTCCAAGGAGGGAACAGGATTGGGCAGAAAGTCCTCTTGCTAGAGACCCTCTGGAGAAGCTCCTTTAGCAGGGGCTAGGAGATTGGAAGGTTACCAGGTTTGCCTTCCACAGATTCCAATGCAGAGAGGATAAACACCACAGAGTATGCAAAGATCACTAGATGTTTCTTCCCTAGCCCCAAAACACACAGAATCACAGCTCTAATGCACACGCTCACCAGCACCACTGCTTCCACAGCTGCCCCACACTCAGTCCCATCCTGTTCAAAAGTGTGCGTGGTAGGACACAGAACAAGAACGATCAGATTGAGCCACAGACATGCACATCTGTCTAACCTGATAATTTGAAAATGAAGGTTTGTTCCTTCCTTTTTACTACTCTCCCCGGTAATGGCTTTCTGGGACAGTTTTCAAGCAGATTGCAAGAAACAACCACTAAGGCAAATGAATTATATAAAGTGTACACTGACAGTGCTGAGAGTTTCCACGTCTTCCTTAACTGGCTCACCTTAATGGGTACTTCTCTCCAGGGTCCCTCCCCAGGTGGAAAAGCAGCGGCAGGGTAGTGTGCTCCTCCTGTGTGTGTGTTGTCACTCCAGAGACATTCTGCCCAGGACAGAAATCAATGCCCTGCAGTGAAGAGGAGAGAAGCCATCAAGAGTGAAGCAGGGGAGGGAGAAAAATTTTAGCTGACGCCACTTTCTTCAGCACCTTGTTCTAATATACCCACAAACCCCAGAATTATTTTAAACCAAGAGTCCACTTCAGTCTGCAAAATGGATTCTGATCTGATGGGGTAAAATAAGGTGACAATGTTGGCATCGCACTGACATGAAAGCCGAAGCAGGCCTTACAAAAAAGTAATGTCTATAAAATATTCATTAAAATGAAATGGCATAACAAAAGACAAAGCGGTAAAACCATTTAATCATAAAAATTTTGCACCTGGAAAGTATCTTCTCTCTTGGTTTCCACGGCTTCAAAATACACAGAGAGGATGGGATCACTTGGCAGTTCTGATCAAAAAGCAACAGTCCCAGAGGAAACACCCAGCCAAACCGAGGGGCATCACCCTGAGAGACAATGGGCACCTGCTAGCGCCCTGAAAATTCAGCTTGCCAGCACCTGACATCAGACCTGAAGGATCTGTTTCACTGAAGAATGAAGCAATTCTAGTTAATTTTAAAGAAATGGGTGCATTCGTTGATCTGATTTGTAGTGTCTCACTTGAGGCACTCATCTGGGAATGAGTGTGGGGCTGAAAGAACTGTATTAAGTCTGGAGACATTCCTGTCACTAACATTCAAGTCTACAGGGTGAGAAGTTGGGATTTTCCCAGTAGCAGCAGTGGATATGAAGGGCACAAGTACTGGCACTCTCCCTTTGCTAGCAGCAATGGGTTAAAGTGTTCGCTGGCCACCAAGGGACAGAGCTAGCCGCCTGCTCGCAAGCCCAGAGCGGCGAGCTCTCTGCATCTGCCCTTGCACACCTTGCCAGGCTGCGTCTCCCAAAGCCCAGCCGGTTATTAGCCAGGTGTCGAGCTCCCTAATCACCTTAGAGCCTGGCCTGCAGTCTTGAGGGCGAACAGAACCCACTTAAGCCCTGGGAATAGAAAAAAATGCAAAGCACTAATTTCACTGAACAGCAAATAAAGCAGGGGGCCCCATAGACCAGCAAGGACTAGCACCAAATGGACTTGTTAAAGCTCGGTTTTACAATTCCAGCTAACACGCTGCGCTCCTTACAATACCTCAAAATGCCCCGAGACACGGACAGAGACATGGAGAGAAGGTAAATGGGAATATTTCAATGGAGGTGGGAAAGCAGCTGTAGCATTTGCTTATAAAACAAACAAACTGAAAAGGCTCTCTACAGATGTGGGTAGGATTTGATTGGCAAACAATTTTCTAAAAATATCCAGTGTTTTTAATGGACAGCTGGTCAGTGGAGCAGTTAATATTCTGCTTTTCAATAAAGCAAGAAGTTTAGAAGCCCATGAAATCCCATTTATCTGCACAGAGGTATAGATTCCTGAATCACTGACTGGAAAAATAAGAGAGTTGCTTGATAGGTTGTAGTGGCCTACCAATAATGGACTTTAAATGGATACAAAAATGATTGACCTTTCCACCTTGTGATGCCACAGGCCTCTGAAACACACAGTGAAAAATAGATTTTTATTTTTACTTTTTCAAAAGGAACAGTTAATGAAAAGGTATCAAAGCCTACATAACATCCAAATTATAATTTGGATGCAAATCAAACAAGCAATTTAATTAAGAGGCTGCTAATTGGTACAATGCTCTTCGGCTGCAAATGCTTTAGTTTGAAAGAAGATTTTAGTCTCTCGGGTATTTGTTTATACATTGCTCTGTTTACATTTTATCTTTTGTTTCTTATAAAATCCTTGTAGCTGAGTCTCCGGAACACAGCCCAGGCTCTGTCCCAAAGACTCCCAGGAAAGAAAGTGCTGTGACAACTTGCCTGGTGCAACTAGCCAAAAGCTATCTGTCTCTATTGTAGAAAAAAATAAAATAAATTAAAAAAAAAATAAAATAAACAAGCATACCGTTTTATGACATTGATAAATAACTCTCTTTAAATGTGGCTGAAACCACCCTTTAAATTTCTAAGGCTTTTCAACTTTAGCTCCACAAATAAAATTTACTATTATTATTTTTTTTATGTACTGTGTGACTGCCAATATTCAACCTACAGAGAGAGCATAAAATATTTTCTACCTGCTCATCAACAAATGAGCAAAAAAAAAAGAGATGAAATTTTATCCTCATATCCCTGATCAAGGCATTCTCCTGCATCAGAGTAGGCAATACACTACAGATACAGCTAGAGGAGCCCGGTCTTCTGTCCCTTAACTTATCATCCACAACTGTATGTCATTTTCTTGCTTGTAAATCAAAGTATTTTCAGTTCTTGGGATGGAAAGAGAAACATCAGCTATACCAGTAAACTGAAAGTCTGGGATCCTCCCCAGTCTGAATTGCTTTTCTTCTCTGGAGCAAAACCAGTATAAATTAAGTCTGCTTAAGATGTGAGAAGTATTTAAAGATGAGGCAATACACACTCTGGAGCATCTGCACAAGCCTCTGGTTGCTCGGAGAATGTGCAAATTTGGTCAGGTGTGGTGCTGGGAGCTGGGGCACAGGGACATGCCAAAAACTCCTTGTCTATGTCTTGGATGGCAGAGAAAGAGCTGCCCTCCAGCTCTGCTACCCCAAGCACGCTGCAGGACAACAGGCCTGGCGAGGAAGGGTACTCTCCTCCTGGGCGCTTCTGTTGGTGAAGGGCGCTAGAGGATAATTTGAAATCATGTCACCATTTTGGATCATTTCTTGCTCTTCATTAAACAAAATATTTCTTTTTCTTGTAAAAGTCTGATCTGACAACATGCCCCGTGGACCCCAAGAACACTGCAGGCTTTAACAATAAATGCAAATGTGCCGAATTCTCAGCTGGAGAAAAAACCACATCGTTCCACGGGCAACAGAGGAGTTCTCCCCATTTATGCTGACAAGGGACCGGCTTCAGCTCTCCGGCACTGCCAAGAGCACGGCAACTTCACCCAAAAATAAAGCTATGTTATGACGGAGAAGAGCAAAGAGGTAGCTTTGCTTGCCCTACCCACAAGTATAACAAAGCCCAAATTGACTACCACTTCATCTGCTGTTATTTCCTTAAGCTATTTATTTGGCAGACTATTAATAACAAAATGCAGGGGATCAATAGCCAGTTAAAGCATGTGCATAATATTTTACTCTGCACACTATCCAAGGTAATTTACATGTTTACAGGTAACACTGATCAAACAAAGTAGAAAGGTCACTCCCTGTGTTTAACCAAATTCTTGGATCTTTTCTCCTCAATTATAAAAGCACGAAAGCCAAACCAGAAGATACTATCTACAGCACATTAGCTCTGCGCCTTCTGAGGGAGCCCATAAAAGACCATCAGATGGCAACCAGAAATAGCTCAGCTCCTGCACCCAGTCTCTTGCACAGGCAGTGTTTTGCACCACCGCGCAGACCTGTTTGCTGTAGGAGAAATTCCAGCAATCCTTTTTGTAAAAAAAAAAAAAAAAAAAGCTAACAAAAATACCCCCATAAAAACATTTCCTGCACATCAGGTAAACCTTTCAGTGAGCACGTCTTTCTGCCCTTCTCCCCAGCAATCGTGTAACCTGGATTGTTTTTTTGTTCTTAAGATCTAGCAGCTATTGGTTGCACAGCTTATGCTTTAATTTCCAGAGCAAATGGACCACAGATGCTATGTCAATATAGACATGAGACAAATACAGCTGGTTGCCAGTTTGGGCTGTCCGCCAAGTGATGGAATCACCACTTGTGTTCACGTAAGCCCTCTGGCAATTCGTCACCCTGGCGCTATCCCAGATCCCTCTGACTTGACAAGCGGCTGCAGATTTTGATAGCGGCGCAGCAAATCTGGGGTCTGTCTCCTGGTCATGTCTCCTCATTCCGCCACACAAAACCCAGAGCAGCAAAACTGTATTAATATTGGAAGGAGAAAAGAACAGCAGTTAATCAAAGCCAGGAACGTTGTTTCTCACTGTTTGCCACAGCATGGGTGAGTGGCCATTCTCTCTCTCCTGGCAATTCCCAGCAAAAGCCTCCCAAACCAGAGCTCTGAGTGACCAGACACCTGAAAGTGTGACTGCCAAGCTTCAACCCTGTTGAACAAAAATTGCTTCTAATGTGTTAACTGTCTGGAAGAGACCCCAGAAGATGGGCAGATCAGCAAGCCTCCAGCGGCTCTCAGGCAGAAGCGATCAATGGCTAGCTCATATGCTCAGAGGACCACAATCAAATGTCATTATTTGTGAGGTTCTACTTGACTTCACAGCCCCCTTGCAGAAAAGGCTTTATCGATCCCTTCACTTGGAGGAGAAGGGCAATCAGACAGACTGCAGCAGGAATAACCCCTTTGGCATTTTACATTAAAACAATAGGGTCTTCTGGCAGGCACCTACACCAATCATTTAAAGACACAGGAGCTCTCATGAAAAACCACTGAAGACTACTAACAAGATACTAAGCCGACAGCAGAAAGGTTGATGTTATCAGCCACCCTCCAATGAACCAAAGGGTGTTTTCCACATTTTTTCTTAATTATTTTTCCCCCTTCTTGCATTACTGCTCTTGGAGGGCACAAGAACTATTCTCTGCTGGACAGTCTCTGTGGCAGGCAGAGAGAAGGAAATTTCTTTTTCCTGCTAGCTCATACTCTTGTCTCCTCTACGTAGCATTAAATTAGGCAATTCCTGAAAGACTTGCTGGCTCCTCACGCAGATCCATAGAGAATACCCATTTTTTCCCCTTTCAGACTTCTCCTTCCAAACAAGGAAGATGAAATGTACCTCTCCCTTCAATCCAGTGGACAAAATAACTCAAAACAATGCAGACTGTGAGCGTTCCTATTTTAGGAATGGGAAGCTGTGCACCCAGAGTCGTGGCTGTGGGCATCAGTACCAATAAAACAGAAACGCCAAGTTTGCATGTGTTATTTGTCATGCACTTTGCAATCCAGTTCAAATGTGGTAATGAACAAGAATGACTTACAGGCTAAAAGGATGGATGATGAGAGCAACAAGAGCAGCGTTTTTCAGGAGACTTCCAGTAAAAGTCCTGTGTGACTTGTGCCATACAGGAGAAGCTCCCCAGGTTTATCCTTAGAGGAGGAGTTCTGCTCCAACATACAACACATGTGGCTGTTTTTATCCCTACTGATTTTCGCTCCAAGAAGAAAGGTGGTCAATGATGGTGGGAGAGCCTATGCGCTGATCTCCACCAGTCTTAGAGCAATAGGGATTCAGGTCTTGTGAAGGGTGAAGATTTTTCTCCCTCTACCAAACTATTTTAAAATCTTTTGCTATTTTTAAAATATAAAAATATTTTTCAAGTAAAGTTTCCTTTCATCTGCCTCCGTCCCATTTATCACCTCTTAAATGTCAGGTATGTCAAACTATGTAAACATGAGTGACATGTTTGAAACGAGATGGACACCAGGTAAATAGACCCAAATAAGCATCCTATGCGATCTACAGCAAAAATGTCCCACAGAGTGCTTACTGTCACTTGCTTCTGTTGAGTGAGTCTTCCCTTTATGCTTTCTAGAGACTAACCATTCAAGAATGCAAGTTACCTAAGTTAAGGCAGCAGAAAAGACAGCATCAAGGTATCCTCTGCAGCACTGAGAAAGACTACAATAGTTCATGAGAGGAGTCAGACTAGGGAAAAATCACTTGCGGTTAAAAAGAAAAAACAAACAAACAAAAAATAGGAAGAACAGAACAGAGCACTTCATCTTTGTGAAAGACAACAAATTTTAGTCCAAGGCCATAAGGCAGAGTATGCAGACCAGTAAGGGCATGTTAATGTCATGGGAGCCTAAGACAACTGTAAACCTGTGTACTGCTTGCATGGGATCTTTCCAGTGTAAATGTTCCAGCTCCCATATGGAGAGAAGCATTCATATCCCCGTTATGCTTTCCTGGTCTTTGCTTTCTATAAGCTGCTTCTGTCTGGTACATTTTTATTTGTATATACATACTTTATTACTTAACTAACTTATACCGCATTCAAAGGCATAGCTTTCCAGGTTAGAGGCCAAAATTGCACTCATTCTTTCTAGTTAATCCTGAAAGACCTGGTAGTCCTAAACAGACCCAGGACACGCACCAATTTCACATTTTCCAACATCAACACAAAAATGTGGTTCTGGCTGCTTTAATAGTATAATCTCATCTGAAAGTCAAGCAAAAATGCACAAAGTGTGGATTAAAAACAGTGCAAGTTTTCTGTATCAATGATTTCCCACACTGCCAATTAACAAGGGGATTTTGAAAATGAAAGGAGGTTTGGCTAAAACGTGCCGTGGATCTGTCACAATAATGAGATACTCAACTAACTACCCATAAAACAAACCTCTTAAAAATTTGCAGACAGCTGTTTTGACACATTTGGCCAACTTCAGACCTCTTTCAAATGGATGGCATGCCAATCAGATATGTCTTTTTATTCCAGGTCTGAGTTTGAACCTTCAGATACAAAGAGTTTCACATTTGAGAGTTTAATAAATCATCACATTGGATTCACAATAAGGTAAGGACCCATGCAAAAGATCATACAATTGACAAAGCCTCATTAGCTGAAGTTCTACTGGGATGGCAAATCAAACTTATTGAACAGCAAACCTGCCAACAGCCAGAATTCCTAATGCCACACACGTGCATGTATTTAAATACATTTTTCAAATGAAATTAGCAAACCAGCTGGCCTTTTTGATTCTGGCAGCAAAAATGTAGTCCAATATCAATACAGCTGAGAACACCACTCACTGAAAGAGGCAACTGTATTGTAAGGTGAGATTACAAAACTCCTAAAACAGGACTCAAAACTGTGGAGCCGTTCTGCATTCTGATTTATTTCTATTTTTAAACTTGCAAGGCTTGTAATTAATGGCTCGAGGACATGAGGAGAATTGGAACAAATTTCAGCCTCAGCTTCCTCTGCATGTTGTTAATGGCTAGTCTGTCCACTAATGTGCTCCAATTTTACCCACATCAACCACATGTGATACGAGCTGCAGGAAAGCAAGTGAATTTTTAATCATCTCTCTGATGTACAGTATAATTGCTGACTTTTATCAGACAGTAGTTAAACAAAGACTTAGAAAGAAATAAATATTCCTTAATTGCACAACTGCCGTTGCTCACAGTAGGAGAGCCTTTGAAATGAGTAACTGGTCCCCATTATCATGACTACACACATAGTCAGACATGTACAAGTAAGTTTAGATCAATGTTGACGTTTATTTCCCAACTAGGTATGTAAGCATGCATATGTGCTTATATTACAATGGTGAGCAATCACTCATGTGTGACATTATCTTCCATGCACATGGGAAAAGCATGCCTCTGAGGCCATGCGTATACCCATACGCGTGCACATAAAAGCTCCCAGTGTCTCTCACACAGGGAAAATCCTCCACACTGTGCCACGTGTAATATATGGGTTTTACTTGCATACTACCCTAGACAAATACATTATCTCATTTTAGCTGTGTACAATTAGCATAGAGACAGAGCGTGCAATGCATTTCTGGAGCCAACTTTCCTTTCCTTCTTACTCTGTAAAACAGAAACTTTGACTCCTGGAGTCTTTAAAAGAGAAAACAAACCTATTTACAGCCCTGAATGTAAATTACTCCCTTGGAGCTGAGGCTTCCTTTTACCCCCAGGACATCCCAGTGAAAGAAACCCTGCACTTTTACATCCACAAATGTCACCAGCACTTATTTCTGCACCTGTGTTGCCTTGAGGACCCACCATAAGTTAAAAAAAAAAAAAAAAGACATAAAAAATAAAACATACCAACAGTCCCTCCTCAATACCAGCCTGCTGTCAAAATTGCTGAGAGCTGTGCCATAATGCATTTAGTTCATGTCTAAAGGTATAATCAGCAAGGCACATGTGTGAACCTGCCATTCAAGAAATGCCCCAGAGTTTAGTACCCAAGTCTGAGGCAAGAAAGATACAAAAGAAGAAAAATAATAGTGCTTAACATCCCATTGTGAGAAGATCAGCCAGGAAATTACAAAAGCTGTGCCTATTTGGCAAATAAAATGTAAAACATCTTATAGAGTGATATGAGCTTGCAAAAGTGCTGATAATAGATTAAACACATGTACTCTACTGTTTTCAACAACTGCTGTTCTTTCCACTGTGCGGTTCCTACGGCTTTCCTTTTCCCTTTCAAGAAAAAAAAAATACCTACAACAGAACACCGACAAACCCACCCCTATTCCATTTAAATACTTCAGGGCACCAGGTTTTTTGTACTAGATATTGTGAGATACATGAACAATTCAGCATCGGAACCCAAACTTTGTAAGGGTACGCATGAAAACTCAGAAGTCAGCAGGGAAAGAGGCTTAATATTAAAGGGCATTAAGTGCTGATTAAAGGGAGCACCCCTCAGAACAACTTGGACTTTGCTCATATTCCTCTGCTTGTCTCCGGCTTCAGTAGCGGGATGCTGTGACACCAGTCCCCTCAGATTTTGCAGCAGATCTGGTAGCTCTTAAAAGGCTGTGAATAAAAGGCTGGCTTGCAAGTGCACAGTGACATTCCCAAATTTAAAACTCTGCTTTAAAGGATTATTTTTCCCCAGGGGGAAGAATGATACCAGGGTGCAGGTTGGTGTCCTGTTACCTTGCTGTACTCCTCCCAGGAATTGCTCCAGGTCCAGTAGTGAGCCTTGTAAAGCCCGACCCTCACCGCCATCATCTCGTTGCCACGATAATAGAATATGGGCCTGAGAAGGAGAGCAAAGCTGCATGAGAAACGCCAACGCGTCGGGCCTGGGCAGCCACCGCCGCAGCAGCCTCGCTGATAAGGGAGACAAACACTTCAATGGAGTCTGACTTCCGATTCGGCTATCAGTCAGAAACAGGCTGCCTCCTAATAGTCTCCACTGCAAGGTTTTCAATTAACATTTTTTAAAGTGTTCATCAAGTTGAGAGCTCACACGGCGCAAAAATGAAACATTATACAGCTTGGCTGCCAGTGATTGTTAATCCTTGAACTATCAGACCCTGTTATTTCCTATAGAGCGTGCCGATTTAAACACCAAATGTCTCAGAAGTGGCGTGTGTGCACGAGAGAGAAATGGGGATTCACAAACTATGTGATGCTTAGCTTCCTCGTTACGGCACAACCAAGCTGCGTGCCGTCAGTGTCATGCGGACAGGGTGGCCGGGGAGGACACCAGATGCTGGCCTGTTCTGGATGCCATCTCAGAAAAACTCCATATGGAAAAACCTGGCAGCCAGACATGCTTTATTTTTAACTTATGTTGATTTTTTTTTCCCCCCCAAAAAAACTCCCTTTGTATCATCTAAACATACCACTGAAAACTGCAATTTTTCCCCAGAGGTTTTCATAATTAAAAATACATTTGAGAAATACACTTTACTCAGAGCATTGGTCTGCACCCATGCACATGCTGGGCATCCCAGCAATGTTCCTGTCTGTTTCCCTGATAACATGCTCTTTTTTTTTTGAGGGAACAGTACAAAGTTTTACAGAAATGGACTGTCTGCAGGAGAGAGGTTTGATTTGTTGGTGCAACTCATCACACAAGGACATCAGACTTAGTCAGCTCTTCTCTCCAGTTGTTTTCAGGCTGCTGACAAGGCGAGATCATGAAGTCGTTTATCACTATCGGTAGGGTACGTACATCTCTGTCTTTCATTCAGAGATGCCACTTGGCAAAACCTACTCACTCTGATGATGCCACCTTGAAAAAAACAGTCCCTAAATACAAGATAAGATTAAAATCTCCACATCTGAATGTCAGGAGTGGCCTTAGATCTCTTCTATTTTAAAATTGTAGCCTCCCCTGCAGGTCCTTGCACAAACAATGAGCCTTTCTCCTTTGTCACCAGCAACTGCCCGTGAACAAAGGGGAAACTTGCTGCCAGCAGTGCCTACTCCTGCATCCTTAACGCACCTGGTGAAACAAAGGCAGCTTGAGAGATCTGCCAAAACGCAGAACCTGATCTAAACCAGTCCGATTAACAAAATAAAAAGCTCAAACATACCACAGAACATGGCAGTCTCCTTTTTCCTTCTCATAACACTCACTATTTGACAAGCTATTACATACCCCTTTGATATAAGGTGTGGGGGTTAGGTTTTTGCTTTTTTTTTTTAAAATACACTTTCCATCTTTGAAAGAAGATTACAGATTGTACTCAAAATTCTGCCAGTACCGATTTCTTTCTCCCCTATTCACCGTTTCCTTTTTAAGGTTAAAAGAACACAACAACTGCATCACCTGGAAAATTTTGAGGAGCTGTGGGAACTGTGACCTGGTCAGGTCTTGGGGGCGGGGGGGGGTGGGGGGGTGGGAAGGGAGAGGAGAAGAACGAAAAAGAACACGAAGTGGGAAAAAAAAGAGGGAAAAAAAGAAATAAAAAAAGTAAAAGCTATAATGTGCCTTGAGTGACTGCTATTGTAACACAAACAGCACCAGTTCCAAGGGGTTGGTAACTGCAATGAAATTCTTTTTTAAAACAACAAAGAAGCTTTACAAACTTTCAGAAGTAAAGATGGAATAATCTGCGTTTGAGGAACCTGCAACAGCACATGTCAGCCACTGGCTGAGCTCTCAGGTAATACTGTACACAATGCTTTTGCTTAACAGGCATAAAAGCAATTTTACAGAACAAAGGCTTACATCCAACACAGAAATCAAATATGTTTTCCATGCATATGTTTCCTTCCTACCTCACAGATAAAGAATATGTTTCTAGTAAGATTTCCTGGGTTGCCAAATTCCTCATCAAAATCACAACTACAAGACCTTTCTTGACCTCCAACCCTTCCAACCAGACAGCTAAGGATATTTGCTGTCAAATCTTAGCGCCAGTACCCAACAGCTGGCAGCACTCCTCCATGCCCATAAAGATTCCAGGTCTTTAACTCAAATCTATTCTTGCAAAAGCATCCACAGAAACAAGACCTTGGGAGGAGGCGGGCTTCCAGATCACCCACATCCTTCACCCTCCAACCTCTCTCAAGCACCGGCTATAAAGACCCAGCATACTCTTGGGATGTTTTTTCAGGAATAATTAATATATTCTCCCCTACCCAGGCTATAGTGATCAGGCTTTTATCTCCCCTATTGCCATATGTTGTTCCAGGGATCCCTGCTAACCCCCTGACATTTTCACCTGTCCCCAGACTCCACCGTATGGCAACATGCCACATGTCAGGAAATCCCACCTCTGCTTGCTCCACCAGAGAATTAGCACATAGCATAAAGCTCTGGTGCTACCCCACCGCACTGAGCAGGAGCAAAGATGCATCAATTCAGTTTATAAAATATTTCTGTAGACTTTATTTAAAAAATAAACCAAAGTTTGGCATCACTTCACTTTGGAGGCAAGAGTCGGAGCTCTGGGCTCATAACTAACCTGTCAATTAGCTTGCCCTGCAAGATGGCAGGTAAAAGGTCAATGCCGTCAATCTGTCGGTCACTGGGAGGCTGCAGTCCCACCAGGGAGAGGCTGGTGGTGAAGAGATCCATCACGTTGCCCAGCTGATGACTGACCTGAAAAATCAACAGAAACGCATTTGCAAAAAGACCTTCAGTAAAAACCAAAATGAAACAGGCTGGCTTCCACAAAAGCAGAAGTATTGCCTCCTGAACCTCCTTCTCTGCTAAGCATCTTTTGAGAGTATCTCCCTTTATGGTGCTGCAGTCACTAGCAAACTTCCTATTAAAATAATAAAGGAGATGAAAAAATGCCCCATAATTCTCCACTACCAGGGAGCATTTGCATTTTGGATCACTTTCCTCTCTTTCTTCTCACTTCTCTCAATGCATATACTTTACAGGAGCATGTTTTCACGGAGTTCAACTTCATTTAGCAAATTAGAATCATAGAATCATTCCAAGTCAGTTGTAGATTGAAAAATCACCACTTGAACCAAGAAGAAAAAAAAAAAAAAGTCCTTGATTTGTTCCCTCTCCAGGTCACCTCTGTAGTCCAGAATACCCTAAAAGAGCTCCCAGAAAGCACAAGGATAGATGGATAATAACAAAAAGAGCCCAATGACTTCATCTGCAAACCATTTCCAACAACTCAAGAACTGTAAAGTTGTGGTATTTTTAGCATATATTTTAATAAGGGAGAAAAACATCTGGTTCTGGCTCCAATGGAGATGTGCAAGCTTTCCCCCCCTTCCCTTGTTTGCTTTTCTGTAACTTCCTTAATTGGAAGCCATACTTATCTCTCTGGTCTTAATTATTTATATTTTAAAAATCTAAAAAGTCTGTTCTGACCAATTCTTTCTGAATCTTTGCTCCCATCCTCCTTGTGGTATGCTACAGTTATCTGCTTTAGGATGTTTAATTAGCCAGCGACACACTAAATTGAAGCAGATACATTCAAATCAAGAGCAAGACTGTTTTGCACCAGGATGCACCAGCACAAGATGCGACATGAAAAGAGCCTTTTCAGCCGTACCACTTGCTCGGAGACAAGAAGCCATCTGATACAAGCCCACATCTGTAAGTACAGAAGCACTTTCTGACTGAAATCCAAGTCTAGCAGCAGCCTTGCGATTGTCAGTGTGAACATTACGATGCTGGGACTATCAAACACTTTTTGTCTCTGAATCCTCTTTCTACTCACAAACAGCCCACCAGCCTGTAAGCTGACACTAATTATTTAAATATGACAGCAAATGATTACATGATAAATGAATTTTTGTGAGATGCTGGCTCTAGAAAAAAAAAAACTGAAGGGAAAATGCTATTTTTGCTGGGACAGTAAGCCTTTTATTAAGACACTGGGCTGAAAAAAGTGAACACAAAGGAAGAATTAACAAGGTTTAAAAAAAAAACTGGAGAAAGCAACATGCAGGGGACTGATTACAAGTTTAACATTACAGTATCACATTACTTGATTACAGTAATTTCACATTTTAATGACTTTCATTCATCAAAAGGTGTTGGCAGGAACACATAATATTAAAGCTGCATACAAGAATACTTCCACAGCTCTTAAGAAGAGATCAATGTGCAAAGCTCTAAGAACAAGAGGAAGCCTGACCGTGGAAACCCTTGCCCAGGAAAGCAGTTGGATCAGTCGACCAAGATCAATAGATCTTGCAGAAGGTCTCGGGCATTTGAGGTTAAGCCTTATTCATGGACTTGATGGCAACAGGCAGCCTCAAAGAGGTCACGCTTAGCCTGTCCTTGTAGGCAGTGACAAATACAGATGAGCCCACAAATCCCTCACAAAAAGCAGATGTATACATGAAGTTCCCTCTCTGCATGGAGGCAAGGATGGGGATCTTCTGATACACAGCTGTGAAGAAGGAAACAGAACTGAGCCCTCCAATGGGGTAACCCTGCTTCTGGCTCTCCCCAGGGCTGTTCGGTGAACACAGAACCAAAGTTAGCTGTGTCATCCACGGGATTTGCTGTGGCAGACAGTGCTGCGTGCTCCTTGGACCGTCACCTTGCACAGGCTCTTCTCTGTCTCAGATGTGCACTCAAAAAGGACTGACATTAAAAAAAAACCAAACCAGTATACACATGTTCAAAAAAACCCAAGCCCAAACTAAACCATCAGCTCACACCTTACAGAGCTGGGCAGCCTCATGAGCCACTGGTGTTGGGAACGCTGCACTCCCTCTGAAGTCAAAGGGGATTACAAGTGCTCAGCGTCTCAGCAAAGATGCTCAGTCCCTCGTAGGCTCATCTGCCAGCTAATTTACCCCAAGCATGCCTTCGGAGAGCGGCGGGGTCAGCAGAACACCATATGCAGAGCTCGGAGTCTAATAAAGGGGAGATCTGGCACACTCCTGCTCCCTGACAACTGCTACGTCAGGAGCAGGCAGGCACACTGGTGTCTGAGACTTTTTGTAATTAGGTCTCTCACAATTTATAAGGCAAATCCAAAAGTCACTTTTTTTGTTGTCACTCCATTCCCTCGCCTCAATCTTTTGATAACAGGCAGCAAGAGGCAATCGCTGACCTGAGACTCGTGCCTCTAATATCACCTAATTTATACATTGCGTTGTGACAATCCTGTGGGGCCACCATGGTCTTCTTGTACTGGCCCTTATTAACCATAACCAGATGTAGATGACTCTCTTTAATCATCCAATTACGTTTCTGGTCTCAGACAACATTTTTCCATGAAGCAGAGAAAACTTCTTAAGGAAATTAAATGCCCATGCCACAGCCACTTGGATTTATCTGTGCTCTGCAGCACCACATTGAAGAAGGGTGGAAAAAAAAAAAAGAGGTTAATATTTATATAAAACTTTGAAGTATTTTCAGAGAAAATAAAAAAATTACCATTTTCTCCTGTCAACAGTGCTCTTTCATTCTAGTTGCCTTTTCCATTTTTTTTTTTTTTTTTTTTAAGAAAAGAAAAAGAAAAATCCAGAGAGGGCAACAGCCCAGAGAAAATAAATAATATATAAAAAAGAATGAGATCAGATATTGCTCGTATCAGTGAGAAACAGCCGGTATTACGCACGTAAGAACGGATTTTTTTCCCCCCTCCTTCCCCCCCTTCTTTTTAATAAACTCTCAGTATACACATAACGTCTTTAAGAAAATGAAATCCTTTTGCTGTGGGCCACGTCGCTAGAAGAAATAGTCACCACTGCTGTTATCAGTGCTTTCAAGCTTTAACTCTGAATCAAAGGCGACAATTAATAAAGTCGCCCCCGCCAGGAATGGAAAGGAGGAAAGCTAAATATTTGAAACTGGGTGAACAAATGTCAGGGTGTTTTTAAATAAAATCCTTTTACAGTTATCACAGCGAGCAGACCTGATATCCCTGTCTAATTCAATTTCAATTTGCGCCCCATGGGAGATAGCGAAGAAAAGGTTGCAATGCTGTCTTTGGGTTGATATGTTCTTTTCTCCTTCAGGAAGCAGGGACGAGAGAGGAAGGGGAGGAGGGTGAGGGAAGAGAGGAGGAGGATTCAAATACCAACAGAATATGATTTTTTTTTTTTCTTCCAGCTGGATCCTTCCAGAAGGCAGATGTGATGTGGGGAATGCTGAAATGCTGATTTGTTGTGAATTCACCTGGAAAACGTAGCTGAGGAGGAAACTGCAGAAAGGCTGTTTGTATGTGAATAAATATTCCTGATGGGGGACCAGAATTAACTGAATGTTGATGCCAAGAGCAACACACACTCCTGAGGCATCCCTCTCCCCCAAAAAACTGCAAATCAGCCAACTGCACCAGTTGTCCTAACTGCTATCAATATCCTGTCAAGTGTTCACAATCCTGTCACCTAACTTCTTTTGTTTAAATAAAAAGGTATTTTGTTTCAGCAAACAAATGTACCCTTTAATAGAAACAAAAAACCCCACCCTATATATCAATAAGATTATTAATGAACTGCCAGATCCCATCAGCAGAACGAGCCTTCCACCCAGTAACTGGATTTCACTGGCCAGAGACACAAGCCGTCTTTTTCTGGCTGCAGTTGTGCTAACTGAAACAGTCGTCGGCCCTCCGCTGGCTCCTCAAAATATTCACATCTGGGAAGGAACAACCATTGCACTGGGAGCAACCCCAGCGCAGGAAAAGTTGACCCTTCAGCTTTGTGCTTGGTACTCCTGAGAAGCTCTTTGCTTCCACCCTGGTTCAGGGCTCCCAAGCCTTTTTTCCCTTCAACTCTTTTGAAAAGAAAGAGCAATGAAAGACTTTGAAGGAGTTTCCCCACATTTTACAGATTCTTGGACTACACAGGACTTAGACTGACTAGTTTAAACTTGCAGTCAAGAAGATGTTGAAGCTACAGACTCCGCAAGATACAGAAAAGAAGCCAAAAATGTACTAGCAAACATGTGTCTCTTCACTTACTATGTCGGCAAAAGAGGTGATTATGAAGCAATAACTACAGGTGCCCTACAGGCCAACATAGCATGAGCTATATTACACAGAAGCAATGCCAAACCTCTCACCTGCTGTCAGTGCTGGTGTGGGTACCAATGCTGGAGCCTCGATGGCAAGAATACAAGCAGAAAAGACATATAAATAGCTATCACATTTACTTATCAGTAGCATCATGTGGGGGTCTAACTCAGAGCAAAGCAGCACATCCTGGGGACAGAGTTCAGAACAGGCTTCTCAAGGTACCCGAGTGGAGTCCAAGAGAACATCTGGGAGCGTAACACCTGCACGTGCAGACATTTGGCAGGCAACACTGTGAACTGGAGCCCAGGGTAGGATGGATTTAAAGTTAAGCACGTGCTTAAGTGCCAAGGATGATATCAGCAGCGGTGGAGGAGGGGATTTTCGGGCGCATACCTGCCCAATAAGCCTTCAGCACACTCTCCAGTTTGCTGAGCATGCGTGGGTTCATGATAGCACAGCATCAGTCAGTTCACCTTCCTACGCAAACACATTAATTCTGCACAGAAATGTCTGTTCACAGGAATTCAAACAGCAGCTTCAACTGTGGCCTCAAGCAGGAAACCATGCATCACACCAGGCTACCAAGAACGTTTTGCACCACGTAAAGCTTCACTGCTGCACTACATGCAAAAAGACTACCTGTGAGAGGGGTACCAGCCAGTTACAGTTAGAAAAGAAGCAGGCACAATGATTTCTCTACTCATGTTCTTAATTATCCTCAGAGTTGCTACAATGGAAAGAATTTTTAAATTTGGTATTTACTTGTCCCCATTTATAATGCATGTTTACTTTTAGCACATTATTCAGTTTGGACATGGAAAACAAAACAGTCAGCTTCAGTTTCATGTTCTCGTATGCTAGCCCAAGGCTGTTTAACTTGGCTTGTAAAGACTTTATGGAAATGTTTAAATTTAAACAAAAAGACTGTTTTCATTTCAAATTAAAAAAATAATAAAACATCCCTAGTAGGTTCTGTGAACTCTTTAAAAATGATGAAACCAAACTATCCCCCTGCCCTCAGCTGCAGATCTAAGCTGATGGCTTCCTCCTAAATGTAAATGATAAATTATCATTATCCTGACTCAATTAAACCACTGAAAAGGAATGTAACTTAGAAAAATGTTTTATTTATGAATAGTTTGAGTCTTAAGAACAGTGCCCAGTTAATGAAGTATCACTTTCTTCAGGGATGAGAGATGCTCACAAAGGGGAGGGAATCTGTATTATTTACTGTGAACCCTGCCTGCAGAAGAATTGATTGCATCTTTCTTTAATGAGAACTGGGACAAGAGAGGCTGGTAATGCCACTGGAGGATTATTTTGAAGTGATCATATCTGAATTTGTGCACAGGCAGGAAAGAGCAATAGTCTGGTATCTAGACCTCCCCTAGTGGAACTTTTATCAGACATGAAAGTGAGAGCCGTGAGGGTCGAATCACTTGATACTTCAGGGCACAGAGAGTGTGTGTGGGCAACACACTCCTGCTCTAGACTTGGGACACACATTAGCAACGTGTCTTTACACTCCAATTTGTTCAAACACATAACCCACTAAAAATACTGTGGTCCAAAAGACTAAAGGGTTTAAATAGAGCAGGAAGACAAAAAGACCAGACCGCTTGGTGCTCACAGAAGTATTGAGCACAGACACTGCAGATGCAAATTTGCAATAATGAACAGGAATGGCATCGTTCTCTAGGGGCAGCATTCAGCTCACTGAACCCAGCAAGAACCATTCCATTCACTCCAGTCCACTAAAGACCAATCAGAATTTTTAAAAGCAGATACTCACTCCTCCTGCAGGTATATGTCCAGGCCACCAAGCAATAGCTGGCTCTCTCATGCCACCTTCAAAGGTGGTTTGTTTGCCACACAGAAAACGACCATTGCTTCCTCCTACAGAGAAAAAAGAAGCCATAAACCCCACAATATTGCCAATATCACATTTCAAAGAGACACTGTCAACTCAGAAATTTTTAGGCTAGTTTTAAATGAATTTTCATTTCTGCATGACTGCTTCTTCAAATAACACGTCCAGAGTTGTTTTGGGTTTTGTTGCTGTTGTTGTTTTGTTTGTTTGTTGTGTTGTTTGGTGTTTTTTTTTAAATAACCCTTTATGGTGAAATTTCAGGAGTGTCTTTTCAGGCCAGGGAGAAAGTGACAGTTTAAACACAACTTGCTATCAACCAAACAAAGAAAAATACTAAAACCCAAACAAACAGGAAAAAACAGAAAATGCTGGCATTTTCCTTCTCTTTATGGATGTTAACTGCTGTTTGTAACTAAAGGAAATCTGACACTTTCAGGCAGAAATAGTATTATTTTCATAATCCTTTTGAAGTACCAGAGGAGTATTAGATGCAGATAGGAGAATGAGAAAAATAATCATGCATTCCCTGAATGTTCTCTCTCAGAGATAGCAAGTGCGTTGCAGGAATGTCTGGGTTTTTAACCCAGCCTCGTAGCTAAGCTTGCTGAGGAACAAACAGGGAGGTCCTGTGACTGATTCCAGGTCACACAAAGTCAAACACAGAGGCTCAGCTGAAATCAGAACTGAGGATACTCCCTGCTTTGTGGTCCAATAACCACGAGACAGCCTGCCTCCAAATAGAAGAGAGTGGGTTATAAAATCAATTTGCAATGACTGTGTTCGAAAGAAACAATCATTTAAACAAAAGAAAACTTGTGAAGTAACAAAAATATTTTTTCTTCTTGCTATTTTTCATGAGAGCTAAAGAAGGAGGGCTTCTTGAATTCTCTGTAATTACTCAGAAAGCTCAAATATGCATTTGGCAGACGGGGAGTAAACACCCTGCTAAGTTACTGTGCCTGGTCCTAAATTAATTAAAAAATATTCACCCCCTGACAGTGGAGCACAAAGTGGAAATGCACATAGGTGAACAGCCAGACTGGGCTAGGCCAAAAGTCCATTTAGCCAAGAGTACCTCCTCCAACAGTGACCAGAAGTAATGAACATAAGTTAACTCTAAATGTTAATGCACTGAATTTTGAGGCTTCTCCTAACTGCAGAAGTGAAAACTCCAGGTACAGATCTCTTTACCCCCCTAGACATGGAGACTTAAGCCTTGATCTTACAACCCCAGCCCAGGTTTGCTCATGTGAGACTCACCTTGTTTAGGAGCCGAAATGAGAGCAGCCCCATTATCAGAAGTGAAAAACACAAAAGTGTTCTCACTGATGCCCAGTTTCTGAAGATGTTTTAGGATTTTTCCAATGCTATCATCAATTTCTCGCACAGCATCCCCATATCTGAGGCAAAAGCAGATGCAAAACATTAAAGGCAGCAAGAGAGGAAAAGTGTCCCACAGCATAATGCATTGCAATCAACCACAATGCTGTTAGTGGACATTAATTTATACCTGTGCTGCAGAAACACTTCTCTTGTGCATCAGCTACTGTAATAAAGTTTTCCGCTGTCACTGCAAAACCCGTGTCTCCTACCTGGAGAGAGCAACTTCTCTTGGGTATTAAGAGTCAGAATTTGTTCAGATGCGAGCCGCTCTTGGACAGAGACCAGCAACCAATATAAATTTAGCTGTAGAATTCTCAAATATAGGCAAAGCCACTTTGCCATAGACTTGAAGCTAATAATGTAGTTTTGCTTATAGATGCTGGTTTGAAACTGCATTCTCAGAAGCAAGGCTCACAATTATCTACAGAGCTCTTTGCCTCCTGTAAATTGAGTTTTTCATGCATGCTTTTCTACTTGCTGGTCTGATTTATAGGCTTTTAAACCAGGCACTAATCATACAAAAACCTTCCAAAAAATCATCTGTGCCACATACAGCACTTCATTACTCACACAACTGGCAAAGGAGCTTAGGCTCCCCTTTCTCCCCCATTTTAGTCACATGATCTTCATTTCAGATTATAGCAAAATTATTAAAGAACAATCCAAGCAAAGTCCTCACTAACTAACTTGTTTCAGCACACACATACACTTTTGAGAAATTATTTATATACTTGGATCTAATAAATTTTGCTTAGGTTTTCTGTTTCTGCAGCATAAGGTATTAATTAAAAAAAAAAAAAAAAGAAACAAACAAACAAAACCAATACCCACAAAAACAAGACTTACAGTCCTCTCTGACTAGTGCCCAGGAAATGTTTGGAGGCATAAACAGGAGCGTGGGTAGCATCAATTGCCCAGTATAAAAAGAATGGCTGCTGGCTGGCCTGCTGCTTGCTAATAAAATCGAGAGCTTCCTGTAAACAACAATAAAAATGAATTTAACAGAATCATCCTCTGCCATCTAAATCTCTCCAAAAAAAGCAGCATAAAGTCACTGCGGCTTAGAAACCAGTATTAAAATAGACAGCACCTGCAGGTAGATCTGAGTCAAATTGGCTTCACCTGTCTTCAGATCAATTTTGAAATCTTCATAATATCTTAAGATAAAATGAATCAGAGAGAAAAAATAATCAATCCTAAGGAATATACAACATAAAAATGCTTTCCCCTCCCCCTCTTCCTTACATAAGCAGGTCACTGGTGCTACTCAGCAAATTCTCTTCAGATATTAAAAAGAATGTCACCATATTTTTTTTTCACAGGAGAAAGCAGTGAAATGGCTAGATCCAAATAAATGACTACAAGTTTTGGACAAACCCAAGGCACTGACTTTTCACTGTTAAGCTATTAGAATAGGGGGAGTGTGCTTAAAGATCTTATGCCATTACTCCTTCAGTAGAGAGCTGTTTGATGTGCGAGTAAAATTTGCAGAAGTACACAACAACTTTCAGTGAAACAGAGCAATCCTGGAATCAGGACTTGGGCAGCTTTGAAAACGTTAAATTAGACATATCTTTAGACACCAATTAAGCAAAGAAGGGTGGGGGAGCAGTCCTCAGGAGAATAACAGCAAGTGAAATAAGATGATAACCAGGCGCAAAAGTGAATGGACAAGAATGGCACAGACTGCAGACTTGGAGCACAGAATGGCGTTATGAAAACAGACAAAAGGTTATTACAAACAGGAAGAGTAGGAATAAAGAGGTCTTTCAGTACAGAATGGAACCAGCTTCCAAGAGAAGTAGTGGAGTGAAATCACCACAGGAAGCCTTTAGGGCATGACAGGATAAGCAAACATCTCTGGGAGGGAGGCACTGCAGAGCAGTCACATCCCTAGACGGTCCACACGCAACTTGCAGGTTGGCGTTGGTACTCAGACCTTTATTAATCCTCAGAATCAAACATCTTGCTTCATACTTAACAAGCTTCAACTTTAAATTTAGATGGTAAGGTAGACATGAGGAAGACAGGATTCCTACAAAAAGCCGTTTAGGAGTTTAGAACAAATTTATTAGACAGCTAGCACGCCTAGTCTCTGAGGGGCATCAATGCTGTAGAAGTAGGTCTGTACTGTCTCAGCTTTAACTGGAAAAGTCAGAGTGCCACAATCACAACTGAGAAGCAGCAGGCACTGCCCAGACAATGGTGCTTGAGTACCCTTTGCTGCCAGCATTGCTTTCAAAACCTCTTCTTCCCCCTTCCTTGCTTCCTCTCCTAGATGCGAAATTCACATACCTCTTGACAGTTAATCTATACCTTCCTGTTTCTGTCTGCCTTGTGAGTTTTCCCACAGGATTTTCCCATCACTCTGTTTTAGCTCCAATGGAGACCACCACCCAGGCCTTGAAAGGCTGATTATTGACCATCCCCAAACTAGAGGGAAAGTCCCGTTCAAAAGTATGAGGGCAAAGCAAGAGATGAGATCCTAGCACAGGATGTTGTAGAGACCAGAAATACAAACAGGTTTAGAAAAGAGACAAGAGTAGTTTGTGGAAGTTAAGTCAGTGGCTATTAAAGACCTGGACATGACCTTCAGTTTAGAAAGGTGGACAACCACACAAGAGAAGGACCATTCCACGTATCTGTTTTCTTATACCCTTTCTATAAGTATTCACTACGAATGGTCATCGCAGAGTATAATGGATTAAATGGGCCTTGGGGCTGACCCAGAAGGGCTGTTCATGGGTTTCATGACCTTTTACAAGCATCTTTCCTGCACTGGCTTACTGCTGAACTGCAGGACATTCAGGGCCTTCTGTAGTAAACATCCCAGATGATACAGGAGGCAGGATATTCCCAATGTTTGACATGCTATAAAAGTCCTCTGCACAGGGTGAAGCACCTGCAGATCACTGCCCATCCAATTGAGTCTGGAACTCTGATTCTGAAGCAGCTGCAGGTTTTGCCAACCCCTTTTCACCGAAATGGGTTTGCTACGCTAGCACTTATCTTCCAGCACTGTAACGCCAGCAGTGAAAGCAAATAAAATAACATTACCAGGCAAGTAGCTGAATTACCTGCCAATCATTTCCCAGTCCCTATATACAGGGATATTGGGGAGTGCTGTGTTATCAAAAGGTCCAAAATGGCAGTTTGGGGATCCAAACCATTCATCAAACCCATGCTTCAGAGGGTGGAACTGGGGCCTGTGACCCAGATGCCTAGGAACAAAAGAAACAGATGAATTAAAATTCTACTGCAAAGCAGCAAATAAAAATCTCACCAGAATGGCATGCAAGAAAACAATCTTTGCCTAAGAAGAAAAACTTCAAGCATTTTAATCAAATAAATGACTGCAGAGCATTATCTTGATCTTTCTCATACTTGTTGCAAACACATCCACGAAGACTCGCTCCAGTGCTTACATATGTCCCATTTTAGTCTACTGTCCAATCTTTGTTTTCCATTATTTCCTTCTTTTAGTGCCTTCTCTCACGCTGCCTCGATGATCTGTACTGATGGACTATGCTGCTCAAAGCCATTGCAAAGGCACACATAATGTTTTACTTAAGGATTCTGATGTATGACAAGTCACTTTTATACCACTAAGCTGTAAAAACACAAGGTAAAGCACGCGAAATGTACCATTATATCAGCATTCCCTTTATAGAATACTCATGTTGCCAAAATGGTACAAAGAGACCTTAATGTAAATGAGAATGAGTTCTTTCCATTCATATGTGAACATAAAACACGTTTAGCTACTCCTGATGACAGCTCCATTCTACTATGCAACTTGAAAACTCCCCACTCTTAACTTCAAGATGAAGCTCCTCTCTAATCTCCAACTTATATACTGCAAATTCTCCATTTCCTTCGTTTATACTATCTTGAATATACAGAATGCCCATCCTCTCCCAGTGTCCAAAGGACACCTTTGTAGCTTAATGTTTATTTAATCATTCCAGCTTCCACTCACAAGCCTGCATCTGCAACCTGTCCATTTTGTGCCATCACCCTCTGCACACTTTCTGAACATAAGGGGCATAAAATGCATTTCCTGAAGAAAAATGATCCGTGATGTTATTCTGAGCTATTCCAAAATGAGTTACAACAGAAAATAATCATCATTCCAGCTATGATCGTATCTTGGTGATGTAACTAAAACTGCAAGTCTGACCTGCAGGATTCTACCCCTTCCTCATTTATATACATGGTAATATAAAGCTCTTCCTGGCTGTTTCTACAACAGGGGACATGAAAAAAATATTTTGTTCTAAGAAAGTCCTAAGAGAACTTACAGAGGAAGAGACTTGGAAAAGATATCAAATAATTGCTGAGATGCAGATTATTCTCTCCCTCTCACAACACAAAAAATAGAGAGATATTTAATGAAATGCATCAAATTCTAAAACAGTCATGGCAAATACTTGACTTGCAAACATATAATTAAACTGTGGAACCCACTGTCACAGGACACCCTGAATAGTTTTTAAAAGGGATGTTGAAAGGATATAAAAATGTTTTTCTGGAAAACTTAAAAATCTTTCAAAGCCCTAAAATTCTATGTGTGGCCAGGATGAGACTCCAACTTAACTACTGCACTTTGCACTTCTTTACATCTTTCTAGGACGCAGGTGGTGTACATAAATGATAGAGACTGCTACTGTACAGTATCATTCCCTAATCCTGTCTAAGATAACAGTTCTTGGGTGCACAGCGATAGTGCACTGCACATTCATATGTAGTCTCCTTCTTGCTAGCAGCTGCAGGTCCTTCCAGATTTGCTGCTTTCCAAACAACTGCCTGGAACCAATCTGTATTTGCGTTGTTTATTTCTTTTCCCTGGGTGTATGAATTTACATTTATTAGCACTGAACTGCATCTTATTGCATTCAGCCCACTGATCCGATTCTTCACGGCCACTCTGCTGTTTGGATTTGTGGTAATAAATAATTCACTGTCTTAGGTTAGTTTGCTTTCCTTCCAATTTCAGCAGCACCGGTGAATCCAACCACAATTCAAACTCACTCTTCTCTAACTTGTTAACGAAACTGTTAAATAAATTGTATCCCATTACTTTCCTAAACAGTGTCCCCCTGATACTACTATTGTCCGAAGTCTCTTCATTAACCATTACTCTGTTAATCAAGGAGTACTCCTGTGGTGTCTGTGTAGTTTCAAAGTTGCTATTTGTGCATTTATTTATTACAGCACTGTTCCAAACTGTGAATCAACTGCTCAGAGATACCCAGGCCCCATGGGATTCCATTACAGCCCACAAGTGCATTTGAAATTCAAATGTTACAAATGCACCAGTTTCAACTATTACACTGGTAATTTCACCGTGCTTGTTTGATCTGAGTATCTTTCAGGCTTTTACCTTCCGATTCTTTGCAGACATCACAAAACATTGGTTTTTAGAAGTTCTTCTATATCCTCTACAAAGATTATACTGTACTGCCATGAAAGTCCATAAAGTTAAAGGACAATATTCAGAGAGTATCAGATCAGCCCGCTAGGCCTTTTAAAAGACCTGGCATCAACTATCCCCATCAAGCCTATTCCTATCCACCCTGACCTACACTTGATGAACAATCTTCAATGCAGCCCTGGAGATGTCTGCATCTCTATCTCTACACCACACACTTCTACACATCCCCACCCATCCCTGAAAAGAAGCTTTCACAGTTTAGTCTACATTACTAACAAAAAACCCAACATATAGCAGGGGCCAAAGATAAAAAGCACGTAGGTGCTCAAAGCAAGTTCCAACAGAACATCTTGGTGTTTTTTGATTAAATTGTGTGATACATGGATGAAAGCACAAAGAGTTGAAGGGTTTATAAATAGATATATATACATAAATCCCCCTTCAACTCTTCGTATGAAGATATATGCATGTACTTGTAATGGTAACACTCAATTCAGAAATTGATCACAACAGGGAGGAAGATCCACCACAGATTTCAGAAGTTGGACACCCGAGCTTCAAAACAGTTTTTTTCCTGCAATTCTGGTTGTTCTGCTGCTCCTTCACAATACATACACACACATACTGAAATCTCAAAGCAAGAGATCTTAAAATAAGTTTACCATTTGCCAACGATCTTATTGATGTAGCCAGCTTTCTTCAGCAACTCTGGAAGCAGTAATTCAGAATCTGGGATTCCTCCTACTATATCCTGTGGTGTGTATGCTGTGTAAAACAAACAAAAAAATCTTTCCAACTGTTACAAATATTAGAGCAAGCAGCTCATGGCTGCCCATCATTAGAAACACTGTTAGTGGATGAGAAATAGCGATTAATTTGAAGTCCCAGCAATTAGCACCCCTTCAAAATCCTCCCAGGTCACAAGATGAAGAGAACAAATTGATTCAGAGAGCTCAAAGGGAGGTCTCCACCCACTTGCACACCACAGCCAAAAATAAAGAGGGCTGCCATCACAGAATGAAGGTGAGTCCCTTGAAAAGGGTGGCCAATAAAGAAAGCAAGTGCTTTAGGTGTGCACTGGAGTTGCCTTTACACTTGCAAATTTGCTTTATATTTTCTAAAATGAAGGCCTTTTTTTCCCTAAATCAAATGTTCGATAAACTTGCTCAGACTGCAAGAGTTGAAAGAAATTACGTCTCTCACAGTCCACAGTTTTCTGGCCCTTGAAAATCTAAGGTGTAACTTTGGTTAGGATGGAGATAGCCAAGCATGTGATACACAGTGTGAATCAGTACGTAGCTGCTGATTCTTGCCCAAGCATGCATGGGCTCATGTGGCGTCTGTCACGCTGGAGCCAATGACAGGAACCAAAACCAACCCAGGGACGTTATGAACTGGTAATCCTCCCTGGAAGCACCACGGGCACAACGGTGCTATAAAACTACCAAGGCTAAAATGGTTAGAAAGCTGGCTGCTGAATAAAACTGCAAGTAGCTTGTTCTTTACTCTGGGTGTTAACATATACCCCATGTGACTTTCCTTCACCAGACTGCCCAGAGGAAACACTTCACAGCCAGCAGAAGCAAATGCATCAACCAGTCTTGTTTGTCTGCTAGTTTGAGGAGGTTTTCTGCTTGATGAGGAGGAAACAATAAATTTCACGCTTATTACCAGCAGTTAACATGGTAATCTTTTTGTGTCACTCGGGAAGATCCATAGGGGAAGATCACCAGGCCAAGCCTTTGTTCAAAGCAAAACTTCCTACAAAGCACAGAGGGAAATCAAGGGAGGAAGGCAAATCAGTGAAGCCCATACCGTTTCTGGCATGTGCATTCGTGGTGTAAAAGCCATTCCTGACTGGGAGACGGCCCGTCAACAGTGCTGCCCTTGCTGGAAATAACAACAAAAAATGTTTTATTTTACATGCATTCTCTGCTTGATATTATCATATTAAGGCTGAGGACAGTGCACTGAATAAAGAATGTCAGTGTCCTTTTGCCACAGCCAGCTATTAAGATCACTCACATTAGAGCAGGCAGCAACTCTCCTTTCCTTTGAGCCATAGAGACAGCCACATTCTGATATGACATTTGAGTTATTCCAGGACAAACCCGACTGAAATTTGGCCCCTCTATTAAATTACCCACTGCTGTAGAGTAATTACTTTCAATCGTCAATGTAGCAGCCCTTCTACCTGAGTAATTACAAAAGGAATACCTGACATATATATGTAAGAGGAAATCATAACAAAAACTGATTACATGCTTGAGGCTGTTTTCCAGCTTGCCTGAACGAAAGTCATGCAATAGTGAAGAAAAAGCTGCCCAGCTTTGACAGTAAAAGTCAGGTCCTGACTGCAGGAAACATTTAACCAGATGTTTAACTTTAAGCATATGCAGTACCACCACTGGACTTAGCAGGACTTCAGCATATTTTAAATGCCTTTTCTGAGCAAGGACGTCATCAGCACACTGACAAATTATATCCAAAATGAAAGCCCAAATAAAAAGCCCCTATTCCTTGTTTTTGTTTCAGTTCTTGGCTGCCAATCAGGTTTGAGGAAAAAAAGAAAGAAAAAGAAACCCCACGCCACAGAAGAACCAATAAGGATAAAAATATCTGCGTCTCCCAGACCCAAACGTTTCTTTTATCTCTTGTCCCTTTCCCAAGAATCTTGCAAGCCACCAGGGTTAAAAGCAAGACAAAACTTGCTGCTATTCCTTACATGAAAGTCTCACCAAAGCCAACGGACTCAGACAAACTATGATACAAACTATGTTCGGCAATAATTTAGGTACTGCTTTGTCTGTTTGTCCCAAAATCAGAAAGATAAAAAAATGCAATGACTGAGGCTAGAATACTAAACCAGAATGTTTTAAAAAAATCCTTTAGCTGGACTGAGTTGATCACTAAAACACTGCTTTGTATGAACCAAAGATTGTAGGTTTTCCAATCAAAACGTAAATAAAAAGGGAGCAAAATGCAAGATCAAAGCACCAAATCCAAACTCTGCCCTGAGGGTAATTGCTGGTTTGGTTGCTAGTTCACGTCAGATGCTGGCAAACATCCCCATCTTCTCAGAAGGTGGCATGCTTATATGCTAGTTTAAAACTCAAGTTTACTCACACGGAGAACAGAGGGGGTTGGCAGTATAAAAATCCAGGAAAAGCATCCCTTCTGAAGCCATCTGGTCTAAGTTAGGAGTTTCCTTAGAAGGCTCTCCGAAAGCTCCCAAATCGCCCCAACCCATCTGTAAAAAGAACACACCAAAAGATGTAAAAGTACTTTTACTCTTCCACAACAACAGTGCTTCTGGGCCCACATAACACTTTTATTGTATCCCTTCATTTCTAAATCTTTATCGTGCTCTTCTCCTTATTTGGGGACTACTTCACAAACATGATAAAAATGATGCTCCCCATTCCTGTGAAGCAAAGAACTATTAGAGTTTTCACTGGCAACTGGGAAACCCAGGCACACGTGATTAAATCACTTGCTAACAGGCATTAAAACACTGGTAGCAGAACTGGGTAAGAATCCTAATGCTTTCACTCTTACTCCAGTGCCTGAAGACTGGCAAGCGCACCCATACCAGGGAGGAAAAGGAAGTTACACGTGACATGCTCAACATTGTATAACTGCAAAGTCTGACCCTTCAGTCCCTGGCTACAGGTCTTTGTGTTGGACCACTGACCCCAGGACTCCATCTCAGCCTGCTGAAGCTATCTATCTACCCATCCGTGTACACGTAACTAGAAAGACAAGGAAAAGCAGTTCTGCAGGAAAAGAAATAAAGTGTTTATTTTAAAAGCAAGCTCTGGAGAGAAACCTGCCAGAGGCATCGTATGTCACTCTGCTTATTTGCAAGACAGTGGTTTTACCCTGCATCTTCGTCCTAATTCAGAGAGGTCACGCACCAGGAGAACCGTAAAATTACCATCACGTTGCCTATGTTCATTGCTGAACGCTATTACTGGTAATAATACAAATAAAAGTAAGTGACTTAAAACAGAAGGTTCTAGAAGGGAACAACTTAATGAGCAATTAGGCACTGTGGTTGCTGGAGATTATATTATGCTTTAAAAAAGGCAATAGCTTTCTTTAATACAGATGCATATCAGGTGAGCAACTGATATGGAGGTCATAACGTATCGACATCTTTAGAAAACCATCTGTCTGGTCCCATTTGAGAGTCTAACATTTACATTGCAGTGATGCACCTTGGAAAAGAAAATTGTTGGAGAGTTGCAGAGCCGGCTGTTGAGGTTTGAGTGAGGAGCAATTAAACGGTACCACCTACCACTAGGATGTGGAATTAAAATGGACTCAATGGAATCACCCCTAAGTTCTTAATTCTTCAGTATCTTTATCATCAAGGAAGAAAAAAAGAATATCATGTTGCTCTAATTCAAAAACAGTGACAGAGTCACAGAAGTTACCAAAGGATCAAAGGAAAAAGACCATGCAGATGTATTTTTAATGAACAGCATTTTAAATAAATAAATAGTTCACAGAAGCTCCAGTCAGGATCCGTGCCTCATCACGTCTCGTGCCGTACCAACACTTCTAGAGTGGGATAATCACTGTCCCAAGGAGCTTTCATCTTGAAAATTACAAATGCCAGCTTGGGGGGAAATATTGCTGAATGGAAAATTGAGATGGACTGCTGGAGGCTCAACTGGCCAGAAAAACTAGGCTTACAAGGTAATTATCTTGTACAGGAGCGTAGAAACACTATGGAAACAACAGTCATATTGAATTGGCAGAACGGAGCTAAACAGGCTTGCCCACCCTTCGAGTCCCCCACCCACCATCATTAGCTTTTCAGGTAGCTTAAAATGGCACACAACACATTTCTACTACAAACATACCTGAAAGACGACATGAAAATACCAAAAGAGAAGCAAACCAGGAAGATGGCAGCACCATGAACGTGTTGAAAAGGAATATATATTTCCTTACCCATGTGGCTAAGACCACTACAGAGTGCAAAAGTGAAAAGACTTTTAGTTGGAAACAAATCTATGATTATTTCTGCTCTTTAATGATTTATTGCCTTTTTTTTTCAGTTCAGAGAGCAAAAATTAATGGAATTAGTTTCCTCCTTGTTTAGTTCTTCAGGAAATAAGTTTGGGTTTCTAAAACATTTCCTGAAATGTATTGGAGTTTATTTGTCTACACTTGTAGCTGCACCATATTCAGTGCTACTACCACTACGTTCATCGCTAGTATTAGAAGATACTACCACAATTATTTTTGTAGGCTACAAAACCAAGCCTTAACTTCAGAATGATTCTATCAAGGTTTGAAAACCACCAAGACACCCTGTTTTTCAACATTTACCAGCCAGTGGAATCCTTTGCCAAGGACTGTGGAGCTAATTGCCCAGTCATTATGAATGGACTGGTACATAAGATAATTAAGACTTCTAGGTAAGGTATGTAGGCGTGTAAGCACCAATTCCAAAAGACTTGCATATGGGCTTGACTTTTTACACCTGAAAATTCTGTCTCATTTGTTTTCAGCAGAACACTCCCACACTAGGAATAACAAGAGGTTTGCATTAATACTGCGGTGTTTCTAGTGCAGGTCACCTAGGGAACTCTGCCCTGAAGGAGGGCAGGGCAGGGATATGCTGGGCCTGGGCCTTCCTTTCACTTCTTCACCACTTTTTGCACGAAATCTGGAAAGGACTTGAGAAAGAAAGCAACCGAGCATGACAGCTTTCAGAGTAAGTACTTACAACCTATTCAAATATTTCTGCTTATTTCAATCAAACTTTTCCAGATCATCACACCAACCCATGAGCTGCACCTGAATCACTGTGCTGAAAACCTCTGACCATGAATCACGGGTACAGACTGTTCACGTGCCATCCCACAGGCACTGGCCTACTGACAAAGGGAGTGGATGTAGCACACAGCTGAACACGGAGGCCACGCCACGTAGAAGGGATGATGTGAGAAGCTGGAAACCGTGCAACCTAGGGGGACCATACATACCAGGGAGAGCTCTACTCCGCAGCAGTCAATGAGACAGAGCTCTAAGGAGCACAAAGAAGCAAATAAACGTGCAAGACATGCTCTCAAAACACAAGTCTTGCCAAGCCCAAAAATGTCTCTTGATGTGCACTTAGGAGGATGTCCAGAAACAGTAAGTTGCAGGATAAGGCTCATGGGGAGCCAACTTGATGACACCTCCATTTAAAGGCCTCTGCCTCAGCACCAGTACAGCTTTGGACCCAGCCAATGCGCTGTGATGCTCCCACGACCTCAGAGACCACCACCACCACAGCATCTCTGACATTCTGGCCATGCCCCATGAACAAATTTCCCAGACATCAGCAGAGCATTTCTGACAGCCGCCCTGCCCGCAAGGCGCTGGTGCTCAAACCATGCCCCCACCACCAGTGCGTGGGAGAGGGCAGGCCACCACGGGAGCCCCTCCAGTAGCCCCAGGACCCCACCTCACCACCAGGGCCCTGCTTTCACCCCAATGACAAGCCGCCCACACCCTGTAACAAGCACACTATGGAGCTGAGGGCCCAGTTTCCCTCAGCCACACCGACCCCTTCCCAGGAACCCAAGCCCCTCTCTAGGGACAGGTACCCGGCCTTCTTCCCGACCACAAACAGGGCGCCCACCCCGGTGACCAACATCCCCTCCGTCCACCCTATCCCCCGCCCAAGCGACTTCCTCCCAGTGACAAGTGTCCCGTCCCCCCGGGGGTCCCCCGGTCCCACTCACGTCGTCCATGAGGAGGAAGATGATGTTGGGCGGCGCGGAGGCCGCGGCGGGGCCCAGGGCCCACCACAGGCAGAGGGGCACCAGCACCGCCCTCGCCATGGCAACCGCCGCCCCGCGCGCCCGCCGCGCCTCACGTGAGCGCCGCCCGCCCCACGTGACCGGCGGGAGGGGCGGGGCTAAGGGGGGGCGGCGGAGGCGGAGACAAGATGGCGGTGTGCATCGCCGTGATCGCCAAGGAGGTGGGGCGGGGGTGAAGGGAGCGGGGGCCGGGGAGGGGCCGTGGGTCCGGCTGGGGTCTGGGTGGGGTCGTGGGGCCTGAGCAGGAGTGAGGGGAGCGGGGCCGTGGCTGTGGGGCCGGGTGAGGTTGCGGGGCCGGGGTGAGGGGGAGCGGGGCAGGGCCTCGGGTTGTGCGGCCTGAGGGGGACAGGGGGGGTCAGGTGGAGCTGTGGGGCCTGAGCAGGGCCTCGGGGGGTGGGGCTGGGCCTCAGGTTGTGGGGCCTGAGCAGAAGTGAGGAGGGGAGCGGGGCTGGGGCTGTGGGGCCGGGAGAGGTTGCAGGGTAGGGGTGAGGGGGAGCGGGGTAGGGGTGAGGGGGAGCGGGGCAGGGCCTCGGGTTGCGGGGTGTGAACAGGGGTGAGGGGGAGCGGGGCAGAGTCTTGGCGGATACAGGGAGAGCGGGGCAGACACTGGAGGTTGAAGTGGGCTGGGCAGGAGCAGGCTGGGACCAGGGCTGGGGGAGGTGGTGTAGAGAGCGCAGGGACAGTGTGAGGATGCCCTATGGTGTCCTGCAGACAGGAGAGGAGAGGAGAAGCGTTTTCCTCAGAAAGAACCAGGAACAGGCTCTGCTGTGGCAAGGGGGCAGGTCAAACAGTGGAGAGACCTGAGCCTTGTGCAGTGCTCGTGCAAGTGATTCTCCTGTCACTGGTGTATGGAGACGGGTCTGCTCCACAAGCGCTGCAAGGTGTAAAGTGGGGGGCTGTGCTGTGACAGCTGTACATGTAAAATGGTTAAAATATCTTGCTTCTGGCAGCAGCGATTCTTTGGGTGGAAGCACTGTCGTGGCATCAGCTGTCGCTTACACAGCGGAGTGGCCGATCCTAGTTAGCATAATTTGTTCTCCTCCTCAGAACTACCCCCTCTACATCCGGAGTGTTCCAACTGAAAATGAACTGAAGTTCCACTACACTGTGCATACGTCCCTCGATGTTGTGGATGAAAAGATCTCTGCGATGGGCAAGGCTCTTGTAGATCAGAGGGAACTGTACCTAGGGCTTCTCTACCCCACTGAGGACTACAAGGTGTATCTTTCTAATGCCTTTTGCTATGCCGTTATGTATTTATAGGCTCTTACTTGTGAGGGACTCCACGTGAGAAACCTCTCTTTCTACTTAATGCCATGTTAAAGACAGCAGCAGAGAATACGCGGACTTGTTCACTGTCCACTTTGTCACCTGGAGGGTCAGGTTTGGTGCCTTTGTCAGTTCAGCAGCTGCTTCATTGCTCAACCAGGTGGTGGAAAAGTTTACCTTTAGCTTACATGAGGGGGTGCAACTTGTGAATAGTGCCTGGTGCAGCTAGACTTCACCTTTCATAAACTAGGTGCTTTATTCCATGCTTAGCTAAAACAGTTGAGTGTGACTAGAACAAATCTTAGACTCCTTAATAACACCAGTGAAAGTAGCAGGACTATGAAGGTGTCTCTGGTCAAGTACCTAAATCCCAGGTGTGTGGTCCAGTTTCTCTAAAATCTGTACTCCATGGCCACAGCTGCCCCAGTGTTTTAAGTCACCAAGTTAATACTTTGAACTTTCTTTGGGTTTTTGTCTGAATCCTGCAGATGGAAGTTATCTGCTGTAACAGACCTGACTTCTGGGTTTTCTGATTGTTAGTTTTTTAGGTTCACGGTCACACTGGCTGATACTAGAAGATCTCCAGGTTTCTGTCATCTCCCAAACAAGAATTAAATAAGGTGGCTGTCTCATTGAAATGGTTCTTAAGAAGAGAGAAACCCTCACCAAAATAGCTAGTGGGAAGCTGCTTCTGAAATTGCGAAGCATGCCTTACTGGGTAGCGTAGGAACGAGCTTGACCTGGAGTTATCAAAGATGGCATCAGTGGGGTAGAAAGGGGATACAGTTCCTGCAATCTAGTGTCTTGCTTACCTCATCTAGTCCTAGTTATGTGCTGGGCACAGCAAGAATGTCATGTTTCCTCTCAGCTTGTTTCTTTGAGTGTATTCCAGCCTTGTTTTAGTGGCTTTGACAGGGTCTGGTGTGTCAGAAGCACATGCCTTAACAGCTGCGCAGATACGGCTACGTGACAAATTCGAAGGTGAAGTTTGTTATGGTGGTGGATTCTTCAAACACAGCACTTCGAGACAATGAGATCCGCAGTGTAAGTGCAGGAAATCAGAGCACAACTTGCCACATCAGTGTTTTTGCTACTTCCGCTTATTCATAAAGTGCTGAGAAGCAAAAAAAAAAAAATTAATTAAACTACAATCCCTTTTCAGATGTTCCGAAAGCTGCATAATTCATATACGGACATAATGTGTAACCCTTTTTATAACCCTGGGGACCGTATCCATTCCAGGTAAGTCAGCTGATCACACTGGTCTTTCTGATCTTTGTCATCTTTCTGGAACTTGCAGCGTACTTATGATGTAATAGTACCAAGAGCATAACCCCTGTGGTTGACCAGTTCAGATGTGCGTGCTCTAACTGCCTAAATGGAGAACAGCTGTGTTGTCTTTGGGCCATTACTGCATAACAGAAAACTCTGAGTCCCATGAGAAGTTACATTGAACTCTCACTCCCACTTCAGAATCAGTGTTAGAAACTTTGGCTCAAGAAAATGAATTTTTGTGGGGAGAAAAAAATTCCATGTTTCATAAGTAAAGACAAGCATAAACATAGGTAAATAAAGCAGGTTAAACAGAGTAAACAACTGCATTTATCCTTTGGTAATGACAGATGGGCATACAGTATGTATAGTTCCTCGTGTGTGAGGGCCAGTGCCTCCCGTTTCTCATCTGTAATCGCACAAGGAATTTTAATAATGTTGGGAGTTTCTACAGCCTAGGCAAGACCAACTTTACACTTTGCTGAGGCAGGTCTGCAGCCAGGATAAGACCTGTCCTTACTTCAGTGTAATTAAAAGTCATTGTTTACTCAACAGAGCATGCTGTAGTTAAAAGAGCAAAACCATGTATTCAGCCTGGGGAAAGCCAGCTTGTTAACCAGTAAGAGGCATTGTTAGCCATTGGTTTTGCTACCAGAGATCTGCTGTGCAGAACTAGCTGCTTTCTTTAATACTCTGCGTTCATTTCCTTCTCTAGGGCTTTTGATAATATGGTGAACTCCATGATGATGCAGGTGTGCTGAGGCTCTGCCCCTTCTCATCTGAGTTGAGAACATTCCCTGTGTACAGGAGTGTGCCTACAAAGTGATGTATATATTGTCTTCCTTCTGTGTAATATTTTAAATTTATTCTATGTAAAATAAACTCAACACATGCAAGGTTTGCGTGCATTTCTACTTTAGCAAACCTGAGTACAGCACAGAAATCACTGTTGAGCTTTATGCCTTCAGGTAACATGTGAGAGCCAGCTCTTCCTTCAGGAAGGTCAGCTGAGTCAGATAGGAGGTTGGTTCCCTACAGAAATGTGTGCAGCTGTGCCTCTGTGCAACTCAGATGTTTCTGTAGGAATTGGGCTTTGTGTAAAAACAGCAGGTCCTGCTGTGCTTGTGATTAGAGCAAGCACAGCTGCATGAGAGACAGCTAAGAGATTATTATTAGGGTCAACCTAGATTTCAGTCAGCTGAGATACACAGGGAGTGACACTGTTCCTCAGAAGTACTGGTGCTTCAGAGCAGTTCCTCTGAAGCAGGAGCAGCACATCAGCACCAGCGGTCCTTCTGCTGTTTGCCAACCCCCTTTGCTGCTGTTCAGGACTGCTCATTCTGACAGGAACATCACAAGCAACGCTTAATTCAAACATACTTGGTCTCCTTGTCCTGATTTTCCTTAGCTGGGAGCACTCAGATCTGTATGTACTTACTCTTCAACTCTGCAAGTCAGCCGAAGGCTCCAGGTTTCTCTGCAACTCCAGCCACTATTTACATACTTGAGAAAGCTCTGGCAGACAGCAAACAGCTGGTCTCAAAGCATCAGCTCGAACCTGGTCCAGCCCTGCACTGATCTTGCCTTCCTGGGGAAGATCTTTGAGTGACTCACATCTGACAGTGTTTGCTGTTATCACTTTGCACCTCATTGAGACAGGCCAGGCACACTTAACAGCACCTCTAACCCAGGTCAGGGAGCACAGGTAGTGCAGCTGGGATAAATCCACACCAAGAGATTAAGACATCAGGATTGCACAGCTGCCTGGCTCATCCCAAACTAATCTCTGTTACCATCTCCCCCCCCCTGCAGCTCCCTGCTGTTCTAATTAAAAAGACTACCAAATCAATACCAGGTATTTATATGTATAAAAAATACAAACTAGACTAGAAAAGCATCGCAGCTTCTTAATCACTTGTGCAGCACACTCACACTCTGCGAGACTGTGCAGCTACAGCAAGTTCAGCAGAGGTAACGCAGGCAAGCGTAGGCACTGAGCAGCTACTCAGTGCTTTTCACACACCTCTACTCCAAGTCTTTCCTGCCCCACAGGCAGCAGTCTGTGCTTCAAGCACCTAATCAGTTAAAAATATATAAAACATAGCTAAAAATAAATAAAAAAAGATAGCTGCCCAGCTCCAAAGGATACAAGAAGCCTGGAGAAAGGCAGGTCAGTGTAGAGGGTCAGCTCACAGCCAGTGCGGTCTCACTGCAGTTGAGGTTCACACAGCAGGATCATTTATTTTAAAAATAAGTGACATGTACAATACTTTCCTCAAACAGAACTTAAATACATTTAATCAACAACAACCTGTCAAATAATGGGGAGATGAAAGTGTTTGAGCCTCTCCCACCATCTAAACAAGGCACAGCAGTACACTACTATTTCAAAACATTTTCATATAAAAAAATCTTCAATCTTTTCACTTGGAGACAGGAGCTCAGCATTTCCTCTTACACAAGAGAGTCCAAACACCCCAAAGTAGTTTTTGTTAAAAATTAAGTCTCAAGAATTTACAAAGATACTAAACGTAAAGTTTAAAGCCCTAGAAAAAGCCAGTTTTATAATTCTAAGCCTAAGGGTAGCTCGGATCAAGGCCAGCCTCAGCAGCACAGTCCACACTGGGCAAAGTGCAAAATCAACACAACACAAAGAGTTAAGGCCCCGAGCTTTAAAAAAATCCTGAGATCTTAAGGAAAAGGCGGGGGGGAAAGAAAAAAAAAATCAGTGGGATTTTTAGCCTGGCAATGCCCCCGAGCTGTGAAAAGCTGCTTTAGGAGTCAGACACATCTGTTGCATCTGGGTTAGAGGAATCCCAACCAAGGATCCTGAAAGATTAGTGTGAGAATTATGTAATAAAACAGATTTTAATGCAGAACTTCACATAGTAACGCTGTCTGCTGCTGTTTGTTGCAGCCTGCCTCTTTTAACACAGTTTTTCCTTTAAAAAATGAGTGGTTTCAGAGCTCATAAACACAAGATCAGCAGGAAGGGGAAGTGCCAGGCAGTGCTTGTTTCCTGGTACCCAGCTCCTGTGGTGCGCTTCGGTCCTCACCCTCTGGTTCAGCTGAGCTCACACCATCCCCAAACGGGGATCTGCAGCGGGAATGGTGATGGGACTAAAGAGGAAGATCAGACCAAATTTGCAACAGCGGAGATGATTTTGTAATACTGCTGCTGCTAGAAATAAAGTAAAATGATGTGTTAACAGCACTCTTACGCCTGTAGCTTTGGAATAAAAGCAGGAGGCGGGGAAGAGGGGGTTGTTGACTTCTGAAATAAAAGGGGGAAGGGTTTTGTGACACCCAGGTCTTGTTTAACCACCACTGAGATACAGAGGCTTCCAGAGAAATAGCAGAGGATGCCTTTTCCCTCCACTTGTTGTTAGGCATACAACAGCAGCAGCAAGCTAAAAAACAGACCCAAAAAACACATCGTTAGGCTCCATCATCTTCCCAAGAGTAAGGTCAGAAATTCATAAGACTGATGGGAGTTAAGGAAAAGCTCCCCGACAGTCAGGTCTAGAGCTGTAACCAAAGTCTCTCAAATGATTTGGAGAAGAAAAGTCTTTGGAAAGGTATTTAGGATCTTCTTATGGGCAAGAGAAAGCAGCATCCAGCCCCTGTAGAAACAACTGGCAAAGCTGAGAGTGCTTCACGGGCTGAGCAGGACAGGTCTGCCCTCGTGGTGGGCTTGAGGGCATTTGGACAGCTAAAAGCCAAACCATGTTTACACCAAGCCCTCCAGTACAGCCCTTTTCTATAGGATGAGACTGATGGTCTGGGAGAGGTCTTCACTTCCCAGGACAGGGTGTTCTCTGGAATGAGACTCTTCTCAATGAAAATGCAATCTCCTGAGCAAAGCTAAGGTGAGCCTCTCCTGGGATGCTGATAGGGATCCGGCTGATGTGCGGTGGAGCAGATCCAGTCTTCCCTCCCGCAGCCCAGAACACGGCTGCCTCAGCAGTAATCCTCACAGCCAGGCAGATAGCGTTTTAAAATTAATCTTTTTTGGCTTGGGTAGGCATATTTTTAAATCACTCCAATCCCATTTCCTCATTTCAGTCCCATCGGCATCACCAGGGCAGTCCAGTCCTTTCTAGTATGGAAAATACCAAGGCACCAGCCTTGCCCGACCCCTAAACAAGAACAAAAACAGTATCCTAAAGCACTGAACACTGCTCAGCTGAAATGTCAGCTGTGCCAAAAAGCACAGCTACCCGCTCCTCCACCCCTCCAAGAGCTGGGATTCACCCTTCTGCCCCAGCTAACCCAGACCGAACCCCCAAAAGACAGGGGAGCCCCACAACCAAGCAGAGCTCTGAGACCTGTCAGGCTGGGAGCGCGATGCCCACCCACCACCCCGCAAGCCCCTGCAGGGACAGGGGGACAGCAGCGAGTTTCCAGGTGTTTCTTCCACCCCCACAGCTCCTCTCTGCCTCCTCCCACAAAGCTGAAGGGGCCGGGACATTATTGAAGCTAATCTGCAGCGAGCTCGCAGATGCACGAGCAGCAGGAGGTGTGCCGGAGAATCACTCCAGGCCTGTGCTAGGGACACGAGGGATGCTGGGACAAGCAGCAGGGATGGGTCTGCCATGCCATCGCTGGCTGCTCACTTCAGTCCTACCCCCTCCCGGCTACCCACAGTTCCCCCTGAGGTGCCCGTGTCCCAGCTGGACCGGCTGCCAGGCTCCTGCCAACCCCACGGGCACTGGTGTGATGCTAACAGCACGTGATGGGCAGGAGACATTTCTAGCACAGGTCTCCAGGAGGATACTCCTGCTGGAGCCCTCCTCCATCATTCCCTGGGCAGGAGGTGCAAAGCCGAGAAGCTGAGCATGGCTGGAACAAGGAGCAGCTATCCTCATCCTTGGGGACACCCTGTCCACAGGGGTCTTGAGCCAAATACACAAGGATACCCTCTGCCCACTCACCTGTACGTCCTCCCTCGCACCCTTGGGTGCTGCCCTCCATAGTAGCCTCCCCGCTGGGCCAGCCCTCCCCGGGCTTGGAAGCGGCCCCGGTAGCCACCGCGGTCGGTGGTGCTGATGCCCGGCATGTTGGTCCTCTTGGGCAGCACCTGGAAGGCAGGGGGTGGCTCAGCCAGTGCTGGGGTTCGGCACAGCCCCATGGCACATGGGGCTGGGAGCGATGGGTACACCATCCCGGGGCCTCATCCAGCTCTTACCTTAATGACACGGCCTCTGAACATGCTCTCATCCAGCTCCACCGCAGCCTTCACGGAGCTCTTCTCTTCGAACTCAATGTAGGCATACCTGCAAGGCGACAGGGTGATCAGAGCTCCAGGGACACCCCGCTGCTCCCAAAGGCTGGGGAGCATAGGGCAGCACCCTCAACATCCCAACCCCAGTCCCTGTGCACAGCACTGACCCTTTGGGATGCCCCGAGAACTTGTCACAAAGGATGGTCACTCGGTTGATCTGCCCACAGCTGTTGAAGTGAGACTCCAGCTCTTCTGCCGTGCCCCCGTAATCCACCTGCAACGACAGTTCTGGCTCCTCCAGCACCACCAGCCAACTTCCCCCAGCTCGTGGGTCTGCATTCACACACCATCACGGGAGGCAGAGGGCCCGGCTGACTCCACTCACACCTTGCCACCACAGCCTCACCATCTCCTGAGGCTCAGGAGACCCTTCCAGCTGAATGCTCCAGCCTGGAAATCCAAATCCAAGCCACAGCCCCCCTGCTTTGAGGGAACAAGCAATGCTGCACAGCCTGCAGCTTCCAGCAGGATATTTTGGGGAGCTGACACATGCAACAGATGATTTGCAAGTGGCTGAGGATCACGGGCAGATGCTAAGTCACATTCCCAGTCTGGGCTGGGCAGAGGAGAAGCATTTGGGATGGGACCCGCTAGCCTTTGGTGGGGGGTGGACAGGCCCCCATGCTAGGGATCTCAAACATACGTCCAGCTGGGTGAGGAGCAGCAAGGTGGGCTCTTTCCAGGGTCTCCTACTTACGTTGCCCACATAGATGGATCGCTGGTCAACCTCCATCTTCTCTTCGGTTGTCTTTGGGAAGAGACCTGCAGAGACAAGGGGTTGTGCTGGACGGAGTCGCAGGAGCTCTCTGGCAGAAGGACATCTGTCCATGCAGGTCTGCTCCCAGCAGGGCCGCCACCAAGCTGACACACTGCAAAACTCCCCAGGTCCCCAGTCATGTCCAGGCACACCCAAATCCCCACACTGCTGCTGCCACCTCCTCCATCCCCTTTGTCCCCACTCTCTTCACACCAAAACAAAAAAAAAAGAAAAAAACCCAGGGTAACTGCTCTACTGGGACTGTTGGTGCTAAACTCAATTATTTAATTGAATTAAATTTAATTTACTGCATCTTGTCCTGCAAATGGAGGAGCTGGATATAACCTTAGCACCATGCTGTGTCTGGGACCCCAACCCTCACCCACCTTACATGTTGTCTCAGGCCACCAGGAGACACAGACCAGTGTGCTCTGGCTCCGATCACCACCCCGTGTCCCAGAGGTGTCCCTGGGTGTGTGGGGGGGACAGCAGCACCCAGGGACAGCTCGCACCTGCCTCCGAGCTCATGATGAGGCGGGTCTCAGCCTCCAGCTGCAACTCCTTGAGCCTCTCATCCTCCTTCTCCATCTCCCGCACTCTGGCTTTGATGGCCTCCAGCTCCTGAAACCCAAACCAAGACTTGCATGAGCAGCACACAGAGCAGGGACACCCCCGCACTGCTGTCCACCCTGGGCTGGGACATTGCAGTGCTACACAGCACGCACCTCCATCAGCAGCGCCCTCCCAGGCTGGGGACAAGGGGGAGCTGGGGACAACAGACTGTCCCACAAAAGGGGAGTTCAGCTCCCAGCTTCATGGGGGGAAAAAAAAAAACAGGGAAACCTTTCCTTTCCTGTGCTTGCCTGGGAAGCAGCGTGTGCTGCAGCAGAGAGGCCCCAGCAGCACCAGAGGGAACTGGAGATTTAAGCTGGTGACAAACAGGAGCCATTGACTCTTGCTCAGCCAGGCAGGCATCTCGGCAGTGAAAGCTAAGCAGCAGGAGAGTGACAATTCAATTTCCAGCTTCTCAGCTCAGCGATTTTAACAAAAGAAGCCCAAGATTATTCTTATTCTTAATTTCTGGAAGTTTTTAAAGAGAGGTGTAGAAAGTTTCCCATTTCCTTAGAGAAGCAGGGAAAACCGATAACACATTCAGCCAGGCACTCACTGGGTCCGGCACAGCCAGCTCCTCTGCACTGTCCCCCTCCAGGTGGCTCAGGTCTGAGTCATCTGCAGCCTTCCTCAGAGCTGCCATCTCTGCAACGTCCCAGGATGCCTCTACCGCTGCCAGGGACGGTGAGTCCTGCCACCAGATCCCTGAAGTGTCCAGGAAGAGAGGACTGGACAGGAACAGGGGCAAAAAGCCATTTAACAAACAAAACCATTCAGCATAGAACCTACAGCAGAATTCCAGCCGGGCAAAGGCTTTAAGGGTGCTTCCAGCAAAAGGATGAATCGGTCCCACCAAAGCAGTTTGCTCTTGGTGCTGCAGGCTTGCAGCAAGATCCCAGAACTGCAGAACTAAGGGCTACTGGAAGGTCCCTGCTTCATACCCAGCCACTTCCCAACGCAGAGGGCTGCAGATGGGACACCTGCAAGCAGCTTCCCTCGGGTGAAAAAAAAAACCCAGGCACAAGCGTCACAGCCTGCTGGCAGGGAAGGAGAAGAGGAGGCAGGACCTGCCCCACCGGCAGAGCTCCCGGGCTGCACAGAGGTAGCGGCACGGAACCCTCCCTCACGCAAGCAGAGGCAAACCCGCACCCTCCCAGCTCTCGGTTTGAGCCCACAGAGGGACAAACTCTCCCACCTGAGCGTGAAGCTGACCCGGCTCCAGCCCGGGGAGCCTCGGTGCCCGCCCCGGTCCCCCCCCCGCCGCCGCGGACCCACCTCGCCCGGCCCCCGAACATGCTGCGCTGCCTCCGCGGAGCGGGCGGGAACCAGCGGAGCGGCGCCACGTGCGGATCCCCCCGCCACCACGTGCCGCTCTCCCGCCGGCGCGCCACTTTCATACATCAGCGGCCAATCAGGGCAGGCCGCGCCGCCAGGCCCCGCCCCGTGCCGGCAGGGCGGGGGAGGCGGCCCTGCCCAGCCGTGACCCCCGGGGCCGCGGGTTCGAGCCCCGAGGGCGGCGGGGCGGGGGGGGGGTGGGGGGTGGGGAACACACGCATGGCCAGGCGGGAGGACGGCTCCCCCGGGTTTGGGGACTCCCTCCCCCCGACCTTCCTTGTCCACCGACCCCGCTGGTGGTGCTGGGGACCGCGGCCAGCTCTCGGCAACTGTCCCCAGCACAGGTGGAGCAGCGGGGCACCCCAAAGGGGTGCAGCATCTGTAGCAGGGGGACACATCCCTTTGGGTCCCCTGGGGCCACCCGTGATTGCCCCCGGCCGTGGACACCCCTCGTCAGAGCCGGGTGCGGGGCAGCGAATGATCTCAGGGCTATAACGAGTCCCCCAGGGTTGGGGACATGGGGGTGCAGGGTGCTGCGGGGAGAGGGGGGTGAGGGCAGCCAGCGCAAGCCCAGGCTACAGAGCCTCCAGTTGATATTAAATTGTCTTTATTACACAGATACAGAGTTAAGAACAGACATAACCTGAATCATAAAGTTTACATCTTTCACAGGTCAAACATACAGTACACTTAGAGAAAGCGGGAAACAGCAAGGGGAGGGGGGGACAGCATGCCGAAGGAAAGTCCTACCACGTCATCTCTCTGGAGTGGCCCCCAAAACCCACACGGCGGGGCAGGGCAGGCCACCGCCGTGCCCACCCGGCCCTGGCAGGGGGCTCTGGTTTCCAGGCCCTCGGGGACCCCTGTGCCCCAGCGTCCCCGTCCCCAGGGGTGGCAGGGTAACACGGGCAGGGCTCAGCCCCACATGGGGCCAGGGAACTGGTGCTGCCCACGCGGCCGTGAGCGAGGGGGGATGGCGGCACGACACCTCCTTCCTGGGGCCATGTGGCATCAGAAGAGCACACGGAGCAGCCACCGTGGTAGGGACACCCCATCACAGTGCCTGGGACCTTGGAACAAGTTGACATCCTGTCTCTGACCTCAAACCCAGAAGAAACCAGGAGGGCATCCCGAGGAGAAGGGGATCCCCAGCATGCCCCAGAGAAGGAGGGCGAGGAGAGGTTCTAGGTGGGGTGAGGGGGCTCTGGCAGTGATGGAGCAAAGCCTGGGCAGGTGTGGGACCCCCACTCTGGAGTGCCCAGCCTCGCCGGGATGCGGCACTTTGGTTTCAGCTGGGATTTCGGGTTGGGAATATGAGGAAGGAGCTGGAGAGACCTTCACCCAGTGGGGACAGAGCTCCGGTGCCATGCTTGGTGCCAGAGGAGAGCCAGGTCTCTCCTGCCACCTCCTTTAGCCTGGTGCTGCAGCCAGCACCCATCATCCAGCGCCCGGGGCTGTGCCTCCTCGCGGGGACAGGGACCTCAGGCAGGCTGTCCCCATGCCACCAACACCGTCCCCCAGCCCCAGCCGCGATGGCGGGGAGGAAACCCAAAAAGGGGAGCTGGGGGCGGTCATGGGGACCCAGTCTGGCAGGGGACTGTGCCCAGCTACGCTGGCACCCCGTGTCCCCTTAGCTGCCCCACAGCCATTGGGGTGTCCCTACCCACCGGCACCACGCGGCTCATCGGTCTGCCATCTCCCAGCTGCCACAAAGCCACTGAAGGACACGGCTCAGGCACAGCACGGGGCACACGTCCCCTGGCCCCACACATGCCCCAACATCGGTTTGGAGCAAAACCCTGCGGAGGCACCCACTGCTCCAGCCAGCACCTCCCCGGCTGCTACGGCCCCCTCCGCCCCCACATCACTCCGGCCCCGCGGCCGCACCGCCGCTGCCACCCTCCCTGCATCACTAATTTTTTTGGGAAATATTACACTTTAAAGCTGTCGTTCTGGTTTGGACATCTGCTAGCGCCGCGCCGCCCATCCCCTCCCTCCCTCGGCTTTTGGTTTCAATGCAAGGTTCTGTAGGGTATTTTTATTATTACTTTAAAAAAAAAAAAAAAAAAAGAGAGAACAATAATGGAAAAAAACCCAAAACAACAAAACAGAAGGGAGTGGAAATGAGAGCAGACTCTGTGGAAATGCTCTCGTCCACAGTTTCCCGGAGAGGTGGAGGTAGAGAGGCAGAGCCCCAGCACGGAGTGGGGCTGGGGGCACACGGGGACACGCGCGGCAGGAAGGGCAGGGACGGGACGGACACCCGAGAGAGCAGGCGGCCCCGCAGCAGGTGCATCTGCAATACTCTTATATATTACCTCTTCTCAGGAAACGTAAGAAAAATAGACAATATTACATATGTCACACCATAAATAAAGTGAACAGTCACTCGAGGGGCACCCGGCAAAGCTCCCAGCCTCGGGGTGCACAGAAACCACCTTGGGGGGGTGCACGGAGGCCTCGGGGTACACAGAATCCCCCGTGGGGATGCACTGAGGCCTCAGGGTGCCCAGAACCATCCCCTCCAGGGGATGCACCGAGATCTCGGGGTGCACAGAACCCCCCAGGGGGGTGCACTGAGGCCTCGGGGTGCACAGAAACCCCCTGGGGGGAAGGCACCGATGTCTTGGGGTGCACAGAAACCCCCCAGGGGGATGCACCAAGGTCTTGGGGTGCACAGAAACCCCCCAGGGAAGATTCACCAAAGCCTTGGGGTGCACAGAACCCCCTGGGGGGGATGCACCGAGGTCTCGGCATGCACAGTAACCCCCTGGGGGGGAGGCACCGAAGCCTTGGGGTGCACAGAACCCCCCCCCCCCTCCAGGGGATGCACCGAAGCCTCGGGGTGCACAAAGCTGCCGCAGGGCTCGGTGCCGGTGGCACGGGGCTGGTCACGTCACCTTGGGAGTGCCACATGCACCGAGCTCTGCTGCAGCGCAGCTCGGCACAACACGGCATGGCGCGGCACGGCACGTCCGACGCGGGAAACCGCCGCGAAGGCAGCACCGGCAGCCGGGCCCCTGGGTGACTGGCAACACAACTGACCCGGCCCCAAGCCCTTCCCTCCTCGTCCTCCCCTACAGAAAACACACAGGATGGTTTTTGCAAATGCGGAAAAAACTACAGCTCCTATCGAGCACACGACTTCTGTTCGCCTCCGGCCGGCCTCGCTCCCCCCACGCCACAGCCTCCAGCGGGTTCTCATCATCTTTTATTTGGCAAATGTCTCTTATTATTATCATCATCACTATCATCATCATTATTATTATTAATTTTTTTTTTTTTTTTTTTGGACCTCTGCAAACACTATTTACATTCACATTAGCGTACAGCACTCCTGCCCCGCGCGGGGCTTCCCTCCTCGGAGCCGGGGGACTTTCCGTATTGCACTCCCGTCCTCTGCGCTTTGTACAACGATGCGAGAAATACAAAATAATCAACATTGTCCTTGGCTGCCTCCTCGGCCAGGAAGGAGGTGGCGCTCGCTTTCCTTTCCTTTTTCCTCTTAAAAATCCTTGCAAAATAAATCCGACGTGGGGTGTGGGAGCAGCCCGGCAGCGAGGGGCTGGGGGGGGGTGTGGCATCCAGCCGCAGGCAGCCCCTGACGGCTTCAAGAAGGGAGAAACCCAAAATCTGTCTTTTAATCTTTTTTTTTTTTAAATTCTCTTTTTCCAGGTCAGCGGTGGGCAGAGGTAGAGATGTGCCAGCTCCGGCTGCGCCCACCCGGGCGGTTCTCAGCCACCGTCTCCCCCTCCCACGCCACGGGGGCTTGCTTTTTTTTTAAAAAAAAAAAAAACAAAAAAACCCTTTTTTTTTTTTGCTTTATTTTAATAGAATCTCTTTAAAGCCCCGGGGGCGTGTCCGTCCATCCTTGCGGGGAGGGGAAGGAAGCGACAACAGAACGAAACGAACTTTGGCAGTGGAGAGACGTTTGGATCTTCCTTGGTTTTGGATTTCCTTTGGAGCAGAGGTGAGTCTGGTCTGTTCTTGGCTAGCTAGCAAGGTAGTTACAGGTGAGCGTCCGTCACACGGATTGACTTGGCGTCGTCTGGTTTTTGGATTTTTCTTTTTTTTTTCTTTTTTTTTCTTTTTTACAATTTCTTACTTAAAGCCAAAGAGTCCGACGTTTTCTTTTTTATTTTCTTTATTTTTTTTTACAAAAAAAAAAAAAAAAAAAGAAAAAAAAAGGAAGAGAGAGATGAAGAAAAGAAGTTTCTTTCCTCCTGCAAGCGAGCCCCTCGGCGGCGCCGATGCGGGCCGGGCCGGCCTCTCCCCACGTCACTGCGTGGCGAGGCTGAAGCCAAATCCCTCATCCAGAAAGAAGAAAGGGAAAAAAAAAAACAAAAACAAACCCAAAAATGACAACAAAAAAAGGAACCATAATCCCCCAACCGATAGAAAACCAACCAAAAAAAGCCAAAACAAAGACCGAAGAGAGAACAGAGAAGACCGGTATTTGCCTTAACTCCACTTAAAGCCCAGTTTGAGGATCCGTGAGGATTATTTGTGAGAGCTAGAGAGGTCGTTTCGGAGGTCACACGAGTCAGGTAGCTGAGGAAATTGCATCGAGTGCAGTCCATGTCTTTTGGAGAGCGGTGATAGCAGCAGCAGCGGCGGCGGCAGCAGCAGCAGCAGCAGCAGTCCGAGGGTGGCTCAGCGGGACGCGCTCTCCAGCGGGGCCGGGGTGGCCGGTGTGCCAGCGCGGGAAGCGGCCGCCGAGCCTGTCTCACTGGGGCTGCTGGCGATGGTGGCCACCCCGTCGGGCTGGCACGGGCCCGGTGGCAGCCCCACGCCGGCGGCAGGGGTGGCAGGGGCTGGCAGCCCTTGCAGAGTCTGCCCGCAGACGTGGTGGTGCTTCTCCCAATCCTTGTGCTGGCAGAAGGAGCCGCAGTAGCGGGCGGTGTTGCAGCCGCTGCAGGTCTCGCTCGCTTTGCGCCCGCAGTTCCAGCAGCTCTGCGAGGATGCAAAGCCAAACCTCAGCCCTGGATCGTTCACCCCCCATCCCAGGCCACGCACCCCCATCCTGGACCAGGCACCCCCATCCCAGACCATGCGTTCCTATCCTGGACCATGCACCTGCATCCCAGACTGTGCTCCCCTATCCTGGACCATGTCCCCCCATCCCGGACCATGCACATCATTCCGGACCATGCATCTGCATCCCAGACCGTGCTCCTCCATCCTGGACAGTGCACCCTGTCCCACACCATGCACTCTGTCCTGGACCACGCATCTGCATCCCAGACCATGCACTCCATCCCGGACCATGCACTCCCATCCAGGACCATGCATCCACATCCCAGACCATGCACATCATCCCGGAACATGCATCCCCATCCTGGACTATGCACCTCCTTCCCAAACTGTGCTCCCCATCCTGAAAAATATATGCCCATCCTGGACCATGCACCTCCATCCCAGACTGTGCTCTCCAATCCCGGACCATGCACTCCCATCTTGGATCATGCACCCACATCCCAGACCACGCACATCATCCCGGAACATGCATCCCCATCCTGGACCATGCACCTCCATCCTAGACTGTGCTCTCCCATCCTGGACCATGCACCCCATCCTGGACCATGCATCCCCAACCCCAGCTTGGTGCAAGAAATCCCTTCTTCCCATCCTGTGGTGTTGCCGCAGCACCCCCAGTACCAACGCTCGCATGCACAGACACTGCAAACTTGATTACAAAAGAAGCAGGTCCCAAACACCTGTGCTGCCACCGACCCTGTCCCCCCTGGCTCGTCCCCACCAGCCCCCACCTCGCTCGAGTCCTCCTGCTGATTGATGACGGTCAGGGCGTCCTCCGAAGCCTGGCGCTTGGCCTCGGCCAGGGCTCGCTCCATCTTGGCTCGCTCCGTCGTGATCAGCTCGTGGGCTTTCCGCTCGGCGTCTGACACGGCCTTCTGCAGCTCGGACATGGCCTGACGCTTCACCTCGTTCACAGCTTCTTCTGGAAGGAAGGCGGCCGAGCGTGGCACGGGGTGTGCCAGCACCCCAGCCCCGGCACCGCACATCCCTCTCTGCAGCAGCTCCCCAGAAGGGCTGCGAGCACCCACCCCGCACCACCAACCCACCCTGACCCCCTCCAGCCCCGCCGGCACCCCAGTGCAGCGCAGGGAGGGGATGGGGCAGAGACCCTGCCAGCTCAGCACACCGATGGGCGCCGCTGCCCGCCCCACACTCACCAGCCTTCCTCCAGATCTCCTCCGGCATGTACCCGGAGAGGGGCCGCGGCGTGAACTCCCGGTGAGCGTCTGTGAAGGAGATGGGGTGACTCCGTTAGGAGATGCCGTCCCCTTCGAACCCCCGCCGCCGGCAGCGCCGGCCCCCCGGGGGGAACGGCAACAGGCACCCTGGAGAGGGGCGCAGCCCCCCTGTACGCACCCCGCAGCCCCGGGGGTCAATACCTAACTGGGGTGCCTCGGAGGCGGAGGAGCTGTTGTGGGGGCGGGCGGAGGGGGGGCTGCCTTTCTTCATGTCCTCGGCATCGCTGTAGCGCCGGATCCAGTGGTTGAGCTCCTCGCGGTCGGCCTCCTGGCACCGCCGCAGCACCGTCAGCGACCGGCGCGTCTTCTCCACCATGTCCATGATGCAGTTCAGCAGCTGGGGGGGGAGAGGGGGGGGAGCGGCAACGTTAGGGTTGGGGGGCCTCTGCCACAAGCAGCTGGGGGGACTGTGGTACCCGGCGCTGCCGGGGGGGATTCGGGCTATGCCGGGGCTGGGGTGCCACTGCGGCTGTGAGGAGCGGAGGGTGCTCGGAAGAAAAGCCCCTTGGGGGGGGGGACACACACGGTGGGGATGGAGTGAAAAGGGGGGGTGGGCAAAGCACACATGCCTGCCAGCCCCATGGGACTGCCCCGGGGGGAGCACTACGTACGTTGTTGAGGTGTTTCCACTCCTCCGCCCACTCCCGGTCGGTGAGCCGGTGGTCGATCACCTCCTCCTGCCGTGCCCCATGCACCGCTGCAAGGCAAGCGCAGGGCAGGGGTCAGCCCCCCGCAGCACCCCTCTACCTGGGGGGGGGGGGTTCCCCACCCCTCTGTCATCCCCCATCCTCCCCCCCAGCCATGGCGCATGGGGATGCCGCCACTCACCGGCGGGCCGCTGGCGCTCGCGGAGCTCCCGGGGGTCGGGGTGGCGGTAGGCGTCGCGGTAGTGGTGTGCCATAGCCATGTCCTCCAGGCGGTAGTGCTGGGGCAGGGGGGGGGGCGGCGGCGGGGGGGTGCCCCAGCCCGTTGGGGGGGTGGCTCAGCCCGTTGCTGGGGCTGTAGCGCTGCGCCGGGCTCATGGTGCACGGCCGCTTGCTGAGGTGCTCGGGGTGCAGAGGGTCTCGGTCCAAACCGTTCTCTTTGGTCCTGCGGGGAGGAGAGGAGGTTGGTCCCCACCAGGCACCAGCACCCACCCACCACCCCAGGGAGGGGTGGCAGGGATGCGTCCCCGAAAAAAACCACCCCTCACACCCCCTCGGCTCTCACCTGTCTGGTGTCCTCCTCTTGCCGCTCTCGCCCACCTCCAGGAGCAGCTCGGAGGAGTCGATGGGAGAGGAGGCGTTGGCGTCCAGCAGCAGCTGCTCGTGCTGGGCCAGGTACTGGGCCGGCGTCTGCTTGGCCATGCGGGCGCAGTGCAGCAGCTCCCGCTGCAGCAGCGGCAGGTTGGCCTGTGAAGGGGGCGAGAGTCCAGTCCAAGAGCCCCACAGCCCGGCACCCACCTGCTCAGAGCCCCGGCAGCCCCCCCAGCGCAGCCCCCCCAGCGCAGCCCGGCTTTGCCCCCAGCCCACCGTAGGTAGAAGGTGCTGGATGGGCAGCAGCCTTCCCTTTGGGGTCCTGCCCACCTTCCCCAGGGGGGGACATCCCTGGGACCCTACTTGCTGCAGTGTGCCTGGGCCAGCTGGGCTGCTGGGGGGGGGACACGTGGCACCCCGCGGGGTCTGGCCACATGCTGGCATGTGCACAGCTTCAACCGAGCCCTCCGCATCCCGGCAGGGGTTGTAGAGCATCATCCCCCGGCCAGGTCGGCCACCTCTGCCACCCCATCCCCGCAGCTCTCACCCTGGGGACCTGAGCCCCCCAGGCTGGAGAGCCCCCAGCCCATCTGGCACCCGCCAGGGCACAGGGACCGGCTGTGAACTCCCCCCCACCTCCACATCTTCCCCGGGTGCCACGGCCTCAAGGAGTGCACGGAGCAGCAAGAATTAAGCAGCAAGAGACCCTTTTCTGCCCAGGCGCTCCGACTGCCAGCTCTGGTTTTCTCTTTAGGCGGCTGATCCGCAGCCAAATTCCCATCTGTCGGACACGTTAGCACCCGAGCCGGAGATGCGCGCTGCGGCGAGCGGGGCCGGACCCTCCCCTTCCCCAGCCGGGGAGGGGGGGAACAACCCCGCAAAAAACAAGCAAGCCCCTGAGTCTGGGAAGCACGCCGAGCCCGGCTGGTTGCAGTTAGGATAATGAGAAACATCTGGAGCCCGCGGTGGGAACAGCTGGGAGCGGGGTGCCAGGGCGGCCAGCGGGGCCGCCGCACGCTTGGCAGCGGGACAGCGGGGACGGCTCCCAGCCCGCCCCGAGCCACAGGGCCACCAGCACCCACCGGGACCCCACCTGGGCAGCCAAGGATGCACCGTCCCCCTGCTCCCACGCTCCCCTGCAAACCCGGGCAGGAGGGCGAGGGGGCTCTGCCGTGCCCCCCCGGCTCAGCCCTGCCACATTTCAGCTCCTGCCTTCCCCTGTCAGGAGCAAACCGCTCCTGCAGCTTTGCAAGCAGATTCCTGCGGCAAGCGCAGAGCTCTGCTCTGGGGGGGGATTGGGGAGGCAGAGGTGGAAAAGGGGCTTTTTTTGCACTTTTTTTTGTTATTCCTCTGCTAACGAGGGGCAGGCGATGCGGGGCTCGAACATCTGCCGTCAGCGCCAGTGCTGCCAGGCATGCCAGCGGTCGGCGAATCCCTCCGGAGCGGGGTGACAGTGCAGAGTCAGCGCAAAATTAAAAGGCAAATTAAAAAAAAAAAATTAAAAAAAAAAAAAGGGGGGGATTTTTAATGAATTGCAAATGGTTACCAGCTGGGGCGAACCCCTCGCTTTATTGCAAACAGCCCCGGCCTCGTGTGACTCCACACGTGCAAGGAGCTGGGTGTGCAGGGAGAACGTGTGCCAGGGGGGGATGCGGGCAGCCCTGACCCCGAAACCACCCCCTGGATCCCCCTTTTCCAGCGATGCCAATGCTAACCCTGACGTCCCTGCGGCGCCCGGGCTGGGAAACCCACCTTGAGGAAGGGGATGACGAAGGGTCGCAGCGGGAAGTTGGTGGCCTCCTGGAGCTTGGCGTGAAACTCCTCGATGGTGAGCGTGGAGTTCTGTGGGAACAGACCGGGCTCAGCGCCGCCAGCCGTGGCCCCCCACCCTCCCCTGCACCCCCTGGGGGGGATGCTTTGCTGTTTCTCCCCCATTTCTTGCTCCTCTGCCAGCTCTGTCACGCTCAAGGGAAAACCATGCTTGAGGGAAAACCATGCTCAAGGCTTCACTGGTGATGCCAGCAGTGGGGACCCAGTTCTGCACCGTGCCCACCCAGGGTGCTGGGCAGATCCCAGGAGATGCTGGAAAAAACAGCCCCCATTTTTCCAGGATTTAGGTCAATCTAGCACCAACAGGACCCTCTTTTTTTTTTCCCCGTTTAGCAGCATCTCCATCCCAAAAGGAAAACACAAGTTCCCTGGACAGGGCATCACCCCAGCAGCCCCGGGGCCGACCCCGCACCCAGCAGACGTACCACGAGCCCCAGGACGAGGGTGCGCACCCGCTCCCCGATCTCGGGGGAGATGTCGTTGCCGAACTGCTGCAGCGTGGTGAGGAAGCGCTTGAGCTTGGAGAGCTGGCGGGCGCCGCAGGCCGGCGGGAGCTGGTGGGTGGAGAGGGAGGCGGTGGAGGAGGTGGCCGGCCCGTTGCTGAACCCGTTGGGGGTGGATGGGGCCCCATTGATGGCGGTCGGTGAGTGGCTGCTCCCGTTCATCACTGTAAGGAAAGAGGGGGACGGGAGGTCAGAGCGGGTGGCCGTGCCCTGGCACTGCGGGGACAAGGCAGGGCTGGGCCGACCGGAGCATCCTACTGGGTACCATGGGGCTGACACCCCCCTGGGAAGCTTCGGGATGCTCCCGCATCCCTAGGGTTGCGTCCTGGACCAGTCCCTGGCATTGCAGGAGGCAGATGCGGGCTGCAGGGAGGGATGGGATGCAGTGCATGCCCCAGTGCAGCGAGGGGCTGATCCTGCTGCTCGACGTTCAAGGCAGCCAAGAGAAGGGGCTCCATCCTGCCCCTCTGGGAGCTGCTCAGCACCCCCCGGGAGAATCCACGAGCCATTTCCCACGGAGCCCAGCCTGGCTTGCAGCACACGGGTGCCTCTGGCCCCGCTGCCCAGGCTGGGAGGACAGGAGCTGCCCGGAGCACCCCACACCAGGGGACCGCGGGGTGTACACCCAGGGGCGCCAGCCTGTGGTGTGGCTGGCCCCTCACTCCTGTGCCGGACCTCTGCGCACACCGTGCAAGCGCAGGGACCTTTCCGCAGCCGGCGTGGGCGACGGCACGCATCACCCCATCTCCTGACCGCGCACCGCTCCACGGCACCCAGGCATGCACCGCGCCTCTCCCCACGGCGCGCCGGGCACCCAGCTCCTGGGATCGCACTAACCTTGCGGTGCCTGCGCCGCCCTGCCTGCCCTGGCGGGCTCCCGCTCGCTCTACGGCCGGGCAGTATCGGCCGCCCGCTAAAGAGGTGCCGAAAATAACCCGGTGGCCACAACTGCTTTTATTCCCGTGACAGGTGCGTTACTAAGTTAGACGCCGCACATGTCCCTCGGCCGGGCTGGGGACGGGGTTCGCATCCCCGTGACCCACCGGGGCAGGGAGAGGGGGCTGGCGCCGGGGAGCGCACCCTGCCCAAGCCCCCCACCGTGGCACTGTGCCCCCCGCGGGACCCCCTGTGCCTCCCTTGGGGGGGCTGCGGCTGCGGCTCGGGTCTCTCATGAGAGCGGATGCTTCATTTTACTTACAAAGACAGACCATCGACCATTTCAAGCAACCATGAAAACGGCCGCGAGGCAGAAACGTCGGAGGGCCAGCGTCTCGATCTGCAAGCAAAATAAAACACGCTATGATGAGAGAGCAGAGGGGGCAGCTCTCGGCCGGGGGTCCCTGCAGGCAACGTTCCTCGATGGTGGGCACGTGTGCCATGGGCAAAGCCGCCTGGACCCAGGGATGGAGCCGGGTCCCTGCATCCCAACGCAGCTGGAGGGAGGGTTCAAGGGATGCTTGGCTGCCTAACATGGTCCCCACATTTTGGGACCACCCCTGCACAGCCCCAGCGCAGGGGGAGGTTTGCAACATTTCCCCAAGACCAAGAACAACCGAAACACTGTCACGCTGCGGGACGAGCCACGGCGGAGAGGCTGCCTGCACCTCCGGCCCCGCGTCCTACACCGAGCCGAACCCAGGGTGCCACATCTGCCGCAGGGCTCGGATTAAAAAGCAAAACCCCTCAAAGCGCAGCCGAGCACAAGCCGATTTCTAATTAGAGAGCATCTGGCCGGGAGGGCAGCAGGGCTATGGCGGCAAGCAGTGGCTGTCGGGGGGCTGTGTCTCGGGGGGCTGTTTTGGGGTGTTTTCTTTCCCGCTGGGGTTTCTAAGTGAGAAGCAGCTACAAGCAAAGCCCCTGTGCACGTACGTCTTGGCAGAGCTGGAGTAACTGCTCACTATGGCCACTACCACTCCTGCCGGGGCAACTAGCCTCGGCCCCCGACCGCCCCGATCCTGCCCTGTGTGTGTCTTGTCCGGCTGTGTGCTGGGACAGTGACACCGACACAGTGACCGATCCATGGCGCAAGCTCTGCAGGTGCGCAACAAGCCCACACGCCACTGGTGCAACCGGTGCATTGGGGCTCCCCCAGTTCAACGATGCTATAGAGACTCAGGGCTTGGACCTCAAGTTCCCGCTGAGTCCCCTGATGCCACCGTGCCATGCCAGGGCAAGGACATCCCTGCCATCATGGCTGGCTGGGACCCTGCCCTGCCACTGCCAGGTGCCACACGCAGATGGGCAGGCAGGTCCCCACACGCCCGGGACCCCCAGTGGGGCCAGCTCCGACCGTGGGGACAACCCCAGCATCCTCCAGCCAGCGCTCTGCCGGAGAGAGCACCTGGAGCCACGCGCTGCTCCGTGCCACCGTTTGGCGACCTTGTGGCAGGAGACCAGGATGTCCCCAACCCCAAGCACCTCACAGGGCACTGCTGGCGATGGGCAGTGCCACAGTGCTCCCTGTGGGCACACGCATGACCTGGGGCTCGCAGCGTGCAGCCCAAAGCCCTTCTCCAGTGCAAGGGTGGGTAACGCCACCCCACAGTGTGGCCAGCACCACGCAGGGGTCTGAGGACGCTGCTGATCCCAGGTGCGGCGTGTGACCCGAAGGCAAAGGGAACCGGGCAGCCTCCCTGCCTGGCATCCCATCCTCCCTGTCCCCGCCAGCAGCCCGGTACTCACTGGTGTTTGGTGTGAAGGAGGGATGGCGCGTGGCTCCCTGCGTGACAGCCGGCGGCGGCGGAGGCATGCTGGGCGGCGTGGACCTGGACTGCGTCTTCACGTCGGCCGGCGAGTCGGGCATGGTGGCAGCCCGCGTCTCCGCGTTATCTGCAGGGAAAGGGCAGGGGGCGGTGAGCGGGGGTGTGCCGGGCAGCGCCGCGCCTCCCCTCCCAATGGGCATCAATCAGGGGCAGAGGGGACCCTTGGGGACCTTGGGGTGGCCTGGGCATCTCCGCTCCCTGGTGCAGGGCGGTGTGGCTTGAGGCAGGATGGCAGCAACCCTCACCCCGGGCAGTGGGGACGGTGCCTGGTGTCCTGTATGTCTGCAGGATGGTGGGGATGGTGACCAACTTCCCGTGCGTCTGCGCAACAGTGGGGATGGTGCCCTGCGCCCAGCGTGGACGCGGGGTGGTGGGGACAGGGCAGGGCATCACTCTGCCCCACGCACGGGGCATAGCCCAGCCCAGCACACCAACAGCGTGTATTTCCCTGCAAAGCCATCGCTGTCACGTCCTGACACCCTCCTGCCACCCCTTGCCCATGTCTCGGGAATCCCCGGCTGCCCGCTAACCCCTTGCCATCCCCAGCAGCTACGCGTAGGGCTGCCGGAATCCCAGGCAGGGGTTACACACGGGCAGTAAATCACGGGTTCATTACGGTTGGTGCTCGGTGGCAGCACAGTGATGGCAGGACCCGCGCACCCACCGGTGGCTGTCCTCCCATGGTACCAGGGAGCCCCGCAAGGTGCCAGATCCTGCAAACTGGGGAGCGCAGGGCTCCCTGCCATCGCCACGCCGGGCTCCCCCCAGGCATCGCTGCCTCCATCCCGCTGCCCTGCGCTTGCAACCCCAAATAACACCCGGCAGCGGCATCCCCGGGGGAAGCGTGCCAGCACCGTCGCCTCCGGACGGCGGTGGCAGCAGGGCCCCGGTGCAAGGTTTCGGCCCCGCGGCTGCTGCGCCGGGCGGTGACGGGTGGCCACAAGTGTGGGCAGCTGCGGTGGTCCATCAGTGCGCCCGAGCCCACAGCACTGCCGCCGGCCCCAGCCAAAGAAGGAAGCGGCCGCCACGGCCATCCCCCGGCCCTGGGGTCCCTGCTGCTCCCCGGCACGCTCCCCGCCAGGCACGGCTGATAAACGCTAATCTAATATGCATGCTTAATCCGCTGCAACTGTTGTGAGATTAATTGAACCTTGCAAGAGCACATTGTCCGGGCTAAATAAAACCGGGGCCTCATCCCGAGCAAGATGCTATCGGGGCTTGTGCCGCAGCCGACGCTGTGCGTGGAGGACTGGGAGATGGGAGAGCCAGTGGCAAGGGCCAAACTCCTGGGCGGTCACCACTGTGGTCCCACAGCATCCTCCTCGATGGCTCCAGCACCACAGGAACATCCTCACGCCCGGGGCTGAGCCTCCCGGGCTGCACCGTAATCCTACAGACGCCTGGATGTGCACGCTCCGGTTTCCCTTTCCTCACCGCCTTCTCCCACTCCAGCCTTAGGAGAAACCCCAAGACCAAGCAGCATCCCTCCCCATGAAACAACAGTTTGTTTACAGGGCCTGCCGAAAATAAATGGGACATTCCGAAAAACGCCTTCCAGGCTTTCCCCATCAATCAGCAGGGCAGGATCCAGCCCCGACGGCAGAGGACAATCCGCAAGTGTGCACAGAGCGTGACCCAGACTTGGACTCGGCATCCCCTGGGCATCACCCGCCGCCCGGCTCAGCAAAGCACAACCTGCGTCGCCTCTACCTCCGCAGCAGGCAGGGCCCGCTCCTCCCCGTGACGCAGGGCTCTGCGTGGGCCATCCCCTTGCCCTTCTCGCCCCCTCCGAGCCCGGCGTTTGCGCTGCGGGGCGCTGGCTGGCGTTGCACACCAAGCGCGGCGTAGCGTGGCATTGCAACATGCTCTTCACGTCTGCAACGCTGCAACCGCCCACGTGCTCGGCCCCAGGCCCCGGCTTTCCACGCAACAGCCGCTGGGCGTGGGGACAAGCCGCAGCAGCCTGGGGACAGCGTGGCAGCTCGCCTGGGTAAGTGCACCTGCACCAGCTGCCTGCACGGTTCCCAGCGCAGAGGGGCTGCACCGGCGGGTTTGGCTCTGCCGCTGCTTGCAGGGATGGAGGAGGCTGCAGGCTGCGAGATGTTCACCCCTGCCTGCATCCCCGTCCCTGCCTGCATCCCTGTTCCTGCCTGCATCCCCAGCACCATCCCTACCTGCATTCCCGGCACCATCCCTTCTTGCATCCCCATCCCTGCCTGCATCCCCGGCACACACACCGTCCCTTTCTGCATCCCCATCCCTGTCCCCCTCGCTGTCCTGACTCCGCACGCATGCCCATGCTGAGGGGAAAACATGGATACGCTCCTCCTGGCACCGACACGGCTTTTCCACAACTTCCCATCAGGAGGAAAGTTTCCACGAAGCTGAGCAAACAGCCGGGGAAATGGGGCCTGGCTGTGTTTTTTCTTGTCTTTTCCTTTTTCTTTTCTCTAAGTCATAAATTTTGCCTGAGGTGTTTGCAACCCAAACACCACCATGCAGGCATGAGGACAAGGGACGGCCCCGAACCCCATGGGATTTCTCAGTGCCTGAGCCCAGAAATGCCCAAAACAAACAGAGCCCAGGATGCCCACAGGATCCGGCTGTGGCCGTGGCACCAACCCAGGCTCTTTGCAGGACGGGACAAGCTCTGTGGCAGGCGAAGGGGGTTTTGGGGGGCACAGTACAGCCTCCCAGCAGCACCTCCAAAAAATAACTCCCCAACACAACCCAAACTCTGCTGGAATTTTTTTTTTCTTTCTTTTTCTTTTTTCTTTCTTTGGGTTAATTTGTCCCAGCCGCTTGGGGCTGTGTCTGTTTTCCTCCATCTGGTTTCCATTAGGCCTGCGCAGCCCAGATGAATAAGTAATAATATAAAAATAAAAGGATTAGTATTTTCTCCTCGGCTGGCGGGAGCGGGCGTCCCCCGCCCTGCCTCCTGGGGACAGCGGATGCCGGACCATGCACACCCCCACGTGACCCTGACCCCCCATTTGTCACACCGGAGGGTTTAACCTCCACCGCACTGTCCCGGGCACAGTCCCTGCTGGGGTGACACACCAGCGCAGCCGCTACCGGCTGATAAAGCCCTGCTTGGAAGCACCGGCAACCCCTGAATCACTCGCCCTGGCTTGTGCATCGCTCTTCCCGGGTGGAAGATGCAGGAGAACTGGTCAGCCGGTCCCCTGCCTCCCACCGGAGCTGGGACAGGGCATCCGCTTGGCTGGGTGCTCCCCAGCGGGCAGTGTTGGGTGCTGGAAAGCACCAATGCATGGCACCATGCGGCTGTGCGTGCTGGCAGGCACCAACACACGGCACTGTGCAGCTGTGCACGCCAGCAGCCACCAACGCACAGCATCACGCAGCCGTGCACACCACTGGGCACCAACGTGCAGCACCGTGCACCCCAGTGGGCACCAACACATGGCATCCTGCAGCCGTGCACCCCAGTGGGCACCAACACGTGGCATCCTGCAGCCTGGTGCCTGATGGACGGGGCCCGGCAGCCGGCCCAGCCCCGGGTCTGTTGTTTCCCACGGTCCCGGGGTGCCCGTCCCGCCGCTGCAGGCTCTGCCCCAGCCCGGGGTACCCGTCCTCCCTGGGCAGCGAGCGGCCCCTGCTCTCTGCGGCCTTGGACAGGACCGGGGAGCAGCCGAGGACAGCGATAGGGATGTGAGCCCAATGACTGTGGAGCACCCAGGCTGGCCGCTCTACTCTCCATCTCCCCAGGGACAGGGATAGAGAAGGCAGGGAGTTGCCCTGGCTTCGGGCATCGGAAAGCTCCGGCTTCCCACAGCCCTCCCCTCCCAGGCTGGGCAAAGCTTCCCAGGAGAGGAAGGGGTTAAAAGGGAATTAAAAGACCAGCATCCTTCATGCTCTCCAAATGGCCACAAATGAAATCCAGATGCTGGAGGCGACGTCTCCCGAAGCCAAGCTGCCTCCGAAACAAAGGCGAGCATTCCTGCTCCTCAGCTGCCGCTGCCACGGGGGCCAAGAACAACTCCCCGATAAGATGGCGAGGGACCGAGCCATCCCAGCTGGAGCATGTTAGGGAAGTGCGCAGTGCCGGCGGCCAGGCAGCACCACCGGCCACGTGCACGAGCCCGGCAGAGGTGGTGGGAGCTGCCAGGGTACCATCGTCTCCCGCCTCCCCTGCGCTCATCCTGATCCCCTCCCCAGGGATGCGGTGACAACGGGGGGCAGGTGACAGCAAGCAGCTTGGAGGTGGCTCATCCCCAGTTGCATGTGGAGGGGGAGAGAAAAGGAAAGCCAATTAATAAAACCGTCTGCACAAGATATAAAGGAGACGGGCTTTGGCCGGCTCCAGGCCTGGGGAGGCGCTTGCAGGGTCGCTGGTGCAGGGAGCTCTCACTGCCGGTAACGGCCGCCGCGAGGACAAGGGGACACAGACGTGGCCGGTGGTGCCAAGGGAGCGCTGGCGGCAGCGCCCAGCCCTGCCAGGCACTTGGGCCCTGCCTGCGCTCCTGCCTGCAGGCAGAGACCCTCACAAGGATGCTCATGCCCCGAGCGGCACAAGTCTTGCTCTGCCCTGCTCCTCCAGCTGGGAGGGATGGTGGCAGCCTGGCCACGGGTGACCGTGCCGTGCCAACCAGCCCACGAATTTGGGCGTTGTCCCTGCGGTTTAGTTTGGCTGCTCAGCTGAGTGGGACCCGCCACCCTTGCACCGCCACGGCAGCCCTTTGCGCCGGTTGGCAAGACAGCCTTTGTCCCCGCCATCCTCAACTTGCCCATGGGTGTCGCGGGACGGGTCCCACGCCGCTGGCCCGGGCTGGGACACTCCCCACCCACGCAATGCCGGGAGCAAAGCATGTTTCACCACATACATCCCGATTTGCTTTGCTTTCCCCACAGCCCCGTCGTGTGAGCCGCCCCCGGCTGCGCTGCCTGCACCAGCGGCGCCAGCATCCCGGGGATGTCCGGCGCTGCTGGGGGATGCACCACATGCAACGCTCCGCGCTCAACTCCAGGCTGCCAGCAGTGACCTGGACGCCTGGTCCCCTTCCACCTCCCGCACGCCGTGACAGCATGGCTCCACGTGGGACGTCGACACCCGGGGCCAAGCTCCCCCACGTGCCCCGAGCCCCCCAAACCCCATTTCTCAAGCCACAACCAGCCACCCAGGGACCCAAACCCGCCGCCGCGGCTCCGCGCAGGCAGTGCCAGCCGGCTCCCGCTCCCCTCCAGCCGGCGTGGCCAGGGAGGAGGGAGATGGGTTTGATTTTCCTCAAAACAACAACAACAACAACAACAACAACAAAAAAGCCAAAAAAAAAAAAAAAGGCGCCCTCTCTGTTTTACAAGCCTTCATTTGCTATTGTTTATGTAAACAGGTAAATTGTTTCGTATCTCAATTAAAAACATCTGCCACATAAATGAATACCAATTAACTCATCCTGTTTTTAATTACTCTGTTAATTACACACAGGCAGCAAAAAGGATGGCAGGGGAATAGGGAAAGCATGCTTACAACCCCCCTTTCCCACCTTGCTCTTGGCAAGGATCCGAAATGTGCCCAGATAATGATGGATTAAGGTGGCTGGTGAAAACCGTGGCTCGTGGCCAGCTCCGGCGTGGCGGCTCCCTCCTGGCCCAGCCGGGCGCTGCTGGGGTGCCTTGCAGGGGTATTTCCCAGCACCCTCCCGAGAGGCGCCACGCCGCCCTATTTCGGAAACCCCGGGCCCCGTGGGACGCGCCAACGCCGCCTGCGTCATCCCCTGTGCCGGTGGCGGCCACGGCACAGCCCGGCTGGCTTTCCCGACGTCGGCCCCACGTTTCCTCTCAAAACGTGTCCCCGGGGAGAGAAACCTCGGGATGCCGAAGCATGCAGGAAGGGTGGGAGGATGGAGGAGGCTTCGCGCGGGGCAGCATCCTCATGGACCAAGCACATCCTCGAGCCCTGTGCTGCCCTGGGGAGCCCTCCTGCCACCGAGGGGCTACACCTCTGCATGGGCACGGCGGCATGGGGCGGATGCCATCCTCAAGTCGGGCCAGCGGTGATTGCCGAGGGACCCTGGGTGCCGTCAGCAGCCTCGGGCTTGCAGCCCCTCGCCCCCTCCGCCCCTCCTCTCCGGCTGCGGGAAGCTTTCCAAGCGAGCAGATGGGGCAGGGGAGCAGCGGCAGCGAGGAGGAGAGCAGAAAAGGCTATTTTCTCACGCTACATATTTTACAAGTCGAACATTTTGTGCATTTCAGCCTTGCCTGTAAAAGCAGCTCGGGCTCAGCCCTGGGACTCAACGTCGGAGCCCGTGAGTCAACAGCGGCTAGTGGCAACGTGGCCAGCCGGCGCAAAGAGGGGCCGGGAAGTGGGGTACCCCCATGTGGAGGGTCAGGCTGGGGGGTCCCCCTGACCCACTGGTGCTGGAGGAGCGGCAGGACGGCCGATGAACCCCTCCCAGCCCCCCAGCCGGGGCACAGCATCTGCCACAGATGCTGCCCGCAGCATTGCACCCTGGTGCCACCACCGTCTGACCGCTCCTGCCAGCAGCTCCACGGTGGCGGGGGGAGGAGGGTGCACACACACACCCTCACTGCTCCCCAGCTGCCTTACGCTGCTGGAAATTAAATATACTGGCTAAACACCGCGAGTAAACAGAGTGCCTTGGCCAGCCCGCCACACCTGGAGACACGCAGTGGCACGGGGCTGGGGGTGACCCCCACCAGCAGCACCGGCCGGAGCTGCCCCCTGCCCAGGAGACACCCGCATCCCGGCTGCAAACCACCTCCCCAGTGCAAGGGCTGCGGGTGCATCACCACGGCGGCCGCGCCAGCAGGGCAACCGATCCACCAACACGTTGCCAAAGGGACACCCCAAAACCAGCCGGATGCCCCAGCTGCAGAGCTGGACGCTCTTCAAGGGCGGGGAGAGGTTCAGGCTAAAACACCCCAATTTGCAATTTTTTTGCAGCCACCCAGCCAACGTGCACAGGGATGCTCGTGCCCAGCGGTGGCCTTGACGGCTGGAGCGGGGACAAGTGGCACAAGCAGCCAAGGGGACTCGGGGCGTTTTTGGAGGCAGAGAGTGGCTGGGGAAGGGAAAACATCCCCCTCCACGCGCCAGCGGGGAGCTCCATGCGAGGTCCCCGCAGCGTGGGAACGCCGAGGCGCCGCCGGCTCCCCGGGGACCCCAGGCTGGCTCATGCCCTGCAGACGCCAGGACGGTAACAGCTCCGAGGGGGTGCCGAATCCAGCCGTGCATCCCCACAGCCGCTGCATTACTGACTCTTTGTCTATTTTTTAACCGCAGGCTCCATTTCAAGGCGATTTTGCCCATGTGAGATTGAATCAAACAACACAGGAAAAAATATTAATGAGAATTTTGCAAAATAAACAGGAAATCCTTTGGATGCTTTCTGGAAACATTGGTCAGCATCTTCCAAAGGAAAGCTGCTTGTCAAGGTGGGGTTGCCCCTGGGGAGCTTGAGCACGCTGGGAGGGATGGCCGAAAACAAGCTTCAGGAAATCTAAAAATAAACCCTGAACCGGACAATGGCACTCACGCCAGTGGCACCCAGGCAGGGGGGGGTTCTCCTCTGTGCCACCAGCCTCTTCTCGCCCTGCGCTGGCCACCATGAAGCTCACAAGGACTGGTTCCAGCTTGGGGGGCACCTACCCCCCCCATCCCCAGCCTGGTGGGGCAGCTAAATCCAGCTCCCGCCCGTGGTCCAGCTTGGAAAGCACAGACCAGGGCTGTAGCATCCGACCCGCACCCCCTCACCCCCAGCAGCAGCATTTAAGCCCAGTTTCGCCCCCAGCTCAGTGGTGCAGCCCACAGGCTGCCCCCGCTCCCTCCCAGGGCCCAAGCAGCCCCATTTGCAGGATCAGGCCCTGTTCTGCCCAAAACCTTGTGCACGCTGTGACTGTACTGGTCTGGCCAGGGGCAGAAGCAGCAGCGGTGACGGTGGCTGGTGTGTCCCCCTAATTGGGGGGGGGGGGGGGGGGCAGCCCCCTGCCCCACTGCCAGCACTCCTCGCCGGCAGCCCTGCACTCCTCGCGTGGCTCACCGGCAATCCACTGACCTCCATTAACAGACGTAATAACTGACATTTACGGGGTGCTTCTCCTCCCCGGGGGGCGTGCGGCACCCCACGGCACCCCGCACCCCTTCCCCAGGTGGCCGCAGGCAGGGAGCCAAATTGCCTCGAGCCCGCACCGGGGATTTAAGCTGACTGCCAGCAGTGAGCGGAGCCGAGACCCCATTTCCACGGCAAAGCCGGACGCCGCACAGCCCAGATCCCGCCTGGGGTTTTCCACGCCTGAAAACAACCGCGGCTCAGAAGCCGAAAATAGGGAAGCGACGCAGGTAACATCGGCAGAGACCCGCCAGACCCCAGCTCCGGGTCCCCCGTGGGACCTTGCCAGGGCCCCCTCCCCGGCACGCTGACTGTGGGCAGCCCACCCCGGCCGTGCCCATGGGGCTGCCCTCGAGTCCAGCAGTGCCGAGCGTGCCATGGCGACGGGCAGAGGCTGGGGGGGTGCTCAACCCTCCCAACCCGCAGCGCGAGTGAGCACCAGAGTATTTTTCCATCTCACACCCTGGAAGTTCCCGGTGTAAGGGGCAAATCCTGCACCCACACGAGGCCTCGCTGCCGCCCTGCCCGAAGCCGGCACCCACCCCGTGCCGCCGCCCAGCGCCATGGGAGAACAGCCTCCCCCCTCCTCAAGGCTTCTTGGCTTTCCCTCCCTACAAGCCAACATCTGCAGCCACACGTTTTTCAAACAAAACACGCCCAACATCTGGCTGTCCCCCGGATAAAACCTTACCTGCCAGCACGGACACCGTCTGGGCCTGCCGGGAGGCAGCAGGCAGGGAAAAATCCCTTCGCACAGCCAAGTTCATCTCCGCTTTCCTCCCCAACCACAGCAAAAGCAACGCTCAAAACTTCTCCCTGCATGGAAATGCTCTGCGCGGGGACCTGCCTTATCTTATCCTCCTCCAGGGACCCAAGCGCCTGCCCCGGGTGGCAGCTCGGCCCCACGGGGCTCCTCACCCGAGGACCGCGGGCACCGGGGCTGTCAGCATCCTCCCCGGCTGCTGTTCCGCATTTGCTGTGGGGTTTTGGGATGGTTGCCCCACATCTCCATGCCCCATACCATAGCAGAGCTCACCCCGCCGCGTTGCCAAACAGACGGACGTTTTGCAGAGCGTCTTCAAGTCGCTCGACAAAGGAGCGGAGAATTAATATTCCTTTTAATTAAAGGCAGAAAAAATCTCTTTGTTCCTGAACAGAGAGAAAACAACAGAAGGAAGAGCTCAAAAGCTCTTTCTAAGCTAGAGACGAGACCATCGCTTAGATTCAAAGACACTGTCAACATGCACGTGACCTCAAATTAAAAAAACAAAATGAAACCCAGCAGCGGCGGCGGCAGCAGCTCCTCTCCGAAAACGAAGGAAAGTTGCAAAGTTTTTCTTGGCTAATAGGGGGGGAAAAAAAAAAATATATAAAAAAATTCCAACAAAAGGTGCGTTTAACCAGAGAAACACTCTGCAGTATCCGAAGGCACCATCCAGCGGCGAGGGCGAGCGACAGGGAGAGCCGGCCGGGCCCCGGCCCACGTCACGGAGGAGCCACGGAGGAGCGCGGTGCCGAGCCCGCTCCATCGCTACGCCGACAGCATCCCCTTAGCAAAGCCGGGCCACCGCCGACAGAGCTGCGCGGTGATTAACGGCTGCGAGGTTCGGAAGCAGGGCAGCGCCGAGGCAGAGCGCTGGGGGCTCCCCGAGCCCGCCTTCCTTCCCAAATCTGCGTCCGACACCACTGTCCCCCGGCACACGCGAGGGCACGGCACGTGTCCCCGGCACGGACCCGGGTCCTTGCATGTAAACACGGAATTATGCCGGTGCAGCTGGAACTTCCCAAACCAGCCCTGGGTTTGCTGGAACTTCCCCAACCAGCCCTGGGTTTCCACCCACAAACTCTCCCGGAGTGGATCAGCTCCTCCTCGCCACGCAGCGCGGCTCCGTCTCTAAATCGGCGGCGGCTGGAGCGGGATGCGGAGCCGGGCGGGTTGGCGCCCGGAGGAGGGATGCAGGGATGAAAAAGGCTTCTCCCGCTTGCCAGAATTCGGGAGCCACGACCCGGGAGGGTTTGCTGCGGGGGTGGTGGGGAGGGCACAATCTCGCGTGGGTTCCCGGGGATGCTGGGCGGCCCCACGCTGCCCCGGCTCTCGGAAAGCAGCTGCCGGGTACGGGGAAGGGAGCGCAGGCAAAGCCCCGAGCCCTGCCGCGGGAGGGGAGAGGGGTCCGCATCCCACCGCCCCTGCGTGAGCGCGGGACCCGCGGTTGCGGCAGAGCGCTCCTGCCCTGCACGGACGGCGGCTCCGGTGCCCGCTCGCCCCGGCTGCGCCTCCGCTCGCCCTGCCCTGCTCCGCCACCGCGGCGCGTCCCGGGGGTGGCCGAGCCACGGGGGCGGCGAGACCGCGGCGGCGGCGGGGACCGGCAGCATCCCCGTCCCCTGCGCACCGGCAGCTTCCCCGACAGCGGGAGCATCCCCCGGGCGCCGGGAGCCTCCGACTGCCCTGCGCACCGGGAGCATCCCCCGGGCACCGGGAAGCATCCCCCAGCCCCTCTTCCCCGGGGGTCTCCCCGGGCACCGGGAGGCTCTCCGTCCCCGTTCCCGATCGCGGACGGCACTTACCGTCCTGAGGTGTGGCGGAGGCGTGAGGTAAGTCCCAAGGCAGGGGCCGGCAGGAGCGGCCAGAGCCGGCAGCGGCCCCCGGCGGCGGCGGCGGCCCCGGCCCGGTTAAGGCCGGCGCGGGCGGAGAGCGGCCCCGCGGCGGCGGCTGCCCCCGGCACCTGCCCGCCGCCGCTCGCCGCGCCCGGGGCCGCCGGGGGCCGCCAGCCCGGGGGTCGGGGCGCTTCCCACCCCCCCCGGAGGGGGGGGTACCGGAGAAGCGAAGGATGGCGAGGGCGGAGAAGCCGGTAAATCCGCGGGGTCGGTTCACCCCCTACGCGCTGCCCGGCGGCGCATCCTTCGGCACCGCATCGCGGCCATGGGGCGTCCGCGGCCGCGCTCCGTGCCGTGCCGGGCCGGGCCGCCCGCAGCGCCCGCTGCCGCCGCGCCGCCCGCCCGCCCCGGAGTGAGCGCCGCCCGCCCGCGCCGCTGCCTTAGACGGTGCCTCCGCCGTGCCCGGCAGGGGGCGCCCCGCCGCCGCCGCCGCCACCGGAGCGGGGGGGGGGACACACACCGGGGGAGGGGGGACAGGGATGTACGGGGACACGGCACCGGGGGGCTGCAGGGCACCGGGGGGGGTGCACGGGGTCATGGGGCTGCACGGCACCGGGGGGCTGCACGGGGCTTCGTGGGGTGCACAGTGACTGCACGGGAATGGGGGGTGGGGTGGGGTGGGTGTTTGGGGGTCGGGGGGGCCGTGCAGGGAGTTTGGGGGTGCAGGGGGCTGGGGTCTGCAAAAGGTTCATGGTTGGCAAGGGGTTGGGGGTGCCGAAGGCTGAGGGTTGCAAAGCTGGGGGAGAGATGATGGTGGGGGGGGGGAGCTGCGTGAGTAGGGGGGCTGTGTATGTTTTTGGGGGGCTGCAAGGGGCCGGGAGTTGTTTGCACGGGGTCAGGGGAGTGCAAGGGGATGGGGACAGGGCTTGCCTGGGGCGTGGGAACAGTGAAGGCGCTGGGGCTGGGACTTGCAAGGGCTGGAGCGGGGTGGGGGTGTTTGCAAGGGGCTGGGGGGCTGCAGGGGGCTGGAGCTGTGGTTGCTCTGCTTTCCTCTGCAGGAGCCCGGGGGCCGGGTTCCTATAGGAGCAGCCACATGTGCAGCCACAAGCCCCATGGTTACAGCCCCCATTGGCACCCCACAGTACACGTGCCCATCCTGGCATGGCCTCGGGGTGCCCCCCACCCTGTTTGGCCTCGATGAGGCTCCCATGGGTGGCCACGCTGTGCCCCGGCACCACGGGAATGCCAGCGGGGCCCTTCCTCCAAAGCAGTGCATGGCAGCGGTGCATGCATTCGTGGCGGTGCCTGCCCGCGCCGGCTCCCCAGCGTGCCCTTCCTGTGCGCCCCGTGCCAGCTGGGGGCAAGCATTAACAATTTCCCTCCCCCCCAACCCCCCAAGTCCTACTACGATGTTGTTGCTTGCTTGTGCGCCCAGTAACGCAAGCCCTGCTAATTTCCCTGCCAGCCGAAGCCCTGCCTCTTTGCGTAATTACTCTGCTTGGCAGCTGCCTTCCCTCTGCGAGTTGCTGTGCAGAGCCTTTGCCGCCCGTATGGTTGTTGTATTACTCATCCTCACCCGCTTCCCAGGGCTCCGGCGCTGGGGACCGCGGCAGCCTTGCCAGGCGGCGAGTCACCGCTGCACAGCCGTTGCACAACTGCTGCCGGGGTGTTGGGTGGCACCGCCGCTGCCGAGCCGCTGCACGGCCACTCTGCAGCCGGTACACGGCCCTGGCATGACCGATGCGCCGCCACTGCATGGTCACTGCGTAGGCACCGCACAGCCGGTGCACAGCCACTATACAACTGCTGCATGGCCACTGCGTGACCATTGCATGGCCAGTAAATGACCATTGCATGGTCAGTGAATGACCATCATATGGCCACTGCGTGACCATTGCATGGCCAGTAAATGACCATTTCATGGCCAGTAAATGACCAGCACATGGCCACTGTGTGGCCACTAAATGACGCGTTACCCAGGACGCGTTACCCAGGACAGTGGTGGAGTCCCCATCCCTGGAGGTATTTAAGGGTCATGTGGATATAGTGCTCAGGGACACGGTTTAGTGGTGGGCTGGCTTGTCAGTGTTAGGTTAATGATTGGGCTAGGTGATCTTACAGGTCTTTTCCAATCTAGGAGATTCTGTCATTCTGTGATTCTGTGACCTCTGCATGGTCACTGCACAGCCAAATTCCCACCCACGTCACCCTGCTGACGGGGTCACAGCGGGACGGTGCTGCAGCACCCCAACCCAGCCCCCTCCACCCTGCTTTCAGCCATCCCAATGTCCAGCTCCAGTTTTGCCCCCCTTCTTCCCCCCAAGAGCTGACGTGTTCTTCCCTGCCACTCTGGCGGTGGCCCGGCGCTGACAGTGGGGGGGATTTCCCTGCCTCAGTAGGGCGAGCAGGTCTGTGCCCACCCCAGAAGTTTTTGCACCTACACCGATCAGTGTGGTGTGCGTATGCTGCTCAGCGCCTGGGCAGCACAAGAAGCCCTGCTGCTGTGCCCTCTGCATGCACTGCCTGCGCTTCCCCGCGCGAAGCTCCGGGGTTGTCCCTGTTCCTGCCCTCATTCCCCATGGGGTTTTTCTCAAGGAACCCCTTGTGGGTGAGTGTCATGGCCCCACCAGCACGGCCCCAGGGGCGAGGGCCCACCAGCATTGGAGGAAAATCCACCCCTGCACACAGCTGCACGCCCGCCCCGCTGCCTGCCTGGCTTTGCATAGGCGGCACCAGCTGGCACATGCAAATGCCAGCGGTGAGTGTGCATTTGGAACCGTGGTGCATGGTGCAGTCCCCCGCCGGTGCACACATCGAGGCTTTGCAGAGCACCAGCCATCACCGAGGCATCCCTCAGTGGTGGACAAGAGGTAACGGGCACAAATTTGAACATAGGAAGTTCCATCTTAACATGAGGAGGAACTTTACTTTGAGGGTGGCAGAGCACTGGCACAGGCTGCCCAGAGAGGTGGGGGAGTCTCCCACACTGGAGACATTCAAAACCCGCCTGGACGCCATCCTGTGCCACTGCTGTAGGTGTCCCTGCTGTGGCAGGGGGTTGGACTTAGATGATCTCCAGAGGTCCCTTCCAACCGTGACCATTCTGTGATTCTGTGATCCCAAGGCAGCACCCTGGTTTTCTGGGGTGTCATCGCAGGGCTCCTTTGGGCTCTGCCACTGTGTCTGGCTGCTCACTAGGACAGCAGGGACCTGACCTCAGGGGTGTCCGCACTTTTGGCTAGGTGGGCTGTCCCACATATCCATCCCAGTGCAGTGCAAGCCGTTGAAAACTTCGCAAACCCATCCCTGCGGACCTGCCAACACCGTGCCCATGGGCACCTTGTGGGGACAGAATCACAGAATCACAGAATGGTCAGGGTTGGAAGGGACCTCTGGAGATCATCCAGTCCAACCCCCTGCCAGAGCAGGGTCACCTACAGCAGTTGCACAGGATGGCGTCCAGGCAGGTTTGGAATGTCTCCAGACCTGCCGGGGAAAGCCACAACCTCTCCGGCTCCTGGTTAATTTGGGGTGTAGCCAAAAGATGCTATCAAATACCTGGCACCAGCCAAGGTGACCAAGCTGAGGCTGAGCCAGACAGCCGTGAGCCTGCAGCCTTTGCAGCGAAGGCGGATGGAGCCGGGCAGAGCCGCCCTGCCAGGGCCACCGCGCTGGAAATAGCTGCCCGTCCACCGGCGGGACAGGCAGGCAGCGGCACTGCAGCACGCATGGGACAGCATGGGTGGGAGGGAGCCACGCCACGTCCCCCCCAGCAGCGTTTGGGTGGCGGGGTCTGCTTCGTTTCTATTCCGCTCGCGCAGCCTGTAATTTTGGTCTATTGAAGTCATAATTCACTACTGTGAAAATAAACATTTGTGTTAGCTCGCTTTATTCGGCAAGCCTCGTCTGAATGTTAATAATTCCCTGCCGGCGTGCTTGCACATGGCCTTGGCCGCCGGGACAAAGATCGGGCACCCGTGGCTGTGTCCGTGCCCGTGGCTGTGGCCATGCCCATACCCACAGCTGCTTCCTTGCATGCTCGGGGTAGGATCTCACCAGCCTTTGGAGAGTCCTGGATCCCAACAGAGAGGAGATGGGGACACAAGTGCCACCTCGAGCTAACCTGGGGGTAACGAGGGAGCTGGCTGCCACAAGATAAAGGTAATAATACAGAGGTAATATTTTGAGTAAAGCAGACTGAGTCCACCACCTGCTCTGGACCCTTCCCTGCCCGCTCCTGTCCCTGGTTTTGTTCGCTTGCGCTGTTTTGTGGGTGCTCCCACCTGCAGCGGGGATGCCCCAGCGTCCACCCTGTGCCATAGCCGAGCTGGGGCAGGCAGGAGGACGCCTGGGCCACCCTCCGGCTGTCCCCGTGGCTGTCCCCATCCCTGTCCCCACTCAGCCGCCAGCCGGGGCAGGGCTGGCCCCAGGGTTTCTCCCCACCGGGTGCAGGGGGCTGGTGCTTCCCCTCAGCATTTGCATCTTCCCAGCCTTTATCTTTCTCCCAGTCTCTGTATTGCTGCAATTACAGACACTTTAAAACACAATGATCTGGCTGTTAGCGTGATGGATGACAGAACCTTTCTGTCTGGTTTAAATCATTGCCGAGAGTGAGCAAACTTCCCCGGCTTAACCCCTTCATGCCGCCCAGCCCGCTCCCTGGCCAGCCTGGGCTAGCGGCGGCCGGCGGGCTGCTGCCATGTGCCCCGTGGCCACGCATCTGCCGCACGCGTGGGTCCCAGGGATGGGGATGGAGAGGGGGGGTCTGGCATCCCTGGGGTCAGTGCTGGGGGGCAAACATCCCGCATCCCTCAGCTCTCTGGGTGCATGGGATGGATGCGGCACAGTGGGGCAGACGATGGGACCGGCCGGCCCTGCTCGGCTGCGGTGGGAAAGCAACGGCCGAGCCGGGAGATAAGCGCCTGCCAGGGCCCGATAGCCTGCCTGGATCCATCCCAGCCCAGGGCCTGGCAATCCTTCCCCCGACAAATCTGGAGCCGGGGCAGGATGGGGCCCCACCGGGTTCCCACCCGGCAGAGAGGGTGGAAACTCCTGTAATGACTCGGTGTCGGTCACACCGGCGCGATTGATAGCGCAGCATGCAACAGCCCGGCACGGGGATTAACTGCACATGTTATGGCAATTCGCGCTCCCTTTGTTTTGAGGAGCTGGCATCTCCTGCCGCCGCGCATCCCGCCCTGCGCCCGCTGCTGCCTCTCCTCCCCGTTCCCACCAATGTCGCCCCCATGGGTGTCATGGTCCCATGGGACGGTGTCGGTACTGTCACCCATCATTCCCGCTCATGGGACCCATGGGAAGGAGGGATGTCCTCCATCCCTGCTGGGTGTACAACTGGGAGACGCTGCAGTGAGGCATCTCGGGGAGCTGCCCCAGGCAAATGGGGTCCCCAGGGCACGGCCTGGGGGTGAGGTGGGGGCCACCAGGGCCTGGCACGGTGCGTGCCAGCAGATAAGGTGCTCACTGAGGGCAGATGAGGGACACTGGCACCAACCCCTGCAGGAAATGGTCACCACCATGCGCCACCCTGGCCCCATATCTGCCCATGCACATGACCCCTGCTGATATTGGGGCTGCGCACACGGGCTGGGGGCAATGTGTGGTGGGTGCCACCGGCTCACACTGCCACCAGGGCAGCCCCAGCCCCGTGCCCCACTTATGCCTTTGAAGCCACAGTGGTGTTGGGTCCCTTTTCACACCCTGTGGGTGCCCAACCATCTGTCGCGATGCACCACTTCTCTCCCTGTAGCTCTCACTCAGCCCCTCACCCTGCATCCCACCGTGTTTTCCCTCTTCTCTCCGGCTCTCTGAAGCTCCCGCAGCCCGGGCTCTTGCTCAGCCCAGTCGCTTCCCAGCGTTCCCGTAAGAGCTGATTGCTATTCAGGCTGCGTCCCCCCTTCGCAAGCCTCCGGCTTTTTAAAAAAGCCCACGGTGTTGGTTTATCACACCTTCCCCCTCGCCGCGCTGGTGAGTCATCCCCTCACCGGTACGCCATGCCACGCTGCCGGGAGCCGTGGCAGACCTGCCCCACTGTGGGCAGCACCCGTGGGCACCCGCAGCCCCTCCGCCACACCGTGCCGGGGGTCCTGCCACGGCACGGCTCTCACAGGAGGCTTGTCTGGAGGCAAAGGCACCGAGCCGTGCCGGCGCTCAGCCCCTGGCGTGCCACAGGTTTCCTGTGTCACCCCTAGCGAGTCTGTCTCTCTGTCTGGGTTTCTCGATCTCTATCCGCTCCCTCCTGGGGAGCAGAGCATCCCCGGGTGCCTCTCTGTGGTCCTCGCTAGATGTGGCTGCACCAGCGGTGCCTGCGCGGGCACAGCGCCGAGCTGAGCAGGGGGACAGCATGGGGCTGGGTGCTCGCAAGCTGCCACAGCTATGCAAAGCCCCACGCCGCTGGCAGGGTCCCCATTTTGAGCATTTTGCTCAGAGCATCCCCGCAGGGACACCGTGCTCGGAGCTGCCGGGCTGGGAAGGGTCAGTGTGACCATGGATGGTCCCATTGCCCTGGCTGCGTGCACGGATGTGGTGGCCTAAATCTCAGCACCTGAGTCCACCCCGGAGTGAGCACCGGGAGCCAGGCTGCAGCTCCCAGTGCTCTTCCCTTGGCATTTTTCTTGCAGCAGGAGCCCCGGCTGGCGCTGCATTTCCCTGCGCGTTAATTCATCGGGGAATGTGCGGGGGAGATAAGGGGCTGGTGGGGAGCCAGCGGCCAGGGAAGACGGCTCGCCCACCGGCCGGCTATCGCCCGCCGCAGCTGCATCCGCTGCGGTGACATCTGCTTGGCAGGAAGCGCCACTCGCCAGCCTTTCTGAAGCAAGGGGGTTCATTTGCGCCTGGCTTCCCTCCTCGCCCGCTCATTGGGGTCCCCGGCCTCGGGGCCACCTGCTCCGCAGCCGCTCCATCCCCTCACTTCCTCAGCCAAAGGCTGGAAGGAGCAGTCCCCCCCCGCCACCGCCGCCAGGAAGCAGAGCCGGGGGCTTTGCGGCTTTCGCACAACTTCCATAACATTAAAAGAAAAAAAAAAAAAAAAAAAAATCCTGTTTTCCTGGCTGACAGATTCGTTCCTGCTTTGTGGCATTCAAAGGGAGACCGGCCCCTACTGCTTATCATCTCCGCTCGCCCTGCGCCGCAGGCTCTGAAAAATCACCGGCTTGGCTTAAACACCGGCAGACTTCGGGATGCGACACTATTCCCCTGGGTGCTTTACAGTTTCTGGGCTGCTGGGGGCCAAGTTTCCGGCTTTTCTTTGGCATGGGGAGTCTGGGAAGTATTTTAATTTGGAAGCAGAGACTGCCACGTGCTGCCCTGCCCCTGGGAGACGGTGCTTTGGGGTGCACGGAGACACTGCTGACCCCCCTGTGGGAGCAGTGCCCGGCAGCGGCACTGTTGACAAGTCGTGCCAGCCTCATCCTTGGCCAGCAGGAATTCACTGGGAGATGCTGAGCAAAATCCCCCGAGCTGCCCTGGCAAGCACAGCGTGCTGGGAGAGCCGTGCACCCCGCCGCGGCGCAGATGGTCCCTCCAGCTCCTCCAGCTCCTCACCAGGGGAGCTCCCCTCGGCATGGCACTGCTTCCCTTTGACAGGCTGGGCAAGGGGAACTGCTGAGAGCCACGTCCTCGCCTCAGGGCCTGGCCCCTAGCATCACCTGGACCATGTGACATCTCCATGCAATGCCAAGGTTTGGGGAGGCAAGAGCATCTCTCAGCCCCGCCATGGCACCACAGCCGCCCTCCCTGCCCCTCGCCCGGCGGGCAGCCCTGGTGGGGTTAACGGTGGGTTCACACTCCCCTTCTCCCCTCCAAACCAGGGGTACCCATCCACTGGCCAGCTCTCCCCATCCCACAGCCTGCAACTGCCTGCACAGGGCTCTTTCATGATGGGAATTTAATTAGCTTGCATTGCACTTCCAACACCTCGCATCCCTGCAAAAATCGATCGGAGCTGGCGGGAGGCGGTGCAGCGCGGTCTGCCTGCGCTCCAGCATGTGGCTCGGCCCAGGAGCAAAGCCCTGGGGCCGCTTTCAGACACCCCCCCCGGGGCCAAAATGCCCCGGCACCAGGCTCTGGCTGCATCGAGGTTGCCGCCGATCTGTGCCGTGCTGTGCCGTGGGGAGCTGCAGCCTTGCGGCGGGGAGGTCTGGGATTCGTTACGAGGTCCAGATGCGCCGTGGCAGCGGGGGACGTTGCGGCTGTCTCTGGCCACCTGCATCGTTTCCAAGTTCCCAGGCTAAAAGCAGGGCTTGTTATCAAGAGCAAAAAATGTGCCACCTCTGTTGTATTTCATTTCCCTTTCTCCACCTCTTCCCTGCCCGCTGCGCATCGGAGATAACAGCTCTCCGCGCCGAAGCCGGAGCGCGGGGCAGGCAACGGCCTCGCCAGCCCTATCGCTGCCTCGCCGGCCGCAAGGAAATCAGGAAGTTTGCAGAGATATTTGGCCAACAAAATAAACATTTCTCCTGCCAAGACCCTAACCGGCAGCTTCGCAAGCCCGCAGCAATCTGCACAACTCCCCTCGCTGCAGCCATCCGGTCAACGGTGCCCGACAAGCCACCGCAGCAGCGCTGCGCCCGCACAGCCCCCGGCGCCTTATCGGTGGGTGCCCCTCGCCCGGGATGCACCGAACGTTGCCGTGGGTGGCAGGTCTGGGGACAGGGACCCCAGCACAGCTCCCAGCTGCGGCAAACTGGCACGGCACGATGGGTGCAGCACCCAGGGTGCACCCCAAACCCTGCCCTCGAGCCCGTCATCACTGCGTCCCCGACCCGTGGGATGGGTGCCAGGACCGGGCGGAGGGGCAGGGGGCTGCTGGTGGGGAGAGGGGTGTGTGTGGGGAAGCAAGGCAGAGGGCCAGTATTGTTTGGTCAGGGCAGACAAATGCCGGTGACTCAGCCGGCAGCCGCTTTCCTGCCCGTGCTGGGCATGGGCCCAGCAGGAGCCCCCTGGGCCCCCCCAGAGCTGCGGCAGCCCCTCGGAGGAGGATGGGCTGTGGGGTGCCCCTCACCCTGTGCGTGGCTGTCCCAGTGCCAGCGGGATGCTCCGGCACAGGACCGCAGGATGCCCCTGCCCCATGGAGCCTCGCCGCTGCCGTGCTGCAAGCGAACCGCAGGGACCTGGAGAGCCCGTGGGGTCGGATGGTGACCCTGGTGGCACAAACCTGTGACATGCATGATCCGGCCGCTGCCAAGGGAGCGAGCGTGGGAACGCACTCCTGAGCCGCACGCAAGCCGCTGACCCGAGAATGAACGAAAACACCCAGTAAACAGAGGATTTAAACTCTGTAAATAAAAACTAATCGTGGCTGATTACTCATTATGGAAAGGTTAATTGCAGAGCAGCCTCTAAGTAGGTCCTCGTGCCCGCGAGCCCACCATGCCCCGTGGTGCTGGTGCTGTGGGCTCGGCCATGCCCTGGCTCCCGGCTCCCCCCGGCTGGTCCCCATGGGGATGCACCGATGGCGCCGGCTGCGTCCCACCCTCGGGGATCCCCTGCCCACCCGAGGCTGAGTTTGACATTGGGGTGATTCACCTCCACCACGTCACGGCACACGGCGCGGCCACAGCCACCCGCCGCCTTCCTCCCGCCGCTGCCTCGGCCTTACCTTGGCCGGTCCTGCCCGCTGCCCTGGCCCAGGAGGGGTGGCCGTCCGGCTTCGGGGGTCCCCCGGGCATCCCAGTGGATGGGTGTCAGCACCCTGGTGCCACAAGCCTCGCAGGGTCTGGCACTGCCAGCCTGCTCCCACGTGTCGGTGCAGGAGCCGCACCGGGGAGGGAGATGCTGAGCACCGGTGGGGCGCAGCGGGGCACGGGGTGTCCTGCCCGCTCGGTGCCTGCCCTGCCGTGAGGTCCGTTCATGTGATGGCCGGGGCCAGGGTGGCAGCAGAGCCGTGTCCCATGGTGAGGGGGAAGGTGAACAGCTGCCGGGCAGTGATAATGCGGCGGGTGGGGGGGAGGCCGGGCAGCTGCGCCCGTGTCCTTCCCCAACAGGAACCATCTGCGACCAAGCCCAGCTCTGCCTTCCCTATCAGCCATTCCGGTCTGACTTTCCAACAACTTCCCCTTCGCGCCGGCTTCACTTCCTCACTGCGAGGGGTTGGCGCGGCGCAGCTCGGCACGGGCAGCGTCGTGCAGCAGGACCGGCACGGTGCAGCATGGCATGGCATGGCTGCCATGGTGCAGCTCGGCACGGGCAGCACGGTGCAGCATAGCATGGCAGAACCGGCACAGCGTGGCATGGCATGGCATGGCATGGCATGGCAGTCAAGGTGCAGCCCTGCACCGGCAAGCCAGCATGGCACAGACAGCAACGATGCAGCCCATCATGGCACGGCCGGCATGATGCAACACAGCGCGGTGCAGCGTGGGAAGCGCAGTGCAGTGTGGTGCAACCGGCACAGCACAGCCGGTACAACCCGAGGATAGCTGCAGCACGGCATGGTGCAGCCCCACACGGCGTGATGCAACCACACACAGCGTGGTGCAGCCCGGCCCGGCGTGGTGCAGCCCCACACAGCGTGGGCACTGCACTGTAGCGCGCCATGGCCAGCCCGGTGCAGCCCAGCACAACCAGCACGCTGCAACACCGAGGGCTCGCCCGCCTTGCTGCAGCCCTGCAACCCGCTTTGCCTGGGGACAGCCACGGCGATGAGGATGTCCCCTGGCTGCCGCTGCGCTCCTGAGCTGCAGCTGCAAGATCAGCACCCGTGCACCAGCCAGCCAGGGTCCCTGCACCAGCCTGGCTCCAGGCATCGCCCCAGCCTGCGCGGCGCTTGGGACAACCCCTCTGGCGGGTACGGAGCCCCCCGTTGCAGTCCATCCCTGCAGCCTCAGGCCAGCCCTCCCCGCGCCGGAGCCCGGGCTCCCCGACAGCCGCCAGCGAGAGAAACAACTTGTTAGAAAACCGAAAGGCGGCTCCTGGCTGCAGGTGGGAGGGAGGAAACGTGTCCTAAAAATACAGCAGCGCCTGCACGGTCCCCGAAGGTGGCTGAGCAGATGGCGTGTCTCGGCGGCCACCTGGGCTCCCGCAGATGGTACCCGGGGCTCCCCACTTCGTGCCCCAAGCCTGGGGCTCCTGGCGGGGGGGGGGGGGGGGGGGGGGAAACGGGGAAGGGACAGTGGGGGGTAAGCGGGAAGGAGGGTCCCAGAGCATGGCAGGGCAGGGATGCTGTGCTGTGGGGGCACAGGCTGTGGGACAGAGCGGGGAGAAGCGGGGTGTCACCCGCAGGGTTTGCAGCACCTCTGCCCTCTGGGTGCTGCTTGGGGCCCCGGGGGATGGCGAGTGTGGTCTGGGTGCTGCAGGGAGACGAGGGGAAGCCCCAGCACGGGGCTGATGCACCAGGGCAAAGGGTCACATAGCGACAAACCACAGCCCCAACTCAGCAGGGGCAGCGTGCACCCAGCCAGGGCTGTGCGCTCGAGGGGAGACACTGCAGCTGCCCCCAGCAAGCCTCTGCCCCGGACCCGCATCCTGCATCCCAGTGATGCCTGGGGGGGTCCCAGCTCCATCCTACCCTCCCTGGAGATGCCCGTGTCCCGCCAGCGAGGGCAGAGCAGCCTGGCCGATTGGGCCCGTGGGCTCCCAGCTGCCTGTTCTGCCGGGCGGGAGGGTTTCCACCCGTGTTTCGTGCTCTCGCCTCTTCCTCTTTTATTTCTGGCCGGACAGGCAGCCGCAGGCCCAGGTGGGCTCAGCATCATCAGCTCAGGGTTTTGCCAAGCCGCCCTGCGGTGAGGGTCAGGCGTGCCTGCAATGAGAGACGGAAAGCGCATGGGGGATTGAATGGCAGCGGCTGCTCCTGGGGAGCGTCCTGCGGCAGCAAGTCAAAACCAGAGGGTTTCAGGGCCGGCCAGGAAAATCCCACCCAGCTGTGGCCCCGTGTCCCCCACGTCACCTGCGGCTGGAGGGTTTTCTCCGCAGGCAAACAGGGGAGCACCTGCCCGGGCAGCTGCAGGGGCCGTGCACCAGCGACACTGGGCTGCCAGGGGCTGGGGAATGCCCCGGCGTGGGGGGGGAACCCCTGGGGTCCTGGGGTCTGCCCCAGCGTGGGGGGAACCCCTGGGGTCCCGGGGTCTTCCCCAGCACAGGTCACCCTCCCGCCCACCCTCTGGGGAGCCCACCAGAGCTCCCGACCGGTTTCTCGTTGAGTCAGAGCCGTGCACTTGCTGCCGAGCAGAAACTTCCCCCCTGGTAAAGGAGAAGCGGGACGGGCTCCCACCGCCCCCACACTCAGAGCAAGAGGGTGGCAGGAAGGCAGAAACCCCCGAGGGGGGCAGCCGGAGCGCTACCACGGCACCTGGCACCCACCTTCACACTTACCAGGGCCGCACCAGCCCCGTGCTCGGCACGGCACGCTTCCCCGGTGCCTGGGAATGCCCCGGTGGGTGCTTGCTCGGCCTCGCGTGTTGGCCGTGCCCATGCACCCCACTGCCCGCAGCGCCCCGCTGCCTTCCCCTTTCCGTTTGAGAGCAACGCGGCCACCCTGAGCGGGGGGGAAACCCGAGGTGAAAGGAAGCCACAGCGATAACCCGTGAGCAAAACACCACCAGCAGCTGCTGAAACCAAAAAGAAACCATCGCCTCCCAAAGCCGGAGCTGCTTTTTGGGCTGCGGTGGGGGGAAGGCGCGGGGGGGTGGCAGGCACAGCCCTGGCTGCCTGCATGCGTGCAGCTGGGATGGGAGTTTATACACTCGTGCCCAAATATGCCTTTTCCACCCCAGAGAAATGTGGATGTGGGAGCAAAGGCGGGAGCTGGGGATGGGAAGGAGAGCGGCGGCCGAGACGGGGAGGCGGGAGCCGCCGAGAGTTCACATGAAGCACAAAGACAAATTCTTTAAGAAAAAAAAAAAAAAGAAAAGAAAAAAAAAGAGAAATCAAAGGGATGTGGAGAGGGAGATAAGAGGGAAGACAGAGCAGGAGACGGAGGGAGCGGGGAGGACGCGGGCAGAGGGAGGCAGGAGGCGCGGGCGGAGGCGAAGCCGGGAGCCGGGGGAGCTGTCTGGCGCGGTCCCTATCGGCTCTCTCCATCACGGTAGCCTAACCTCAAGTAGTTTTTCACTGAGATTGGAGTGATCAGGTAGGGCTGCCCTCGCAGGCAGCTGCAGGGCTGTGAATAAGCACCTGCTTATCTCTGCCCAACGGCTGTGCGCGGCTGCAGATTGCGGGGAGGACGGGGAGCTGCCTGCCGGCTGCGATTTCCATATCAGCGCCCTGCAGCCGCCTGCACCAAATAAACACAACAGCCCCATGGACAAAAGGTTAATTATCAATTTTCAGAAAGGGAGAGAGAGGGGGAGGGGGGGGGGGGGGGGGGGGGGGGGGGGAGGAGCAGAACGGCCGTCGCCAGCCGCGGGGACGCGCAGCCGTCCCCAGCCAGGGTGCCGGGCTCTGCACCTTGGGTGCAGCGTCCCCGAGCATCCCCGGGGCTGTGCCGGCATCTCCGGGGTGGGGGCAAGGGATGGGGATGGGGATGGGGATGGGTCTGTGTGTGCACAGGGGCGGTGGGGCTGGGGGGAGATGTAGGGGGAAAGGGCCCCTCTCAGCACCCACCCCCCCAGCTCAGCCCTGGCTGGGCAAGGGCAGGATTGGAGGAAGGCACATCCTCCTCCTCATAGGCATGCAAGTGCCTCCTGGCTCCTCTCCCTGCACCTGCGTCTCTGCATTCAATGCTTTCCTCCTCTTATCAGAGTGGCCGCGGGCTCCCGGCTTGGCCGGGCCACGGGGCTCAGGGAGAGATGCGAAGGGATGAGGTGCGCTGATCGCCCCAGCCCTGCGGGAAGGGAGAGGTGGGTGGTGGCATCCCCCTGCTTGTGGGTTAGGCTGGGTGAAGCCATCGGGGATCCTCACGGGCTCTAAATCCCCTGTCGGGGCTTGCCCCTGCTCCAGCCGCTCAGGAGCAGGTTGTTAAATGGGTCTGTCTGGGGGTGCCGGTGCTGCCCTGCCGATGCTCAACCCTGCGCCCCACGCTCTCTCAGGCAGGGGTTGGTGCTACGGCGCTGGGAAACCTGTCTTCCACCACAGCCATCCAGGTGGTTTTCCCATCCTGCAGCATGGTCCTACACTAAGCACACCCCAGCTGGGGAGCACGGCCCCGTGTGTGCCCATGATGCTCCCAGCTCGTACATGGACATGCAGCACCCAAGAGCATGGCACGGGGTGGCAGCCGCCACGCTACCGGGAAGCTGCGAGCCCACACGGCGCCAGATTTAGCCACCGACATGCTCCTAAATATAGCCAGGAGCCGGGAGGCTGGCGAGCAGCATCTGCTGTGACGGGGAGCAGACAGGGAGCTCATGGGGCTGGGGTGCATGGGGCTGGTCCCGGTGTGGTTTGGCGGCAGCAGTGCTTGGACCCACTGGTGAGGGAGGACGCAGCCATCCCCGTGCCAGCCCAATGCCAGGGGCAGGAGGACACTGGGATGGAGAGGAGATACTCTCAGGGCTGGGACGGTCCTAATCCGCCGGGGAATTGGATGTGTGGCTGCAGCTGAGAATATTGGGGGTTAATAATATTTAGCACTTAGGCAGGGCTTTTGTGCATGCAGGGTTTTGCAGCTTTTGCCTGATGGATTCTTGCAGGACCCTGGAGGGGTGAGGAGTTGGGTTTCACCGGGGGATTTGGGGTGAGAAGTCGGGGACAGAGCTGGGGCTCGGGGAACCGCGGTGGCTGGCAGGGACTGCTGGGGCCTCTGGTGTAGCTCCAACCTGCCCCACGCGCCGAGGGGGGTCTGGCCTCCAGCTGGCAAAACACACTAAAAATACCAGGCTAAGTATATGGGGGAATGCAGGCGGCATGTGAGCGTCCTGGGCTGGGGCAGCCAGCCCCCCTCACCTTCGCCCCAGCCCCCCAGGCTAACCCCAGCCCAAAATACTAACCCAGGGCCCATCTGGTGTCCAACTGATGAGCACAGATGTGTTTGGGATTTCCGAGCCGGCTGGCAGCCGTTCAGACCTGTCGCAAGCTGCACCTGCTGCAGGATATTTTCCCTTCTGGATTTAATCCTCCACCCCTCCCCACCCCCCCCAGCAGCCCCAGGCACCCCCCCAGGCCTGGGTGGGCAGCGGGAGACACCCTCCCCCCAAGTGATGACCCTCCTGGCCTGCGCCCATCCCTACCATAAGTATGGATGTGGAAGCGGGAGAGGGCTGAATTAAATGCACCAGCATGGGGGAGAGGGGCTGAGCGGTGCCCAGATTTCAGCCCCTGACAGGGAAATGCCTGGGGGAGGGCAGATATCACAGCTCCCCTCCCCCAGGATGGTTTGCACCACCTCCGAGGTCTTTTAGGAGGGTTGAAGGGTACATCTCAGTGAGCAGCCCTGGCTGGCCATTGCTGCAAAGACCTGAGACTTTCATTGCAGGCAACGAGCCCAAGCGATGCTCTCGGGCTTGGAAACTCGCCAGTGCATTACTCAGACCCCCCCCCCCCCCCCCCCCAGTCTCCCTCCTTCTCCCCCCCCAAATTAACGTGCCGTTATTATTTTTTAACAAGGCTCTCCCAGATCAGATGTTGACCCCTGTAATGATTGCGCAGCCTGTGGAGGGAATAAACGGCAAATCCCCTTTTAAATGAAGGCCTCGCAGAGGGATTAGGAGCGAAGGGGTGGCTTCCCTCCCCCCAGCCGGGGGCTGCCTGTGCAGATATGCGGGGCAGGAGGAGGCCTCGTCTGTCCGTCTGGCCCGTCTGAAGTGGTCCTGTGCGATAGGGAGTGATTAGGATTAGACACATCCAGGATGAGAGTTTTTTCACCAGATAGAGATGATAATGGGACCCATGGGGAGGATTATGGTCCCCGTCTCTCCAAGAGAGCTGCCATCTGCATATCCGTCTCCTGACGTGTCTGTTCCCCCGATGCGCCCAGCCGGACGCTCCCTTATCTGTGTTGGGTCCTGGGATGGCAGCACTGACCCGCTGCACCCAGTGGGGCTGGACTTCACACCCCATCCCTGAGAGAATCGTGTGGGAGCAAGGGCTCATGGCCATCCAGGGTGGGAGATGGGCTGTCCTGCACCTGAGCACAGCCCTGAGCATCCCTGCAGGTCCCTGGGGTGCTCAGGCATATTCCTGCATCCCTGGGGCACGCTGCATCCCTGGAGCACTCAGCATCCTCCTGCATCCCTGGGGCACCCAGCATCCCTAGGGAACCCAGAATCCCTGGGGTGATCAGGAATCTCCCTGTATCCCCAAGGCACCCAGCATCCCTGCATCCCCAGAACACCCAGCATCCTCCTGCATCCCTGGGATGCTCAGGCATCCCACTGCATCCTCGAGGCACCCAGCATCCCTGCACCCCTGGGGTGTCCAGCATCCCTGCATCCCCGAGGCACCCAGCATCCCTGCACATCCCTAGGGCACTCAGCATCCTCCTGCACGTCCTCGGGGCACCCAGCACCCCTGCACATCCCTGGGGTGCTCAAGCATCCCCCCATATCTCCAGGGCATGCAGCATCCTTGCATGTCCCTGTGGCACTCAACATCCCCCTGCCATCAGGGCCATCTCTGGAGCTGTGCTGTGGCAATTGTCTCCTGGAGGAACAGGAAGAGGTTCCCAGCTCCTGCCCTAAGAACATCCCAGGCTTCTGAGCACTGCAGGTCAGAGCCGGTGGCACTGATACGGAGCTGGGGGAGCAGAGCCTTGCAGCCTTGGGGCTGCAAAGGGTGGCACATGGGAAAGCCAAGCCTGGAACCAGGAGGAAGAGAGGAAGACAGGGCAAAACCCCAGTGAATGTTTTTTTGGGTCAATAAAAAGAGAGGAAAAAAGGTCTATGAATGTTGTGGTCTATTTTTATTTAAGAACTAAGCCACACAGTCACTATTTTTCCTTCTAAAATGAACACGGCTCTCTTGTTTCTGCTCAGAGGCATAAGGACATGCTGTTCTGTATGGGGGCTGGAGAGGTCCCCTGCCCGCTGAGGTTGCGGCTGTGTTTGGGGACGCTGTCCCATGGCTGTGCCAGCACCAGTGGAACGGTGCTGGGCAGGACGGCAGGGGTTTGCTGCCCACAGCATCCTCCCACAGGCACCGAGGCGGGTTCATGGCACTCTGCCAACCCTGCCACCTTCCCTCAGGGTGACATCGGGACCGTCTTCTGGTTCAGAGCCACCTCCACGCAGCCCAGGATGTTGGCTGGGTGACCGGGTGACATACTCCCATGACAGCGCGGCGTGAGCCTCGCCAGCCCCTGGCCTTTCCCATCCCTGGAGCGAGACAAGCGCTGCCGTCCCGGCCGCCGCGGGGGAGAGAGCGGTGAGAACTGGCCCGTTCCCATCGCTCGGCACCGCTGCTCCCCGCCGGCAGCATATTTCCCTGCTGAAGTCAGAGCCACCCGGCAAAACACCCGGCTCCTGCCAAGCACCAATTGCACAAACATTTCCTATTTGGGATGTAAGCGCCCGCCGCCCCGCGCGCTGCATCCTCGGCTGCGATGCTGTCCCCGGGGCAGCACGGGCTGAGCGCACACGCGTGTGCACGGCCGGCAGCGTGGGTGAACGCACATGCGTGTGCACGGCCAGAGGAGCCCTGCTGAAGGTTGGAGCTGCTGTGATCACCATAATTACGGAGAGAGAGAGTGGCATTTTGAAGTTTGTATAAAACCTTAATTGAAGTCTTGGCTGCTGTTAATTATATTAAAGGCAGAGTGAGCGATGGGCTTTTTATTAGTTAATGAGGATTTTCATTTTCCAGCAGAGGAGCCCTTTGATGTTTCCAGGACTAATGGCTGTTAAATTCAACTTGTTTGCTTTGCTGGTGGCGGAGGGTGAGGGGAAGCAGGAACTGCTCCGGCCACGGTGCCCGTGGTGGCCAGGAACAGTGCCCCGGGCTGGCCCGGAGCCACGGGCCACCATAGCAAGAGTACAAGGATGCACACAGCAGGAGCCAAAGCTTGTCCTGCTCCTGACGTGCATTTTTACAGACTATCTTTAAAACCTGTGGCAGGCTGCAACCCTCCTCCTGCAATTAGCATTTATTATGATTATTTCGCATACATTACCAGCGGAGCCGAGAGCCAGTGCTATACCCCATCTGAAATCATTTGCAAATTTCTTTGCATCATTTTTCCCACTCTTGGAGGGGAAGGGCTGTACAAACAGTTTGCCGTGAATATTCAGAGCCCGGGATCGGGGAGGCGATGCCATCCGTGCCGGTCCCGCGCCCCAGCCACGTGGCCACGCGGCTGCTCCCCAGCTGGATGATTTGTAGCACTAATCAAGGCAGAGCATACTTTGAATTTCAAATGCTGGCAGGGAAGAGCCAGGCAGGAATCTGGGCTTTGGGGAATATTCAGGAAGAAAATGGGTTTGTCCTCAGTCTCCGCCGCAGCCTGAGCCATCCCGCGTGGGGTGCCAGCGTGAGACCCCTCTGCCCCTTGGTGCTCGAGTGGGTTCTCCCCCTGTGGCACAGCCCTAGGAAACCCAGTATTTATTTAAGCACTTTTTGGGGCGCCGGCGTGCCCAGTGCTACCCTGCAGCGTGGCTGGGGCTGTGCCAACGGGACAGGGTGGGGTGGGGGGGTCGGTCCTGGGTGCTCTGGGACATCGGTGGCAGCGGGGACGGGACCCTCTGCAGCAGAACTGTGACAGCAGTGAGGGATGCTCATGGGGCTGGGGGGGGGTGGTGCCTGGGGGGGGACTGACTGCTGAGCCATCTCGCCAAGGCCAAGGGGACAGAGAACATGGGGCAGCAACAGTTGCACCCCCTAGACTCCCCAAATTGCAGCTCATCCTCTGCTGGGGGTGGAACACTGCGTGTGGCTGCCACGGGGCAGGAGGGATGGGAGGGGGGACACTTCCCTGGTAATTACCCCTTGTCCTTCCCCGTCACACTGCATGGGGGGAGCCGAGGGGGGACAGCTTAAGCTATCAATGGTCCTGCCTTGATGGGAATAAAATATGCACTGAAAGACATGAAAATGGAGTAAATAAAAGAGATAAAAATGGAACGATCAAGCCAGCAACTTCTCCTCCTCTGATTAAAAAGAGGGAGCGGGGGGGGGAGAGGGGATGCGCTGAGCCCTTGAAGAGGCAGCTGCTGCCGCAGCCGCAGCCCTGATAAAGGGGCTGAGGCAGCCTGTTTGGGAGAGATAAAGTGAAGTCCCAGCGTTTACTGTCCTCAATCCAAGCCTTACCATCAATATTAATACAGCCTGACAAACTGGTGTTTAAGATAGAATAAATATAGACTGGTTCTGCTATTACCTAGACCTTATTAATCTGCTTGGAGGCATTTAAATGCCGTTAAAAATATGGAGTTTACTCGCCGGCACTTCAATAGCTTTACAATCCATCAGCGTTTTGTTTTCTACCCTCCTCCTCCCCTTCCCAAGGCGTTGTCTGTGGGTGCCCACGGACCCGCACTGCTCCAGGTAGGGACCAGAACCGCGGCGGGGAGCAATAAGGCAGGAGCTTTGCTGCAGGGTGATGGCAATAGCCGGGAGATCGGCTGGAGCCACTGGAGCATGGAGGCACAAACTCCTTGGAGCTGGTGAGTGGAGCATCCTGGGCCTCGAGAGCCAGGACCCGTGTGCCCGGATGATGGAAATTTGCCCGTGTGCGAGAAACTCAGGGCTCCCACAGCCAGAGTGATGCTGGTTTCCCAGAGGCAGCAGCCAAAGCTCCAAAGCAGAGGAGCAGCCCTCCCCAGAGCCCTAATTAGCCAGGGGCTCATTAGCGAGACTGGGAGGGAAGCCTACTCTTCCGCCCCGCCACCAGCGGTTGTGCTGAGCCCCCACACCAGGCTGTTTGGCTGCACACTGGCTGCGGCTCCTTCGGCGGCCCCGTCCTGCAGCTGATCCCCATCCTGCCTCCTCTTCTCTGCTCCTTGACCCACAGCGTGGGTGCTGGGCTGCCATGGCACCCACATGCTCCTGCCCTGCCAGCTCCGTGCTGGAGACACTGCTTGGTGGCACCGCAGCATTTTCAGGCAAGGTATCTGGAGTGCTCAGTGAGTCCCTGGCACCCTTCCCTGGGACATCTTGTTGCCTCAGCACCTACAGGGTGGCAGGGGCAGCCCAGCACAGGGCAGGAACCATGAATGCCAGGCATATGGTGGAGGTACCCTTGTATGGGCATGGATCCATAAGTGCCATGTACATGGCAGGGTCATCATGGTATGGGGCAGGACCGATGGATGCCAAGAGCATGGCAGGGGCACCCTGGTATGGGGCAGGACCCGTGGGTGCCAGGAGCATGGCAGGGGCACGCTGGTATGGGGCAGGACCCGTGGGTGCCAGGAGCATGGCAGGGGCACCCTGGTATGGGGCAGGACCCGTGGGTGCCAGGAGCATGACAGGGGCACCCTGGTATGGGGCAGGACCCGTGGGTGCCAGGAGCATGACAGGGGCACCCTGGTATGGGGCAGGACCCCTGGGTGCCAGGAGCATGGCAGGGGCACGCTGGTATGGGGCAGGACCCGTGGGTGCCAGGAGAATGGCAGGGGCATGCTGGTATGGGGCAGGACCCGTGGGTGCCAGGAGCATGGCAGGGGCACCCTGGTATGGGGCAGGACCCCTGGATGCCAGGAGCATGGCAGGGGCACCCTGGTATGGGGCAGGACCCATGGGTGCCAGGAGCATGGCAGGGGCACCCTGGTATGGGGCAGGACCCCTGGGTGCCAGGAGCCTGGCAGGGGCACCCTGGTATGGGGCAGGACCCGTGGGTGCCAGGAGCATAGCAGGGGCACCCTGGCACAGGGCCCCGTGCAAGGCGGCGAGCACAGATGGAGCAAGCGGGCGCGTGTGCGGGGCAGCGCGCGGAGCGAGCGGGCGGCTGGGAGCGGCGCTCATTAGACGTGTATTATTCATCGGCAGCTTCTGTCGCCTGCCATCTGTTCCCGGCTGCGAGTCGGGCGGGCGGCAGCAGCCTAACGGGGCTGACGCGGCCCCACTCCTGCTGTCACACCTGGGCTGCCGCGAGAGCCGGCACTGTGCCGGGCCGGCACCCGCACGGCGGCTGGGAAGAGTGCGGGATGTCCCCGCTGTCCCCTGGGATGATGCTCCGTGGGGTGGGTGGGTGCCTCGTGCCGTGCCATGGCGCGTCCTGCGGGAAGGGGTCCCTCTGCGGTGGCCAGCCCCCAGTTTCTGATGGCTCTGCTCCTCCACAGCCTCCCTCATCAGAGGACGGTTTCCCGCCTGTTCTCAGCGCTGGGGCAGGATTAGGCCCTGCCACCCCCAGAGCTCATACACAACCCCAAAACATATAACACTCCCACCCCCCGGCAAGAGCCCCAGGGTTTGATCCTGCTCCCTGCCTTGCTGCAGGCTGAGCCAGAGCAGGGCCTGGACACCGCTGTCTGCCTTAATTTTTATAGCTGTAATTAATTGCAGGAGTGCGGGGCTGGGGGATGCTCAACTCCCACCGCCCTGGGACGAGGAATGTGCTTCCCACCCGCACGGTGCCACCGGGCAGCTCCCGCGGCGGCAGCACCCCTGCCAGCGGGGAGGTGGGAAGAGGGGAGAGGGTTTGCACCCACTCGGTCGTGCCATCAGTGCTATGGCCTGTAGCGCGCTTGGTGCAAAGCCCTGGGCAGGATCGGGCCCCTTGCCATCACAGAGGCAGCTCCAAGTTGCCACCTGAACCCAGGGTCGGGCCGTTCATCTGTGCCCAGAGCCGGACAGAGGCTTTTGCTCCTCAGAGCATGGCAGCCGAGCTCACCCTGCACCCCAACCAGCACCTTCATCCCCCTACCTTTTAATTAAAACACTCAATGAACTACGTAATGAGAGCGCAGCATCCCTGCGGGCTCTCCAGCGAGCTGCCAGGGCTGAAGGTGAGGCCCCAGCATGGGGGATATGCATCATCCCCCCCGTCGCCTCCCGGGTGGCTGCCCTGTTTCTGCGCCTTGGCTGCGTCCTGCAGCTCATGTGGGAGGACTTGAGCACTCGCCAGGCCAGGAGCTTGCTGCTCTAAATTGATAATTGCCAGGTTTTAATTACTCGGCAGCCAAATGACCTTTTGCATCTGCCAACGAGGCCATGAAACATCTCCCTGAGCGGGAGCAGACATACAGCGGGGGACAGTAGGGGGCTGCCACGGCCACTGGCTTCACCCGGACCCACGTGTGCCAGGGACAAGACCAGGGGATGGCATGATGGAGGCTGAGCACAGGGACCCCTGGACCTCACGCATCCCCAGTGCTCCCCTCCTGTTGCAGGCAGGATGCCGAGGAGCAAAGGGCCGGGCTCTGAGCCTGTTGTGCAGCATGGGGCTGGAGATGCCTGGGTGAAAACAAGACCAAGGTGTCCTGGGACAGGGGCACTTCCCCAGACCTGAGGCGAGGCTGGTACCTCAAGCTGTGGGATGGCCTTACCCTGGGATGGAGCATCCCCGGGGCAGAGCTGGTACCCTGGGGTCCTGTCACGGTGCAGCATCCCCGGGGCAGAGCTGGTCCCTGGGGTCCTGTCACGGTGCAGCATCCCCGGGGCAGAGCCGGCACTCCGGGCTCCAGCCCGACGCAGGGTGCAGCAGGCTGCCTTACATATGTAGGGTCCCTGCTGCCCCTTCACTCTTCCGAGCTGCCCCCGGAGCAACATCATCCCCCCTCTTTCCCTTTTCTCCTAGACATAAAAACAGCCTTTAATAAAGCAAATGCTCCGCTGCTGCCTGCAGCTCCCCGCACCATGGCTGGGGCCAGCCACAGCCCCGAGAGCAGCCCCCGAACCCGGGCACAGCCCCTGCCTGCCCCTGTGCTGCCTGCACCTCGCTCTGCCTGCTCCTGCCTGCTGCCAGCCGCCACCTCTCCCTCCCGTGGAAAGGAGCCCTTCTCCTGGCGATAATTACTGAAAAGTTCAGTGCTGAGAGAGACGGGGGGAGGGATGTATTAAAATGCATGTGCACAGCTTGGGCCTTGCAGCAGATGTTGGCATAATTAGAGAGGAAAAAATTATGAAATTAATTTGTGGTTCAATGTAAATTTTGGCGTTGGGGGGAAAGCGCGGTCCTGCTCGCCTCCTGCGCGCTGCCGCCGGTGCACGCTCCCTCGCTCACGCACCGGCACGCACCGACTGCTGCCGGGACTGTGCCGTGGGGGGTCTGGGGGAGCACCAAGCCTGGCGAGGGGGACAACGTGATGAGAAATGCCTGGCCGTAGAAGTGCAGGCGTTTGGCAGCGCTGCTGCCAGGGTCCCTCACGTTGGGGGCAGAGAGAGGTGGCCCACCAACCTGGGGAGATGGGCCACCAGCCCAGGGAGATGGGCTGCCAGCCCCTGTAAATGAAGACGCAAAAAGAGGAGATCTGGGGAGAGAAAGTAAAAAGCAGAGTCCAGCGATGTCCATGGTTGGCATTTCCGTTGGCTCTCACAGATACGCATTCTCTAATACGCTTGGTGGCACGATCGGTTTGGGGAACCCTTCGCCTTAGTGGGGATGGGGTTGAGCTGTGCAAGGACCGTCCTCATACACATACTGGTGGCATTCTCAGAGCCATGCCAGAGCAGGGCATCAGAGGCAGCCAGACAGAGCCTCGCTTTTCCCATCTCCTCTTCCTTTGGGACCTGGAAAGGAATTAATATCCGCCACCTCCCCCTATCCATCCCCTGCCCCCAGGGAGGGGGCGCGCAGGCTCAGGTTAATGCTCCCATTGATCGGCAGCATCCTCTGGTTACCGTTGCTCCGCGCTGCAATGCACCGTTGCCTATTTTGCCATTCCTGGCGAGTGATGGATGGCCTGTCTCGGGGCGAGCGCGACCCTGCCTCTGCCACCCGGGAAATCGGGGTCGGCTCCGGGGCCGCGGCTGCGCTCGGCTGGGCAGTGCGGGGAGGTGGGGGGGCTCTGCGCTGGACCTTGCATCCCCACCACTTACAGTTTGCATTTTTTTGCCGAAGTTTGGGGGGGGGGTCCCCAAATTTTTGCTTTTGAGAGAGAGGGGGAGATGCAGGAAGGTGCTCCCAAAGGTGGGGATGAGCTGGCTCTGAGGCTCGGGAAAGATGCTGCCCAACCGAGAACCCCCAAAAGCTCAAGGGGCCCCCAAAGCATGGCGCCAAGCTGGAGTGGAGAGCAAGAGCAAGCCACAGCCCCCAGCACGGCCTCAAGCACCACTAGGGAGCCCGGTGCCTGCACCCTCCTGCCCTCCCCAGCTCCGCGGTGCCGGCTCCTCTGGGCAGCCCAAAGCACTGGGACCCCAGGGAGGACTGCGATCCCTGGCCGTGGCCACCCTGTCCCTTCCCTCCTCTTCCTCGGAGCCAGGAGCTGGGAGCCGTTCCCATGTCGCAATTAATCAGTGCAACAAGCGGAGATGCATTGTTACGAGTTAACGGAGCAACGTTGTTGGTGTTGACAGGCGTGGGCACCGTGGGGATGAGCGAAGGGGGGTTCTCCGTGGTCCCTGCACTGGGAGTGCTGGGCAGTGTGGGGATGCTCTGGGCACCACTGACGGGCTGAAGCAGGCTGGGGAGAGCCCAGCAGCGACCCCCTGCATCCCCTTGGCCTCCTCCGGCAGCGCTGAGCTGAGCGGGCGCAACAGCCGGGCACGGGCACTGCGGGTACAGGCTTGTCCTGGTGCCCGTGCGCTCCTGGTGTGACTCCATCTGGCCCCATCTGCTCCCATCCGGGCTCGGCGGGACCAAATGTGGGTCGCGGCGAGCGCGGGTGACACACCGCGGTGCGACCAGGGAGCAGCTGATCCCCCCGGGCTGCGCGGGGCCGTGCCGCCGGCCGGGATTACCCAGCTGCTGCCAAGCTGGCACAGGGACTGTCTCCTCCGAAAGGTTCCCTTCCAGGGGATTACAGATAATGCATCTGGAGCAGCACTCGCTCATCCAGGTTTGTGATTTATCTGAAAATCAAATTCCAGTAATCTCGCCTGCCATCTGGCCCCCGCGGACACGCGGCCGTCCCCAGCCCCGGGCGGGAGGCAGCCGGGAGGGTCAGGGTGTGGGGCTCCACGTCCGCCCCTGAGCATCGTCCCCAAGCATCGTCCTCGAGCTGCCGTGGAGAGGGTGGAGCGGGCTGCGGGGTCCCTGGGGATGGCATGGGGCACCCTGGGCAGAAGATGCCCAGTAGAGCCTTTTTGGGATGGTGAGGGCTGCCCATGTGCCAGGATGCGAGCAGAACCCGGAAAGCTCAGCGCCTTTCAGGGATGCTCCGATGTCCCTGTGTCCCCACACATCTGTAGATGTCAGGATGCAGACAGGTCTTGGAGAGCTCAGCTTCTTGCAGGAACATGGGCAGGAGGAGATGGTGACCCCTGCCCTGCCCAGGAGACACTCTGGCAGCAGGGATGTCCCAGGCCCCAGCGGGGAAGGCAGAAGGTGGCAGAATCCGTGCTTTCCCCCCACGGGGGAGGCCGCAGGCTGTAGAGCAGCCCCGGGGGGACGGGGCCCCGGCGCTCCCCTCCCCGCCCCTCGTTCCCAGCTCATTAAGGCTCTCCCATTATTCTGACATTTGTGCGCGTCACGTACCGGGAAGAAGTAATTTACTTAGAAGAAATTAAAAGTTCATTTTAATTGAGCGCACACTGCAGTATGCAAATGCGGGGCGCATTATGTACACTGATGCAGAGACAAAGGCTGTAATCAGCTGTTAACCCTCTGCGAGCCGGCCCCACGCGCCACGGCAGCGCCGGCAGCGCTCCGTCCACACTGGAGACCCCATACCCGCAGGCGAGGTGTCCCCTGGCCATGTGGGTCTGCGACCTGGCAGCATGCACAAGTGCAGGATAAACCTCTCGTGCATCTCTCTGCGCTGCGTTGGCTCGGATGCAGGAGCCAGACTGGGATGCCAGCAATGGAGGCTGTCACCCAAATCACTGTGATGTGCTGGGATGGCTCCGAGCCAGCGAGATGGGGTCCGTGGTTGGGGCAGGGGCTCTCTGGGGGTGATTCAGCTCTTCTGGGGAGCCTGGGTAAGATGAGGATGAAGGTCTGAAGGCCACAATATGGCTCATGCATCTGTGACCACTGCTATCACTGGATTTGAGGGTGGTCGCAGATGTGATGAGCCCACGATATATGCAGCACCCTGTTGCCCAGGAGTTCCTCAGCTGGGTTTGGGGTTTTTTTTTAAGGCTTTTCTCATCTTTTTTTAAAATATTTTTTTACTACCTGTCAGACCTGAGATTTTTTAATGGCAGTGCAAATGGAACTGGTTCGCAGATGCGAGATGACAGCCCGCTGCAGGAGACAGACAAATTACCTCCAACCTCGGCTCAAGACGCCCACAGACTCCCAGACAAAGGGAGGTGCGGCGGGGGGTGTAGCGAGTTGTCGGTGCTCAGTGAGGCTGCCCACACAGGTCCATGGGTGCTGTGTGGGTGCACCGTGTCTGCGGGCACCCCATGCACACCCTGCTGCAAGGGGCTGTTGGGCTGGCACACGTGAGCGTCTGGCATCATATTATGGGTGGGTGATGCTAAAAAGCAAGGGAGATGTGGGGACAAAGCTTGGAAGGGACACACGGAGGGTGACAGGGTGGACTTTGCACGGACCCAGGAGGGGTCACGCTGTTGGGCATCCCTGTGTCTGCCGTGGCTGCGCCTGGCACTGCACTGGCTTTGCCAAGGATGGCAGGGACAGACCCAGGATGTGACCCTGACACCCTGGGGAGGTGACGATGGCACTTTTCACCCCAGGGCCACATGGGGAGGAGGGCTGGGGTGCACTTTGGAGCTTGCAGCTATGCCCTAGCCGCCCTTTGCCTGCCCTGTGCTCCCAGGAGCTGCAGCCCCGGTGCCCCCAGTTGGCTCCCAGTAGCACAGGCAGCCGGGGTGGTCCGGACAGCCGCAGCGCCGCGGGGAGGATTTAATTGCTGCCACGTAACCTTTGCGTCCCGTCCCACGTGCCGGCCGGGCGCCCGGCTCTGCAGCTCCAGATGGCACCCGGGAAAGAGTTAAGTCCGCTGTGATCAACAGCAAGAAGCAAGTGGTAAACAATTTTTCTCTCCCTCTGCTAAATTAATATGCAAATTCCCCCCCCTCCCGCCCCCCGCTCTTGCTTCGAAATTAGCGAGGTAGAATGCTTGGGCTAATTATGCATTCAAACGAGCAGGCTTCGTTAATGTGGCACTAAGAGGAGCCTGAAAATGATTGTGAGACGATGAAATTGAAATTGGAGCATGGCACTTCTAATGCATCTGGAGTCACTCTTGCGTGCCCCGGCAGATGTAACCTGGCAGTGACCGGCAGCCCCCGCCGCCCTGCCTGCATCCAGGCACCCGCGCCCGCAGCACCCACAGCACCCCAGAGCATCCTCCTCCCGCTTCTCCCCTCGCACCCCAAAAACGACGGGGTTACAAGATTTCCCGGCCTGGGGGTGGAGGGGTGGTATGGCCCTGCGGTGCGGAGCCGAGCCCTGTGCACCCATTGCTCCTGGCTTGGGGTGGGGATGGGGCAGTTGTCCCAGAGCATCCCTGGGACACAGAGCAGTGGGGTTGGGGTCAGGACTGATGGTGCCCCAAGCGAGCAGAGCAGCTCCCGGCGCAGCCCTCGGGTGGGTCCATGCAGGTCCTGCTGGGTGATGCCACTGTCAGCCTCCCATGGTCCCATGGTCCAGAGTGCAGCTGGCAGCATGTTTCTCCTCCTCAGGCCAAATCCTGGCCCCCGAGGCAGCCGGCAGAGCCCGAGCTTGTGTGGTGAAGCTCCACGTGTACCAATGTTTGGATGGATAAACCTCCAAATGGGTGAACCTCCTCCTTCACCTGGACACACTCCTGGGGATGCTGAAATCCAACAGCCGCAGAGGTGTCACAGGGGAAGTCCCATCCCTGTCACCACGTCCCACCGTGTTCGGTGCCTGGCAGTCATTGGCACATCCCAGCAAGGACCAGACCAGCAGCACATCCACATCCGTCACATCGCATGGCCCATGGCACAGCCCGGCATGAGCCCCTGCCCCAGGGCTCCAGGGTGACACAGTGGCATCCAGGGCCAGGCTGGGGGCTGCTCCATCCAGCGTGGCCTCGTCCCTCGAGGAAGGTGTCACTCACAGGGCTGGAGATCTGCAGAGGCAAAAGCAGGAGAAAAGGCTGAGGGTGATAGGACAAATAGGGAGATGTTTTACACTGGGAATGAACTGCTGGGGATGAGCGGCCATGAGCTGCAACGGACACACGGGACAATGAGGGATTTGTGGGGGAACTGGCTGGGGATGGCACCAGCCCCAGTCTCCGCTGGGCTAACTGCTCACTGCTGGCTGCACGGGCTTGGCTTCAGCCACGCAAGGGCTAAGCCTGGTTTCTCGTGAGACCTGGCAGCTCCGAAGCCCTGATCCGGCAGCCGCAGCGGGACCAGCTGAACTGAGCCCCCCCGACACCGGGCAGCAGAGATGGATGTCGGTGTTAAATATTCATCAGAGACGTGGATTTTACTGGAACCGTCCATTAAGAGGTAATGCACAATCTGCAGCGTGCTCCCGGTAGCTGGGGCACGCCGTGGCGGGTGGCTGGGCGGAAGGCGGCGGGGAAGGAAGACGGATGCTCCGGAGGAGGCTGCAGAGCCATAAGCTAGATGCACTGTTAGTAATCAATGAGAATCTACAGACTTTAGGTACTCAACCAGCAGAAATAAATAGAAGAAATAAATAGACAAGGAGATGAATAGCCCCCCCCAGAAAGCAGGGGAAGGAATGGGGGAGCAGCAGGGATGTAGACCCTGGAGACAGTCCCTTGGAGCAGGGTGAGATGCAGCAGCACGGTTTGGTCCAGAAGGATGCTGCCCACCCTGGAGGGGTGTTGAGCATCCCAGAGGGAGTCTGAGCATCCTGGAGTGATATTGGACATCCCAGAGGGAAGCTGAGCACCCTGGAGCAATGTTGGACATCCCAGAGGGATGCTGGGTACCCCTGAGGACACACCTTCACCAAGGAGGCCATCTGGCTCAGAGCAAGCAGTCTCCCTCATCGTGTGGCCAGGCAAGGCTGTGGCGAGGGCAACCGATGGGCGCCGGGACCTGCCGCGGCCGGCTCCGCTCCGCAGCGTGCCCCAGGGTTGGGGCTGGCGCGCGGAGGAGGTTGTTTTCCCCCTCTCTCCGGTAATTTTTCCCTCTGACTATGATGCATAGCGGTGCTAATTCGGCACGTTGCCATTAATTCCAGCACAGCTGCCGCTCTCTCCCTCAAGGCATTTCGCTAATACTCAGCTTCAGAGCCTCTCAGCAAATTAACATCATTTGTTCTGCAGAACATGTTTTATTTCTACACTACATGCATAGCTTATTACTCTGCCAGAAACTCGGGGTGTGCGGGGAGGCAGTGCCGGCGGGTACGGCCCTCCAGAGCAAGCCCTGCTCCCTGCCTCACCATGCCTGTCCCCGGGCGGGTGCAGGGACGTCGCGGCACAGTCCCCTGTGTCCCCTCACGCTTGCCGTGCCTAACCCGAGCTGGAGCTGCAGGTATTTTCTCCTGGCACCTGGATGCTGTGGTGCTGTCAGCGCAGCCCAGGCTGGTGATACGAGGTGGGATGGCGGCAGCCCGCTGGATCAGTCACTGGCTGGTGTCACCTGCATCCCTCCTCCGTGCAGAGGGATGCTCCCATGTTTATGGACACATATGGGACCGTGGTGACAAAGTGTCCTGGGGGGCCAGAACCGGAGAGTCAGGCGCTCAGCACCCAGAGCAGGGAGTCTCAGAGGTGGCTGTGGCAGAGACATGGCCCTCATCCCCAGTCAGTATAGCAAATCTGTGCCCCGGCACCCTCCCGCTGCGCCCCACAGCCACCCTGCGCCCACCCTTCCCTCCTCAGGTTATTGCTCTGGCTCATTAATGCCTCTGGAGTTCCATTTCATGATCTCCGGGTGAGGGGAAGGAAGGGGCAGGCACGCTGGACCCCCATGGGCTCGCTGAGCAGGCAGCTGCAGGCAGAGGGACCCCGGCCCCCAGCCCCCCCAGCAGCAGGACCAGGCTGGGGCTTGCAGGATGTGATGCCAAAGGGCACCGGGACCCCCTACGCTGGCAGTGCCAGCGGGACGGCTCAGACCCTCTGGCAGCAAAGCCGAGCTGGAATAAAGCATCTCCCACAGGGCCCTTGGTGCTGAGCCCCCAGGGAGATCCTGGGGCTGCTGGCGGTGGGGACAAGCCAGGCAGGGTGGCACGAGCCGGGCAGGGTGACACGGGCTGGACAGGGTGTCCTGCCCTCCACCCAACAAACCACAGCCCCCACCGGTGATAATATCAGGTCTTTCGCTTTGATTAAGGTTATTTAAGCTTTTTACCGAAACATAAAACCTGATTGTTTGCATAAACAACCTAATTGGATTATAGTGCACAGCATCGCTAATGCTGCGGGCTGGCTGGGAGCCGCCGGCAGCACCGGGGCCTCGCTGGCAGACGGGGCCTCTGGCTCCGCCACCCTCAGGGTGGTTTTGGCAGGGGGTGGGTGAGACACCTCCATTCTGGGGTGTGCACCCACCCGCCACCCCTCTGAGCTGAGGGTGGACCTGGCCTCAGGGTGGCTGACAGCCACATGGGGACACTGGTGTCCCCAGCACATGGCCCTGGCTGTGCATTTGGGGATGCCTCGCCTGCATGACAAGAGGGGACGAAGCCCTGGCTCCGGCACCGCCTGCGGGAGGAAGAAGAGGAAGGAGGAGCGGCGCAAAGGTGCTGAGCAGGAAGCGGGGGGCCGGGAGCCCCGGGCGGGCGGCTTTGCAGGAATGCTGCCTGCACAGCGTTTCCATGGCTGGGAGCTGCAGAAGGCTTTCATGGCAAAAGGCGGAGAGGCTCCATGAATATTTCATTAGGAAAGCAATGTGGTGTGCTGCAGAGAACATCTGGCTGGAGTCCCTGGAGACCCCTGCCTTGTGCAGGAAGCAGGAACTGTGAAATATGGAGGAAAATGAGGGAGAGGGGGAGACAGGGGGAGCGTCCCGTGGCACGGGGAGTGTTCCTGCCCCCCCCGGCCGCACACAAGGCAGGCACAGGGCTTCGTCCACCCATGAATGGTGGCCCCGGGAGGTTTGCATGAAGTGGAGGGGCTGCAGCAGAGCCATCCAGCTCCCAGAGAGACCTTTTCTGATCCTTCTTCATGGGACATTTTGGGGACCCAGCTGCAGCACAGTCTGTCCCTCGCAAGCAGGACACTGCTTTTAATCCCAATGTCTGATGCAGGAATAGGTAGAGCTGCTCCTCCAGCTTGGAGCCATGATGGCAGCCAGGTGCGGACCAGCCCAGCATGCGATGCTTGAGGATGGGATGGGATGGGATGGGATGGGATGGGATGGGATGGGATGGGATGGGATGGGATGGGATGGGATGGGACAGGATGGCTCCTTTTGCCTCATTCCACCTCCCTCCCAGGGAGATGCTGATGCCCTCAATGCTGGATGCTGCAGTGTCCCCGCTCCTGCAAGCGATAGGTGCTAGGTGCTGAGGACCCCAAGGGAGGTTTGTCCCGGTATTGGTGCACAGAGGACATCCCTGGGCACAGGGGTGATGCCAGGCACAGCCCCAGTCCTTCAGGGGTACAGAGCAGCAGGCAGGAGTCGGGGTCGTTCAGGGGCTTGTCGTTTCCAACACCTCTGTTTGCCTCCAGTGCCAGCTCCTTCCTCCGGTGCTGGCCAGGTTTGGTGCTTGGGGGCCTGGCCGGAGCCCTTTGCCTTCCTGTGGGCGCTGGTAGAGCTGCAAAGCCACAGTGCTCCTGGCACACCAGCATCCGCTGCTGGCTCCGACGTTGCTCCTGCACCACGGGGCAAGCAGCACGCTCACCGACCCGGACCAGCACGCGGCAGCATCACTGCTGCCGGACCGAGGCTCTGCCTTGCACCCCTCAGCCCCCTCCTCAAGGCTTCCAACACCCACACGCACCCCCAACCCCACGCGACACCCACCCACAGCCCCAGCCCCTGCAGCCAGCACCCTGTGGCTGTGACTCCTGCATCGTGCAGCTCATGGCTGTGGGACCACGAACTTCCCGGCACCTCTCCCCGGTGCCCTGCAACCTTCCCCTCCCCTCCTCCTCCTCCCCAGCGTGGCGGTGAGTGCAGAGGGCTCTCTGCCCACCCTCTCCTTCTCCCTCATTCCCAGGCTCAGCTCTGTGGTAGCCCCACTTTGGGAGCAGGGGACGGTCCCCACGTGCCGGCGGGACTTTGGCTCACACCCTCCCCGCTCTGCCGCGGCCACCCCTGCCCGCCGCCCCGCGCAGCTCCCGGCAACGCCGCCGCCGGCAGACAAAGCCCAACCAGACAAAGCCACAGCCTCCCTCGCCAGCCCCGGCTTGCGTGGCCAAAGGGACAGCAAATCCCCCTTTGCAGCCACCGGCCAAGCCCGACGGGCACCTGGAGCCCTCGCCTGCCCGTGCCAGGCAGCGGCTGCAGGCAGCGAAGGGCTGGCAGCGCCGCGGGGCAGGCCGCGGGCAGGAGAGCGGCGGGACAGCCGGGGAGGCCGCGGGCAGCCTGCACAGGGTTGAGGCGGCCAGGGTGCGCAGCCCCGGCAGCAGACACATGCACGCACACACAGCCTTTAAAACGAAGGCAAATACCTCTCTCCTCTCCGGCTCCACCATCCACTACCCGTCCTGCCGCCACCACGCCGTGCCTCTGCCGCGCCGCCCGTCCTCCATGCACCCCACGCCGGGATGGGCTGCCAGACCCTCCTCTCTGCCGCCGGTGGGTTTTGGCCCCGCGCTGCCTGCTGGCGTTTTGGCAGCGGCAGCCTCGCCGCTCCAGCGATGGCATGTGTCCATTTTTTTTTTTTTTTTTTTTTTTTTTTTCTCCTCTTTCCCTTTCACAATCCGTCCTCCCCAGTCTTCTCCGCTGGTGCCTCCGGAGCCGCCTGCGGTGCCAGCTCGCAGGGAAATTGGCAGCGAGCATGGTGCAGGGATCCTCCCGCAGCTGACGGAGCCCCGCCAGGCGCAGGCAGCCCTTCTGCCAGCCACCAGCCTTGGCACGGGGGGACGGGGGGCCGCGGGGGGCTGCCGACGCTTGGCAGCCCTTCCCCGGCACCGCGCGCCCCAGCCGCTGCGGCGGCTCCGCTGCCAAAAGCCAAATGGGGGGAGGAAAAGGGGAAAACGGCAGAGAGAGGAGCTGGCTTCGCCGTGCCCAGCGGTGGGGGACCTGCCGGGGACCCCTTCCCTTTGCCGCAGCCAGCTGGGTGATGTCCTTGTCCCTCGGCGAAGGGCACGGGAGCCTGACCGTGGTGCCGGCATTGCGCGGGGAGGCTCAGACCCATCTGTCTCCACTCGTGCCCCCAGCCCAGCCAGGAAAGCCCATCCCAGAGATGGCAAGCGCCGATACAGCCCGGCTCGGCGATGCTGCATGGCGAGCACGGCTCCCGCAGACACACCTCTTACCCAGCATCCGTCTGCCGTGTAGGGGGGCCCGGGAAATTGGGAAGGGGAGAGCGGAGGAGGGACTTGTGGCGATGGGTGGGTGGTTTTGGGGTGCCCTCCGGCCGCGTGCTGCTCTGCACGGCCACCTCGGCCTCGTGCAACACGGTGTCCCCACCCCGCGCAGAAATCCTGGCCCCGGCGGTGCAGTCGTGCCATGGCTCCGTCCTGGCCAGCCATCGGCATTGCAGCCATCCTGCCTCTCCAGCTTTTCTTCCCAAAATTACAGGTCTCCGTGTCTTTTTGAAGGGAGAAGCGGGACTGTGGCTTGAGCATCCACTGTAGCCCAGGTGCTCCCAGTGCTGATTCCCCAGGAGGGTCCCTGAGGTCAAGGGACACTGGTAGGGACAGACGAACAGGACATAGGGGACAGACTGCCAGCCCAGGACCAGCCCAGTGCCCTGCTCGGCTCCAACAAAAATAAGTCATTTACTGAGAGCCATAGTCATTGGGAGCCGCAGGGGTGCCAGGGCTGCCCCATTGCCCTTTCCCCAGCCCCATCGCACAGCCCCACAGTACGGCCCCACGGCACAGCCCGTCGGGACAGAGCACCGGGAGTGCCAGCCAAGGTGCCGAAACACAGAGCTGCTCCTGCCATCACCGTTTAACAAGTTTACCCCCTAATCGGGGATGCATTTAATGGGGTTGGCAGGAGACACCTGGAGCCTTCCATGGGGCAGGACAGGGCTGCGCATGAGTCACACCGGCTCCATCCCGGACTCCTGCCACGCAGCACCCGGTGTCCCCATGCAATGGCACGGCCCAGCCTGAGAGCCATCGGCCGGGGATGCAGCAGCTCCTGGGATGGTGGTGAGGGTCCACGCCATAGAAAGACCCCCAGGAGCCATCCCGGCGTGCCCCCCTGCCCACACCCCCGTGCCCCGGCAGTCGTCCCCCGGCCTGCCTGTGTCACACGTGCGCCTGCCATTTCCTCAAATAAGCAGCTAATCTCCATCAATCATAATTTCGCACAATTATCATAATAGGGCCATTTTGCACTTATCCTCGCCACGTGATGCAGGAGGCACTTACGGCTCCACTTCACGCCGAGCGTCTCCGAGCTGCTCCCGTCCCCGGGGAGTCCCGATGGCAATCGTGTCCCCTGTGGACAGACACATCCCCTGCCACCCCGCCATGGGTGGTGGGTCCGGCAGCAGATGCTCATGCCAGGAGGGATGCAGGCGCGGGGGGATAGTAGAGGGACCCCCCTACCCTGGCTCATGCCCTCCTGCTACTGCGGCAGCACAGGGGTTTAAACTCAAAAAGGGGACACTTAACCAGGTTTCTCCCACCATATGGCTGTGCCGGCCCGGCTCTGTGCACTGCGGCAGCCTCCAAGTTGCACCAATGCCATGTGGCACGTGGCGGGGAGCATGGCCAGCAGCCCCCGGCTCTGACCCTCCACCAGCCGGCAGGGAGGAGATTAGGGGAGCTGGGAGGCGATGACGCATGAGGGCCACGGGTGGGAGATTAGGTGTCGGCAGATGGATGGAGATCAAACATTTCGCTCCACCTTGTTTACAACTCCCTCCTCGGCTGCAGTCGGCGACCCCGGCACAGGCTCTGGCTCTGTCCCGCCTTGGGCTGGGGCAGGACAGGGCTGGGGACACAGCACCCACGGCCTCGGGGTGTCCCAGTGGGGATGGACAGGCTCCCCCCTTGCTGTGCTCCATCCTCATGCCAAGCAGTGCCGTGACAGCAGCCCCTGGTGCCCCTGTTCCATCCCACCACAGGTCACTGGGCTGAAGCCACCGGCAGCCACAGCGCTTGCCCTGAGTAGCAACCTCCCCATAACCCAGCAGCGTGTGCGGTGTTTACACCACCGTAGTAATTACTTTCTTTTTTTTTTTTTTTTTAATAAATACGGATGTTGCCACAAGTGAACTCTAATGTAATAAAAGCTTTCTGCTGGATCCATAATTAATCAGAGAGCTGCATAAGGGGAGCAAGTGGAAAACCCTCCTGCCAGCACGGTCTGCGGGGCTCTCACCCGACTGAGAGGGAGGCGAGAAACAGTGGTGGCAGCTTGGGGACATCCCAGTGCCCTGGGGACCATTGCAGCAACCCTGCAAGCCCGGAGCCAAGGGGGTCTGTGGGCGGGCAGGGCTGCGATGCACCCGGGTTTTGGCTTTTGGGGTGCCCGGTGACTCCACAGCAGCTGCATGTGCCTGGCATTTTGCTCCCAGCTGTGATGGCACATCTGGACTGACCCCCTCCCTGATGCAGCATCCCTGCCACCCTGATATGGAGAACGGGGCTGGGCACCATGCATCCCTCCCCGCGCAGCCAAACGCCGGCGCAGGGAGAGCTGCACTGCTGCTGCTGAATAAACCATAACCCGCACTGGCAATGGCTGGGGCTGGCTCGGCACTGCCGGGGAGCAGCTCCCTCCTTCCCGGCCCCGGGGAGCAGAGTGTGGCTCCGGCAGCCCCCGGGATGGACAAGAGTGGTGGGGTGCTGCTGGGAGCCCAGGGCTCAGCATCATCTCTGGGGATGTGGCTGACTCCAGATGGCCGGTGGGCACCAGGTGCCGGGGGACGGAGCGGCAGAGGGTGGCTCGGGGTGGACATCTGCTGCACACACGGCCAGCTGGCCCAGCAGCCCGCCGCGGACGAGGGGAGCACGGCCCCGTCACCCCCCCTCCCTCCCCAGGGCGGAGGTTGCTGCAAAACCCGGAGGGGCTGCGCAGTCGCAGAAGAGCATCCCGCCTGGCACACGCATCCGTGGCCGTAACAGCCCTGTCGCCACCCCACACACTCTGTCCCTGCCAGCCCTGGACACCCTGTGGACCACCGCAGACACCCCCCTGAGGGTGTTAATCCCTGCAGTCTGCTGGGACCGGGGCGGGGGGCTGGTGACAGATGGCAAATGAGAAAAGTAGAATGAAAGCATTGGTGGCAGGGCTGGGGCGGTGGTTGGCGGGATCCGGGCACATCTGCAGGGCAACATGTGGGCACAGGGTGCGCCGAGCCCTGCGGTGGGGAGATGGGTGCTGGGGGGCTGGTCCGGAGCTGCTGGGTGTGAGGGGTCCCTCCTGCAGCTGCTCCGCACGGGACGGGGAGCCATGCAACAGCCCTGCAGCGGGGAGGGAGCCATGCAATGGGGAACCGTGCAATGGGGAGGGAACCATGCAACAGTCGTGCCATGGGGAGCTGCGCATCGGGAAGCCATGCAACAGGCAGAGAGGGTGATGCATCTGGGAGGGGGTCGTGCAATGGGGAGTCGCGCAATGGAGGTCCGTGCCGTGGTGAGGGCACTGTACAACAGGGAAGGAGCCGTGCGACGGAGAGGGAACCACGCAATGGGGAGCTACGCCATGAGGAGGCTGTGCAACGGGCAGGCGCGAAACGGGGAGCTGCGCATTGGGATGGCGTGCGACGGGTGGGAGCCATGCAATGGGTGACTGTGCAACAGGCAGGCGTGCAACGGAGTGCCGTGCAGCACGGCCGGCGCAGGGCTGGTAGGGGCACACCCCGCCATGGCCGGGCTCTGCCCAAGGCTGGGCTCCTGTCCCCGCTTCCGCTCCCAGCCCCGCTGCGCCTCGCTGGGCTGCCGGCCGCCGGCCCCGGGTGGAAACACACCTGAGGGAGGTGGGTGGGGGTCGCCCCGGCCGCCCCGCTTCACGCACCACCGCGCTCAGCCGGAAAAACAAGATTCCGGAGAAGGCTCCGGAGAACAAAGCTCCGGAGAAGGGCCGGCGCATGGCGGCTTGCACGGCACAAGGGCCACATGCCTGTCTGCAAGGGGCTGCCCGCGCCGTGGCTGGACCGGCAGCATCCCGGCGCCAAGGCTGGCAGGGCGGTGCGGGGAGTCCTGCCCCATCCCACCATGGCTGCACCCTCGTGCCCGTCACCCATGGGTGCCCCCAGCCACGTGCCAGGCCTTGCCAGAGAGCTACCCGGAGAGAGTCTGGCTGCCCCCATGCCCTGGGGCATGTCCCACACCTCCCCCATTGCTGCAGCAGTGAATGCAAATCTGCAGTGGGACCGGTTAAAAATAATAAACCGAGCTGGGTTTCCGCTCGGCACCATGGGGCTGCGGTGGGGGTCGGTGCCGCCCGGCTGTCCCGTGCCACAGCCCCTTCCCGGCTCCCGCCGAGCCCCTGCCCGAGCCCCGTGTGGGGCTTCGCTCCAGCCTGGCCGGGAGTGCATGGGGCCATGGGGCTGGGGCAGGAGGGGAACGGGGTGCCATCCCTACCGGGGAAGTCCAGCTCAGCCACCACGTGTCATCGTGACAACCTCTGAGTGTCCTGGGGATGTCTGTGCGTCCATGGCATGTCTGTGTGCCCCCAGATGTCTATGTGCCCCCTAGATGCCCCTGTGTCCATGGAGATGTCCATGCGTCCATGAGATGTGTGTGTGTCCCCAGGATGTCTGTGCATCCATGGCATGTCTGTGTGTCCATGGGCTGTCTGTGTGTCCGTGGGATGTCTCTGCATCCATGGGATGTGCGTGTGTCCCCTGGATGTCTGTGTGTCCCTGGGGATGTCTGTGTGTCCATGGGATATCTGTGTCTCCCTGGGGATGTTCATGCATCCATGAGATGTCTGTGTGTCCCGTGGATGTCTGTGTGTCAGTGGGATTTCTCTGCATCTATGGGATGTCTGTGTGTCCCCTGGATGTCTGTGCATCCCTGGGGATGTCTGTGTGTCCATGGGAGTGTCTGTGTGTCCCTGGGGATGTCTGTGTGTCCCTGGGGTGTCTCTGAGTCCATGGGATATCTGTGCATCCCTGGGGGTGTCTGTGTGTCTCCAGGATGTCTGTGTGTCCATGGGGTGTCTTTGCGTCCATGGGATGTCTGTGTCCCCTGGATGTCTGTGCGTCCCTGGGGATGTCTGTGTGTCCATGGGGGTGTCTGTGTGTCCCCAGGATGTCTGTGTGTCCATGGGGTGTCTTTGCGTCCATGGGATGTCTGTGTCCCCTGGATGTCTGTGTGTCCCTGGGGATGTTCATGCATCCATGAGATGTCTGTGTGTCCCATGGATGTCTGTGTGTCCATGGGATGTCTCTGCATCTATGGGATGTCTGTGCATCCCTGGGGATGTCTGTGTGTCCATGGGGATGTCTGTGTGTCCCCCGGATGTCTGTCCCCCCCAGAAGGCCCCATAGGTCCAGGCTCTGTGCAAGGTTCCAGGCCATTCCTCAGCCCTGCCAAAATCCAGCTGATCGGCACGCGGGCCCCGGCACTCCGCCTGCAGCTCCATGACATCATGGATGCCCGCCGTGACATCAGAGGACGCCGTGGTGACGCCGCAGGGGGATGCAGTGACATCAGAGGCACGCTGCGACGCCAGCGGGGGACCTCGGCCCCGCGGCGCGACAAGCCCCGCCCCCAGTAGGCAGTTTGGGGCCAATTCCCCATAAAACGGGTGCGGGGCGGAAGGGGGGGGGGGGCCGGAACGTTCGGGCGTGGAACGCGTGGACCGCGGCGCTGTGTTTCCGCCGGAGCCCGTTCGCGGGCGGACCGGTCCCCCGGTGCGCGGCACCGCCGCCGCCGCCAGGTGAGGCCCCGGCGGGGCTGCGGGAGGCGGCAACGGGGTGCGGGGCCCCGGAGCGGGCCCAGCCTGTCCCGTAAGGTGGGGCGAACCGTGGGCCGGCTCCCCTCGGGCCCGGGTCCCCTCCCCTGCGGGACCCGCTGGCCTGGGCGGGGGGGTGGCGGGTGTTGACACCGGCCCTTGGTCCCCGGGACGTGAGGGGACGGCGGTGCTGTCGGCCTGTGGCAGCGCTGGGCCTCGGCTGGGCCCGGCCCGGCCCTTTGTAACCTGGAAGCCGCAGGGCGAGGGGTTTTCCTGCTGCTGCTCTGAGGTCTGGTGTGAGTAGGGTGAGGGGCCGAGAGTTGGAGGGTGGAAATCCTGGCTGGGGGGGGAAGAGGAATAAAATCTCTCCTCCTCGGGAGAGGCGTCTGTAGCGGTTCAGCCTGGTGGCTTTCAGCTCTGCCATGCTTTGCGGTGGCTTTGTCGTGCCGGGAGCTGGTGGGAGCTCCCCAGCTGCTTTGGTTTCTTCCTTTTGCCATCAGAGGGTGGGGGTTGAGCCTCCTCTTTCAAGGCAGCAAACCCTCACCTGCTGTGCTGCCACCATCTTCTGCCCAAGGACCCTGCTGACAAACTCATGTTTGTTGTGTTACAGGTTACCCCTGAGCAACAGGCAGGTAAAGAAAACAGCCCCCGGTGTTACTTTGTGCTGTCCCTGGTAGTCTGTTAGTCTGCGCACACTCAGTCAACGCTGGTTCTCTGAAGTCCGTAAATGCACAGGCCTGGCTAAAGGTGCTGCTGTTTATTGCGCCATTAAATCTGGACTGGTGCTGTGGTGAAAAGGGGATAATGTAATTTTTGGAAGCGGCTGTTCTGAAGCAGCAGCTAACACCTGCTTTGGAGCTGTACAAGCAACAGCGAGTATGCCAAGTGCACTTAGCTGCGCTGGTCTGGAGCACGGCGTGATCCTGGCAAATGGTTGCTTCCAATTAATGCCTCTCTTAATGTTTGGGGCATTAACATCTTGCCAGTGAGCTGGCCTTGGGTACAGGCTAGGGGGAGGTGATTAGGTTTAGGTTACAAATGGTGTTCTCTTTATTTTATATTTTAAACTCTACAGAGAAATGGAAAGATGTCATGTGAGCTTCGGCATGACCTGTTTTGTTTATTTCCATCCTGATGGTATATTTCATGAGTGCACATGGTTACCACACTCTGGGTTTAAAGCCTCTCCCCTCCCAGATGTTTCCGCACTAAATCACAAGTTTCTTTTGCAGAAGCAGAAATTGAGGTCGATATGCAAAAGAAAATATGTGCAAAGCCAATGTCTGGCTGGTGAAGTGCTCTGAAGGTGGATGGGAGAGATTGCGGGGCTCACAGCTATGTCTATGCAAAAATAAACACTTGCCGCTGTCAGCAGGTGCTGCCTGTGGATGTGTCTGAGCAGCCTGAGCTGAGTTAAGCTGTGTTGAGCTCGTCCCTGACTAGCTGCCAGTTCTCTGGATCCTTTTTGTTTCAGCTCCTCCCCATGGTGGGAAGCTGAGCTGAGAGGCTATTTGAGTTAAGCTGCTCCACTGATAAGCAGTCATAAAAAATTTTGTTAAAAAAAAATATTAAAAAATCAGGTTGTTATTGCCAGCATCAAGGAAACGTCACATACACTCCTACAGGGTGAGAAGTTGTCATCCTTTGCTTATCTTCTATTGTCATAGTTTCTCTCTGGGGATACTTCAGTGATGGTGTTGAATAGCAGCCATTAGACAGACCATGCAGTAAAGCCCTTTTTCTTCTGCCACAGCCCTGTTCTTTCCTCTCTGCTCCCCTGCTGGCATTGGTGACAGTCTCTGTATGGAGAGTGTGCTTTTTCTTGCCGAGCTTCCAGTCAGAGCTCTAGGCTCTGTGTGGGGTGGGGTGTCAGGATTCTTCTCGGGCATCTCCTCAGTCCTCTCAATTTATTGCTGCTTCCTCTTGTCTCTGGTGTACCAGCAGTCTCCCCTGCAAAGTGTTCCCGTAGTCACGTCTCCTCGTTATATTCTTACGGGATTTTGCACTCAGCATTAACTTTTTGCCTGATGCTTCTGTGAGATGTTCCAAGCAGTGTCCAATGCTATTACACAGACCTTTCCTTTTGAAAGGGAGGATGAAAAGAGTGGTAAAGAGCAAACTTCAGGGACTTCTTGCCAGTTACCACAAAAGCTTTTTTGCAAACTTCACCCATGAGCGGATAGGTTGATGTCATCATGCTGTCTAAGCACAAAGGCAGAATATGTGACATTTGTGCCAGCCCGTGATCTTCCTGTAAAGCTTTTAATGGTGCTGGTACACCTCCCCATTCCCTTTTGGAGATTTTCTCTGTTGAATTGCCTGTGTGCGTCATGTCACTGCTGTGGTGGAGTGGCCGGGCCAGGCTGATGGTTGGGCTGGGCGCAGATCAAGCTCTGGCTGCCCAGGCGGAGCTTGGTGCCACGGCTAAGCTTGTCCTGATGCTCTGCCCGGCTCCGGGTGCTGCCAGGTTGGTACTTTCAGAATGAACAATCCCACAGGTCAGCGTGTGCAGGGCTGTGCTCCCCTGCTGCTGTTTGCTGGGAAAACCAGCTGCTCAGCGCGGGCAGGGTTCCTGCTGCCTGTGGCTGTTTGGGAGCTGTTAACCACTTGGTCTGTCACGTAACAAAGGTTTTGAGCTGAAGCGGTGTTTGTGATGGATGACCTGTCAGATGGGAGGTTTTGGGCACTTTCCTGTATTTAGATGTGCTATTGCTTGAATGAAAGTTCACGTAGGAAACAATCCTCCACTGCCTGAACCTTAGGAGGCTTGGATTTCTTGTCCAGCTCTGTGCTGCCTAACTCGAAGCACGGAGCAAGGCAGTGGTTTACCAAAGTGGTGGAAACTGCAGATTGAGAGCTAGGTCTTTAATTTCTTTAAATGCTGGTCCCACTGAGTAAGAATGGCACCTCAAGTAGCCACTGCCTAGTGTCCTGATATTATTGACCGATTAAAACTATTTCATAATTTAGGTTAGACTGTTTTGTAGGGATACAGAGGCTGCATAGGGAAGGGTCTCTGTCTCCTGTTCCATCTGGGCAGGGCCTAGCGCACTGGGGATGCAGCAGTCTGAACATAAACATTAATAATAGAGTGGGTATTATTCAAATGAAGGCTACCACTTTTCCTTTGTGGGAATAAACCCCTGGGTAATCACTGCACATACTTATCTGTTCCTATAATTGCTTTCTGCAGAATCACTTCAAAACAGATGGTGCTGGCAGGATGCTGGTCTCCCTGCTCTTCCCCCAAGTGAACCGGCCCCTTCGATGCCTCATCCGGGACTTGAACCGTTGCAGATGGGGGTTGCATGGGCAGAAGAGGGTTGGCTGCCCCTGCAGGGGTCTGCAAACCACACGGGCAGCCTACAGTAGTGACGTTACCCCTGTCTTCACTAGGGCTTTGGCTTTCGGTGATAAAATCGCCATCATTGACCGAAACGGTGAGCACACTTACAGGGACCTTCTCTGCCAGAGTCTACGCTTGTCCCAGGAGATCTGCAGAACTTTGGAGTGCTCCAGCAGGGACTTGAAGGAAGAGAGGATCTCATTTTTATGTCCCAATGATGCCTCGTATGTGGTGGCCCAGTGGGCTTCGTGGATGAGCGGGGGCATAGCAGTGCCCCTTTACAAGAAACACCCCGTACAGGAACTGGAGTATGTGATTAAGGATTCGCAGAGCGCTCTAGTCATCGCAGCAGAGGAATATGTGGAGAAAATAGCCCCTAGTGCCAAGAAGCTGGGAGTCCCGGTTCTGCCGCTTCTTAAGTCTCATACTGATGGATCTGCAAGTCGTGCAGCAGTGGAGGAGGGTCCCTTGACAACCTGCTCCTCATGGAAGGACAGAGGAGCCATGATAATCTACACTAGTGGGACAACGGGAAGACCGAAAGGAGTCCTCAGCACCCATGAGAACGTGCAAGCCGTGGTGAGTGCTGCTTTCCCTCTGCAAAGCTTGTGCCAAGCTACAGAGGTCTCAGCCTTCAGAAGTGATTTGGGCTTGCAAACCCCAAAGCACAATATACCTTACCACAACCAAATTCCCTCACAGAACTGCGGGGCTGTATCTTGAAAGTCCTCAACAGTGTTAAGGTGGACACACAGGAGAGTGTTTGAGGCTCTAGCCTTGTCCTTTTGGTGTTGCTGTGCTGCAACTGCAGCCAGGGGCAGATGGACTCTTCTCCTTGCCTTCCTGGAAAGCAGAAGGGGTGAGACCTGTTGTAAAAACGCTGCTTTCTTTGCAGTTTGCTTTTCTTCACTGTGACCAGGAAAGAATCTTTACCCTTAATTGGAATATAACTTAGTCCAGTACAGTACTGTGTGAAGTCTGTGCATTATTCAGCTATATATCCCCAAGGCAAAAAAATCCATTAGCTCTCTGAGCCAAAAGGAATTAAAAGTTTGAATGAGCCTGCTGACTACCTCACCAGTTGCTTATCACTGCCTGCAACTGATAGACTCATGCCATTAGGGAAAAAGGGCAGGGAATACATCGTGCCTTATGGATGCCTCTGAGAGCTTACGTTGTTCTGGGTGCTCAGATATTGCAGTGTCGGGAGTGGTATGAAAGCCTTGATGGATAGAGCCAGGGCTTGGCTATATTGAGCAAAGAATCTATTCCCTTACAAATATGCTGATCATTTTGGGGGTGGCCTGAGCAGTCACCATCTTTTGTGCCGTCTTGCAGACGAGCCTAAAACGTGCTCCCTGCCCTGTGGAAGAGGGTTGTGAATGACATGACTAAATTCCACTGTTCAAATGCTTTTTTTATTTTTAGATGGCTGGAAATAAGCTTTCCAGTTGCTAACACTGGGCTATGAAGGGCATTGTTCACCCAGAAGTCTTAGGTCTAATGCTTTAGATAATTATCCTTTCATAGCAGAGTATTTGAGAAGCTTGATATACTAATATTTTTTTTTGCTAACATGAAACCTATTTTCTGTTTATCAGATGGGGATTTTCTGCTACTCCTGACTATCCCTTACAGGTTCTAAAAGCCCAATGTCATCAGTGTCCAAACTATGTCAACAGAGTTCTGGGAAAATTAGGCTTTTTGATTACTATTTCTGCCAACTCTGCCTGTGCAGCACCAGGCTAATAATCTTGTAAATCCTACTTAAAATCATTGTTGACTATTTGTTTCTCAGTAGCAAGGAAGGACTTTGCTGATGTATATGAAGACACATACTGATAAGATGCAGGAGGTGTTCCTTTTGTATTCTACTGTTGTGGTGGGAATGTTGCTTGTGCTGACCCTAAAGGAAAGTTTTCTGTGCCCAGGCATCGTTCCAGGAGGTCTGGGATTTCTGCCGCCAGCTGTGCCCGGGGGATCTGGGGCCTGGATACCTCAGGCTTTCTGAGCAGCGAGAGTCTTTCCTCCTTCCCTAACGCTGGGTTGTATGTTTTCTTCTGCAGACCACAGGGCTGGTTGAAAAATGGGAGTGGAAGAAGGAGGATGTTATTCTGCACGTGCTGCCTTTACATCATGTCCATGGGGTGATCAATAAGCTCCTCTGTCCTCTCTGGGTGGGAGCGACATGCATCATGTTACCCGAATTCAATGCACAGATGGTAAGCCTGGAGGGATTGCACGTTGTCTTTGAAATTCAGCAGCAAGACCCCATGCGTTGTAATTAGAGCAACTTTGGAAATAATTTCTTTAAGAATTCCAGCCTCTTTACCCATTGGCTGCACGCAGTTCACAAACTGTCTGTTAAAAAACCCTTTCAGTTGGACACTCAGTCTGGGGTAAACGTGCTCTTCTGGAGGCTACAACTTGTTTAAGCGTGACGTACGTAATCGTAGTGCTACACTGCCCCTCCTCATGACGTTGAGGGTCTCTGACTGGAGGTGGGCCCTTCTAAATACCCGCTAAGAACACCTGCACCCAGAATAAGGGTTGTTAATTTTCTAGTACCAGGAAAAGTGGAAATACTGGATTTTTCTCTTGCGTGTTAGCGGTGTGCTGCTTGGAACTATGCTACTTGTCGGTTATTTCATTTTTAGTAGTTTACATTTTCCCTTCCAATCCTGTGTCCTTGGTGTTTTGCATTACATTACATGACAGAGCAGAGGCTTTAGAGTTTCTTGCAGTGCAGGTAAGAGAAATACTCATCACTTGCATGGAAACATTGTTCTTCCTCTGTGGAGAAACAAGTGTTAACAGGTCTGTTGGTTTAGACTCAGCGATATGAGAGAGAGTTTGCAAATGGAGAGCTTCTTGCAGGAAAGGTGGAAGGAGGGAAATCTTACTTGAATGCAGTAGAGACACGCTTATAATGTTGTTTTCTAGCCGAGACAGGAAACGCCGGTCCCAGTGCTCTGCTTCTCATTTGTTCCTTGCTTCAGTGGCAGGCAGCTGACCTAAAGGGTGGAAGAAAAGGGACTAGAAAGAGGGCAACCAACAGTAAGGTGGAACAGTTTCTACAATTACTGGCCCCTGGGATCCGGCACTGTTCATCTACATCTCCCAGTGTTGTGGGTGGTGGGAGGTGTTGGAGGCTGCAGTGTCACCGTTAAGGGAGCAGTTGGGTTTGCAGGTGCTGGTGCCACCTCGTAGCAGAAAGGAAATGTGTGTTGTCAGTACAGAACTCTCTGGGAAAGTGAAAAGGTCCCATCAAGCCCGTGCGTTGTAACTGAACAGGCTGCTTTACCTGTTTGTATTTACTCGTGTGCTGGGTGGCCTTGTCACACTGAAAGGACAAAGTGCAAAGGTGTGAGATGCACCTAGAAACCTTTGTGCTGCTGTCAGGCAAGGGTGATCCGGGCTCTGATCCGGGCAACTGCAGGACTGCGTGATTCTTCGTTGCTTATTTCTGCTTCTCGGAGAAGCAACCACAGAAAATGCACGCTTCCTTTCTTGTTTCAAGATGGCCATGACACCTGAACACTCAGTTGCTGCCTGAGCACTGATCTGTCAGGGAGAAAAAAATCCCAGAATCCCAAAGGGACAGCTCTGCATTTGCATTTCCAGAGTAAATAGGTAGGATGCTGTGGTAGAAGGTGGTAGGAAGGCCCCCTGGCAGAGCCAGTGGTCCCTCCTGAATGGTGACTGCCAAATTGTTTTCCTTCGTGTTTAGGCTGTCACCCCAAAAGCTCAGGGTGCGGTAGGGACGCATGCCCCACCAAAGCCAGGGCTTGGAGCATGTCCGGCCCTGGTGATGCTGGTGGGGTGGCAGAAGAGCATGCTGGCAGCCTGGAAGCAAAGCCAAGCCCTCTGGAGGGCGCGTTTCTCCACGTCCTATGCCACCGGTGATTGATTGTCCCTTATACCCTTGTGTTTTTCTCTGCTCTCCCCCGACATCTGCAAATCAATGAGCTGACGTTGAAGGATGGGTTCAGGTGCTGGGGAGCGGGACACCCCGCCTGCTTTCTCTGATCAAAGCTCTCCCCCAGACTTGACAACCAAGGGCAAGCGGGGACAGTGCTGGAGGGCATCCGCTTGACCCTGGAGGTTGAACTTGGGCAGGGAGGTCAGGGTGGCAAGCGTGTCTGCCACAGCGAGCGCCGTTCCGAGGGCTCTCAGGTGCATTCAGGCTCTGAAGGACGTCATTTGCTTTTCTATTTTTTTTATTCCCTTTATTTTTCCGAGGGCCTCCCCTGGGAGCTGAAAGTGGTTTGATCGACACTACAAAGAAAGCACATGAGGGTAAATAAGGCTTTCTTGTGGAGTTTAATGCAAGCTGCCTTTCAGTTCCAGTCTATTTTCACCAGCTGTTTACAAAATGCCCTTTGCTACTGAAATCAGCTTTCAGAAAAGCAGCAGAGTTTCAGTGGAGGATTTTGCAAAAGGAGCCTGAGTTTTGCTGTGTGCTTTTTTCCTTCGCTGCACCTTGAGAAAGCAGCCAATTATAGTGTGATATAAAGAAACTCGAACGGCAGCTAAAACACTTGACAGGCTGATCAAAACAAGGCTAGGAACTTACTCTCAACCTGCTGCAGACATATTTAGCCTTGAGTGATACTGGCAAGGGTTCAAGAGAAACCGCAGCAGCATGCCCAATGTGTGTTTGGTTTCTAATCACTAACACTTCATTATACAAAATAAATACTTTATTATTACAGTGTTTATTAAATTACATAATTTGCGGCATGCCTTATAGTTGTGGATACAGATGCCAGTCTGGTTTCGGTGATGGTAATAATGCTCTTTTTTTTTCTTAGTTAGAAGTCGTTTCAAGCCCTGGACCAAGACTTGCTTGTCGTTCCCTGCAGTGCAGTGTTAGGAGGTGGCATCTTTCAGACCCTTCCGTCTGCTTTTGGTAGCTGTCCAAGGAAAGGTTAAAAATCAAGATTGTGGAGTAACCCCAGTGTCCTGACCAACATCCACTCTCTTACTAAAACAGCATCTGATGTCCGTGGCTGCGTGCAAGCTATTGCCGAGGCCACAAGGGCTCATTAAAGTGTATTGAGATGCCTCAAGCGTGAAAGTTGCTGCATAAAATCAGATTCTTTTTATTAAATGAGGACATCCATTACTTTGCACTAGCTACTGTACATGCTATAATTCACTTTATAGCACCATCTGTTAAGACTGTCTTGCTTGAGCTTTTTGTAGCATCTTTTTATTGTAAGTTATTAAAAAATATAGCTGCATCTATTAATCATTTATTAATAAAGGGTTTATAAATGGACCCTTAATTTCCAACATTACAGTCCACTTGTACATGATGTGCTGAGTCCTCTGGTGCGTGTACTCCTTGCGGTGCAGCGTGTCTCCACAGGGAGCCCTTCTCGGGCCACTGCCTGCGATCCTGCCTGGAGACCGTGGGATCAGAACCCAGCGCTCCCGGGTGTGCTTCTGGTGCTCGGGAATGACCGCGCTGACTGCGTGGGGAGATGTTTCAGCACTGCTGTGGGCATGTGGACTGGGAGTGGGCAGGAGAACAGCAGTGAGCCTGAATGTGTGTTCCTCCCAGCAGCTGTGTGGGACAAGGGTGGCTCTGATGTTGTTGTTTTTTTTGTGTTTTGTTTTGTTTTTTTTCAAGGGTGAGAACTGGGAGGACAGAAACCTCCTTTGGAGCCAGAGCAAGCTGCAGCCCAAGCATCCCTATACGATCCGCCCATCATAGCTTGCTTCCAACTGAGTTTACTTCTCCAGCTGCACTGCTCCTGTTTGCAGGCAGCCAGCATTTCTCAGCTGCTTCTGAACCTGTTGGAAGTGCCTGCCTTTTCTCTTACGCAGGAGTAGAAATTTTAAAGATGCTGGATTTATATAGTTTTTCTGCAAATTTGCTCAGCTGTGGAGAAGAGATGCTATTAATGCCTCTGCCTAATGAAGGGGTGCAGTGTGAGCTGCCTTCTGCTGGGCGTCAGAGAAAGCCCACGGGCAAGTGCCTTTTGGAGCAGTTGGGGTTTGCACCAGGCAGGCACTACAGCATCCATTCCCCAGCGACTCCCTCTCTCCGTATCCCTTCCTGACATCGATTCAGTGATGGCTGCTAAGGCTGAGCACACCCTGTGGTGTGACTGTTACTCAGAAATGTCAGCGAGTGTAGAGAGACGGACCCAGGGGAAGCCGGGTGTCCTCCATGCCCGTGCTCTTGCCATGACAGTTGCACATTGACGGCCCTGTTCCGGACTGGGACTTGGCTGTCCTGGGCACCCTGCAGACAGGAGTCTTTCGGAGCAGGTTGTGGGGTCACAGTGTCTGCTTTGCAGGATCCTCTGCTGGGGTTTGTGGCCGATGTGGATCCACTCTGAGTTTAAATGATGGGAATGGCGTGTTTTTGCTTTGGAGCACCTCGGATCTTTCCCTAAGGGAAAGATGTTCTGATAGCAAAAGGCTCCCTGTCAGCTTTTCACATTGATAAATGTGAGATTGGATCCCAGGAGGTCCTTCAGTCTTAAGTGCAGGAGGGGAAATAAAAGTATTCAAAAACATGAAGGGAAAAACTTGCTCTCGTGAGTGATGGGAGAAGCTTATAGAAATCTCAACTCTGTGTGACCTAGTTGTGGTGTGCGCTGCCCACTTGGCTCTGCTGGGCAAGTTTTGAGCTGTGGTGTGCTGCCTGCAGAATGACAACACTGTCTGTGCCCTGCAACTGCTTCCATGATAAATACGCCAAGATGCAGATTTATTGCCCTAAAGTTCCAAAAGGAGCTGTCGTTTTGGTGCCAGCGTTAATGTATGTCTGACTTAAGGTGCCTCTAAGGATCAAGCCCTCTAAAAATTATACCCTGTTTTACAATGTCACACGCAAAGCCATCAAAATCGTTAATTTCATTTGGACCCTTCTTTCTAGGCGTTTGTCCTGATGGGAATGATGAGTGCCCAAAGCTAGTTTGTGATTTGGGACTAATTCCCCCATTGTGCTGCAAACATGCTGTCACCCGTGGCAGCTTTTTCCTGTGTGGGAGGGTGCCGCAGACCCGATGCTCGTCGAGGTTTTGTGTGTGAGGTGTTGCTCCAGGGTCACTGCTGTGTTGTACGGTTACACCCCTGACTTCCTCGTGAAGACCGGCAGCCTGTGCTCCATCTGCGAGCAAACTGTTTGTCCTTGCTGCCGCTGTTATCTGTGCGGACCAGGCTGGGCGCTGATGCTTTATACCTTCTCTGGGCTGTGCAGGGAGATCTGTGGCTTGGCAGTCACCATTGCCTCCGGGAAGGAGAAGCATGCACTGCAGTGAGCCTCTTCCCTGGATCTGTCGCTTCTGCAAACATCACTGTGGGCAGCTCTTTTAGTTTATTTTTTTTTTTAAAAAAAAGCAAATCCAAGCAGAGGAGTCTGATCTCCAATAACCAAGCACTGCTAAGATGCTGCTGGTAGCGTGCTGGGGATTGCGGCTCCCATCCAGTTTCAGCTGGAAAACGGCAATTGTCTTTTCATCTGTTAATGGGAGGCTTCAGAGGAGTAATTTTATTTCAGACTCAAAGAGGAGTCAGTGGAGGGAGGAGCAGGTCACTAGTGAATGGATTATGTTTGATCACTTCTCGCAGACCTGGCTTTAAAAAGTTAGAGTTTCTCTTCCCGTCTCCCCAGATCTGCCGTCTGTCCTCAGCATCTGTTACGGAGTAATGTCTTTTGATGTGTGGGGGGAAATATAAAAAATGGAACCAGAGCCTGTCATATTTACTTATATTACCAGGTCCCAGGGAAAGCACTTGCTCCTTTCAGTATGCCTACAGCATAGGAAGGTTTTAAAAGCTTCAGCCTGGAATGCAGAGGGGCTATCAAACTGCACTGATGAATAAATGATTAAAACCAGAGTCATGCAGAGCGCAAACAGTTTGGGGTTATAACAAACATGAGACGAAGCCACCAAGGGCCCAATTTTCCTTTGAAGAGAAGAATGTTTCTCTCTCTGCATATTGCTCACGAAGCGTCTGTGGCTCGGTCCTTAGGAGAGAGCAGAGCTCGCCTCGATGCTCTCCCATCTCATGTCGTGCCCGGCTGCCTTAGTCGGGGATAAAGTGGCATCGGATGTGGGTGCGTGTTCCTGCCATCCCTTTGGTGCTTCTGTAGAGTTACGGGAGCTTTCTGCCCTCGGCGTTAGGCACAGGGTCTCGCCAAATGAGGAGCTGGTTTGGCTGCAGCCACGTTGCTGCCTGTTGCTCTCGCAGAGCTCTGAAAATTGCAGGCAGCCCTTTTCCTCGCCGGCAGTGCTATCACGCACGGCAGCAATCGATGCAAAACATAAACCCACGTCCCCGATCAAAAGGGAGGTAAAGGGATGATTTAACCTTGCATTAGAGGTATTGTTACTTTTGAAAAGGTTTAAAAAAATTCAATAGCAACTGAAAACGATACAATAATTTTATAGAAGAGAGGAGCTGTTGTATCTGTCAATAGAGGCAGCAGCACGGGCTGTCTATTAGTTGTTTGTGGTCTGATGGGAAAATCCATGCTGATATTCGCTTCCTTTTCAGCTTTTAGGCATTTTTGCCGGCATCTCTTCTGGCTGTTTTGGGGATTCCTGTATCAGGAAAAGTCTTGCAAAATTTAGCAGACAAATGGTTGTTGTCACCTTCTCTTTTTTTTTTTTTTTTTTTGCATTAGAGGATGCCCAGATGTTGGTAGGTTTGGTGTTTTCTGTCTAGTTTATGGCATTGCGCATCTCCCTCTGAAGGTGAGGCCTCTGTAAAGGAAGAAAAAGTTACTGCTTTTTCTCCTCTCTCGTTGCATCTCTTGCTTCAGGTGATCTTAGCAGATCTGGAGGCTGGTTGGGAAGGTTGCTGTATGGAAGGACCATCTCTTGGAGCAGCTTGCATGTTCCTCTGTCCTCGATCACCGTCGTGCCATCTGTGTGCTGGAAGAAATATGTGGGAAAAATCTTACAGCTGTCTCTCACTGGGCTTGTTTTTTACCCACTGGTGTAATTTTCTCTCTCTCTCTTTTTTTTTTTTTTTTTTCATTTACTGATGGCAAAATCCCACCGGCCAGCCCATGGAATTGCCCGGATATGCTTTTGTGCAGTGGGAGGGGAAGAAAATCAGGAATGTAGGACTGATGGGAAGGCTCTTGGGAACAGAAGGTCTTCCACTTCTTTGCTGGCTCGGGCAGCCTGGTCCTGTAAGTGTGCCCTGGGCTTTTGCTGCCATTACGGCTGATGGGAGGCTGTTCCCACTCTTGCTTTCTTGCAGTTGGAAACTTTTTGTTTCTAGCCCTTGTTTATCTTAAAAGGAATCTTGGTCCATCTCCTAAACATCTTCCGTTGTGCCCAGTGAGGACTCGGTGCAAAGTCCGGCAGCCATGGCACACGGTGCTGTGTTTGCCTCCAGAATCCTTGGCTGTTTAAAAGCACTGGGAATCCTGAGGTGTCAGGTGAGCAAAATAAAATTAAATGATGGGCTGCCGATATCCTGTCCACAGGTAATTGATGTGGTGACGGTGACACATGGGATAACAGAGAGGGGGAGATTGATTGTGCCGCTCTGAGCCTGACAGGGTTGGAGGATGCCGTTGTGCTGGAAGGGCAAAGCTGGCCTCTTGCTATGAGCCTGTCCAAGCCCCAGGATTGATTGATTAGTCCCAGGTAACGAGACTTTCCTGGATCCTTCTCTCAAACTGTGAAGTTATAGTTATAAAACAGAAATAGCTGTTACAGCTGGCTGGGCAGTGACAAGCCTTCCGGTCAGCTCGAGGTCTGCGGAGTGCTTGGGGCTGCCAGCTTTGTACCACGGCTCGGTGCTTAGTACCGTTAAAACACGTGGGTAGGATCCAGATTTGGCTGAGCAGGAGCAGAGCAGGTGGAGATGTTTGGCTGTCAGCAGATCGCCCCGGCAGCTGGTGGCACAAATCCAAAGGCAGCTGCTTATCTTCAGGAAGGGGCTGTTGCTGGGGCGAGTCAGACTGACACAGAAAACGCTGCTCCCATGGCTGGAGTCGCGGTAGGGAGGATTTTATCGAGGGCAGGAGTTGAGCAGGCGTGCGAGGACAGGGGACTTTGGGGTGCAAGAGAGATCTGCTGTGTTTTGGAGTGATGGTTTGGGGTTTTTTCAAATCCAAACCCATGTGAAAATAACTCCGCTGCGTGGCCAGACTGGAAGTCTGCCTGCACTTCCCACAGCTGCTCTGGACTTGTGAAGGCTAAAAAAAAATAATCACACAGCAAGGATCGAACAGCCCCGAGCATCTGTCTCCCTTCAATTCTTTCGGCACAGTCCTGATCCCTGCTTGCCATCACGCGTCTTTCCCTGCCCAAGGCAATGGCTCTTGGGAGCACCAGGCTGAGAAGAGCAGATCTCATTCAGCTTTGGAGACGTCCTTCTCCATCCTCCTGCCTCAAATGGGAAAGATACTGGGGGCCTGAAGAGAAAAAGGTCTTTGGGGAAAGAGGCCGGGGGGAGCATGGTGGGGGTTAGATCCTTCTAAATGGAATTTTGCCTATCCTAGATTGTTTTAGGGGATCATGCTGGTGGGTGGGGTTTCTGCAAGGGAGTGCGATGTTCACTCTTTGAGCCCGTCACCAATATCAGTCTGGGCAAGTCACGTTCCTCCTCTGCTTTCCCTGATGCTGAGGGGCTCTTGCAGTACTCATGTCCCAGTTCCCAAGGTGTCCGGGGGATTTCCACCTTGTGTATTTGTCTCGCCCCGTCGAAGATCATCTCTGGGCTGGGAGGCAGCGTGAACTCCCTTCTGTTCAGTGGGACGGTGCCTTTGTTGGATGTGTCCTGCTCTATTAAGAATAACAACATGGTGGTGGTGGGCTTTTTTTAGGAGCTGATTGTTCTGAAGCAGTGGAGTGAGAGACGCGGGGGGAGGCAGCGCCGATGCAGCGAAGTAGAAAGGAATGAAATGGAGCCCGAGCGAGCAGGACGGAGGGGAAGGAGGCAGAGTGACAGCATGAAGGAGAATCACTTGTTCACCTTCAATCAATTCCTGCTTTTTCTTGCCGTCACACGCGCCTGTGTGCAGCTGAGCGTGCGCAGGCAGGGAGGGGAGAGGCGGCGCGCGTTGTCAGGAGCTGTTAGGAAATACATTTGTCAACAACAGGGCAGGGACCGGAGCGAAAGGAAAGAGGCGGCCGTCACCATAGCCTTTTATTTATTGATGGCTTTGGATTGTTCCTGTCTTGGGAAGAGCTTACCTAGAGGGAAGAGTGGCAAGGTGTGGGAGGAATGGACCCAGTTGCAATATTTATGGCTCTTACCCTTCGCTAACTGCTCCCAGGTGGAGCTGCTCAGCAAGGGCAGCAGCCGGGGCTCGCTCGGTCTTCATCCCCACCCAGCAGAACCGGCTCCTGGAGTTTGCCCCCATTTGTAGTTCCCACAGGTTAGCAGGCGTTGCAGCTGAAGAACATCTGTCCCGCAGGGACTGTTCCTCTTGGGACGAGGGCAGTTGGTGAAGCTGCCCTCCTGGCTAACTGCTGTCTCCTGGATGCAGCTGTTTTACCTGCGGTTTCTGATGGCCGATCTGAGCCCACTGGGGGCACGTCTCTCTGTGCCCCCCTCACCAGAAGATGACCATTTCCATTGCAGTGGAGTCTCACTTCCAGTTCAAGTGCATGATATCTCTCTTCCCAGCCCTGCCGTCCATCTTAAAAGAATTTCTCCCTCAAAAGTTCGAGTCTGTGGGCTCGTACCTGTGCATCGTGTTCTTTGGATGTAACTTAGTGTCTTTTCAAAAGAAGAGCTCCCATGCTTTGAAAAGCTGGTGGCTTTGTGTAGCCTCTGAAGAGCTGTACACGGTAAGGGAATTAACTGATTGTGCCACAAGGTTCTGTCTTCATGAGCAAAATCTTGGCTGTAACATGATGGTACTAAAAAATGCCCTTTCCATCATCTTGTGCTCATTAAGAGTGAAAGCAGGTGGGTGATCCACTGGTGGGATGAGAGAGTTGAATATTGTGCTTTGGGCAGTAACGGGCATGATGAGGTTTGGGAGCTGTTGTTCTGGGCGTGGATGAGGTGCACACAACAGGCTTCCAGTTGTTTGCACTTTCCAGAAGTCTTGGATAGCAAAGGTTTGGCTGTTCATGAGCAGCCCATGGCGGCTTTGTTTTGAACAAGCCTGTTGCACTCCTGTACCTCAATTTCCCCTTGCACCCTATGAAGGAGCAGTGGCAGGGCTCATTGCCTCATGAAGTGTTTGCAGAGCGCTCGCTTGTGAACCTCTTCAAAGGTGCTGAGGAGTTAGCACTGACAGCGGTGACGATCGCTTCCCTCTACACTTCACATTAAGGTCTACTTTTTATATGTGTATGTTCCCTTCCTTTATAGGTTTGGAAGAAGTTCCTAAGCTCCCAAGCTCCCCGTATCAGTGTCTTCATGGCAGTGCCCACTATCTATGCGAAGCTGATAGACTATTATGACAAGCATTTCCCTCAGCCGCAAGTCCAGGATTTCGTGCGTGCCTTTTGCCAGGAGAACATCAGGTAGGGGAGCAGTGCCCTTGTGCACTGGGCAGGGGCTGCTGGTGGCTGGCTGTCCCCACAGTGGATCTGCTGAGGTTTCTTTTCAGCTTCACCTCTTTGCAGTGCTGGTGGTTGTGCTCTGGTGTCTCTTTGACAAGAGCCAGGATGACATTATTTAATTATGAGCCACTCTTGCATGGTAAAGCCAGAAGGGGTCTGCACGCTCATTATATGTGTCACCCTATGTAACACAAGACTAAAGACTTTGTCCTGCATCCCCAGCTTGTACTGCAGTATCTCCCTTAGGAGGCTGTCCCATCTTAAAACCCATATCAGACAGAGTGTCTTCTATATGTGAGGAACATTCTTGGTAGCAGTTAAAAAGCTCTTGGGGATTCTGTTTTAAGGTTTTATGCAGGAGCAGGCTTTATGTAACCCTGTGTCTGACTGCAGATTCCCTGGAGCAAAGATGATGTTCGATACTTATATGGGGTTTCCTTGTGCAGGTTAATGGTGTCAGGCTCAGCAGCCCTGCCTGTGCCTGTCCTGGAGAAGTGGAAGAGCATCACTGGTCACACGTTGCTGGAGAGGTATGGGATGACTGAGATTGGGATGGCGCTTTCTAACCCTTTGCATGGAGTCCGTGTCCCAGGTAGGAGTCTCTAGAGGGTGCACACTGTTGGGAGGCGCTTGGATGTGAAGTGTTCTTGTTTTTTCTCATCACAAAGAATATACATCTAATCACCATTTGTCGTGATTGAGGAGCAGGCTACGGTAGGAACAGTGATGCTGGCAGGGGAATTGACACTGGGAAGCCAGAAAGGGGCATGGGTGTGAGAAGTGGCTGGTGGGTTTCCCTGGGATCACTGGCCATGGTGGATTGGCAAAGCTGTGTGTGCAGAGCTTGCGCTGCTGCTCGTTGACCTGATGAGCCAGACTGGTTCTGCCCAGGAGGCATTATTATGTCTAAAGTCTCACTTCAAGCACTGCGATGGGACTGAATCTTCAGCTCCTGCTCTGTGAAGTTGTATTTGTGTGCAGTGTTGACACAGGATTCTCCACGCAGCAGTTCATGTCCAACTGATTGGTACTGAACATTTAAAATAGGATGTCTGCTTACTCTTATTTTAGTGCAAGTTTCTTAACTCTTCAGGAATTAGAAATTGTCACACCTCGTTGTACACTCTGGTTCTGTTCTCTCCTTGTCTTCCCTCACTTCTCTTAGCTACACTTTGTGACTCCTCTCATTATCTGTAGTTTATGTAACCTAGAAATAAATTGATCTGAAACATTAAAAATATGAAATGCCCCCACCCTCCCTTTGGTTAAAAACGTGGCCATCTGTCTGCCGAGCAACCCAGCCCACCACTATGCCACCTTCTCCTCCCCACATGCTGTCTGCACATGCATGGCACCATATGCATCGTCTTGGTCTCTGGTATCTTGGGGACCAGAGTTACCCAGGGGGGCTGTCCTGGGTGTCACCGTTTCCCATAGCACCCCAGTCCCATGCGATGCAGAAGCCGTGTGCTTGTAGGGATCACACAGAGAGAGGAGAAGCCGCAGCTCCCCCAGCACTGGCTCCTCAACCTGAGAACAGCTCAGGGCCAGCACGAAATACAAACTCTAGTTTACTTCTGCAGAGTAGCTGTAGTCGCCCTCCAGCTCAGCCGGTGTTCCTTTTCCCCAGAAACCCTGTCCCTGCAGGCAGGAGAGGGAAGCAGGCAGGGAAATGAGATTCCCACCTGCTCGAGCTCTCCGTGATCCCCACGCTGCAGGGTGACAGTGCAGTTTGAATGTCCCTGTGGCCTGGTTGTATTTGCTTTTCATTCATCTTCAGGAGGGGAAACGAGTGGAGGCTCTAGAAATTTCCCAGGAGAAAAAAAGGAGAAAGGAAATAAGACTGAAAATAACATGGGCAAGACAGATGTCGTGTACCTGGGTCTGCAGGGGAGCTGGGGACAATTCCTCTCCTGCAGGTACAAGCAGAGGGGCTGGGGATAAAGGCTGGCTGACCATCACTCCAGCCGCTGTACAGGGGCTTGCTGCAGCACTGAGAGGGGAGAAGGATCTTACAGAGGTGTGGATCAGCGAGAGACCTTACAGAAAGAAGGCTATAATTGAATAGGCTTGATTAATTTATTTCAGGAAGTGTCAGTTGGGAAGCAGATGGGTGAAGCTGAGGTATAATTTACCGGAGTTGTGAAAAAGCTTTTGATATAGTACCCCATTAGAGGCTGGGATGTAAGGTCACCACAGAGCATCCAGTGCGAAAGAGTCAACTGGGAAATGCAGTGGAACAGAGACTGGGCAGGAGGAGGAGTGAAGTGTCCACAGAAAAGACCTCAGACGGCCCTGGTGTTACAGGGACAGATGGTAGGCAGTGGTGACCACAGACCCACGTGCTGGCCAAAGCAATCAGAGCACTGCAAGCATGGCACTTTACCCCTTGGGTAAATCCAGGGATCCTCACGCTTGCCCAGGGGATTTCTCTCAGGTTGGAAGCAGTACGTGTCCTTCTCTGCTGCTTCATGAGCTCCTGCCTCTGAGGAGAGGTCCTGGGGCTTCCCTTGCCCGCTTCCACCCACTTGGTGTAGCTGGGGAAGGGTCGAGTCCTTGGTGCCTGCCTGTCCTGCCCGTGTCACCACCGGTGTCTCTGGCAGTGTGGCACTGCTCTCCACCCGCAGCACAGGTCTGAAGGGGCAGGCACGGGTGGGCGGCTTTAATTTCCAGAAGAAGAAAAGATGAAAGATTTGAAAGATAAATGTTTGCTTGTATATGGTTAAAACCCTGCTTAAAATGCCTCTGTTTTCACCAGCTCTCATTCTAATCCCCCCTGGTGCTGTTACTGTGAAGGGAGATGAATAATTCATGGACGGAGAATGCCTCACTGGGCCTAATCACCACTTTAATTGGAGGTTTAGATCAGAGGCGGCTAATAGCTCCTACAGCGGGGACTCCGTGTATTGTTGACAGTGAGATCGTTGAGTGCCTTATCGTTGGCCTGTTTCAATTCTCCCAGGACACCACCGCACATAACAGCATCGAGGTCCCCAGATACCGAAGGACACAGACCGCAGGGCCAATTAAATTTATCTGGGAAGAGCTGACAACTTTTTTAAACAGAGAGGAGAACCGGTGAAAGAATAATAGTGTCACTCCTTCCTGACTGGAGCCCGGCTGATGCTGCCTGAGCTGACACCGCGGGCATGTTGCCAGCATTTCTTAACATTCAGGAGCCTGCAAATTGGAGGGAGCTGGGAGGGAGCGGGAGGGGAAGGAGCAGGGATTTCTCTTCAGTTTCCCCTCGGGATTATGGCTGGGGACAAAAGGAAGCCGGTACTGAGTGTTGACCCCCTTCTGATCACCCCTGATTGCGGTCTCAGTGAAGCCAGGACCTCCGGTGCCGTTCCTTTGGGAATGGGCTCAGCCTTCTGCTGACCTGTTGGAGTCAGCACAGTGTGTATCTTGACATGGCAGATGGGCCTGACAAGCTCTAGTCATTGTTTTTGCACAATTTTTTTTAATACTGTCAGGTTCGTGTAGCTCTAATCAGTGTTACGAGCATTTTCAGCCTTTACAGATGTTGATTTCCAAGTCTGTAATTTTTCCTAAATACCAAAAAGCCTTTTCCAGGCCAAATATAAGGAAACAGCTCCCCACGAGGGACTTATTTTACATGTTGGTTTTACTTTAGCCAAGTGGGAAATAATTTGTAATGGTGATCTGAAACACTGTATGGGAAACACGTTGCCTTCTCTGTGTCTTCAAATTTGTTTGACAGCACTGTGCTGATCTTTGGTATTTCATTCTCAAAGACTGAGACTAGAACAGGGCACCAGCCATTTAGTCCTGCTGCCCGTGAACCAGTCTGTTATATTTCTGCATTGAGGTCAGTAGCTTGCAGACAGGGAGGAAGCGTCTTCCAGGAAGGCATCGATCTGATCTTGATTTGAAGGCTTCCAGAGATGGCAAATCTGTGAGAGCCCATGGCAGTTGATTGCGTTGGTTACTGCTCCCTCCATGAGCTTTGCAAGACTGAGTTTGCAGTGTCTGCCCGCTGTCCCTTGCCACGTTTCGCAGGCAGGTTGGAGGCTGTTCGCACAATGCATTTTTCACACTGGGGAAGATGTTCCCATAGAAGTCTAGAAGATGGCTTCAAGCAAGCTCGATGTGCAAACATTTGGTGTGTTTTCTATGGCTTCTTACTTGCTTTTTGAGTCCTCCTGGAGTCTACCATGGCAGGTAACAGACTGTTAAAATACATAAATACCTCTACATGGCAGCTCCAGACACTTCTCCTGGTGTCTTATCCTGGCACATGCTTCTTCCTCCATACTCTGCGGCAGTCCTCTGTCTCTGACTCCTGGCAGTGTCTGGCCATGAGTTGAGAGCAGCCCAAGTGATGCTCATGGTAAGAGAAGGATCTGGCTGCGTGTGTTGGCTGACCTGAATGCCGAAGGCAATTTCAAGCTGAACAGACACACATCACAGAACTGCCATGTCGCTTTCTGTTTATTTCTTGCCAGATTTGCTAATTGTTCGGGTAGTTTCGCTGCAATAAAATCTCACTCCCTCATAGCCCATCTGCTCTTAGCTGATCCTGCAGGGATGCCATAAATCTGGGCTACGACGACATATCAATTTCCATGGCAACTGACCAATGTAGCAAACAAAATCATGATGTCACAGACACCGGATCTCCAGGGCTTGAACAGGAGAATGAGACCAGGATAGGGAAAATGCCTCTTGAAGCCAAACGCGTGAAATACAGACAAGAGGAAGACAGTGCTGAGCTCCAGGTTCTGCACACCCTGCTCTAAGGACTTTCCAATGTTGAGCTGATCGTAGCAGAGTCAGAAAGCATAACCAACTGGAGGCTCTCCAGGGAAAGAACTGATCATCTCTTAAAATAAAGAGTACGCTTACTGATTTAAGCTTAGACCTGTCCAGTCCTCCTGAGCCACAGGCTGGTCTGTGCTGACATCCCTCTCCCCACTCGCAGGCGATGAAAGTCACGGGCTTCCTCATGCAATGAGAGCCGTCCTGTGCCACTGAGATGCAGAGTGAAACCTGCTGAGCCAGCAGATGCCCACGACTCCTGGTTGCTGCTGAGCCTGGAGCCCCCCCGTCAGACAGAGGTCGAAGGAACAAAGCTGCCCTTTTTTCCGTGCTTGCAAATGCCCACCAAGAAGAGCATGCACTAAACCAAGGGGTGGGAATGCTGCAGGCTGCAGGTTGGGGAGCTCTGGGTCGCAGGACCATCTTGGAGCTTAATGGCAGTTGTTCGTGACACTGTGTCAGATTCCCTGGCTTTGAAAATTGAAACCTGTGGAAGAATGGTGTGGGTTTGATCTCTGCTTTTCTTCTATGATGTTTTATATATGGCGTATTGATGTCTCATAAAACTGAGATAATCCCTCGCAATTCTCACACTGTTAAGCCTTTGCATTCTCTGTCAGGTCCAGGCTATAGAGAAGCAGTGAGCCACTGTAGTAATCATCGTGCTCTTTCTTTTCACGTTTTTGTGTAGGTTTCATGGTGCTTTTTTTTTTTTTTAAAGACAGCTTCATTACTGAGCTACGAAGCTGTGCTGATGTCTTCAAAGACTGGCCAAGAGAGACTGTTCAGGGCTGGAGACACATTTGTTTTCCTAGGCATTTCCAACACTGCCTGCTCAGCGAACAACAGCGTATTGCACCGCAGTGACATTTGCATGCAGACATATGATGTGATCGAAGCCTTCCTGAAGGGTAACCCCCTGCTAGGAAGTTCTTTAGTGCCAGCACAGTCTGCAGATGCCATTCATAGATGAGCAGCTGCTCTTTTGCATCCTTGATTTTGTTGTTTCCTAGAGGCTGTCCACTGTTTCAGTCTTGTTTTCCTTTGCAGGTTCTGTGGGCACCCCACTTCCAGGGGTGGAAGTGCGCATTGCCACTGAGACCTTGAAAAATGGTAGTCGTTCCTACACCATCCACGCTCAGGGAGATGAAGACAACACACAGGTAGTGCTCAGCCATGTTCTCTGCTGCTTCACTTTGTCTCATGAAAAGTTCTCTCCTCCCCAGCCCTTTGAAGCCCCAAAGGTTGAGGCTTGCTCTGCTGTTATTCCCAGGAACTCAGTGATGCTATTTAGAATTTTCTCTTTCTTGTACTCATTTGTGGCTTACTATAGCCATGGTATGTTGTGGACCGCACAAGTGTTGTCCTTGCCTGCAAGGAAGAACAACATCTGAGAGAGAACATCCCTCTGTATGGAGGATAGAAGGTGAAGGCGCTATAGTGTAAGGGCTATAGGCTATGGTTTAACAAGATGATACTGTGACTGCTGAGGCTGTTGATGGCCCAGAGGATGATGAGTGAAGCAGTGCCTTGCCTTCAAAATCCAGGTCAAAAAGTTGAAGTCTGCTGCAGAAGGTAAGAACGAGGCATTGACAGGAATTCAGATGGACCCTACTCTGGTCTAAAGAGTCACTAAATAGTCTGGAGGAGAGAATGAGTGCTGGGAAATCTAGAAATGGGGTCTGTGTTTATTTCACTGGTTTGATCAGGGTTTTAGCAGTGAGGGTTGGAAAGGCAGGACTTGCGGGTTGTATTTGTTTCAAAACGGTGCAGAGGGCAACCTGTTAGGTGTCCATGAAAGTCCAACTCCATGGTGAACTCCAACTGCCAAATGATACCTGCACCCACAGTTCTGGTATCTCAGACGTCGGATATCCTTGATGGTGAAGTGGTTGGGCCCTTTCCCTGTGAGCTGCCCCCTTGTTGGGGTGCTATGTGTTCCCCACTGCAGAAGCAGCCCCCAGCCAAAGGTCCAAGGTGTCCTGCTGCCTCAGCCCCTTTCTCTCCCCACAGAAAAGGCTGAACAGGGTCTGCATTCCTGCCACGTCTCCTCTGCACCCTCATTGTAGGTGCAGGTCATGTTGCCTCCTACAGATCAATAGCCAGGTGATGTACAGGCTCGGCTGAGCAGATAGATGCTGTACGTGTGAGAGAAATTACGCCAGCAGTCGTGTGCACCGTGTGGGTGGGAGACAGGCAGGCATGAGATTCAACCTGGAATACATGGCTTCACTCGTTCCTCTGGGGAAATAGCTTCTCATTTAGCCGTGCACATGCCAAGGGTTCAAAAGGAGCTTCCCAGTCTGTGGCAGGGTGTACCAGAGACACTGCTGGTGTAAGTACTGGTGAAAGGCTCAATAAAGGCTTTTTTTCCTCTGGATTATCTGTGCTGGCAGCTGGAGAAGCCAGCGGGACCACGGGCAGCCCCGCGTGTGGGTTGTGGTCAGGTGGCAGCAGGTTGCATTCTGATGCTGTAATAGAGCGCTGGATCCCACCCCAGACGTGCAAAACAAGCGCAGGGAAGAGCTCAGAGGGACCGCTCTGGCCAGGGACTGTGGCATTTATTTAATAAAAAAAAAAAAAAAAAAAAAAGAAGAAGGTTTGCTGCTCTTTACTTGGTGTCACTGCTGTGGCGGAGCAGTGGGCAAAGCAGGAGACCTGGAGTGGCGGCTCCAGGGCAGCACTCAACACATAGGAACCCGTGTCCTGTTTCTATCACTCCACTGGATGGGTGTTATGTTTCTTGGTTTTGTCCCCTCATCCTGGAGTTAGATCTTGGCCTTTTTTTTTCCACTTCTGTGGAACTGAGACATGAAATATAATGTGTCCATTTTAATAATGATCCTATAATGCTTTTTGTACCCTAAGGGATCCCTAAGCGCTTTACAAATTAGGTCTTAGACACAAGAATCCCCAAAGTACAGCTACTTCCAGGATGAAATGTGGACGTTGTTCTTCTGAATTATGAGAGGAAAAAAATATGTAATTTTTTTTTTTTTTCTGCTCAATACTCCTTCCCTTTTCTTCTGGTTGTATTGAGTGACTGGAGAAGAAGGGGAGCCCAGACGACTTGTGTCTGGTGCTGGAAGCCCACCACGCCCCGGGGCTTCAGAGAGCTGAGGCTCACATCACTCTTCTCTTTTCTCTGACTTCAGGCTGCTTGAGTTTATATTTGGGGAAGAGGAATTATTCTGTTATCCCAGCCATTTCTCACATACACTCTTCAGCCCCCAGCACAGGTCCATACCGATGTCTCACGGTGCTCCCAGAACTCCCACCAGTGCCGTTGTTGGCCCCATGCCCCTTGCTGATGGCTGGCTTTCTGTCAGGCTCTCCCCTGTTGTTTTGGGGTTTTTTTTAATGTTCTGGTGAAAAGGCATCAACTGGGGAGCGCGTGGGGAGGTGGTAGGGTTTGCCTCTGGGCGCTGGCTGATGGGTTGATCCCTCTCTGAAAGGCTGTCCCCATCTCACCCACCTAGCCCCTTGTCCCAGCTTAACTGGGAGTTTCTTCAGGTTGAAGGGAGAGAAATGGTCCCATCTGCTTCGGGCCACCCTAGGAGACAGTGGCTGGCTGGGTACCTCCAGGACATCCACAGCATTTCCAGGAGCAGAGCGGAGGCGGCTACCTCTGTCCCTGGGACCGTCAGAAGGGCCGTGGCGAGGTAGGAAAAACAGTCCCCACTCTCACCACGTCTTGGCACAGACGGACGTGTGGAGATGACAGGAGTTTGGATTTTATATGGCCTGGGTATGGAGTGTGACTTTGCATCGCGTGGCCACGCTCGCGGGCAGGTGGCAGCCGTGGTGGCACACCTCTTCTCCCAGTGAAAGTGTAATTTAACTGCTTCACACCTGCGGTCGCGGGCAGAAAGTCTCACCTGCTGCCCGTTCCTGCCCTGCGATGCTGCTGCTGGCACACTGTGTGCATCATGCTTGGTTAATAATTTATGTCAGAAGAGAGTACGTCAGTGGAATTTATTTAAAACAAGGAGGATCTGACAGTCCGAGTGCTTATCACGCTCCACCAGTCAAAGAAAGGCCTGGCTTTTTTTTAAAATCCGCTCTGCCACGGCGGAGGGGATGTCCCTGGGATGAGAAGACCTGGTTGGTGTCACCCTCCTTGCCTGTGCCACCAGACAACCCCGGTGTGGCCTTTTCCTTGCCTCTTATGAGAAGGGATAAACAAATACTTCCTCCCCTCCCTCGCAGGTGGGCTCCGAGGCTTACAGCGTGTCTTTTGAGGGCTGGGAGGTCTGTGGTACGGACCCAGCAAAGGCAGAGGGGTCCTGGTGGAACGACAGTGGTGGTGGGGCTGGTGACAGGAGGCACGCAGCCCTCCCAGTGCCCGCTCTGCCTGGGTTTGATATGAGCATCCACAGCCCCATCCCTGCTCCGGGCATTTCTCTCTGGTTTGGCATTGATGCTGTGAAAAATTACCAAATGTCACGTAATGGATTGCTGGAAATAAACACCTCCCGGCAGCCGAGCCGGCACAGGGAGCGCCTGCCGTCTGCTTCGGTTATAAGACTTTCAGGGCAGGGACCTCTCTCCGTACACAGAAAGCGCGGTGCACATCTGTGCCGCTGCACAGATAATAATGAAACTGCCAAGCCAGAGCTGGTCCTGGCTGCGGTGGGGGGCACGGGGCCGTGCTGTGGGGCAGCCATGCCCAGCAGCACAGAGGGCTAAGATTTGGTGGGATGCTGAGCACCCTGGTTGGAGTTGGGCTCCAAACCGTCTCTTCTCACCAGCCTCTTGGCTCCCATGAGCAGGTGATCTTTGTGCCGGGGGTTAGACGCATTGTCAGGGCAATCTGTGAGGCGTTCACACCTTGGCTCCGCCGCGCAGAAACCCTCCTGACTGCGAGCAGAAAGAGCGCCTGCCTTTGCCAAGGAAATTATTTGCTTAGCTGTACAGAACCTCGCAAGGTCACTGCCTTCCCCGCTCGCATTGGGCTGAGGTTTCTGTCTTCTGCTCCCTCTTGACAACAGAAGATAACAGGCTTTCTCTGAGCTGTTTCTTCCCCACTAACACTGTCTCTCCCATTAGATGCTGGCGGATCGCGCCGTTTCCTTTCACGTTGTCACCCTTTGGACATGTTTGCGTGTCCTGCCGCAGTGAGATGCAAACAGGAGCTTGGCGGCATCGCGGCGGTGGCAGGGGAAGGCATGTGTGTGGTGGGAGCGGGGAGGTGGGGAGCGTTTCTGCTTTGCCATCCGGTAACTGCCTGAGCTTGCAGCAGGGGACTGCTGTAATTTGCAAAGTTGGTTTCTGGCACACCCTGAAGATCAATAATCTACTTAGCTGAAAGTTTGCTGGATCTCTGTTCTTCCCTTCATTTTCTCCCACGCCTTGATTAGAGTGCTGGATTCCTTTAATGCACGTGCTCCAGCCCTCCGACCTCCTTGCAGCTCTCATGAGCCTCGTGCTCCATTGCATCCAGTTTGCCCAGGTTTTCTAGCTGACTCTTGTGCTGATTCCTTGCTGATTGTTGCTGCACCTTGGGCTGTGAGCTGGTTTCCTGAGCTGACGTGGAGCCACATGTGATCAGGCTGTTGGCCGTGCCCTGCCTGAAGCTGCACCACCACTGCCAACACCGAAAACAAGGTGCTCCAGCCTGGTGAGATCCCCTCGCTGCACGATCCGTTCCGAGCCAAGGATGCTTTCATAGAATCATTATGTCTGGAAAAGACCTTTAAGATCATCAAGTCCAACCGTTATCTAACTGTACCGAGCCCACTTCTAAACCATGTCCCTGAGCACCAAAACTTGGCGACATGATGTGGGGCAGGGCCACCTGCGGTGGGGCAGCGTGGGCAGGAGGTGACACTCCCCAGCAGAATCACAGTGCCGGCACCCGGACACAGCGTCCCCCACGTCCTCCCTGCGCAGGAGCGTGGTGGTGTGGGGCATGGGCCCCTGGAGAGGTGCTGTCCGTTGAGTGTTTGGAGAAGTGCTCCTCCTCCAATATATCCATGAGGAGCAGAGGTGTGGAAGTGGACATCAGAGGACAGCAGCAGCTTTACCTGCTTTGAGCCATCCCAGCTATTGCTCCTGTAGCTGCTCACATCCGAAGCAGTTCCTAAACATTTAACCTGCCTTAAGCAGCTGCCTGGTGAGCTCGTCTGATCCGATAGGAAGAGCCTGGGTGTTGGTGTAGGAGAAGCTGTCAGCGCTCCTCCTAACCCACAGCCCTAGATGCTTTTTCTCCTGGTCTTTTTTCCCCTTAACTTTTTGGCCGCCCGGGGATCTCGCTCTCCCCGTGCCTGGCTCTGGTGCGCAGGAAAGGGTTACAGCTTTCCAGCGCCGAATGTTTCAGTTTGCTTTGTTCAGTGCGATGCATATTTCATACGCTTAGCTTCCCAGCTGGCAGAGGCCTGGAAACCCTGCGAGCTGTCGGGTATTGTCTCTCCCCTTCTTTATTTGTTTGTTTGTTGGTCGGTAGGTTTTTTGGGTTTTCATTTTTGTTGGATTTGTGCTTTTTTTTTTTTTTTTTTTTTTTCCTTTTCCAAATTGCTCGCTCGCACGAAAGCCAAACCCCAGTCCCTGACAATAGGGGTCTATCAATAGATAAATGGTTTCACAGCTGTATCTAATGCAGTGCTCTAGCCAGGGCTTTTATGGCGAGTAATTTTCTCGTGATGAGGCTGCGAAGGGAGCCGTGCGGGACGTATGGATTGCAGGAGCTGGCAGCAGGAGGATGCTGCAGCCATGGGCTTTTCTCCCCCCCCCCCCCCCCCAAAAGGTTGTAATTATCTTGTTGTTTATCCATATGCAAGCTGTCGTCCTGGACGGGAACCGGCTCGGCTGCGGCCATCCCTCCTGAAAGCCACCAGCATCTCCTGGCCCCTCCTCCTCGTGCCCCCTGCGTCTCTGCCATCTGCTAGCAGCTTGCTGCTGGTTTCCAGCACCTCCGCGGGGCTGCGGGCACTGGGGGCAGCTGGCACTACCACCCGTTGTTAAGGCCGGAGATCTTGGCCGTTGATGCCCCTGCGGAGGGGACGGGGAGTAGCTCCACCTCACTCGTCTTCATCCCAGATCTCTGGAGAACCGGTGGGGAGGTGCTCGGTCACCACTGAGCTGCCAGGATTGTCTTGGAGGCTTCCTCCAAGGTCTAGGCACCCCCATGGCTGCTGCCCGTGGGTGGTGTGCCATGAGTGGCGGTGGGTGCCATGGACTTTGGTATTTGCACCTCTGTGGGCCAAGTCCCGCATGGAGGTGCTGCTGCGTGTGCATCTGTTAGGTGGTGCCTCCTTATCTCATCCATTCAGGTAGTTTGAAATGGCTGGTGTGAGTGTACCTGGCTCTTCTCCTGTGTGTAGTTCCTGAGGTTAGAGATAGGCATGTGCCAGCTGTGACTGGCGTTCCTGAAAATGGACAAGTATGGACTTGCTGGTGGGGATGTGACCGCCTGGCCCAGGGAGTCCTGTCTCTGGACCCGTTTGTTCCGTTCCTATCCTGATCAGACCTCAGCCTAAAACAGTTCTTTGTCCTCAGTACTACTACACTTTCAGAACGTCTCCTCCCAACAGTACAATTTTTCATCTGTTTTCTTGTCCCTGCAGCGTCTCATCTTCGTGTACTGGTACCTCCCACAAGTCTCTCAATGGTGAATTTTACCTCCAGTATCCCAGTTCCATCTCCCATCAGCAGCTTGCCGCTGTGTGGTGCTGAAGCCTCATAGGATGCCTTCACGAGGACAGCAAGTTGCTGATTCAGGGGCAAACTGTTACTTGGGACTTGGGGGGAAATTCAAGTTGAGATATGGAGAGCCAAAGGCTGGCTGAGGAGGCTGGCTGGCTACCATAGGGACTCGTGGGATGCTTTGAGCTTCATCTTCTCCACCTCACGAATCTTGCCCTCAACCCCATGATCTCTACCATCAGTAGCCATCTCCCAGGCAGGCAGCGTGGGGAATACATTGTTGAAGGCAGCCTGGATCAGATATGCTGCTTTTCTTCTATCTGGAACATCAGTCCTCAGGTTTTCTGGCATGATCCATCTTTGGTAAACTCACACAGCATTTTTTCTCATTTTCTGTTTGCCTCCACTTCTTCCAAAAACTCCTTCCAAAGCCCTTGCAGCATTGGACTCTGCAGTTGTGTATATTCCAGTTACAATTTCTGTTTCACCATGTTCCCCTCATCTCCTCAGTAACCTGTTTTGTCTTCTGCCCAAGTAATTCAAGTTTCTCCACTTTGTTGCCCAGGCTGCTTTCATTACTGTGCAAACATTTTAGCTGCTTCTCATCGATCACATGCAGTTCTGTCAACTCAGTCCGTAATTGCATTCTCATATGTACTTATATCTCCTTCCTTCCTTCTTTCTGTCTGTCCTCCGATATATTTTTTTTTTATTTTTGGTTATAGTTGTGTTTTATTTCTTCCTATAGTAAAAGTGGAGGCAGATATTATGTTAGCATCATGTCCCCTTGTTTCTTAGTTGAAAACTTTTCCCATCACAGGAGCAGCCTTGATTCCAGAAGACTCTTTCCTTGCACAATCATATTGAATCCATCTGTCAAGAAGAACCTTTTTTCCACAGGTGTTTCCTTTGAGCTAACCTTTGTCATAGCACCTCAACCTTTGTCATAGCACCCTCAAAATCTCTATCAGTCTCTTTATTATTGTTTTATGTTTTCATTCCTCCTTGTTATGGGAAGGAGGACTTGGGATGTGTGTCCTTGGTCCACTTCAACAGGCTGGCAGTCTTGGTTCTCCCAACATGAGGGACAAGCGGTGGATTCCTCTCTTGTCCCACCGTGGCTGGTCTTGGTCTTCAGCCCTTTTCTGTATCCTTGTCTGTGCCAGGAGAGCTTGGAAGACTGGGGTGTTCATGTTTAGTGTTATGAGGCATGGGATGAAAGCAGGTCTCCTGCCAACACAGTCGCTGGTGCCTGTTTCTACTTGATTTTTACAACTTCACACCTGAGTCCTTCTGAGCTGTGGGTCCAACCCGCACGCTTACAACCTACCTCCTCCCATGATAGGCTTGTTGGATCTCCATCGGGTTGTGGAGGCTGTCGCTTCTGTAGGACACCTTGGAGGTATTTGCCAAAGAGCCCTGGTCGTGGTGGTGAAGATGCAGAGGCAGAGACCAGAAGAAAAAGGGACAGTCTCTGCCCCAGAGTGCTTCCAGCCAAAGGGAGGAGGCACCGGCTGCTGCAGCGTGGCTTAGCACACGGAAGCAATTAGAGGTTCTAGGGCAGTGCGATCGTCTGTAGTCACAGCACATCACAGCCTCCCTGACCTCGACTTTTAAGTGAGGCTTATGAAAAATGAACCGAAGGTGGGCTGCTAATTGAATCCTTGCCTGGTCCTCTGCCTGCCCCCGAGCACAAAATCGGAGCAGGCGTTGCGAGGGCACGTCAGGAGCCTTTCTCTAATGAAGAAAGCTGAGGGAGTGGGAAGATGTGCTGACATCTCGCCTCGTTTATTATCTTCTGAAGCCTGCAAACAAGAGGGATGAGAACAGCAGCGTGGAGAGCTGTTGGCGTTTCTGGAATAGTGTTACACGTCTAATTTATGGTGTTAATATAGATCAAGAAGTTTTGGGTCCGTGGACCAACTGCGGGGAGGAGTGACCTTTTCCCAAACTTGGGTTGTTTTCTGTGGTTCTTTTGGGATCATCTGGAGTTAATCAGTCTGGTAACTTTTAAAAATCAGTATTGCCTAAAAATATATACAATCACTTTTGTTTTCAGTGGAACAACATTTGCTGTAAGTAGAGGGTTGAGTTTTTTGAAAATAAGTTTCAGTGTTCCAGCTCCACTGTGCACCAGCGTTGCTTTTAAATTTATAACCCTCCAAAATGAAAAGTAAATTGATCGTGTTATTCCCAGCCCTTTTATAAAAGTTAACATTGCAAAAACAGATGTGAAATGTGGCCCTGTAGATTACAGTCTGGGCTTGGGGTTTTTTGGTTGATTTTTTTTTTTTCTTTCTCTGTGCTGTGTCCCCGAGGAGCAGAAATCTGCCTTTTTCCAGCAGGAGGAAAATTGTTCTGTGTCTAAATTGCCTCCTGCTTGCCTTCTGCAGGATGCTGCAGGACACAGAGCTCAGAGGAACGATAACGCTTTTACAAAAATACGCAACTTAGCGGGGAATTTTTAATTATGAATGTGCATGAGAGTTCAGATTTCCTGGGAATTTGGTAATGCTCTAGCAAGCCTCGCACCTCTAGGACATCCATTCAAATATGGCCCAGAGAGACAGTGATTAAAAGGCACTGTCAAGCAGATTATTGGTCTCCAGCTTCCTTTTAGGAAGCAGGTGAGCATGTCCTCATCTCTCTTGTCACCCACCACACCAGGACTGGATGTAGCGTGATCCCATGGTTTGGAAGAACAGGGTTTGAGCAGAGCCTGGAGCTCCTGTGCTTTCTCCAGGTCGGTGGGACCTGAGCTGTTGGATGCCGTGTTGTGACAAGGTTTTGCTGTATCGCAACACTCTCCGGGCCACCGAAATCTTGAAGGGGTGAGTGAATGGTCTCATGAGGGGCAGGGAGCGTGTCTGGAAGCGCTGGTGGCAGGTAAGCTTCTGCAGCAGTGTGGTGGTGAGTGTGGCAGGGCATCCGTGCTCCGCAACTCAACCCTGGGGTGCAGAGGGGGAAGGTGAGGCAGTTCTTCAGGCTTTGTTACTTTATTTTCCACGCTCTGGTATGTTTAAAAAAAAAAAAAAAAACAAACAACAAAACCAGGAAAAAGTTACTACTCTGTGAGAACTGCTAAAAGGGCTCCATCACTTCCATAAACCTCACACATATAAATCATTGTCTTCTATTAGTCACTTAAAAGGCTGGGTTGCTTAATTATTTTGATCACAGTAATCACTTATTTACAAGGTGGGGAAAAATGCCAAGCACTTCCAAGCTGAGCAGCACAGTAGGGCTATGGCAGAGGAGGCAGGGCTGCAGAAACATTTTCTTCCTCCCCACAAATGTAAATGCTTTTGCTTTTCTTGGTTGTATCAGTGATGGTGCCCAGCCCGTGCCCGCCCCGGGCTGTTCTCTCCTGCTTTGGCAGCAGCGGTGGCGAAGGAAGCTGGGCTGCTCGGAGCCCAGCGTGGTGGGAGCTGCAGGAGTGAACCCCAATCCGGCTGCGGGGAACTGGTCCTTCATGGAGCGAGGACTGCGAAGGAGTCGGAAAGCAGGCTGTGGCTGGGTAGGAGGGTGGAACAGGGAGTTGGGGACCCAGGGACAGAAGTGTAAGTAGTAAAAGGAAAATGATAGGAGATCTGCAGGCCCTTGCACTGCCCTCTTCCCTGCTCCGCTTCACCCCATCCTGGGAAATCGCTCATCCGCAAATGCGCTGCCTCGCACTTCTGGGGTGCAAGTGTTGCAAGGTCCCTTTTTAAGGTCCCTCCTGCAGGAAGATGCTCTGATCTGCAGCCTTTGGTACTCACCCAGGGAAGAGGTTCAGATTATTATTTTTTGGGGGGCAGGGGGAAGGGAGGGTCTGGTAGAAGTTAAATGTGTCCCCCTGAAACCTGCTGTTCGGAACCCGAAGAAGGCGTTTGGGTTTTTTTTCCAAAAAGCTTGTCTGTTTTCCTCCCAATCCTATCAGTCCAATAACAAGTTATTACCTCCCCTTATGATCCTCGCCTTCCAGCTTTCACTCTGTGTCTTCCACATGTTTCTGCTTAGGAATCTGCTGTGCCTCCTCTGCTTCCCAGCGAAAGACACGCCACTCTGAGCCTACCTCCATAAAAGCCCTTAATTCCATTAAAGTCCATTACAAGCTCCTCTCCCGCAGTTCCCGGAGGAGCGCGGGGCAGCGTATATCAGAGACCGCAAGAAAACAAATGGCCACTTTGAACAAATCCCAGGGCCGCTTGCCAAGCGGGGATTCCCAGCTATTTACAAACCGTCCTTGCTTCCTCCTAATAAAGAGGTAAAATGGAAGCAGGGAAAATATGCATTTTATAATCACCCAGATTTAGTCCTTCAAAGGATTTATTACAACCTTTTATTTTCATGCGTGGAAAATGTAATCTTATCTAGTATGCCGGCTGGCCCAGCTCAACTCGCCGAATCGGTTTTACAGCGAAAAGCTATCAAACAGCAACCTTCAGGGGCACGCTGTGCCTGGGTGTTAAAGTTGCTCGAATGCATTAAAGCAGTTGAAACGTGCATTAAAATATGGCACTAGGAGAGGAGGATATCTGCGCAATTAGCAATCTGATGCTTTCAGCAGCTGCTTGCAACCTCGATCCCGTGTATCAACAACGGGTGCCGCTGAGATTTGTCGGAGAAAAGAAACAAACACACTAGCCACACTGCTGCCACAAAAACCCCGCTTTCGAAGTGGGTTGGCAGCCGGCTAGCTTGGTGTATGTGGGATTTTAGCAGGGATCAGATGCAAGGGATTGTAGGAGATAAATGCCTTGAACCTTGAATTTTAATTTATGCTGTTTGCAAGCAGCAGAAGCTGCTGGCGCTGGGGTGGTTTGTGTCCCCTCTGCTACGCTGGGGAGCAGTGCCAGTGACATTCGGAGTTCAGCAAGCGAAATCCTATTAAGATAACGTCACGGCCTTTCTGTTTTACTGTTTGCAAGCCAGCCATAACATCATTAAATTACACAACAGGGAGGTGCCTGCTGCCAAAGGAGCTCTGCTCGAGATAAGATGTGGGTTGAGCCGCTGCCAAAATTTGAGTTGATATGACAAGAAATTTGGAGCTGGTTCAAGGCTTGATTCACACACAGACATCGCAGCGTGCAGGTAAACACTGTGCAGGATTGGTCCCCGGGGCAGCTCTGCTGCTCTGAGCCGGGACACGGCGCGGGTTGTGCAGGTAGGGCAGTATCCGGCACTGCCGGCTGGCACCGTGCAGCGCAGGGCTCAGCCGGGCAGGCTGGGACTGAAGGCGTTTGTAGTAGCCAAATTTACACCCGTTCTTGCGTTCAGCGCTGACAAGCAGAAGACAAAATCTGGCAGGATCTGTAGGTGAAGCTCAGGCAGCTGTTTGCAGGTCCTCGCTGTCTTTACCTCTGCCACCCCCTCCCAGCCCTGTCGGGGGAGTCGGAGGCAGCCCGATGGCTAAAGGGATTGACTTCGGAGGCTCACGCTAGTAATTAAAATGCCTGTAATGTGAGAGCAATTTCAATAGTCTGTTATCCGTAGCTGAGATGGGGCGGATGGGATCCAGCAGGGTTTGCAGGGAGGTGAGCGGGGTGGAGTTGCCCGCTGGGAGGAGAGATGTCGCTGGCAGGGTTGTAAGGGCTGAGTTACCCGATGGGCAAAATTGGAACTGGGGGCACTGGGGTGCACAGGGAAGTTGCTTGTTTTGTGATGCTACAACTGGACCAGCAGGAAAAGGATTGAGAAGAAAGAGCTGCATTGTAAAACTACACGCAGCTTCTGTGACAGCACTAAAACGCCACCTTGCCGGTCCCTCTGCATCGCCCACCACGTCCCTGCCACGCTTGCCCACACAGGCTTTGTGCCTCTTGCCCTTTTGCTGCTGCAGGTTCGGAGGTTTGGTGCTGGGCTGTCCTGCTTGTGGATAGTCTGGTCCTCAGGCTCCCTCTTTCAGGTCCTCAGGGGAGAACTCACCCAGCACCACCCTCACCTTGCCATCATTCAGCTAAACTCCCATCATCAGTATTAAGGATCTTTTTCTCCTGCAGCATCTTCCAGGCAGTGGAGATGATGCACAGCCAGGGCTCTGGGGCTCAGCCCAGCCCATGATGCATGGAAGCATTTAGGTGATTCTGTAGAAGTGCCTGGGCTGTATGTGCAGAGAGCCCCACGTCACCCCATTCTCCAAGACAGGACTTCAGAAAGAAATGACTTAAAACAAAAATTGTGCCTTAAAAGCATCTTTCTAAGCATTTTCCATTAAAGCAGCTTTGTTTCCATCAAAGGCTGCGCAGAGACACGAAGCCTGCCCTGCTCTGGGATTCTGCCTGGCGCTCCAGTTCTGCTATTACTGCTTGCCCTCGCGGCTGCATTTTTGGCACTGATGACTTTTGGGGTCCCAGATGTATCTCATCCGTGTTGCAGCCACTCAGGTACAAAGTGGCTCAGAGTTCCTGTTGCCGGGACGTTCTCTGCGAAGGGCTGGAGGAATGTGTACAAGCACATCTCGTAGTGACATTCTATCCCAGCAGTGGCTTTGCACATCTTCCCTGCAAAGGACTTCAGGTTAACACAGTCCCACGAGCGATGTGATGTTTGTGCTTCTCTAGCGCCTCGTCTCTTAGCCTGCCTGCATCCTTATAATTACAGAGCGATGTATGCGCAGGGGAGATGAGATACTGTGCCATGTCAGGCAAGTCTGTGACCTTCCTGCGATTCTCCAGTTTCCATAACAGCAGGGTATTTGTTTTGTTGCCATAGAAAACCTGCCCGTGCAGGTTTGCAGGGTACCAAGTTGTCACTACAACCGTTGCCTTCCAGTGAGCCTGAAAGGAGCCGCATGTCCCCGAGAACAAATCAGATGGTGTTTCCTGCCACCTCCTCGGGATAAAAAAAAAAAAAAAGTGTTAGATTGACAGTTTTGGAAAGCGAAGTTTTCTATCTATCAACAGAGCAGACAGCAGCATGGCACAGTCTTGGGAGTGCATTGTCCCCTGCTTCCCGCTGCCTCGCAGCGGCTGCCCTCCTGGCTGCATCGCCTGGCCGCAGCGGGCAGGAGGATGGTCCTCATCCCTGAGGACACTGCAAAGTACATCTAGGTACATCTAGGGTGAGTGGTGGTTGTGCCTTCAACATCAGACTGGGATCTGATCTCCCAGCTGCTGTGGGACAGTGGTCCGCGTTTCCCTTCCCCAGGGAGGGCAGAGCTTGGCCACTGCCAGCCCAGTGGCAGGTTGCTGCAAGTGCCAAGCGGTGCAGCTGGTGGCCAGCGTGCCCTACATCTGCCATTTCCAAGGCTGAGCCATCCACTCACCCTTTCAGATGGCTGCTGTCACTGCGAGATATACAGGCCTGGAGGGCAGCAGCACTCTGGGGATGGGATACGGAGTTGTCAGGGATGTGTGGGTCTTTCAGAACGCAGCCTGTGATCCGCTTTGGTCCATCCTCAAGCGCGTCCGCCATGGGGGAAGGCAGTCTCGCCCAAGAGAGACAGGAGAGGGGCTCCTCGAGTGGGTGGGTGCCCTGATCAGAGCGCCTGGAGATTGCAAAGCACGACACGCTGTCTCTGCTTATGCGCCCCCAGCATCCCACTCCCTGGACCGTGCTGAGGCTCCGGGTGCAGCAAGTGGGGATGGGGGGGTTCCCAAATGGTTTCCTGGGGGAGAACCTGGCCCTGGCAGAGGCCGATGGGTGCTATGGTGGGAGCAAGGTGCAGAGAACTGTTGTGAAGCCAGCCTGCATCAGGCTATCCAGGTGTCAGAAATGACCATCCCTTTGCCAAAAGTATTTCTTGATGAGCTGTGTGCATGTGAGACCTCTGCTCCCCTCTCCTCTCTGCTCCTTTGCCAGCAGCTGGAAGGTGTCAGCCTGCCTGGACTGCGGTTCCAGGATGGCAGTTCTTGTTTTCGTATAACACAGACATATATTTTCAGCGCTTTTGAATATTGAAGGCACTTAGGGGAGCCCTTCCACCTGAGGAAAGAGGTCCTGCAGGTGGGCAGGCTGCATTGGAGGCTGGTAAAGGCTGGGAGGGCGCACAGCGTGGGTCCTGCTTGTCCCGCACCAAGGTGTTTCGCAAGCCGTGGCGCTGGGGGCCAGGCGGTGGAGGCGATGTGGCTGCTCCCCAGGATGCATTCATTCACTGTGTGCTTGTCCTAGGTGACACCAGGTCTCGAGGGCCAGGAAGGGGAGCTGCTCGTGAAGGGACCCTCTGTCTTCCGCGAGTACTGGAACAGACCCAGGGAAACAGCAGATGCCTTCACGCCCGACGGCTGGTTCAAAACAGGTACTGCGATGGCTTCCCTGCAGTGTTTGGCAGAGGGCAGCGAGGGGAGAAGGGGGGCAGCAGCTCTGGTTCAGCCCCCAGGGTTCCCCGGCTACTGGGGGGTGTTTGGAGGTGGGGGGTTGCAGCCTGGCTGGGGGTACGGGCTGGACATGCCTCCAAACACCGGGCTCGGGAAGGGGCTTCGCTTGCCTTGCCCATAATTCGTCAGCCGAGAAATGGGGTATGTTTGGGGTTGCTTGCTTGTAAGCATAGTATACTGGTGCTTAATGTTTTCTGGGGACTTAAACTTTGCAGGTGGGTGGGATTTAGCTTAACTTACACGGGGACCACGTCAGTGGAAAGCCCACACTAAGTTCCGAGGCGCTGGATCCGTCGTGCCCCCCCTCTCGCCACCGGCGTGGTGTCTGCGGGGGAGTTTGCTCTCCTGGTGATGGCGGAGTGTTTAAAGACACGGTGTGTAGGGTTGAAGCCACAAGGACGGGCAGTGTGGCCACGTGGGGTGGGCTGGGGTCATGGGCTTGGCCGCCAGCATCGCATGGGAGCTTTTCAAGGAACCATCGTTTGTCAGTCAGAAAATACTAA